>JAQPZY010001640.1:4292500-5655000 GCA_029931535.1 Margaritifera margaritifera | reverse complement strand
TATGGTCGGCAAGAACAACTCAGTTCTGACCAGGATTCGCTCAGAGAATCCAGCAGGGAAGTTTCACCAACAGTACCATCCAGTCTCAAATGACTGCAAAGATGAACACAAATGACACTTATATTATCTTCAAACCATCAACTGAACTGTTGACAGCAACAAAGACTGTTTCTAATTAAGACTATATTCCACCATCCAATGTGGTTGTGATCATGTGAGTCTTTGCACATATGTATATGTGTGTGGTGATGATATTTGACAATGCTAAGTCTGCCAACTTTTTTTTCTTTGTAAATGTTTTAAATGCTTTAAAGAAAACAGACAAGTTATTTTCTTTTATTCAGATTTGAATTTACAGTCATTTTTTATAGGCTTATATGAAAAGATAGCTTATTCTCAATTGGATGATGTCACTCTTTTTGGGTCACCTGCACTGACCCCACCTTGGGACCTGAAAACACGTTTTTTGAGTCTCAAAACACCCCCAACACAAAATTACTGTCTTGGAATATGGTAGGTGTGAAGACAGACCCTGTGCAGCTTTTGTGTGACAATAGATTCACAGAAAGCAAGCCAATGGAGCATAATATACTTTGATGTCCAAGACCCTTAGGTTTTACATTTTTGTAAGGATGGACATTGTTGATCTACTAAAAATTCATTTATCATGGGTAGAAGTATTTGTGGTTTTGCAAAAAATATTATTTTCATTGGTACTTAAATTAGACTAATCTGTTTGAAAAGGGTTCCTGTCATTTTTACAGAAGGATCGTGGTTTATTGGGTCTTTTAATTCACGCTTTGTAGCAATTATGAAATCTATTAAAATTGATAACTCATGAAAAATAATGAATGCACAGTAATTTAGTCAGTTTCTATGTTTGTTCTGCTGTCAGTTTTAAAAATTCCTCTTTGTTGTTCCCTGAGTACATTGTGGGGTTTTTTTCCTCTGGTACATATGACTGCTGAGACTGGGAAAATATAACCCATGACCCCATGTCTTTTCTTCTGATTGGTCAGTTTCATATAAGTCTTGACCCCATGACTTTGCCTCTAATTGGTCAATTTCATATAAGCCTTGATCCTGTGACTTTGCTTCTGATTGGTCAATTTGAAATAAGCCAAGATCCCATGTCCTTGCTTCTGATTGGTCAATTTCATATAAACCATGACCCCATGACTTTTGTTTCTGATTGGTCAATTTCATGTGTTTTGACAGACAGAATAGAACATTTTCCATTCTGTCTGCCATATCTGTCTAACATACAGTCTGTTTAGACAGCTTTTTTGGCTACATGTGATGTTACTTTCCAATACACTTAAGTTTGTGACTGGGTTTAACAACACTGTATTGCAACAGAGTAAAGCAGAAACAACAAAATGGTACATCAGACCAATTGTTCACATAACTTTGTGAGCAAGAAGATGAAGCCCAAGCTGAGTCAAAATAAGATGATATTTAGACTGGAGTATACTACTTAATCGAAATTAAGTATGGTAGTAATTGTACCAAAGTTAAAGATATTAACAGTTTTGTATTTCTGCTTACAAAAGTTACAGAACATAAGAGTACTACGTAATTGAAATTAGGCATAGTAGTTATTGTAGGAAAGTTAAAGATCCCAACAGTTTGTATTTCTGCTTACAAAAGTTACAGAAAGTCAAAGATTTCTAAACACCTCGACTTTATCTTTAGCTTGTTCAGTTTTAAAAAAGTTTCAAGACTCAAGGGACAACAATTCCAGTTCCCAGTTAGTCCTGATGAGAAGAAATCATTGTTGGTCAATTAAACTTTCATGTAACTAACCCAGTTTTTGTATAAACAAAGAACAAAAATTCTGATTTTGAGGTGGCTTTCCATGCATCCTCTATGTTGGGTTAGTAGCTCATAATTGGAATTGTTGCCACCAGAGAATACAGAAAGAATTTAACAGTCAAACCCTTGGACATAAATATAAACAAACTTTATTGCAGATAATGTGCTGATCACCCTGTTATATACCTTTCTCTATTTTCTTCAGAACCCCCTGGATATGGGCCATGTCCATTCTAAGAGAAAAAAGGAGAGAAAAAAACGAAAAGAGGTGGAGGGCACCATAATCAGTACGACTGATAAAAAACACAGTAAACATCCTCATTTCCACCAGGTGGCAGCACCAGAGAGTTATACCATGGCCAGTGCAGAAAGAGTTTCTGACTCTAGTGGATATCATTCAGGTGAATTTCTTCTGCCATCAGTAAAGGGTGAACTGAAGGATTCTTTGAGTGTTTCGAATGCTGGAAAGAATCATAACAAAATTGATGATCAAGTTTCGTGTAATTTGTCTGATAAAACAGAGATTCCTATGAAATCATCAACTAAGTACACAAATCGAGAAATGTACAGTTATGAAAGTATTAATGTAGATGATCATCCAGCCTTGACAAAGTTGCAGAATGAACAAAATACTCGATTGGAGGATATGGAACAGCGAATGGCTAAAATTAGAACTAATGCAATGCAGTCATTGGAACGCAAGAAGTTTGCATACCTGTTTCGAGCGAAAAAGGAGGAGGGAGAAACAGAAAAGTTGCTACAGGAGGCAAGAGAAATGCTGGCTCGTGATAAATTGGCAAAGACTCAGATGATCAATAACAATAACACAGGAGATTACAAAGGGGAGATAATTCCAGTCAGCATTGTTTCAGAGCCGCAGAAAAAAGATCAGAAGGATGGATACCTTCAGATGTTGCCATTTCAGTCATTGAAATTAAGTATGTATAACATTTGCAAGTTTTTTAATGTCTTCGGATCTTTTAAATAATAAATCCTTTAATTTTCATTAAATGCACAATGTCACCTGCTAAATCACTGCTTACCATCCACTGATTTAATGTTGCTGTTGTACATGGATTTTGAGTATCATAACAGCTGGAAAATCTCTTGTCCAACTGGCTGGGCAGGTTAAAAATGTTCATTGGAAATTTAAATTTTGTGTTACTTGAAAAGATTTTGAACTGAAAAATAAAGGGGAAAATATTGGATATTTCTAAGACTTCATGAAATAAGCGAAACTTGTCTTGAGATACTACCCCTTTTGTGCCAAATTAAGACTCTCAATACGGGTGAGCTGGTCCTGCATGAGAGGTCATCATATTATGGTCACATTTCCTGTGTTATTTCCTTAACATTCACCGGTCTGCCTCACCTCGAGTATGCTTCTTATGAGATGTAGTGATTAGCTGTGAAAAGTTGTCTCCCTTAGCCTAACCACCAGGTGTCACATGTGTAAGGTAAGATGATGACATTATTGTCATGTTGTCATGCCAGTATTTATGATTTTAATATCAATTTTAATTGTATTTAACCAGATATTTATATACCCACTATAAGGTGGAGTGTCTTATGTTACAGTGTTGTCCATCTGTCTATCTCTCTGTTACTAATTTCATTTCCTCACAATAATTTTTGTTGTCCACTAACCATAGTTAGCAAACTTTGTGGATGGGTTGCGCTTATGGTGAGGAAGAACCATCTCAATTTTTCGGCTCAATAGCTCAAAAGGTCATGGTCACTCTGACTGAAAGAAGAAAAATGGTTTCTGCACAATAATTTGAGTTCTCAACCACCTACAGTTACAAAATTATGTGGATGTCTTGTATATAGGGTAAGGATGAACCCTATCTATTTTATAGTCAAAATGTCAGTGTGACTGAAACAAGAGAAATGGTTTCCACTCAATAACTCAATTTCTCCACCATCTACAGTTACCAAATTTTGCAGATGACATGCACTTTGAGTAAGGAAGAACCCTACTGATTTCAGGCTCAAAAGGTCAAAGGTCAAGTCAGTCTTACTGAAAGAATAAAAAGGTTTCCACACAACAATTTGAGTCCTTTGTCATCACTGGTTAACAAACTTTGTGGATGGCATGCACATTGGGTACAGAAGAACCCTATTGTTTTTGGAGCCTAAAGGTCAAGGGTCAAAGCCAAAATGACTGAAAGGATAAAAATAGTTTTCACACAAAAACATAAGTTCTACATCACAGACATGGCCCAGACTTTGTGTATGGCTTGTACTTAGGGTAAGGAAGCCGCCTATTGATTTTTTAGTTGAAAAGGTGAAAGGTCAGGGTCATTGTGACTCAAAGAAGAAAAATGGTTTCTGCACACAATTTTCAGTTATCGACATAAAGGACAATTAAACACGAGGTGGGTGTATAATTTGACATTTATGATACTCTTGTTTTAAACTGGAAATGCATTCATGTGTCGAACATATGACCTGTACCAGTTTCATATTTATAACCACCTGCATGGTCAGTGTTAATAAAGTACTGTGAGACACAATTTTTTTTTAATAACTTGTATTTAAAAGGTCTTACATGGAAAGAGGTGTCTTTTAATTTAAATAAATGTTCCTTAATTGATCAGCTCTAACAATCATAGTACTCCTCATATCATAGTTGCTACATTATGTTAGATTCATGTGCAATACAACAGGAATTCTACTGTCCTATCTTCTGGTACCAGAGCCAACTAAAATTGTTTTCTAGAATTGAAGAGTAGCTATTTGGATAGAAGCATATGCCAAACTTTGACCAAGATCTGTTTCATTAATAGGTGTTACTTTAGCAGTTAGAACTATTTGTGCAATCAACATGAAATACAGTTAAAATTTAATGCTTCACTTCCATTTTGTTATATTTTCAGGTGACCCCTTTGTGTTGCTGATGTTACCACTCCTGCTTCCTCTTTTCATCATTGTAGCCTTTATCAAGGCCTTTTTAGGTGCCTCTGATTTGAAGAAGACTGTCCAATCAAAAAAGAAAAGCAAGAGTGAATGAAACATTATGCCGTCCCCATTTACCCTATTTATGAGATTACTCTGCAGGTGTATGGCAAACGTTTTTTGTCTTTCCATGTTACATTATTTAGCTTCAATATATCATTGGAGAGATGCAGTTCTATTTTTTTCCTCTGCTCATATATTTCAATGCATTAAGACACGAGTCAGTAAATTCTTACCGTTTATACACACTTATAAGTCGGGTCCAACTGCAAAAACAACATAAACCCTGATCTGCCATTGTATGATGCGCCAGCTGATCAGGGTCTATGTTGTTTGTTCTACTGATTAGTTAACTGACTGTATAGACCATGATCTGCTGGTGCATTATGTGATGGCAGATCTGGCTCTATGAAGTTTGAGTTATAAGCAAGTATAGATGGTACTGGAGATAATATTACTGCATTTGAATGCCTTGAATATTAATACATGTGAACTTCAAAAAGGTTGAAGCATGCAGGACCAAATTTGTATATGCCCGCCGTAAGGAACAGCATTGTATGTTATGACGTCCAAATTTTTGGTTCAAGTGATTGGCAGTTTTTAGTTTTTCAATGTTGCCAGCATGTGAATGTGCTATACCTGGATTGTGCAAGCATTCAAGTGCTGCCATGTATTCAAGGGATTGAGGTTCAAGTTATCATAGTTTTACTGTAATACTGTTTTCAGTCTAGTCAGATTTTTTGACATTATTTGTAAATATTTTTATTATAAATGTACTTTTTTTACCACCATGTATTGAGGTTTTGATTGAATTCTTAGTACTATTTCTTTGTTGTGCATAATAATATTAATAGTTTTTCAGCTGTTATAGCAATAATTCTCTTATCATGCATACAATCTTTTTATTGAGCCCGCCCTAGCATAGCTCGACAAAGCAATCACTTTGGTGTCCGTGTCTGTCTGTCCATCTGTCCATACCTTAGATTAAGTTAAAGGTTTTTACTTGGTGTCCATTTGTTTGACCAGGCATCTGTCCATACCCTAGATTAAGCACCATTTTAAAAGTTTTTACTTGGTGTCCTGCCTGTCCATCTGTCCATACCCTAGATTAAGCACCATTTTAAAAGTTTTTATTAAGCTAAAGAATACAAGGCAGGCTTGACAAAATGGGGTCTCATGTAATTTCACACCAGCAATATTTGGTATCGTATCAAGGTTAAGAATATCTTATTTTTGCTCATGTATGGAGCCCTTTAAACTCACTCAGATGACACAGTTACCATTTAGCTTGTTTTTAAATGCCTCCCCACTCTGGTATTACGTCGAGGGTGGGGGATATATCTATCACTATGTCCATCTGTCTATATGTCTGTCTGTAAATATCTTTGTTTTCAGAGCATAACTCTCAGACCATTCAAGGTGTTTCAACCAACTTTGATACCCAAGTTAAGCAAATTGCGTAGAGTGATAGAATAGGATGCTTTCATTAGGACCAGTGGTATATGCTAACTTTAGATGTCTCTTTTTAAAAAAATGTATTCAAAACATGCATAAAGGGTTCTGAGAAAACAGGACCCTGTTCAAAATGATCTAACTTATGCCTACTCTGTAGAGATGATATCATGAAATATTGCCCATTTTATTTTTCGCTACAAGTAGATATGCATTATTCTTTGAAACAAACCAATTTGTAGTGTGAATGGTCTTTCAAAAGGATCTAAACAATATATCATGTAATACAAGAAATTTTAAAGATTTTTTTTTATATGATAATTTATACTTTAGTTTTTGAGATAATACCGTTGATATTTTTCCCTCCTCAGTTTCTTCACATGATGAAATTGTGTTACATGCACATTTATAGTCGTGTAGAAATTTTCTTGAACCATTGTAACAGTTTATACGTAGTAATACAGATACCCTAAAAACCCTAAATTACCTAATATAATTAACCTAAAAACCCTAGATACCCTAATATAGATACCCTACAAACCCTAAATACCATAATGTAAATACCTTCAAACCCTAAATACCCTAATATAGATGCCCTACAAACCCTAGATATCCTAATATAGATACCGTACAAACCCTAGATACCCTAATGTAAATACCCTATAAACCCTAGATACCCTAATATAGATACCCTACAAACCCTAGATACCCAAATATAGATACCCTAATGTAAATACCCTACAAACCCTAAATACCCTAATGTAAATACCCTACAAACCCTAGATACCCAAATATAGATACCCTACAAACCCTAAATACCCTAATGTAAATACCCTACAAACCCTAGATACCCTAATATAGATACCCTACAAACCCTAGATACCCTAATGTAAATACCCTACAAACCCTAGATATCCTAATATAGATACCCTAAAAGTTGAAAATAAGCTGTGCTTTTTATTAATCATTAGTAATTTTTCTTCCCTCTATTTTCAGTCATGGCTTACTTTTAAGGTAGGCATAGCTTTCAGTAAAAATATCGGTAGATGATTGGTAAATTATTTCCATTAAAATTATTTGTATCAGCTGCGACACAAGAAAACATTACTTAAGACATTTCAACATCAACGTAGAAAATTTATGTCATATATAGGAATTATAATGTCATAATGTTGTTATATTATGCTTTCAAAATCTTGTATCTCTGTTAATATTTTTATTATTTGCATGAAATAAACTGCGTTATATTCAGGTAAAAATTGGTACTTCTCAAAGTACACAAAATGTCCAAATGAAAATTTTACGTTCAAAGGGACATTTTCTTGCGCCACAGCTCATATATATAACAAGAATGTGAATGAATTTTTTTTATTCATGCTTTTCAATTTAATATTGCAAAAGAACCTTTTATTTATATATTTACAGTTAGATTTTCACATACAGTAAAGAATATTTGTGTTTCTTCTGTCTCTTTTCCTCTTACCATATGTTAATGTATGTGCATACAAGATATGCATTAAATACATTAGGTAGTACATTCGGAAGCCATCTTGCTTTTGAATGCAAAATGTCATAGGGATTGGGTGGATTATTTTCATGGTAGGGTTATTTTTAAGTTTGGCTTAATTTCAAATTTCTGGGGTATACATGTACTTCAAAATACTGTTGTATGTGGACATAGAAAAAATTACATGTACATTTATCAAGCATGTGCTTTGTGTGGCAAATATGATAATGGTTTTAGTTCACATTTGAAATCCTCACTGCAGTATATGCTCAAGTCAATTATTTACACATCTTAAGTTGTTTATTGTTTTGCAAGATTTATACATTTTGTTTTGTTTCTTCACAAAATGAGATCGCTCAGTGATGAGACTCTTCTTTTTAAGTCCAAAACTTTAGTACTTGTTGTATGTTCATATCATCAATGTTAAATTTATCAACTGATTTTGTTTATTTAATATGAAATGTACTAATTAGGAATTCTCTGATATGAGTTAATGAGGTTAATATTTTTATATAAGTGGATTCTAAAGAGATCGCACTAATTATGACTCAGTTGATAACATATGATTTTAACATGTTCTGTAAACTGCCATATATAATCACTTATAAGTCGAGTTCAGCTGCAGACAACATAGACCCTGATCTGCCATCGCATATTGCACTGTCAGATTAGGGTCTATTTTGTTTGTTGTACTGATTGCTCCCAACAAACTGCATAGACCAAGATCTGCTTGCCCATTATGTGATAGCAGATCTGGGTCTAAAGTTTGCATTTGGACTCAACTTATATTCATGTTAAAATCACTTGTGAAGTATACAACTTTCACAAAATTTGTTCAGTTTTGATGTATTATTGTATACAGACACATTGGCATGTATTATTGTATACAGACACACTGGCATTTAATGACCTCCTTGACACTAAATTTTAAAAACTCTTGTTAAAAGTGCATACAGTCTACACTTGCTAAAACACCAATATTATCCATTGGCAAAATTGACCTATCGCCAGATCGTAGATAATCATGTCTTCTTATTGGTTAGCATATCATAGAAAGTAAGAATATTTTATGTTGACTTTGACCTTACCTTATGTAAATTAGTGTTAAATTTTTAGTCTGTACTGAAAATTTCATGCAAAACTGTTGAAAAATATTGAAGTTATGGTGATTTGAATTTGTATATGGTATATAGTGGCAGTCAGCTAGGTGACGGACATTAGGCCTGGATGTCTGACAGACTTCCAGTGCACCTGTAAATGACATGATGCCTCACACCTTTGCTGTTGCTGGTGATAGTATTGGTCTGCAGTCCATAGGAATTGGCATGTGTTAAGGTTTGACTGACATACAAATGCATTAATCGGCATTATAAGGGTGGTTTATAGGGTTTCTTGGCTTAAAGATTATTAAGAACAAGGATAAACAGATAGACATAAATGATAGAGAATATAGAATACAAATTAAACTATACAAAAATATTACAGATAGACATAAATGATAGAGAATATAGAATACAAATTAAACTATACAAAAATATTACTTAGTCCTTGATAACTGTACAATTATAACACTTTAATTGAAGCACAGTTGTGTCAGAAACAGTCCATTAATCTCAAATACACAGTACATCAAATTGTAAATTACATAGTAGTAGTCTATTACCAAAATTAAATGTTGAAAACATGCATACAGAAATTTCTTTTCTATTTACAGTATTGCAAATTAAAATCAAGACCAAGTCTGCTTGTAGGCAATAAGTCATTCACTATCAGAGAACAATATTGTCTTTTCACAGAGAAGTCTATAATGATTTTATGTTGAGTTTTCCCTTAAATATAAAGCGGATTAAGAACATTAAAAGACTTATTAAAAGACAGTAATGGATGGAGTAATTGAATGGCATTATAACAAAGACAGTTAGTGACGAAAAGGGCAATTTTTGTCCTAATTTATGTCCTTTTGGCTGGCAAATGGGGCAAAGTGAGGGTGGCAGCATGATGCAGGAATTATAGACTTGGTAAATCCATTCTGAGCAATTTGTTTACTGTAAAATGCATTGTGTTATAATGGGTGTAGACTGGTTAATGGATGGTTTTATAATGGGTGTAGACTGGTTAATGTATGGTGTTATAATGGATGTAGACTGTATAATGCATGGTTTTATAATGGGTGTAGACTGTATACATAGTGAATATTATATGAGCAAAAGCTAAGATAGAAATTATTCAGAAAGTTTCATAAATATATAAGATTCTGTTTATTACACAAAATAAATATTAAATCCAACAAGAATATTGTGTACAATATCAAGGTAGTTAAATTACTCTGGAGTGAATTCAGATACCTCAGAGATTATGACTTTTCCATGTATGGCGTCATAAAATGTTATTAAATGATAAAAAAATATTACATGCATTTATCAATCTAAATAACGCTGTAGTCGTGTGATAAATATACCGTGTTTTTGTTTCTTGTTGAATTCCCATAAGTTCATCAAACATGAGGTACAGAAATTACACCACATGCTATGTGCCTTATAAATCTCTTGCACTTATTGATAATGTAAGCATTACAGGTTTTAAACATAGAGCATAATAGATATTAATGTAACCTTTGACTGCTTAAACTGAAGACTAATGAAAGTGAAATCTCATTTATTGAAGTTGAATGGAAAAAGAATAATGTCATCTTGTTTAATACTTTTACATGTGCAATATTTTTCTTGCCCATTGCTCACCATCATTATGTCAATTCATTTTACTTTGTCTTCCATATGATTTAATTTAACTCGTGTTTATTTGATACAAGCTGTACAATTATTTAAATTTTTTCTTGTCTCTAATTTTTTTTTTTTTTTGTAATGGTATAAAACCGTATGCAGATGCCATGAGGCAATGAAACTATTACCATCTATACTTGTGTGTAAGCCGATACCAACTGCAAACTGCATACACCCAGATCTGCTGTTGCATAATGCACTGGCAGATCTGGGTCTTTGCAGTTTGTAAGGACTAATCAGAAGAACAAACAACATAGACCCTGATCTGCCAGTGAATTATGCAACAGCAGATCAGGGTCTCTGTTGTTTGCATTTGGACAAGGCTTATACATGAGTATATATGGTAGTCTCATTTTGTATAAGTATGAAATTATACTCCTATCTTAACGAACTTTATAGATATTATGAAAGAAAACTAGGAAGTTTCAGTAACAGGTACATTTACAGTGGTCCCTCATTATAAAGATTGTCAGTATAATGTTGCCCTGCTTATAATGTGGTTTTGATGATGGATCCCATTAAATTGGCTCAGTTTTAATTTAGTATTGCTAATTAATTTATTTCACTTGATTTAATTTATTTCACTTAATTTTAGCTTGTGACTAATGAGAACCAATTATAATGTGGTTTTACATCATCAAATGCCTTATTTTGTGTTTATGCTCAATTAAGACACTTCCTTATTGGGAAATACCTCAATATAAGGTGGTATTACTTGTAACGCATGTCACTTTTGTGGTTTCCGTGAACAGCATTATAAAGAGGGAACATTTTACTGGACAATCTAGGTCAAATGATTGTGATGGAGGACATTCATATGCTTGTTTAATTATTTTATAGGAACGGTTTCTCTCTGAGATTTATGTATGGTCTGTAGTGCAACTAAATATGCCAGCCCATAATGTACTCTTTATGATATTCCCACTTTGATAAAATATCATTATTGTCTAAAGAGATATTATTGTCTTCTTATCTTTTTGTTAGAAGTAAGCATAACTATACAGAATATAGTATATTTATCTGCCAAAATAAATTTGTTTTAGACTTCCGAAAAAGTCTTGGGTGTATAATTGGGATGGATGGATTCTTCATATGGATGTCAAGATGAAAACTGCCGACAGCAGTTACCTTGTTGGATATTACCCATATAATAGCTTTAAAAGATAGGAAGCTGATTGAAATCGTAAACTTTTATATCACAAATTTTGACATTTTTGCCACCTCACTGGGTAAATATAATTGTGGCTGCATTTTTTGTAATGATATTAAGTTTTTTGAACAGCAATATATTTCAAATTGCTGTTAAATGTTTTATCCCATAATTTTATTTTGTTCCAACAGCCTTGCTCTGTTCAGCCCAGATTATGTTTGTCTGCCAGTAATTAATGCAGTGTAATCCAGTAATATGCGCCCTTCCAAGTACTTCACTATTCCGTCATAAGTCTGTTCTTAAAATTAATGGCTAAAATAGACAAGCAATTTCTACCTTATTCTGCCATGCTAGATAATAAACCAGTCTCTTACATTTATACATAATAAAAAATTTTATGAAAGCTTTTTCTTATAAAAACACCTATCCTCATTTAAAAAAACAAAATTGTTATGCTGGCCCTTTTGGGTCATCATATGAGAAATTGTGTAAATATCTCAGTCATTTTAAATGAATTTCCCTCACTGATACATGTTCAGTAAAACGTGTATTGGAAGAACACCCCTTCTACTAACAAAAATTGATCTCTCTAGAGAGGTCATAACACTATATATCAATTATAATGTTGCATTAAGAATTGGGCCTGGAGATGAAAAAAAAATCCTATCTTGAGTCTGAGATTGAGTTTTCAGAAACAGCCAATCAGAAATGAACTTTCAAATGTAACATCATTTGTGATTGGTTGAAACAAAAATCTCAAACTCATTCTTAAGAGTTTTACAATTTACAGGTTTGGTCTTAAATGAGAGGTGGTCTTCCAAAAGAGAGTTCTCTCAAGGCAGATTGTGCTGCATACACTAGTAGTTTTAGAGCACTGAGACATAAAAGCCATGGCTTTTGGCATCAGTTATTGGAAAACGATTTAGAGATCATTGCTTATATCTACATGTATTTGAATGGTCACACATCAAATCCGAGCATGTTTGTCATAATAAAATTAAAAATTGCTATGATTTGGACATTGTTCAATACTTTTAACTTACCTCTCCATTTCGAGCATCATCATTTCCATCATTTGCTGAAATTCTGAGATTTGTAATCCTCTGTTAAAGATTTGTTTTTGTCATGTCAGTAGTACTTGTTTTAATTGTATCAGGATTAAAATTTAAAATTTATTTGCAGTAAATACTCAACACATAAAACTTGTTAAATTAGTTGAAAAAAAAGAGGGGGGGGGGCATTTGAATAAAGCTTTATGAATATTGGCTTCTTCTCCCCTCCCCCCCTTTTTTCGTAGAAAATGGGGGATATTAAATTGAACCTGTAATAGCTTCCATCTATTGCACTTTTGTTTTTGCACAATAACTCAATTATTATAAGATTTGAACAAACACAGACTTTACCATGATGTGGGGAGTTGGATGGATTGATTTATGACCCATGGAGTTAACCTTCTGCTGCGAGTCCTTAAATGATATAGTTGACTTTAGAAGGTAATCTTTAACTGGGCTAGCTAGATTCAATTCATGCCTGTGGAGTTGAATGTAACTTACACCTGATGAGATCGGTAAAGACAAAGAATACAATAAAATCTCCTAATAAGCATGTGTGTTTATTTCATAAATACGTACAGGTTGTAAGCACTTATTTTTTATATGTGCTAATAATAAGCGAAATTTATTTCAATACAGTATTTCAGACATTGATATTCACACATAGCACTCAAATTTAACTGCATACCGTATATACCAACTGCAAACTGTATGGACCCAAATCTGCCATCGCATAATGCACCAGCAGATCTGGGTCTATGCAGTTTGTAAGGATTAATCAGAAGAACAAACAACATAGACCCTCCAGATCATGGTCTATGTTGTTTGCATTTGGACCCAGATTATACACGAGTATGTATGGTACCATATAAATATGGTTGAGTTAAAAAAAGATTGATAGCAAAAAGGCGGAATCAGAATGAGGTACAATAAATAGTGATACTAATTACCTAATTAGGAAAAAAGTTAGTGCCAGAAAAGCAAAGTATAGGTCCAAAGTTTGTTTTTCTTCCAGACACATATATGCACCTGTTGTTGTTCGACGTAAATGGCCGAATGGCCACACGTCATTAATCCAACGAACGAACGAACCTATTGTTGTATAAAAATACTGGAAGGTACATGTATTTATTTTCCATGTCAGTTTATTTTCACATCTGTACTTATTTCCAGATTTTGAAGTATTTCACTGGCATGTCAATTAATTACACTCAACTACACCATACACCAGCACAAGTGTAATATAATCAATTTACTTTGTGTCCTGTATATGAATATCAATGGTGCTCAGTATGTTCTAACCTTTTAAAGCATTTTGCTAGTTATTTTCTCATGTATTGGTTTTATATATATATATATATATATATATATATATATATATATATATATATATATATATATATATATATATATCCCATCTTTTATTATAGTAATGTCTTGAGTTTAAACAAGCAAGTACTAACACATGTTTTATTGAATTATGGAAACCCTTAAAAATCTTTAGAAGAATTATGTTAATTATCCTTTGAAAGATTTTTTAAAACAATTTTCTCATTGATTCCATGGATTTGCTTTAAATACTATGATTTCAGAATTATTTAGGAATGGTTTGTGTACAAGAATTTTATTTTTCTTTGTTTGAAAATAAAGGAACAGATGATTCAAGTACAAATTTTTGATTGGACCTTTGGCAGTATTAACTGATCTATAATTAACATGATTAGCAAAACCTTTCCCCAGTGACTTTTATAGGGAGATAATTGAGTAGTGCCTGACCCTATAGTCATCGAACTGTCAAAGCTCAAAAAAAGTTAACATGCTGTAACTTCACAAATGTTGATCTTCTAATAGATTATTCTTAGTTAGGTTGCAATCAAAACAATTTCAGCATTATCTTGTTTGTATCTATACATGTACACTAGATCTAATTAATATTCAGATTTGTTGTATGGTTTCATCTGCATTCAGTTTCTGTGCTCTGACAGTGACAACTGGGCTGTGGTCAATAAGGCTAGCATTAGGTGGTGTTAGGCTAGCAATAGGCTAACAATCCTGACTGGGCTGCCAGCAAATGGCACTAGGTGGCAAAAGCTAACAGTCGAGACAGGTAGCAGGCTACGGGCAATGCATGCACATTTTGTTTCACGTACAGAAGAGCTTGTCAATTAAAAAATGCAGAAAGAGGCTTGTTGAACCTAGATATGTGGTTAAATTAGCCCTACACAGATCTTATTGCACACTGTTTAATAACATTTTTTTTTTCAACAGGGAACTTGGGTTATAGACAAAAAATAACATGTAAACAGAAAATGTGAGTCACAAACAATAGGGTTGCATTACAAGTTATCTGTGTAGTCTGTGGTAGTTTAATCAGTCTGAACCTAAGCCAGCCCAGAGTGGCTTCCCCTGTGTCTCTTTGGAAATGGCACTTGGCTCCCATTTCCTCAGCATGATATAGCCAATAATGTGTTAAAAGTACTATTAGAACCAGCAAAACAAAACAAAATGAACACTATGTATATGCATCTGAAAACCATACACAGTGCAAGGTTAGAATGTAGGTCATCTGACCACCCTATTATTGGTGTGGAACCCATATGCACCATCAGATCTGTGCATACATGTACCTGAACATCAAATTCTATACATTTTCTATGGACTAGTAATGTTTATTTGTTAATATTTTATAAGTACAGTTTCAGAACTCAGAAAATTCAATGTTATGACAAACCAATGATAGCATTTATCGATTGTGTTGAGAATTCCTGTGAGACCACGTCATGTAATAGTAATAAATTGACATTGGCACTAACAGTACCTCACAAATTCCTTGCTGAATGCAGCCCTGGGCCTGTAGTTATTTCCTAGGTTAGCACACCTTGAGGGAGTTATTTTTCCAGAAGACAAATCAGAGATGTAGTAACAGGTTGGTTACATTTAATAATTTAATAAGAAAAAAATACAAAACACTGTTAGGATTTAAACCAGTAAAGTTCTCTCGGTCAGCAATTTCCTACAGTGCTTATACGAGGATGGAATATGGTGGCAATACACAGAATTTTTCAGACTTTAAAACTGTCTTCTCCATCAACTGACAAACAAATGGTACTCTTATAAGAAATGTGTATCAGATCACAAAGTAAAGAGTTGTAAATAACCATCAAGGTATTTACAGTGCATAAATCCCATCGAAGTCTCAGTCATATGATCTTCCCTGATCAACTCTTCAGTCAAGGATATTGTTGCATACTTTTTATGTGGAGGGATACCTGGACTGACCATTAGCTTTTGTTTTGGCCATCACAAACAAAAAGCTCATATAGTAGATCCAACAACCATGCACTACAAATTAGCAACATAGTACTTTTGTTGAGCCCACATTAGTAGAAGGTAGGACATAGCAGTCACTTTTCTGACAGCAGCAACATCCCAAGTTTTTTAGGGTTTTGGATTTGATCATGAGCTCAACACACCAGCATAACTTCTGGTCTTATTGCATGCAGCCCTATTTAGTATGAAGGCAGTCACTCAAGTACTGACAACTCCTGGTCTTATTGCATACAGCCCTATTTAGTACGAAGGCAGTCACTTAAGTACTGGCAACTCCTGGTCTTATTGCATGCAGCCCTATTTAGTATGAAGGCAGTCACTTAAGTACTGACAACTCCTGCAAAATAATAGTGTAGGACATATTGAATAGTCTTAAAGTATGTATCATGCATACAATATATCAAAAATTCTTAGTTTGCCAATTTGTTTTCCTTGGAATAATTTCCCATGGATTCTCAAAAAATGATATTTTTGTAAGCACTTCAAAGGATTTTTCAGAGAAGTAGTTTTATTGTTTCCACAGAATGTGGGAGCCACAATAGCTTAGTTAATTGAGCATTGGATTCGTAATCCAAGGGTCACTGGTTTGATACCCACCCAGGCCAGCCCAGTTCGGCCTCCTCAGTGTATTCAACAAAAACAAAATTCCACAATGATCTTTCTTTGTTGGGTCAAAAAAATTTATTGTTTTGTAGCAACATAAAATCAAAAAAAAATTGGTACCGCACAACAAATATTGAATATACAATATTGCATTTCAAACCCAGATATTAAAAAGCAGCCACATTTGCTTGTGTATAAAGTAAGCCAATGTAATCAGCATAAACCAGATCTACCTTGACAGTGTACTGGCAGATTAGATGGCCAGTTTGATTTGAAATTCAATTTGACACATCTTAGAAAAATACCTTCTGCCTCGTCCAGATATCCAGTGAAAGAGGAATGCAGAAGACAGAAGAAATATGGCATCTGCATACAGCCAAGCACACAGAAATATGGCATCTGCATTCAGACAAACACACAGAAATATGGCATCTGCATACAGACAAGCACACAGAAATATGGTATCTGCATACAGAAAAACACAGAAATATGGCATCTGCATACAGACAAGCACACAGAAATATGGCATCTGCATACAGACAAGTACAGTGTGCAGACTTCATTGTCAGTGTGCATCATGTACTGTTACGTTCTTTTGCAGATATGGAAGAAGCTTTAGGTCATTCCTGTTAAACAAGTTAATACAGTAAAAAGCATGACTTTAAGCCATCTAAAGCTATATTAGACAACAGCATGTTTTGTGTGCAGATTGAAACTATTAATGCTGCAACAGTGGAGTTTGCCATCTTGTAATACTGTTTCCAAGTCGGTAAATTGTTCGATTACATGCAAAATTCTGCTTTTTCTGGATCGGCTGTTCTGTTTCAGAAGATATATGATCAAATTGGCCAAGGGTCAGTGGTGTCCATGTTTCAGAAGATATCAAATCAAACTGGCCAAGGGTCAGTGGTGTCCATTCTGCTAATAATATCAAGCAAACAGTCTAAACTCCAATCTAGAGCTCATGATGCAACTTCAGATCTGGGTCTATGCTGTTTGTAGTTGGTTCACATCATTCACAGGTAAATATGCCATATCATTCACAGGTAAATATGCTACTTAAATTAATTAAATCTTCCCATAAATGTTATTTGTTATTAATTACTTATTATCTGATAAGAGTACATAACTGTTTACAATGTTTGTAAACAATAACACATACCATGTATACTTGCGTATAACCCAATACCAACTGCAAACTGCATAGACTCAGATCTGCCATTGCATAATGCCCCGGCAGCTCTGGTCTGTGCAGTTTGTAAGAAATCAGTAGAACAAACAATATAGACCCTGATCTGCCAGTGCATTATGCGATGGCAGATCAGGGTCTATGTGGTTTGCATTTTGACTAGGCTTATACACGAGTATAAACGGTATGTTTTATGCAGAACTATACAAATTTAAATAGAAGTAAGGCAGATTAATATATTTGTAAGATAAAAAAAAAACATTCGAGGGGAAATAAAATACTTCATAACTTAAATGCAGTTGTATTGTTCTTTGTTATCCAGTTTTATTAAAGCACCTCTGAGTCTTCCATCCAGATTCATACCCGTCAACATTGCAGTGTGTGTGTGTGGGGGGGGGGGGGGGGAGTTGAGACTCAAAAAAGTGTTTGTGGTTCCAAGGGGGTTCAGTGCACATGACCCAAATAAGTGAAGTACAATTGAAAGTAAGTTATCGATTTATAAAAGTCTATCAAAAAATGACTGGAAATTTAAATGTGAATACAAGAAAATAAAATGTTTTCTTTCATACATTTATTACAATTCCAAACAAAATATAGCTGGTAGACTAGCATGGTCATGTATCATCGACACACAAATACATGTACACTCACATAATCAAAACCACACAGACATTAATAAAAAAAAATATACAAAGTTTCTGTCTTTAAAATCTATTGAACCTTGGAGTGCAGTATTAACTTGTAGTTGGTAACTTTGTTGCTCTCAATAGTTCATTGGAGGGTTTCAAGGTAATGTGTCATTTGTGTTCATCTTTGCACTCATTAGAGACTGGATGCTACTGTTCTTCAAACTTCCCTGAAGATCTTGTTGAATTTTTCTGAGCATTAAAAAGGCTCTTTCTGCATCTGCATCTGTTATTATGTTGATAGATGTTGTATACATTACTCCAGAATGACTAATGTCGATATAATGTTTGCAGTGTGTGAAAAGTATAAAATGCTCCCCCTGGCAGCTGACATTCACAAAGTCAAACTTTATCAACCAGAGTTATAAAATTTAGCTTTCCCGGAGTTTCAGTATTTGCATTCAAAAGTAAATCACACTTCCACAATGCTAGCTTTACCAACTACCGAAATAATCACGTTTTGCATTTTATCTAATGAGAAAAATTCAACATTAAAGAAACTGGCACTGATCATGAACTAAGCAATAATCTTTAATAAAGATGGCTTAAACATGTTCATTAAAAGACAACAAAGTGTAATAACTTTTGTTTCTACTACACGCATCCCAGACTTACTGAACTTCAAACAAATTGGGTTGTTCCACTTCGTGTACTTAACTATGCAAATTAGCCTAATGGGGTCTCCCTCACCAGTGCAAAAAGGAATATGAGACACAAAATCACCTTAGCTATTGTCAGACAGTCAAGTAATCTGCCGAGTGGTGGTTGTTTATCTCTGACCACCTTTACCTTATAATCACCTCTATGACAACTGTCTAAACTGTGCAGGGGTGAAAGCATTAAGCATGAATCTATGCAAATAATAATTGTTTACTGTTTAAACAGGCTACAGTTTATGGGTACATGTCATGGTGTCAAGAAAGGTATCTTCTTTCTAAGAGTTTACTGGAAATCATGTTTTTAAGAACACAATCAGGTCAGGAGGTTGGAGAGTACAAATTGTTTTTTTGTGTAACCCATGGTCTGGCAAGTGCGCTGATTACACAGTTCTGTCCAGCTTGCAGTTAATGCTGCATATAATAAGTCAGTCCTTTAAGTCTGCCAAGACATAGATGCACACATCTACAGTACACCCTGTTTAAAGTCTGCCCCCCCCTCTCCATCTTATGCCTGCTTTGGCAGGGATGCATACTTATACATTGCACTGTTTTATGTATGCCAAGGCAAGAATGCACATATCTAAAGTTCACCCGGTTTTATGTCAGCGTAGTCAAGAATGTACACATCTACAGTGCACCCTGCTGTATGTCTGCGAAGGCAAGAATGCACATATTTAAAGAGCACCCTGTTTTATGTCTATCTAGGCAGAAATGCACACATCTACAGTGCACCCTGCTTTTTGTCTGCCAAGGCAGGGATGCACACATCTACAGTGCACCTTGTTTTATGTCTGTTAAGGCAGGGATGCACATATCAACAGTGCACAGTTTTATGTCTGCCTAGGCAGAAATGCATACATCTAGAGTGCACCCCATTTATTGTCTGCCTAGTCAGTGATGCACACATCAACAGTGCACAGTGTTATGTCTGGCTAGCCAGTGATGGACACATCTACAGAGCACACTGTTTATATGTCAAGGCAATAATCAACTGTGCACTGTTTCACGTCTGCCAAGGCAGAGATGCACAAAATCTACAGCGCACCCCGTTTCATGTCTGCCAAGGCAATAATACACATATTTAAGTGCACCCTGTGTTACGTTAGAGTAGGCATGGATGCACACATCTACAGTGCACCCTGCTTTATGTCCACCAAGGCAGGGATGCACACATCTGCAGTGCACCATGTTTTATGTCTGTCTAGCCGGGGATGCACACATCAGCAGTGCACAGAATTATGTCTGTCAAGGCAAGAATGCACTTGCACCTCAGTGCACTGTTTCATGTCTGCCAAGGCTGGGATGCATACAGCTACAGTGCACCCTGTTTTATGTCGGAGCAAGAATGTACACATCTACAGTGCACCCTGTTTCATGTCTGCCATTGCAAGAAAGCACATATTTAAAGTGCACCCTGTGTTATATTGGTGTAGGCAGGGATGCACACATCTACAGTGCACCCTGCTTTATGTCTGCCTAGTCAGGAATTGACAAATCTACAATGCAAACTGTTTTTGTCTGTCAAGGCAAGAATGCACACATATACAGTGCACCCCGTTTTATGTCTGCCTAGCCAGTGATGCACACATCTACAGTGCACCCTGTTTCATGTCGGTCATGGCAGGGATGCACACATCTACAGTGCACCCCGTTTCATGTCAGTCATGGCAGTGATGCACACATCTACAGAGCACCCCGTTTCATGTCGGTTAAGGCAGGGATGCACACATCTACAGTGCACCCTGTTTTGGCTCTCTTCATGCGAATAATTAACTAAGGGTATGTAACAATATCATTCTGAACCAAAGTTTTGAAAGCATGTGCAAATGTACATTTGCAACAAAGTGAATTTTACAGCATACTTTGGAACATGAAAAGTTCCCACTTGTTACAAGGGCTATAGGTCATGAGTCAAAGTCATAATACACCTCTTCAAATTTTGCTGTCGAGAGTACTGCACTCTTTTGGATTATATTTTCATGTCACTGTCAATCTGTTAAAGTACTTTGCTGTCTTCAAGATACCTTATCAATCTTGACAGTATGAGGGGTGATAAAAATAACGCCTCATCAATCTTGACAGTATGAGGGGTGATAAAAATAACGCCTTATCAATCTTGACAGTATGAGGGGTGATAAAAATAAAGCCTTATCAATCTTGACAGTACGAGGGGTGATAAAAATAACGCCTTATCAATCTTGACAGTATGAGGGGTAGTCAAAATAACTCCTTATCAATCTTGACAGTATGAGGGGTGATAAAAATAACGCCTTATCAATCTTGACAGTATGAGGGGTGATAAAAATAACGCCTTATCAATCTTGACAGTATGAGGGGTGATAAAAATAACGCCTTATCAATCTTGACAGTATGAGGGGTGATAAAAATAACGCCTTATCAATCTTGATAGTATGAGAGGTAGTCAAAATAACTCCTTATCAATCTTGACAGTATGAGGGGTGATAAAAATAACGCCTTATCAATCTTGACAGTATGAGGGGTGATAAAAATAACGCCTTATCAATCTTGACAGTATGAGGGGTGATAAAAATAACGCCTTATCAATCTTGACAGTATGAGGGGTGATAAAAATAACGCCTTATCAATCTTGACAGTATGAGGGGTAGTCAAAATAACACCTTACCAATCTTTACAGTATGAGGGGTGATAAAAATAACGCCTTATCAATCTTGACAGTATGAGGGGTGATAAAAATAACACCTTATCAATCTAGCCAGTAAGATGGGTGGTGAAAATAAGACCATATCAATCTTGAGAGTATGAGGGGTGGTGAAAATAACATTTCTTTTGCCATTTGATTGAGATTAGATTGATATATTAAATGCTGGACTGAATGAATGCAGCACAGACCAGATTTTTAGCTACAAAAGTTTATTATCAAAGTATACATGCAATATAAAATGAAAAGTAAATGAGTGTAAATCAACTTGTGCCACAACCAGTTGGTCAAATATATAAAATCACCATACTTATTTTACTAATCTAACAACATGTAAATATATCATATCTGCTAACTTTCTAGACAGTGGTGGTGGGGTTGCACCTTTGAGCACTGTGGTCAAAGGGGATGAGGCAGGGGGTCACTGCACTCAGCTTATTAAGTCGACAGAAATTTACACTGCATAAAATGTTTTAGTTAATGCAATTAACTGAATCTAAGATTATTGTTGTGCATCTTTCCTGACTTACAATCAATTCTGGATATGACTGGGCAAAGCCCGAATTTAAGTTCCTAGTTTGCAAAATCCCCAATACACAAGTCCACCTTCCTTACTGAGGTGAACTCCAATATTGAGGACTTTGGTTTTCCTTGAATCGAATTTAACAGTTTTGTTGTTCTGCAGGAATTTAAAATTTAATGGAAAAATAGAGATAAATAATAATTACTGATTACAATACATAAATAAAACTGTTCTGACCTTTAAAAAACAATAACAAAAATGTCACAACAAAGCATCTATTTTAACATACTATGGTTTGTTATGATTGTGACTCTATCAAAGCTACTGTGCTTTCTATTTCTATTTAACTTCATTTTCAATATTTCCAGATTTTTCCCGTGATTTTCATTTTCCAGATCAAAGTTCCAAACTACTCTTAACATTAATCTGCCTTTAAGTTACCATGCATCCTGCCTTCCTGGTTTGATAGAATGTCACTTCAACCGCAACAATGGATAAATTATGCAATAAAACATATTCATTGCTTGTTTATAACCTACTAGCAAGCTCTAAACTATTTCCAAGATCAAAAGAGACATATAACAAATGTATTACTTTTTGAGAACATGGCCCTCACCCTGACACCTCCCACCCTCCTCTTTTTTTATTATTTGTGCTTGTTAGGGAATTCCTGTTTTTTTTTTTTTTTTTCAAACACAACCATATTGGAGGGTTTGGTTTTTTTTTCAAACACAACCATATTGGAGGGTTTGGGGTATGGTAGTTCAAAATAGAGTTTTTGTGTGACATGACATGTCATGGCATGTATGAAGGTATGATATTAAATAAAAAAATTTAGAATAAATTATTGTACATACACTTGTTAAAAAACTGCATAAAAAAGAGGATATTTAACTGAAGCACATTTTGAGAATTACTCTCATATACAAGTTGTATGTTAATTGTATTATATTAAATGTAAGCAACTACTTAGTTGAAGACTATACAAAAGTCTTTAGGAAGTTATTCTCAAAGTGAATGTTTGTGCTATTATATATACATGTTCCTGTATACATGTATGGATAAATGTATTACTTAACTCGCATGATATGACATAATCCAACTTTCTGTTTCAAGTTGCAATGAATTGTGACATCTATCACTGAGTAGGGTAAAAAAAAAATCCAGATTAATCATTTTAGGTTTGTAATAAACAAAGCTACATTCACAAATCATTTTCAGAAT
The DNA here is from genome assembly GCA_029931535.1 of Margaritifera margaritifera. Lineage (NCBI taxonomy): Eukaryota > Metazoa > Mollusca > Bivalvia > Unionida > Margaritiferidae > Margaritifera > Margaritifera margaritifera. The sequence continues at coordinate 5,631,392 of JAQPZY010001640.1, read as the reverse complement.
TACCCTGAAAATGTGTGCATTTTTCAAGCATGAAATCCAAAGCATTCAGTTGACAATACTAATGGAAGTATGAAAGAATGAAAGATGACACATCTATTATAATTACTGTAATATGTAAACAAATTATTTTTATTAAATATTAAATGTTATTAATTAAAATATTATTAATTACACATTTACAAATTAATTTAAAATTATTTTGACATTTACAAATGAAAATAATCAATCAAATTAAAGATTATGGCAAACTTGTGAACAATCAATAGATTTTTTTCTGGGTATATAGTATGTATATGTTAAAAATGAACCCAATATTCTTAGACCATACTGTTCCAGAGATGATTTTATGTTTGATGATTTTCTTGTTCATTTAGTCTAAGCGGGAGTGGCAGAGGTCCCTAATAACAAGATTTTCTACAATTTTAAAATGGGGCACAGGTACTTTACTTGGGGAAAATCCTTGACAAAATATATCTTTTTTTTCTCAGCAGGCCCGAATAATTTCTCATTGGATCAGATGAAAGAGAACATATATTTTATGGTCTTTCCTTGTAGAAGACCAGATCTATTATTGATGGAAGATAACAAGTACACAAAATCTATATTTTGAATATTTTAAGTATACAAAGTCAATTGAGGGAGGCCCATTAAGACAAGTATTTACTTATTCTTTTGCAATATTATTATGATTTAAGGAATTCTCCTTTAACCATGTATTTTTTAGACACGTTTCAACACAAACGAAGACTGTGTACTACTTTTACGAATGAAAATGCAGGAATTTTTCAGTGCCTACCATTTATACTTGCGTGCAAGCCGGATCCAAATGTTCTACTGATCAGTCCTTAAAACTGCATAGACAGAGATCTGCCGGCGCATTATGCAATGGCAGATCTGGGTCTATGCAGTTTACAGCTGATTTCGGCTTATATGTGAGTATATACGGTACCTTCATTTAGAGAATTTCCACTTATGATAAGAGGAATATGTATAAGAACACATAGTAGAGTGATATAAATTATAGAATTCTACCCTCACAGGTAAATTACATAAGAAGTCTTTGCCAACTGTGACTAAAGTACATAACGTGGAACAATGGAATGTTAAAATGAATGTTGAAGTTAAAATGGCTACAACATCGAAATTAATGTTCAAAATCAATCAATAATCTTTGTATCATTATGAAATGTTACAAAATTACTTTAATACTTTGGCAAGACAAATATATATGAACACCACAATACTGAAACCCATGATTTCTGATGTAGGGTAAAACCCATCAGAACAAGCAACTATCTTTGCCAAAATGCATAACAAGGATATATGAAACAAAAAATTTCCATTTCCTGCCAATAAATTCTGAATCCAACTTGGTCGAATTTCTCATGTACTTATTTTATTGCTCCTTTCTATTTCTGATTAGAAAATAGTGGGGAAAAATGTTAAATTGCAGACTGTTTAAGTAAATTCAATCATCAAAATAAAATCTTTATCAAGAGATTATAATTTGGTGGTAATAGCAAAACTAGTTTAAAATGAATACTTCATTGCAAACACTAATTTATTTTTATAAGTAAGGTTCATCCTTTGAGACTGAAATCAATAGCAACAAAGCAGAATTAAATGACATCAAAACAGAATGATGAAGTGCACTCATAATTGAGAGACTACTTGGGAAATAATATTTTAGAAAGAGAAAAAAAGTCACATGTATAGGACTGAGAGAAGAAACCACACATATATAGGAATGAGAGAAGAAAGCCACATATATAGGAATAAGAGAAGAAAGCCACACATATATAGAAATGAGAGAAAAAAGTCACATGTATAGGGCTTAGAGAAGAAAGCCACATGTATATAGAAATGAGAGATAAAAAGTCACATTTATAGGACTTAGGAAAGAAAACCACACATATATAGAAATGAGAGAAAAAAGTCACATGTATAGGACAAAGAGAAGAAAGCTAAACATATATATATATATATATATATATATATATATATATATATATATATATATATATATATATATATATATATTAATGAAAGAATAATGTCACACAGATATAGGAATGAGAGAAAAAAGTCACATGTATAGGTCTGAGAGAAGAAAGCCGAACATATATAGGACTGAGAGAAAAATGTCACACATACTTAGGAATGAGAGAAAAAAAGTTGCTCATCTTTGGGAAGTCAGTACTTTAACTTCTTTCTCTCTAGTTATCCAGAGTAAGGAAAGGAACATTTTGACTAAATTCAAGAGTTGGAATCCAAAGCAGGTAATGCCAATGACAACTATGTCAACATAGCTAACACAATTCGGAAAGCAATTGGGCACTTGTTCTGGACAATTAAGTATGAATACTAAATGCTTGATGGTATATCTGTACATATAAGAACTGACAGCAAAAGAAAGAAACATAAGGATATATTACAATGATAATCTACATAATATAAGAAAAACATGTCTAACGAAGATTCTTTAAGTTTATATACTGTAACAATAAAGATATGGTATAGTTATGGCATCTCTTGATATTACTACTACAACAATAGCATACATTTTTGAGGGATAATGTTGTAACTGTAACTTTAAGAAACTAAAATTGTGCCTGTAAACTAAAGTGGTTTCTATTTAGTGAGTGAATATGCAAATAGAATGGCATTTATGTACATTTTGATTTTAAGGAAAGAGAGCATGTTTAGGGTTTAATGGCACATCAGCACAATCCTGGCTATATAGTACCAAATAAAAGTTATGCACTAAAAATAGTAAAGGTAAAAATGGTTTGGTTTTATTTTGTGGGTTTAATGCCATTTTTCAGCACATGATAGCATATACATAGCGGCCAGTATATTTGGTGGAGGAGGAACCCAGGAAAACCCCTGGAAGAACAACCAACACACATGAAGCTACAGGCAAGATTTCTCACATACCTATTCTGGCTAAGCCGAGACTCGAACCCACGTGAACAGGGGTGAGATGTAGTAATCTGTAAAGGCAAGCGCCTTAGACCACTCGGCCACCCAGGGCCCCCTTACACAAAATATTGTGTATTTAAACATACTGCTATGTTCCATCACCAATAAAAAATTAACATGAGCAGGTAAAGGCATGTTGTATTCATATTGATGTACTGCAGTGAAATTTAAACAGTTTAAGGATAACTGATTTAACAAATTTGAACTAGAAAATTCTTCATCATTAGGATTTCATTAATTTTCATTTAAACAAATTTTTAAAATAACTGCTGTGAAGTTAACCATAACTTAAACTGATAATGCAATGGTCTCATTGAAAAAAGATACTTCCTTTTTGTCTGGCTGCCTTTAATTTTAGCTAGAAAGTAAACAAACTTAAGTACTAAGCTAAATCTAAAACAAGAGTCCCATGAATGACACATTATACGCCCACCCCCATCTTTAATAGTCCATTATGCAGACACCAGTAGGGTATGGTTTACTCTGGAGATTACTGACCTGGGGATCTCAATGACCTGGAACTTTGGTCAAGATATGCAGTCTCGAACTAAACTTGATGTGCACAAACAATTTTTTCCTATTAGACTTACCATGACTGTGACTTGTAACCTTTCAACACCAGAATCTATAAGTTTATTTCTTAAGTGCAAGCCATCCACAAAATTTGGTCCAGGATCATACTCTAGAACAAAAGATATTCTGCAATTTCCATTTTTCTTTGAGCCACAATGATCCTGACATTTGACCTTTTGACCCTAAATATGGCCTCTTCCACTCCTCCATACCTTAAGTGCAAGCCCTCCACAAATTTTGGTCAAGGTACATGGTCTAGAATTAAATTTATTATGCAAAAGACATCCTTTTTTCAGTCACAGTGACCTTGACCTTTGACCTATAATTTATTAGGCTTTTTTCTAACCCAATGTGCAAGTCATCCACAAACTTTGGTGAAGGTACATGGTCAATAACTGAACATTTTGTGAAGAAAGTATTTTTCTCCTTTCAGTCTTTGACCTTCTGACCCTAAAATCAATAGGGTTCTTCCATACCCCATGTGGATGCAATCCATAAAGCTTGGTCTGGGTATGTGATGGAGAACTATTGTTATTGTGCAGAAACCATTTTTCTTTTTTCAGTCACAGTAACCTTGACCTTTGACCACTGGATACAGACATCGATAGGATTTTTCCTTACCACAACTGCAAGCCATACACAAAGTTTGGCAACTGCAGATGGTGCAGAACTCAAGTTATTGTGCAGAAACAAAATATTAACAGATTGATGGACATATACATACAGGCATTACAACATAATACTGACTTACGGTGAGTATATAAAAACTGTAACTTCAACTTTATTCTAGGGTGTAGATGGACGGATGGACACTGAATCCAAACTGACCACTATTTTGAGCTTCTGCCAAGGCGGGCTTTACAAAAAGGGGAAATTTAACTAAAATTTAATTCTGTCAACTTTGATAAAGTATGAAAAAAGTAATATAATATCAATTTCAGTCATCACACATTGACAACGTTCATACATGTGCAAAATATTAACGCAAAAAGCTTTACCACTCTGCAAATTCAAGTAACTATCTGCTTTCAAGTGAAATTGTGATCAACAAGCTCACGGAAGACAAATTGCCCATTTTCTGGCACTGAGCAAAGCAAATTCTCGTCAGGCACAAAAATCTATCTGCATGAATATGTAAGGTTTCAAAAATATGCAGATTATAAATAGAATTAACTTGAAAACCTATTCAACAACTATGTATCTAATTTCTATGCTAGCACAGCCTTGAATGAATACATGGAAATTAACTTAAACATTATAACTGCACAACTGAGTTCAAAGTTAAGTACAACTGTCATATTAGAGTCACAAAATAATTACAAATCTGTTGCTACAAAGGTTGTGGTGCTGATATGATAATAAATGCATTAAATTAAAATACTGTAAAAGTATATGCTTACACTACTATTTTTTATGTTACTGTAAATAACTATATTTCAGCATAACTAAATTACCATGACTCTTTCATTTTAGATATTACCAACATAAAATTTGTACCCGAACTAATGAAAAGCAGTACAAGCTTGCATGTTATGCTGTGTTGACACAGGCAAAATGTGTATGCTGTATTCAATCATGATTTAATGTTGCAGCAACACAGGCAAAATGTGTATTCTGTATTCCAACATGACTTCATTCTGTGTCAACACTGGCAAAAAGTGTACACTGTTTTCCAACATAACTTAATGCTGTGTCAACATGGAGAAAATGTGTATGCTATATTCCAAAATGACTTATTATCAAACTGTATATAACATGAACACTGCCAACAAGGGATGTTAAAATAAAACAATAGACAGAACATGAAACACTGCCAACACGGGATGTAAAAATAAAACTATAGACAGATCATCAAATTTGAGCATTTCTTTCAAGTAACATCCAAAAGTTAACCTGCTTACTGGTCGGAATTATATCCTTAAAATGGCACTTATGAAATGGTAGCTATTAATATATATCAACAGTTACAAAACTGTCTGTCTTTGTTGACACTGGTATTTCTATTATACACACATTTTCGTTACACAATTTAACTGAGCACAGAATTTTTAAAAAATTAGTTTGCTTGCTACGTTCATACAAATTTTATTCTTGCTAAAATTGGATAATTTACAAAAGTTTTTTGGACACAGAATTCAACTCCAGAAATAAAAAAATCTTTGATGCCTTATTTAGTGTGGTTCAAGACAACATACATGTTTGATTGCTTGAGGCTTAATACAATCGAAAGCTAAATGATTCAAGAAACTCGTATTAAATTCAAGTATTGAGAATACTGATGGCTTGGAGACCTAAACTGATCCTAATTTACACCAGATCAAATGGAAAATAACTCCAAATATGTTATTTGTTGTCGTTTTTGCTATCATAAACATATTGCTCAAAATAATCTTTATAATATTTTCAGTTTTCTACATTACAAGAGAATTTATACTCACATCTGAAACAATATTTGAGGAAAAACTGATTTATTGTGGTAATTTCCTTTCAAATGCAATTTCTACTACTGTTTTACGTACTGCCCTCAGCGGCACAATTCCAAGGGACATAGCTACTATCAGGTCTAATCATTTACCTAAACTTGAGTTGCCTCCCTTAACAATTTTTTTTTTTTTAATTAACCTGAAAGGCTATTGGATCTATACTTTCTTACTATTATTACTACTACAAACTATATCTGATAAAATATAATGGACACTATGTCACAGGCATGGAGGGATTGAAATTCTTCCAAGCCAATAAAATAGAAAATGCTCAATGTACACTGAAGTTTCAATTTATGAAAAGATTACAAGTACCATATCTCAGGTCACCTATTTAAACAGAGCAAAGTTGTAAATAATGATCTATGGATTCATTTTGCATCTTTTATATATAAAGAAAAAAAGTTTTGTTCAATACAATCTGCTAAAAACTGAAACACATCTGTTGATGGCTTTTTAAAGTACTGCATGCTTGTGTAATTACTGTGAAAGAATATGTTGCTTTGGAGCAAATACTGGTAGAAACATTAAATTTCATGCAAGTGATGAGAGAATTCTAAATGCTCCCAAAGGACCTCTCTTTATTCTGCACTTCTGTACTCCTCACCATTCATGGAAATAATCAGGAATCTTTGTTCAAAGGAGGTGAATTGTACCAGATATCAGAAGAAGGACTACCATACCAAAACGGATTTTGAACAAGTTATTGCCAGGATATTTAATTATTTTCTGTATTTCAAGTGATTGCATTCTGAAAGAAACTTGAATCTATTTAAAGTATATTTTATCACAAATGGACTTCTATTACAATTACCATTTTTGTCCTGATATGCACTATGATATCGTATGTACTCGCGTATAATCCGATCCCAACTGCAAATTGCATTGACCCAGATCTGCCATCACATAATGTGCCAGCAGATCAGGATTTATGCAGTTTGTAAGGACTAATCAGTAGAACAAACAACATAGACCCTGATCTGCTGGCGCAGTATGCAATGGCAGATCAGGGTCTATGTTGTTTGCATTTGAACCAAGCTTATATGCGAGTATATACGGTATATGAATTTTATCATCTTTTATATTGCCAGATAAACATATTTAGTAGCACATGTTGCTTAAATGAAATAAATATCATATATACTTGCTTACAAGTTGGATCCAACTGCAAATAACACAGACCCTGATATGCCACTGCATAATGTGCCAGCAGATCAGGGTCTATGTTGCTGTTTCTACTGACTACTCCTAACAATCTGCACAGACCCAGATCTGCTGGTGCATAATGCAACTGGATCCAACTTATAAGCAAATATATACAGTAGTAACCAATACAGTAAAAATTGAAGAAATTAAATGCACTAACATGTATAATAAACTAGGAATTTAAGTACAATTTAAATAAACAGGTTGAAAGCAACCTGGAACAAATGTTGCTCAAGTCATTGAGATTACATCTTATGTCCCATGTCTACTGATTACAAATGTAAAACTATTTGTTATGTTCTATATCTGCTCAGAGAATTATTAAACAAGGGTGATATGACTAATCATGAGTCAATGTACTGTCAATTATTTCATTTTGGTCTCAAGGATTCCATTTTCCAAATATTAAGTATGTCTCCATTCAATCCACAATGTAACTGTTTTTTTGTACAAGAACTCCTTGAAAATGAGGAGTCAGCAAATTCTTGCAAAATGATGAGTTAGCAAATTTCAGATTTCTTTATGAATCTCCTAGTGATGACATCATACGCAATCTTCCATGGACATGAGAAGTGGGTTCACATACTCGAAGCCATCAAATTCGGACTGGTCAATCTTGTCTATAACTTTCCTGAAAAGAAAATTGTATAGTGTTACTATTCATTTACAAGTGACATCAAGTAAAATTTTCATATACATGTAAATTTTTACATCTCATACACATAACATACTTTGAATTCACTTCAAACTGTAGGGTACAACTTTTGGTGAATTTTGTGGTTGTGCAAGAAAACAAAGTTTAAACAAACAAGGATCCATTTTGTAAGGACATCAGGACCTCTCTCCCCAATCAATCTATTTAAATACTGAAAAGAAAATGTCATTTTTTTGCAAAACCACAAAAAGTGATATCCCCAAAAATCAACTAAATCACAGTATTTTGAGTAAAACAAACTCTTTCAAAGCCTTTATCAAGATATGACTTAATATAGGCAGGTATCATTTCATAGTGATTCTTTATCACAATATGACTTAATGTAGGCAGGTATCATTTCATGGCGATTCTTTATCACAATATGACTTAATACAGGCAGGTTTCATTTCATACTGATTATTTATAACAATATGACTTAATACAGGCAGGTATCATTTCAGGGTGATTCTTTATCACAATATGATTTAATACAGGCAGGTATCATTTCAGGGTGATTCTTTATCACAATATGATTTAATACAGGCAGGTATCATTTCATAGTGATTCTTTATCACAATATGATTTAATACAGGCAGGTATCATTTCATAGTGATTCTTTATCACAATATGACTTAATACAGGCAGGTATCATTTCAGGGTGATTATTTATCACAATATGATTTAATATAGGCAGGTTTCATTTCATATCAAGATATGACTTAATATAGGCAGGTATCATTTCATATCAACATATGACTTAATACAGGCAGGTATCATTTTAGGGTGATTATTTATCACCATATGAATTAATACAGGCAGGTATCATTTCATATCAAGATATGACTTAATATAGGCACATATCATTTCATATCAAGATATGACTTAATATAGGCAGGTATCATTTCATATCAACATATGACTTAATATAGGCAGGTATCATTTCATACTGATTCTTTATCACAATATGACTTAATATAGGCAGGTATCATTTCATATCAACATATGACTTAATACAGGCAGGTATCATTTCATATCAACATATGAATTAATATAGGCAGGTATCATTTCATACTGATTTTTTATCACGATATGACTTAATACAGGCAGGTATCATTTCATATTAAGATAAGACTTAATATAAGCAGGTATAATTTCATAGTGACTTTTATCACAATATATACTAATATAGTTAGGTATCATTTCATATCAAGATACGCTTTAATATATAGGCAGGTATCATTTCATATCAAGATATGACTTAATATATACAGGTATCATTTTATATCAAGATGTCACTTAATATATACTATAGACATGTACCATTTTACAGTGTTTCTTTCAATATCAATTATTTTGTGATTTCATATCAAGATATGACTTAATATATACAGGTATCATTTCATATCAAGATATGATTTAATATATACAGGTATCATTTCATATCAAGATATGATTTAATATATACAGATATCATTTCATATCAAGATATGACTTGATATAGACAGGGATACTTTCATAGCAAGATATGACTTAATATAGACAGATATAATTTCATATCAAGATATGACTTAATTTGGACAGGTATAATTTGATATCAAGATATGACTTGATAAAGACAGGGATACTTTCATATCAAGATATGACTTAATATATAGCAGGTATAATTTCATATCAAGATATGATTTACTATAGACAGGTATCATTTCATATCAAGATATGATTTACTATAGACAGGTATCATTTCATATCAAGATATGATTTACTATAGACAGGTATCATTTCATATCAAGATATGATTTACTATAGACAGGTATCATTTCATATCAAGATATGATTTACTATAGACAGGTATCATTTCACTGTGTTTCTTTCAATATCAATTTCATAATCGATTATTTTGTGATCTCAAATTTTTAAATCCTTAAATATTTGTACAGAACAAAGTTATATGGTAAAACCTCACTTGAATGATCTGTTTTGGAAGACCATGTCATTTCTGGCCAAGCCCTTAATTACACTGATAAATTTTGTTTTATGTGATGACCTCTACTGAGAGACCATTTGACTTGCTAGACCATCTTTAGCTGGAAAAAAGGGTGATTTCTCAAGACAGGATGCACAGTACCAAAGTATTGAGAAGTATTGTTGACACTGAAAGTAAAAACAATCCAAAATGGCTCCAAAAAGGAATTTTGAAAAGTCTGTACAGTTTAGCAATCAAGTTTTTGTGAACCATCAGGACATTAAGTATAGTTTATACCCTGATACACAATTTATTAACACCACCAGATACAATAGTCACTCACTATCAAGTGTCTCAGTATACACAGTCACTGATACAACACAGGTCATAGATCCTAATGTACTGGATGAATTATATTCTTTCATATAATGTACCCCAGTAAAAGGTGACCCTGCCTATATCATGGTACTCTTTCATGTCTCCCCTGAACAGAATTATAGTGAGGGACCACTGTGTGTGGACAAAATTCATGTCTCCCCTGAACTGCATTAAAGTGAGGGAACACTGTGTCTAGACAAAATTCATGTCTCCCCTGAACAGCATTAAAGTGAGGGAACACTGTGTCTAGACAAAATTCATGTCTCCCCTGAAGAGAATTATAGTAAGGGAACTGTCTGGACAAAATTCATGTCTCCCTGAACAGCATTAAAGCAAGGGAACACTGTGTCTAAACAAAATCCATGGCTCCCCTGAACAGCATTAAAGTGAGAGACTATTGTGTGTGGACAAAATCCATGTCTCCTCTGAACAGAATTATAGTCAGGGACCACTGTGTGTGGACAAAATCCATGTCTCCCCTGAACAGTATTTAAGTGAGGGAACTGTCTGTACAAAATCCATGTCTCCCCTGAACAGCATTATAGTAAGGAACCACTGTGTTGAGACAAAATCCACATCTCCTCTAAACAGCATTATAGTGAGGGACTACTGTGTCTAGATAAAATCCATGCATCCCCTGAACAGCATTGAAGTGAGGGAACACTGTGTCTGGACAAAATCTGTCTCCTCTAAACAGCATCATAGTGAGGGAACACTGTCTAGACAAAATCCATGTCTCCCCTAAATAGAATTATTATGAGGGAACACTGGACAATATCCATGTCTCCCCTGAACAGCATTAAAATAAGGGAACACTGTGTCTGGACAAAATCCATGTCTCATCTAAACAGCATTATAGTGAGTTACTACTGAATCTGGACAAAATCCATGTCTCCCCTAAACTGAATTATTGTGAGGAATCAGGAGTGTCTGGACAAAATCCATGTCTCCTCTGAACAGAATTATAGTCAGGGACCACTGTATATGGACAAAATTCATGTCTCCCCTGAACAGCAATATAGTGAGGGAACACTGTCTGGACAAAATCCATGTCTCCTCTAAACAGCATCATAGTGAGGGACTACTGTGTCTGGACAGAATTCATGTCTCCCCTAAACGGAATTATAGTGAGGAACCACAGTGTGTGGAGAAAATCCATGTCTCCTCTAAACAGCATTAGAGTAGGGGATCACCCACTGTGTCTGGACAAATTCATTGTTTCCTCTAAAGAGAATTATAGTGAGGGACCACAGTGTCTGGACAAAATCCATATCTCCTCTGAACAGCATTAAAGTGACGGAACACTGTGTCTGTACAAAATCCATGTCTCCTCTAAACAGCATCATAGTGAGGGAAAACTGTGTTTGGACAAAATGCATGTCTCCCCTAAACAGAATTGTATTGAAGGAACACTGTCTGGAAAAAATCCATGTTTCCCCTTGTTACGACTCTATGGTCTAAGAAAAATGTAACAGAAAGAAAGTGAAACCAACAAATCAAGTAAAAATCAACAAGCAATTTATTACTAGATAATTAAAATGAAAAATCAAAAGGTCACTTACAGTAATGTGTTTTGAAATCCTAATAATCCAATAAGAATGATTGTTCTAATCACAAGTCCTAAATATAGAATGTGTCCTTGAATGTTATTATGTGCCAATGGTCTCCAAAGTCCTGATGTACTAGAAATCTTGATGTGCTGAAGTCAAAATGAAGTATTCCAAAATCTCTGAATAAGTTCACATAAATTCCAAAATTGTCAATCAAAATCCAAAAGTTTATGAGCACTGTTATAATCCAATGAATAATTAAAATAATTCCTCTCTTAGAATTTGGAATGAATTTTCACAACTGTAATAGCTCTTTACAAGACTAATGGTAATGTCGAACTGAAAAAATGTCTACCAAACATGGTATATATAAAGATTGGTCACATGACAGAATGTTCTAGATTGGTCACATGACAGAATGTTCTAGAATGTGTCATCTTAATGGAATTTTTACTTGTAAACAAAAATCAACCTTGACCTTCAAATTGAGAAAACATATTGATCAAAACAACCTAATTCAAGGACACTAGTTATACATGTTTTTCCTAACAAACATAAAGATTTAAGCAAATATTAAAGTGAAGAAACATTTATAATTTCCTAAAATATATATAATATTATATAAACATCATACATAACACCTCCCCTCATAAAGAAAAAGAAAGATTTATATAATAAAGCTTTCTTTTGAATATACATCTAATACTACAATAACCAAAATTACATAAGAACATGTTTTATGATACTGGACTTAATTACATCAAGCAATATTACATTTCTAGGCACGTGAGAGTGCATCTGCAATCACATTGTCTTTTCCCCTGATGTGTTTGATGTCAATGTTATATTCTTGCAATATCAAACTCCATCTCAACAATCTCCGATTTTTATCTTTCATTTTGTTGATGAAAGTAAGGGGATTGTGATCACTGTACACAATAATTGGAGAAAGAGCTGAGGTAACATACACTTCAAAATGCTGTAAAGCCAATATCAAAGAAAAACATTCCTTCTCAATTGTGGAATAATTTTTCTGGTGCTTGTTTAGTTTTTTAGAAAAATAACACACAGGGTGATCCACACCACTTTTGTCTTCCTGAATCAATACTCCACCAACCCCTACATCACTTGCATCAACAGATAATTTAAATGATTGGCTAAAATTTGGTGCAGAAAGAACTGGTACATTCTTAAGCATGGCCTTTAACTTGTCAAAAGATTCCTGACACTTGTCAGACCAATGAAATTTGGTTTTCTTACTCAATAAACTTGTTAAAGGTTCAGCAATTTTGGAAAAATTGGAACAAAATTTACGATAATATCCAGCCATACCTAGAAATCGCATCAGTTGCTTTTTACAAATTGGAACTTGAAATTCAGAGATAGCTTTGACCTTAGCTTCTATAGGTTTAACTTGACCTTGTCCCACAATATGTCCTAAAAATGTGACACAAGCATGGCAAAACTCACTTTTGCTCAAATTAATTGTCAGATTCGCATCACTGAGTCGATCGAAGAATTTTCGAATGGTTTCCAAATGATCTTCCCAGGTGTTGTTGTAGATAATGACGTCATCGATATAAGCGTCACAATTATCAAGACCAAATGTTATCATGTTCATCAGACGTTGAAACGTTGCAGGCGAATTTTTCATTCCAAACGGCATGACTTTATATTGATAAAGTCCATCTGGAGTTGCAAATGCTGAAATTTCTTTTGCCCTTTCCGTCAGTGGAATTTGCCAGAATCCTTTTAAAAGGTCAAACTTAGTGACATATTCCGCATTTCCAATTTTATCAATGCAATCGTCCATTCTTGGGATTGGAAATGAATCAGTTTTGGTGACACTGTTGACTTTTCTATAGTCAGTACACATACGGAATGTATTATCTGGCTTGGGAACAAGAATACATGGTGAACTCCAGTTACTTTTACTTGGTTCTATGAAATCATTCTCCAGTAGATACTGAATTTCTTTCTTCAGATAGTTCTGTTTGAGAGGATTCATCCTATAAGGATGCTGTTTCACAGGCGCAGAATCTACAATGTCAACGTCATGATAAATTTTACTTGTTCGTGTTGGAACATCAGGAAACAAGTGCTCATAGTCATGTAATAGCTGTTTTAGTTCATTTCCTTCCTGTTGTTGTAGATGTGAAAGTTTCTGGTCTAGGTTGTTCAAGATTTCTGAATTCCGAAGATTGGTTATACCAGAGTCACTATAGTCTGATTGTACTCCATCGTTGATATCTTCACTGTGTGGGACAGGTACGACTAAATTAACAGAATAATTAGCTGAGCTATCTCTGTCAAAATATTCCTTTAACATATTTATATGACAAAGTTGTTTCTGTTTCCGTCTCCCAGGAGTGTTAATGATATAATTTAAGTCATTTACTTTCTTTTCAACGGTATAAGGACCAAAAAATTTAGCCTGAAGAGGATTCTGAGATATGGGAAAGAGAGCCAGAACTTTGTCACCAGGTTTAAAACTCCTTTCCTGTGAATTTCTGTCATACCTTAATTTCATATTTGACTGAGTAATGTGAAGATTAGTTCTTGCTACTTCACAGGCCTTTGACAACTTGTATTTGAAATCAGAAACATAATCCAGAAGATTAATCTTTGAGTCTTCATTTGAAAGAAGTTTCTCTTTCAATAATTTCAATGGTCCACGGACAGTATGACCAAAAACTAGTTCAAAGGGACTAAAACCCAACGACTCTTGAACTGATTCCCTAACAGCAAACAACAACAAATGAACACCCTCATCCCAATCCTTTTCTGTATCAAAGCAATATGATCGAATCATATTCTTCAAAGTTTGATTAAATCTTTCCAAAGCACCTTGACTTTCAGGGTGATAGGCAGAAGATTTAAACTGTTGGATGCCTAATTCATGCATAACTTGTTGGAAAATTCCAGATATAAAATTTGACCCTTGATCCGACTGGACAGATTTGGGAAGGCCAACAAGTGTAAAAAACTTCACCAAAGCTTTCACAATAGTTTTAGTTTTTATATTTCTCAGAGGAATTGCTTCTGGAAATCTTGTAGATGTACACATGATGGTCAACAAGTATTGGTTGCCTAACTTGGTTTTAGGTAAAGGACCAACACAGTCTACTATTATTCTACTAAATGGTTCATCAAATGCAGGAATAGGTTGCAGATGAGCCTTAGGTATCTTCTGATTGGGTTTTCCTACCATTTGACAAGTGTGACAAGATCTGCAGTATTTAGAAACATCACTTTTGAGTTTTGGCCAATAAAAATGATTCAAGATCTTGAGATAAGTCTTACGGACTCCTAAATGACCAGCTAAAGGAGTTTCATGGGCAAAATTAAGAATTTCCTGTCGATATGACTTAGGAACAACAATTTGATAGCTCACTGACCACTCGTCACCAGCGGGGACATCAGGTGGTCTCCATTTCCTCATAAGGACCCCATTTTTCACAAAGTAACACACTGGAACTTGTGTGGCTTCAGTTTCACTAATAGCCCTCTGAAACAAACAAGATATCTCGGGATCTTGCTCCTGTTCAACGACAAGGGATTGTCGTTTGTCATCCTGATTAGAACAAAGAGAATGAGTTGCCAAAAGAGGATCACTGTGATCAATACCATTTGATTGATCAATACCTGAGGAAAAAGTGACCTCATCAAAAAACTGACCAATACATGTGTCAGCTAAAGGAATAATATCCTGATCAACATCACTCTCAAGAGCTCTTTTTTCCATAGCTCTAGTAACTGCACAAGCAGGGTACAAATCAGGGATTTCAGCTTCGACAGGATCAACTTTCTGATCCAAACAAGGCTTGTCAGTTACAAGTGGATTAACCACAACCTTATCTCCAGCTAGGTCATTGCCTAGTAATAAATGAACACCCTCTATGGGTAAAGAAGTCACTGCCCCAACAGTCACAGGTCCAGAAACTAAGTCTGATGCCAAATTTACACAATGAAGAGGAACATTTACAAAGCCGCACTCAACTCCCTGAACAAGAACACTTTCACTTGAAGAAGACTCCTCAGACAAAGGTAAAGTACCTGATAATAAAAGACTCTGAGAAGCTCCAGTGTCCCTTAATATTTTAATTGGGATAGGTTTGGCAGAATCACCAATAAGTGATATAGTACCTTCTGACATGAATGGTTCATAAGCCTCCAAAATAGAATCAGACTGGGGTTTGTTTGACCCAACAAATGTATTGCTTTCAATTCAAGACCGTGACCTTGACCTCGTAGAAATAAGAGCATTTGGAAAAGCTCTGTCTTTATTCTGTTGCTTATTTTTCAACTTGAAGCAATCAGAAATAACGTGCCCTTTCGTTTTACAATAAGTGCACGTAGGAAGAGATAAGGATTTCTGATCAGTCTTATCAGATGTTTGATTCCTAACAGTTGTGCTGTTGTGAAATTTGGAAGTACTCGAATGAGATTGAAATGGTTTTTTACCAGAAAACTGCTGAGAGGACGACCTATTGCCAAATGAAATTTTGTGAGTCAAGGAATAATCATCAGCTATACGAGCAGCATTTTCCAAAGTTTCCACATTCTGCTCGTCAAGATAGGTTTTAACATCACTATGGATGCACCTCTTGAACTCTTCAATTAATACGAGCTGTCGGAGGTTATCATAACCTTGATCAACTTTCTTGGCTGAGCACCACCTATCAAATAGTTGTTCTTTATCCCTTGCAAATTCGACATGAGTTTGTCCAGTTTTTTTTCTACAATTCCTAAACCTTTGTCGATATGCCTCTGGTACCAACTCATAAGCTTTCAAGATGTACTCCTTAACCACATCATAATCAGTGCTTTGTTGTACTGACAGTGAAGTGTAGACTTCACGAGCTTTGCCAATAAGTACACTTTGTAATAACAAAGTCCAATGCTCTCTGGGCCATTTCAAGTTTTCAGCTATTTTCT
This sequence comes from Margaritifera margaritifera, assembly GCA_029931535.1. NCBI lineage: Eukaryota > Metazoa > Mollusca > Bivalvia > Unionida > Margaritiferidae > Margaritifera > Margaritifera margaritifera. Next base: position 5,614,625 of record JAQPZY010001640.1, on the reverse strand, counting down.
CGAAATGAAGAAAGTATTTATCTACTTCTTTTTCCTGAAAAGGGGGTACTAACCTAATATATCTAGTAACATCAAAACCTGGACTTGTGTTTAAAGGAGTGGAGTGTGCTCTGTTTGCCAGTTCTAATTCTCTTAATTTAAATTGCATTTCCCTTTCTTCTCTTTGCATCTGCATCTGCATTTGTATTTGTCTATCTTCTTTCTGCATTTGTATCTGCCTCTCTTCTTTCTCTCTCTCCATCTGTATCCGCCTATCTTCTTTCTCTCTCTCCATCTGTATCTGCCTCTCTTCTTTCTCTCTCTCCATCTGCCTCTCTTCTTTTTCTCTCTCCATCTGTATCCGCCTATCTTCTTTCTCTCTCTCCATCTGTATCTGCCTCTCTTCTTTCTCATGCACTCTAACCCCTCCTGGGTAGGTTTTGAAATGAAATTCTGAACATTAGATGCCATTGTAAATGCTTGTTGGTTTCACACACACAAAAATTCTCTATTAAAAATCTTTGCCAAAGACAAAAAAAATTCTCCGAGACAAAATCAATATGAATTTCAAAGATAAATTTAATATCTCTAATATGCTTTAAAGAAATTCAGATCCCAGAAGACGAGCCCCCAATTTCTGTTACGACTCTATGGTCTAAGAAAAATGTAACAGAAAGAAAGTGAAACCAACAAATCAAGTAAAAATCAACAAGCAATTTATTACTAGATAATTAAAATGAAAAATCAAAAGGTCACTTACAGTAATGTGTTTTGAAATCCTAATAATCCAATAAGAATGATTGTTCTAATCACAAGTCCTAAATATAGAATGTGTCCTTGAATGTTATTATGTGCCAATGGTCTCCAAAGTCCTGATGTACTAGAAATCTTGATGTGCTGAAGTCAAAATGAAGTATTCCAAAATCTCTGAATAAGTTCACATAAATTCCAAAATTGTCAATCAAAATCCAAAAGTTTATGAGCACTGTTATAATCCAATGAATAATTAAAATAATTCCTCTCTTAGAATTTGGAATGAATTTTCACAACTGTAATAGCTCTTTACAAGACTGATGGTAATGTCGAACTGAAAAAATGTCTACCAAACATGGTATATATAAAGATTGGTCACATGACAGAATGTTCTAGATTGGTCACATGACAGAATGTTCTAGAATGTGTGTCATCTTAATGGAATTTTTACTTGTAAACAAAAATCAACCTTGACCTTCAAATTGAGAAAACATATTGATCAAAACAACCTAATTCAAGGACACTAGTTATACATGTTTTTCCTAACAAACATAAAGATTTAAGCAAATATTAAAGTGAAGAAACATTTATAATTTCCTAAAATATATATAATATTATATAAACATCATACATAACACCCCTGAACAGCATTATAGTGAAGGACCACTGCTGTGTCTGGACAAAACCCATGTTTCCACTGAACAGCATTATCGTGAGGAACCACTGTGTCTGGACAAAATCTGTCTCCTCTAAACAGAGTTACAGTGAGGGAACACTGTGTCTGAACAAAATCCATGTCTCCTCTAAACAGAATTATAGTGAGGGAACACTGTGTCTGGACAAAATCCATCTCCTCTAAACAGAATTATAGTGAGGGAACACAGTGTCTGAACAAAATTCATCTCCTCTAAACAGAATTATAGTGAGGGAACACTGTCTGCACAAAATTCATCTCCTCTAAACAGAATTATAGTGAGGGAACACAGTGTCTGGACAAAATCCATGTCTCCCCTAAACAGAATTATAGTGAGGGAACACTGTCTGGACAAAATTCATCTCCTCTAAACAGAATTATAGTGAGGGAACACTGTCTGGACAAAATTCATCTCCTCTAAACAGAATTATAGTGAGGGAACACAGTGTCTGGACAAAATTCATCTCCTCTAAACAGAATTATAGTGAGGAACCACAGTGTCTGGACAAAATCTGTCTCCTCTAAACAGAATTATAGTGAGGGAACACTGTCTGGACAAAATCCATGTCTCCTCTCAACATAATTATAGCGAGGAACCACAGTGTCTACAAAATCCATCTGCTCTAAACAGAATTATAGTGAGGAACCACTGTGTCTGGACAAAATCCATGTCTTCTCTGAAGAGAATTATAGTCAGGGAACATGGTGTCCGGACAAAATCCATGTCTACCCTAAACAGAATAATAGTGAGGAACCACTGTGTCTGGACAATATCTGTTAATCCTAAACAGAATTATAATGAGGGAACACTGTGTCTTGACAAAATCCATGTCTCCTCTAAACAGAATTATAGTCAGGGAACATGGTGTCTGGACAAAATCCATGTCTCCTCTAAACAGAATTATAGTGAGGAACCACTGTGTCTGGACAATATCTGTTAATCCTAAACAGAATTATAATGAGGGAACACTGTGTCTTGACAAAATCCATGTCTCCTCTAAACAGAATTATAGTGAGGGAACACTGTGTCTGGACAAAATCCATGTCTACCCTAAACAGAATAATAGTGAGGGAACACTGTCTGGACAAAATCCGTCTACCCTAAACAGAATTATAGTGAGGGAACACTGTGTCTGGACAAAATCAGTCTCCTCTACATAGAATTATAGTGAGGGAACACTGTCTAGACAAAATCCATGTCTCCCCTAAACAGAATTATAGTGAGGGAACACTGTGTCTGGACAAAATCCATGTCTACTAAACAGTCCAGATAATTATGTTTTTATTCATAAATAACTATTGAAATGAGTGATTCATTGTTTAGTTTTAACAGCATTTTTAATGCATTATTGTCTATATCATGCCAAGGAAATGGGAGCTAAGTGCCTTTCCCAAGGACACACTGAAATGCCGATCCAGGTTAGCCTGGTTGGGCATTGAACCTGCAACTCTTGGATTAGCAGTTATACACTCTACCATATTTGCAACAGCAGCTTCATACCAGTGAAATGAAAATTTGTTGAGTGGTGTATCCTTTGGGCAAATGCCTTCAAGATTAACCCCTAAAGACTAAATATTTTCCTGATCATCTACAACACAGAAAATCAAATGCTAAACAAAACAGATCATGCCTATTTCAGAAAGTATTGTTGATATTATAATGCTTTCATTAAATATAGAGAAAATCAACAAAAGAACATACATTACATAAATTTAATTACCAGGAAATCCCATTAATCCAGACACTATTGTTGCCATCTCTTTTCTATATAGTAGGTATTCACAATATACAACAGTGTGTGAAACTGACAAAAACAACCTTACTGACCATCAGATTCAGTAATTCAGAAGAATACTACTGGTCATGTACCTAATTAAGTGGTCACCATTTTTAATGGACTGGGTCTATGTATGTAATAGAGGTAAGTCAGAAATAAAAGCCAAAATTTACAAACAATATCAGTGCTCCAGATAATGTTTCAATCATGAGAGCATGGTACTCCTCAATTTTTAACCCACAATGTAACACCTATACTTTGAAGAGTACAACATTTGTTTCATATTTCAACTATTCTTTTAGAAGGTTGTTACTATGGCTTTGGTTTAAAATAGCAAGAGAGAGAGAATGCTGTCTGGTTTTTTAAAATAGCAAGAGAGAGAGAATGCTGTCTGGTTTTTTAAAATAGAAAGAGAGAGAGAATGCTGTCTGGTTTTTTAAAATAGCAAGAGACAGAGAATGCTGTCTGGTATTTTAAAATAGCAAGAGAGAGAGAATGCTGTCTGATTTTTTCAAATAGCAAGAGAGAGAGAGAAGGCTGTCTGGTTTTTTAAAATAGCAACAGAGAGAGAATGCTGTCTGGTTTTTTAGATAGCAACAGAGAGAGAATGCTGTCTGGTTTTTCTGGGGGTTTACTTTATCAGACTCCTAAAACCAAAAATTATCTCATCTATAATTGGTCTGACAATCGAGTCCAATGTTGGCTCCAGAACTGAGCAACACTGCCTCAAAAATCTTTTTTTTTTGTTGTCCTTTATGTTCAGCCATCCAAGTTTTACAAATGAAGATTGATTTTCCAAGCAAATGACAGTGTAAACAACTGTGATTCAAGCATAATATACCCTAATGTCCACATGAACTGTACACAGTGCACCATTAAGTACAGCAAGTAGTCTGGATTGGTTTCTTGGTTTGAACAGCACTTTTAATACATATTGGCTATAAAATGCAGAGGAAATGGGAGCTAAGTACCTTTCACTGGGGCACACTGAGGTCTGGCAGGTATCGAACCCGTGACCTTTACATCACGGGTCTGATGCTCTACCAACTGAGTTACCATTGCTCCTGTACAGCAAGTAGAGGGGTACTGCTATTAAGTCATGACAAGGTGTAATGCATGTTTTGTACAGCAAGTAGAGGGGTACTGCTATTAAGTCATGACAAGGTGTAATGCATGTTTTGTACAGCAAGTAGAGGGGTACTGCTATTAAGTCATGACAAGGTGTAACGCATGTTTTGTACAGCAAGTAGAGGGGTACTGCTATTAAGTCATGACAAGGTGTAACGAATGTTTTGTACAGCAAGTAGAGGGGTACTGCTATTAAGTCATGACAAGGTGTAACGCATGTTTTGTACAGCAAGTAGAGGGGTACTGCTATTAAGTCATGACAAGGTGTAATGCATGTTTTGTACAGCAAGTAGAGGGGTACTGCTACTAAGTCATGACAAGGTGTAACGCATGTTTTGAAAGTGTATTTAGTACATCTCTGAATTAAAATGTTTGGGTATTTTAAATTTGTTTAGGCATAACTTGTGCTTATACACCCCTTATCTGGAGCACTGAATGTAAAACAAGAGGTGTAAGTGGGCATGATATTGATCACCTGGCTTATATAACTTATCAGTTGACAATTTCACTAAGCATGCTTATATAGTACAAAACCAATGTAAACTGTCACCTAAACTGTATATCATGTTGATTTTGCCTATTTTACTATATCTTGATAAATATTGTTTCTAGAGATAATGGCATATTTAAAATGACAAGTCTCTTGCTCATAATCAAAGTCATTCAAGATCTTGATGATATAAACCCATTTACCAAGTTTTGCAGAATTTAGATGATAAATGTAGTCTTTAGATTTAGAAAGATAACAAGCTCAGCCAATCAGATACAAAATCACCTCAATAATATGCAAGGATCTTTCTCATATCTGAACTCATCCAAGGTCTTTGTGATTTAAGCCTTTTTACTAAGTTGTATCACAATTGGCTCAGAAATAGTCTCTAGAGTGGCAACAAGCTCAGCCAATCACATGCAAGACCACTTCATGGATTACAATCATTTCTGAACTCATGCGAGATCTTGATCATATAAGCCCACATTTGAAGTCGGATAAAAACTGGATCAGAAATATGACTTCCAGAGTAGTACAAATCCAAACCAATCAGATGCAAGATCACCTCATTAGTATGTATCTCACTCATTACTGAACTTGTCCAAGATTTTGATGACATAAGCATATATTCAAAGCATTATCAAAACTAAATCAGAGATGGCCTCCTCAGTGGTAACAAGGTCAGGCAATCAGATAAAGGCCACTTCATTAATATGCATGGATCTTTGCTCATTATCAAACTCATCCAAGATTTTCTTGATATAAACCCATATTCCAAGTTTGATCAAAATCAGATCAGAAATATGGACTCAGAGAGGTAATAAGTGATTGTTAATGGATGGATGATGGTGATGCATAATGTAGATTCAGGACCATACCATAAGCTCACTTGCCCTTATGACCAAGTGAGTAAATAAAAAGATATGAAAACTGTGCCTAAAATTGCAAACAGTAGCCCTGCTGTGTAATTTCAAACAGTAGCCCTGCTGTGTAATTTCAAACATTAGCCCTGCTGTGTAATTTCAAACATTAGCCCTGCTGTGTAATTTCAAAATATTACAAAGTGGCATACTACAAAAATCATGACCAGCCATTAAATATAATTACACATATGACAAAATGGACTTTGCATACTGAAATACATTTATAAGCTCAGAGAAAGGCAAAAATTACTTCTGGGGTAATTGTTTCATGGAACTTACTTGTTCTAAATATTAAAATGTATTGACTAGCCTGGTTTTAAAATTACCTCAAATTGCAGAATGATTCACAACATCAAACATGAAATGACATGAAAACATTTTTCTGACTACTTCATTGGTTTGCAGGTCTAATCCAAATAGTACATAATAAGGTAGAAATGATAATATACATAATTAAGGCACTACAGCCATACACTAATATTAAGCTGTTTAATTAAAATATGCAAGGAAACAAATGCTTGGAACTTAAAGTAATAAAGATTTAAAAGTAATTTGACACAACTATTTATACAACACTAAAACAAGCTGGACATATTTACTAAATGGAGCTACCATTTTTCATCACAGAAATGTTTTCCAGACACTATGCAAGAAACCTGAAGAAACTTTATATATCTTTATAGTAAAGTTGAACATAAAAACTGTATTGGCTTGGCCTTGCTCTATAAAACAAGAGTCCCTCAAGAGGACTTATGCTCTACTGGCTGAAAAGAATTTCCAGGAATTCACAATAAGACTATATCTTCCTTTTAACTGCTGAGTGTTGAAACCATCTCTGATATTCTTCAGCAATAACAAGATTTTCAAATTAGCTGCTGTGGATGTCAGATTGGCACAATTTTCATTTAGGACCAACAAGACATCATTTAAAACCAACAAGACATCTTAAGAAGTCTTCTAGTGGAACCCCCATGTTGATATGACTTTCCATTTTGGAGAAGTAACAATCACAAGAATTTGAAGATGACTGCCATGTTGGCCATATTGGATATCAGAATGGCACCATTTCCATTTAGGACCAATTAGACATTATAAAAAGTCTTTTGGTGAAAGCACAGTATCGATATGTCGAGCCATCTAGGAGATGTAGCTGGAAGTCATATTGGAAGTCAGATCGTCACCATTTTCATTCTGGACCAACTAAACATCACAAGATGTCTTTTGGTAAAAACCCCATGTCAATATTACTTTTTATTCAGGAGGAGTACGGATAACAAGATTTTCAAGATGGCCACTGTGGCAGCCATATTACAAATAAGATCTGCACTATTTTCATTTAGGACCAACTCATAAGAGGTCTTCTGGTGAAAACCCCATGGCAATATTACTTTTCATTCAGGATGAGTAGCAATAAGATTTTCAAGATGGCCACTATGCTGATCATAATGGCTGTCAGATTGGCACCACTTTAATTACGGCCAACTAGAGATCATAAGAAGTCTATTAGTGAAAAACCCCATGTTGATATAACCACCCATTCTGCAAGACTAGCGATAATAAGATTTTCCAGATGGCCACTATGGTGGCCATATTAGACAACAGATAGGCACCATTTTCATTATGGACTAACTAGAGATCATAAGAAGCCTTCTGGTGAAAATCTCATGTCAATATGACTTTCCATTCTGGATGAGTAGCGATAACAATATTTTCATGATGGCTGCCATGGTGGCCATATTGGATGTCAGATCAGCACCATTTTCATTTCAGATCAACTAGACATCATAACATGTCTTTCTGTCAGAACCCCATGTTGATATGACATTCATTCAGGAGGACTAGCGATAAGATTTTCAAGATAGTGACTATGGTAGCCATATTAAACAACAGATTGGCACCATTTTCATTTAGGACCAACTAGACATTATAAGAAGTTTTTTTTAGTGAAAACCCCTTGTTGATATGACCATTCATTCAGAGGAGGTGCAATAACAAGATTTTTCAGATGGCTGCTGTGATGGCCATATTGGATGTCCAGGTGCCACCATTTTCATTTAGGACCAACTAGGCCATGAGATGACTATGTGTGTAAAGTTTCAGGAAAATCCACCAAGTAGTTTAGGAGGAGTAGCGATAACAAACTTGTGCTAAAGGACAGATGGACAAGGGACGACAGACCATCCCATATGGTCATCTGGTCAATGATGAGTAGAGTTAAAAACAACTGTGATAACATATACAAAACACAAACCAGCATTATCTAAAAGCAATTTTCAGATAAAATAAACACAAATTTGATACATGTTTTGCAAATACAGTACTGAAAAAAAGATTCACTTTTAATTTTGACTTCAATGCTTTTCCATTCATCATGTTTGCTGACTACATAAATAATGCAACAAAGGAAACAAGCAAGAGGCTGATTGTTCTGACACAAGGGTTCCGCACAACACAATGTCTCCCTTGCAAAAATTAATAATGCTATGCCAATACCACTGTTAGCAAATACATGTTAGAGACAGATCCTAGCATATATCCTGTCAGGATAACTGCCCAAATGGTCATTCTGGCTGTTTAATGTGTCACACTAGCTAGGGATAATCGGTCGGGGAAACTTGCAAGCAAACTGGAAACAATGTTCATTTCAGAGGTGGTTTTCTCCTAAGTGCAGGCAGCTTTCCTGACAACAAATTTATCAGGGTACAAACTTTGTGCATACAGCAATACTTTTGAATAGAGTAACTGTTGTAGAAGTTAAATAACTTTAATAAAATCTTAAAATGACACAAATACTGCAGATTCCACTGGAAAAGTGAAACTGATAGCTAGTTATGTTAAAATTAGGTATATTACTAATAACTAGAGCTACTTCCATGGCTTGCACCCCACCACCAACCCACTCTCCAATAACTAGAGCTATTGCCATGGCTTGCACTCCCACTGTCAATAACTATAGCTACTTCCATGGCTTACACTCCCACTCTCCAATAACTATAGCTACTTCCATGGCTTGCACGCCCACTCTCCAATAACTAGAGCTACTTCCATGGCTTGCACCCCACCACCAACCCACTCTCCAATAACTAGAGCTATTGCCATGGCTTGCACTCCCAATGTCAATAACTTTAGCTACTTCCATGGCTTGCACTCCCACTCTCCAATAACTAGAGCTACTTTCATGGCTTGCACTCCCACTCTCCAATAACTAGAGCAATTTTCATGGCTTGCACTCCCACTCTCCAATAACTAGAGCAATTTTCATGGCTTGCACTCCCACTCTCCAATAACTAGAGCAATTTTCATGGCTTGCACTCCCACTCTCCAATAACTATAGCTACTTCAATGGCTTGCTCTCCATCACTCCAATAACTAGAGCTACTTTCATGGCTTGCACTCCCACTCTCCAATAACTAGAGCTACTTTCATGGCTTGCACTCCCACTCTCCAATAACTAGAGCTAATTTCATGGCTTGCACTCCCACTCTCCAATAACTAGAGCTACTTCCATGGCTTGCACTCCCACTCTCCAATAACAAGAGCTACTTTCATGACTTGCACTCCCACTCTCCAATAACTAGAACTATTTCCATGGCTTGCTCTCCCACTCTCCAATAACAAGAGCTACTTTCATGACTTGCACTCCCACTCTCCAATAACTAGAGCTATTTCCATGGCTTGCACTCCCACTCTCCAATAACTATAGCTACTTCCATGGCTTGCACTCCCACTCTCCAATAATTAGAGCTATTTCCATGGCTTGCACTCCCACTCTCCAATAACTATAGCTACTTCCATGGCTTGCACTCCCACTCTCCAATAATTAGAGCTATTTCCATGGCTTGCACTCCCACTCTCCAATAACTATAGCTACTTCCATGGCTTGCACTCCCACTCTCCAATAACTAGAGCTATTTCCATGGCTTGCACTCCCACTCTCCAGTAACTTGAGCTACTTCCATGGTTTGCTCTCTCACTCTCCAATAACTAGAGCTACTTCCATGGCTTGCACTCCCACTCTCCAATAACTAGAGCTACTTCCATGGCTTGCACTCTCACTCTCCAATAACTATAGCTACTTCCATGGCTTGCACTCCCACTCTCCAATAACTATAGCTACTTCCATGGCTTGCACTCTCACTCTCCAATAACTAGAGCTACTTCCATGGCTTGCACTCTCACTCTCCAATAACTAGAGCTACTTCCATGGCTTGCACTCCCACTCTCCAATAACTATAGCTACTTCCATGGCTTGCACTCCCACTCTCCAATAACTAGAGCTACTTCCATGGCTTGCACTCCCACTCTCCAATAACTAGAGCTACTTCCATGGCTTACACTCCCACTCTCCAATAACTAGAGCTACTTCCATGGCTTACACTCCCACTCTCCAATAACTAGAGCTACTTCCATGGCTTCCACTCCCACTCTCCAATAGCTATAGCTACTTCCATGGCTTGCACTCCCACTCTAAAATAGCTATAGCTACTTCCATGGCTTGCACTCCCACTCTAAAATAGCTATAGCTACTTCCATGGCTTGCACTCCCACTCTCCAATAACTAAAGCTACTTCCATGGCTTGCACTCCCACTCTCCAATAACTAAAGCTAATTCCATGGCTTGCACTCCCACTCTCCAATAATTATAGCTAATTCCATGGCTTGCACGCCCACAATACTCTCCAATAACTAAAGCTACTTCCGTGGCTTCCACTCCCACTCTAAAATAGCTATAGCTACTTCCATGGCTTGCACTCCCACTCTAAAATAGCTATAGCTACTTCCATGGCTTGCACTCCCACTAAAAAATAGCTATAGCTACTTCCATGGCTTGTACTCCCACTCTCCAATAACTAAAGCTACTTCCATGGCTTGCACTCCCACTCTCCAATAACTAAAGCTAATTCCATGGCTTGCACTCCCACTCTCCAATAACTATAGCTAATTCCATGGCTTGCACGCCCACAATACTCTCCAATAACTAAAGCTACTTCCATGGCTTCCACTCCCACTATAAAATAGCTATAGCTACTTCCATGGCTTGCACTCCCACTCTCCAATAACTATAGCTACTTCCATGGCTTGCACGCCCACAATACTCTCCAATAACTAAAGCTACTTCCATGGCTTCCACTCCCACTATAAAATAGCTATAGCTACTTCCATGGCTTCCACTCCCACTATAAAATAGCTATAGCTACTTCCATGGCTTCCACTCCCACTCTAAAATAGCTATAGCTACTTCCATGGCTTGCACCCCCACTCTAAAATAGCTATAGCTACTTCCATGGCTTGCACTCCCACTCTAAAATAGCTATAGCTACTTCCATGGCTTGCACTCCCACTCTAAAATAGCTATAGCTACTTCCATGGCTTGCACCCCCTCTCTAAAATAGCTATAGCTACTTCCATGGCTTCCACTCCCACTCTAAAATAGCTATAGCTACTTCCATGGCTTGCACTCCCACTCTAAAATAGCTATAGCTACTTCCATGGCTTGCACTCCCACTCTAAAATAGCTATAGCTACTTCCATGGCTTGCACTCCCACTCTAAAATAGCTATAGCTACTTCCATGGCTTGCACCCCCTCTCTAAAATAGCTATAGCTACTTCCATGGCTTCCACTCCCACTCTAAAATAGCTATAGCTACTTCCATGGCTTGCACTCCCACTCTAAAATAGCTATAGCTACTTCCATGGCTTCCACTCCCACTCTAAAATAGCTATAGCTACTTCCATGGCTTCCACTCCCACTCTAAAATAGCTATAGCTACTTCCATGGCTTCCACTCCCTCTCTAAAATAGCTATAGCTACTTCCATGGCTTCCACTCCCACTCTAAAATAGCTATAGCTACTTCCATGGCTTGCACTCCCACTCTAAAATAGCTATAGCTACTTCCATGGCTTCCACTCCCTCTCTAAAATAGCTATAGCTACTTCCATGGCTTGCACTCCCACTCTAAAATAGCTATAGCTACTTCCATGGCTTGCACTCCCTCTCTAAAATAGCTATAGCTACTTCCATGGCTTGCACTCCCTCTCTAAAATAGCTATAGCTACTTCCATGGCTTGCACTCCCACTCTAAAATAGCTATAGCTACTTCCATGGCTTCCACTCCCTCTCTAAAATAGCTATAGCTACTTCCATGGCTTCCACTCCCTCTCTAAAATAGCTATAGCTACTTCCATGGCTTCCACTCCCTCTCTAAAATAGCTATAGCTACTTCCATGGCTTGCACTCCCACTCTAAAAAAGCTATAGCTACTTCCATGGCTTGCACTCCCACTCTAAAATAGCTATAGCTACTTCCATGGCTTGCACTCCCACTCTAAAATAGCTATAGCTACTTCCATGGCTTGCACTCCCTCTCTAAAATAGCTATAGCTACTTCCATGGCTTCCACTCCCTCTCTAAAATAGCTATAGCTACTTCCATGGCTTCCACTCCCTCTCTAAAATAGCTATAGCTACTTCCATGGCTTCCACTCCCACTCTAAAATAGCTATAGCTACTTCCATGGCTTGCACCCCCTCTCTAAAATAGCTATAGCTACTTCCATGGCTTCCACTCCCACTCTCCAATAACTAAAACTACTTCCATGGCTTCCACCCCCTCTCTAAAATAGCTATAGCTACTTCCATGGCTTCCACTCCCTCTCTAAAATAGCTATAGCTACTTCCATGGCTTCCACTCCCACTCTAAAATAGCTATAGCTACTTCCATGGCTTGCACTCCCACTCTAAAATAGCTATAGCTACTTCCATGGCTTCCACTCCCACTCTAAAATAGCTATAGCTACTTCCATGGCTTCCACTCCCTCTCTAAAATAGCTATAGCTACTTCCATGGCTTCCACTCCCACTCTAAAATAGCTATAGCTACTTCCATGGCTTCCACTCCCACTCTAAAATAGCTATAGCTACTTCCATGGCTTCCACTCCCACTCTAAAAAAGCTATAGCTACTTCCATGGCTTGCACTCCCACTCTAAAATAGCTATAGCTACTTCCATGGCTTGCACTCCCACTCTAAAATAGCTATAGCTACTTCCATGGCTTCCACTCCCTCTCTAAAATAGCTATAGCTACTTCCATGGCTTCCACTCCCACTCTAAAATAGCTATAGCTACTTCCATGGCTTCCACTCCCTCTCTAAAATAGCTATAGCTACTTCCATGGCTTCCACTCCCTCTCTAAAATAGCTATAGCTACTTCCATGGCTTCCACTCCCACTCTAAAATAGCTATAGCTACTTCCATGGCTTCCACTCCCACTCTAAAATAGCTATAGCTACTTCCATGGCTTCCACTCCCACTCTAAAATAGCTATAGCTACTTCCATGGCTTCCACTCCCACTCTAAAATAGCTATAGCTACTTCCATGGCTTCCACTCCCACTCTAAAATAGCTATAGCTACTTCCATGGCTTCCACTCCCACTCTAAAATAGCTATAGCTACTTCCATGGCTTCCACTCCCACTCTAAAAAAGCTATAGCTACTTCCATGGCTTGCACTCCCACTCTAAAATAGCTATAGCTACTTCCATGGCTTGCACTCCCACTCTAAAATAGCTATAGCTACTTCCATGGCTTCCACTCCCTCTCTAAAATAGCTATAGCTACTTCCATGGCTTCCACTCCCACTCTAAAATAGCTATAGCTACTTCCATGGCTTCCACTCCCTCTCTAAAATAGCTATAGCTACTTCCATGGCTTCCACTCCCTCTCTAAAATAGCTATAGCTACTTCCATGGCTTCCACTCCCACTCTAAAATAGCTATAGCTACTTCCATGGCTTGCACTCCCACCTCACTCTAAAATAGCTATAGCTACTTCCATGGCTTGCACCCCACCTCCAGACCATGACCAAGGGGACTTAACACCAGTGTTACAGTCGGATGGATGGATGGATGGACAGATGGAGGGTATCACAGTATCGATCTTGCTAAAGTGTCAGGATTAAAAAAATAAAATGCATAAGATATGTTCCATTGACATACCCATGTTATATTAAATGTATGATATACATTTGCACAAAAAAATGTAGGTAACTTTTATCCTTCCACATGTAAAAAAAGAAGAAGAAAAAGGGTTACACATCTTGTCTGTACATTGTGGTAGGATGTATTCCTGCTGTATGTGACTTGCAAAATCTAACATGAAACTTTAACAAGCAATCTTAACATTGACTCCCCTGTCATTGTCAGTCACCAACAAAAAAGTTATACATCTTGCCATGATTATGCAGGAGAAATGCAAATTCTGAAACCAACAGTTTTGTGAAAAACTATGTCTCACCTGCAACCAGCACTATGATACCCTAAAAATTTGAAATTATGCCAATCTCAAAAGTAAGCCTACCTCAAAAAATAAAATAAGCCATCTGATTGCAACAACATTTTTTTCTTGAAAGAAGTACGTCTCGATAATAAAATATCTAAATTTGTTTACTGTATATCTTGCATGTCAATAAGTTAACATGCTGTGACAGAGAAACTTGTTTCTTTATATATGGTACAACGATGCTGGAAATCACATGTCCAAATCTAATTATAAAATCATGCATCAATAAGCATCGTATCAACATGTTCTCTATCGATAATGCACTGAAAAGTATAGATTTAAATTCTTTTTCACATTCTTATGATATATATATATTTATAATTTTCGATAAACAGAAACCACTTTCCCATAGTCTACCTATATTTTTACTGGGGAAAAAAAATCTCTCAAAAGTAAGCCATCCTACAAAAAAAAAGATGATCAAACTTACAAATTAATTACTAAAGTCTAGCCTATTTCCAAGTCTTTAGGGTATATCATTCCTGTTTATGACTTTGAAGACATATGAAATGTCAAATTAACATTGCTGGTGCTGCTGCTGTTGAAAATGTGATACCTTTGGTTCACCAGCTGTAAAACAGGCTTGACAACAAATGGATACAGAGAAGTCTCGCAGGCATAAAGTGTTAACAAAAATTAGTATACACAAATGCTTATTCTCATTTTAAAAAACTGGGGAATCCAATTTGTTTTACCTCTTCTATAACAAACCTTTTCCATAGATAAGTAAGAAATTTCTTGCTTTGGAAGAAAAACAAAAGAGTTAGAGTCAAACATAAGAAATGAATGGAATGCTGATAGGAAATTTCAGTATGAATAGATAGGTAATTTTCATTCTCTCTCCACGTGTATGGAGATTGGAATAAGAGCCTATGTCTTATCTAATTCTTATTTATATAGGTAAGTATACCTTTATAAAATAACTGTACATTTATCCTGTATATCTAATTCTTATTTATATAGGTAAGTATACCTTTATAAAATAACTGTACATTTATCCTGTATATCTAATTCTTATTTATATAGGTAAGTATACCCTTATAAAATAACTGTACATTTATCCTGTATATCTAATTCTTATTTATATAGGTAAGTATACCTTTATAAAAAAACAGTACATTCATCCTGTATATCTAATTCTTATATATATAGGTAAGTATACCTTTATAAAAAAACAGTACATTCATCCTGTATATCTAATTCTTATTTATATAGGTATGTATACCCTTATAAAATAACTATATTCATCCTGTATATCTAATTCTTATTTATATAGGTAAGTATACCCTTATAAAATAACTGTACATTCATCCTGTATATCTAATTTCAACTGGCAATTAGTAATACTTATGTGTACTTTACAAGAACCATCAAAAGGGTTGAAGACAGTTTATAATCTGAGTCTGTACTCTCACCAGTAAGGCTAGAATGGGTATGTATCATGTTTCACTTGAACTCTGATTGGACAGGGTGGAGCTTAGTTATCTAATCGTATCAAACAAGGTGTAAAAATGCCAACAACTATTGACTGACATCATTGTGTGAAAGATAGTAGGATAATTAGCCCAACTGATACTGTAAGATGACCTATCAGTTATCAAGCAATTATCACCCAACACAACCTCTTCAGGGTTCACCTATCCATCTGTAATGCATTAATATGCATTGTATGCCTTTTAGCCAATCAGATACCAATAGCGACTGAGCTTCGGTGAAATCTGCTCCTTTTTAGAGTGGAGTTTTAGCCTTTAAAAAAGAAGAATGGAGATCCAGTATCTTTAGAGTGGCAGAGCATTTAATGCAAACATTTCAGTCAAGATCTAGAGAAAGTGTAACAATCTTTATTTGTAACTCCTCATGGTTTCAGAATAAGAACTGACAACAGTCACTACAGATGTTTATAAGATCACAAGCAATAAACAAGTATACTACTTGATTTAGGGATATAAGAAAATATGACTAGTACATATACTACTTAGTATAGGAATGTAATAAAATACTATGACTAAGACATATACTGCCTAATTTAGGTAAGTAATAAAATACAATGACTAGTACATATACTACTTAGTATAGGAATGTAATAAAATACTATGACTAAGACATGTACTACTAAATTTAGGAATGTGATAAAATATTATGACTAAGACATGTACTACTTAATTTAGGAATGTAATAAAATATTATGACTAAGACATGTACTACTTAATTTAGGAATGTAATAAAATACTATGACTAAGACATGTACTACTTAATTTAGGAATGTAATAAAATATTATGACTAGGACATGTACTACTTAATTTAGGAATGTAATAATATACTATGACTAGAACATGTACTACTTAATTTAGGAATGTAATAATATACTATGACTAAGACATGTACTACTTAATTTAGGAATGTAATAAAATACTATGACTAGAACATGTACTACTTAATTTAGGAATGTGACAAAATATTATGACTAGAACATGTACTACTTAATTTAGGAATGTAATAAAATATTATGACTAAGACATGTACTACTTAATTTAGGAATGTAATAAAATAATATGACTAGAACATGTACTACTTGATTTAGGAATGTTATAAAATACTATGACTAGAACATGTACTACTTAATTTAGGAATGTGATAAAATATTATGACTAAGACATGTACTACTTAATTTAAGAATGTAATAATATACTATGACTAGGACATGTACTACTTAATTTAGGAATGTAATAAAATACTATGACTAGAACATTTACTACTTAATTTAGGAATGTAATAAAATATTATGACTAAGACATGTACTACTTAATTTAGGAATGTAATAATATACTATGACTAGAACATGTACTACTTAATTTAGGAATGTAATAAAATACTATGACTAGGACATGTACTACTTAATTTAGGAATGTAATAAAATACTATGACTAAGACATGTACTACTTAATTTAGGAATGTAATAAAATATTATGACTAGGACATGTACTACTTAATTTAGGAATGTAATAAAATACTATGACTAGAACATGTACTACTTAATTTAGGAATGTTATAAAATACTATGACTAGAACATGTACTACTTAATTTAGGAATGTGATAAAATATTATGACGGGACATGTACTACTTACTTTAGGAATGTAATAAAATATTATGACTAAGACATGTACTACTTAATTTAGGAATGTAATAATATACTATGACTAGAACATGTACTACTTAATTTAGGAATGTAATAAAATATTATGACTAGGACATGTACTACTTAATTTAGGAATGTAATAAAATACTATGACTAAGACATGTACTACTTAATTTAGGAATGTAATAAAATATTATGACTAAGACATGTACTACTTAATTTAGGAATGTAATAAAATACTATGACTAGAACATGTACTACTTAATTTAGGAATGTAATAAAATATTATGACTAAGACATGTACTACTTAATCTAGGAATGTAATAAAATATTATGACTAAGACATGTACTACTTAATCTAGGAATGTAATAAAATATTATGACTAAGACATGTCCTACTTAATTTAGGAATGTAATAAAATACTATGACTAGAACATGTACTACTTAATTTAGGAATGTAATAATATACTATGACTAAGACATGTACTACTTAATTTAGGAATGTAATAATATACTATTACTAGAACATGTACTACTTAATCCATGCAAGCCAAAAACATTTACTCTTCATGTTGATACTGCCGTCATCATAGCCTGGTTAGAGATACCCATGTCTCTCCATGCTTACACAGGTGAGACAAAAATAAAAATCAATGCTGAATAACTTACTCATCATCAGGTGTCAAATGTACTGGTTCTTTGGTGAAGGCAGGATCAAAATGTTCCAGATCTCTCTCATTTCGCAGTGGAGGTTTGTATGGTGGGGTGATTTGCCTTTGTTCTAGCACATCCCAGTCTATTGCTCGAAAGAATGCGTGAGACTGAATATCAGAGAAACCAGTTTTGGGGTGGCAGCCTAACCTCTCCTTCTGATTCTGGTAATAAAGATAAATACATTACACAAATATGATAGATGACAGAAAATAAATAAAAAATAACTATTTAAATAGACAGACAATATAGAAATCAAATAATCATATGATTTGCCATGATTAAAGTAGTGAGTATCAGCTGATCAGGAGCATATGCCTTCCTGGAAAACGAATAAACAAAGCGACTGTTCAGAGTCTGTGCTTACACTGGGAAGACTTTACATTTCTTACAATCTAAATGATTTTCCTTTATTTTTTAATAATGACAGCTATCATGCACATCTTTCATTGTACAAATCTTTGCCAAATCGCTCAGGTGTGTTGAAATCCTCACCTTTTGGGCTTGGGCTTAAAAAACGCCATTGGATTCAACAAAACATTGAACCAGATAAAAAAAAGTTATTGATCCAATACTGGAACACAAAGTGCATTAATCTTATCAAGGGGTCCACGATTAGGTGACTTTGTGCTTGTGGAGAGAAAAAGGAATTAATTGAATGCTTTTAATTGGACAGTATGAAGGGCTGGGTCTAGTACTGACAAATATTTTGCCACCAACTTCACCAATTCTAGATTTTTGCAGATGTCCAACATTTTTTAGACATGATCATTTCTGATGACAACGGAAGTTACTTCAGCAGCACCTAGCAGACAGAAACAACTTCTGGTTTTGGAAAAACTGACCTCTCATGTGCCTTGGTTTTCATTGTCAACAGCCATGAACTTCATATTTCACTGATTGAAAGAAATTCAATTAATAAAGGAGACAGTATATTAGAAAATGTTTAGCACAGACACGAGAGTTCAGTGCAGTCTCATCAGGAATTTTTTCTTTCAGCCATGCCTTGCTCCGGTCAGCACCATTTTGGTTGTGTCTATGACCGTCAAGTAACTCTGAAGCTGCCTACAATTTTGTTCACATTTCAGAAATAAAAATGAACTATATGGTCTACAAAAGGTATATTTGCAACATTATTCTGGAGTGGAACTTTTGGAAATAAACTGGAACTTTGGAGATATAGTAAAACCTGCTTTGAGAGACCATCCCTTCTGTAAACAAAAAGCGGTCTCTCAAGACAGGTGGTCTCTCATAACAGGTTTGTACCAAAAGACCAGTTTTCAACGTCAAAAGTCAGCACTGTTTAAGAAGGAAAAGTAACCACAATCACTGTACATGTATTGTATTCCTTATTCATAGTTCTTGTTAAAATATTGCATAAATTCATCCGAAAATAATTTTATATAGCAATAAAGATATACATCTATCATTAAACATGAATCACATTTATATCTGAAGATCACATGTACATGTATTAGCATATGAATTCGTTTCTAATTGACTCCTTGTCTTTTATAACCCCCTGAATTTTACCGACATTTAAACTGGCTGCTATTTTGCAAGCGGTCTCCCCTTCTTCACTTCTTTCAATTACATTAATTCTTTCACCCAGTGTTAGAATTTGTCTTCTTTTTTTGGTGAAGGTTCTGCCATCGTTGTTAAGGTGTTAATGTTATCAGTGATCAATGGATAGTTCAGACCTGTCAATCAAACCAGGCACATTAATTATTTTTGACCTATCAAAAATAGGCATCGAATTCACTGCATAGTTATGCATTACTATTAACCACATTTGCTCACAACAAAAGACCACGCTTGATTTCTTTAAAAGAATTTTTAAAGATTACGCAGAAAATCACTGAAAATTTATCAGAAATATGCTTCAACATTGTGCTTGGGTCACATGCAATGCAGATTGTAATTATCCTGAATGGCTTCAAGGGGGATTTGTAAACAAAATTCCCAAACCAAAAACCATCATGGAAAAATGTCTGTGCTGGAAGTGATACATTAATTATAATAATATTTCATATATAAATACACAATTTAAGCTGTTTAGAAATAATGACATTATTTGTTGTGCTTGTGAAAATTCTGAATACAATTTTATGCTAAATGTATGCTTATGTTCGAATAGTATCTATTATTTCAGTCAAAATATTGCATGTAATAAAGAAAAAATGTTGTGTGTATACGTGTCATAAAGTTGTCTTTTTATTACCTTGGATTGTTTTGGGTTTTTTAAAAATTAAATTTGGAATATTGGAATCCTGCATCATACTTCATTAGAGCTGATTTTCTTAAATTTTTCAAAATTGAGCATTTACTTGTAATTGGTGTAAAGTTGACAAAAAAATGTTTTTCTTTTTCTATTCTCTGATGGTCTGGCAACAACTACATGGTTGATTGGTACAGGTTGTTTTTCTTGGAGAAATTTAATAAAATACTGTGGGGTGTGGGGTTTTGAAACCGTTTCCACCCTGCACATTAAGTTCTAGAAGGCCCTAATTCTATTCAATATAAAATTTGAAAAATTGGATTCTGACATCATTTATATTAAAATTTTAAACTGAATTGCTTTGAATACATTTTTTATTATGGAGTTTTTTTGAAAATATTTTAACTTTATGAAGAGATGAAACTGTAATAAAATATTTCTTTTGTCTTTATTTTGCCTAAGACTATAAATAACAGCAAGGCCTGAGACTATAAATTACACCAAGGCCTGAGACTATAAATTACAGCAAGGCCTGAGACTATAAATAACAGCAAGGCCTGAGACTATAAATAACAGCAAGGCCTGAGACTATAAATAACAGCAAGGCCTGAGACTATAAATTACAGCAAGGCCTGAGACTATAATTTACACCAAGGCCTGAGACTATAAATAACAGCAAGGCCTGAGACTATAAATTACACCAAGGCCTGAGACTATAAATTACACCAAGGCCTGAGACTATAAATAACAGCAAGGCCTGAGACTATAAATAACAGCAAGGCCTGAGACTATAAATTACAGCAAGGCCTGAGACTATAAATTACACCAAGGCCTGAGACTATAAATTACACCAAGGCCTGAGACTATAAATAACAGCAAGGCCTGAGACTATTAATAACAGCAAGGCCTGAGACTATAAATTACAGCAAGGCCTGAGACTATTAATAACAGCAAGGCCTGAGACTATAAATTACAGCAAGGCCTGAGACTATAAATTACACCAAGGCCTGAGACTATAAATTACACCAAGGCCTGAGACTATAAATAACAGCAAGGCCTGAGACTATAAATAACAGCAAAGCCTGAGACTATAAATTACACCAAGGCCTGAGACTATAAATAACAGCAAGGCCTGAGACTATAAATTACAGCAAGGCCTGAGACTATAAATTACACCAAGGCCTGAGACTATAAATAACAGCAAGGCCTGAGACTATAAATAACAGCAAGGCCTGAGACTAAAAATAACAAGGCCTGAGACTATAAATAACAGCAAGGCCTGAGACTATAAATAACACCAAGGCCTGAGACTATAAATAACAGCAAGGCCTGAGACTATAAATAACAGCAAGGCCTGAGACTATAAATAACAACAAGGCCTGAGACTATAAATAACAAGGCCTGAGACTATAAATAACAGCAAGGCCTGAGACTATAAATAACAGCAAGCTATGTCCTGCCATTTATTGTATTTTTGTCATGCTGACTTCAAATAAAACTTATCTCTCACAAATTGCTGATTTTATAACAACTGTAAAATGTTACAACATCAATGAAGTTAGATAAAACGAGTCACATTAATTAGTGAACAAAGGTAAAAGCAGATTTAAATATAACCCTGTCAACATGCCTGTAGTTCTATATTTGGATGTGCCATTAGTATTTCTTTCTTTTTCAAAAGATTATGATAAATGATCATTTTACATGGATCTGAAATAATTTAAATTTACTGGTTTATCAATGATACCCTTATAAAATGCTTTTATCCGTCCAACTGAGAATATATGTTCACTCAGGAAACTTGGCATAAATTGTTCATTTATTTATTGTAACTTTAATGTTTTTCCTAAAATTAATTAAATTATTAATTGATAATAAATAAATATTTTTTTATTGTAAATCAGAAAAAATTCTTGGTTTTATATTCTTACATGACAATTATACATGTACAATATAAATTTAATGGGTGCGAATACATAACAAAGCTTTATTTGAAATTAAAAAATACAAAATAACATTACTTGAGTCGTACTAGAAATTCTGATTTAATTGAAAAACGTACCCAACTTTGCAAGAACAGAAAGATTGTTATTTTGTCCTCTTGTAGCGAAATGTCTACTTGAAGTTTGTGAGGATGTTCGTTCTTTTTCATTGACTGCCAGCAATGTGCTGCAACTTTTAGCTAATTTTCGCCATCAAAAATCCTAATGTCATGAATATATCCTTGTGTGTAGTAGTTCAAGTCTTTCTTTAACATACGATCTGAATGATTCTTTCAATCAGGTACATGTAGGTAAGTTTCAGAAATATTGTCAGGAATATTTACCAATGAATCTGTTGCTCATGCTACTGAATCCGCCATTTTGACAATAGCTTGTGAACCGGAGCAACAGAAACTATCCATTGTAATAACGATTGTAGTGGTTTTGATCAGGCTTTGGGGAAAAAAGGAATATATATATACAATGTATATGTACCAATGAATGTAATAAAAAGACATAATTAACTCATCCAGAATCAGAATAAATTTATTTAGAGACAAAAGTCAAAGGCTCAATTCACTGATGACATAAAGGGATTAACTCTATCACAAAGGATGTAACCGGCTGCACTAAGGTAAACAGATGATGAGTTGGTGTGTTGGCTGTAATCACTGTAACATAAAAAAAGCAACAAACAATGACAATCAAATCCGGAAAACAATTGTCACTTACTGGTATTAAAGACAAAGACAAAGACCTCATTAACCCCAGCCATTACAGGCATTACAGATTAACTCCAAAGACAAACGACATATGCGACCAGTACATTGACTTCGGCACCACAATGGCAGTTAGAGACATGTACTTTAGTCTGGTGTACAGTCTATAACAAATTAAACTACATGCATGACCTGTAAAATTTTGGAATATGATTGTCAGTCTCATTTTGTTTTTTTTTCTTACTTTTGTTTAGAACTGTCTTTAAGTTTTAAGCGGTCGTGGTTACAAAGGATTAAATAAAGGCCAGTGATGTTCGTCTCTGTTCTCGCGATACGGTCGTTCATACCAGTGTAATTTTAGAACAACCTGCATATACTTTAGTCTGGTTTACAATCCATAACATATGACACTACATGCACTTCAGAAACTGGTAGCCAAATTTAGTTTTTGCTTTTGTTTTTGTTTAAAACTGTCTTTACTTTCTAAGTTTTCATGGTTACAAAGGATTAAATAAAGGTCAGTTGTCTTTGTCTCTGTTCTCACGATACAGTCGTTCATAGCGGTGTTTTTTTTGAACAATCAGCATGTACTTTAGTCTGGTTTACAATCTATAACATATAACTCTACATGCATGATCTGTAAAATTTAAGAAACTGGTAGCCAGCCTAATTTTTTTTTTGTTTTTCTTTTTATTTAGAACAGTCTTTACTTTTTAAGTGATCGTGGTTACAAATGACTAAATAAAGGTCACTGGTGTTTATCTCTGTTTTTGCGATGCTGTCATTCATAGCAGTGTAGAAATGCATATTTTGCCAAGAAATCATGGTCGGTGCTCGTGTTCTGCAGGTGGTCGCTCCAGATAGTGTGTTTATACAATAAAATCGATCCGTGCATTATGATTGTGGTCGTAAATGACAGGTGGTCACTCAAAACAGAAGTCACTCAAAACAGATTTTACTATTTGACAATTAATTTCATTGGAAATCAAAGATACACAAGATGTCTTAAGTTTTACAATATTTTCTTTCAGATAAAACAAAATTTATATTAATTAATATTTTGAAAATTAAATATATTTGATCTATGTTTGCAATGAATAATTTTTGTAATAATTCTTTAAATGAGGTATATATTTCAATTTAAAAAGCGACCATCATGGATTTAACAAGGGGAGGTAAGTTTGTGCACAATTTGTACAACTGACTGTTTTGATTGATTAGTATCTGTATGCCTGGTTTTCAGGCATACAAAAGTTCTCTCCCTCTGTCTCACATTTTCTCATAAGTAAAAGCCATCTTCAAAAACGATGATGTCCCAAAATTCTACGACATCCCCAAAAATCGAGACCTTCCTCTATTGTTAAATGTCTAATGCAATGATTTATTTAAGATAATTCTTTTAAAACATTTATTACAACTATGAGTCAATTGTTTTGTCAAAAGTAACTGGGTTTAAGGCTAAATAGCATCACTGTCCTTTCAATATTTATGAAAGAAATTTAACCCCTTTACTGTGCAGCAGTCTGGAGGTTCAACTGCCTAACTTTCACAGAATTTACTTTTTGTACAATATTTTTCTTTATAGTGGGTAATTTGTTGTGAACAGTGGATGGTATTGGGTATGCTTTATTTCAGTATGCGAGGGATGATATAGTCAGTTACCATGGTAACCAGATCCAGCCTAGATTTTATAACATTTATGTTAAAATTACATGATGTATATATACTTTTATACTCCTCGTTGTTTTTTCTTGACAAATAAGTCATACTTTGATATTTCTAAATCAATGATTGAGAAAAAAAAGATTTTATAATTTCCTGACATAAATTGTCTAGTTTAGTACTCATGTTGCAGTGCCATAAAACACCAAACCAAACCAAACCACCTAAAACAGGCATAACAGATGTTCTGTTTTCAGTGAAGTGAGAAGATTGAACACTTTAGGTTAATATATTTTTTTGCTGTGTATTTAGTGTTTGTAGTTTTCTTTAATACATGTATACTCAAATGGTCTTAAACATTAAAATAAAAGAAGCATTTTGGTCTAAACATTAAAATGGTTTAAATGTGTAGCGAAAAGTTTATTTACTATGGTAACAGTCTAAAAATACTGTGATAATATTAAAGTACGATCAGAAAGCTATCGACAGATATTGTGTAAATCAGCTTAAAGTATATTACAAAATTATTTCTGTTGATGCAAACTTTAAAAAAAGTGGGAATTATTGTATGTACCAAATATACTCGCGTATAATCCGGGTCCAAATGCAAACAACATAGACCCTGATCCGCCGTCGCATAATGCGCCAGCAGATCAGGGTCTATGATGTTTGTTCTACTGATTAGTCCTTGCAAACTGCACAGACCCAGATCTGCAGTTGGTATCGGGCTATACGTGAGTATATACAGTAATCATGGATCTATGTAAGTTTGCCATGGAAGCAGACATATTTTATGATGCATTTCTTAAGTTTACCAGCAAAAACAAATTTAAATCCATTCAACAAATAGCAAACTCAAAGTGTATTTTTCTTTCAAAAAGGATGGTTATATTTAAAAATTATGACCACATGAGTTACCTGAAGCCATCAAATCTAAAACAGAAATCGGATTACTGAACCCAACACACTTAAACTATGCCATTTCACTGAATGCAGGTTTAGACACAGTTGCTTTCTTGTAAATGTTATAAATAAACCACATAAATGCATGTGTACAAATGTTTTTAGAAACCAGTCATCAATACTAGTAATTAAGAAAGCATATATGTGCATAAATTTAGTAAATTTCAAGTCATGTAAATAAAAAGCTTGACATTTTTTTAAAAATATAGTTCAGATGAAATTAAAAATATATACCACTTTTTGACAAGAAGTCGGAACTGTTCATCAGTATTAATATCATTCAAGCAGGTATGAGAATGTCAGATGAAATATGTTTCTGAAATTGTTTTCAACAGCACATGATTTTAATATGTGTCAAAGAACATAATCAGTAAATAACTATCCATTTACTATTTCGACTTAGGGATTTTTAAAAAAATCAACAGTTGTCAAAAGAATTAAAGAACCTGACTGGCATTAGTTGATGAAACAAATCTATGCACTTCCAGATTTACCAGTAGTTTTAATTTGTTTATATATATTTTTTATAAATAACACAGGTAATGAAAAGCACCTCCTTTAATTTTAATTAAAAAAACAAGCCTTCTTATTTAAAACTGAAATTGAAATTTCAAGAACATAAAAAAATCTGTAAGTACAAGTGCTCCAGGTATGTATTTTTCACAGAGGTACAGAGAAGTATGCTTGAATGGCACCTTTTAAAATAGGGGTACATTGATAGAGGTATGTTTTAGGGTGAAGGCAACTTTTTGGAACAAAAAAGGGTGTGCTAGTATTCTGCCACCAAAGGACATGCTTTTGGTCACAAAATTTGTATGGTATTGTCCTTTTGAACATAAAGAACATACAAATTCAAATTAATTCATGCATTCTATATTAAACATAAAAATATATGAAATTAAAAGAATATACGACAGTTTTAGGTAGGTGTTTTAGTGACCTGGACAAAATGGCAGAGGGGAGGGTTCATAGAAATGGTAGAGGGGAGAGCATTAGGGATAAAGGTGGTTGTTGCACCCCTTCAGGAAATATTTCCAAACATGATGAACTGCTGTATAAAAGATCAGTTTTAGAAAACATCTTCTGAAATCATGAAATTGTCACAAAGGTCAATGTTTTTTTGTGGATTCAGGAGAAAATTAAGACATGCAATTATCATATGATTCATCTGGCATGCTTTGCATATTGAAAGTCATTATAAATCATTTTTAAATGAGAACAAAATAAAGAGGAAGATTATCATTACTACTGACTCATGGAATACAAATCATTTCACAATTTTCAATCAAGACAAGTATGAAGAGGAAGAATATCTTAATTTTTGACAGGAAACATATTTGATATGATGACATCAAAAAAATTTGTGTAACGTAAGTGATTTGTATGACAGCTGTATGAAATGTATTTAATTTGTAATTGTATCACCAGTTTTAGTTAACTTGTCCCATTATTGAAAAGAATGACAAAATAAATACATAATTAAATGTCTTTTAAAAAAAGCATCAAGTTTTTTAAAAGTTAAATATAAAAAAGTTATATTTCAAAACTGACAAACTTATACAAGTATAACTTTTTTGAAAATCTGTGAAGTAAGGCTTTAATAAATATGGTAAAATAATGATATATTGAAATAATGATATGCTAAAATAATGATGTCTTGAAATAATGATATCTTGAAACTATGATAAGGTAAATAATATCTTTAAATAATCGCCACCAATAATTTTATCAAACCAGGCTAAATAATTAGTGGATAAATTTATTTATCTCAAACTATTCAGGATTTGAAATTAGGATTTTTTCTCTCACTAATCCACAGGATTACTATAATAAAATTTTTGCTGATCCTGCCTAAAATTCACTGATCCTGCTAAAATTCACTGATCCTTCCTAAAATTCACTGATCCTTCCTAAAATTCACTGATTTTGCCTAAAATTCTCTGATCTTGCCTAAAATTCACTGATCCTGCTAAAATCAAACAGAAGCCAGTTCAGTTTTCTAATTCAACATTTATTATTCATTAAGATCAACTCAAAACAGTAACAACTGTATTTCACAAACAAGGCTCATTAAAAGTTCATGTTTATTTTCTGTATCTAATTCATCATCAGATCTAGATCCATAAAGCCTAGTGTCTAGATCCATAAGGCCTTCTGCTTCTTAGTCCAATAGCATGCCACAACTTGATGGTATTTCTTGGTTTATAATCTCGATGTCTGGTGAGTTAAGGAGCACCATTATTATTGTGATTCCATTGACAATTTATTCAAGTTTTGACACCCATTAATGAATTAAGTACCCAACACACTTTGGTATTTCTCTGAATACCAGTGCAGAAAGTGCACACCATCAGCCTTTCCTGGGTCATACTTCAGCCATTTGTATAAATTTCCCAACATTCATGGTTCTTTTTTACTCTCTTCTTTCAATCATATTTGTGATCAGGCTCTCTCCTGTCATCATGTAATTTCTGACATTTCGATGATGGCTGTGCACCTTGCACAAAGTTTCATGTTTCCAACTGTTACCGCACAATACATTTAATGTTTACCAAGAACGATATAAATATTAAACATGTTATTTGCTATAATTCTGGATTATTTGTTGAGTCGGCCAATTTGAACTTTTCCGATTGGCCAATACTTGCCTGATACCCTAAATCTTTTGTTATCATTAGTATTGAAATCAGTATTTGTGACCTAACCCGGCTCTGGTTGCACGTGCGTGAAGACTGTTTGGACAATAATCACCCTAATTTACTTGATGCATGAAATAACACCTGTCGATTTCTGCCACGGACATATATTGTACCTTGTCAAGTGCAGGATGTTGGTAGGTACTCAATTAACACAATAAACAGATCAATCAGCTATTTAAGGGAATGACGTCTTATATTGTATTTGATACATCTGACACAAGACCACTTGTTAACTATTATGATAGCAACCTGCAGAAATTTTCACTGCTCCAATGGATTAGTGATAGCTGTGGTTTTAGTGATAGGTCGGCAAAATCACTAACCTTAGGTTAGCATTAACTTTGAGTCATGCTATTTAAATGGTTGTTAGTTGGTTTTTAATGGCACTTTAACACATTATTGGTTATATGATATATGATGCTCAGGAAATGAAAGTTTAGGGCCTCTCTCAAGGACATGCTAAGGTAGCCGATCTGGGCTGGCCTGGGCGGGTATTGAACTTGTGACCCCTGGATAATGAGCCCAATGCTCTATCTAATAAACTATCGTAGCTCCCTATTTATATGATTACCTTAGGTGTTTTAGCACCTGTGAAAAAGAGACAAAAATCACTTTAATTTGTTTTACTTCCCTACAATTTAGATTCACTGACCGAATTCTTTGATGCATGCTGCAGAAATTATATCTCTTACCGGCATGGACAAGACTAATGTCTTTCCTTTCTCTTAAGCTTTCCAAACTGGGTTGTTGAAAATGATTTTTTACGTATTATACTCTATTAAATTAGAAATCCACAAATTTCCTATTAAGCAAAATCTTTAAACTGAAACTGGAATGAATGAGCCAGTACAGATGAAGCCTTACATGAAATGCATGCAGTTAGTTTACTTATCTAATTCCCAAACTCATTCACATACAATACACAGTTAACCCATTGTAGGCAATCTCACGGAATATACAAAGTTCAGCCATTATTATGGAAAGTATAACACTGAATAAATACAGGATATTTACTTGTTTCAGGTGAATAAAGGATATATTTCATTGAGTGGGTTAAGAGTTTTCCACCCAAGAGATAAAATATTTCTGTTATTCACTCAGAACAAGCAAATTTTTTTTATATTTTATGCTCAAACAAGCTGATCAACTAAAGTGTATGATACACTGAAATAGTAGATTGTTTCTCATAATGTCAGCTGTTTAACATTTATGTTCTGCTTGTTTTGTGTACATTTGCACAGAAAATATAAGAAGCAACATAATTCTCTTTCCTAATTCAAGTTAAGAGAGCACATACTTGGAAGAAGAAAAAAATGGAAAAAAACAAGAGACCTTCAAAGTAACTGATGCTCTACTGGGTGAAAAGGATTTCCAGGAATTCAAGATAAGACCATTTCTTCCTTTTAACTGTTGGGTGTTGAAACCATCTCTGATATTCTTCTGTGATAACAAGGAAATTAGCTGCTGTGGTGCACATATTGGTTCACAGATTGGCACCATTTTCATTTAGGACAAAGTAGACATCATTAGAAGTCTTTGGGTTAAAACCCTATATCATAATAATCATCCATTCAGGGGGAGTAGTGACAACAAGATTTTTAAAACAGTCGTCATGGCAGCCATATTGGATGTGTGACTGGCACCATTTTCATTTAGGACCCACTAGGTATCATAAGAAGTCTACTGGGCAAAATCCCATATTCATACAGCCATCCATTTGGAAGAAGTAGAGATAACAATATTTTCAAGATATTAGTTTCCATTCAAGAGAATCAAAAATAAGATTTTCAAGATGGCTGCTGTGGCAACCATATTCAATATCAGATCAGCACCATTTTCATTTAAGACCAACTGGACATCATAAGAAGTCTTCTCTTGAAAACCCCATGTCAATATGAGTTTCTGTTCAGGTAGGGTTGTGATAACAATATTTTTCTGATGGTGGCCATATTGGATGTCAGATCAGCACCATTTATATTTAGGACCAGGTAGACATCATATGAAGTCTTTTAGTGAAAACCCCATGCTGATATGACCATCCATGTAGGAGGAGTAGCAATAACAAGATTTTCAAGATGGCTGCTCTGGCAGCCATATTGGTATGTCATATCGGGCCCAGTTTCATTTAGAACGAACTAGACATCATAAGAAGTCTTTTAGTGAAAACCCCATGTTTATATTTCCATCAATGTAGGAGGAATAGCGTCAATATTTTCAAGATGGCCACTGTGGCGGCCAAATTGGATATCCGAGCAGCACTGTTTTCATCCAGGGCCAGCTAGACCATGGGATGAATGTGTGTAAAGTTTCAAGGCAATCCTCCAAGTAGTTTAGGAGAAGTAGCAATAACAAAAACTTGTGCTAACGGACAGACAGGTGACGGACAACAGACCATCCCATAAGCTCTTCTGGTATATGACCAGTAGAACTAAAAAAAAAATTTTTATTGGACATCAGACCAGCACCATTTTCATTTAAGACCAACTAGATGTCATAAGAAGTCTTTTAGTGAAAACCTCAAGTTGATACAACCATCCATTCAGGAGGAGTAGCAATAACAAGATTATCAAGATGGCCACTGTGTAGCAGCTATATTGGATATCAGACCAGCACCATTTTCATTTAAGACCAACATTAAGAAGTCTTCTCATGAAAACCCCAGGTCAATATGACTTTCAGTTCAGGTGGAGTTGTGATCAAAAGAGTTTTAAGATGGCTACCATGGCGACCATATTAGCTGTCAGATTGGCACCATTTTTATCTAGGACAAGCTAGACATTATAAGAAGTCTTTCATTGCAAACCCCATGTTGATATGACCATCCATGAAGAAGGAGTAGCAATTACAAGATTTTCAAGATGGCCACTGTGTTGGCCACATTGGATGTCGGATTTTTACCATTTTTTTTTTCCCTTGTGACATCAGAACAAGACTTTCCCAAAATTTTGAGAAGTTACTTGATTGAGGAATGAGATCAGACATAACACATCATTTTGATGTTGAGATGATGTCCTTTTTCATGTGAACATGAACAAATTTATTAGATGGTTGAGACATGCCTCCTGCATCAGCATCTGTTTACAAAGTGTGAAAAAAAATGTGTTTCAACCTTACCTTATTCAAGAACCCCTTCAGAACTGATGCTGCCTTCACAGACAAGGACCTTGGAATTCTGATTGTCTTCTCCAAGATAACTGGAATGTATTTGTTCAGAAAATATTATTTGCATGTTCATACAGAATATGTAGATAATGCATAACAGAGGTCTACTTGTAAATATGGTGTATCCAGGGCCATCACAATTTTGCGCTGGACAAAACGGCACCTTGGGCATGCGGCGTCTTTGGCGCCCCCACTCCGCAAAAACTACCGCAAACTCGGCAAAATGTCGCCCCACCCTCACACCCACACCCACCCCCAGGCTTGGCACCCCCAGCTGTTGCCCATATTGCCCACCCCTTATGATGGCCCTGGATGTATCCACAACTATTCTCCAATAATCTGTCTCCCCCTCAGAGAAGAAATTTTTTTTTATTATGTCCTTTTATTCTGCCCATAAATTTTCACTTTGGGTTAATTCTGTATATTGAGAAACATAAACAAAAAAATCATGTCAATTTGGACAACTTATTTTTTCCCTCATTTTTAGGAAAAAAATCTTTAAGTAGAAGATTTGAGGATGTTTATCGTGAAGGTGAAGATCTTAGGATTCTATGTTTTCCTTTATATTCTATCTGCAACAAAGCTCATTTCAGGAACAAGGAAGTAGAAAAGTTAGTCATACAGCAAAAGACACAATGTAATTTAAAAATTCCATAAATGCAAGACTGATTATGCCAAGTGACAGTTGCAATAGTGGAAACTGTTGTAAAGACATTAAATGTATCATTGTAAAGACATTAAATGTATCATTGTAGAGACATTAAAAGTATCATTGTAAAGACATTATGTGTATCACTGTAAAGACATTAAATGTATCATTGTAAAGACATTCAATGTATCATAAAATCACCTTGTGATTAAAATATCCAACAAAATAATTTAATTTTTTTTATAAATCAACATATGAAATATAGGGTGCTGCATCCATTATAATTATCCACTTACTTTGGAAGAGATAATCTTCAGTGTTTTGATCTGGATTTTCTGCTCCTCCAACAACATCAAATGGTGACCTTCCTGCCAACATCTCAAACATCAGCACACCAAGTGCCCACCAGTCTACGCTGTAATCTACATGAAAATAGATGTAGAATTATAGAAGTCTTGTGCTGGACTTTATATTAACTCAAGTGAGGAAATGCCAGATAAACTATACTAATTCTTGTAAGAACTAACCTGTTTAACAACTGCTCTATTTTAATTTCAGAAATGATCTGGACAAACTCTGGTTTGGACAAATGAAAAGATGATGGAATCATTTATATTACCTTCCCCTTAAAAATGTTTATTAGAAGACATAAGGACTTGTCAAAGATTTCATTTTGAAGTAGTTCATATTTTGAAAGTATACATGGAAGTGATATACATTGTATGTTATGTACTTGTTTAATTTTGGTCAAATTCACTATTGGTAATTTAGATTCTGGTGACATGTTGGTGACTAAAAACAAAAGCAGGAGTCAGTATATATTTTTCTGTGAAGTATTTTCACTGAAAAATGTCAAACAGCATTAAGCCCATATCTGTCATGGAATTGTGTGTACTACAAAAATGACTATGCATTATATATGAACAAAAATGTAGATGGGTTTTGTTGCAGTGTACAACGTTACCCGGGGGTGTATTGTTTTTACCCTTGGCGATTTAGAAATACTGATTTATGTTCATTCACTGATGCATGCACAAAACACCAGCAGTATGGAACCCGTTTAACCATATGCTGGTGTGTTTACAAAAGACAAGCATTCACTGGTCTTGTTTCTTCGAGGGTTCACCCCAAGGAGCTATCAGTAAGGATTGTTATTACTTAATCAGATAATGAAGGACAATTTTGATTCCATATCATATGGATCAGTTTCACTGTGTACACATAATAATTTTGTATGCCACCAAACTACCATTACAAACAGTACTCAAATATTCACTGCTGCCAGCTGTATAAAAACAGAAATAGGTCCTGTCTGAATTTCTGTAATATGTTGATTATAGGAATTCCAATTATTGAGATTTATTGGTCATACAGGTAAACAGTGTCCTCAAAATTCACAATTTAAGGTGCACATGACACTTCCTTTTTGGCAAGCCTGAGTTTTATTCATCTAGAAAAAAAAAATTTAACAATGAGCTGAATCTAAAACTTTAGCATTGAACTTACTCTAGGGTGTGGACAAATGTACAGACAGACATACACACTTATGCCAAGGTAATGACTATGTCAAGCTTCCACCTTAGCAGGCTTGATAATGAAATCATGACTTGTCCAGATAACCTATTATCCAGCAGAATCCACATCTCCCAATGGGTTTGGATAATCAATATTTTTATAATACATGTGCTATTCCCCTTCTCCAGATAACCAGTTATAAAGGCAGAATCCATGACTCTCAATGGGTTTGGATAATCAAAGTTTTATAATACTGCTCTGGACCCCTAGTTTTCTAGATAACCAGTTATACATG
This sequence comes from Margaritifera margaritifera, assembly GCA_029931535.1. NCBI lineage: Eukaryota > Metazoa > Mollusca > Bivalvia > Unionida > Margaritiferidae > Margaritifera > Margaritifera margaritifera. The sequence continues at coordinate 5,580,828 of JAQPZY010001640.1, read as the reverse complement.
CAAAATCCATGTCTCCCAATGGTCTCACCTTAACTGACTCCAAGATAATTTGGACCTATGAATTTAGTCTGGACTAAATCAGTTTACATGTTAACTGTATCCAGACCTAAGTGTGTCTCAACATTCAGTCTTTACTTTTACTGACATGTAAACAGTTCAAATGTGTCCTGTAAATGAAACTGTGTACAATAAGTTTGATTTATAGCCAAAAAAAATGGCAATCAATTTGGGCAAATGCTAATTAATCAAACTGACTGTCAAATAAATGTTAAAATAACTACTTTTACATCATTGTAAAGTTTGCTTTTGCAAACAATTTCTGAATACAAAATATAATAATTTGAAATTTTCCATAAAAAGTTTGAATAAAATACTACTTTTGGTGAAAGTTTAACAGTGTAGTATTATTCATAGCTGATAATGTTTAAACTGTTATATATCCCGCATATCTGGGACAATTTGTTATCATCGCCCACTATTCCCTCGGGTGATGTTAACAATCAGTAGAGATTAAATCATTCTGCTGATGAAGTCCTTAGTACAAGGATGAAAGCTTCAGGTTAGCTTTAAATTTATTTATTGTGCATGAAATTGAACAGTTTAAACATTATCAGCTATAAAAATACTACCTTGTTTAAAATATGTGAGAAAACTATCAAAGAAATGCTGAAAGTAGCTAAAGTTATTATTTACTCTTCAAGCTACAGATTAAATTTTACATTGGATTTAAACAATACAATATAGGTTTGATACATTTTATCTCTAATTGTTTACATAAATGTGTGTTACTTTAATTGTCCTGAAATATAGCTTTCATTAAATTCATTTGGCATACATATATATGGAATTCACTCACTACAGTGTCCTTCATTATAAGACAAGTCCTGTTATAAGGTGTGCATGGTCATGGATCCCATTTTATTATATAGTAGTAAAATTATATGTATAATGTACTTCATTATAAGGTACTCTCATTATAAGGTGATATACTCCATTGCTCCATTATAATGAGGGACAACTGTATTTAGTTAATTAATTTTTTTCAAAAAGGCCATCTAAAATGTGAATTAAAAACCCAAGATACCTGTTTTGATGCAATAAATAGAATTGTATGTATTTAATTGTTTCCACCAAAAACTGTATATGGTAATTGATACCAAAGTATATTTTATTACACAACAAGTTTATAAGTGTCATGATGTCATCCTATAAAAATCATTAAAAACACTGCAGCATATAACATTAAGCAACACAGTCACGGTCATTGAGTAATGAGAAGTCCATACCATTATACTATTACAGATCTTTGTTCAGGTGATTATCAAGTTTTATGAACCAGTAAACCTCGTACTGACTGACACATCAGTCAATATGATAGGTTTACTGGTTCATAAAACTTCTTATTCACTGAAACTAAGGTCTATAATTGTTTTCATAACATGATTTAGTGAAAAAAATTGCAATTTAATCTGCTTTAGAATTGTACAAATGCCATTTAAACTGCATGACAATAAGAACTGAACTATATGTCACATATCATCGTCATCATTATTATTATTATTATTGTTATTATTATTATTATTATTATTATTATTATTATTATTATTATTATTATATTCTCAATAATACAACTAATGCAATACCAATCATAGCCAACCATGCTGTTAGTGTTGACTATTCAAATACAAACATCAGATAGAAAACTTTATTTCTCTTTCAAATTCCAGAAAACATGAGAAAAAAACTTCCATTCCTTTTAAAATAAATCGACTGTCAACCAGACCTTTTGAGAGATATCTTGTAAATGGATTAAGTTCAAACATCAACAATCTGAGACCTAAACTGACCCTAATACTTGTTTGTGTTTATTATTACAAAATCCTTTACTGAAATAAACAAAACCAAATCATTTGTCAGACACTTATAACTTTACAACATAAGGTGAGAGTGCAACATCTATAATTAGTGTATGGTGGGACCCGAGTGAAGTAGAATCAGAAAGCAAAAGGGAAGGGGGGGGGGATACTCCTGAGAGCGTGATTGGAATTAGTGTTGAGAGGGTTGTTGGCTGTGTGCCAATAAGACTATCTGGGGTTACAAAGTTTATTATATCATCAACATGAAAATGAATGTCAAATTCATTGAAATCACATGTGTTTGTAGAACTTGAACTTGCAAATAAACTCCAAACAACAAGATAACCAAAATCTTTTGATCCTCTTTATATGGTAAAACAAAGTGTTGCCCATTGAAGGCAAATTTAGATCCCACAACTTCTTAATATTTACTTCGCAGAACTCATTCTTCTGTCTTTCAAAGATTTAAATTTTGCATAAAGAAAACTTAAAATATTCAGCACCATCAAATATCTTGATTCGTCCATTTTTAAATTTATACCAGTATGCAGAAGCGTAGCATTAAACCCAAACTTTTCTTAGTTATCAGTACATCCCCCTTCCCCTTTAGACATTGATGCATAAGTGTTCCCACCTGCCAAGTTCCACAACCAAGGAATGGATATAAATTCCAAAATCCTTGCACATATCTGCAGACCACCCCAGATGATATCCCAAAGTTTACAGTCTCTATCTCAAATGGTGTAAGAGTTACACTAAATTACTCATGCACGCAACAATGCCTGCAAGCAAACACATCGGACAGACAAGATGACATCATACCCATTTTGTCTTCTAAAAGCATGGGGATAATAAATCCAGTATAATTCTAAATGCATCCCTTTTGTCTATCCAAAACAGATACTCTAAATAATACAATCACTAGCTAAAGTATTGCATATGCAAGTACCTTAAAGAAAATTGTCTTCCAAAGTCTGGTGGATGTAAATATAACTTGATACAACAGAGATAATTCATCAACCAAGCAAAGATGTCACCAAACCACCTCTACTGAAGCAAGAGGTCCAAGTGGGTCTGATATCACTCACCTAGCTGACATAACTTAATGCTTGACCATTTCACTAAATAGGCTATCTCCCAAACTTTATATCATATCAGTTTTACATATTTTACAATAGTCTAATCAATTTTTTTTCCAAAGATAAAGGAATAATATGTGCAGACTCTTACTTATAATTTCACCCATCCAAGATCATGATGATATAAACCTACACATCAAGTTTTATCAAAACTGAATGAGTAATATAGTCTCTAGTTCTCAAGATGTAACAAGCTTAGCCAACCTGACGCAAGATCTTCTCATTAATATATTGCACTTATTATAGAACCTTTCTAAGACAATGATGATATAAGCTTTTTAACCAAATTGAAGCAAACTCCAATCAAAATTCAGTCTCCAGAGAGGAAACATGCTTTGCCAATCATATAAAAGATAACCTCATAAGTTTTGCTTATGGACCTTGCTCATAATCCAACTCATCCAATATCTTGATGATATAAGGCTATTTAACAAGTTTGATCAAAAATTTCCTACAGTGCTGACAAACTCAGATAACAAGATGCAAGATCAAGTCATTAATATGCATGGATATCACTCAAAGTCATAATCATATATCTATTACTATAAAAAATATTCCAGTCTCTAGAGTGTTAAAAAACTCAGCCAGTCAGAGGCAAGATCACCTCATATATGCATAGGTCTCACTTACAATACAACTCACTGTATATCTTGAAAAGAGAAGTCTATTTGCCAAATCTGATAAAAATCTGATCAGAGCGCTAAAGTGTTGATAAACTCAGCCAAACAGATGCATGATCACTGCATAAATATGCATGGATGTCACTCATAATTGTAATCATACAAGATCTTAATGATTTAAGACTATTTGTCAAGTATAATTAAAATCAGATCAGTAATACCGTCGGTGGTGCCAAACTCAGCCAATCTGATGCAAAATCACCTCATTATAATATCAGTGGCACTCACTCGTTATCTAACTCATGTGAGATCTTAATCGTACAACCCTATATTTCAAGTCTGATCAAAATTGGATCAGAAACATGACTTCCAGAGTGGTAATAAGCAATTGTTGATAGACACATGACACACCAATACAATATGCATGACAGATGTGGGACCATACCATAAGCTCACTTGGCCTAATGGCCAGATGAGCTAATAAATTTTCAAATTTCAAGTGTTTCATTTTCACTCTGAGTGCAGGCAAAAATCTATACTACACAAGAAATTTACAAACAAAATCAACAGAACAAGCTACTCATCAAACCACTTCTAAAAAAAAGCAGAAATATAAGAAAAACAGAACTTGCATATTTCTTTCTTTAACTTTTGCAGAACAGTTTGACTGTACTAATAATACAAGTCCATGCTTTGTATGTGACCAACTACATTCCTGTAAAAATAACTAAGTCTCACATAAACAAGTAGTGGCTTTGAGAATGATGCATTTGTGCAGAAATAGTAGAGGATCTCACCCCAGAATCAAACTTGCATGTTTTTCTACTTCATCCATCACATCTTGTACAAAAGTACAAAAGGTTAAATTATAAGGTCATATTCCTTTTTTCAGAAAATTACTGAACAAACAGATGAATTAAATTTCTGAATGCACACATATACACAGCTTTTAATTTAAAGGCAAATGAGAATATTTCTTTAAAAACAGTTATATCAATCAAAAGCTGAGTGGATTCGATCACTATGAATAAAAGAAATACACATCACAGTGACCTATTGTGAAAACTAACTTGGTAGTCATTTGGATGCATGCTTTAATCTTCAAGTCTGATATTACAGTTTGTGAATCTTAAGACACAGACCCCCCCCCCCCTAAAAAAAGTGTCTGCTTTCCTCAAATTTGACTGAAAAATCACCAAGCTATATGCATATGAAACACATGAGTAAAATATTGCAAATTCGAAATTCCAATGAACCTCTGACCTATTGTGGCAAAGTGGGACTCAATATGTAATCACATCTGAGCAGTTCTGTTTGTCTGACTTGAGACTAGTATGGCAGTTGGTTAGACACCTTTTAATTTTTATTGTAACATTCAATTTCTTTGCATAACTTAACTGTTTTCACCCAATTTCTTTGAAATGCACACCATATATACACTAATTTTTATTTAGATATGAAGTATAACTTTTAAAAGAAAAATCTTGATTTTTAAGAAAAAGGTTACATTAATAAAGGTATTGTTCTATCAAGTCTGGCAATCCATCTACTGCAAGTAATATTTGTATTGAATTACCCTCTACATGTCAAAATTGATGCCCTGTGAAATCCTCTATATATATGGGTAAATGCATTCTTGCAACATGAAATACTGTCAAGCATAGCAGGCCAACTAAATCATTCAGGGGCTTTATTGTACCATACTCCTCTCCACGCAGAACCTCAGGAGCAATGTAATTTGGTGTCCCACAAAATGTACAAGTAAACTCTCCTGGTCCAAGACCCTCCTGTCAGTATAAAGCAAGAAGAACAAAATAAAAAAACACTAATTTTCCTGTTACCATGGTAACAACATAATGATATAGATATAGGGTTTTTTAATATGAAAGCTCGCTTTAAATGTCTCCATAATTTTTTCTCTGCTTTTCCATCCATGAGGAAATTCATTATTTTGAAGCTGTACATTTACCAATAAGTTGGATAGGGACTAATAAAGAAGCAGTTGTTTTTTTTTTTTAAATACATCATTTTTCATAATAATTTGGAAAGGAAATTTATTTTAAAAGTCTCCAGATAAATAACAAAAAATTTGTTTAAGAAAGGAAAATGAGTTAAATTTATTCTTATACCTTTTGCTCCTCCAACTTAAAGCACACATGATAATTAAAAGGTCATAGCAAGCTTCCATATTAAAGAAATCTTATCAAAGTCTTATAAATAATGTCAGATTATTGAAACCAAATCAATCAGACCATGTCTATATATATTCATCTGAAAACAAACCGTGGTCTTATGATTTAGTTTCAGAACATTACAATATAAACAGGTGATAAACCTTTTGAAACAAGGACACTAATATTGCACATCTGAAACTAACATTTAGCTCTGTTAATGTATTTGCTTTTCTCTGGGAAAATTCCATTCAACTGAAGTAATTTGCTTGATATTAAGAGGGAATGGAATGCAAGGTAATCAAACCTGAAAATATTTAATATATTCCTAATAAACATAATGAAAAGAAGTATATTTTTTTGAAAATTTTTAAACTGGGAAAACAAATCTCTTGTGTTTCACAATTTGGAATAATCACTAAGTGCATTATCAGTACTGAATACCACAATCTACATTTCAAAGTTAGGAAAATAAAAATAGAATCATTCATGATAAATTCAGCTATTCAAATTTGTTTCTAATTTTAGCAAAAGCTTTACTGTAAACAATGTGTTTAATGCTTTTGTATCCTTATTTCAAAGAACAAGAAACAATTCGGGTGAAACAATCATAACCCTTCTGCCCCTACAGTCAAAATGAATTAGATTTTATTAATAAAAGCATATTCCAAATATATCTACAGGATATTCCAATTATACTTGTTGGGGTGTAACAAGATTTGATTTCTATGGGGTGTCGGGACATTTCCATTTTTATTTATTGGGGCAGAAAGGTTTCAATGTGCATGACTAACAACAATCAGTCAATAACCTGTTCAACTAAAATGAATCAATTCAGCTCATTATAAACATACCATAATCCTCCCCTCGAAGAATTTCAGGAGCAATGTAATTTGGAGTTCCACAAAATGTGCTGGTAGTATCGCCAGGCCAGAGTCCTTCCTATATCCACACGGATCAGTAGTTGATCAATGCAAATAGCATCACATGCAAGGGGAAAATTACAAAGCACAACAATTTATGATACATTCTAAACAAAATTATGCAGCACATATTAATACTGTTTCAGAGGCATTATAAACAATAGTCCAAAGTGGGCATAAGACTACTTACCTGGCTAACACAGGTCTACAAGCTACATGTATTTCTGTGCTAATATGGTATGCTAAATTTGTGACTTCCCACAATGACGAAAAGAAACATTTTGCTGACAAAAAGGCTTCATTTATGAAGACAGGAATAAAAAGAATACAATTGAAGGTTTGCATATATTCACAACATTTGATGGCATATCAGCACAATCATGGTTCATACAGCATAATCATGGTTCAGACAGCACAATCATGGTTCATATAGCACAATCATGGTTCATACAGCATAATCATGGTTCATACAGCATAATCATGGTTCATACAGCATAATCATGGTTCATACAGCATAATCATGGTTCATACCCAGGAGAGTTTTTTCCAGGACTATTCAAATATCTCAAGAACTTCCAAAAAGTTTTCAAGGACTTCCAAAAAGTTTTCAAGGAGTATTTTTTCTTACAGAAACTAAACTTTCTATGTATGTTACTTCATTTATCACTGCATAAAATAGGTACATAAGTAGAAGAAAACAAGCAACTAAAACTAACTAGGACATTCTTTAAGTTGTTATGTTCCAAAACATAAGTTCTAGGTGATAGTACATGAATTTAGTGATTTGCTTGTGCTGTTCACTTTTCATGTGTGACTTTAACTCACTTTCTCCCATGCTGGAATCTACAATAACTTCGTGGCAAGTTTTGCACGCTACTTTATGTCTGTCCCCCTTAAATTCTTTCACCCAACTGTAAAGTGGGTCACACCCCCATTTTCAACCATAAACACAGCTTACTCCTAGTTAGGTCACATTCCTTATTGAATTAGTCATTTGTTTGTAATTGTGATTAGTATGCCACTGCAGCAAAAGGGTTGCCACTCCATCTGGTTTGTCATCTGACCCATCCAATTTTATCTCATTCTTATTTATTTAAAGAAACTTTCCAAGGACAAAGACAACTTTTGCAAATTCAAGGATTTTTCATCGCAACCAATCAAATTTAAGGATTTTTTGAGGTTGTACAAACCATAACAATCCTGACTATATAGTGCCCAACAAGAGTCCCTCGAAGGGATCAACACTCTACTGGGTGAAAAGAATTTCCAGGAATTCATGATAAGACCATTTCTTACTTTTAACTGTCGAATGTTGAAACCATCTCTGTTATTCTTCATCAATAACAAGATTTTCAAATTAGCTGCTATGGTTCACAAGTTGGATGTCAGCTTGGCACCATTTTCATTTAGGTCAAAGTAGACATGATTTGAAGTCTTTTGGTGAAAACCCCATGTCATAATGATTATCCATTCAGAGGTAGTAGTGACAACAAAATGTTTAAGGCCATCATCCTGGCAGCAAATCTGGATGCACAACTAGCACCATTTTCATTTAGGACTTGGTGAAAACCTCATGTCATAATGATCATCCATTCAGGGGGAGCAGTGACAACAAGATTATTAAGACAGTCGCCCTTGCAGCCATATTGGATGTACGACTAGCACCATCTTCATTTAGGACCAACTAGTTATCATAAGAAGCATATTGGTTAAAACCCAATGTTGATATAGCCATCCATTTTGGAAAGGAGTAGAGATAACAATATTTTCAAGATATGACTTTCCATTCAAATGGAGTGGCAATAATGAGATTTTCAAGATGGATGCTGTAGTGGCCATATTGGACATCAGATCGGCACCATTTTCATTTAAGATCAATTAGACATCATAAGAAGTCTTCTGGTGAAAACCCCATGTCAATATGACTTTCTGTTCAAGTAGAGGTATAATAACAAGATTTTTAAGATGGCTGCCATGGTGGCCATATTGGATGTCAGATCATCAACATTTTTATTTAGGACCAGCTGGACATCATAAGAAGTCTTTTAGTGAAAACCCCATGCTGACATGACCATCCATGTAGGAGAAGTAGCAATAACAAAATTTTGAAGATGCCACTGTGGTGGTCCTATTGGATGTCAGATTGATACCATTTTCATTTAGGACCAGCTAGACATCACAAGAAGTCGTTAAGTGAAAACCCCATGTTGATATGGCCATCTATTCAGGAGGAGTAGAGGTAACAAGATTTTCAAGATGGCTGCCATGGTGGCCATATTGGACATCAGATCGGCACCATTTTTATTTGGGACCAACTGGACATCATAAAAAGTCTTTTCGTCCAAACCCCATGTTGATATGACCATCTATTTAGGAATAGCAATAACAAGATTTTCAAAATGGCTGCCATGGCAGCCATATTGGATGTCAGATCGGCACCATTTTCATTTAGGACCAACTAAGCATCATAAGAAGTCTTGTGGTGAAAACTCCATGTTGATATGACCATCCATTCAGGAGTAGCAGCTATAAGATTTTCAAGATATCTGCCATGGTGGCCATATTGGATGTAAGATCGGCACCATTTTCATTTAGGACCAACTAAACATCATAAGAAGTCTTTTAGTGAAAACCACATATTGATATGACCATCCATTCAGGATGAGTAGCGATAAGATTTTCAAGATGGCTGCTGTGGTAGTCATAATGGATGTCCGAGCAGCACCGTTTTCATTTAGGATCAACTAGACCCTGGGATGAACGTGTGTGTAAAGTTTCATAGCAATCTTCCAAGTAGTTTAGGGGAAGTAGCAATAATAAACTTGTGCTATTGAACGGGTGGACGACAGACGATGAATGGACTATAGACAACAGGCCGTCCCATAAGCTCTTTTGGTCTATGACCAGTAGAGCTAATAAATACAAGGATATAAAAATATAAAGATTAAAAGTTGCAAATATCTTCAAATATATATTTACCCTACTAAATAAAAAATAAACATGTACTTCTGAAAGATAAAAGGTGAAAATGCAAAATTTCTTTCAATGGTATAAAAAATAAAATATTAAAGTAAAATAGGTAAAATATTTAAGATTAGATAAGTAATTCAATTATAAGTGAGATGTGTTTAGTGTCAGAATTTCTTTAAAGCAGATGGAAGTAGAAGAGACTACTAGACAAGATCAATGAACTGCTTTCATGCAAATGATAAAGAAGGAGGAGACTTGATCCAGAAAACTCTATAGACTTCGATTAAAGTCAAAATTGAACTAAACTTGTTTGAAAGTCTCAACACATTTAAAATACTAATATCAAAGTACTTGTAGAGTTTTGGGGATTATTTCAAGTCTGCAAGATATGTAGACTGTTGCCTATTCATGATGCTAAGAATGACACAGTCAAAACCTTTATATCCAGCAGCAGAAAATGTAAAAAAGTTTCTACAATTATGTGAAAGCTTAATTTTGTACAGTTAATTAGAAGCAGCTATATGATATATTTTTTTAAAGGTAAATTTCTATAGCTAGATATGTTGTATTTTCTGTGTCCACAGGCAAAATTAAGTACTTGTGAGAATTGCACATGCTCTGTGACCACTTGTGAGTAAATGGTGACCTGCCCTTTTGGGGGGTAACTGGTGCCCTGCCCTTGTTGGGGTAACTGGTGCCCTGCTCTTTTTTTTTGGGGGGGGGGGGAGTGGTGGCCTGCCCTTTTGATGGGTAACTGGTGTCCAGATTTGTTGGGGTAACTGGTGCCCTGCCCTTTTCAGACTCTGGCTGGAACACTCAAATATGTAATAACTATATTATTTCATTACTAAATTAGCAAAGGCTACAAGAAACACCAAGGTTCCATGGAAAATGATGTCCCAGCTGCGAACAGTGCTAAGTTAAGTTATGTAACTTGCAAAACTTGAACACAAAATCGTAACTTTGTTCACGACACATGCTTATGCCTCATTATCTGCTAACACTGGCAAGATAAAAAAATTCCAGTTACTTACCTTACACATGCCATAATCTGTAAGTTTAATATGACCATCACTGTCTAGCAATACATTATCAAGCTTGAGGTCTCTATACACAATACCTGTCAAGTAGAAAATCATTAACAATTGAGAAGCAAACTCAATGTTGAGACAAAAATCTGACCTTATGGACACCTGATTTTGATGAACATGCCTTTAATGAACAGATTTTCAAGTAACATTTTTCTTATTAAGTTAGTTTTGAATGAATAGATATCTGTTTGTTATGGACAGAATAAGTCAGTCCCTTTACTCTTCGTAAACTTAGCTTTACTATACATATGACAAGGGACTTGTCAATGGTAAAACTGACACATGATGCTTAAGCGATCTGCTAACTTAGCTTAAATATGCCAAGGGGTTATCCACCATGAAAATTGATTTAAAAAATGCCTGAACACATATCTTGTTGATATAATTCTGCATAAGATGGATAGACAGGGGATTAATGGCATATAAGCGTCACTCAGTTTGTCTCTGCAAGAGGTTAGTGTAAAAGCAAAACCAAACATAAAACTATCCATGATACTGAGGTGGGCTGCAGTATCCATGAGGTGGGCTGCAGAGATGAAGAAAGAGAGCTGCAGTTTTATGTCTTACCGCATGGCATGAAATGACCTAAAGCAATCTACATAACAATCCTCATTTCTGTCTAGGACACACAGACAAGAGATGCAAGGCACCAGGCCATTGCATAAGTTTTCTTGCCTTTAATCAATAGAACTAACAAGATGCCCAAGTAGACTTGAGCATCAATCAGTCTGGTTCACATATGCCTAACGGCCTAATGCAAGAGCAGCTAACCAAGAAGTATGGGTAGTATAGTGATTGTTCTATTTTCTATTTTAAGTAATGATGGCTGTATTTGATGATGGATCAGCATCATTTGCACAAATATGAATGGCATTCATGCTAGAGTGCTTTCTGTCAAATTTGGTCCAATTTTGTTCAGCAATTCTGAGAAAAAATAATTTCAATTTTTTTCTATTTTTTGTAACAGTGGCCATATTGGTTGCTCTGCAACATTTGTACAAATCTGAAATGCCTTCATTCAAGGTTGTTTTCTGTCAAATCTGATCAAATGCTGTTAAGAGCTGTTATAAAAACAAGTCTAAGGATTGCTGAAGCGCTATAACTGGTACTGACCCTTTAGATAGGTGTTCATAAATGTGCTTATGTTTTAGGAATGGCCAATCTCAGAATAAGCAGATAACAGGTATCTCTTGTAAATCAAATTGACAAAGATTGATTTTTCTTTTGCATTTTTCATATGGTCTCTACATCACTACAAAAAAAAAGATACGGGCTACACAAAGCTTAACCATTTAACTGCTCATCAATTTGGAGGCTGAACTACCTATTATTATCCATTAAGTCAGTAATTTGGGATCCCTTATGAGTTTACTTATCGGACAATAATAATTTTCTTTGTAGTGGGTAATTTGTTGTGACCACTTCAGCATTCAAGGGATAATATAGTCAGTTGCCATGGCAACCAAATACTGCCAAGAATTTGTAAAAATCATTGCAAAATTACATATTTTTCAATATTATTAATATACTGAGCTTTCTTCTTTCAAATCAGTCATGCTTTGAATTTTACCAATTTATGATTGGGAAAACCTTGATTTTGCTTAGATTGTCCAAGTTCCATCTAATACAAGCATACCTGGTGTTTGTTTTCAGTGAAGTGTCAAGATTAAACATTTAAAGTCAATAAATCTTTTGCTGTATATTCTGTTTTTATATTTTTCTTTAATACACTCAAATGGTCTTAAACTCTTACAATATAAGAAGTATTCTGATCTATTATTAAATTTGTTGAAATATGTAGCAAACAGATTGGCTACTATGGTAACAGTTTAAAAATTCAGCAATAATATTAAGGTATTTAAACTGATTTTTATAACATATCTCCAAGATACAAATTAATATGTTGTGTTCAAGTTCAAAGAAAGCTGAAGAATTATAGAAAATTCAAAAAAAGCATTAAGAGAAAAGTAGTACTGTATAATCAGTCCTATGCATATTTATTGACACTTGTACTTATGTACTTTGCTACTGCATTATTATGATGCAGACAAGTGGATTATGTATGTATTAGCATTTAACAGCACCTCAGCACAATTGTGGCTATATGGTGCCAGTTGAAAGTAAACTTCAAGAAAAGAAAAATGAAGAATTGCACAAGAACCCTAGGAAGATAAACCCTATCAAATAAATGTAAGCATGAAGAAGAAGATAGAACAGACAAGTGAAATATAATATGATGACCACTTATGATGATCCAATCTTGTATACCATCAGAATTTTTTCTGCAGAAACTGAGATTTGCTTTTAAATGTGTTGCAAGATTTTTATCTTGACACAAACTTAAAATAAGTGGGAAGTATTGTATGTAACATGTATTTACTGTCTCATGCTATCGAAGCAAAACATATTTTATGGTCGATGCCTTAAGTTTAAGATGAACATGAAAAGGACAAATATCTTAACTGGAGACTGTTAATGGTACAGGGAATGTACATCTTTAAAGCCATGTTAATGGTATCGGGGATATACGTCTCTAAAGCCATGTTAATGGTATCGTGAATGTACGTCTCTAAAGCCATGTTAATGGTACAGGGAATATACATCTTTAAAGCCATGTTAATGGTACAGGGAATGTACGTCTCTAAAGCCATGTTAATGGTATCGGGAATGTACGTCTCTAAAGCCATGGTAATGGTACAGGGAATGTACCTCTCTAAAGCCATGGTAATGGTACAGGGAATGTACCTCTCTAAAGCCATGGTAATGGTACAGGGAATGTACCTCCCTAAAGCCATGGTAATGGTACAGGGAATGTACCTCTCTAAAGCCATGGTAGTGGTACAGGGAATGTACCTCTCTAAAGCCATGCTAATGGTACAGAAAATGTACGTCTCTAAAGTCATGCTAATGGTACAGGAAATGTACGTCTCTAACGTCATGGTAATGGTACAGGAAATGTACATCTCTAAAGTCGTGGTAATGGTACAGGAAATGTACGTCTCTAAAGTCATGGTAATGGTACAGGAAAAGTACGTCTCTAAAGTCATGGTAATGGTGCAGGAAAAGTACGTCTCTAACATCATGTTAATGGCACAGGGAATGTACGTCTCTAAAATCATGACCTCCAAAATAATTTTTGGAACATAGCTGCCTCATATGACAGCCGTATGAAATGCATTTAATTTGCAATAGTAACAACATTTTTCGGAACTTATCTCATCATTTAAATGAATGACAAAAAAGCACATAATTAGATACGTCTTTAGAAAAGCATTTTTTTTTAAATATTGTAAAAAAATTCTATTTCAAAGTTGACTGGCTTACGTAAGTAAAAACTGTCATAAAAATCTGTAAAAAAAAGCTGGGATAAATAGGATATAATAATATCCTGAAATAATCACCAACAATAACTTTATAACATGAAGCCAAATGAATGGATAACTTATTTTAATTATTTCATTATTTCAAACTATTTAAATGGTTAATTTGTTAATACAGGCCTCTCTGACAAATAGACAAAAATTATTTTCATTTTTTCCCCTTAACCCCAAAAATTGTCATATTTTCTAAATCTGATAACCCTCTTAATTGGATTTGTCATAAAAAACGTCAGAGCGCAGTATCTGTCGTACAAGATTTTTCCACATGAATTTTAGGTCCTAAGTTATATCTATTTTACAGACTGACCAGACCTATAGACCTGTATATAGTTAATTATATAGACCAGACCTATAGACCTGTATATAGTTAATTATATAGACCAGACCTATAGACCTGTATATAGTTAATTATATAGACCAGACCTATAGACCTGTATATAGTTAATTATATAGACCAGACCTATAGACCTGTATATAGTTAATTATATAGACCAGACCTATAGACCTGTATATAGTTAATTATATAGACCAGACCTATAGACCTGTATATAGTTAATTATATAGACCAGACCTATAGACCTGTATATAGTTAATTATATAGACCAGACCTATAGACCTGTATATAGTTAATTATATAGACCAGACCTATAGACCTGTATATAGTTAATTATATAGACCAGACCTATAGACCTGTATATAGTTAATTATATAGACCAGACCTATAGACCTGTATATAGTTAATTATATAGACCAGACCTATAGACCTGTATATAGTTAATTAGAGAGCTAGCTCTACAACACTGATGTTGCTCTTCCATATATTTCTGCCACAGATCATGTGTATAAGTGTGTAATGGGTAGAAGAAAATTCATGGGAAGTGTATCAAAACACATGAACTTCCCAACAAGGGAATTGATTTCATGTGAGTTTTTTTTTTACATGTGAATCAAAAAAGTTTCAAACAACGTGATCATGTAATAAAAGCAATAGGAGACTTTCACTGAAATGAAAATGCACAGACTGCATTATATATATTAAATTATTTTACTAATTAGAATTTTTACAATATCTAGAATTAAGACAATTAAGAAATAATCAAGAGATCCCCTTTCTGTCAAGCCCACCTTTTTATTTGCTAAAAAGTAAAAAAAACTTTAACACTGATTTTAATCGAAAAACTTTAACAATGAGATTAGTCTAAAAACTTTAACACTGAGATTAATCTAAAAAATTTAACATCGAGTTTAATCTAAAAACTTTAACAGTGAGATTAATCTAAAATCTTTAACACTGAGATTAATCGAAAAATTTTAACACTGAGAATAATCTAAAAACTCTAACACTGAGATTAATCCAAAAACTTTAACACTGAGATTAATCTAAAAACTTTAACACTGAGTTTAATCTAAAAACTTTAACACTGAGATTAATCTAAAAACTTTAACACTGAGTTTAATCTAAAAACTTTACCAGAGATTAATCTAAAAACTTTAACTTTGAGATTAATCTGAAAACTTTAACTCTGAGATTAATCTAAAAACTTTAACTTTGAAATAAATCTGAAAACTTTAACACAGACCTTCATCCAGGGTATGGACAGAAAGATGGATGGATGTACAGATATATGAACATGCACACAGACATCAAAGTGATCACTATGTAGAGCTTCCATTACGGTTAGCTTGACAATGATCAATGTCACAAACCTCTTGTATGCAGGAAATTAAGAGCAAGACATATTTCTGCTGAGTAGAATCGGGCATGTTCCTCTGGCAAGCGTCGTTGTCTCTGCATGTGGAACATCAGATCACCACCATTTACAAACTCTATCACAAAGAATAACCTAAAATACAAGAGCATGGCTGTTATGAAAGTTTCATGTATGTTGTAGAAACTATCTCGGGAAATTGGCTACGATAGTTCTGGGGGGGGGGTACCCAACCTGTGTAAAGAAAGTCCAAGGCTCAACTTATGCCCGGCTGTTAATTTTCCTTTTCTCATTTTAAACTGCAGCACTAAAGAGGGAATGATACTCACTGGGTCTAACTGGCAAGTTTATGAAGACACAGAAAAGTCTCTCTGAAAATGCTTCAAGATAACCTGGCAATCATTAAAATGTTTATGATGTCAAATTTCTTCAATACATTTCTTATGGGATGATGATCCATAAAACAGAGGACTTTTCTTTCAAGGGAGTTAATTCTGAATCCAAGTGACATCCTGTGATTACAATCAAATAGGGTATGTTGAAAAAAAAAGATCTTACAAATGTCTGAACTTTGCAAACCATGTAATATCAAATAGGAAAGGCCTAGGACACATAAGCACAGCTTCAGATATGTGTATTGACTCAAATATATTGCATATACTGACAGAGCACTTCTCAAAACAGAAGTGGAGGAATGTGCAAGAACAACAACAATACTGTGCGACATCATGGAAATGTTTTGCATTGCGTCATGTGCATGTTCCTTTCCTGTACAAAGGAAGTGTTTCTGCATTGCATGAATATTAATTTGTCTAGGAATACCGAAAGCCTTGAATCTGTATAAGAAAAAAAAATGTATTTTTCTCTTTGCTTTTTTTCATTTTCTGTTCTGAAATTTGCATTATCTACTGAATTAGGAAACCAGAAATAAAAAACTGGAAATGAGGTTTTTCAATTCGACCTCTGTGCACATGATACCCATTTCCATAAGTTCACTTTATTACTATAAACTCACTATGATAGCTACCATTACCAAGCAACTCCAACTCAGCATGTCAGCTTCTTTCAAATTAAAGAATTTATTGTAAATGATACACAATGGCATTCATAGTGTAAAAGCACAAGTTGAGTATCTACTGAGTATTTGCCAAATACATAGTGAGTATTTGCTAAATATCTACCGAGTATTTGCTGAGTATTTACTGAAAATTTTGCTAAGTATCTACTGAGTATTTGCTAAGTATCTACTGAGTATTTGCCAAGTATCGACTGAAAATTTTGCTAAACTTGAGCAAGAAATAAAAAAATTTGGGTTGTATAAGAAATAAAGGTGGAAAGGAAATAGGAAGATCATTTTTCAAAGACTTTACCTCCCATCAAATTATAACTGGACTGGTCCACACAAAGACTCTTCCTCCCATCAAATTATAACTAGACTGGTCCACACAAAGACTCTACCTCCCATCAAATTATAACTAGAAAAGTCCACACAAAGACTCTACCTACCATCAAATTATAAATGGACTGGTCCACACAAAGACTCTACCTCCCATCAAATTATAACTAGACTGATCCACATGAAGACTCTACCTTCTAGGAAATTATAACTGGACTGGTCCACACAAAGACCCTAACTCCCATCAAATTATAACTCGACTGGTCCACACAAAGACTCTACCTCCGATCAAAGTATAACTGGACTGGTCCACACAAAAACACTTAGAACAGCCTGCATAATCACCACCAACAACATTTAACCTTCCAACCCAACCCCCACCTTTGATTCTGGAACAGCCCTTATAGCAATATGAAATTATGTTATACAGTGAAAATGGTCCAGGTGTCAGAGTCCAGCTGGCAAAGATTCTTGAGAAATAAGTACAGATTCACATTTGTCTAGAAGTAAGATTGGTCACCAGACCTCTGCGATAACATATTACTAGTTTGGTTTGGTTTGGTGTTTAAAGGCACATCAACACATGACAGGTTATATTATGCTAAGGCAATTAAAGTTAAGCGGCTTGCCCAGAAACAGACCACAACAACCAACCTGGCATGGTCTGGGTAGGATTTGAACCCTCACTTCTTGCCACAAGTCTTGCACAATAATAACTAAGCCATCACAGCTTCTAACATATATTTAATGACTGATTGACAGTTAACAGGTCTATTTCGGTTAGATAACTAATGCTGCATAAAAATTATACCTGGATGGAGTCTGGAAACAGGAATGGAGGCCAACTAGAAATGGATAGTTGGTGGCTGTCTCGAACACATGCTTTTCTGTCTGCACCCAATCTATATCCTGTAACAGAAGAAAAATAATACCAATTTTTTGCAAATGTAAAATCTAGATATAAGAGGCATAAGTAAACACTGAATATATATATATATATATATATATATATATATATATATATGCCTTACCATTTTCTTGAAACAAATAAAAGGGAAAATGCAAGAATTTAATACTGTAACTGGAAGAATGAAAATGTGTGTAATATAATCAAAACTCTTCTTAACTGAGCAGGCATGCTCAACTACATTTGAAATTGTTAATAGTTACATAAGTTTACATTTTATTTTGAAATGCAGAAGACAAAAAAATACAAAAACAAAAGGCACAAGTTGATTGTAGATTGTTCACCTGTCAGACATCTACCTACAAGCCAAATGCAAGGGAGTTGGTTACGAAATCGATTATATTATATTTTTGACTTTTAAAGGTGTATATATATGATATTTTTAACTTTTAAAGGTGTGTATGTGTGCATATATTAATATATGTGTGTGTGTGTACATATGTGTGTATATATGTATATATATATCATATTGGATGGCAGATCAGCATCATTTGTGCAAACTTGAAAGACCTCAAGCCATGATGCTTTATGTGAAATAATGTGGAATGGGTTTTTTTAAAACTCATTTAAAGTTGTATGTCTTTTTTTTTTAAATTACCATACTGAATAGTGGATCAGTATCACTTGTGCAAAATTTAAGGCCTTCATGTCAGGATGCTTCCTATCAAATCTGGTAAAATTCTTTTCATCAGTTTTTTTTAGAAGTCATTTTAAGGGTTTCAAGTTATAGTAATGGCAGCCATATCTGAAAACAGATCATCACCATTTGTACTAAATTTAAAGAACTTCATGCCATGATACTTTCTGTCAAATTTAGTAGAACTCTGTAAAGCAGTAAGAGAGGTCATTAAAAGTTTTTCTGTTTTTAGTAACAGTGGCCATATTTAACAGTTGATTTGCATCATTTGTAAAAGGTTGAAAGGCCTATATGCCAAGATGTTGTTAATGAAATTAATTACTTTCTGTAAAAGTTTTTAAGATGATATCACTTAAAGGTTTTATATTTTTTGTAACAGGCTATATTTGATTATGGTGTGATATCATCTGTATAGGACTTAAAGGCCTTCATGTCAGGGTACTTTCTGTCAAATTTGGTCAAATTCTGTCAAATGAGGGTCTGAATTGTAGTAACTTAAATTTTCTTTTTCTTTGAAGGCAGATCAGCTTCATTTGCATAATTCATGCCAGATACCTTCTGTCAAATTGTGTCAAGATGCCCTCTGCCAAGTTTGGTTTAAATCAGTTCAGTGTTTATTTGAGAAGTTGAAAATAGCAAATGTTGACAGATGATAAATGGATGATGCATGCAGGACCATACCATAACCCCACTTGACCTTATAGCCAGGTTAGCTAAAAACAATGTGCAACAGGTTATGTTTACAGACCTTTAATATGGATATTGTATCAATATACCTGTGCCTATTTGGGCCAAAATATGAAATATTTATAAATATATAATTTCAAGCTGATTCCCAACTGCAAGTTATTTTATGGCAAATAATACTAAACCCATACATGTGATTCTACCGGCAGTAGGCCAAAAATACCGTTTAAAGGCCATCTACCGCACATACCGTTTAGTAGTTAAAATCTACCGCTTTTGAAAATTAAAAGAATTTTAAACATTTTTTAATAAAAATACCCAAACACTGTATTTTTATGCATTCTGTCAACACGTTAGAGAAACCAGCCAGAACCAGTCTACTGGGGACCAGAAATGTTCCACCAGTAGAACGACCGATGCGATGATGCGTTGCAGAGTAATAGGATTCGAATTGTTAAAGAACAGCTGACATGTGTAAACAGCAAGTTGCTAATTGATTACCTTATTGTTAGAATTTGAGGAGCTTAGACCAAATGCGGGATGTTTTTTGAGGTGTTATAAGCAATAAAGGGATCAAAGGTGGTTCATGATATCTTCTGAGCCTTTGATAAAATTCGGCAGACCCTTGGCGGAGGGGAGATAAAACGAAGAGACCGACCATAACAAATTATTTTGGCAGACACAACAGAGTAAGTATTTTCATATTTGTCCTGTTTAATTGGTATTGTATTGTTCCATATGTTTTAAGAGGACAGCTCTTACATGTTTTGTTCAATTCTAAATGCGTGCTTTCTCCGAATGCTAAGAAACCACCAGCTAAGACATACTACAAGTTCAAGAGTGCTTGGATATCAGAGTTTAAGTGTGTGCAGGTGAGCAGCAAAGGTCCATAGTTTGCATTGTGTGTTTCAAAGGTATGCATTTTTTGTATTTCATAACTATTTGAAGTTTTCATGCACATAAATTTAGTTCAAGCCCAAGATAAAATATATTACAATATAATGAATGTTAAAGTTTGGATAAATTATTCATAAAAGCATAAATACATAAAGTATTTTTTTCATTTTTATTTCAAGTCTAAATTAATCTTTATTTTTTTAATTTGCAGTGGTGAAACTTATTAACAGATTTTTGGATCTGAGCCATGAAGAGAAAGAAGCCCTTCAGGATGAAGCTCAGGAATAAATCTGAAGTCCAAGTTAGGAACTTCCTCGTCGGGGTGAACGTAGCTTGGATGAGTACTGGAGGGTAGTCAGCAACCGTACAAACCCAGCAACAGGAAAACTGAAGTTAGAACTTCTTTGCAGACTGAGCATGATTGTCCTGTCATTACAACATTCTAATACTGATACAGAGAGGGCATTCCCCCTTCTTTGCAAAATACAAAGAGATTCAATGGGAAATCTGAACCAGAGAACTATTGAAAGCCTGTTAAGTGTTAAGCTTAATAATCACAATGAATGTCATCAGTGGTCACTAGACAGTGATCTTGTGAAGGAGACTAAAAATGCTATTTGATTTTATAAAAGAAAATCTTTGCAGTGAACTATCAGATAAACAACTCTTCCTTTTTCATTATTCGACTGTATATTGACTCATAATAACTAATTATTAGTGTAACATTTTCCATCAGAATCTGAATCTCATTCATGTTCAAATTTGCTATTTTATTATAATATGAAGAGAATACATATTATGGCACAAAAAACCCATTTGTTTTGTTTTCCATCCCCTTGAAACGTAAAATTTATGTCGATAAAAAATCTACTGGTTTAGAGGCCAATCTACTGATCAAAATTTGCAAATCTACTGGCTTGAAATCCTAGTTCTGTCACATGTATGTAAACCTCAACTGTGAATCACACCACAATGTATCCTCTCTGCACACATCTTTCAAAAACTGTAACACAAATTCTAACATTAAAACTTTTCATTTTCTTTACACTCACTATCTAACACTGTGCTGTAGTACTGCATGAACAGAAAACATATTTATCTACTGAAATCGATACCTCTTTTCAAATCGTTATTTCTTAAATCTCAACAAAAAACCTTACACTGGAAAAGTTACAGCTAAACCTTGCTTTCTGCTACTTGAAGTGAGTCCAAGATTTTAGAATAATGGCATATAAAGAAATGTTCTAACCTCATCATCATTGACTAGCTCTTTTTTGATGACTTTCATAGCATACAATCTCTTAGTCTTCTTTTGTTCCACCATTAGCACCTTGGCATAGCTTCCTCTTCCAATTACACATAGAAGGTTAAAATCATCCATTGATACAGCCCTTCCCTCACCTGCTGCACTGGCCTGGAGTTTTAAAAAAAGAAAGAGCTTATCACATGAATACAACATTTTTTAGCATTATAAAGTGTATTTGTGAAAGCCAGTTCTTGGCATGAGAATAAAACACGAACTGGTTCTTGTTGCCCTAATGTGAAGAACAGTGATCATACACATTGTTCTTGGGTTGAGAACTGTGGACAAGAATAAAAAAGGTGGAACATGCTGAGTGTAATGCCCTATGTTTGTTGTTCCAAGATTACCTCTAGTTGTTATGGCAAGCACACTCAAGAACATCAGAGAATATGTACTTGGTGTCTCACCCAAAGATGGTCATAATGTCATGTTATCATGCACCCCATGATGGGAGGCCATCTTGTCATGAATTATAGTAGTACATTTTTACCACTTTCTTCCTTCATGTCAGGCCACTTATATAATAAGACCACCTTTATAGCAGAACAAGCTACCACATAAGCAGCGGTGTCATGATAAATCCAAATAATTGAAGATTAGTCAAATCAAATAACCAAGTATTTGATTAATAATTTTTCATAACTGATTATAAACAATTACTGCATTATTCTTTGTGAGAACTTTTAATTTGTAATTTTTCTCTGCATCGCAACCCAACACAATATTTACTTGATAAATAATAGTATGTATGTATGTATGTATGTATGTATGTATGTATGTATGTATGTATGTATGTATGTATGTATGTATGTATGTATGTATGTATGTATCAGAGATTCTGAAATTCTGATGGCTCTTGTCAGACATTTTTTCACGAAAATTAACATGGCAGACATATTTGCTAAATTTAATACAAACACATTCAAATGTGGTATACAAAGTTGTGACAACTAAGAAAACATCGATATACATGATTAGTTCATGTATAGGAAATGTGTCATATTTTGGTTCTGTTGATTTAGCTTTAGTATTATCCTTATATGGTTCTCTAGTTTTCTATGAAACTATTTATTTATAAAAATTATATTTTTTTCAGAAAACTATACTAAAGAATTTCACCAATATGATCGTCTTACGCCACTCTGCTGTTTGAAATATTATTTAGTTTTTTACAAGAACACTTACAACAGCAAAAATACGTAACACCTAATTGACAGGCATTTCCAGTAAAGTCTGATGGTAAAGTTTTATTTAATCAGTTCCTCAAACATGTGTTGGAAGATGAAAATAATGGTTAGTTGTTATTGCTAGTATCATTTTTGTTTTTGGTTAATTCCTAGGTTACACATATTTTGTTCTAAAGGTCTGATCTGTGTTGACACTGCCACATTGTTAAACAGCACATGCAATGGTGTGATGAGCTTATTATTCTAAAGTCTATTATGTATCAGAACTTAAATATAGAAGAATACATCCTGTGGCAATTGTCCAGTTATTGGGTTTTAATAAGTCCAGTAGATATACTTTCGCACCTTTTTTGTCTTGTGCTTTGTGGCTGTTGAGTATTTAAACATTTGAGAAAACATAGGATTATTATGGTCAATTGTCCAGTGTCTGTCATGTCAAGTTAGCCATCGGTCATTTGAGCTCATTTGTTGGTCATGTCTGCAATGTATGTATGTATGTATGTATGTATGTATGTATGTATGTATGTATGTATGTATGTATGTATGTATGTATGTATGTATGTATGTATCTATTCCAAATAAATGTAAGCCCTCTCTTTCTTATTTATGTAAATGATCTTCTATTAAATACTGAACCCACAAATACAGATTTGTTTGCAGATGATCCAACCTTATATACATCTAGTTCTGATACTGAAGTTATCCAAACAAGATTGGACTCGGACACTATTAGAGTTCAAAGTTGGGCACAACAAAATAAGATGGAAATTAATGAAGGTAAAACAAAATGTATGATTTTGGGGACATCACAAAAACTACACAAGTTAGGGAAGCCAGAATAATCTCTTACAATAAATAATCATCAGTTAAAAAATGTCAAACATGAAAAGCTTGTAGGTGTGTCTGTAGATAATAATTTACAATGGGATGACCATATCGACAAGCTTTATAAAGCACTGTCATCCAAAATTGCCCTACTCAGCAGAATCAAAAACTATTTACCTGCATAAACTCGCATTCTGTACTACAATTCATATATTCTTCCAACAATGGATTATTGTTCAACTGTATGGGGAAACTGTGCCAACTCTCAGCTTGACATGATTTATAAACTTCAGAAAAGGGCAGCACACATTATTTTAGATGCATCTATTGATTATTCATCAAAAACATTGTTTACAGAACTAAAATGGTTTACAGTATATGAAAGGATTTATTTTCACAAGGCAGTTCTTGTATATAAATGTCTACATGGAGCTGCACCAGAGTATCTGGATTTATTCAGGCCTTATTCAACGCATTACCAGTTGAGATCAACATCACATGGAAACCTTCATCCACCAAAACCAAGAACAGAGCAATTTAAGAAAAGCTTCTAATACTACAGTACAGTTCTGTGGAACAAGTTTCCACTGCATGTAAAATCTGCAGAAAATATTACAGTATTTAAGAAGATATATCATGAGAATGTATGTGTTACTAATAGATTATAATAGAATTTAGCATCTAAAGAAATGTTAAAATAAATAGTAACTACTATTATCTTTCGTATGATGCAGATTGTTATACTTTTCTTAAGAGGGCCTCAAGGGAGAATAGTCCTTGACCAAATGAATCACCCTCTGTAAATAAAGTATTATGATTATTATTATTATTTTTAAAAAGTTGTATCTCACAAGGTGGGGTTCTAATGTCAGAAAACACTAGCAAGGTATGCACTCTGGCCAAGGTTCACCCTTCAGTAGGTATGCATGGGTCAATATAAGACACTAGCAAGGTATGCACTCTGGCCAAGGTTCACCCTTCAGTAGGTATGCATGGGTCAGTATAAGACACTAGCAAGGTATGCACTCTGGCCAAGGTTCACCCTTCAGTAGGTATGCATGGGTCAATATAAGACACTAGCAAGGTATGCACTCTGGCCAAGGTTCACCCTTCAGGAGGTATACATGGGTCAGTATAAGACACTAGCAAGGTATGCACTCTGGCCAAGGTTCACCCTTCAGTAGGTATGCATGGGTCAATATAAGACACTAGCAAGGTATGCACTCTGGCCAAGGTTCACCCTTCAGTAGGTATGCATGGGTCAATATAAGACATGTGAAGTTATTGTTCACCAATAACCGTTACCAGCCAATCAGTGCTTTTGTTGGATAATCTACTTTGAAAGCAACAATTACTGGAATTTTCTCCATTGTAAATGAATTGAAACTACAATCAACTCATACATGAAGACTGTATTTCCACAAAACATCTCTGCCAAGTTTTGCCCCTTATTCTTCACATTTCTTAACTCCAAATTTTTCATGGAAAGGTAAAGTACAATAATAAAGGCTTCCAGTTGAAAACAGTAGTGTGTATTTTAATATATCCAAGAAAGATAGAGAAAAATATCCACAACCAATTAAAATCAATGGCTGATTGGTTCTGATCATCTTTAACCAATCATCAGTCTTTATATTTTCAATCTATTTCTTAATATTCATAAAAGGAAATTACTGTACAATACAAATCATGTTCTATATAT
Source organism: Margaritifera margaritifera (assembly GCA_029931535.1). Classification (NCBI taxonomy): domain Eukaryota; kingdom Metazoa; phylum Mollusca; class Bivalvia; order Unionida; family Margaritiferidae; genus Margaritifera; species Margaritifera margaritifera. Next base: position 5,555,368 of record JAQPZY010001640.1, on the reverse strand, counting down.
GATATAACATCTATTTATGACATGCAGGAAAATCAATGAGTGACATAAAATAACTGCATGTTGTACTAAAGTGTGGTATAAATTATTAATCACACTAAGTTATGACACCGGAAAATACAAACTTTATGTGATGTATATAAGAGCAACGAAAAGTAAAAAATAGATGAAAAGTGAATATTTGTTATATCTGGGAAAGTACAATTGTAAGTTCATGATAGCGAGAGAACTCAAAGTTTCTTCTAAGAATATAATACTATTTAAAGTACATGTAGCAGGTCAAAATAAGTAAATTGTTATGGTGCTGAACAGTAATTTATAGAGCAAATAAAACATCTAAAATACTTTGATCACTTAGTGACAAAACTTGTAAAACAGATATATATATAAGATATATATATATATATATATATATATATATATATATATATATATATATATATATATATATATATATACATACATACACACACACACACAATTTACACTCACATACAAACAAATACAAAGCTTAATTTCATGGAACATAAACAATGTGTATATTCTGTCATGTTATTTGCAAACAGTAGTAGAAATTCATGGAACATAAACAATGTGTATATTCTGTCATGTTATTTGCAAACAGTAGTAGAAATTGCAAAAGAAAGAAGACCCAAGTTGGCCTGAAATCACTCACCTGGGTGAAATCTACCAATAGCAAAATGCATAAGAAGTTGGCCATGAAATCTGGATCAATAGGATGCTTTTGATGAAATTTATTCAAATACTGTTGATTGCGTATTTTATGAAAACAAGTGTTTCAATGTTTTTCTAATTTTATTATGTCAGGATGCTTTCTGTCAAAGTTGGTCAAATTCTGTTATGCAGGTTTTTTTTAGATACAATTGTTTGTATTTTTGTATTTTTAGCAACATCAGCCATATTTGATATTGGATTGGCATGATTTGTATACATTTTAAAGGCCTTCCAGCTACGACACTTACAAATTCTGTTGAGACAATTTTTGAGAAGTTATTAAAGGCTTTTCTATTTTTAGTAACAGCAACCATATTTGATGTTTCATCAGCATCATTTGTATAAACTTAAAAGTAATGCTGAAATGAATATTCGAATATTTGAATAAAAATAATTTTCGGGTGAATATTTGAATCAGAATTTGGTATTCGAATATGATGAATTATTTAGTTACTCAACTTTGAGATGGCCCCAATGATATGTAGTGCCACTTTGTGACCATACTATGTACATATTCACTAACTAGTTATATAATGCACATGACCCGATGGTAACCATGGATAAACCATGAAATGATAGTTAAACACCTTCTGAATTGTAAGAGCAGTGCCGACTTGAGAACGTACTTGATTCAATGTTAAATCAGCCATCATTTGGAAATTACAACTAAAATACTGTGAATACCCTCGTTTTCAAAACAATTGTCCATGAATCTGATGGTCATCAAATTGTATGTCGTTGAGTCAGATTGTGTAGAAAAAGAGTGTGTACTCAAATTTCAATGTTTTGTGAAACGGGGCTAGAAATGGGGTTAGGTTTTGACAGGCAATATATGTGTCACTGATGTAGGCAAGAAGTTTTGAGAACACCCCTCAAATAGTTCTCCTATGTAATCTTCATTTTCATTAGCTGCAACTAAATATCCAGATACAACAATGGAACCTTTCATTGGTATGAATGGGTCAGAATTACAGGAAAAGAAATCTCTTCTAAGTGTCTTTTTTTTAAAATGTCATCCACACAGTTTTTATCATACAAGGGTTCGGTAGCTTAGTAATAATTCAGCAACCTCGAAAATAAGATGGGTCTATATACATGTACATGTCAGATGGGTTGCAATTGTTTATAGAAACCGTTCGAAATTCTGACTTTGTTCTTCTGACTCAACTCAAGACAGCGGTGACGGTGGTAAATATTTCATGATGACATCACCATGAATATTCAAATACAAATCGAAAACAGGCTACAAATATTCAAATAGTAAAATCAGGTAGTTTGTTTTGGCACTACTTAGAGACCCTTCATGCCAGAATGTTTCCTGTTCAACATGATCAAATTTTGTCTAGTAATTTTGAGAAGAAGTTGTTTAAAGGATTTTGTATCTTTAGTAATGGTTGCCAGTAAATTGGCATAATTTGTACAAATTTGTAAGGTTTTCAAGCCTGAGTGATTTTTATCAAATTTGGTCAAATTTTGCTTTGCAGATTCTGAGAAGTCATTTAAAGGTTTTCTATTTTTAGTAACAGTGGACATATTTTATGGCAGATCAGCATCATTTGTGAAAACTTAGGTTAGGATGCCTCCTGTCAAATTAGCTCAAATTCTGTTGCAGTTTTTGAGAAGTTGTTTACAGGTTTATCTATTTTTAGTAGCAGTGGCCATTTCTGATGACAGATCAACATCATTTGTACAGCATCATTTGTACAAATGTGAAAGGCATTCAAGCGAGGCTGCTTTCTGTCAGATTTTATCAAATTCTGTTGAGCATTTTTGTATAAGCCACTTTAGTAACAATTAGCACATTTGATGGTGGAATATCATCGTTTGTACAAATCTGAAAGCCTTCTATGGCAGAATTCTTTGTGTCATATTTGATCAAATTCTGCTGAGATGTTTCTGAGAATAATTTCTTTAAAGGTTATCTAATTTCAGTAACTGCGGGGCCATAACTGATGGTGGATCAGCATCATTTGTATAAATTTGAAAGCTCTGTATGACAGGATGCTTTCTGTCAAATTTGGTACATTCTGTTGAGCGGTTTTTAAGAAGTCACTTAAAGGTTTTTTACTACTAGTAACAGTGGCATTATTTGATGAAGGATCAGTCCCATTTGTATAAACCTGAAAGACCTTTATGCAAGAATGCTGTCTGCCAAGTTTGATTGAAATTGGTTTTACCAGTTCTTGAGAAGAAATTGAAAATAGCAATTGTTTACAGACACATGACACACAACAGACACAGGGCTATAAGATAAGATCACTTGGCTTAATGGCTAGCTTAGCTAAAAAGAAAACACTAGCATTTTCTAGTCGTAAGAAATTTACTGTTTTAGTCAAAAATGTTGCCTGCAAGTCTATATTCTACAATTCCTGATACCTATGAATAGTACTGTTTCTAATATGCTGTGAGGAATTTACCTACAAACAGACATACAGAAAGAGAGACAGACAAAAATAAATTAGATTATGGGTTATTAAAGGTGTTAATGTACTACCTCTACTTGTATATTCTGTACATCCACCAGGGAGGTCACAGGTCAAAGGTCAAGGGGTAAAAGAAAAGGAAAAAAAACTGTTAGGATGATTATAGTTCCATATCCATGTAAATATAATATAACAGTACATCATAAATAATTTCAAGGTGTAGTAAAACAAATGTGATTAATATGTAATACAGTGAAACCTGAGAAAACTGGGTCCTGATAAAAACCCTCTGCACTTCATATCAACTTTTTTGTCTGGTCCCAAAATTCTTCCACTTGATATCTGCATAGTATAATCTACATATATCACTCACTCTTGAATTCTGAATTCCGATCAAAATTTAGGAGAAACTAAACATTTGTTAATGGAACATGGTTGCCCACAACACTGTCTAAAACCTGACCTAAACACAAAACCCAACCAAGGTGTGGGGGACAGATGGATGGTTGCCCACAACACTGCTTAAATCCTGACACGAACACAAAACCTAACCAATATGTGAGGGACAGATGGATGGTTGCCCACAACACTGCCTAATACCTGACCTGAATACAAAACCTAACCAAGGTGTGAAGGACAGATGGATGGTTGCCCACAACACTGCCTAAAACCTGGCCTGAATACAAAACCTAACCAAGGTGTGAGGGACGGATGTATGGTTGCCCACAACACTGCCTAAAACCTGACCTGAATACAAAACCTAACCAAGGTGTGAGGGACAGATGGATGGTTGCCCACAACACTGCCTAAAACCTGACCTGAATACAAAACCTAACCAAGGTGTGAGGGACAGATAGACAAGAGTAACACTTTATGCCTCTACCAGTGACATCGTCAGGCATAAAACAATTTATGACCAGTAGCATAGCAAGAAATTTATGGGTCCCCCTGCAAAAACTTAATTCTGGGGCCCCCTCCCAATAACAAAAGTTGTTTGATGGTAATTTTGGGTCTGTATTGGGCATTCCTCCCCCCCCCCCACACACACACACACAGTTGCCTATTAACCAGTGTTGTTCCCAGACCACTTAATTCAGGGCAGGGTGCTGGTTGCCTGTTAGGGCCTTTTAAGTATGGCAAAGTCTCTTTTAAGGGCACTCTCTGGGTCTATTCAAGAACATGTGATTGAGGGATCTGCACTAATTTGTCAAACATTGCACATCAACTGAAAATCATGCATTGTATTTTCAAGCCCTACCTTTATTTCCACTTTAAAAAAATTCTTTGTTAAAAAATTTCGCCCCTTTTTTCAAATGGAGAGTGGAATTCACCCCCTAAATTTTCATTTTAACAATACTCATGCACTCTGTAAAAGAAGTTTTTGTATGCATTCCACTGGTCCATTTAAGATAATATTTACAATGCAAGTGAAAAATAGAAGTCAATGATGCCAAGTTACCAAAATGCAAATGGTGAATGTTACCATATGACATGTATTACACCTCCATACAGGTATATTAAAACAGGATCCCACCTAGGAAGGGCAGGGTACAGTGCCCTCGTAAAACTGGCTAGGGAAAATACTGTTATGTCCAAGTTAATCAACTCGAACAAAAAGACCTCCAAAACTGTGTTAGTGGCAAAATATGGATTATATATATTAAGTATCCTTTCAAGTCATTAACATAACAATTACTCCTTTTGTCAACTGAACAAATCTCTGGAACATGTAAATTCTTAATATTTACAATGATAAAACCTAAAGAATTTTTTAGCATGTCTTAATTTATGGAAACCTAATATCCCATATTACAGTATGTCAAATCTTTGATATCATATAAAATACAATGTCTGAAAGTGATACCACACAAGTTATTGTTTTCATTATATACAAGTTTTATGTTTTAAAGTGAATAAAATTTTGAAGTCCTGCAAGACAAACCAAGCCTTTCTTTAATAAGTATCAAAAGTCATGGCATTTTTATAAGTTGTTATTGCTGATGTTGTCCTTCTTCTCATCCTCTTCCTCTTATCATTATCATCATCATAGTCATCATCATCATTTCTCCTTTTTCATAAAAACAAAATGTAATCTAACCATTCTAACTCTTTTCCACTATCACTTGCATGTTACAGGGCTCTCATTAACTTTAAAAACTTGGAAATCAGAGACTTCCTGGTTTGGAACTTTCACCATGACTTGATTTCAACCAGGAAGTCCTTATTGATGAATCATATTCTTTTAATCACTGTTAAATTTTACTAATATTTAGCAACTAGTATATTGTAGAACAAAATTATGCATGTAAACATGTATATGTATTATTATCAATTACTTGCTTAATAAACTAAATTTGTCATTGTGAAACATGAACTGCAGACCAAAAAGTCTAAATCCACAAAGTTTAAAAATTAAAAAAAATTAAACTAGATCTGTGTTTGTAAAGTAAGTATGCCCCAACTTCTGACTGAAAAGTCTGGTTGAGATGAGTCTATAGTAAAGAAAAGTGCACAACTCTTCTGAAATAGTGCAAGTGTAATATCTAGTCACCATGCACATCTTTTTTATGATGACCATAATATGAACTAAGTTTCACATCAATCCACTGAAAGAGTAATTGCATTCATAGAATTCTGTGTATCCAGGTGTAAGCCAAAAATGACAATAACTCTTACAAAAACCAAAATAGCATAATGATTTGTTAATATGTGCATCTTTAGATGACGAATATAATATGTACAAGTTTCACAATTATCCATTTTAAAAAATGCAAGACAAGTTGCGTTCACAAGATTCTGTCGTGAGCTGGATCCAGCTCCAGAAGAAAAAGGCAATAACTCTAACACAAGACAGTCAGGTCCTGCATATCGGGCCTATGATTAAAGCATTGCTGAAAAACTTTAACCAAAACCCTTACAAACTGTCGACACTGCTGCAGTCAGAAAAGTAACTGCTGTGTATCTCTTCCCACTAATATGGACTCAACAATAAATTGCAAGAGCAGTGATTTGTCAATATACACATCTTCAGAAGATGGCCATAACATGTGCAAAAGTTTCATGGTGATCCACTGAAAACTGTGAGACTAGTTGTGTTCACAAGATTCTGTCATGCACTACAACAGGCTCCATGTCAAAAAGGGCAATAACTCTTACACAAATTAAAGGTGCAGTAAGTAATATGTTGATAGTGCATCTTATGATGATTATCATAACATTTCCCAAGTTTCATGGAGATCCATTGAAATCATTAAGATTCTGTTACACACTACATTCAGCTGCAAGTCAGAATGGCCAATAACTCTGACAAAAATCAAAGAAGCACAGTGATTTATCGACATTTTCATGTTCATATGATGACCATAATATATACCAAGTTTCACAGCGATCCATCAAAACTCTGAGACTAGTTAATTTCAAACACTAAATTAAGGTACAAGACAAAAAAGAGCAATAACTCTAACAAAAATTGAGGAAACAAAGTCATTTGTCAATATGCACATCTTCAGGCCATGATCATAATATTTACCAAGTTTCATGGCAATCCATCAAAAACTGTGGGACAATCTTTCAATAGCAATGTCAATCAATGTTTTGCATCTCTCTGAACAATTTCACTACAAAATAAACAAGTCCTTCACTATCAATATCTCTTATATTTAATATATCTAAACCTAATTAAGGTAACTATTACCACTTTTAGAAAGTTTAATTGCTATTCCAGTACTCATCAGGGTTTTTATATTGGTGTGGTCATGTTATTTAATTGCTATTCCAATACTCATCAGGGTATATGCATTGGTGTGGTCATGTTATTTAATTGCTATTCCAATACTCATCAGGGTATATGCACTGGTGTGGTCATGTTATTTAATTGCTATTCCAATACTCGTCAGGGTTTTTATATTGGTGTGGTCATGTTATTTAATTGCTATTCCAATACTCATCAGGGTTTTTATATTGGTATAGTCATGTTATTTAATTGCTATTCCAATACTCATCAGGGTTTTTATATTGGTGTGGTCATGTTATTTAATTGCTATTCCAATACTCATCAGGGTTTTTATATTGGTATAGTCATGTTATTTAATTGCTATTCCAATACTCATCAGGGTTTTTATATTGGTGTGGTCATGTTATTTAATTGCTATTCCATTACTCATCAGGGTTTTTGTATTGCTATAGTCATGTTATTTAATTGCTAATCCAATACTCATCAGGGTTTTTGTATTGCTATAGTCATGTTATTTAATTGCTATTCCAGTACTCATCAGGGTTTTTGTATTGCTATAGTCATGTTATTTAATTGCTATTCCAGTACTCATCAGGGTTTTTGTATTGCTATAGTCATGTTATTTAATTGCTATTCCAGTACTCATCAGGGTTTTTGTATTGGTATAGTCATGTTATTTAATTGCTATTCCAATACTCATCAGGGTTTTTGTATTGCTATAGTCATGTTATTTAATTGCTATTCCAATACTCATCAGGGTTTTTGTATTGGTATAGTCATGTTATTTAATTGCTATTCCAATACTCATCAGGGTTTTTGTATTGGTATAGTCATGTTATTTAATTGCTATTCCAGTACTCATCAGGGTTTTTGTATTGCTATAGTCATGTTATTTAATTGCTATTCCAATACTCATCAGGGTTTTTATATTGGTGTGGTCATGTTATTCAATTGCTATTCCAATACTCATCAGGGTTTTTGTATTGGTATAGTCATGTTATTTAATTGCTATTCCAGTACTCATCAGGGTTTTTGTATGGCTATAGTCATGTTATTTAATTGCTATTCCAGTAGTCGTCAGGGTTTTTATATTGGTGTGGTCATGTTATTTAATTGCTATTCCAGTACTCATCAGGGTTTTTGTATTGCTATAGTCATGTTATTTAATTGCTATTCCAATACTCATCAGGGTTTTTATATTGGTGTGGTCATGTTATTTAATTGCTATTCCAATACTCATCAGGGTTTTTGTATTGCTATAGTCATGTTATTTAATTGCTATTCCAGTACTCATCAGGGTTTTTATATTGGTGTGGTCATGTTATTTAATTGCTATTCCAATACTCATCAGGGTTTTTATATTGGTGTGGTCATGTTATTTAATTGCTATTCCAGTACTCATCAGGGTTTTTGTATTGCTATAGTCATGTTATTTAATTGCTATTCCAATACTCATCAGGGTATATCCATTGGTGTGGTCATGTTATTTAATTGCTATTCCAATACTCATCAGGGTTTTTGTATTGGTGTGGTAATGTTATTTAATTGCTATTCCAATACTCATCAGGGTATATGCATCGGTGTGGTCATGTTATTTAATTGCTATTCCAATACTCATCATGGTTTTTGTATTGGTATAGTCATGTTATTTAATTGCTATTCCAATACTCATCAGGGTATATGCATTGGTGTGGTCATGTTATTCAATTGCTATTTCAGTACTCATCAGGGTTTTTGTATTGCTATAGTCATGTTATTTAATCGCTATTCCAATACTCATCAGGGTTTTTATATTGGTGTGGTCATGTTATTTAATTGCTATTCCAATACTCATCAGGGTTTTTGTATTGCTATACTCATGTTATTTAATTGCTGTTCCAGTACTCATCAGGGTTTTTATATTGGTGTGGTCATGTTATTTAAGTGCTATTCCAATACTCGTCAGGGTTTTTATATTGGTGTGGTCATGTTATTTAATTGCTATTCCAGTACTCGTCAGGGTTTTTATATTGGTGTGGTCATGTTATTTAATTGCTATTCCAATACTCATCAGGGTATATGCATTGGTGTGGTCATGTTATTTAATTGCTATTCCAATACTCATCAGGGTTTTTGTATTGGTGTGGTAATGTTATTTAATTGCTATTACAATACTCATCAGGGTATATGCATTGGTGTGGTCATGTTATTTAATTGCTATTCCAATACTCATCAGGGTTTTTATATTGGTATAGTCATGTTATTTAATTGCTATTCCAATACTCATCGGGGTATATGCATCGGTGTGGTCATGTTATTTAATTGCTATTCCAATACTCATCAGGGTTTTTGTATTGGTGTGGTCATGTTATTTAATTGCTATTCCAATACTCATCAGGGTATATGCATTGGTGTGGTCATGTTATTTAATTGCAATTCCAATACTCATCAGGGTTTTTGTATTGGTGTGGGCATGTTATTTAATTGCTATTCCAATACTCATCAGGGTTTTTATATTGGTGTGGTCATGTTATTTAATTGCTATTCCAATACTCGTCAGGGTTTTTATATTGGTATAGTCATGTTATTTATTGAGTTCATTTATGTGTAATTTACAAATTTTCTTTTTGTTTTTCAGTTTGCAAAAGTTATTTAAGTGGCAGTAGAATTATTTGACCACGATCAGCTGTTCCATCTAGCTACATTTTGTAATAAACACAGTGGACGGGGTGGGGGCAGGGGGAGTGGGTTAGAGATAACTAATTTAGGGTATGTGAATGCCTGCACTTGAGGACTGAGCAATAATTAGCTAAGGATTATATCTTACCACCTAAGTAGAATGAACAAAAACGGATGCTTAACACCTTTTGGCAATAGCAATGTATTTGATTCTTGGCATACTAGCACAAAAATCACCCATTACTGGGACTTCTTCAAAACATGGACATATATTATGTCCAGCTGGCCCTTAATGGTAGCCGTGTGATGCCATTATGTCTAATTAATTTGAATATGGAAGCAAAAACAACAGTGGATATAGTACCAAAAGTGATGGTCAGTATCAAAATACATGCCTTTAAAAAAATAAAAGCACAATAAAAGAACAATAAAAGCAAAGTGTGCACAGCAAAAGAGAGGTGAATTCATTTTAGAATTTGTGCAGTATTAGAAAAGTATTTTTTAGGTGCATGATGCCCAAGAAATGTAAATCTCCCTCTCACTCCCTCTAACAATGCACTTTCAAAATATTTGAATGCCAAATCTATTTTCTGTAGAGACAAATTTCTCTGCAATATTAAAGTGCTGTAATTATAAACTTTGATCCATTGTAATTTGCCTTGAAAAAGTCAATGAAATGCACAGAAAAGGACATATTGTGAATTTCCCATTAAGTAAGAGAAATTTAAAGAGATATGGCTTGTCAAGACATTACACTTTATGTACAAACTGTTGTAGAAACAGTCCAAAATAGGTCACTATAACCTACAATCAACAAAAAGCGATGAAGACAAAAATCCAGTTCATACATGGCAAGATATACAATATATATATATACAAACAAAAGACCTCATTTTAAGCCTGTTTTATTTAGCTGAGTAAAAAACTTTAACATTGATGTAACTGTAAAACATTAAGGTTAATATAGGATGTAAATGGATGTACAGACACACACACAGACACCAAAGTAATCATTATGTCCAGCTTCAACCATAGTGGGCTCAACAAAAAACATGGTAACAATTATCAAATTTACTGGATAAACTTTACATTCCTCACATTTTTAATTTACTCATACAACCAAAACCCCTTATTCTAACAAATGTTTGTTTAACAAATTAAATGCAAAATTGAATTTAACAAAAAAAATCATGAACAAATAAAATGATGAATGTTCCTTCATAAACTAACCAACCAACACTATCTACTGGTAGATTCAAAGACCAAAATCATGTTGAAACATTAAGTCAGCAACTTCAGCAACTTTAACAATTTTTTTTCAAAATGTTGCAAAGCTTAACTCCTTTCTCAAATATAATGTGGCAATATGGAAAGGAAAAAGCAACAGATTTTCAACATTTAGCATGCAAAAATAAAAAAGCTGGTTTTAAAGTAAAACAAGTGCAACCAAGCTCAGACGATTATAAAAGGGCTTTTCAATTTGAAGGATGGGTCAGAAGGCAAGACCAAATGATTTCTGTGAGTTGATATTTTTGTGCCAAAGTACATTTTATGTGACGGCCATTTAGGAAAAATTATGTCTGTTGAATCTAAATGGAACTTTCCATCCAACCCTGATATGTCCTTTTTACTTGAAGAGCCCTAATCTGTTTCCATCCAACCCTGATATGTCCTTTTTACTTGAAGAGCCCTAATCTGTTTCCATCCAACCCTGATATGTCCTTTTTACTTGAAGAGCCCTAATCTGTTTCCATCCAACCCTGATATGTCCTTTTTACTTGAAGAGCCCTAATCTGTTTCCATCCAACCCTGATATGTCCTTTTTACTTGAAGAGCCCTAATCTGTTACCATCCAACCCTGATATGTCCTTTTTGCTTGAAGAGCCCTAATCTGTTCATATCCAACCCTGATATATCCTATTTACTTGAAGAGCCCTAATCTATGTTTCCTTGTAAAAGGTCAATAAATTAAAGCAGCAAAAATTCAAAACAACTTCTGAACAAGCAAAACACTCAGAATACATGCTGCAAAACAAATGCTTTTTTACATAAAAAAATACCTCAGATGTTTCAGGCTCATCTGTTGTAGATTCATTCTTTCCCTTTTTTTATGACAGATTGTGAAAATGTAAAAGGTTAATATAAAATATCTGTGCCAAAAGTCTTGTCAAAGAAAAATGGGAGGAAAATACAGAATGCTGAAATGCTTGGTAGCTTAGTATACACAATAAAACTTTGGGTTATTCAGAGGTAAAGAGGTGGGGGAGGGGGGTAAGAAGGAACTTTTCCATATTCCACCACCCATCAAATTTTAATTGGACTGGTCAACAAAGAACACTTCAAACAGTCTAAATTAGCCTATCACCAGTAATTCATTTAAGTAAAAGCACTCATATCCCTCCACTACTGCCATAATTGTGGAAATGCCCATTCCAGATACAAAGTTATGGTGCGAGTTTTGCACTTTCTTACCGAGAAAATCTAGTGCTAAGGTTATACAATTTAATTCTTTGTAGAATGATAGCACTTAAATGAACTAAACATTACATGATAATTTTTAGGACAAGTCAGTCTATATAATACATTTTTTTCTTCTTCTTTTGTCTGCTCTAACATGATGTAAATATATAAACATATACAGTGTAGCTGGAATCAAAAGCACCTGCACATACAGTCTTTCAATGTCAATACATATTCACCATACTTCATGTAATGTTGAAATGTTTAGAATAATTTAATTTTTTTGGATTCTGGATGGTGTTTGATAAGAAATAAGTTTATGTACTGGCCATGTATTGCTTCACCCAATCTGAAGCAATTTAATACAGAAGACATTTTCAAAAGTTAAGCAGTGATTTTACAGTTTGTTCACACTGTCTAGTTCAAGTCTTGAACCCTTTTATTATTTTCTTAATTATATGCACATTTTAGAGGTACAGAATGCTTCTTATTCCCATTTCATGATAAATATATGCACATTTTAGAGGTACAGAATGCTTCTTATTCCCATTTCATGATAAATATATGCACATTTTAGAGGTACAGAATGCTTCTTATTCCCATTTCATGATAAATATATGCACATTTTAGAGGTACAGAATGCATCTTATTCCCATTTCATGATAAATATATGCACATTTTAGAGGTACAGAATGCATCTTATTCCCATTTCATGATAAATATATGCACATTTTAGAGGTACAGAATGCATCTTATTCCCATTTCATGATAAATATATGCACATTTTAGAGGTACAGAATGCTTCTTATTCCCATTTCATGATAAATATATGCACATTTTAGAGGTAGAGAATGCATCTTATTCCCATTTCATGATAAATATATGCACATTTTAGAGGTACAGAATGCATCTTATTCCCATTTCATGATAAATATATGCACATTTTAGAGGTACAGAATGCTTCTTATTCCCATTTCATGATAAATATATGCACATTTTTTAGAGGTACAGAATGCTTCTTATTCCCATTTCATGATAAATATATGTAGGTTTCAAAGGTACAGAATGCTTCTTATTCCCATTTCATGATAAATATTGGCCATCGCTGGCCATATTTTATGTTAAATAAGCATAATTTGTACAAACTTGGAGTCCTTCAAGCCAGAATGCTTTCTGTGAAATTTGGTCAAATTTTGCTCCACAGTTGCTGAGAATAAATTGTTTTAATATTTTTATCTTTTTAGGAACAGCAGCCATAACTGATTGTGGATCAGCATCATTGGTAAAATTTGAAAGGTCTTTATGCCAGTATGCTTTCTATCAAATTCTGTAAAGCAGTTTTTGAAAAGAAGTCATTTAAAGGTTTTTCTTTGTTTAGAAACAGCAATCATATATGACGGTGGACTTGAAAGCCCTCCTAGGCAAGATGCTTTCTGCTAACTTTCTTCAAAATCTATTCAGTGTTTTTGAGAAATCATTTAAGGTTTTTCTACTTTTAGAAACAGTGGCCACATTTGATGGAAGATCAGCATCATTAATAAAAATTTTAAAGGCCTTTGTGTCAGAATGCTCTCTGCCAAGTTTGGTTGAAACTGGTTCAGTGGTTTTTAAGAAGTTGAAAATAAAAGTTGTTGATAGATACATAATGGACGACGCAAGATGGATGCAGGGTCATACCATAAGCTCACTTGGCCTTATGGCCAGGTGAGTTAACAAGAGACCCAAGTGGGCCTAATATCGCTCACCTGTGTAGTTGACATATGTCAGTTTGTGAATGCAAATTCATACACATACTAAAACTGCAGAGAGGAAAGAAAAGCTTGGAACACATTGTTGCTACAATGTCTGTTAATGTTGGTGCCATTTATCTTCTTTCCTGGACCATATACATAGGATCACTTTCCTGGCAGAGACAGGGCAAGTCATTTATACAACCAGCTTGCCTGGCATAGACAGGACAAGTCATTTATACAACCAGCTTGCCTGGCATAGACAGGATAAGTCATTTATACAACCAGCATTCTCTGCTGGATCTCTGCCTGCCACTGGGGACTAGGCCCTTATTCATCACTTAGAAACTGTTCATAGCCATACCTTAAAGTGCATACACTTACTTGGCATTATAAGGGGTGTAACCTGTGTATTCAGCATGGATTCCTAGGTCTGTCCTTACCCACCCCCCACCCAACCCTGAAATCCTACTCCTGAAGTCATACATTAGAAACCAATGAGATCCCCACCCAAGGGAGATGTGGCAGCTTAGGGGCAGCTTAGGGGTTAAGGAGTTGGACTCATGACGGGATGTTTGAGAGTTTGATTCCTACCATCCATACAGCCTGATTCTTCATTATTATGCACAGACCTTGCTCATAATCAAACTCATCTGAGATCTTGATAATACAAATGTACATAAAAAATATGATCAGAAATATGGCCTCTAGAATGTTCAAAACCTCAACAAATCAGATCCAAGATCACATCATTAATATTCAAGAATGTCACTCATAACTGAACTCATTCAAGGTCTCAATGATATAAGCTTACATACCAAATCTGAACAAGATCTGATCAGAAAAATGGCCCCTAAAGTGTTCAAAAGCTAAGGAAATCAAACTCCTCCAAGATATTGATTTAAACTTACATACCAAACTTGTCAAAATCTGATCAGAAATATAGCCTCTCGAGTGTTCATAAGCTCAGCCAATCAGATGCAAGATCATCTCATTAATATGCGTGGATGTCGCTCATAATCAAGCTCATCCAAAATCTTGATGACATAAGCTTACATACCAAATCTGGTCAAATTCTGATCAGAAATATGGCCACTAGTGTGTTCACAAGCTCAGCCAATCAGATGCAAGATCATCTCATTAATGTAAGTGGATGTCGCTCATAATCAAAATCCTGAGGTCTTGATGATATCAGCTTACATACCAAATCTGATCAAAATTTCAACAGAAATAAAGCCTACAGAGTGTTCACAAGCAAGTGTTGATGACAGACAACACACTTGTTAGAGTGTGGGACAAAAGGACATACCATAAGCAAATATCATTCTTACCTCTTTTCCAATATCAATTGACGTTGCCATCTGAGACTGAGCTGTATAAAGTAAAGAGAAATTGTGAAAGAAGCTATAAATTTATCCATTGGACATTAACTCCCATCCTCACCCCAGGCAGATATTAACTTGAATAAAGCCTAACTGAACCCACTTAATTGAGAAATATAGGTCACACTGATCTACTTTAAATGTTGGAATGTCATATTCCTAAAGATGAATCTCCTTGTCATGATGACTGTAGCATCACTATCATTGTATATATGAACATTAACAAGAAGACATCTAATTAGTTTCCTGCTGTACACACAAATGATCACACATTATGTGCAAAATGAAAACAGCATTCCTCCATTTATAAAACAAGAATGTAATGAATATGATATTATATAAGTATGAGTAAATTATTCAAAAGCACATCTTTCCCAAACTTTTACCACCAAATTAACACCCTGATGGTATGCTGTTACAGACCCTGAAATGGGTTATTTTACCAAACCTGCATTTCATTTAAATTTAATTTACATTCCATTTGAATTCTCTTAGCATTCCATTTGTGTTCTGTTTGTATTCCATTCACATTTCCATTTCATCTATCCTGTTGCTTATGGTCTACAAAATTCATTCAGATTTTGCATTTATTGCTTTCATGCTTCATTCCTTTTGTTTTCACTCATTTGGAATGAAATGGAAATGCATTTACCGAAGTTGGGTCTTCCATTTTCAGAGGGTTGAAGAGAGAGAACTATAGCTTTTGTATCTCATCTTAAGAAAATATTGCTTTAATGAAATATAAATGCAAAAAAAATGCAAAAGACTGCATTGAACTAACAATAAATTAAAATATAACCGCACATGCAATCAATGTAAAAATATAGCTGAAGAGTATTTGTCAACAAATTTTATTTCTTACTCTGCTTCATTCAAATAAATGTTGCATTTATAATATCCAATTTCTTTAAAATGCATTCATCATTTCAATTCCATTCCTTTTGCATTTTATCTGTGCTAATTTGCATTCCATCTGTAATCATTCTACATTCTGTTTACATACATTCTGTGTTTCATTTGTGATCATTCTACATTCTGTTTACATACATTTTGCATTCCATTTGTAATCATTCTACATTCTGTTTGCATACATTTTGCATTCCATTTGCATTTTGTTTTAATTTCACTGGAAAAATTACGCATTTCAGGGTCAATCCCCTACTTCTAAAGGGAGATAACTCACTGTAAGAAGTAAAGAAGATAAGAAAATATACCTGCATCTCCATTAGCCTCACGAGTCTGCAAATTTCTGTCATATACAGGTGGGGGTTCTTCTGATGGTGCTCTCCTCTCCTGCTGTAAATTGCAAAAAACAAAAACATGATATAACCAAACAGAGCGTAATTAATAATCACATAGCTCACATCTAAGAAACTTTAACTAGTCTCAAGTAATCATTGTAAAAATTAATTATCATGCAGAAAATAAATTCAGACTGAAGTGATCTTGACATTTCAATGTTTGCCCCTTTGTAACTAAATTTTTGGGAGTTATTTTTTATCTTTACGGTTTTATAATTTAACTTTCAATTGGCACTATACAGCTAGTTTTGTGTTGACATGCTGTTAAACCATATATATACAAAATGTTGCAGGGCATAAAAGACATAAAATAAAAAAGAACATTCTGTTCCATAATATCAAAGAAGAAGTACTACACTGAGCTGATAAAACCAGACAAGTTTTTTCACTGTTCTTAAACTCTGCTTCAGAAGCTATTATTGTCCACCCTTAGAACCCAGATTTTTACTAGGTGAAAGTCACAGGCTTTAAGTAACCTTGGAGTGACAGCCAGTGTTACAAGCATAGTTCATGCACCAGTGATATTACCTTGATTAGCCACTATAGCTGAGACATCATAAGCAAAGCATGCAGCATGCACTCCAGTCATCTAATTTCTATAACCATTCACATGTATAATACACAGTTAACCTGCTGAGGGTAACCTATCACAAAACACAATGTATAGTGAATAATATGAAGAGTTTACCAATGAATAAACATATTTATTCCTTCTTCCAACTGCACTAGTCAGAAAGGGCCTTCTGTGATGCTAGGATGCATTAAAATGGAAAAATATGTGTAGTCAAGAACTAAGTAAAAATACATAACCTATGTTAGTAAAGCATAGACTGTAGGCCACAGTGACCTTTTTTTGGTTATAAGGGTGTAACACTAACAAAAACACATCCAATTATATGTATCATGTTTCATGATTCAAACATACAGCACCCAATGAATGATCAATGCACACAAAATTTAAACAAAGTCACTGAAGCATGAAATATAGGTCACAGAGGCTTTTTTGCATTTAGGGTATAGTATTTATCATGACACATCCCCTCACCAAGTTTCATGATTCTTGATAGAATAATATTCATATACTATGCCAAATATTCATGTGGTCATGAGCTAAATGCAAAAACTTAACCAAAGCCATAAAAAGTGGAAATATGGGTCACAATGAGCTTCTTTTGTTGTAAAGAGTGTGGTACTAACAGAGATGCATATCATCATCAATTTTCTAATTGTACCATGAATAGTGCCCAAAAAATGAAGATCACACACACAATTTAGTGAAGCACAAACTATGGTCCTTAAAGGCCTATTCCTGAAATCAGGGAGTAGCGCTCATCAAGATGCATCCCCTCACTGAGTTTCATGAGTCTAGATAAGATAGAATGTAATAGCATGCAAGCAACCTTTTTGGTCATGAGCTAAATGCAAAACCTTAACCTAAGCCAGTAAAATGTGAAATGTACATCACAGTGACCTGCTTTTTGTACAGGCATGATATTAACTAAGATGTACACAAACATCTAATTTAATGATTCAAACATGAACAGTTAAAACTCAAAACTGATTCCAAGTCATTGAAGTGTGAAATATGGGTCACAGTGACCTACTTTTATAAG
Organism: Margaritifera margaritifera; assembly: GCA_029931535.1. Taxonomy (NCBI): domain Eukaryota; kingdom Metazoa; phylum Mollusca; class Bivalvia; order Unionida; family Margaritiferidae; genus Margaritifera; species Margaritifera margaritifera. The sequence goes on along the minus strand of JAQPZY010001640.1, from coordinate 5,537,336 downwards.
GGTGTACTACTCATCAAGATGTACCCCCTTGCCAAGTTTTATGGTTCTAGGTACATGTATGTACAAAGTTCACCTCCTTTTCAGGAGGGTAGGTGCTATGTAACCCACTTCAAACTACTGCCTAGGACCCAGAAAAAATAATCATTGAGATGCAAGGAGGTTGTACATATGTACATGCTTTTATATGTGTGGATGATGAAACCAGGGGTAGTACAATAGCTCTCCTCTACTTCATACAGGTGAGCTACAAATTTATTTTTTAAATATTGTTAATAACATTTGACTCAAAATTGGAATCTTTACAGTATTTCTCCAATTATAAGACAGTTGCCTGCCTAATAAACTTCTCATAATGTAGGAGCGGGCTTATTAACATATAAAGATATCCTTACTAAATATATACTAAAACGTTTGTAAAAATGGGGATGGGTTCATCATCAAGTATGAACTTATAACTGGATAAATATGGTACAGGGGAATGGACTTGTTATCAAGCATGGACTTATTACTGGATACATACAGAACATCAGTATCAGGGGAATGGGCTTATCATCAAGCATGGACTTATTACTGGATACATACAGGACATCAGTATCAGGGGAATGGGCTTATCATCAAGCATGGACTTATTACAGGATAAATACAGTGGCGTAACTTCAAAATGTGCACCCCCCCCCCCCCTGCAAACATTTAGAGTGGGCCCCCAACAAATTAATGGACAGCAGGATTTTGGGCCCTCTCTTTTCACAGGCCCAACCCCCACATTGCAGGGGTGGTAGTTTCACCACTGGATAAATACAGTTAAATAAAAAACATCTGAAAAACAGATAACATATAGTGTCATTGAAAGATAATTGATAAATGATAAAATTCAATGACATAATGGTAAATTGTAATGATCAGAATTTTTAATTTATTTTATGTTCTTTAGAGTTATAGGCTTTGCATTCAAAGTATAGGAGAAAAAATAAAATTTTGACTTAATTTTTAACTTAATCATACATCAATTGATCTAATAATATTTCTATCTATCTATTTCTGCAGTGGTAAACCACCTGACAAAAGGGTGAATTATAATGGCTGTATTCTGTGTGCTTTTAATGAAAAGATAATTTATAAATAGAATGCATGCAAAATGAATTCACTTCTGAATTAATGTACCTCTATGCCAGTGGAATAGGTCCTTATATGTATTCAAACACAAGATCAAACCTCCAGGTCATTTTTGCCAAGCAATGCGTTACTGGTGAAGGACAGTCAACAAGTGGTAGTCATGAAAGTTTAGCAGTGACACACTTGATTTGCATCTCATACCTGGGTTCAATCCTCAGAGGCACAGTGGTCCAGTGGTTAGCTTGCTGGATTCTTGACCAAAAAAGATGCAGGTTCAAATCCTGCCCAGAGCAGGCCAGATTGGTTGCCATGGTGTTTTCCTAGGCAAGGCACTATACTCCAACTGCATTAGCATGATATAACTTTACCATGTATGTGTTGATGTGCCATTAGCAACAAATCAATCAATTCACAGCTTTACCATGTATGTGTTGATGTGCCATTAAATACAAATCAATCAATTCACAGCTTTACCATGTATGTGTTGATGTGCCATTAAATACAAATCAATCAATTCACAGCTTTAGCATGTATGTGTTGATGTGCCATTAGCATGATATAACTTTACCATGTATGTGTTGATGTGCCATTAAATACAAATCAATCAATTCACAGCTTTAGCACATGGAAAGGTACATTGTTACCGATCAATGGTCAGTGGTTTTAGTGAAGTTCTTAAAACTCTGGTTTCCTAAACGTCAAAGACCATCTTAAGCACACATCTGAGCCGTAAGGAGATGTCACTGTCAAACCTTCTACATTGACCACATGCACATATGGACCACCTACGTATAATGGCCAAGTTAAATCTGTCTCTTTTATAAATAAATCACCTGCTCCAACAGACCACTTTGAGATGGTCCACTAAGTGATCTGTATTCACAGACTTGTAAAGACCACATGCTCTAACAGACCACTCTGAGATGGTCCACCAAGTGATCTGTATACACAAGTTTGTAAAGACCACCTGCTCAGGTTTGTAATGACCACATGCTCCAACAGGCCCCTCTGAGATGGTCCACTAAGTGATCTGTATGCACAAGTTTGTAAAGACCACATGCTCCAATAAACCACTTTGAGATGGTCCACCAAGTGATCTGTATACACAGGTTTGCAGAGACCACCTGTTCAGATTTGTAAAGACCACATGCTCCAACAGACCACTTTGAGATGGTCCACAGTAATAAGTATACACAGGTTTGTAAAGACAACCTGCTCCACTAGACCACTTTTAGATAGTCCACTAAGTGATCTGTATACATAGATTTGTAAAGACCACCTGCTTCAAAACACCATTTTAAGACGGTCCATTAAGTGATCTGTATACACAGGTTTGTAAACACCACCTGCTCCAATATCACTTTGAGATGGTCCATTAAATGATCTGTATACACAGGTTTGACAGTATTGTGTTAGAACTTGTTTATAATGCCCAGAGTTTGATATTTATTTCTAGTCTGGAAACAAACAGCTAGTCAAAATGTTGGGGGATGAGTGGAGTTTTGTTGGTAATTAGTCCTTTAGACTAGTGCAAACAAAATCAAAGTATTGAAAACACTGATAGCTTGAAGGGTTCATGTGATCAAGTGGAAGACTCCAAGCATATTGCTATTCATGGTTCTTTTACTATCATCAACAGACTGCTTTAAATAATCTTTTGATTATTTTAAATTTTCTTTTTTTTATTTGTCACTATAGAGTTTATATTAACATTTGAAACATTATTGGAGGAATTGTTGTTGTGATTCCTTTTAAAAGCGTTTTCTACTATTGTTTCAAGCATTACCATCAGCAGAACAATATCCAAGGAAGATATCTACCATAAAGTCTAATCATTTGCCTAAATCTAAGTTGCCTCCATTGTGATATATACATGTAACTAGATCTGAAACACCAGTAAATCTATACTTTGTTACTAATTTTAGTACAACCATACAGTTTATTACTATTATTAGTAATACAAATTATATTTGGCAAAAGGGAATGGGTACTATGCCAGAGACATGGTGGGAATGAAACCTTCCAAGCAAGAAAATGGAAAAATAACAAAATTCTTAATAAATTTCCAACTCACATTACAGGATACAACCAACTACATGTATGTTCCTATTCATCAACATTGGGAATGGATCAAAATGGAAGTTTAGGAATCGATTATCGGAAGCTTATGATCTATAATATTTCGATAATCACTATCTCTACAGTAATTTCATAGTCTTTACCTACTACTTCCAGCACCATAAATTGTACTGTTTGGCCTTTGTTTTTATGAGCTATGAATCTAACTACAATGGAGTTGGCATAATGATAAACTATATGTGCCCTTAATTCATAGATTTCAAACTGACACGTTGAAAAAAAAAAGAGTCCTCTGAATGGCACATTAGACCTACCATTACTATGACCTCTAACCTTTTGACCCAAAACCTACCATTACTATGACCTCTAACCTTTTGACCCAAAACCTACTATTACTATGACCCTAACCTTTTGACCCAAAACCTATCATTACTATGACCTCTAACCTTTTGACCCAAAATCTATAGGTTTCATTATCAGGCTAAGTGCAAGCCATCCACACAATTTGGTCAAGGAACTTACTCTATAAAGTTATTCTGCAAAACTGTTTTCTATGACCCACAGTGACCCTGACATTTGACCCCAAAATTAATAGGCCTCTTCCATATCTAAAATGCAAGCCATCCACAAACTTTTGTCAAGGTACATGGTCTAGAACTAAAGTTACAATGCAAAAACCATTTTTCTTATGCCAGTGACTTTGACCCTGGAAATTTTTACCTTAAAATCAATACGCTTTTTTCTTACCCAAGGTGCAAGTCATCCTCAAACTTTGGGGAAGGCATATGTTTAAGAACTGATATTTTTGTGCAGAAACCATTTAGCTTCTTTCAGTCATAGATACTTTGAAATCTGACATTTTTACCACACTGTCAATAGGTTTCTTCCTTTCCTCAAGGGCAAACCATCCACAAAGTTTGCTCCAGTTTTGAGATGCTAAACTAATGTTATTGTGTGGAAACCATTTTTCTTCATTTCCTTTGACCCTGACCTTTGACCCCAAAAACTGATAGGCTTCTTTCATACTCCAAGTGCAAGTCATCCACAAACTTTGATCCAGATCTGTGATACAGACCTAATGTTATTGTGCAGAAACCATTTTTCTTCTTTCAGTCACAGAGACCTTGATCTCTGACAGTTTTACTCCAAAGTCAATAGGCTTATTACATTTCCAAGTGCAAGCCATACACAAAGTTTGGTCCAGGTCTGTGATGAAGAACTAATGTTATTCTCCAAAACCATTTTTTTTTTCTTTCAATCTGTGACCTTGACCTTTGACTTTTTTACCCCAATATCAATAGACTTCTTCCTTTCCTCAAGTGCTTGCAATTCACAAAGTCTGGCCCATATCTGTGAAGTAAAACTCATGTTATTGTGCCTAAATCATTTTTCTTCCAGTCCTTGCACACATGACCTTTGACCTTTTGACTCCAAAACTGAGAGGGTTCTTCCTTATCCCAAGCACAAGCCATCTACAAAGTTTGGTCCAGATATGTGATGTAGAACTAATATTATTGTGCAGAAACCATTTTTTGTTGTTTCAGTCACAGTGACCTTGACTTTGATGTTTTGAACCCAAAATCAATAGGATTCATCCTTACCCAAGTGCAAACCATCCACAAATTTTGGTCCTTGTGTATTTATGTTTGTATGTTATAGTAACAAACAGTCCATAGGATGTATTTCATGGACAAAGGGTTAACAAAATGTACAGTTGGCTGTTGGACTACAGACACATATTAAGAATGCATAAGAACATTTTATGGCACAAAAAGAAGCTGTAATGAAAATTAAGTCTTCATTTTCATCACTTTAGATCATGTTTTGAGTATAATTTGAGACAAACATTCACGATTAGGAATAGGGCGGGATGTCAAAAATTAGTTATGTCCGATAATCAGTTTGTAGACTTCAGAATTGATTCTCCACCTTTCCAATTTACTATTGTGACAACCAACTTCTTGTTCTACATTCTAATCAAGATGTTTTACTTCTTGCATGCAAATGCAGTGGTCAAGTATCTTAAAAACTGGATTTGCTGTCACGTATTGCAGGGGTTGAAAATTCACTTGCCCAACTCGAAATGGTGAGTGCAAACTTATGGCTGTCATGAGAACTTTCCAATTACTCCTCCAACTGAGCAAGTGATGATTCAGGGCTGACCAGTGTTTCTCTTTAATGAAAAAGGATTTTCTGTTGATAATATTGTCAACTTTGTTCATTGAAAGTCCATACTTTCCAGCAGAAGCTTGTTTTCCATTTGTTTTTATTAACCTCATAGAAGTACTTCACTCCCACTTTTCAGTCTAATAGACGCTTACCAGAAGGATAGCAGACTGGTCCCAATTTGTAATTAATTACAACTGGTGTTGGATCAGCAAAAAAGTCTAGTGAACAACCTTTATATTTCTATAATAACTGGTTAAGTAAGAGCTTATTCTGGATGAGTACAAATTTTAGTACTTGCCTGACTGGGCATGTGGAGTTTTAGATTTTTTGACTCATGTTATGCAAATGCCTGCACTCATAATACCATGTTTTGCATGTTGTGACTGCGATGGAGAAATATCTTACCAGATACACACCTCTGCCAGTTATTACTGTCTGAAACTTTACTGTAATACTAGATTGATTTTAAATTTTAGTGCTAAATGTATAGGTATTTCTGTCTTTAAATTTCTATATTTCATTTTTAACCCAGGAGTACAGTGGAATTAAAACAGAAGACAACTCAGCACAGGTTTGGGACAATTCAGACCCAACCCCCAATTCAACTTGGCTCCATGTGATTTGATAAAGGACAACTTGGGCCAAATGTTAACAGCATGCCAGACCAACTGTTATCAAAAAGGGATCTTAAATCTTACTGCTTAGTAGACATCCACAAACTATCACAGTTTATTTTGTTGGCTTTGTTTAGTGTCACCTGACATGTCTCAGATAACATTATAGCATAGATGCATACCAGAAATGGACTTAATTATCTCACTATCCTTCAGTCCGAGTTGTCTTAAAATTTTTTAGTCCAACCTGTCTCTAACAATTAGTCTAAGTTGTCCTTTATCAAAGTGCACAGAGCCAAGCTGAATTGGGGTTGGGTCAAAGTTGTTCCAAACCTGGGCTGACTTGTCTTGGGCCAAGCTGTCTTTTGTCCGAGTTGTTCCTAATTCATGTGGAATAACATGTTTCTGTGAAATAATGTAATAAATTGCTAGATACAACAACGCATCATAATAAAAAACAATCAAAAAGCTGGCGTAACTTTTAAATTGATAACACAGCCATCCAAATATGTAATTTATCTAAATCTTTCTCATAGTAATCTGCAGAAAATTGGTCATGACTTTGAGTGGGGTATTTTACCATCTATTGAAAACTGTGCTACATGTCTCCACAAATTAAATATATGAACATATTTTCTCTAAAATTTTAATGCAAGTTTTATTCATGAACAAGAATGAAAAGTGTCTAAACAGTCATGCAAGTGACAGTGTGCATTAGCCTATTGCTTAATATAGTTGACTTGTGTTGCTTAATATAGCTGACTTGTATCACCAATTTCATTACTTATTTATTTTATAGTATTTACAAAATTTTGATGCTAAAAATTCAAAAAAAGAGGCCTTCTACAGTTTTCTCTGCAGAGACATACTTCTAAATTTCTTTAATGTGTGTTGAAGAACCCACAACATTTTGCAAAGCTCTTGTCATATTTTAGTTTTGATCATACAAGATGTACATGACTTTATATGTTACAGGCAAGTACTTGATCTATGAACTAAATCTTCTGGGTCTGTACCTTTTTATGTGCATAATCAATCATTGAACAAGGCACAGAAAAGGTTTTAAGAAACAGCTTCCAAGTCCTAATACTGGAAACTACATTATGATTTAATTACCTGCTTTAACTTTATTTAATCAAAGTTATATAGGTTTTGAAAGAGTACTGAGAGTAGAGGGTCCGCTATACAAAATTCTGAAATCCTTAATGTGTGGTTTGCTTTAATGTAAGCTTAAAATGTATATCCTCAGAAACAAGTTACTTGATGAAATAAAGCTGTTGGGTTGAGTTAAATGCTTTGGAATGTATCATAAATTTCAAGATGCAGTAAAACCTGTCTTGAGAGAACACCCCTTATGCCAACAAAAAGCGATCTATCAAGACAAATGGTCCAACAGGTTTGTGCAAGATGAACAGATTTCAAGGTCAAAATTCAACCGGGTTTAAAAAGGAAAAATACCCATAATTACTGTTTATGCATTTTATTCTTTATTCATAGTCAAAATACTGCATTCATTTCATCTCAAAATAGTTTTATAGAGCTATAAAGATATACAGCTATCATAAAACGTTCACATTTATATTTGAAGACTACATGTACATGTATTAGCATATGAATTGCAAAAGTAACTAGGGTAACATTTATTTATCCTGTCCAAGATAACATTTATTTATCCTGTCCAAGATAACATTTATTTATCCTGTCCATTAGTTACTTCACATGTCCATAAATTTCAGAGTTACTTCAAATGCAGCATTAAAATTGCACAGGTAGCTATGAGAACACTTACTCATCCTGTGTGTGAATTGCACAGGTAGCTATGAGAACACTTACTCATCCTGTGTGTGAATTGCACAGGTAGCTATGAGAACACTTACTCATCCTGTGTAAGAATTGCACAGGTAGCTATGAGAACACTTACTCATCCTGTGTGTGAATTGCACAGGTAGCTATGAGAACACTTACTCATCCTGTGTGTGAATTGCACAGGTAGCTATGAGAACACTTACTCATCCTGTGTAAGAATTGCACAGGTAGCTATGAGAACACTTACTCATCCTGTGTGTGAATTGCAAAGGTAGCTATGAGAACACTTACTCATCCTGTGTGTGAATTGCACAGGTAGCTATGAGAACACTTACTCATCCTGTGTGTGAATTGCAAAGGTAGCTATGAGAACACTTACTCATCCTGTGTGTGAATTGCACAGGTAGCTATGAGAACACTTACTCATCCTGTGTGTGAATTGCACAGGTAGCTATGAGAACACTTACTCATCCTGTGTGTGAATTGCACAGTTAGCTATGAGAACACTTACTCATCCTGTGTGTGAATTGCACAGTAACAGTTTTGATCAGGCTTTGGATAAATATGGAATATATATGCACCAATGAATGAAATGAAAAGACAGAATCGGCCCATACAGAAACAAAAGATAAAGAGATTACTCAATAAACAAAGGGTGTAGCTGGCTGCACTACAGTGAATAAATGATGGCTTGGTGTGTGGACTTTAATAACTGTAACATAAAAAAAGCAAGGAACAACACAAACATTTTACAATGACAGTCGAATCCGGAAAATGATAAGCACTTATTAAAGACAAAGACACAAACCTCACTCACTCCAAGCATTACCGATTGACTCCAAAGACAAACTATGTACTTGACCACTACAGTGAAGTCCTTTCAGAAGATTTCTCATTATGACATTATTGGCATCGTGTGATTTTTCACAAACACTAAGGAAACAACATGAACCTTTGAATTAATTATGCATGTCACTAACTGCTCCGTTTGAAGAATGAATGCTTAATCATAATAGGGATTTACATGACAATGGCAGTTAGTGACATGTACTTTAGTCTGATATATGGTCTGTAGCATATGACACTAGCTGCATGACCTGTAGATTTTAGGAAACCAGCAGCCAGACTCCACTTTTTGGGGGGATTTAGAACAAACCCTCCTAAGTGGTCATGACTACAAAGGATTAAATAAAGGTCAGTGTTGTTTATATACTTTTTTGCGATGCAGTAATTCATAGCACTGTCCTATAGAACAATCTACACTTTGCCTGCAGACCCTCCTAAGTGGTCGTGGTTACAAGGGATTAAATAAAGATCTGTAGTGTTTATCTCTGTTTTTGTGATGCCGTCATTCATAGTAGTGTTAAAAAGCATATTTTGCCTAAAAATCATGGTCGATGGTCATGCTCTGCAGGTGGTCGCTCATGACAGTGCATTTATATAATAATATTAATTTGTGCATGATGATTGTAGTCATAAATGACAGGTGGTCGCTCATAGCAGAGGTCACTTAAGACAGGTTTTACTGTACTAGCTTTTTGGGGAACTACTAAAATCTCCTGTATCTAGTGATTTTCTTGAACCTAAACAAGTCTCCGATGAACAAATTCTGCAGGTATCAATCCCTGATGGTCATAGAAAAAATAAAACTTAAGAAACAAAAGAACTGGACACTTACCGATGAGGGTCTGTGACTCCCACAAACAACCTTGATCAGTTTGTGGCACTTCTTGTGAATAAGGAGTTTACACTGTATGCATTTGAATCCCTGGCGACCCAAACCCCAGATTCTGTCACAACAGTATTCACACACAGCTTTCTGCAAAGCAAAAATTTATAAAGTAAATTCCTGTGCAAAATAAATATTGATATCATAGTTATATGAGTAATATCACAGAGTAGACCCTCTTAGACCTGATATCACAAGTGTTTCACTAGTAGGCTCCTCTTAGACCTGATATCCCAAGTGTTTCACTAGCAGGCTCCTCTTAGACCTGATATCACAAGTGTTTCACTAGTAGGCTCCTCTTAGACCTGATATCACAAGTGTTTCACTAGTAGGCTCCTCTTAGACCTGATATCACAAGTGTTTCAATAGTAGGCTCAACCTAGACCTGATATCACAATTGTTTCATCAGATTTTTTTTTTTTTTAAATGTATTACAGACAGAATTTTGAAACCAACTGGTTTTTACCTGAACAGGTATGACTTATCAAAAGAATCAGGCACATAACTGACCAATCAGATACCTATTCAAAGGCCTGTCCACTACCACAGCTAGAAGCAGTTAGTCTTTCTTTTATACCCCAGCCCTGTCTTCAAGAAATAAAAATATAAGATAATGGAATCTGCTAAATTTGACTTGTCAATTTTCTACTGGGATAAACTACTTTTGCTATACTTTCAATGCTATGCAGTCAATAGAATGACTTCTATTGGGACAAACTACTTTTGCTATACTTTCAATGCTATGCAGTCAATAGAATGACTTCTATTGGGACAAACTACTTTTGGTATACTTTCAATGCTATGCAGTCAATAGAATGACTTCTATTGGGACAAACTACTTTTGCTATACTTTCAATGCTATGCAGTCAATAGAATGACTTCTATTGGGATAAACTACTTTTGCTATACTTTCAATGCTATGCAGTCAATAGAATGACTTCTATTGGGACAAACTACTTTTGCTATACTTTCAATGCTATGCAGTCAATAGAATGACTTCTATTGGGACAAACTACTTTTGCTATACTTTCAATGCTATGCAGTCAATAGAATGACTTCTATTGGGATAAACTACTTTTGCTATACTTTCAATGCTATGCAGTCAATAGAATGACTTCTATTGGGACAAACTACTTTTGGTATACTTTCAATGCTATGCAGTCCATAGAATGATTTCTATTGGGACAAACTACTTTTGCTATACTTTTAACGATATGCAGTCCATAGAATGATTTCTACATCTCATGCTTAAACACAATAAAGCCTGTATTCTTTAAAAGGACTGAACATGTTTTGGGAGGTATTAGCAGGAATTCACATAAATTTTTACCTGCTTTCCAAAGTCAAACTAAAAATACCATAGTACCGTAAATGCTATATTATACGCCTTCACCATGTTTAATGGATCTTTCTGTAGTCACTATTAAGGTATAACTAACTGGATAGTACTGAGCAATGGGTCTCGGTGAGCTTAACCTTTAAACCCTACAAGCAATAGGTTTCTTCCTTGCCCAAAAGGCAAATAATTTATGACTTTTGTTGAAAGAAGAGGCTATAGACAACCAACTGTCGTTATTTACATTCGAAATGAGTATTTTAAGTGTCTCAGACAATTACCACCCACTTTCACACAATGCATGCTGTTGTAATCTATTTATAAAGCAGATAATGTCAATACAACAGCTGATTGGTCAAAATCTAGTTGGGATAATGACATAGAAATGTTCCAATTCATTTGGTCAATCAGCAATCTTCCTTTTTATGGCACCCATCTGTAGCTATCTAGAATGGAGGTTTGACAAAAATGGATCATTTCATATAAAAGTTGGTGGAAATTGAGATGGTTGGCATTCTTTTTTCAAATCCAAATTACTGAGATTTTTCTTCTGAAAAGTAATTACATACTTATATAAATATCTCCTGGCATCTTTATTTTGGCATAACAATATATTAGTAAAACTACACAGTCTTTAAAATACTGGTGACCTGGGGCAAGTGTAACAATATCTGACCTTATGAAAATCATAAAATATTGTCTCTTAACTTCTCCCATATCAACTCTTAAAGATGTGTGATAGTTCGTTGAAAAATTATGACACCCAGTTTCATTGTAAATGTAAATACTGCTAAGAAATCAAGGGCTATCTGTGCAACTACAATTTCTCGAGTTACAAACAGTCTCATATTATATGTTTATCCAAGGAGCCATGTATTAGAATATAATATTTTCATGGTTTTTACCGATTTTAGTACCAAGTTTACATATGGTTCTTTAGTAAAAGCGTAAGACGTGTAGTGGAAAAGTTTACGGTGTTGAGTGTAATTAGGACAGGGATTGATAACTCATGCAACTCACTCGGCCAAGTGCTTGGGAAATTTTTTCCTGGCCCTGTTTTGGTCTCACAGAATAGTTTCATATTTTGACACCTCCTAATTTTTAAGGTAGAAAGCATCAGCCTAATAAGCACCGAGAATTAACCCAAATACCTTAATAACCAGAATGCAATCAATGATAACATTGCTCATCTCCACCTTTACTAGTCTCCAGTAGCCATTGTAAACATTATCATGCAGAAAATAAATTCATACTAGACTGATCTGGCCCCTTTTCTAACTAAAGATTTTTTGCAATCTTTTATGATTACATCTGAACTTTGTCATTTTAAAATTTTGAATTTTAACTTTAAATCTGGATTGTACTGCCAATATTGTGATAATATACTGTGAAACCACCTACATACCTGTGACAGGGCATAAAGGAAATAAAACAATAAAAAAGAACATTCTTTTCTATGATATCAAAGTAGAGGTACTTTTTTGAGTTGATGAAAACCAGATTAATGTTGTTTTTGTATTATTTTTAAAAAAAACATTGTTCTTAAAATCTGCTTAAGAAGCTACTGTCCACCCCAAGAAGACAGGTTTTGCTGGAGTGACAGCCAGCACTACATAGTATATGGATTAATCATTACCTTGATTAGCCACTACAGGTAAAAAGTATGTAAATAGCATGCCCAAAACTCAAGTGGTCATCAGCTAAATGAAAAAAATTAACCAACCCAGTAAAAGATGAAATATACATTACAATGAGTCTTTTTTGTTGTAAGGGTCTGGTAGTAACAGAGATGCATATCATCAATGTCATGATTCTAGCATCAACACTGCCTGAGAAATGAAAATCAAACACACTGAAGTGTAAAATATGTTAATACTAACCTACTACTGAAGAGAGTAGTGCTCATCAAGATGCATCGCCAAGTTTCCTGATTCTAGATGGGATAGTATATACACAACATGCCAAAAACCTATGCAGTCATGAGCTCAATGTAAAAAACTTAACTTAAAGCCAGTAAAATGTTAAATGCAGGTCACAGTGACCTTCTGTGGTATAAGTGTAGTACTAAGAGAGATGTATACAATCATCTAGTTTAATGATTAAATCATCAACAGTAAAAACGTCAACCAAAGGCAGTGAAATTTGAAATATGGGTCACAGTGACCATCTTTTAAGATGAGGGTGTGGTACTCATCATAATGCATCTTCTCACCAAGTTTTATGATTCCAGGTGTAACAGTATTATAAAGTAGAAAATGTGGTCATGAGCTAAATGCAAAAATGACATAATGACCTTTTGTTGTCAGCATGCGGTACTAACTGAGATGCACACAATCATCTAGTTTGATGATTCTGGTGTGAACAGTGCTTGAGACTGAACCCAATTTAGTGAAGCATAAAATATGGGTCACAGTGACCTACTTTTGGGACGAGGGTGTAGTATTCATCTGGATACATCCCCTCACAAAGTCTCATAAATCTTGGTATAACAGCATGTACAGAAGGTGCTAAAAACCTATCGGATTGTGAGCTAAGTGCAAAAGCTAAACCAAAACCAGTAAAATGCCAAATGTATGTCACCATGACCTTCTTTTGTGTGGTACTAATAGAACATAAAATCATCTCGTTTGATGATTCTACCATGAACAGAGCTTGAGAAATAAACTTAAAGCACCATATTTAACCTAGGTCAGTGCAGATGAAACATGGGTCACAGTGACTACTTTTATGATGAGGGTGTAATACTCATCAAGATGCATCTCCTCACCAAGTTTCATAAATTTAGGTATAACAGTATATATACTGGGTGCAACAAATCTATTTGATCATGAGCTAAAAGCAAAACATAACCTAAACTAAAATGTGAAAGAAAGCCACAGGGAGTACAATAGCTTACCTCTACTTCATAATTTTCTTCTTTCATTTAGTTACCTTCAACTTTGACCTTTTGATCACAACAAAAACTGACCTATGAAAGCCCACCCCTAAGATATATTCCAAATCCAAAGATGGTGGGATCAAATGGTACTGGCATTCAAGAAAAGTAAAAACTTTAACACTGAGATTAATCTAGAGTGTACATATGGACACACATAGCCAACAAAGTGATTTCTATGTTGTGTTTGCACCAAGGTGGGCTTGGCAAAATTTAAACGGCTTCTTTCTTATCCAAAGTTTGGTAAAGGTATGTACTCTAGAAGAAACCATGATTCTTCTTTCATTCATTGACCTTGACCTTTCACCTTTTGACTATCAACAAAGTTTGGTCAAGATCCGTATATAGCACTAATGTTATATAGTGCAGAAATCAAAATGTATAGATGGACAATGTCGTAACATTATACACTCCACTTTATGGAGGCATATAAAAATGTCATGTGAACAAAAGCTCTTACCCTTGAAAATCTTTTGGCTTGGAACAAGTGTCCATTGACTCTATACAACTTTCTCCATCTCCTAGCACCTCTTCTGTACATATTCCCTGAAAATACAATAAAAAATATTAATATGATCCTTTGAAAGCGACAAATTGAGCAGAGTAATAACTTTAACAAGAAATGTTTTCATGGAACAAACATGATCCATCATTTAACAGATGGATAGACATCAAGGTGTGTACGAATGCATGAAGGGACAAAGATAACAATATACAGTACTCCCTCATTATAATAATGTCCATGGGAGCCATGGAGTATATTGTATTATAGTGAGACCACCTTACAATGAAGAGCATAATATATATGTCTACTACTGAATAATGAAATGGAATCCTACACCATATCTGCCTTATAACAGGAACTGTATTACAATGAATGGCTTTATAATGAGGGGGGCTGCTGTATGCACATACCACTTTCATGATGGGACATAAAATGTTTAATTTTTATAAAGCTTAATTTCAAAAGGAATTTCATCAATTATGAAGAAAAAAAAACTGCAGCATGTGTGAATATAAAATAAAGAGGAAGACTCCTTACACACGGAGTATCAGAACCTGGAATCTTGGCATCTAACATACAGGTCAGTTGAAAATTTTAGTGTTCACTTTCCAATATACAGTCAAACCTGTCACTAGCGGCCACCCATATGAAAAGGCAAAACTGGCCTTTGTACACAGGTGACCTCTCTACGTAGGTTCCCCTTTTAAAATTGTTTTTTGGACAAATACCATGCACCAAATATCATTATCATTATCATTATTATTATTATTATTATTATTAGTACGTTATCAAGATTGTTTTATGTGCACTATACAACAAAATAATAAATTATGCATATATGTTGTTCTCTCCCAAATTTATGTTCCACATAAGATTACTGAATCCTGCTCACTTTAATCCTTCCAATAAATGAAATCATCAGTGATTTAAAATAATCACCGATCTTAGTTTGTTCATGCTGTAAAAACAATATCTAGATTAGTCAGTTGCTCAACTCGCCGAGATCAAAAGACAGTTGGCTTATGTGAGAAGCCTGTGATGAATAGAAAATGAAAAGAAGCCATATGTGGCTATTCTTTGTGACACATGAACCGAAACTTTGCCCATCTTTACAAAGTTTTAAATATTGAATGACCCCTGAAAAGGGATGTAATTCGTACCTCTTCTCAAAGATGAACTTTTTCTTCAGAGATAGCTTTAATTCACAGGCAAATAGATGAAGCTATTGAACTATACCTGTTACAATGGCACAAAATGCAACTTCCATTTCTGCTGCAATAACATAACTACTTTTCCCCACTATCCAGCCAATGAATTGATTCGACCCTCTACCATAATGATAAACATTTCCTCACTTTTGAATCTGACATATTCACACCTTTGAGTTACACTATCAACGTGATTGGAGTACAGTGAGTACAAGCAAGATAAGAAATGTTTGCAGATCGATTCATATGATATTCCTTTATCTAAACAATGCCTTCTTCATGAAGCAAAAGATTGAGAGGTCACTGTAAATACATGCAAGTGCTTGTTTAAGGCAGGGAGAAACCATTGTTTGGTTAGGAAACACCTGGTCGCTGACCGCAGAAGACAGGTGACCATTACATACAAGACATTTATAGGAAAAATTTGCCAGGGGGAAATCAGAATGGCCACTGTGAACAGGTGACCATTAGGACAGGTTTAACTGTATTTCCAAAATAAAGTAAGGCACATTGTCCATATGCATTTTCGAGTTTTGTAGTAAAGTATGTTTCTTTGATGATACTTACCCAATCATAATACCTTAGGAGTATGTCCACTACCTCACAAATCCAGACCTTGCATTAGCCACAAAAGTTCTAAAAAGTTGTCTGCTTACCAATGTGGAAGTTGGATAAGAGTGGTCTCCCCTTGGATAGAAAGGAATGGCACCAAATCCCATCCATTCTTCAGTTACTATTGGAGCAGGTGTGCACACTCAGTTACTACTAGAGTGGATGTGCACACTCCAAGTGGGGAGTGGGCTTGGAAGGGTGTTGTATCCAGGACAACAGAGCCTGAGTAAAAATATCATTCCTTACTCTTGTAGATCTCCCTCTTCTAATCAGTTCAGTTCACATGAATCCCACTTCAGAGCCCATACTGGGTCCTGTAGATGCCATTGGGGCAAAGGGTCCAAGATAGAAATTTCAAGACAAAGGACTGATTCCCCATGAACTGGAGTCTGTTCTTGGCAAGAAAAACTGGGAGTATCATGAGTGAAGTCAAACCATCATGGCAGAACTGCCAATAGTTTGGATCAACTGACAAGACATGTGTTTCATTGGTCCTGCCTGCTGTAGCTAGAACAACTAGGAAGCAGGTTTGTACTATAGGTGAGTTAAAGAAGTTCTAGACATTGGTTCAATGGGTTGCTTTATTCAACCATATCAGAGCCCAAAGAAGATTCCATCTCTGATGAAGGGACAAAGCCTTCAGTTGAGACAAGTCAAAGTTCACAAGAGGGTCAGAGAGGTCATTGTTTGGCCTATCCACCCATCCATGATGTCAGAACATTTTTAGATTGTGGAATAGCCCTTGTAGTGATGGGAGCTAACTTCTTCTCCTTGGAAAGCCCAAAGGAAGAAGTTAGCAATCTGTGGTGCCAAGGCTTGGAAGGAAATGTGTTTCTGCTCAGGCCACTGAGAAAGAAGCTCTCCACTGCCCCACATATGCTTTTAAAATGGTGGGCTTTCTTGACAGAGCAACTATGTCCACCACTTATTCTGAAAACCATTTTCTTCTGAGGGCTTGCTTGATATGAGCCAAGGTTCAGCATCTCTGAGTGTGGATGGAAAACCTGCATTCATGATTATTTAAGAAAGGCAGGGAGGTGGCAGGATCTTCCTGGGAATCTCTGCTGCTAAGTTCAATGATTTTTTCCCACTTGAGGGGAGTAATCAGGATCAGACAGTACTCTGATTTCCTCACTTCTGCAAGACTTGGGAATCTGAGTAGAGTTGGAACAGCATATGCCACAAGACCTTTTCAGTTCTGGGAAAGAAGGCTTTCTGATCTGGGACTGGAAAGATGAAGTTTGCGAGATTTGGCTTCTACTTCTTCACAAAAGATTTATGAGAGGTCAACTGCAATGAGTGCTGATTCAACTGAAGACCAAGAGGAGAAAGAACTATTCAATATGAATCAGATGAATCTAACATATGTCAAGTCCTCTAGGAAAATCAGCCTGCCTGGGATGTGGCATACTTGGATGTAGGTTAGTCAGTGATGACACCATCTGAGAAAATCCTAAGCAGGATGCAGAGGTCTGGGGATTTGTTTCCCCCTTACCTTCTGATGTGCCAGGTTAAAATTGCTGGCCATTGCAGGTGCAAAAGAAAATAACTGTTGACACTTGGAGATTGAAGTGGCCTTTCAAAGCAATAAAGAATGTCAGCAACTCGACCAGAATGTCAAAGTTCTTGAAGAATGACTGATCTTTTTTGACTAAGAGATTAATAGATAGCTTCAAAGGCAGTGGCAGACAGAGACCGAGTCTTCTCTCATTATCATCGGATAAAAGATAAAGGATGATGGTGATTGTGAGCATGAATCTTTGCAAACAGAAGAGTGGGGTCATAGGAGAGCCTCCTGTGGATGGGTACAATGACGGAGCTGGTGAAACAGGTTGTGTGAGACAGTGAACA
Source organism: Margaritifera margaritifera (assembly GCA_029931535.1). NCBI lineage: Eukaryota > Metazoa > Mollusca > Bivalvia > Unionida > Margaritiferidae > Margaritifera > Margaritifera margaritifera. The sequence goes on along the minus strand of JAQPZY010001640.1, from coordinate 5,519,379 downwards.
AAGACTGGGAGTTTGTCTATGTTGGGGCACATTTATCTCCATGTGTTCATTATATGTATCCATTGCTAGTACCGAGCATCTGGGTATGGGGTGTCGCCATAGCCAGTACTGGGTCGTGACAGAGTAGGGACAAGGGATGTAACTGTCCAGTGCCAGTCCACTATACTTCCATGAGTCTGATACTGTGCAGTGTGAGTCGCTTCACCAATTCCAGTCCCAGATATGCTTAGTATGCTACACATCTGAGTCAGAGCTGGTGCTGGAACTGTCATGACCAGGTGCCAGGCATTATTTGCGCTTTGAAGCCGTGAATTTGTATACTGTGAAAACTGATCTCCATACCCAATTCCAGTGCTGAATACTTTATATAATTGGAGCCCAGGTCAGAGCTGGAGCTGGAACTGTCATGGCCAGAAGCCAGGTTGCTATCTGTGTCTTAAAGCTATCTGTGTCTTAAAGCTGGGAACTAGTATACCAGGAACATCGATCACCTTACCAAAACCTGGGAGCTGATGGCATAGGTTGAGACTGTACTAGCCCTGATGTGGTACACAACCATGTGGCATCTGGTGCCCAAGTCCAGTACAGGCTATCCTGAGAAAGAACACCGTAGCAAGTACTGGAGTACATCTGTTTTGACTGTGTATCTACCATTAGGCTAGATGGATCACAGTACCATATCAATTTTGACCCACTGTATTGTCGTTAAAATCTTATTTGCCTGTGGCAATGATGAATGAAGTGTCAACAGAGGTGATGGAGCAGCAATACTGATGGAGTCCGCACCATTCAGCATTTCCACACCGTCTCTCATGGCTCATATCTGACCAAAAGTGCACCCCATATAACTGATCTACTGATAGGGTGGACAACTTCAGTAAAGACAGACACATTTACACACCACATACCTAATCCTGCCCATTGTATTGACCCCAGTAAAAATAAAGAGCAGAACAATACCATGCACAGGTGAAATCAGTCAAGCATCACTTTAATCTGACTCTGAAAAGGATGCTAATGATAACAAAAACAGCCTATTTAAATTACATGTATGACCTTACAACATGTAATAACAGACAAGTGTTTGAACGATTTCATAGACCACGTCAAGAAATATAGACCCTAGGGGAGGCAATTTGACTTAAGTACTATAGACCCTAGGGGAGGCAATTTGACTGAAGTAATATAGACCCTAGGGGAGGCAATTAAAATGCCATTGATATACTTATTGTATGACAAAGTTAGACAAATGAAGTGCAAAATATTCATCTTTGATGAAGATAAAGAACGAAATAGACAGAAATATAGTTGGAGAATACATCCCTGCATGAGAAAACTTGCCCGAATCGCTCAAATGGTGAAAAGGCATGAGTGGAAGCAGTAACTGACAAATGGGTGGGATCTGGTGACAATCCCTCTATCAAAGGGGAGACCATTCTTGTCAGACTGCCATCTTAGAAAGAAGATGACATTTTTGCACTTTTGTCAAGTCAAGCCTGCGAGGGCTGGATTTGCGTGGTAGTGCATGTACTCCCAAGATTATGATTGCGGAACATATCTGAAGAAGAAAGTCAATGATGTGATGGAATACATATACAATAAATGGGGTTTCCTTCACCAACCTCTACAAAGAAGAAATGGGTGAAAAAATTATCAATGTTAGGGTTTGAGTATCAAACATTAAAATCCCAGTCTTAAAGTTGAATGTTTTCATTAAGCATGTCCACAATCTCTCTCATGTACTGCACAATGTTATGTGGATAAAGCCAATGTTTGAAAAAAATATGGACAACACAGTGGGCTGTTAAATTAAAAAAGACATTTCTCTTTTTGTGTATCAAGTTTAAAAAACCTAAGAATGTGATTTGACCTGTTTATCTGATTTTCATTTTTTTGCCAAATGTAACAATTTGGCACAGCTATTTCTCATAAATGTAAGTCATATCTGACATACCGTAGTATCAGAAATTTTTGTGGGGGACCAATTTTTGTGGTTTTCATTGTTGCTCCGAACCACAACTTTAAATACCCAACGAAAACTTTGCCACGTATGATGATGACCCCCCTCCCATTTTCTTACTGTGTTTTGTTTCTAGAGATTAAGAAAGCTACTAGTATTTGAAAAATCAGCATCAATACCGTAATCTAGAAATCAAATATTAGCTTTTACACATGTTTGTTTTATTTTAACCCTTTGAAAAAAAGAATTAAAAACCATTTTATATTGTTTCAATGCACATGTATCAATAAGTTATCTGTAATTTCCACTCACTGCCTTAAATCGATATGTGAGATAAGGATAGAGAGAAACGAGAAATAGCATAAGGTATTCAAACACTAGTAATGCTGAAAATGAAAGAAAGAATAATAAAAAATACTAGTATATCAAAATTAATTTTAATACTTATTCAAATCGATCTTTCACTCAAGTACAACTGTTGTTGACAAATGTAAATCCTCCTGAAAGCACATTTCATTTTATCCATGCATTTTTAATCCAAAAGAACAATAAGCCTGTAAAATACTAGAACTATTGCTTGAAGCACTATTATTCATGAAACACTATGTATATACACTAATTACAGCAGAGTATTAAAGCTCACACTTCACTTATTTTCAGACAAAGACACTATATCAACATCGTATCACTCAAGTCTCAAGGAACACACAAATGCTTGTCATGTAAATAATCCCCAAATTGCAGAATTAAACAAGTCCAGCTTTCTCAAAAGCACTGATAATTAGGTCCAATCTTTCACTCATTGTCACATGAGCTGCAATTATCCATTCAGCCAGAATTGACTTGATTAATGAGGTTGCAATCAGTGATTGTCACCAGTAACATCTTCCTTTTCTGTGATGGCCTCCATGACCTGTTTGGCATACCAGTTGTGGACGTGTGATTTTAATTCTTCTTTGTGCTCTTTATTTATTGTTAAGTCTAGTGGTTGAAGTTGGTGTGTACATGAGGCAGGCACAAACAAATGCGTGATTCCACTGTCTTTCAATTGAGTGTGTGTCTTCTCACTTTGGTGGGCTCTAAACACATCAAATATTGCCACAGGGCAGCCAGTCACATGTTTTGTTCACTTTATGGACAGTAGTTTAAGTAATAGATCATACAGATCTACTTTAATAACCGACTGACTTAGTGTTGTTGCCTGCATCAGCTTCCTTTGATGTTGAGCACTCTGACAAAAACACAGTGTAGGTGACTGATCTTGACAGTTGTTTTATTTGTGTTCATAGAAGTGGTAGTATTGTTTTAGTGTTGTTTGCTGCGTCTGCTTTTATTGATGTTATTCTCATGGACGAAAACATGGTATAAGTATTTAACTTGTAAGGTATTTGACTTTTGCTCATAAATGTGGAAGTATTGTTTTAAACATTCAAGTGACCGCTGTTTGTGCCGGCATAATTTTATTCTTTTGTATTCTTTATTTTGGGTATTTGTAAAGGTTAAACCACAAAATTAAATACTTACTAATAGGCAAACTTTGACAGGCAAAACATGAATTTAAGTACCCACGACAATGTCTTTTTTTTTTTTTTAAAACACGAAAATTGAGCCCCACGAATATAGATGATACTATAGTAATATACATGGAAGTTATCATACCTGTGTGTGTGTGCATGTGGGTGTGTGCATGTGTGTGTACAGTTTTTGCACTATTCTTTAATGTTTCACAGGTTTTCTCTAACCTAGCTATTTATAAAAATAATGTTTTCTTTGAGAAAACTACTAAACAGAATTCCACCCAACAAAAGTAATTTATTTAAATACGCTGTGTTTAAAAATTAATTAATAACTTACAACAAGCAGACTTTCCACCTCAAAAATACATAACACTTAATTGATGGGCATTTCCATCAAATCCATGAATAAAGTTTTATTTGCTCAGGTCCTCAAACAAGTCTTGATGGATGATAATAGAAGTCAGTTGTTATTACTAATATCTTGTTTCTTTTTAACTAGGGCCTAGGCTACACATATTTCATTCTAAAATCAATTGGCTTCTTTCCTACCCTAAGTGCAAGCTATCCACAAATGTTGGTTGAGGTATGTCATGTAGAACTAATGCTATTGTACAGAAACGATTTTAATTCTTTTACTCACTTTGACCTTGACCATGACCTTTTGACTCCAAAATCAATTGGTTTCTTCGCTACCTCAAATGCAAACCATCCACAAATGTTGCTTGAGGTATGTCATGTAGAACTAATGTTATTGTGCAAAAAACATTTTTATTCTTTCAGTCAGTGACCTTGACATTTGACCTTATGACTCCAACATCAACAGGGCTCTTCCTTACCCCAAGTACAAGCCACCCACAAAGTTTTGTAACTGTAGATGATGGAGAAGTGAAGTTTTATTGTGCTGCAACCATTTCTCTTCTTTCAGACTGACTCTGACCTTTGACCTTTTGAGCCAGAAATTCTTCCTTACCCGAAGTGCAAGCCATCCATAAAGTTTAGCAACTGTAGAAGGTGGAGAACTCAAATTATTGTGCAGAAACCAATTTTCTTCTTTCAGCCATAGTGAGGTGAACCTTATAGCTTTTGAGCCCAAAATTGACATAGTTCTTCCATATTACAAGAGCAAGTCATCTATAAAGTTTGCTAACTGTAAATTGTGGACAACTCGAGCTATTGTATGGAAATAAAATTGATAACAGACAGATGGCATAAGATAATACGTTCCACCTTATGGTGAGTATATAAAAAGAATATGGAGTGAGGGACTAATGTAATGTCAGTGGTACAGACCCTGGTGCAATCATCCACTATTATAGGGTTTTGGTAATACCAGGAAAAAAGCTTTCACACCTTTACTGTCATGTGCCTTGTGGCTAAACAGTATATTAAGAATTGGGAATATATAATGACCAAACAACTGCATGGGATGTCCAATATCCAACATGTCAAGTTAGCAAACGGTCATTTGAGCTCATTTGTCGCTCATGTCCAGCAAATATGTAAATTTTTGGGGTGTATTTATTTATAAAGTCACTGAACTCTATTCTATCAGTTATGACGATTCTTTACTATAAAAAGTGGTGCAAAATTTGTACATTTTGAAATTTTTCCAGAAATAACATGTGATAAATATGCTGAATCAGATTCTTGGCTATTTTAAACTCGATACGTAAAAAAGAAAAACTGGACAACTCTCTGTGTAATCTGCATTTTTGATCCCTCTCGTGCATAACCTGAAAGGTCTCTCATAGTTTTGCTGACATAACATCATGCTATGTATGAGAGATTGATGGCCTTTTTGAGGTGGACAAATAATGTAACCTCCAGACCAAGATGGATTTCCTTGTCTCGGTGCCAAAAACAGTGAGGACAATTAATATTATAACAGTGTACACTATAGTATTGAATTATCATAACAGTATACACTACAGTATTATTATCATAACAGTGTACACTACAGTATTAGTATCATAACAGTGTACACTACAGTATTATTATCATAACAGTGTACACTACAGTATTATTATCATAACAACTTGTACACTACAGTATTATTATCATAACAGTGCACACTACAGTATTATTATTATAACAGTGTACACTACAGTATTATTCAGACACGATTTTGGTTCTTGAGAGAAAAAACTGAAATTGTGAAAGGGGATCAGAGGATCATCCCCCAGCGGGGTCTCAAGGGATGTTTTAGACTCTAGGAGTATACAAAACTGGTGGTCTTTATTACCATAATATTTTGCAAAGTTGTTACTTCATTCCAACAACAAATAAATCATTTGAAAAATAACAAACTTACCCAACTTTAAACAATACTTCCGAAATTTCACAATGTTCATTGTCACATCAACTTATTCTCCAAAAATATTAGTGCTGAAGTCATCACATTTGCATGTCAGTGTTCACATAATAATTCAGCAAAATAATTTCTTCATTTTTGCAGCACATATTACATGTAAATCACACTTTTCTCTTCTCATAACCAATCTCTTTTTTTCCTTCATTGTAAAAGTTTTTAATTACATACTTCCATTATATAAAATATTCAAATAAATTCACTTGTCTTTTCCCCCAATGGACACAACCTGTTGATACTGATGTACTAGTCTTAATTTTTTATAGCCTTGGCAAAGATTTTTTGCTTTCCTTTTCACATATTCTAACACCCTCTCATGTAAGAAAAATACTGTATTGGACTTTTTACTGATGCCTTCATACCGTATTTGATGTTCTGTACTGAGTTGTAGGTTTCTACGTTTATCCTCCCCGATTTGGAATCAATAATTTCATTCACGACATTGAATGATGATTCTACTTGTGAGCCATGAAAACAACTCAGTAAAGACATGATCATCTTTGATAGACATGGGTATCTGGCAACAGTATCATCACTTGCCCACCAGTAATCTATACTTTGTCCCTCCTTAAATTCTGGAAGGGAATCAGTTTGGAATTTTCTAACTTCCAAATCATACTGGTCCAATTCCTTCTCATTTAACACATTAGACACTACTGTGGAGTTTGTAATAGTAGTTCAAGTCTTTCTGGCAAAGATCGCAAAAAAGCTAGTCCTCTGGTGTTCAGTTTTCTTACAAATTGACCGACTATGTTCTAATCGACTTTGCGTTCAAGCCATTCCCATTTCCACACATTTTTCAAACCTTTATTCAAACTTCTTGTGTCCGTGTCTCTATCAATAATTTGAGACACCATGTTTAGCAAGAATACTTATTTCCATCAGTTTCCATTATGCGAAGATTCACTGGACAAGTACAAACTTTTGATCAATCAGAAAGCTCTTTACAACAATCATCTGTTAAATAATATATGGAACGAATACTATTATAAGGATCTTGTGGAATGGGACCAGACAGACCGTTATTTGAAAACCAGATCAGAGATGATATAAAAAAATGGACCATATCAAGCAAAACTGGATTCAGGTCTGGCAAAATGTGGAATTCTGCTTTAAAATGGAACAAAATCAATTCTGATTACCATCATAACAGTGTACACTACAGTATTATTATCATAACAGTGTACACTACAGTATTATTATCATAACAATGTACACTACAATATTATCATAAGTGTACACTACAGTATATCATAACAGTGTACGCTAGAGTATTATTATCATAACAGTGTACACTACAGTATTATTATCATAACAGTGTACACTACAGTACTGAATCCAATGACACAAATACTTTTGTTATAATCAAATTCATTAGAGATTTAATTACTTACGATCCTCTCCCACACAAGGCATTCCTGGACGTTGTGGAACATTTGGAAAAACTGAGAAGAAAAAAATTAACAAATTTAGGAACTGACTGCTCAACATCAAAACAGCATAACAGAATATTGGCATCAATTAAATTCAGGTATCTCTCTACTTTATTCAATAAATCTGTCATTTTCCAAATAATGACAGAAAATATTTAGGTATATTACCATGGATACTTATGTATAGAGAAACATATTTGTTAAGGATCACAAAATGTTATTCTTTTTGTCCTTTATATACAAATTTTATTAAACTGATGCAAAGGGGCACATCAATTTTGCCCTTTATTACCATGTGTAGATATGTGTACCCTAAAACAGGATTCAATGTACTTTTTGGTGTGCCCTAAAACAGGATTCAATGTACTTTTTGATTGCATAAATTCCAGTTTTCCTACTAATTGCTGCAAAACAGCAGAAACAAAAAACATTCAACAAAGTTTATAGGAATTTGTAAATTTGTCTGAATATTTTCATTATATTTAATTGAATGATCGACTGACTGATTTGTGTTTATTTTGCACATCAGCACATGTAAGGTTATATTGCACTGAGGCAACATGAGTAAAGTGTCTCGCCCTGAGACATTCCACAGCCACCGACACAGCTTGGTCAGGTCAGGATTAGAACCCACACCCTTCTGGTTGCAAGTACAGACTTCAAACCACTACACCAACACAACTCCTAAAGAAATAGAGCACCTGGCCAAAAGCTACATTTGCACTATTTAAAATCCCAGATACCTGCATAATAAATGATTTGTATATATAAATCATATTAGATGAAATTGCAATCTATAAATTCTTGCTCTGTTGGAAATTGGAACAGTTTCAGAAGTATAAATATTTGCTGGATGCTAAATAGGCCATTTGATGAATAAAATCATTATGCCCCTCTGTGATAAATAGTTAAAGTGTTGTTACACTTACCATACCTGCCAACCTCCCAGACAGTGTTGGGGGGTTTCTGAGACTCAAAATGTGTGTTTTGATGTCCCAAAGGGGGTCAGTGTGTGCGACACAAAAAGCGGCATTGAACAATTGAGAATAAATTATCTACTCAAATAAGCCTATAGAAAATGACTGGAAATTTAAGTTGAAATAAAAGAAAATCAAATATATGTTTTTTTAAGCATTTTATACACTTTCAAACAGAAAAGAGTTGGTACACTTTGTGACTGACCGAGGGGGCTGGGCTTTCTTTTGAACCAGGATATCTTTTTTTCTTTTACCTCAAGATAATTTATTCTTTTCAACTAATATAATGGATCTAATTCATTCTCTTTTTTCAACAAATCAGAGCAAGAATATTTTTTTCAAGCTATCTGGGGTCTGGAATATTTCTTTTTCTCAAAAAAAGCCCAGCCCACCAATGCTCCTTAAAGATTAAATGGTCAGTCCAGCATTGTCAAATATCATCACCACACAAACACACATATGTACATACACTCACATAATCACAACCATATAGACATTAAATAACAAAATACACCAAGTTTCTCTCTTAAATAGGTAGGTAAATTAATTGATTTATAAATTCAGGTGAGAAACTTTTTAGACCACCACATTATTTGGTGCTTGGTTGAGTATGCCAGGTGACTGAGCAAACATCCATTGGCTATTGTTAACCCTGGACTGAGCAAATGATTGCACAGAATGCATTGAAGACAAACACAAAGAAGACTTAATTGTGACTTTATTGCTGATTTTTCAGTAATAATTAGATAAACAATTATCAGTTTATTAAGGAGCTAACGTCTTTTTCAAAAATAAACAAGAAGCAGTGACATGATATTTTTTCTTCAAGAATACAAGACATCTTGCTAAATGATTAAATAAAACTCTTGTTTATTTTGGCACAAAAGCTTTGTAGTACTTCAAGAAATTGGTGAAATTATTGTAAAATTTCATGAGCCATGCCATGACCATACTATATCCGAATTTGTGTTATAATGAAAGTATGTTATAGCGGGGCTTTTACTCTGTGTGTGTGTGTGTGTGTGTGTGTGTGTGTCTATATATATATATATATATATATATATATATATATATATATATATATATATATATATATATATATATATATATATATATAGATATATATATATATATACCTAGTTGGTCATGAGCTAAAAGCAAAAACTTAACCCAAGTCAGCAAAATGTTAAATGTAGGTCACAGTGACTTTCCTTTGTGATAAGGGTGTGGTACAATCATTGATGTCTATCATGAACTGAGCTTGTGAAAAAAACTTTAAATGCAAAATTTATGCAAAGTCAGTGAAGTGTGAAATATAGGTAAGAACCTACATTTGTGACGACAATGTAGTACTCATCACAATGCATTGCTCACCAAGTTTCATTAATCCAGATATAACCAGTTGAATGATTTTAGGTAAAACAGTATTTATACAGTGTGCAAAAAGCCTGAGCTAAACACAAAAACTTGACCAAGAATGTACAACTAATGTGCATGTATGTTTAAATTTAACCCCCTCCAATTCCAAACTGCTGCCATTGACCTAGAAAGAAAGAATGGTTGACAATCAGTGAGGGTGTACATATTGAAGGTGTACATAAAAATACATATGTACCCTCACTGAATGTCAACCATCTGTATGGATGCCAACATCCAGGGTAGTACAATAGCTTATGTCCACTTCATAGAGGTGAGCCAAAAAATGATGTTAATGATGCCTGTAGGCTTTTTTAAAGCATTAAAGTGCTAAAATGTCATCTGCTTACTGAAACAGAAGGCAACTAGAGGACCGAGTGGTCTCCATTTGGACAGAAGGACTGGCACCAAACCCTATAATTCATCAGTTACTACTGGCGTGGAATTGCACATTCTTCCAGGCCTTGAAAGGGAGTGCTCATATTATGATTGGTAAGTATTATGGAAGAAACATATTTAACTTCGAAAAATCAATTTCTTTTTCAAATACATTACCCAATCAAAAAATGCTAGGAGAATAGATAAGAGATGGAGGGAGTTACATCCCCTTACCCCAGAGTTGTCCCTGACTCCAATCTCCTAACATATGAGAAGCAGCTGAATCTTGTGTGAGATATGGGCAGTGTGAGATATAGGCAATGGATAGTACACATCAATCAAGAGATGCTATTTTAGGAGAAAAAAATCTTTGTTCCCACAAATCCAGTGGAAATAAAGAAACCCATGTTGTTACAAAGCTCCCATGGGACCAAGGAAGGTTGCCTGTTGCATTGCTGACATAGGTCCTACCAGGTCTTTTGAGATGAAAGGTATCACAGATAGATGCTATAGAATGTTGTGTCAGAAAAGTAGCAACTACTGTAGCTTCATGAACCAAAATGTGTAATACAGTTCATATGGTCTTGGGTTAATTTTTAGATAACCCAATGAATCCAGGATGAAAGAGCCTGAACTGAAATATCATCATTTCCTTCTTGAGTCGTAAGAACAAGTGAGATCTCACTCTTCTGATGGGTTCAACATGTTTCAGGTACCACTTCAATGCCCTGACTGGGTTCTAAAGATACCCTTGGGAAGAAGTGTCCACTGAGCACATCAGTTTCAAAACAAAAGACTTATTTGCCAAGAATGGGAGTCTGTTCTTAGCTATAAAATCAGGAATGATCATGAAAGTAACCAAACCTTCATGGCAGAACTGCAAGTTGTTAAAGTTTACCAATAATGTATAAATCTGACTGATTCTGTCTGCTAAAGCTAGTGGTGACTAGGAAGCAGGTCTTATATGAGATGTGAGTTAGCAAAGCTTTAGATGGATAAAAGGGTCATTTTTTTAACCATGTCAAAACCCAAGGCAAATTCTATTTCAAACAAAGCCCTTCAGACAAGACTAGTCTAAACTGGCTAGAAGATCAGAGAGGTATTTGTTTTGTCCTATGTCCTCCCTTCCATGATGGCAAAACTATTAGGAATTTGTGGAATGGTAGTCCTTGATTGAGACTAACTTTTCCCAAAAAATCACAGGAGGAAGTTAGCAATTTGTGGTACCAAGATTTTTAACCAGGTGTTATTTTTCTACTTGCACTACTGGGAGAAAACTCTCTATTTTCCCTCATAGGCTTTCAAAGTGATGGGTCTTCTTGCCCAGGCAATTCTGTTCACCACTTGTTTGCATTAATATTTCTTTCTGAGGACCTGTTTGATGTGAGCCTGGCGTGCAGGTAAAGCATTTCTGGTTGTGGTCGGAAAATCTGCATCATGCACTTGTTTCAGGGAGCATGGAGATGGCAGGATTTCCCTTGAAATCTCTGCTGCTAGATTCAGGAGATCATTTATCTATTATTTTTCAGGATTAGTCTGTGCTGGGATTTCTTCATCTTCTGAATGACCTTTGGAATCAGAAGGGTTGAGAGAAAGGCATACACATGGAAATTGTTCCAATCAGTGAAGGGGCACTGACCAGATTTTCAGATCTGGGATTGGGATGACAGAGATTGGGAGTTTGGCATTCCACCTTGTTGCAAAGACATCCACTAACAATCAAACCCAATGGGCACAGGTTAGATTGAAGACAAAGGAGTAAATGGATCATTCTGTGTGAATTGCTTGATTCTGCCTGGACAGCATGTCCTCTAAGACACTGAGCATGCCTAGGATGTGGCAGACCTGAATGTGGATATGTAGATAATGACACCACATGAGAAAATCCCAAACAAAAAGGCAGAGATCTGAGAATTTGATTTCTCCCTTGCCTTCAGAAATAACAGATGGCAGCAGATTTGTCTGAAAGAATTAGAATACCTTTTCAGATAATGTCTTCTGGCATGATTGAAAGGCATTCAATAGGGCTTTCATCTACAGGACATGGGTGTGCATGTACATCTCCTGAAGGAACCAAACCCTGCATACCTGCAAGGAAAGCAGAAGGCAGGCACAACAGCTGATCATGCTGGTATCTGTGCAAAGTATGATTTCCTGCATCTTTGTTAGCCAAGGTCATCGATCCACTTCATTCTACATTGACCCTTTCCATATGTAGATAGATGAAGACTAACTGTCCATAGCAAGCAAAATCAATTCACCCATCAGACTGCTCATTACTTGACCTGTTCTATTTTCAATATGGTGAATTCCATGATGTTCACCTGCCTTGACTAGAAAGAAAAAAGTGTATGAAAAGTCTAATTTGGAGAAATTTACATGTAATGTGTCATTGTATATGGTGGCTGCTGCGATTATTCCCAACTATCAATGTGAAATGAAGTGGATCGATGACCCTTGGTTAGTGAAGATGAATTTCTGGTAGATGATTATGAAATGGAATGCCGGCAATAAGCTGAGGTAGAAGGATTATCTGCATGGTCCTCAAATGCCTATAGCCCAAAATGACAAGATCCAAAACTGCATTTAAGAGACTCAAGGAGTGAAGGAATTTCTGGATTTATATTTTTTGACTCATCAAGTGGATAAAAGACACCATGAAGATGATCTTCATGGCAAGATTCTGAGTAAGACAAATCCAATTAAGAAAGGTTTTTGAGCTCCATATCCAGATGAGTGAAAAGCTGGGACAGGATATGATTGCATCTGTCCCTGTTGATAAGGAATACAAGGCAGAGCAAGAAAGAAACAACGGATTTTGTGTCTTTGTGCAAAAAGTTTCTCACACTTTGAATTTGGAGGATGCTGTCCAGATAGTTCAATGTCAGAAATGTGGAGATGGCATTGAGAGCTAACCTCAGGGTTTCTTTCCTGACTTTGGATGCCTGTATATGTTGCGAGTAAACTCCTGGTGAATTTGTTTTGCAAACACTTTCTATCACCCTTTTCTGGATTCTATAGTGAAATGATTATGTCTTCCACCCAGTTGGATGTCATAAAACAGTAACATGAGCATGGCATCATTTTCTGCAGGAATGAGGTTGGCCAAAAGAGAAACTGGGCCGAAATTGGTCCTTCTCTCCCTGTGCTGTGTTATCTGTTGTTCTGGGAAATTGGGCCCTTGCCAAAGAGTAATGTTCGGAGGCAGATTTCCCCATAGGAAATGCCTTAGTTGCATCTTTCCATAATTCTCCTGCCCCTCTTGGGATATGAAGGTGGAGACCTGGGTCACTGGGCCTGCATGAGGCTTGTCTCTTTGGCAGCTGGCCTATTTTCCTGTCTCTCCTATGTGGCCATGGAATAGGGGATCAAAATTCCCATGTTAATGGGAACAGCTATGGGATTGGAATGCATGTGTTAAGCTGCCCTGTTGAGTACAAAACACAGACTCACATGTGCATCTATCATAAGAGGTCAAGATGGTGGGATCGAAGCTATGCTCAGCTTCTTGAAAAATGGCCATCGAGACCAGATCGAGCATGGAACCAACTGCTACAACAATGCAAACTAGCTGTTGTGTGTCCAGGAAGGATTTCTGATCAATACATACTGATGATGGCTTCAGCATGCCCAACCCTGCAATGGCTGGGATTTTGGCATGGAAAACTGGCACATCAGTTTTGTAGAAGGCCGGGATGAGGTTAGATGGGGTCATCATTTGAGAAGGCCTGTTGACTCTTGGGTCTTGTAGTTGCTTCTCAAAACAGTGCAAGATGCCAGCAACATGACCACACTGTGGTAACTGTTTAAAGAAAGGTTGGTCTTTCTTGGTTACAATGTCGATTGATGTGGGAATTCTATATAGGTAGCCACTGATGCAGCAAGGAGGAGGAGGACAGAACTCTGGTGGCAGTAGCCTAAAAACTTCTACGGAAGAACGAAAGGTATGAATCTTCCCTGGACATTATCAGATCTTTGAGAAGAAGGATGTCGCAATCATCCATCTTTAATGTCAGAGGTGCACAATGATAAAGACGCCATTTGTGATGGTAACAAAGACTGAATGGGGGAGGCAGGTTGTTAAGGATAGCAAATAAAAAATTGAGTTAATCCATGTTGTGAAAATGGTAATCTCCAAGGAATGGCTTGGAGCGTTGTTGAAAGTCTGAGATGGATGCCAAGTATATGTGAAAGGAAATCGCAAGATCTGGTCCTTTGCATGAGTTGTGATGGAGCTGGGATCAGTGATGGATTGGTCTGGTGCTGGTCCATATTGGGTATGTAGGGAAGGTGGAACACCATAACAAGAGCTGGTTACAATGGACATTAGTAAAGGCAATGCTGGAACAGATCCAGGAATGGATGAGGTGTGACTAGGCATGAATAGAAATAGTAAGTTCTGAATGAAGGGATTTGGCACCAATCCCTCTAACAGATCCAGGAATGGATGAGGTATAAGGCTAGCTAACATTAGGTCCTAAGGTCCAGTACCAGCTATCTTGAGATAGATCACCATAGTAAGTACTGGGGTATACATACAGTATTGGGTTCTCCAGTTCTGGTCCACACAGGCCACCGTACCATGTCAGTACTGGCCCTGAAGTCTGTCCAGAGCTGGTACGACCAAAACAAAGAATGGTGGCAGAATGGGCAATGATGATGCTGAGTTGTAATGAAGGCCCCAAGATGGCAAAGAATGTCAGTCATTTTTCTTCACTGGTGACTTTTCACTTTGAGTGATTGTGACATCATGAAGTCTGCTACTGGTAGCACTTGGTGGCAAGGCTAATAGCATTATCATCCCTTGAGGACTGCTTTCTAGCTAAATCATTAGGTTGGGACAAATGTTTTGCCAAAATCATTGGCAATCTGTCCTCTGTTCATAGAGTGAAGATTTCACAAGTGTGGTCTTACTGGCACCCCATACTGGTAATGCAGGTGGCTTGATTATCTACTAAAAGCTTAATTATCTTACAAGTCCCACACTAAACCAGTAATCAGAGAGAACAAAATAATGGCATACACAGGTACAATCAGTAAAGAACTGCACTAAGCTTACAGAAAAGTAGACACAAAGAAAAGAAATAAATGCTATAAAGAATTAAAGAAATTATCTTATTACTAAATATAAACACTTATTTACTTGAAATAAGATGCAATAAGGCTGAGTACTAACATGTACAAGCAATATTTACCATTAGAATTAAGATGCAATAAAGTTGAGTACTAAGATGTGCAAATACTATTTACCATTAGAATTAAGATGCAATAAGGTTGAGTACTAAAGATGTACAAGCAATATTTACCATCAGAATTAATATCGCACCATCTAGTTTACTATATGATGAAAAACACAACACAGATGCAAAACATTCACCTACGATGATACAGCAAAATTCAGTGAGAAAATAGATGGAGTATACTTCCCTTGTGATGCAAAAACTCTTTGGATCACATAAACAGGAGAAAGAGCATAAAGTGGAAGGTATTTGCGAGGCCTCTGAACATGTGTGCTGACTAAGCATGAATAGAAGTAGTAAGTTCTGAATGAAGGGATTTGGCACCAATCCCTCTACCCATGGGAGAACATTCTCATCTTACTTTCATCGCAGTAAGCAGATGATGTTTACACACTTTTAATGTTAGAACAAGTCAAAAGATATTGCTAACATCTTTCTTTTGCTTGGTAGGGCTGGATTTGCAATGCAGTGGAAGGACTTCTAACATATTAAAATTGGGTAATGTATTTGAATAAACCAAAATCAGGAGGGAGAGCTATCAGGGGGACATAACTCTTCTAGATAAGACTAAACTCATTAAAGGCATATGCAAGTCTATGAGACAATGTTCATATCAAATTGCATCTGAATATTCTCGAATAGTTCTTGACCTATGCAGATTAAATGCAATGTCCCATGTGAAGATATGAACTTAAATGTCAAGGGCCATAACTCTATAAAAAAATTGGAGTTGACAGGTCAAAACCTATAAATCATATGCTTAAATGGTTACAACAATCTGCTGCAGAGTAAATTTTAAAATGATCAGAAAAGGTCAAAACTTGACCTGAAAAGGTGAAGCATTTAAAAGGCACATGTAGGCAATTCACCTGCCAAATTGCATCAAATTATATGTACGGGTTGCAGAGCTATAGTGGTTCCAAAAAGTGTGAACAGATGGATGGAAAAGGTGATTACTACAGGGCTCACACATCCTGATGCAGGAATCTAAAATATTTACTCAGTATGTTCTTACCATGCATATTAACCTCTGAATCTTTGTTGATTTCATACAGTCGAATGGCCTCATCTAGCTCCATCTGAGAGGAAATGGTACAGGGATCACCTGCAATTTACAAAGAAAATACTGCAAAATCAGAAATATTCATGGGGATAACATTTTGTTGTTTGGGAGTACACAGATGATTTTATGGGGATAAACTTTCTTGAGGGCAATCTATTTACTGTAACACCCAATATAATCAAGCTAGAAGTCTGTAGCAAAGAATCATTATCCCCACACTTTTTAATGTTGTCACTATCCTCCCCAACCCCACTTATACATCTATACACAAGGTTCCCCACCTCCATCCATCTCCACATCAAGGGGATGGATAAAAAATTCCAAAACTGTTCTGACAGACCAATCCCAATCATATTCTAAATCTGAAGTCTATATCTCAAATAACGTAGGAAGTGATGTACAACATTACTCTTACATGCATGCACACATGGCCAGATGGGCACGGTAAAATAATCGATCTTTATTTCAATAAGTTTGATCTAGAGATGACCTCATTGCAGCTGACAAATGACATTCACATCCATATCTTGCCCTTTGCAAATGCACAAGTGGCAGAATCTTACCCAGATAAGGAGCATGTATGCAATACAAACCTTCCTCATCAACCCATTTGACTGTAAATGGTTGTCTGTCATCGAATTTGCAGATGTCCTTGATTTCTGCACAGAAGTCCTCAAAGGAGATCCCATGATTTACATTGGTGATAAGTATGTCCCTGGAAAAATAAAATTATGATTCCAAAATAAGTGAATATAACTTTCACAATGTATAACAAGAGTACCATAAATGGCACATTACACATTGTGTTTAATAGTCCCCTATGAAGATACTTAACACACTAAATTTAATGTGCAAAAACCATTATTGTCTTATCAGACTTACCATGACCATGACCTCTCACCTTCAGACCCCAGGTTTCTTCATTACCCTAAATGCAAACCATCTACAAAGTTTAATCAAGGAACTTACTCTAAAACAAACGTTTTCAGCAAAATCCATTTTCTTCCCCCATAGTTACAATGACCTTGGTCTTTGACCCTAAAGTCAAAAGGCCTCTTCCATACTTCAAGTACAAGCCCTCCACAAAAATTGGTCAAGGTATGTGAACTAAAGTTTTTATGCAAAAAACCATGTTTCCTCTTTCAGCCACAGTAACATTTGACCACTGCAACCCAAAATCAATAGGTTTCTGCCTTACTGCAAGTGTAAGCCATCCATGAAGTCTGGTCCGGGTCTGTGATGTAAAAGTAATATTATTGTGCAGAAACCATTCTCCTTTAAGTCATAATGACCTTGACCTTTGACCTTAAGATGGATAGGCTTTTTCCTTACCCCATGTGCAAGCCATCCACAAAATTTGGTCCAGGTATGTGATGTAGAACTAATGTTATTCTGCAGAAACCATTTTTCTTTTTTCGGTTGCAGTGACCTTAACCATTGACATTCTGACCAAAAAACTGATAGGATTCTTTCTTACCCCAAGTGCTAGCCATCCGCAAAGTTAGATGATAGCAAACTCAAGTTATTGTGCAGAATCTATTATTCTTCTTTCAGTTGCAATGACCTCAACCTTTGACCTTTTAACCCCAAAAAATAGATAGGATTCTTCCTTACCCCAAGGGTAAGCCATCCACAACATTTGATAACTGTAAATGGTAGAGTTTTTAAGCCATTGTGCTGAAACCATTTTTCTTCTTTCAGTCTGTGACCTTGACCTTTGAGCTTTTGACCACAAAATCGACAGTGTTCTTCCTTATCCCAAGTGCAAGCCATCGACAAAGTTTGCTAACCATAAATGGCGGACAACTCAAGTATTGTGTGGAAACAAAGTTGGTAACAGACAGAAGGACAAACAGACATCATAACATTATGGCAGATATATAAAAACTAAACAAAACTTATTGGCTAGTTCTTTATAACTGACCGCTGATGTTCAGAAATCTGAAAAAAAACATACAGAGGTAGCACTCTTCTATGAAATACACATCAAAAGTAAGGCCTAGCTGTTTATTCTCAAACCCAATTCAACACACATCATTCAATGTTAAACTATAAAGCACAACCAAATGGCACATGCAAGTATATGAGACACATTTCATACCCAATGCCTAAGAATATGTTGAATGATCCTTGAGCTATACCAGTTACAAGCAACATCCCAAGACAAGATATGAACCTAATTGTCAAGGGCCATAACTCTATCCATGATGAAGTGGACGAGACAAAATCCATAAATGGCACATCTAGGTCTACAAGACAATTTTCGTACCAAAGGAGAATATGCTGAATGGTTCTTGAGCTAGGTAGTTTATAAAAAACATCACATGAAGATACAAAGTTAATTGTAAAGGGCCATAATTCTACCCAAATGGAGTTGACAATTGATGAGACAAAACATGTTGAATGTGTCTTGAGCTGTGCTGGTTAGATGAATCAGCCTGAGATTTGAAATTGATGGGAAAATGACAATTGTAAAAATTGGACCAGGAAAGACAAACCTTTAAAAGGCACATATACATGTAATAGGCAATTCACCTAACAAATGGGATGCAGTTATGTAAAAGAGTTTGGAAAGCTTTGTTGGATACAATAAGTGTGAATGAATGGACAGATAGATGCAGTGTTCATTCCAGAAATGAAAACAGCTGGGCCCAATGGCCCCTATCATGTCGAAAAGTGTGGTCATTTAGGAAAACACCAGGAGTCACTAATACCTTTACCTGTTTCTTGTTTATTCCAGAAGTTCAAACACATATGATTATCACAGGCACTCGCATTGTAGATTGATTAATTATTTTGCAATAAATAGTCAATTTTACAGCATTATATGCTCTGAATCAGTAATTGTGAAGTGAGACTACAGCACAGTTTTCTACAATTTACTCGTCCGCTAAAATAACTGTTGGGGCCCTAATAAAATTTTCTTTTCCAAAAACTAGCATCATCAAGTTATATGACTGTAAAGAATATTCAGTGAATTCAAATTAATGTGCACCGTTTTTTTAGGAATTTAAATTAAAATTTTAATACATAGATAACCAAAGCAATAACGATGTAAAAGCATTTAAAACAAAGTCAGGGAAAAGCATATGACTACTTAGGAAATCATTAGGGATAAATGACTTGCCACAAACTGACTACACAGAATTCCTGTTTATTATATCACATGCAATCTAGGGTAGCAGTAAGCAGTTCGTATGACTGGCCATGGGGTGCATTTTTGATTGAAGTGACATCCATACTTTATCTCCATGATTATTCCTCATTATTTACAGCAGTGTCAAGAATGCATGATTTCGTGTTGCATGCACAAGGAGACGATTCTAGCGCAGAAATGCCAATTGTGGTAGCATGGTTGAAGATTCAGTTTTGGCATACAATGTGCATGAGCGTCTGTCCATTTTCTCCAAGCTCCATTTTCATATGCCTACCACAATTTTCATAGTAACTTTTGTGCAAAATCAATCTGTACATGGTCCACATTCTTCTTCATTAAAGTAATATCTGGGACCCAACTGTCACCACCTAATATATAAAATATCGCCAATTTTGTTTAGCATAGATTCTATATAAGGTTGAAAATCATGACTTTTAGGAATATTCATGCATTGTAGGGAGGAAGATATGTGTGAAATATAAAGGGGATAATAACAGAAAGGTCAGCTTTCTTGTACCGATCTTTTTCCTGAGTCCGTTTCTTCATTCTCTAACGAGTTTGAAATTGTATACATGTTAATGGTTATGGAGAATTATTTTGATAGCAGGTGTCTCCAAAGGTGAGAGTGTACATTTTCAACCACTGCTGTAACCGAAAACTGTTTAGTGCTACCTGATCACACAAACTTCTCATTTATTATGTCTGATACAATCGAAGTGAAAGTGTCATAAAATAAAATTTTGCAAAGCAATATACACTTTTCTGGTATATAACTGATAGGAAGAATCTTTATGCAGAGTAAGTTTGATGATATCTAAATATTTATTAAGTTATTATTTCATGGACACATGGTTAAAGAATGCCATTCAATATAATTTTCAATACAATGTCCCTTAGTTTGGGGATTGAGGAGCCATGGTGGCTGAGTTGCTAATGTGCCAGGCTCACAACAAAAATGGTGTGGATTCAAATCCTACCATAAGATCAGCCCTGGTCCGCTAGCGGAGTGTGTTCTTGGGCAAGGCACTTTACTTCAATTGTCTCAGCACTAAATAACCTATATGTGTTGCTGTGCCATAAAATACCAAATCAAGCAAAACCATCTCTTAGTTTAGGGTAAAAATCAAATTGACCCTTGCACACCAAACTACAAATATTTAAATGTTATTGAATTGCTCTGACTGTCAATTATCAAAAAGATCCTTTTTTTTTTGCAACACATCAAATTCTATAATGTTTCAATAGTGACAAATCTTAAAATCTTGTGATACACATGCTCAGAAATTCAGAACTGTTACCCATTGTAGCCAATCCTCATTCGGACACCACTGTCACCATCTCCTTTATCCTGGATTGGCATCCTGGCAAATCAGTTTGGTCACTACACTGTTAAAAAATAAAAATGTATCATTTGAAATTTTAGTTCTTATTTAAGACATGTCAAAATCAATTAGGTCCACCTTAATTAGTGTCCCCAGCAAAACTGGTCATGTAGTGGCAACAAGTACCACCTCAGTTTGAATACCACAATGAAAGATTTACCTGCACAGATTGTCGCTCTCCCTGGATAGAAGGACCTTATCTAACTTCTTCATCTGACTTATGGCATACTGTTCAGCATCATACCTGCCAATGATACCAGGGGGAGGTGTTAGGAAACACTGCCATGGACCAAACAGTCTTGTGTCCATTGCCTAGGGCTATCAGAGTGATCTGTCTGGGCTACCAGAGTGCTAGGTCTCTACTGCCAGTGTGCTAGGTCTGGGCTACCAGAGTGCTAGGTCTGGACTGTTATTGTGCTTTTCTGGGCTACCAGAGTGCTACATCTGGACTATCAGTGTTAGGTCTGGACTGCCAGTGTGTTAAGTCTGGGCTAGCAGAGTGCTAGATCCGGGCTACCAGTGTTGACTTCGGGTGGCCCAGTGAGCTACTATACAACTTGTTTTAAATTTTTCACAACTAAGGCTGCAACATTTACCAAAATTTCTAAATGTGTACATGGTAACCAAAACAATGCTGTTTAATCAAACCAATTCGAAATTCAAAATTTCTCCAATCTGCATGATAGGCTTACAGCTAACAGCTATTTATATATAAGCCAATGATAATTTGCATGGCCATGGTTCAAACATATATTTCATCATAATATTCAAGGAAAAAAATTTAATCTTAAAGCACTATAATTAACCATATAAACTTTGGAAGAATGTTTATTATGGTATGTTGAATACACAAAATTTAAGAATTAAGTATTTCATTTTTAAACAAGAACTCCAAATCATTTTTTGTTAAACAAAACCTAGGTGAAGACACTGTAGATCAAGGGGCATTGGAGCATGGGGGTAGAGGTGCACTCATCTCATCTATGTCAGTTTGGGAGTAGGCAGTCTCATTTGCCAGGATTTCTAACTTCTTGGGGTTTTCATGTTTAAGCAAAATATATAAATTCATTCCTGTTGTTGATATTTCATTCTTTTTATGCTTTTCACTCTTGCCAATAGACTTCAAAGCACTTTTACTCATTGATCTAGCTGAGGTTACTTCAGCTCTACAAGTGATACTTTACTATGGTCAAATACACATACATTTTCAACAGAGTTGTCAGATTCCAGCAATTTTGCACTTGATGCTAGTTGAAGTTCTATGGTATTTCTTCACTGATTTGAACTAAATAAAAAATACTGTATTCTGCAAGCAATTTCCTACTTGTTTTGAATGATTTTGGGTGCAAAAGGACCAAAAACATACCATTTTTAGGCTTTTTTTTTTATTACTATAATCAGCACACAAGTCAATGGTAATGTGCCCACTATCAGGATGACTTAAGGTTATCTCAGCTACTGCTCTTGTGACAAACACATCACATACATGTAGCTCTTTGTTTGTCGCTTGGCCTTATCCATATATACAGCGTGTATAGCACTTAGGGCAATTTTGTTTCAAAATACACCTCACATCGCAGAGCAATTTGTTTTATCAGCCTGAACAGTCCAGTCAACACAGCATCCATTCATTTTACATCATGAGGTGGTAAATCCCAAATGACTCTGATTATTAATGGAAGTCTTAATGACTATGCAAATGACCCAACACGGAATTAAAACTCCACAAAGATCAGGTTTCAAACTGCTGTAACAGATTTTTGTTTTCTTTCTTGATATTTATGTCAGTAAATTAATGTTTTTCAATGCAATAAATTTGTTTCAAAATTCAAAGCACTTTTTAAGGACTACTGAGCATTTTCAATTGCTTTTCCAGTACTTCTGGGAACCAATATCAAATTCAAGCACTTTTGAAGGTAACCACCAAAATTCAAACATTTTTCAAGATTGTGCGAACCCTTCTGCTCAATTTGCAATTGTTTCATTTGCCGTAAGTCTACTAACTCTTATTACGACAGGATTCAGTTTGTAAGACATGTCTTCGCTGATTATATCTGACAATTTAGGTAAAACACCCTTAGGATCAACATTATACTGTTTCCTACTGCTACATATATCTACGTGATAAAAAAATCAACAATGCAGCTGGACATACAGCATGGATATGGGGATGACTAACACCAGATGGGTGTGACTAACAACAGATGGGCATGACTAACACCAGATGGACATGACAAACACCATATGCATCATGCATATGTTTATTTACATTTACTAACTTTGTAAACATTTACAGGCGGTGAATTCAAACAAAGCTGTGAACATGTGGAAGTGTTGCAGCCATATTCACAACATAACTTAAGAAGTATTTCACAACTTGAGAAAAAAAAAAGTATTGACCCATAACCAGGAAAGCCAGAGAGTAATCAATGATTACATAGCTTTTAGTAGTCTCCAGTAGCCACTGTAAACATTATTTATCATGCAAACAATAAGTTCAGACTAAAGCGGTCATGACAACAAAATGTTGGCCACTATCTAGTTAAATTTGTGGGAGGGACATTTTTTTCTCTTTACATCATAACTTTTAATCTTTTTAAAATGTTTATTTTGAACTTTTAATTGTCAGTATGTAGCTGGTATTGTGCTGACAACTAACCAAGCAACAAACCTACCTACCTACCTACCTACTGTGACAACATGAAATGACCTAAAATAATAAAAAAAGAACATTCTTTTCTATGACATCAAAGTAGAGGTACTATAATAAGTTGATAATACACAAAGATTAATGTTGTTTTTGTATTTTTGTAATTATTGTTCTTCAAATCTACATAAGAAGCTATTATCATTGTCCACCCCTAGAAGCCAGGTTTTACTGGGTGAAAGTCATTTATCGGTAATTACCTTGATTAGTGAGCTGGCTAGTATGTATATAGTATGGAAGAATATATGTGATCATAAACACAAATATTTTACCCATGTTAGTAAAGTATAAAATTTAGGTTTTTGGTTGTAAGGGTATAGTACTAACAGATGATGCATCCAACCATCCAGTTTTATGACTGAAACATAAACAACACCCATTAAATGAACTTTAATCATTTGAACAAAATCACTGAAACATGAACTTTTTTTGTTGTACGGGTGTGGTAGTAACATAGATGTATATCATCATTAATTTCACTATTGTAGCATGAACAGTTCCTGAGAAATGAGCATAGAACACATGATTTGACCCAAGTCAATGAAGAATAAAATATATACCATAATGACCTCCTACTGAAATGACAGAGTGGTGTTCATAAATATGCATCCCCTTGCCAAGTTTCATTATACTAGAGAGGATAGCATGCACACAGCACGCAAAAACTTGTGTGGTCATGAGCTAAATGCAAAAACACAAGGCAGAAAATGCAAAATGTAGGTCACTGACCTTTTTGGGATGGGTGTGGCACAAAGACATAAACAATAATCGATTTTAATGATTCAAGCATGAACAGTAAACCACAATTTAACAAAAGTCTGTGAAGCAAGAAACATGGGCTATGGTGACCTACTTTTACAATGAGGGTGTACAGTACACACATGTCGGATTTTGGATTGCCCACTAAATATGGTGGATGTGGACAGAGGAGGCAAGGGATAAAGTGTCCACTAAAATTGCCCAGCCACAACATATATCCCTGTTGATCGATTACATGTATATGTACCTGCTAGCATATACAGATGTGGTGGAAACAGTGTTACATACAATGAATGTGTAGATTGAACTGCGCAGTTGTTTAATCTTGCGAATAAACTATTGATTTGCTTCATATTTATTTTCTATATTCATTCTCTCTGCTGTATAAGTGATAGTTACGGGTATAAAGACTTAATTTTGGAAGTGGGTATCTTAATCGGATCTGTCATGAAAGGTGTCAAAAGGCATCATTATGCAGTAAACGGGTTGGTGTCAAAAGGCGTCATTATGCAGTAAAGGGTTTAACCCTTTACTGCGCATCAGTCTGAAGGTTGAACTGCCATTAATTCAATAATTTGGCATCACTAATAATTATGACCAATAGCAATTACAAATGAATGCTGCACTATTTATGGCATGCATGCAAAATGATGTACAAAAGATATAATGACATGTACAGTATGTCATAATTCTTTCTCAAGTTTATTCAGTAAGAATAATGTGGCATCATATATTGACATAATGCAAAAAGAGATGTGTGAACTATGCCAAAAATGTTCTTCTGTAGCATTATCCGTAGACTTACAAAATACATCGATTATTTCAGTATAACAGTTTTTAAATGTGCAGAATTCGTCTACACTGTATTGAAGTCTGCTCTCTATCAGTGGTTATTCAAGTCACCAATTAAGTGATTTTCACTATAAAGGTTACTTTGTTTGTGACTTTTTTCATGACTTTTTCATCAAGCACCAACCGAGGAGTGACATTCTTATTCTGAAGTCAGCCACTATGCTCGTTAACAATGGTCAGTCAGGAAGTACATGTACTCACACTTCCTAATAGCCATTTGAAAGGTGTCGAGCTTCGATGTTATTTTTAGCACCAATATTTCAAAAGAATTGTTAATTTCTGAATGAAAATGTTTCTTGTTGTCACAGAACCAAACATTATAAAATGAATAAGATAGTAGTTTGTGAAAAGCTAATTTTGGATTTGTAATATGGACTGAGAAATGCAACAAGGTTAAGCTGTGATATTTTTGCACAAAATTGTTTCCAGCGGTATATCAAACGATGTAAAAAAAGTTATTTTCCCCAATATTCTTTCAACACAGCACATACAATAAGCCTAACACAGCAACACATAGCCATGACATATTTAATGAATGCTCTACTACAGTACAGGCTTTCTTGTTAAAGAAATGCATCTTCCATATCTTTATAATTAAAATGAAATTATTAGCAAAAATGAGAGAAAGAGAGAGATTATGGTAAAAGTATTGTAACTTTCAATCAACACAATATGTAGCTTTATTCCCTAACTTGGAAAATGACAATGACCATTAGAGAGTATGCATTTTTTAATGTGCTACAATTATCTTCATTTTGAAATTCATCTACTGACAAAATTTATAAATAAAATTTTGATATCGCTATTTATTCAGAAGTAAATAAGCAAATTTCTTAGCAGTGTTTTTCGTATTTAAAAAAGAATTTATGTAATTATTTGGGTTATTAACATGCTATTATTGCATTTTTCTTATTTTCTTATAACTCCTTATTTAGTTATATAGTCCAACTTTGTCATAATTAACATAAATAAACCAAAAGCTTCAAAAATTTAATAGACAAGTTGAATGAGCCAGCATTGCTGCAATAATCAAAATGAACACACTAACAATATTTGCAACAACCCTTGAATTAATACAAAAGGTTCACAATAAACAGGAAATAATTAGAATTTACAACCTTTGAAACCAAAAACCTCTTCCTCCTCTAGTTTGGAATAAGTAAAGAAGTTCTACCAAGAATACCTATTTGACGCCATTCAAAATATGAAGCCACATCAATAGCAATCAATGCAATAAGAAATAGATTTTATAGCATTGGCAGACACATGGCATAACAATTTCAGGAGATATATAGGGCATTATTGATAGATATGATGTGGTCAGCTTATCCAAATACTGTACAAGGTAAACAAGAAAAAAAGCATAGGAATAAGAAGATAGTCTGCTTTTATGAAGCTAAAACTAAACAACGTACAAAAACTAGAGACTATTTACTGTACAGTAAATATAATCGTATCTACCGCAGATACTCATTTCACAAACCAAGTTTGCATGATATTATGTATTTCCATTCAGTTTCAAGAGATGATATTATGTCCAGGAGAAATTAACCACAACTGAAATATGCAAAAACCTTTTTTTTCCATCAGCACTTACTGACTAACTGGTCCCACCCTTTTTTCTGTGCTGTGTACATGTATGTATTCAGGCATTTAACATTGGATCATTATTGCTGTGTACATGTATGTATTCAGGCATTTAACATTGGATCATTATTGCTGTGTACATGTATGTATTCAGGCATTTAACATTGGATCATTATTGCTTTTAATTCTACTTCTGAGACCCCAGTGTGTTCAATTGACTTGAAACTCAGTTTTGCTACCCAAAGATTAAATGCCATTTGAGCAATTATGGACATAATTTCAGTAATTTCATATTGTTGGCTTAATTGCCAGACCCTGTCTAAATACACATTCTGTATATGTTCTTTGGCGACAAAATGTTTTATTTGTATTCACAGAAACTTCTTAAAAAGGATAACTGGGTCAAAATGTAACAAAAAAAGTTAGTAACTAAACTGATAATAAAACAATATTTGCTTCACATTCGGGAACACTTAATGCAGTATGTGTCATGTGGACTGAAAGAATGCACTGTACCAAATGAAGTTGCACCTGCATCAACTGAAAATAAGCATACAAGTTTAACTCACACTGAAAATATTTAAGTGATTATGCTCTTTCATCACTTTCACCATTACATTTGGTAATATTAAACTCAACAGATGACCAAACCAGCAATCATAAGTTTATTTGTTTCTGGTGTTGGCAAAAAATTACAGCAGAGTGTGTTTATAAGAGTCTGCGTACAAACATTAGGTCTATGGTATAGGTAAGCACGTGTCTATCTTGCCCCTCACTTCTTAAGAAAATAATGTAACTTATTGGTTCATAGTCTTCTTTCTTCTCGTATGAACATGCTAATACTTATGTGTCATTTCTTTTTCTTTGTTTGTTTAAAAGCAGAATCTCTCTCTCAGCCATGGTAATTCACTTTGTCAATAAACTTGACATATTTTGTCAAGCACCTAAATATTCTCATGGGAATCTTCACTAAGAAATTTATCATTATTCTCTTGCAATACACATATGTCAATGCATTTTAGAGGGCAAGTCTTTGAAAATTAAATGGCATTGCATACAACTTAAATAAAGCATTCTGCACTGTCTACTGTAGCTGAGCAGATTGGTAAGTTCCACGCCATGTTCTTGACATCCACTATAACATAATTATATTGCTGTGACTTTCAAATTGGGGCAACAAAACTTAATCCGTCCACTACAAGCTATGATGTGGACATTCATAACAACCAATATATCCGGTATGGCAGACAAAATTGTGGAGGGATTAATTTCGACTGTGGAAATGTGGATTTTTCTAAATCTGTGATGCGTGTACTGTAGTACTCATTAAGATGCATCCCCTCACCAAATTTCTGGAATAAAACAGGGCTCTCAATGGAATTTCAGTATGAGGAGTTCTGGACTCTTCACTCATAGAACTCAAGAGTCCACAGCCTATTTCTAAGAGCCCCTTACATAAATTCACGAGTCCCTCACTTTCAAAAGGAGGATAGAAAGGAGAATGAAAAAGTACATGATCATTACATTATTACATATCTGGATTAGATTCTCAGCCTCATAATATCACATTAGAGAGAAAATATTTTTCAGTACTTGTCCAAAAACTTTATATAATACTGCACTCTACCATCCGCAAATTAGTTTTTCAAATGAGTTAGTTTCTTTACTCTTTCATGTTTTTTTACTTAACAAATGAATGTATGACATTTTGGTTATGGAAGTCTTTCCAGCAGTGTTACACCACTCACAAATTACTTTTAATGCACCATCTGATTCCACTTTTTTAAACCAGGAGAACAGCTTCTCTGGATCAGGTCTCTAAGTACTCACATTCGTAGTTCTGCTGCCAGTTTTATCAGCATCCTTCGCCATAGTCGAGATGGAGTCAGCATTAAATATACATTCTAAGCTCAAGTTTTCTTTGTTGTCTTCACTTGTGCTCTCACTTTCATCTATTTTTTGCCTTTAATTAGCATTAGTGTCATTTTTATCGTAAGTCCATTTCGTGAGAAATGAAAACAAATTCTGGTGACTCATTTTTATGAGCCAAAGTTCTTTTCTGCACTCTTTTAAAAAGTGTCTACTGATACTGAAGTGTCCTAGTCTAAATCACACATACTGAAGTAGGAGTGATTATTATTATTATTGCATATTAATGATTGGACAGAATTATCCAACTCAAACTCTGAGAAAGAATTGATTACTTTCATGATGTATATACGCGTCGTCACAAATTTAAACACTCTTAAAACAACAAAGGGGATCATTTATTTGCCGAATAATCACAGGTGCTTACATACACTTTCAATAGAATATCAGTTTCTTTTAAGTCATCACATGAGACTAGGAGTTAATTAACTGTTAATTAGTCACATTGGCTTTATGACTGTTTACCCAAGTCTAGCCATGAGCTATTCTGCAGATAGGCCATGGCTGACCAAAACTGTAAAAAGGGGATCATCACTGGGAAAAATAAGGTGCATCACTGGGACATGTTACCTGGAGAAAAGGTGCATCCTCCGAGAATTTCAAGTGTATTTGATGCAGGAACTCGGGTCCCTGAGAGCCCTGTAACAGTATTATACAGGAGTTTTAAAAAAACTATGTGTCATGAGCTAAATTCAGAAACTTAACACAAGAGTCCCTTGAAGGGACTTACACTCTATTGGGCAAAAAGAATTTCCAGGAATTCCAAATAAGACCATTTCTTCCATTTAACTGCTGAGTGTTGAAACCATTTCTTACATTCTTCAGCGATAACAATATTTTCAAATTAGCTGCTGTGGTGGACACTGGATGTCAGCTTGGCACCATTTTCATTTAGGACAAAGCAGACATCATTAAAAGTATTTGGGTGAAAACCCTATGTCATAATGATCATCCATTCAGGGGCAGTAGTGACAACATTTTTAAGACAGTCATCATGACAGACATATTGGATGTATGACTGGCACCTTTTCATTTAGGACCAATTAGGTATTATAAGAAGTCTATTGATGAAACCCCATGTTGATACAGCCATCCATTTGGGAGGAGTAGAGATAACAATATTTTCAAGATAGCCACCATAGTGGCCATATTGAGGGCTAGTCTTTTTCATTAAGGACCAACTAGACAGTAGACACCATAAAACCTCTTCTGATGAAAACCCCATGTCAAAATTACTTTCGATTTAAAAGGAGTAGCGAAAACTAGATTTTCAAGATGGCCACATATTGGACATTGGATCAGCACCATTTTAATTTTGGAGCAACAAAACATTATAAGAAGTCTTTTAGTGAAAACCCCATGCTGATATGATCACTCATTTAGGAGAAGCAGTGATAAAAAGATTTTCAAGCTGGCTGCCATGGCGGCCATATTAGACTTCAGATCAGCACCATTTTCATTTAGGACTAACTAGACATCATAAGAAGTCTTCTGGTGAAAACACCAAGTCAATAAGACTTTCTATTCAGGAGTAGTGATAACAAGATTTTCAAGAAGACCACTATGGTGGCCATATTTGACCTCACATCAACACCATTTTCATTAGGACCAAATAGATCTCATAAGAAGTCTTTTGGTGAAAACCCCATGTCAACATGACTTTCCGTTCAGAAGTAGCGATAACAAGATTTTCAAGATGGCTGCTTTGGTGGCCATATTTTCATTTAGGGGAAACTAGACAGCATATTAAGTTTTTTAGTGAAAGCCTCTTGCTGATATGATCATCCCTTCAGGAGAAGCGATATAAAGATTTTCAAGATGACATGCTGTATGGCAGCCATATTGGATGCCAGTTTGGCACCATTTTCATTTTAGACCATCTGGACATCATAAGAAGTCTTTTGGTGAAAACCCCACGTCAATATGACTTTCTGTTCAGGTGGAATTGTGATAACAAGATTTTGAAGATGGCAGCTATGGTGGCCATATTCAGGGTTCTTCAGATGCCAAAATCCGCATAAAGGTACGCATACCTTTTACTTTTTGGAATCATGAAACTTCCAACAGCTGAGTCCTCGGTACGCAAGTTTTGTTTGTTTTTTTTTGTCTGCAAAATTCTCTTTTATTTGATCTGTTACTATAAAGCTAGTATCAATCATGCAGTGTACAAGCTACAGGACTGAACAAATTTTTTTTCATCAACTTGTCCATGATGTCCAGGACAAGTGGTTTCAGAAAATTTGCTTGTCCCACCTACCTTTTCACTTGTCCCAAATTTAAATCACTTGTCAAGATTTGATGAGATGTTTGCACTTTATTCCATAGAAAGAACAAAGCAAATTATGTACAACATATTTATTTCTTAAAAGAATTAAATTTTTTAAAAACATAGGTTGATATTATACATTTTGTTACATCAGAGGTTTTCAGTTTTCCATTGTTCAGGTATCTTGTATGCACTATTTCTTGCTCCATTATGGTAGCATCATTACATGTACATGTACTTCCATTAAGGTAGCATCATTACATGTACATGTACTTCCATCAGCAAGAATGGAAAGGAATTTACTGGAATTCAGACTTTCCCTAACTGCACAGGCCTTGTGAGGTCCAGAACTGTTATGAGACACTAATGTCAGTAAAGTGCCTTTCATCAACTTAATTGGATTGATTCACTGGATTAAAATCATAGGGTGAGTCATTTGTGAGGATCTGGTTTAGGTAAACACAAGGAAGTCATTTAAAACACAGCTAATTAATCATACCAGGTTTGTTTTCTCCCACGTGTTTTGATTGGTCAATAATTTAGTCACTTAGCCCAATATGCCGTCAAGTGGTAATCTAACGTGCACATGCAAGAGTTATCAATGACCACCAGTAGGTGTGATATTGGCTGTAAATAAATACATGGTGGGGTAGAATCAAGCATTCAGTATGCCCAGAGGGCATGAATGGCCAGACAAAGGTAGATAAAGTGATTATGGCATGGAAATAGGCACTTGCCTGACTTTTTTTTTAAATAGGCAAAAAGCACTTGTCCCGGACTAGCGACTTGTAAAACTGTACTTGCCCAACTTTGAAAATGAATAGTCTGGGATGTCGGGCTATGGGATTTGCTCAGCCTGAGCTATTAAACAAAGATCAAGCAATTCTAATGGGATGAGGAGCCACATAGGTTAGATCTTAGCAGACAAGGAAATTTGGACACCTGTTAATCTACTGTCAGTTCCTAATGATCATTTTGATCAAAAGACTAATTACACATGAATATGATTTGACACCTTTCTTTGTTAAATGTTACTCAAAACAGTTTTAATCCATCACATATGGGTACATGCACTGATATCAAAGGATATGATATGTTACTACATTTACTTTATTACGCAATGTTTGGAACACTTGAATTTTATCGTATACCGTATTTAGAAAAATAGTGCCAATATTTTGAGTTATTTTGTTTGTCTGAAGAATATAAATTCCCATGTTAATCATTAAAAATAGTTCTAAAGTCAGCTGTTTTTCGTTGCCATGTACATATTCATTTTTGGGTGATTATTATATGTGTACTTTTCCAATGGCAACTTTAAATAATTTCTTTGGTACCAGGCTCAAAGCAGCAGATAGGTAAGATTCTCGCAAGACTGGCTGACAGAAATTAGAAGTTCTGATAGAGAAAACAGACCGCCAAAGAGACTAAAAGATTAGTGGAATGAATCATGGAATAGGACAGTCCCATGGGCTGAAAAACAAGAAAACAATGGAACATTATTAGCTTTATGCACATGGTGTCGCAACTGTGGAAGGAAAAATGCATAGACAACCCAAGGAACACCAGGTCCAGCAATGAAGAAATCTGATCATAAACATGCTGTGGAGAAATTTGTTAAAGTTTGTTTGAGAAAAAAGTTAATGTAGCATCCTGTGTTGCTTAAAGATAAAATAAAAAAAAGTGAATGGAATATGGTCATTTGTTTTTATTTCCAGTGTCTTGGACAATTTATGGATCTGAACTGGATGTAAGCTCATTAATTAAATTAATACAGCAAAGAAAGTGTGACCTCTTCCTTGATTCTTTCTAGCTGCACACAAAATTAAAGAATGGCAAGGTAAAGGCATTGAGAAATGTTTTAGTTGTAACATCACAAACAATAACAATTATCTTGGTTATCAACTGCCTTAATTTTTCATTCATTTATTATAAGGCCAGATAAGAAAATATGTGTGGTTCTGATTATACTGAGTAAAAAAAAAAAAAAAATTTGGGGTGGGCAGGTAGGTAGGCAATTTTTTTTTGTTTGTTTGTCCCGACTGACTTAAATGAAGCATAAACTAGAAAACAAGCATCATTCGCATCCTGTATTAAACTTTGATCATAGTTACAACCCTTTCATTGTTGATTTTGTTGTTTTTTAATTTATATTTGTTGGGGTTTTTTTCTGAATTAATTTTTTCTCCAGAAAAAATAAAGGGTCAGCAGGAAAAAAATGGGCATTTGTCGCATAACCAGAACCACACAAATTTTGCTATATAGTCTATTTCACAATGAATAGGCAGCATTAGCAATCTGATGACATATATACTGGTGACACAACAATACACAGGTTCTGAATTATTGCATGGGAAAAAAGTATCGTTATTGGGACTGCTAGTTTTAGGGCTGCGACTGCAACTTTTTCCAGGAAGAAGTCCTCGACTGCAACTTTAAAAATCCTATGGAGAACCCTGCATATTGGATTTCAGATCGACACCATTTTTATTTAGAACAAGCTAGACATCATAAGAAGTCATGCAGTCAAAACCCCATGTTGATATGACCATCCATGTAGGAGGAATAGTGATAACAAGATTTTCAAGATGGCTCCTGTGGTGGACATATTGGACGTCATATCGGCACCTTGTGCATTTAGGACTAACTAGACACAATAAGAAGTCTTTTAGTGAAAAACCCATGTTGATATGACCATCTGTTCTGGAGGAGTAGCAATAACAAGATTTTCAAGATGGCCACTGTAGTGGCCTGTAATGAACTGAAGGGCAGAATTTTGCGGAAATCATAGCATGTTGGCCGGACGTCTTACTTAGGAGTTACGTGATTTTGTATCTCCGAATTGGCTTCAAGGGTATTTAATCCTTGTGTAGCGGGGCTATTGTCGAAGGGCATATTCGGGCCTGATACCCTGTGGCGTGCCAAGAAGGTGTGAAGAAACCTGGACCCAGGCAGAAAGAAAATCAAACGATAGGCGTGTCAACCAATTAGGGATGAGAGAAGCCAAATCTACGAGTGGGAGGGGCTAACCCTTTAGGCAGGAAAATGTGTCATTCTTATTCGTAAACACACAGAAAAACATTAGTGTGCTGCTAATTCTCAAGTGGAAGAGACGTAATGTCTGAAGTAGAGTGGAAAGCTTATGTTGAGGAGGGAATTCTAGCTACAAGCCACTCCGCGACATAACTCCTAAAAAGAAGGGAATTTGAACTGGGTAAAGCAAGCTTCTAAAAGGAAGCTCCCAGGGTGCCCGTGAGAGTCGGCGCTGAGAGATTCCCAGGGTGTATGCAGTGACAACACTGAGAGAATATGAAGGAAGGAGTAGGGAGGAGGACAGAAGGGAGAAAGGCTGAAGGAAGCCGAATAAACTCCGAGGGTGCACATAAGAGGCACAGTGTACAGAAGGAGGAAGAGGAAGGAAGGAGGAAGGAAGAGAAATTAGAACAGATGAGTACTCGGGACAACTCACTGAACAGAGACTCTCTCACAATAGGACATTAACTTCCAAATGACGAATTAAAGTGTAAAGGGCATTTGGTTAACCCGGCCAATTATTGTATCAAGATATATTGAACTGAAGTTTACGTCCAAGTTATTATTGAAAATTTGAAATTGAAGATTTATGTCCATGAAATTATTAAATTGATTCTTATATTTGATAAAATTGTTATCTATTCAACCTTGAGTTGTTATATGTATTTAGAGAGTCGGCATTGCTGACTGGGGGCTCGCGAGTCGTTAAATTTTAATGCACACCTTCTGCAGTATTATTTATAATACAGTAGCGGATCTGCAGTGTTATTTAAAATACGGAAGCGGGGTTGTGACACAGCCATATTGGATGTCAGATTGGCACCATTTTGATTTAGGGCCAACTAGACCATGGGATGAATGCGCGTGTGAAGTTTCATGGCAATCCTCCTAGTAGTTTAGGAGGAGTTGCAATATCAAACTTGTGCTAATGGACGGACAACAGACAAAAGACCATCCCATTAGCTCATCTGATCTATGACCAGTTGAGCTAATAGGCCAGTAAAATGTGAAATGTAGGTCAGTGACCTACTGCATTGTAAGGGTGAGGTACACTACTAGTGATGAGTAGGATCATTAATTTTTAATAATTTTGCATGAACAGAGCTAGAGAAATAAACTTAAAACACAAAAATGGAACATGAAATATGGTTCACAGTGACCTACTTTTGTGATGAGGGTGCAGTACTCCTCAAGATGCATCCCCTCAACAAGTTTGATGATTCCATGTATAACAATATGTATACACTGTGAATAAAACATGTGCAAAACACAAACTAAACCAAGAATGTACAACCATGTACAAAGTTAGCCTCCTCCCCATAGAGTAGGTGCTAGGAAATCCACTCCAAGCAGTTGCCTTGGACCTTGGAAGAAAGAACGGTTGATATTCAGTGAGGCTGTACATGTGTATAGTCTTTTTATCTGTTTAGATGCCGATACCAGGATAGTACAATAGCTCTCCACTACTTCATACAGGTGAGCTAAAAAGTAAAGTCTAAAGGCAAGCAGCTTCATACTAAAGTGCCTTCTCTGGACTACCAAATTTCAGATGGGCTGCCATATTCTTTTCCTGACAGCCTGTCGAGCTACCATTTAAATTTGTTGGACTCTGAAATTAGCTGCTTGCTACACTAGGGTTTGAACCTGGGACCTCAATTTCAAAGGCCAAGATTTCCTTAATAACTACCAGTATCACTGTTCTGAGTTTCCTCTGATCTTTCCCACTTGTTTTAGATATTTTGTCAGTTATGTTGGGGTGTTCGGTCTGAGCACATCCCTTATTGAAAAGTTGGAATTCATTAATATCACACTGTAACAGCATAGGGTATTTGTTTTAGATAGGGGCTTCCATAATTAAGCACCTTGTATCGAACTCTACCTTCCTGAAATTAGCAAGTAGAATATTTCACCTGTCAGACATAACAATTAACACATACGGCTAAAACACGGTATTGGTGCTGATAAAGGAATTTTCATGTTATATGCATGAAATAGAAAAATTAAACAAGATATGAACCAATTTTAAAGATTGGTAAGCCTGGCATATACCTCTCTTACTTTCCTGAAAATTTCAAGAGGTTAGTGTAACCCATTGTTGAGATATGCATGGAAACAAGCTCTAAAAATGGCCATTTTTGAGCGTTATGTAGTCTCACTCGAAAAAAGCTTGAATATAAAATAGAGAATTCTCTAAATATCATACTGAAATTATGCATTTATTGGTCTGGTTTTATGGGGAATTCTATCCTGCAAATATTGCTTCTTGAATTAAAGAAATCGGTAAAATATTATGGATTTTATAAGCAAAATACCGTCAGTAGAAGTTTTGTTTCAACACTGAAATTCAAACACTAATCTGTTGTTATATGCCAACATTTTGTACAAAATAACATTCATTATAACTTTTATTGACATCTAGAACTCGACTTTATATTATAATAAGTAGTAAAACCATTTAAATCACATGGCTAGCCAAGATATTCGATTGAGAGCTTGTTCTTTGTCAAACTTTCCAGTTCTAAATTTTGTAGTGTCTGTAACCTTTACAAGTTTATATGGCAATAATTTTGTTGTTTCATTATGGAAAAGTATAAATCCTACAAAGGCTCATGTGTATCCATGTGATGTCCAAGTTGGCCAAAATTGGTGGTGCTGTATTGTACCATTAAAAAACAGCAACTCAATAAAAAAAAGTTACAGACACTACACAAACAGGTATAAAAATGAAAGATAAAAGTATTGTTCTACTTGTCATTAAAACATTGTTTTTCTCAATAGAAAGTTCCATCTTATGTGATGTAATGTTGCATCATCTATTTACCTCTGCAGCCAAGAGCAAAAAAGTGATGCAATAACTCTCTTGATTGAATATTGCATCATTCTTGCAGCACTGTCTGTTTGAATAATTTACTATAAGACAATGTAACCTGAATTTCTTATCCTAGAAGAAGCTGCCTAATTACTTTTTCTGTTCTTTACCATGGTACATCCCTAAGACATGGGAAGACGACAAAAGCAAACCTCTGGGAACAACTCTGGTAAGTTTGTATTGAATGGTAAACCACACTCTTAAATTGTAGTGTCTGTAACCAATATCCCCTTTTTATACTGTCTATGACTTTATCCCTGTTTTTTTTTTAAAAAAATGAAGCCAAATTATGTTTCCTATTACAGTATTGATGTGTAAGGCTAAATTTTGACATATTGTCTGTCTGCAATTTGTAATATTTTGGTATATTTATAGTTTCTTTCATCTAGATTTCTGATAACAGGCAACATTTTCAGTGATTTCTTACAATATGCAATTGAAACTGAGTATTTTTGCATTCCATATCATTAGACTAGTAAATCAAACAGAAATATTATGAGAATTCAATGAGCTCAGACTTAGTATTGGATACATTGCTGATATTGTCAAATGGTTACAGACACTACTAGACATGTGAATTGACCCGACTGTTGTTTACATTATTAAGGAAAGTGTGCAATCATTGTAAATGCTAGAACATTGAATAATCATCAGGTTTTATGCTATTTCTTTTTCAATCAGATACTTTTCTTTAAGAATCTACAGGTTATTCCAGTTTGCTTATGTATGAAAGCATATTGCGTACTCATTACAAGTATGTTTTGTAAAGTCTAAATT
Organism: Margaritifera margaritifera; assembly: GCA_029931535.1. Classification (NCBI taxonomy): domain Eukaryota; kingdom Metazoa; phylum Mollusca; class Bivalvia; order Unionida; family Margaritiferidae; genus Margaritifera; species Margaritifera margaritifera. Next base: position 5,481,709 of record JAQPZY010001640.1, on the reverse strand, counting down.
TCATCCGTATACATAGAGGAACAAAAATGAGAATGAAGTTGTTTGCTTTTAGGAAGCAAAGATAAGCCAGAAGAAGATGAACAGAAGATTAAAGCTAGAAGGGAGAAGACGAGGCTAAAGGTACAAGCCTGGAGAAAAAAAACAGAGGGAAAATAAGGCGAAACATGAGGAGCTAAAAAGGGTTGATAGAGAAAGAAGAAAAGATGCAAGACTACTAAAAAAACAGCAATAACTTTCCGATTCAAATCTTCAACAAGAATTAAGAAGGAAAAAACGTGAAGAAATGAAAAGGTATCGCCAGAAAAAGAAAGAAAAAGCAGCCCTGGCAATATCGGTTAATAAGAGTGTTGATTTAAGAAGTCCGAAAACTGCTGAATTAAGTAGAAAGAAGAAAGAAGCTGTGAAAAGAACCCAAGCATGGAGAATGCGTATCAAACTGAATGAAAGTATACAGCAAGAGTGTATTCAGACTGATTGTGAAATAGGAAATACTGGGTCAGCCAGAGATTCACCAATGAATAAAGTGTTACCTAAAGCAACTCTGTACAGACAATTAAAAAAGGTAAAGGAAGTATTACCAAATACCCCAAAGAGAAAAGCAGTCATCATAAGTAAATTAATTGAATCTCCATCAACATCAAAGTTTCTAAATAGGAATATAATGATAATGACACCGGATTGCAGAAAAAAACTTGAATTGACAGATACTGTTATACAATCTGTGTCAGAGAGCATTTCAGAAGTGAAAACAAGGAAAGGGGGTGCAAAGAAACATGCATACAACATCATTTGTGACGCATTACTGAAGAAATATAAAAGACACAGACTAAAAAAGTATTTCAAAGTATCAGTGAAAGGGCAAAAACCTAGTTCTACATGGTGGGAGACGAAACAAAGAAAAAGAAGAAGGGATGCACTTAACTCTCCATTAAAGAAATCTGTGAAAGATTTTTTTCTAAGTCCAGAAATCAGTAGGGAAGTGCCTAATAAACGTGAAACTGTGAAAGTAAGAAAAGGTGGTCAAAAAGAAATACTTCAAAAACATGTGATGACTATGACATTAGAAGAAGCCTACAAAGACTACAAGTTAAGGAACCATAGTCACAAAATAGGATTAACTTCATTTTCTAAATTGAAACCAGTGAATGTTAAAAAGGTGTCTGAAACAAGCAGAAGATCATGCTTATGCCAAAAGTGCTGTAACGTGGCCCTAAAAAGTGAGGCACTAACAAATGTAAAAAAAGCAGTGAAAGAAAATGGAGATTTGGATGAAATTTCAGTAGATAAGAAAAGCTTAAGTGATGCTACTTTTTGTAAATACGACACCAATCCAGCTATTAAATGTTTAAGAAGAGAATGCAAACAATGCGGTGTGAAATGTTTGCAGAGTTACCTTAAACCATTTGTTGAAAAGTATAGTGACAGGCAGATATCATGGCATCAATGGGAAAGTATAGAAATAGCAAAAGATGATAAAGTAAAGCGTTGCGTCTCCTGTGTGCCTAAAGAAACAGACATAAAAACATTAATTACATGCTTAGAAACTGACATGCAAGAGTATCCAGAGCACGTTTTCAGGGCCAAATGGCAACAGCAACAGATGGGAATTTGTGTTGATAGAATTGGTGAGGGTTCTATTGCTATGGTCATGGACTTTAGTGAGAACTATGGGTGTGTTTTTCAAAGTGAAGTACAATCTGGATTCTTCGACAGGAACCAAGTTACAATACATCCAATCATGTGTTACTATACAGAAAAACAGGGAGAAAAAGAATTCAAGATAAAGCATGCCATTATTGGCATCAGTGAAGAAACCAAACATGATGCAGACTTAGCTATCACTTTTGAGAACAAAGCTATAGAAATTCTGAAGAAGAAAGGTGTGAAAGTAGAGGAGATCCATGAGTGGACAGATGGCTGTGCTGCCCAGTATAAGGGGAAGAAAGCCTTTGCTGACATAAGTCTGAGGAAAAAGCCATCTGTAACACGAAATTATTTCGAAACATCACATGGAAAGAGTGTTTGCGATGGTCTCGGCGCGATAGTCAAGAATGCTTGCTACAGAGCTGTAATCAGCAATAGAAAGGTGATAGGTTGTGCAGAAGATGTATATCATTTCTGTACAGAGAAACTGAAAATGGAAAATACAGATAATGAAGCTAAAACAGTTTCGAGAAGGGAGTTCATCCTTGTTAAAGATGTTGAGAGAAATAGAGAAGAAACTGATGTGCAAACACTGCAAGGTACAAGAAAATTACATGCTGTAAAGTCAGGAAGCAATGATTATGAACTGAGCATAAGAAATCTGAGCTGTTATTGTGAGCAATGCATGAAGGTTGACGGGAGATGCAACTTCAGCGAAAATGTTAATGCCTGGGAAATGAGAAAGTTAGTACTCAATAAAGATAATTTAAGTCAGAAAGGAAAACAACTTAAAGACAAGAATCCATCAACAATAGAAAATAATGACAAGAAAAGAAAACAAGGAAGTAACCAGAAAGATCATAACTCAGCAACAAGCGAAAAGCCTAATAAGAAACGGAAGTCAACAGAAAGACAAAACATTGTGACAAAGAAGATCAAAGTTGACAAAAAAGCACCAACCAACACAGAGAAACCAATAGAGAAATACCACCCTGGAGAATTTGTTGCTGTAGGACTTAAGCCAAAGAAGGGACCTCTAGATGTATACTTAGCAGAAGTAATAGACATTCTTCATAACGAAGTTAGACTTAAATACATGAGAAAGTCTGGCAACATGTATGTTTGGCCTGAAAAAGATGATTATTCACAAGAGGCTCTAGATGCTATCTTGTACAGGGTAAAAGCTCCACAAATAGTCAATGAAAGGGGTCATTTCAAGTTTAATGCAGCTGAATTGTCTAAGCTCAAGTCAAATCTGGAAAAAAATCATAAGCACTTCTATTTGAAATGACAATATAAAGTCAAGGTTTAATGTGTAGTGTCTGTAACCTTAAGATCAATCACATATGGGTCTGTGTTTGAGTCAGCACCTTGGGTTGAACAATACTTTAGTGACTATGATTTATTGAACATTCATTATACTTCAATATTTTACTCTTACAAACACTATTTAGTATTAAACTTTCAAGTGCTATTTACCAGTTCATAATTTTAACACAAGTATTGGACATATACCTGTTACAATGTGGTTTTATCATTTTATGAACTAATCAACATTCATTTAATGAATAATTCTAGTCAATGTGTTCATGTTGAATTATTTTTGAAGTGAATTTTATGGAGATATGTATGGTTCTGCAGCTGTATTGAAATGCTATAGTTTTGTAGTGTCTGTAACCAATTTTATGGACAATGTACTTCTGACTCTTATGGAAGTTTGCAATACTTTTGGCCAGTATTAATGATTTTGTTTGTTTAAATATTCTTCTTGGTGTTAGATAAATGCCTAAATAAGATTATTCTATGTCTTTTATGTTTGTTATGCAAAAGTTTCATGGTTAGGTTTTTTTTCTTAGTGATACCTTTGTCATAGATGTTTTGATTTTGTTATTAAGTTGTTTACCACTTCCAGTTATGTTGTTTACTTTAAATGTTGATATCCTGTTACTGATATTACTGTGAAAAAAAATAAAGTTTTAAAGTTTTCATGCTGTTTTTCTTGCATGTTATACACCAAGTGTAGTGTCTGTAACTGTTGTTATACCAATGAATTGAAATAATGGTTAAACAAAATCGCATGCATGTTCAAGCTAAATCTAACTTGATCTGACTAGGGGACACCCTAGGGTATATAATGAGCTTCATTGAAATGTTCTATCAAACATTTCAATTTTTTAAGTGAGTGAGACTACTCTCAGCACCAATACCGTGTTTTAGCCGATAATTTATAACTTTAATGAAGTCAACATATTAGCTGATTATCCAGTATATACGAAGTGGACTTTTCCATTCAGCACTGCTTAGTAACATCATCACCAAATCTTACAGCATCAGTATTCAATATTTTATTAAAATCAGCCTTATCCCAACATAGGGTGATTTGATCGCATGATCATTTGACCTCTAACATCAAGAAAAATGTAGACAGTGAAACTTGGATCACTTGACTATAAAATATAAGAAATGGCAAAGTACAGTTTCTAATTTATAAACATTGTAAATTTAACTCACGCATCGACTTATTCAAGAGACAAAATAAGTTTTAATTGTTATGAATGAGAAGATAAAATTCAACTTATTGATATCATACTGGTAGAGTTCGATGCAAAGTTGCTTAATTTTGCTAGCCTCTGTTTAAAGCAATTACCATATGGCACTATTTTGTGGTGTTTGGAAATTTTAAGTTTTCAATAGGGAATGCACTCTGATCTCAAACCCTAACCTAACTGTCCGAATATTAAAAATGGGGTGGGAAAGGTCAAAGGAAACTCAGACTAAAGCATTATAGGACTGTAACAAGCTTAGATGGGGAACATACATCAATTATTGAACAAATGAATGCATGGGTTATTTGGACTTTTAATTCTTCTACCTTAAAAATGGGAGATCAGTGGGTAATTTTCACAAAGCAAATTTGTATTAGAATTACTTACAAATTTCCAAATAAATAAGGTGCAAAGAAAGAGAGAGGGGATGGGAGAGATAACAGTCGAATTCCAATAGTTTCCACGATGTTAAGGTGAAATATCAAACTATGTCAAGGGTTGGCGTCAATTGTTTTAATTACCGTTCTGGTGGAGTAGTGTATTTGACTTCTCATAGGTCAAGCGGCCAGGTTGAATAAACAGTCATCTCAGATATTTCGCCTAACAGTAAGCTGTTACTTTAGAGACCACAGATTATTAAGAAAATACTTGAATATATGTTAAGGTGCATACAACCTTAACTACCTTTCAAAAATGCAACTTAAATTTTTGAAATTCTTTGAAGTTTTTCTTTCCACCATTGAATCACCACTTCCGATAAACCGTTGTGGACTAACAGGTGTAACCCGTACTCGTACCCGTACCAAAAATCCCCGTACCCAAAAGATATTATCGTAGATAAATCTGGTAATTAATCCTAAAAAAATATGATATTTTGGCAGGATTACCGTTAAATATGTAATGTTAAAAAAAATATATATCTTTTTATTTTAATTTTTTTTCTCGTATTTTACCTGGAATAGTGTGTTTTCTGGGGACTAAAATTTGTAACCCAAACAAGACAAATTTAGTACTGATGTCCCTGATCAAGATATAATATAAGTTCGCTTTATTTCTAGAAAAATATTAAAGTACAAACATAATTTATATACATGTATTTTTATTGCAAAAGTTTTATCTGGTTTATATTTTGCAGTTAATGTTTTAAGCTAGGAATAATTTGCAAAGTAAAAAGTCAATTTTGAATCTTTTTTTTTTATTATTATTATTATTATTATTATTATTATTTCATAAGACAGGGTTAGTAGTTAGTTTAATTGCCATTGCTTAGAATCATTTCATATATATTGTGCTGAAATTCTAGCTGGTTTTCTTATGATATTTTTTTTTATTTTTTGAGTATATGATAGTTTATAGTATATTAAACTTACGAAAATTCACACACAAAGCATAGTTTATTATTTTTTTTTATTATTTCAGTAACAAACAATTTAAACAAATCAGTCACTCGCATTTTTTTTCAGACAAACAAATAGTCGCCGGAAAAACTGTCTTTTGAAACATTTCCTGCAGTGGCTGCACAACTGTAGTGGATCCATGTGTTGCATTTGTCCCAACAAATCATATTTTCATACAAATTTGGCAGTCGACACATTTCTTGACAATCTGTTTCAATGACAAATATTTTTTCTTTCCTAATTCTGCAGGCTAAGCTTTTGGCGTTTTGATGTACTCTTAAGCTTAGGGAATGGATTCTTTTTCAATACACTTGACAAGGTGGGGTCTCATAGCATTTTCATCAAACTGTAAATTTACGTCGCCAACATAGCCATTATAACAGAATTCTGTCATGTTGACTATGACCTAAACCCCACAGTCGACACCATTAGATTGTTCTTGGATGTGCGGAATTGTAATGTCTAAACTGTTATTTATCTGTAACAATCTTAATTCTGTCCTTGATAACTTCTGCTTTGGCATTTACTGTCTGAATAAAGCTGCTTGTTCCTTTGATGAATGATGAATAGGGGTAAAACGATACACCTCTGTCACGTATCGATAAGATTCTCGATAAACAGCCTACGATACGATACATTATCGATACACATATTAACTTGATGGTCTTTTCATCTTTAGAAGGTCTGTCAATGGTAGGGTGGTGCCATTTTTTATGTGTTTACATAATGGGTGTATTTCTAGCATGCAGATTACAAACAAACATAGACTTATCATCTGTTCATATGCCATTCTCATCCTTGACAAGATACAAAAAATAATAATAATAATAATAATACTTCCAAACAGACTACCTGTTATGTATGATGTTTATATAATATTATAAATATTTCTTGACTTTAATATTTGCTTAAATCTTAATGTTGTTTATCAGAAAAAACAACTAGTGTCCTTGAATTAGGTTGTTTACTTCAGATTTGAGCTAAAGGATAGTTTTGATAAACAAGATGTTTACTGAATTTGAGGTCAAGGTTGATTTTGTTTACAGATAAAACTGGAAAATCCTTAGAGTTATGTGTAAAAAGTCATGTCCATACAAGTAAAATTCCATTAAGATGACACATATTCTAGAACATTCTGTCATGTGACCAATCTTTATATATACCATGTTTAGTGGACAGTTTTTCAGTTTCGACATTACTATCAGTCTTGTAAAGAGCTATTACAGCTGTGGAAAGTAACTCAAAATTCTAAGAGAGGAATTATTTAAAATATTCATTGGATTGTAACAGTGCTCATTTACTTTTGGATTTTGGATTTTAAATTGATGATTTTGGAATTTATGTGAACTTATTCAGAGATATTTTGGAGTACTTCATTTTTACATCAGCACATTAAAGACTACTAGTACATCAGGATTTTAAAGACCATTGGCACATCACAACATTCAAGGATACAGCCGTGAATTAGGAACATTCTATATTTAGGACTTGTGATTAGGACACTAATTCTTATTGGATTATTACACATTACCGTAAGTGTCTTTTTGATTTTTTCATTTTAATTATCTAGAAATAAATTGCTTGTTGGGTTTTACTTGATTTGTTGGTTTCACTTTCTTTCTGTTACATTTTTCTTAGACCATAGAGTCGTAACACTCCCTGTCAGCTGTTAATGATTTATATTCAACCTTTACGGCCATTTCAGGCTGCTCCATTCGATCAGATGCATGACTCATCCTGGTCACCACGCCCTTTTTTTTGCATTGAATGAATGTTTTTAAAACATCTTATTACCAATTTCACGTCTTCACTTAAATTTTGAAGGAATTACGGCGTTATCTTCAAAACGGAAGAAACAGTGCAATTTCCTTGTGCAAGGAAAATCTTATCTAGAACAAGTCCGAGTGTGAGAGCGGATGTGACTAACAACCAAATCCTTCAAATTGTACTTCCCGTCAGTGAAAAAGGAAATTATTGACAACGCCCACTCCCCTTCTACAAATTGACAAGGTGGCTATAACTCGTGCGGTTCGGAATCTGCCCCCTTGCAGATTCTGTACTAATTTTTTTTTTTTTTTTTTATATCAACGTAAAAGAAGACATTCCAAACTTATTCCCCATGTACGATTTAAGTACTTTACACATATCATTTAATAGTCACTTTTGTGCGAAGTTTCTATGTTGTTTTGTATCTATTTGGATAGAGTTTGGATGCCAATATTTTCGGTATGTCACGCAGTGAACAAGCTACAGTTAGTTATGATTGGTGGTTATTGTTTTACCCTGGATTTGAACAAACAATAACTACTAATAGGAATTGAATGTAATATATTTCACTGTGTGACACACCGGAAGTGTAGCCTTCAATTCGATCGAAGTAGACAAGATGCGATGCAACAGATAGATTTCGCGTAAAAGTGGTTATTAAATGATCATTAAAGTACTTAAATCATACATGGGGAACAAATCTGCATAGCCTTCTTTCCGTTGTTATATGTTATCAGTAGCTGAACATGCAGACGGGATAAACTAATTAGCATGGAATTGGAGCGGGGGAAGAGGGCAGATTTCGAACCACGTGAGTTAATCACCTTGTGTTAATTTGCAGAAGGAGAGTGGGTGTTGTCAATAGTTTTTTTTTTTTTTTTATACTGACATAAATGAGTGCATGTACTTGCTACGGCTGTCTCAGATGAATTCTCAATTTAAAGAATGTAAAGGCAAATGACTAATAATTATTCACGACTCCTGAAGATTAAAGTAACTTCTATAGAGTAAGTATCGTTTTGTACCGATTCTCCCCCTCTTGTATCGATATGGGTATCGATATATAAAAAGTATCGATATATCGATTAATCGTTTCACCCCTAATGATGACTGAGCCCTTGGCAAAATACCAGATGTCAAGATGACATTTTAAAAAAATGATTAAACTAATTACACTTATTGCATTGAAACTTCAGTTGTATCGTTTTAGAAATAGCGTGTTCATGCACGGGATAGGTATAAAATAAGTAGGTTTTAAATAATCAATGAAAACTTGGATATTTACGTAATTAGATAAAGAAAATCTACCTTTCTACTTTGATACTATTCCGATATGGAGGTCTAGTTAGGGCTTGTATATTTTTATTCTGACCCGTAATAAAACTTCTTTAATGAAATCATTGCGGGTAAAATTATTAAGCCGAAATTTTCTTACTTTTGTTCAAAATCGTTCGATTTTAAAAAATAAGTTGAAAATATGATGAAAGAACAAAATATTTGATCGAATACGTGCTGTTTCTTCTACAAGAGATTATGTGCTACAATGTTATCTCTACATCAATTATCATAGTCACTTAATTTAATCACTGAATCACAATTAACCTAACTTAACCAATCAGCGCAGAATAGACTGATCCAAATATATATGAATATATACTAAACAACACAGTGAACGCACCAATCAAGCTTGTTTCTTTGTAGTTAAAATTTAAATACATTTACCTTTTGAAGAACGTATTGAAATTTTTTTTAAATTATTACTAAGTTGTTAGAGTATTACAAGAATCTAATTCTGTAATTCTGTAAAAATCAGCAATATTTTCAAATTTAATTTTGAATTCTGAAATTTTCCACTTTTATTACCTAAAAGTTTAAAATGACACTAATGTTATTAAATTTGTTTTCTAATATGATGCCTGATATGTCTATCTAAGATTGAAAGCTACATAAAAATGATCTTATCTTTCACCTTAAAATGAACTTTAAATTATTTTTGCTAAAACAAACAGTAAAAATAATAGTATTAAAAATCTCTAAGATCTCAAATCATAATCTTAAAAGAACATTTCTTTGTGATAAAGTAACTTAATAGTAAGATTTACAATCATTTTTTCATGATTCTTATATGTTATTCGCAATTAATAGTACAATTACTTTGTTAAAATTTTACGAATTTTCAAGTCCGACCTTATCATAGGGCATTAATGATCATTAATAAAAATTAAACCAAAGATAATTGCAAAAAATGTTGTAATGTTTTTATTGGTTTATTCACAGAATTTTCTTTAAAATATAATTTAACATATGTAGAAAAGTAACAATATAGATGATACTTGTAGTTATTCTGGCCTTATCTAATAATTTTTTAATAAAAATTGGAATAAAAGAAATTTCCACTTGATACAAAAAAGTAAATGAAATACTGATTGCGTACTTTCTTTGACTATGGTTTTCTATTTTTCTTGTATAATTGTTTTTTACAAAATGTCAGTAGAAAAATTTTGAAAAGTCAGTTAAGAAAACGTATACCTAGGATTCTGCTTTCGAACATTGTCAACTAGTGTCTTCAGTTTGTGCAATACTTCAGCAGCTAAATCTGATGTTAAGTTGTTGGCACCGATGAGAAGTACAATACACGAGTAGCTGGCAACTTTGGAACATATTTTACCCCAGAGCTGTTCTATGCGGTAACACTGTGAAAAGAGACTGCATACCCAGGAGGTAGGTTGAAGTACTTGGATTGGAAATGACCGGTCCCGAAAACAGGGTGAGATATGATATTTATATTAACATTTGTGGTTATACTGAATGAATTCGAAAGATCTTCGTAAATTTATAGATTACTACGAAACTTTATGTCAGTTGCAACCAATACGAAATGAGATTTGCCAGTTTGTTTATGGAACTATTTAGACTACAACCAACCAAAATTATAATTGCTGTCATTTGGAACAATAGGTATTGTTACGGAATTATGTTTATGGAATCTATAATGTGCTTAAACTTTTGGCCTATGACTGTACTTTAAAGTTGTGTCAAATAGTGAGTCATATTTAAGTTGGGTTTAGTTGTACTATTAATCGAATAAAAACATGTTTACTTACCTTTTGTTCAAGGTCAGAGCTGTTGATCATTCTTCAGTAAAATTCCATGAAATAGACGCATTTAGTATTGCATTCTGGGTCATAATATGACACGTTTCCTGTTGTGAAATGTGCCATTTGCAAGTTGTATAAAAGACCTGAATATACGAATTATATTCATTCCATTTTAGATCTTGAGTTGAAAAGAACTGTTTTTTTATGATCAGCTTTTTGGAATCATCAGATTGTTTGAAATAATAGCCATACTGGAATCCTGTAATGATGTAATGCCATGCTGTATAGATAATTCGAAAGGAATTATTTATTGGACCATTCATCAGAGCTACTTGGAGATATTTAGGACTTTCTCGGATGCCTCTGAACATTCTTAAAGATGATCTGACATTATCGTTGGTACATCGGAAACATTACAGACTCATTCATTCGGAATCATCATCTATTCGGAACATTCGTTCTTTACGAAGACTCATTCAATTAGAACATTCGTTCATGACGAAGATTCATTTGGAACATTCATTAACTTGGAACATTTGTTCATTTGGAACATTTTATAGTTTCTATATATACAGAACTTGTGATTAGGACACTAAACATTGTTGCTTTATTTGGATTTTAATACACGAAACTGTAAGTGTATTTTGATTTTCACATTAATTATTTAAAATAAATTGTTTGTTGATTTTTAAAAACATTGTTGGTTTCACTTTCTTTTTGTTACGTTTGTTCCAGCCATGGAGTCGTAACAGTATGGATTTATGAAATAAATGTATCCAATGGTTTTGTTTGAAACAAAACAAATAACTCAAAACATCTTATGAAACTATGGCTTCGAAACTGTGGACACTAGCATTTCCTTGTTTGCCAACAAATGTGGACACTAGCATTTTCTTGTTTGCCAACAAATACAGACAAGCTCAAAAGAACTCTTAATTGTTCGGCTGGTCATTATAATGGCTTCATGATCATTGCTTGTGTTCACTTCCTCTGTTTTTCAAAGAACTGTCAGATTTATGTCTAAATATACCATGCGAAACTTAAATTATAATTATTCCTATTATACCAAGCCAACTTTCTATAATTATTCCTATCACATCACGCCAGTTTTAATAATTATTTCTATCAGACAAACACAAAAATGTAATAACGGAAAGATTAAAGGATTGAGTATTAATTAAAATTTTAATTACAATATTAATCAAAGCACGTGTTTTAATTCTGTAAGGTAATAGATATTTACTTTTAAAAATCTAGAATGTTACTTTTTATGTTAGATATGTGTGTAGTAAAAAAGGACAGAAAAAACCACACTGGAAATAAATATATTAATTAAATCATCACAATATTGCAAATTTAATTCACATGAGCATTTCAATAGTATAAACCGCAACATTAGTGCTTAAAGCCATATATAATCCATGCATTATCACCTTTGTTAATGTTTAACTCCCTTATTTATTTAAGAAACAAAAGAACTTGAGATTTTCTTAAAATACTAAAAATGTAAACTTTATCCCAGTTGTTGTTTATCATAAAACGAAACGTGATATCCTTATCCGGGACAGCAGTACTATATTTGTTTTGTTTGGGTTACACATTATTTCAGGTAAAATAAGACAAAAATAATTGCAATTGAAAAGTAATATATTTTGTTAAACATTACATATTTAACTGTAATCCTACTAAATATCATACATTTATGATTAATTACCAGATTTATCTAGGATAATGTGTTTTGGGTACGGGGTGTTTTGCTACGGATACGGGTGCGGGTTACACTTTTTAGTCCATACCAGTGTAACCAGTGCACACTATTTAAACTTTCTATCAATTGATATCCCGGATCTATCCTGACAATTTAACGCAAACAATGTAATTCATAGCACGTTATATGCAAAAGTCAGAAAGTATGTATTTAATTAGGTAGCTATTTTGAATTGTCTCATTGTTTACAAAGGCTATGCTTAAATTTGATTCGAAAAATAATCTAGTAATTTAGAGTAAACTTATTAATTTGCATGGAACTTTTAGATTTTAAATTAAACCTTTAAATATATTTTTAGCTTAGAAACAAGATTTTAATTAACCAGTAAAATAATCAGTTAAATTAGTATGTATGTATGTAGTTAAAGTTCATTGTTATTTGATTGTTTATAGTCGGTAAAATAACTCCATTGAGTTAATGTTTCTTATTATGTAAATGCAAACCGACACTAAATTTGTCCATTGTCTATAGTGAAAATATGACAAAACTAGTCATACTTTAATCCGACACCGTTTGAGAGCCTGATAACTATGACTATCTATGAAAGAATATGTTTAAGAAAAGCTAAATTTATGTTTAAAGTCTCTAATGATTCTAAGCCCAACTATATAAGTGATATGTTCAGAAAAAGGACAAATGATACCACTACAGGTTCTAGTTTACCAATACTAAGCTCTATGTCGTCCAAAAACTTTCTTCTTCCTAAACCCAAAACGGAATTGTATAAAAATAGTTTGGCTTTATCGGGTCCAATCGTTTGCAATTGTATACCTAATGATGTTTAAGATGCACCATTAGTCCCTTCCTTCCATCACAGATGTTTGAAATGGATTCAGTCCAGATAATGTCCAAAACAGATTATGGCCAACATTGTTGTAAATTTGTAATGTATATATTATATACAATGTCTCTGGGTTGTTATATATATATATATATATATATATATATATATATATATATATATATATATATATATATAGATATATATATATATGTGTGTGTGTGTGTGTGTGTGTGTGTGTGTGTGTGTGTAAACGATATCGTTTCAATTATGCATGTTTGAGTGCTAAATCCATACTCTGTTGCTCTTGTGTACACTATTCCACAATGCCTTGTTTGCATGATGTTTGTTTCCCAGCTGTATTTTATATATTTGCCTGTACATACGTAAATAATTGAGGGCAACAAGGGAGATTATTTTTTCTACTAATTGTGTTACCCTCAGAAATTTTTTTTTTAAAAAAAAGTAGAATCTTATGCTAGAGATAGAATAAAAGCGACATTCAATATTTATTTTGAAATTTTGAAATTTTATATTAGGCTAAAAAATGAAAAAAATTACTTATTTTAACCATTCACTGATATCAAACATTTGAAAGTAAATAATCTTGCATTAAACTGGTTTGTGATCTCGATGATTTCGAAATTATTCAGATAACTTAAAAGCGTATGTTTGGGGATTTCAGAGCATTGAAAGTTTATCGGCATTAATAAGACTAAAATGACATACAGAATTGTTGGATCCAAATTCTATACCACCACAGAGAATTCTCGGAAAATTCGGGGTACAAATACTAAATCAGCGCACAATAGTTTGGAATTTTGACCTATTATTAAGCAAAATTTTTATGTCTCAATACAAATATTTTGTCAAGTTGTAAGCCTTTGCCTCATTTAGTAGGTATACTAATCACTTTTCGGCATAAAATAGAATTTACCATATAATTGGTTAAAATAATACAATATAGCATGTCCTCTTGCAAGAATATGTTGCTTATTTTGTTCAGTCTTATTTGTTCACACCCTTGCACCACATCGCATATACAAGGCTGCTCAGGCTTCCCAAAATAACATGGATTGAACGCCATTGACGACTATATTGTTTCCTAATTACATACGTTTGCGCTGATAGGGGAAAGGTATGGTTTGAAATTTGTACGGTATGGAGGGATTCAATAATTCTGAGATAAATTGTAATTGTGCCAAATAATAATTTTGTCAGATTAAAAGTGGAGTTCGATTCAGAGTGGATCAGAAAGTGACTATAGTGGGTTTTCTTTTTTTTTTTTTTTTTTTGAACTTACACCAGATTATCTAATAGATGCATACAAACGTCATTATAATTAATTATGATTAATAATATAAAGATGCTTGCAAACATCATTATAATTAATTATGATTAATAATATAAAAGATGCTTACAAACGTCATTATAATTAATTATGATTAATAATATAAAGATGCATACAAACGTCATTATAATTAATTATGATTAATAATATAAAAGATGCTTACAAACGTCATTATAATTAATTATGATTAATAATATAAAGATGCATACAAACGTCATTATAATTAATTACGAATATAATCTAAACGATGCTTACAAACGTCATTATTATTACGGAGTTGGAACTGTTGAAAACTAGAGAAAACTGTATGCTAAAGAAATTAATTACATGTTAATAAGCAACGGGCTAACAGGAAAAGGAATATCTAAATTAAAATCAAAGTATCGGGGCTTATGTGACATGTATTTTAAGTGCACAAGAACAAAATATAACACACGGTCTGTTTCTAATGTGCAAAACACTGTAAAAATGTTGTTTCAAAAATTATTCGAAGCAAACAAGGTTATCACTAAGATGAACACATTACAAAAAGATTTCAGCAATATATTTCAGATTCAAGCGTTAGACTAAACTATGCCATTAGTTGTAATTGTATATGTTTGTTACCAAATGATATGGTAACGAAAATGGGCAGCATTATTGGGTGCCTTTTTTTAAAAAAAATCCATCGGATACATTTAATCAATAAACAAATTATTGCTGTAAATACCGACGTGGTAAAGAATATCATGAAAACAGCTGATAATTAATCTGTAACAACTCGTCAAAAGATAGACAGCGATTTAAAAGACGAGAATGGGAGTAGTCAGTATGTAGATAAGAAGGGCATACAAATTATGAAAAATCTTGTAATCACAAATTATTTAAAAGCTATAGATAATGTGTAGTAGAGTGTGACACTTGAACGTCAAGGGGGTGTGGGATCTTATGTTAAACAGGGTAAAAATAATGTATAGCGTCTAACGGGATTTTAACATTAGGCCGTTATCTTGGTTCATATTTTTTCACAGGATGAGTATATCTGTTTGTAACAGTGTAACAATTTATTTTGGCGGGTAACGTGAGTTTGCCTGCCATCTACCTGAAATGCCATATCACATGACGGGTCTCTCTGGTTTGTAATAGTGAAGCATGTTAGAGAGGCGGGAAATGTGAGTTTGTCTGCCCTCTAAATGAAACGCCGTATTTTGTTTTGCTTGATACATATAGTGACATAAAAGTACATCGAAGGGGACTGAAATTCCATGCTACAGAAACTTTTACCCTGTTTAACGTAGGAGTCACGTTAAATTCTCGCATCCTGTAAATAAAATATCAACCAAGATTGCGGTCTAATGGCAAATTCTTGTTAACACCCAGAATCGTTTTACCCTGTTTAGCATGGGAGTGCCTTCGATGTACTTTTATGTGTTTGTTGTGTTTCTTTTTTCGTTTGTAATGCAGGAAACACGTCATTTTCAAATGCAGGTTTAACAAATGTTTGTCATTGTGATTTTTGTTTCTTACTTGGTTCTGTCCCTTTATTTCTTTCGCTTCCCAACGTAAAAACTGTAGAGAGTCACTTCCGCCTCTTTGTGAAGTTATAGAACTAGGTGACAACATACTGTTAGGTTTACCCTTCTTTGAAATGTGTATTAATTCTTTGTTTATATCAAAATAATACAATGTTTTCTTCTGTCATTTTTAAATGAATATTAATTACTTTATATTGATATCGATCTATGTTAATACATACTTAATATGTTATTTGTATCGATCAAATAAATCTTCTGTTACAAGAGTTGTAGTTTTTAAAACCTTTTTGAAAGATAAGAATTATCTAAATATGGTTCAATATTTTCTAATGATTGATTGTATTCATAATTATCGCACGTGTCATCTTCGTCGTAAAGGTCATAAAAATCATCAAATTCCATTCCACCATCTTCTGTCAGCTTACACTATTTAAATGAATCAAAAATAACTTTAATAAAATACGTTTTTGTAGAAGATCGAAATAATGAAAGGAGGAAAGAAAAAAGCGATAACAATGATAATAGCAAAGAAAAACATCAATGAAGAAAAAACATACAAGCAGGCATTAAAAATAAATTAAGTAAATACAAGAAAATAGCCCCTAAAAGATTTAACTGAAAAGGAGTTGGATAAAATGGAAAGAGAACAAATTAAAATAACATGTAAAAAAATTGGTAAATGCGAGATCTGCTAAAATATCAAAGTCATTGTCAGATGTATTAATAGTAACATCTTTAAATAGTAAATGTTTCCAGTTGTTAACTTGAATGAAATCCAGAGTTTAAAGCGTGACAAACACATCAATGTTTAAAAATTAACAGGGGAAGGAGAAAAACAGAGCAATGAAAATCCGAACAGAATTTCAAGCGTCAAAAATAATACTAAATAAATAAGTTGCGCCAGCGCTTTGTGATTTGTCCTGGATGTTTTGTAATAGTTGCATTTGTTCCACTGATACTAGCTGTAACAACCGTTACTATTATAGGAGTAGATGCATCCCTCATAATTAAATTAGTGAGATAAACAAAAGAAGAAATTAATGCAAAACAAATTGAAACATGTAATTCAAGATTTCTTCAATGATAAATTTAAGTTTTAATACCTTCAACTTTTTTTTGTGCTCTTGTATTTCTCTTTTTGATGGTATTTTAACATTTTTAGACCTGCTATCAATCACTCTAATGTATCTAGTGCTTGACCCGCTGAAGCATTTTCTGTTGTTCAGGACCAGAGAAATCAAAAGAAGCACAAGGAATAATATGATCAATATCTAGGTCTCATTCATCCCCACCTTCAGACTAAAACTTTAGCAACAGAACTTAATCATAACTTGACGTTCGTCGGTTTGATGCAACTGTACTTGGGTTTGTTGCAAAAGCTTTCAAAGAAAAGCTAGTATACAGTAAAGTTTTAAAAAAAACACGATGAGATTGCAACCTCTGCTATAAGCAAGGTGAACAGTATTAATGATATAGTGAGTATCTCTACCATGCTGTTTAATGGAGTGGGTAGTCAAAGAACGAACAGTCGGCTGTATTTGTGAGGAAAATCTATGTAGAGAGACAAGGCTAATTAAAAAGAACAGAAGAATACGGCGCCTTGGTACAAAGAAGCCTTCGGAATAGAAGAATATTCTAGAAAATGGAATACTGATATTCATTGCTAGCTTATATATGTTTGTGTATGTCTCTGTTTCTGTCTGTCATCCTCCCTTCCTTTGAACGTGTGGTTGTGTGTTTGTTTGTATGTATGAAAACAAAAACTACCCCTTCTTTTGTATCTAGGAGTATGTGTTTGCATGAAAACAACAAATACCTCCTCACTTTATATGGGTGATGGCGTGTTTGTTTTAAATGTTATTTTAAACCTTACCCCTCATTTTGTATGTGTGATTACATGAGTGCATGCATATATCAAAACAAAACAAAAACCACCTCCTCCTTTTGCTTAAGTGTGTGCATGTATAAAAACTAAAAAATATACCCCCTCCCTTTGCATATGTGATTTTACGTGTGTATGAAAACATATAGACCCTACCCCCTCCCTATGTGTGTGTGATGGTATGCTGAGTAGTAAGTCTAAGTATGATAGCTACCCGCTTCCTCTGTGTGCTTGGTTGTGTGTTGGATAGCAAGTTTAAGTATACGAGTTACTCCCTCCTTTGTATGTGTCTCTGTGTGTTTGTATAGATGAAAACAAATAATATCCAATTTCTTTGCATGCGTGTTTGTGTGTTTATATTAAAGATATTAATGATATGTGATGTGAAGAAAATATGCAACACAACTTACTAGCAGTGGCGAGTATTGTGATGGTGAGAAAATATGTGGTTTTCAAAAAACACCATCTCGCAACTTTAACAGAAATAACATAACTTGGGTATCGACTATAATATTTTGCAATGTCTGTCTCTAAGCCCCAAAACGATTTGACTTTGGAAAAAAAGTCTGTCAGAATATGCGAAATCCATTGGTTAAAATTATTTTTAACAATTTACAACCTGAATCAACCGCAGATGCTTTTAGACCATCGACAGAGAGACACGCACTTATTGTTCACACTTAACTGTCAGACCGTTAACAAAAACTATCTACTAATATATCATAGATTTGTATGAATGAAAAATGTTGTTGACACTGAATAAATTTTTTTTTGCGCAAAACACAACGGAAGGACAGTAAATAGCGGATACCTACTGAACGAAACTTTGCTCAGAAAAATTACTTGAGATCGTATTTGACTATGTTTAAAACCACATGACAATTAGGAACCTACAGTAGCCACTGCGTTTCGTCAGAGAATATGTTTTTTAGGGATTTGATTTCACACCAGACCAAAGCAGCGACGAAGGATGTTTTCACCCAATAAAATCAAGCCAACTCCGTGTGGAACGTCAATTTGCACTAGCTCTTGTGAACACAGTGAATGTCATCTTGTATGCAGAATCTGACAATACTCTAAAAATCAGGTTTGAGAGAAGTGATCCTAGACTATTAAAAAGATGGAACACGAATCCACGGAACTAAGTGAAAAGGATGTTTTCTGCATAGAACAGCAGCAGTCACAGCCACTCAGCGGTGAAGAAGAAGAAAAGAAAGATATCGAACAAAACGTTATGGACGCAAACAAAGAGAAGGATGTTTTCCAACCAGAACAGCAGTTACAGTCCACAAGTGCACAAGAAGATCAAGATACAGTCATGATGTCACGATGGCCAGAACAAGAACAACACTTAGTCTCCAGTTTTGCTGAAAGAATCACACGCCTGACCTAAGAACATTGTTATGGATGATGTTAAATCGACCGTCTTAGTCGAGTGCAATATGACAAATGTTTAATGATGATTCAAGAAGAAAAGTTGGAAGAGTATCTGGAAGGCGCACGGACCCTCATCTCAGAAGAGAAAATCTTGAAAGATTTGTATAAAGACATAAGTGACCAGTCCCTACTTCCATTGACTTCTTTGATGACAAAACGCATAGAAGTTCTCTTGCAACCGAGTACGGAAACTGCCCATTCATCTACTTACATGACAGATCTTGTTAAGAAAACAGTGAATTGTGAACTCATGACTTATCATTACATGTGAAAGTAAATACTTGGGAATTTCAATCCCTTCAAACTCAAGCAAAATAACACTGTACACTTGTTTTGGAAGTGATTTGTTTTGTGATGTATTTTTTGCAATTTAATTGCAATTCGCGGAAAAAAATCCAAAAACGTAAGTCTGTATCTCTTGATCTATTTTTCAAGTATGAATAATATATATACACACACATTATAATCTCTCTCTCTCTCTCTCTCTCTCTCTCTCTCTCTCTCTCTCAGCCACCCACCTATGTCAGGAGCCCGATTATCATTATTGATGGGTCCGTCCTATTTGATGGGTGACTTTTCTATCTATCTATTATCTATTGACCCATACCCTCTCTCTCTCTCTCTCTCTCTCTCTCTCTCTCTCTCTCTCTCTCTCTCTCTCTCTCTCTCTCTCTCTCTCTCTCTCTCTCTCTCTCTCAATATTTGGGTGACTGTGCCTTCAGAAATATAAACACCGCTTGGGTACATTTCAGTGATCATATTAAATTCTAGAGTTTAGTTTTTTAAAAACGGGAGCTTAAAAATGTTACAATACATCTTTAGCTTCGAGAAAAAAAATCTATCCAATGTTTGCCGTTTTAAAAAAACGCAAGTTCACAACTTTGCCAAACAAAAATCTTAACTTGGGTATCGGAAGTAATATTTTCCACAGCGTGTATTAAATCTAAGACAAAATGCAATTTTTTTAACAAGTGACTTTACTTTGGAAAAAAGAGTCGATCAAAATATACGATCTCCATTGGCTAAAATTATTTGCAACAATTTATGACCTGGACCTGAATATGGCTAATTTGTTTTTAAACCAGAGAGAGAGAGAGAGAGAGAGAGAGAGAGAGAGAGTCGCATTTATTGTTTACTCCACGCTTTGGTTAAGCTGAATTTACAGTCTATGGTAGTGATTGTAACAATGTCATTTTTTGGCACACTCAACATCGTCAACCAAGGTTATAAGCAATGCAGGCTGACAGAATAACTGCGTTCATTCGACAATGTCGCAGTATAGTACTATATGTCAGAAACTAATAAATGAACAAATTTGCCAGTCTTATAGAAACTACAACTGGCTGCCAGTGAGAATTGCAAAATTCAGGATATCTAAAATTTCCAAGACGCCACCTTGTTGAACTTCTTATAAAATTTATTTAAAAAAATCTATGGTCTGCTTGCATGTCTTCTTTTATTCAACTGCTGAAATTATAGGGATTATGAGAATAGTAAGAGGATAGTACTTTGTTTTAAAAAAGGAGGGTAGAGACATTATAGAAGGTTTACAGCCTTAACTTTATTTATAATGGGATTCATATGGTGTTAAAGGTTATGGGAAGGTATTTTTATTGATAAGAGATTTAAATTGTATTATTATATCCCTTCAGTTACATCCTACCCTGTTTGAATGGGGTGGTAGTTTTGTTTAAAAAAAAAGGAGGGTAGAGGCATTATAGAGGGTTTTTTACTTTATTTATAATGGGGATCATAGGGTGGTAGGGGTTAGGGAAGGTTTTTTTATTTATAAGAAAATTGTATTCTATTTTGTTTATCCCCCTTCTTTTACATCCTACTCTGTGTGAATGGGATGGTAGCTTTGTTTATAAAAGGAGGGTAGCGGAGCGTAGGGGCATTTTAGAGAGGGTTTTACTTTATTTATAAGGGGGTCATAAGGTGGTAAGGGTGATAGGGAAGAGATTTTTATTAATATGGGATTTAAATTCTATATTTATACTACTTTTTTTTACATCCTACACTGTGTGGTCAGTAAATGACTGCACGTTAATCATTCCAAAAGGCATGTGAAATAGTAGGTGGAGCTTTATCATTACATTTATTGTTATAGGCCTGAGAACCCAACACGTGGTAAACTTACGGCGTAATATTCATTCCAGTTAGAGAGCAGACAATTCACATTGAATATTTTTTTGTAACAAGATTTTCTGCCAGTGAATTGGTGAAAATAGAAAATACATTTCTATCCAGCCAGACTCACCATACATGATAATCTTACGACGTAATATGGCATTTCGGTTAGAGGGCAGACAAACTCCAACCTATTATATTTCCCGCCAAAATAGTGTCTTAGGGACCTCTCCATCCCCACCACCACCACCACATCACTCTCTCAGACACTCACCCCTTCCATGTTACGATGCCCAATTTCATGTATTTTTTGTGCCAATATATTTATCAAGGAAAACAAAATATGGCAGCCCTTGATATTCTGTCTGAATAAAATGAAGTAGACTGGCCGACTTTTATCTAAAGTCAGGGTGTTTTTCGAATTAGGATGGCTTTCTTAACTTTGTATAAAACCTGATGAATGAAATTTTGACCTTACATTGGATTCCTACCTTTAATATTTCCCGCCAACAGCCCATTGAAGACCACAGTATGGTGATAGAGAAAACTAGAGGAGGGCGGAACAAGGCCACAAAAGCACGCTGGCACCATCAACATCAGGCATCGGGAAGAAAGATGCATTGAATGCACACTCACGCTAACCACAATAATCTGCAACTGCTTGATTGACTACTACAAGTTGCAGGGCAGAATCAGCTCTTCTTCTATGACGACACAATTGAATTGAATCGTGGGGGGAAGGGGGGGAGACCGCGCGAGAAGCCAGTTCGAGCCTCTAGACCACATAAAAGAAGTCTTCGTCACGACTTCCTAGGAAGACAGCCCTTCGAAGGGATAAAAAAAGAATCAAATTGCATAAGCGTTTTAACTTTGGCATAGAAAACCCGTTTTAATAATAACGCTTAATCATAAATTTGATCCATTCGCAGCACCGATTAAAAAAAAAGAATGAGTTACCTATACACCCTTTTTAATTTACTAATTGTGGAAACCCTAAGTACACTATGTAGGCTAAATTCTAAAAATAGAATAGGTAAATTCTAACTGATTGCTTGATTACAATTAAAATATGTGGCTAACGCATAATTGGCCGATAGGGACAGCCCGACTTCGACAACTGGTCAGAATATGACTTAAAATACATCAGTGGCGTTTCAACTCATTTCCGCTGTTGCTTTGCGCCTCTGGACATGTCTTTTCCAACTTGGCCGCGTACGGACATTGTATGAAGTAATTAAATAGTACGCCGTGCGTACATTTCTGTATATAGTCGCGCATGGTTGAAAGACCGACATGCGACTCTAATTCAAAACTCAGTCACTCATTGATGTCATTAATCGACAATCGTGTAAAGAAGAATTCCAGAACAATGCAAGGTGGGTAAGTTGATGGAAACAATATCTTTGATGGAGAGAGTGCAGCACCTCCTGGGTCGGGTTGAGGAGATTGAATGTTACCCCGACAAGAGATGCCTAAAGAGGGAGATCACCTCGGTGAGTATCGCCAAGGAGTTTGTCAGAGGCGATGGATGAGGAAGTGGTGAAGGTAAAGGCAGCGTGGGCGGAGGAGAAGAGGGGAAAGAAGAAAGAGAGAAGGGAGAAGTAATTCCATCGTCTGAATGATAATTTGATAAGGGTGCAGGAGAAAATGCGCCAGGTAGGGGATAAAGACCGATCCCGAAAGAGGAGGAGAAGGAAGACTAGGGGACGGAGGCAAACGAGCCTATCCGGGAGGTGCATCCACTAAGGGAGAGGAGTGGTGGCAGAAAACTCAATGGCCATTTTCAGGGACACTCAGATCTCTACAAAAGAAAATACTACTCAAGATTATTGCCGATTTGTGTTTGTGTATGTGTATGTGTATGTGTATGTCTATGTTTACAACTAAAACTTATAATCCCTTACTCATTTTCTTTTGTGTATCATGGTATTTTTGTGTGATGGTATATGTGTGTCTATAAACACTCCTACATTTGCTTGTTTGTGTATGATAGCATAGTATGTTTGTGTGAGGGTATAGTGTGTTTATAAACACAACCACCCTTTGCTTGTGTGTGAGAGTCTGTGTATATTTTACCCTCCTTCTTTTACATCCTACCCCCTTTTGTGTAATAGTATGTTTGTGTGTTGTAAGTATAATGTGTGTATAAGCACTCCTACCCTTTTCGTTAGATAGTGTGTGTGTGTGTGTGTGGTGGTGGTGGTGGTGGTGGTGGTGGGGGGGGGTTCGATTGTCATAAATAATTTGTAACATTACATTTCCCATAGAGCCCTCAAGTTCCCCACACATGTTAAACCTATGGATAATTTTAACATAGGAGTTACCGTAGAGCCCTATAAATCTGTAGGTCTATAACAATCCCCAAGTTAACATAAGTTTCCCGTAGAGCCCTTAAGTGGCACCCTCATGTTAAATCTATGGGCACTTTTAACATCGGATTTCCCGTAGAGCCCTCAAGTGGTATCCGCATGTTAACCTACGGGCGTAATATTAAGATCCCCAGACCCTTCAAGTGGCACATATAACTACTGTCGTAAGCTTATCATGTGTGGTGAGACTGTCTGATTGTAACAGTGGAGCATGCTAGATGTGTTTGGCCTGTGCATATGTACCAGTGCCTCGCTCAATTTTGCAGCTTAGATGGCATGGTGGTTGTTGACAAGTCAACTGTAAGGGTGTAAATTTCTGTCGATGTATTTTCGTACAGCGCATTATTGCTGAGGTCAGTGTGGCACGTACCAATTAATCAGATTTATGAGGAAAGGTACCGTATTAAATCGCTAGACTGCGATGGTTTAATGTCTCTGTTTGGGGCGTAATTAATTCTTAATGAAGCATTCGTTGGACAACGGTCGGACAGATGTGAAAGGCAAGGTGTATTTTCGGGTCTATGTATCGCAAATGTCAAAGCTGAAAGGATGCAGGGACTATTTGTGAAACCAGTTGAAGAGTGTCATCTAACCACGATGGGCGTGTATTTATAAAAAGGCGGTAGATATGTTTAATCCTGATTGGCTACGCTAAGTAAGAGGTGTGTTTTCCAGACGAAATTTCATGTTTTAAATATTCCACATCGCAAAATTTAGTCAGTCCAAGTTTTCCTGCGAAAGGCCAGGAGGTTCTTGACTCCAAGCAGAATAAGGCGAAATTCTCTCGTATAAACAATTGTTCAAGGGACAGGTGTCTGGAAGATGAGGGACACGATTCTGGCGGTAGAAACGAGCGAGTCTCGAAAGCACAAGGGAAAATAACTCCACCCACCGATCCATCGATACAAGTACACGTATCCACTTAGAGGGTAGGAAGAAGAGGCATCCCATACTAAGTTTGATGACCGAAAAGAGGCTGGATAAAAGAGAGAGGGAGAGAAGCAAACGGGGAGAACATCAACCCTGACATGTCAGCAACGTGGAATTGGGAGTGACCAGCAACAACTAGGTTATGTAGGCATGATGGGCAATTGATTCGATTGTTCACTCGATTCCATGAATAACTGAGTCTTATCGATATAAACAGATCGGCTAATTACATTTTTAGTTGAAATTGATTTCTAAAAGAAGTGCATCTTTGAAATGTCATGTACAATTTTCATTTTGTTTTATGCAATTGATTAAACTGTTATATTTCGCATACGGGGGCTCGTGTTATTGTATTCTATATCTCTGCTCAGATCTCTATTTATTCCATCTATAAATTTCATATTTTATTTTATTATCCACTCGATCCGGGCAATAACACCGAGGTCGATCGTCCTCTTGATAACGATAACCAATAAAATCGTATACCTGTTACAAGAGGCGAGTAACATCAACGATGGGTGGCAAGATTGATGATGATGATGATTTTACAATTTACGACTTGTGCGACCATTCGGCCATGTACGTCGGATAACATTGTGCGTACAGCGCACTATTTAATTATTTATGGCAAAGGAGGAAAGGGTGCCCGGCAAAGGGTTCACCGTCGTCCCTGGAGGCTCCATCTGGTCCAGAGTATATAATTTTGATTTCTGTGCCGAAAGGTCTCAAGTTTGTTGTCTTTCAGCCTA
The DNA here is from genome assembly GCA_029931535.1 of Margaritifera margaritifera. Taxonomy (NCBI): domain Eukaryota; kingdom Metazoa; phylum Mollusca; class Bivalvia; order Unionida; family Margaritiferidae; genus Margaritifera; species Margaritifera margaritifera. The sequence continues at coordinate 5,456,346 of JAQPZY010001640.1, read as the reverse complement.
ATTTACATTAAAGAATTTGGATTATCTCTGTGTTTATGGCTGTTGCAGTACAATTATTAAAAGGATCAGTAGAGAAAATTTTTTTTAAGGAGTGGAATTCTTTGCTGTTAAAAAGAGTTTCCTTATAAATTTGATGTGTCTGCAGTTGGTTAAATGAATCAGCTACTGCATTGTGCAGTGATCCCTGATGGTCTGGGCTTGGGACCATCTCATATGTGTGATAAGGTGTGGGGCGTATCTATGGGTTAGGAAGTGTTTTCACCTTCCAATGATTGCCGCCTTGTGCAGCTGGCCCTGATGGTCTGGGCTTAGGACTACCTCATATATTCACCAAGGTCGGGCAGTTCTGTGTTTTCATTCTCAATATTGCCGCCTTAAGCAGCTGGCCCTGATGGTCTGGGCTTAGGACCACCTTATATTTCTTAATTTTATAGGGGTGTGAGGTTGAGGGTTGCCTGCCTGGATCCGACTCTTTATGTCAGTTATGCTTGTTAGTAGAGCGTCCCTATACCAGAAGGAAGCTGTAGAGAGAAGCAGGTAGATTTTTTTAAGAGTATTATTCCTGTAGTAGGATAAATGAACATGCAGAATATTAGTAGTCATGCGTACTTGAGAGGGCAGATGTAGGTAATACAATCAGCAGGTTTAGTTAGCATAATAGGATGGGAGGTCGTTGTTTACATAGTTATACTCTCTTGCAGTTGTGACTTTTAATTACTAATTATTTCAGTGGTAATTCTGTTAATTTGGATTATTTATATTTTCCTATCGTTTCTATGGGAGGTGAATTTCCCCTGCCTATTAGGGCGGAGATTGGTCTACTCGTCGCGAACTCGGCCCCTATTGAGCCCAGCCTGTCCGTTCCCTTCCCCTCTGGCGGAACCCCTCCTTTCTCGCTCTAGACAGGTTATATATCCTATTTCCTATCGTTTGTTTTATGTTTCCTATTTCCACTATGGCTTAGGTATATTGGTCCTTAGTCGAGGGATTACATTACCTCTCTTTCCAATATTTGTGATGTACCCCATAACGTTCGTGTACACCGAATTGGTATTAGTTATTTCAGTTGTTAGGACATTCGGGTACATGGCTGTGGATTTTAGTTCTTTCTGCTTCTCCTGGAATTTTGTTCACTCCATTTTGTACTTAGGCATTCATTGAATATATGGCTAAGTGTTTCTCGGATGGGGCAGTGTGGGAAGTTTCCTCTTGCTTATATTATACAAACGGCCCAAAACTGCTGGCTAGTAGCGTTTTCCAATTTTTGATTCTGTTTATGACTTTAGAGTCACGCGGGTTTGCCAGGTTTGAGGCGAGAATGTTTCTATTAACTTGCTTCAGCAAGAAATATAGCCTGCGCCCTTTATTTGTACTGTTCCATTCCCCCTGCCACATTTTATCAATTTTATGCCTTATCACACTTTGGCAAGACTGGTGAAAGCACCGCTTTATATGGTAGAAGCACAGACGTGAAGGAAATCATCCCTATGATTCGGCACGCGGATGTGAAAGAAAACATGATGTGTTTTCAAATAAAGATTGAAAGAGAGAATGACAGAGCATTTGAACAAGAATTGTTTTCAACAACAACAACAACAAGAAAAAGACAACATCTTTTGTTTCAAAATCAACATGTTTAATAGCAAGAGGAAGCTTCTCTAACAGAATAGAAACTGCAATCAACGCTGTGTCGTTGAACTTGTCCAAAGTGCCAGATTTCCATACCACGGAAGCATCCAGATGTGTGTTCTTTGCTTCTTTTCCGTGCGTTAAGAGATTTTCCAGGCAAGCTCTGTAACGGTAAGTATCCATGTTGCTGCTCACCAGTTTGTTATTCAAATGCAAATACACTTCGCTGAACAATGAATGCATGAAATTCTTGACGGGAGCCAATCTGGCATTGGCGCCTGGGTTGGTGTTGTCCACTTTGAGAACTTTGACTTTCAGGTAAAAGTAACTGCTATTCAGATCCTTTGATTTCAAATTCGATAGGTGCTGAGGTGGTCAAAGACGACACAGGATGAAATTCTTCCCATTGTGATTCTTGCATCGTTATCACCGTTAGTGGCATGGCAAACAGATCGAGTTTTGACTTAGAATGTTCGCAAGAATATCGATGCATCATTTTCCTTTGTTTAGTTAGTAATCAACAAGTCCAATTCTCTGACAGCCCCTGTTCTTCTTTTTTATTCCTTTTCTGAACGTGTTTATGAGGTCTGATGGGTTTTCATGTCTCTTTCTACCTCGTCCTTGCTGTGACGTAGAGGAAAAAGTAATGCCTTGGCTAGAAGTGTGACGCAAATTTATAGGGGTGTTTCGGCGACCGAAAAGGTCTTTTCCAGTTCGAAGCAAAACATTTTTCCCGCTTTCATGAAAGCTTCTTTAGGACTTTGTTTGTGGACTCGTGCGTTTTGGAGAAATTTCCTTTTGTCAAAGCTGCATCTTTTAAAGCATGCAATCCTGGAGTCACCATAGGTCTTAAGATGGGTGCTACCGTACGAAAAGCTGATTTTAACATAACATCCTAAACCATGTCCCCTTTGTCGAGCGACTTCTTGGTACACATGATACATCTGTTTTTTTACAATTAACTGGAGAATCGTTTTCAAAAATGTAGTTTCACTGTGACTTTTCCTTTTGAAGAATAGAATATTTTGTCCAAGATCTCTTTTTATACTAATATTCACACTGTCAAAATAGGATTTCTGACAGGAAGAGTGTACAAATTCTCATTGAACGTGATACGTGTTTCCTTCATCGTCGTAAGCAGCTATGGCGGAATCAACTTTGAAAGGAATGACTCTCAGCAACGGAGCGTCTGTTTTTACTACCACGTTGTAACCGACCACATCCGATTACACAAACATCAAATTAAGCCCTTCGTTCAATTCGACAGGGTAGCGAAAATACTTGTGGAATCGATCGTGGTTGTAAATGTCTTTCATTGGAACGAGAGCGGTGTATCCGCCTATTATAGCAAACAAACCAGGACAAAAGGTGATGGCCATCGTTCTGCCGTCGGAAAAATATATGTTAAGACGATGGGAAATTTTATGGTACTCGATTTTTACACATTGACGAGTTTTCTTTAGGGATTTGCCAAACTGATCGTCGAACATAGCTGAAATCGTTTCGACTAGATATTGAGCATTAAATTAGTATCCTACAGGAAGTCTCATGGTATAGGTGATCAACTGAGGATTGGTTGGTAATGGTGTTTTGGATCCGTAAAAGCCAGGATAATTTTTGTCCAACTGTTCTTGAACTTGTTCGTTCAGGATATCGACGACGAAAGTGTTTTGACCCACATTGATATTCAGGACTTGAGTGGGATGGATAATTTCTACCAAAGGTACTTCCCAATGAGCTTTCTGATCCAATTGTACGGACTGAGGTAATTTGGCGGTGAAACAACATAAGGTGTTGTTGGGAAACACATCCATTGAACAGTCACTATGTAATCTTAAATAAAGTTGGTTATTCATAGTTCGATGGTTCTGGTTTCCGCGGAGTCACTCGTGGTCAAAGGAAAATGATTTTCCAAATGTTTGAAAAAGAGGGCTGCTGTTGTGACTGGAAGAGTTGTTGTGGTGACTGGCGTTGGCAGCGAAGATACCGTTGTTGTTACTGTCGATAATATATTTCAAGAAAGGACCGGGAAGAAGATAACCAATACAAATGCTCAATAAAATTGTCCACAATTGTTTGTCTTCTTGTTGCAAAGTCAAATTTCCGATGGCTGCTCCATTGACACAATACACCACAAAGATGTGGCAGAAAAAGACAATTTGATTATTAGGAACATGTTCTCCACTCCACACCCACAAGGATTATTTTTGTAGTTCCTGAGGGGAGGAACTCTGGGAAGGAGAGGTAGCTGCTGTATTTGACGGCATGGTGGTCACTTCTACTTCTTTTTATAGTCGATGACATGTAAAGCGGCAATTAAAGAATCAAAACTATGTGGATATCCTTTCCAACGAACTTTCACTTTACGTGTTGTTCGATCGAGAATGCTTTCGATATCGTGCACATCGTCTCCTTTCTTAGTCACTCTTTGTAACTCCGGCAAGTAAAATGTTCCTTTTAACACTGCTGCGTTCATATCTTCCAATTTATAGACAGGAGGATCACGTCCATGCACTTGTCCAGTCACGCGAAACAATTCTGTCGTCCAGTTAGGTAAATAATCTTTGTCAAATGTGCGTTTAGTTTTTCCAATGCAAACCCAATCTCCAATCTTTAACAACTCTTTCTTTTTCTTCTGGTGGGTGACGTTCCAAACAATCGATCAAACACGATCTCTTCGTTTTCAGTCGTCACTTCTTCTGGTGCGTATCCGACGCTACGATGGTACGATTGATTGTAAGTATTGACGAAACGTGGTAACACGTCGATGCATTTGTGAGTGTGTTGATGTGTAAAATATTTCCACTAGCTGTTGTTTCAGGATTGTCAGTGGTGAAAACATGAATGTGTTTTTCTTTAATTCTTTTTGAAAAGTTTGGTTCAAAAATTCGGTGCCTTTGTCTGTTTCCCATCGTAGAGGATGTCGACCACTTTGTTTCAAGAACAGTTTTAAACCCGGAACTTGTTTTAGAAGTTAAAGAAACTACCGAAGCTAATTTGGAAAACACGTAAATGACACAGGACAAATATTTGTAACCACGATTGTACGCCGCTAAATGAGAGACATTTCCTAAATCTATTTTCGATAGATGATCGATGCCTCCTACTTTGGTAGACTTCTGGAAAATTTTCGTCGAATGGGTTTGTGTAACGTGTACGTAGATTGTTCTTGTAACCATTGTCGCACATCTCGCAGACGTAAACTTTTGTATTTGACTTTAGCAGCACGATACAATTCCTCCGTAACAAACAGCATGAGTTGGAGTGTAGTAAATGCTGGCTAAAAGTGTATCCATGAAGCCAGTGGTTACTTCACGTTTCCCCAAGCATTTTTCAAAACAGATGGGCTGCAGTGGTGAAATGGGACGGGATCAAGGGTCACTCAGTGGAATGAACTTCAGCCCTCTGCCGCGAAGTCTTTCGAAGGTATCAACTTCACAGCTAAAGTGTATGGCAAATGCAATGTATAAGGCTACTTAAATAATTTATGTCCAACAGCTCGACACATTTCTGATTAATACAGTGAACTAAACAACGATATCCGCTTGCACGACAGCGACTCCATATATTCTTCATTCACTTCCGCATATGGGCACTGTGGCCTAAGCACACCGACACGCCCAAAATATCAATTTGCAATTGCAAGTATGGGTCGTAAATATAATATGCAGTAAAGTTTTCATTTTCCCAGACATTGAAGAAAATAAATTACCATTGTGGACAGTCCGTTTTATAAATAAGCCTTCGCCGATAGTGAAATCGGAACGAAAAACTACACAAAAGATGGCTACTTCATCCGGGCTTTCAATCCAGTGCATAATTAACCAATCAGACTATGAGTTTACGGTGGGTATAAAATACGAAAAGAACTCCTTTTCGCGAAAAGGACCGGTCCTTTTCGCGAGTCCTTTTCATTTTTTCATCAAATTGGGAACCACTGGTCTTAAATCGGGTTTGGTAGGCATCATCATGAACGAAGAAGTATACGTGTCAGGAGAGACGGTCATTGAGCGGCGAGGTTTTCGTGAGTACGTGCGCGTTCTAGCGGCATAACCCCCTTCCCCTCCATTTCTGGCAGGAGACGTTTATTTTCTTGAGACTTTTTCTTCTTGGAGCATTTCTTCTTCTTTTTGCGAGAGCGTGAACTTGTTGCACCACTACCACCTCTCTTCATTGTGGTCTTTTAAGGGATTTAGCTTTTTTAGCTTCAGCATTGGGATCCCATTTTAAAAGTGAACGAATAATGACACCTCCTAAGGATCTACTTCCACCAGGTTTCAAAATGATTTGCTTGTTAGTTTAAGTATCGATTCGTGGATCTGCCAGTTGTGACAACGCTACTTTATGTTTTTCAAAAAATGTTTTGTTTGATGTGGCATGTGAATGACGCCTTGTAGTAATTGACGTGCTGTTAAAGTAAACCATCGTAACTCTTCTTTGAGACTCTCTTCTAACAAATCTGCACGCACTTGTGCATTTCTTTCGCGACTGATGCTAAACAGTGCACGAATCAATTGGGTAGAAGGATAAGATTGAAAAGATGTCATCTTGAATACTGTTAAAAAGAAGAGAAGTGAAGGATGTTTGTATAGTTTTTATTAAAAACATTTCAGACAGGCAATAAAGGTGACACGTAAATGACAGGACCTCCTTCTTGACACCAAGTGTGAAACAAATTGGTTCGAAATCTCAACTAATCGGGAGTTGTAGGTTCTAAATCGATGAGTAAATACGCATGTGTTGTTTGAGTGGCACCGTCACACACATAATTCAGCCAAGGTGTTCCTAATTGTTTGGCCAACACTTGCACTTGAGATTTATCTCTTGGACTTTTAAATAATACAACATAATGGGCATTGAGACCGATGGTGCGATGTGCTTTACTTTGATGAAATAAATTTCGAGTAATGTAAATAATACCAGCATTACGATGATGTCCTTTTCGTGTAAACCAGAGTTTAATTTCTTCTTTGTCTTCTCCTAATTTGTCATCGAAGATGACAAGATGTGTTTGACTAAAGTCAGACACGATCCCATGTCAAAGTTCACTACTTGACTGAACGATAGTCCAGTGTCAATCCTTTTGGATTGCATTTGGTATGAATTTATCCAAGTCGGTCGCTGTATTGGTATCCGTAATTTGTATGTCCACCACTGGTAAGACTTAAAATAGTGTCTTTTGGATGTTCGTCAGTCCATGCTCCTAAACGGTCGTCTCCTATGTCTGGGTGATTGCTACGAGGGCGATCGATGTACATACAACTGTCGCTGTCAAAGTAAAGGACTCTATCTCCTGAAAGTTCCAAAGCAGCATACAATTTTAAACAGCCATTGGCTGTCACGTAAGCTCTATCACTTCTTCGTAATTCCCCACGTTTAAATCTTCACGGATGATTTCCACGTGTTTCATGAGTTTTCCTTTGTCGTCCACAAGTGGAAAGTAGCGACTTGGATCTGCCAAGTATTCCGCCTTGGGTAATATTGGACGTTGCGCTAGTTTTCCACACAAACAATTCAACATGACTCTAGCAAACGATCGTCTTCCTTCGTTCTGTTCGACGTGTTCCAAAGTAATGCTTTCTTGAGCTCGGTATCGTTCTTTGAATGTCTCTTTGTCTTTTGGAGTCTGACACCAAGAAGAATAGCCGCTAGTTTCTTGTTTCAATATTTTAGACGTAGCCGGAAAAATGCCTGGACTCTAATTGTCGTCCTTTAGGTAGTGTTCTGTGGTAGGAAAGTGCCAAATTTATTATACTTTAAACAAGCGGAATCCGCGATCCAGAGCATGAAACAATTCATCACTCACTCACGTTCCTGTCAAGGCTTGTTCTTGATGCTTGTGATGACATACCCAAAGATACAAGGAACACACATCAATGTATTTGATTTTCTCTTCTTGATATTCGTCCACTTCGTACAGCAAGCGTGTCGCATTGGTTCATCCTCCAAACAAACTATCGCGTGGATTTAAAGGTTTCGTAATTTCTGGCAATGCATCTAAATTCTGAATCGGTTTTGAAACTTCGATCGTAGTCGTGTTCCCACATTTCTATCACTTGGTATCCTTGACTATCTAAACTCAGGCGTCGTTGGTATGTTTGCTCGTACAACTCTTCAATGGTGAACTCTGAGAAAAGACTTTTCGGGTTTCGTTGAGGATAACAAGTGGGGCATCCGTGAAATAAACATCCCTGGAATTCATACACCGTCTGTGGGTTTTCTAAATCCCAACCATCCACAGAAAGAGATCCAATTTCTTTTCTCCACTTCTTCTAGCATGTTGTATTGACTTGTCTTCGCTTTCCCAAAAGTAATGGAGCCAGCATAAAGCTTTGGCGGAATATCGACGGCTGACAGAGAGATAGGACTGACAGGGTATGATAGCTAGTTTGTTCTCAGGTGTGAACTTTTTTCGAGAGACTAATCTACACGCTTTAGCAATGGTAGAAGCTTCCTTCAACGGATCAATACCTCCGTGATATAGAAAAAAAATTGTCGACATTTTCCACAACACCTTAGTAAAATGTCAACATCGGATCGGCAATATTTACATATTTCTCTTGAAAGTCAAAAGGGTCTGACGAGTGAGCTTGGTACCAGGCTTAGAATGCTTCTCGTTGTTCTGTGTGCATACCGTCGTGGTCTTAATAGCAAAAGCCAGGCAAATGGGGGAGCTCAACGTGTTGATTAGTTTCAATAATGAAAAAGTGTGGAAATTCGGAAAAATCAGCAAGAGTACGAGATACCCGAAAGATTTTTTTCTTGTCCTTCTGGAATCTTACTACAATTTGGACAATGAAAAAATATAAGTTCTGGTATACATTTCTCACAAGCACGATGAGCTACGCAAAAATTAGGGACGTGATTGCCAGTCTTTTGTGTGCATTCAGAATAAGAAAAGATAAAATCCACTTGTTTCTTTTATTTTTGCTCTGATCGTCCTTCAATTCGTCCTCGAGTTCATTGCCATATTTTTTAGTGCAAGATTAATGCTCGAAGTCCACGATTTGGTCACAAAAACAGAATCTTTCTTTCCTGTACAAACGTGTGCCTTTTGGTTATTCGTTCGAATACGATATCCACAAGTGGAGCATACTCTCAATAATTCGCAAGCACTTTTCTTTTGTTACCGTTTCATGCGATGTTCTTCATAACAAGATGGACTGACAAAAGTTCACTTGCAAGCAGAGCAATGAATACCTTCTTTTCCTTCAGGAATGCAAGGGCTGGAAACTAAACACCCACGGTGTCTCTCTCCACGATGAATATGTTGGTCCCGAGTGGCAGATCATTGGTCACATTTCTCGCAATAGTAATTGTATCCGAGAAATCCTGTGATGGTAGTAATGGCATCGAAATGCTCTTGATGATACACATGAATGTATTTTCCGTCTGGGAAATCTGGTCCTCGAAACACGAGAGCTCCTACGCGAACGACTTGAGGGTATATTTTCAACGTATACCGAGGGGCCAACACGTCTTGAAGTTTCTGCATTTCACGAATTCCACACAGTCTCTTTATAAATGTCTGCTTGCTGCAAAAGAATTTCTGCCTCTCTCCGTTGTTGGGGTCTGTCCAATCGTTTAATCCTATCTCATGATCGTTTCCATTCCGCTGTATCGTTTTTCTCTGCATAAGTTCGAGCCACTACGATGACACGGGATAAGCACATTTAATCTTGGTCATTATTAATCTGTGCGATACTTCGTTTCATCCATCAATTAAACTTTGCGTCGTCCGCTACCTCTGGGACGCGAAACGTGTGTCATGTGAAGAGAAGCTTTTCCATCGGTCATGTCAAGCTCGTCATTCGATTGTTGAATGTGTTAAATGTTGTCGATGATTTTGGACGGTGTTAATTTTGCCAGTGTACTAAACTCGGTCAAGATTGGAGACTTCAAACAGTCGTGATTGATGGGTAGTCTCAAACTATCGTCATCTTTAGCTTGGCATTGTCGTTTCAATGTCTCTAGCAATGATTCCCATAAATCTATAATGAAACCCGCTGCTTTCTCTTGCGGTACTTCAGAATAGAACTCTTTAAATTTCACCTTGTACGTGTAAGCTCTCGTTTGAAATTTTCTGGAAGTCACTTTTTGTCAGTCGATTTTCCGGGTCGGTGTGAAAATCTTTATTTATAAATCTGTCCGTTTCCGAAATGTCACAACCAAACAATGGAAGTAACATAAACTCATGGGTGGGTATAAAGTGCGAAAAGGACTCCCTTTCGCGAAAAGGACTTGCCGTCTACGAAAAGGACTGAGGATGTTTTTACTAAAACTTTCAATCAATATTTCTATTTCACAAATGAAATTTTTTTGTGTAGTAACTCATTTTATGTAGCATTTAAAATATATTTTTTCCTATGGTGTGTTAAAAATGGGTCCTTTTCGCGAAAAGGACTTACCGTCTGCGAAAAGGACCGATGATGATTTTACTAACAGTTTCAATCAATATTTCTATTTCACAAATGAAATTATTTTGTGTAGTAACTCATTTTACATAGCTGATTCGGCCCAAATGCATGGCTGATTCGGACCATGTGAAATGTTATTATTAAGTTTAGACTTGGATTTAAAGGTGATATTTCTATTTGTTTAAAATATTATATTTCTCATTTTTTTCCCAGGTATGTTCATCAGTTAAAATCTGCATTTAATGAAACAAGCCCCGATTTTACGCGAGATAATTGCGTTGTTATATAAAATGAAATGAAATGATGTAAGACTGTTTATCTCATTCACCTTTGTGCAAAATTTAAATAGTTTACTTTATTGCATTGAGAAATAATACAATTAATAACACCGAAAAACAATCATGAAAACAGTTGCCATGTGGTTAAAAAAAATTTCGTCTATATATATAGATTGGTCTCAGTATGCTAATGTTTTGGTTAGATTTTTGTCGTCTCTATATACTGGTCTGAGTATGTTAATGCCTTTTTTTAAAGTAGATTTATCTAGGATTTATCTTTATACTATAAACCTTATATACTAAAACAATGAACACCGTAAGTTATTTCATTAGCGGAATTTATAATGTATTATTTAATTGTATGCACATTATTATTGAAAGTGTACACTGTAGTAGAGCAAAGATGAAAAGAAGCCCTTAATTAGTTTAATGGCAAACAATAATAGTGAGAGCATCTAAACATCAATGTGCAAAACCTGTTTGATTAATGCCGCTGCAATTAAACATCATATTAATATCATTTGTTTAATACTTTGTTTGATCAGTGTGTCCTTAATTGGCAAAAACCCGTTTGATCAACGCTGCTATAATAAAAGCACTATTGATGACATTTGCCAATTTACTGAATTTAATACCATTCTATTATAATAATAATGCCATATTTTGAAATCAGCATAAAACTGGAAATTATGTGACTTGCCTAAATTCATTAAAACACTGTATGATATTGTTGCCGGTGAACACATTGAGCGTTGTCGTGCTCTTCGAGATATGGGAATTTTAAGTTAAGCACAACATTTCAACATCACTGGATTGATATAGATCAATGGACAAACCTTTCGCAGGAACAGAAAGACGGGAGAGTAAGAAAATTTTTCAACGGTGGTAAAACGAATACAAACATTGTAGTTTCTAGAGACGGAAGGCGATTGGTACATATATCTGCTTCAGTAGGAAAAAAGCCAAAACAGAATAAGCGTAAATGCGCAGAGCGGTCACGTACACCTAATGCTAATTGAAAACTACATGTATAGAGTTTGTGTTGATATAAGACGGTTTGCCTCCATAAGGCCGGCCCTAGCCGTATGCGCCTAAAGTGAACTCAAAGCGCAGACCAATCCACAACTTTGCACTTATTATTAATTATTAAACACTATTAGTGGAAACATTCAGACCATAACCTTAATTTAAGAAATTTGATAGGGCCATTTTACCAACCTGTGTTCGTCACCTATCACTGAAATAGAAATATTGACTGAAACTGTTAGTAAAAACATACTGGGTCAATAGTGGTCAATATACAGATTTTTGCACTTTTTGATTTTTTCAGTATAAAAAGTAAGTCATTTTGTGACATCACTCCTGCTCTGTCCCTCAACGCCTTCTTTTTATATTGAAAAAATGAAAAAATCAAACAAGTGCCAAAATGCTGTATATATACCACTACTTAACCCACTTCCACATGTAATTATGAATAATACTAATTACTTTTATTGTGTTGACAAAATTTTGCATTATTAGCACTTTTAATCTATTAGTCCCATTTCTCTAAGGAACTTGTTCATTTCTTCTGATTCCTGGCAATTGTCTCCAGTAATTTGACAATGACCAAATGCTAACGTATCGGGTTCACCTGTCCAGAATCTTTTCTCATCAAACACCGACAATCCAATTTTGTTTACCACCTGAGTTTCTAACTTATGCTTGTTGCTTCTTATCAGAGTCATCTCAAAATGTTGTCTTAGTTCTTTTAACGCCTCACGATAATCATTTAATCCAATAACATTATTCACAATTGTTATCTTTATTCCTTTAGCTCGCTTCTTTATTTTATCATCGTCCTTTTTAATCAAGTACATCTTACTTCTTAGCCCGATAAATTCTTTTATTGGAATAAAATTAGTTTCGTCTTTAAACTTGCCTATTACTTTTTTATTATCATTACATTTAAGTCTAGAATTGTCAGGATAATCACTTAAGTCAAATAGCTCACGATCTTTATACAAATCTTGGTAAATATCTTCCGTTTTAATCTCATAACATTTTCTTATTTTTTCAATATAAAGAGTAAGGTGTTGATGGACAGAGCTAGAGTGATGTCCCAAAATGACTTATTTTTTATATTGAAAAAATGAAAAAATAAAAAAGTGCCAAAATCTGTATATATATATATATATATATATATATATATATATATATATATATACCACTATTGGGTCATTTTCGCGAAAAGGACCCATTTTCACAATTTATAGTAAAAAGATAAAATTTAATGCTATGTAAAATCAGTTAATACACAAATTATTTCATTCGACAAATAGAAATATTCATTGAAGCTGTTAGGAAAAATATACTGGGTCCTTTTTGCTGACAATAAGTTCTTGGACCCATTTTTAACACTTTATATTCAAAAAAAATATTAAATGCTATGTAAAATGAGTTAATACACAAATTAAATTCATTCGTGAAATTAAAATATTGATTGATACTGTTTGTAAAAACGTACTTGGTCCTTTTCGCAGACGTAAGTCCTTTTCGCGAAAAGGACCCATTTTTAACACTTTATAGTAATATATATATATATATATATATATATATATATATATATATATATATATATATATATATATATATATATATATATATATATATATATATATATATATATATTAAATTCTATGCAAAATGAGTTACTACACAAAATCATTTCATTTGTGAAATAGAAATATTGATTGAAAGTGTTAGTAAAAAAATCCTCAGTCCTTTTCGTAGACGGTAAGTCCATTTCGCGAAAAGGACTAGCGAAAAGGACCGGTCATTTTCGCGAAAAGGAGTTCTTTTCGCATTTTATACCCACCGTAAACTCATAGTCTGATTGGTTAATTATGCACTGAATTGAAAGCCCGGATGAAGTAGCCATCTTTTGTGTAGTTTTTCGTTCCGATTTCACTATCGGCGAAGGCTTATTTATAAAACGGACTGTCCACAATGGTAATTTATTTTCTTCAATGTCTGGGAAAATGAAAACTTTACTGCATATTATATTTACGACCCATACTTGCAATTGCAAATTGATATTTTGGGCGTGTCGGTGTGCTTAGGCCACAGTGCCCATATGCGGAAGTGAATGAAGAATATATGGAGTCGCTGTCGTGCAAGCGGATACCGTTGTATAGTTCACTGTATTAATCAGAAATGTGTCGAGCTGTTGGACATAAACTATTTAAGTAGCCTTATACATTGCATTTGCCATACACTTTAGCTGTGAAGTTGATACCTTCGAAAGACTTCGCGGCAGAGGGCTGAAGTTCATTCCACTGAGTGACCCTTGATCCCGTCCCATTTCACCACTGCAGCCCATCTGTTTTGAAAAATGCTTGGGGAAACGTGAAGTAACCACTGGCTTCTTGTTCTTGCCGGTGGTGGTGGTGGAGTTTATCGGGATTAACATTTAATATTTTGACTTAATATTCCGAAAAGGCTGTGACCTGTAATAGCAATGAATTCAAGAAGTGGGCGTGAGATTAGCTAGACCAACAAGTTGTTCTCCACTTTTTTTTTTCTCTCTTTTTTTTACTGGTGGTGGAGAACAACAACGCATGTCACTAATTGTGCTGAAGCGTTAGTTTGTGTATAAGTCGAATTATCGGACCGCTCGCTATTAATGAATAATTTATTTAGACTAACCTTTGCATCCAGACGGTAAGTATAATCCGTCATCTAATGATCCATTGCATTAAATTCTTTAGAACACTCACTTTTTTAGTATAAATCCCTGTCAGAACAGAACACCTGTGTATTCAGCGTCTGTTGACCTCGGATTTGAATTACCCTCGCATGCCTGGAAAGCAGCATCACCTCAAGGTAAGAGTAACGCGTGGAAACCATCTAGAGAGGCATATATCACTGGGAACTGACTAATGTTTGAGTGGGAGCTGTGCTGTTACGGCAGAAATTTAGGGGAGAGAGGAGAGAGTAAGTATGTATCGGCGATCTGCAATTATCACATAAACAATAGATCATAAACACAGCTTGTGTGTTCTACATTTTTGGTACATCGATCATGCTTTGAATGAAATCATACTTGTGGTTAATTGTTAGAAATCTCACGAGTTATAAACAATTAACACTTACATTAAAATCGGTGACATGCATCAAAACAATCTTTGACAAGCCGATTGTTTAAAGTCAGCAAGTTCACTGCCCGAGGCAAGGTTAGGACCTGGAAGTTGACGAATCCTGGATAGGTACAAATATTACGATTAAAATGTAACTGATAAGTTAAAATATAAATATTTATTCCTTATTTGTGAAAACTTGCTTTATATAGTAAATATTCAAATTATCACATATTAGCAAGAAAATGCAAGACTGACCGTGACATTGACCACAAGATGGAAATGAAATACAATAGATGAAAGAAACCGTGGCCAGTTATGTCATAGAAGTGTGCAGTACATATAAACACTAAATAAAGATGCTGATATATGTATTGTGGTGAGATCACAAGGTATAAAACTTGCAGAACATAAAGCATTACGAATGGAACACGACCCCTTTCTCCCTCCCTCTATCAATTTTTTGGACTTGCCTGTAAGTCCATTGGAACCTAGCTTGCCTAAGCCTAATTTGAGCTTGTCCTGGGAGTCGGGCAAGTGGATTTGTAAATCACTGGAGTTGCTCAGTACACACGATATATTTCAGTCAGTACATGCATTAGAAGCTGCAGTCGATTTCTCCTTAATTTTGCAATATTATAGGAAAGAAACACTAAAAATGTGTATCAATGTAGCATGACTGGCCGCTAGTGTCAGCTCAGGTAGCAAATTCAGTTGAAAGTGGAAAACCGTGTACTGGTGTTGGAGTTTCTGGGTTCACTGTCTTGTCACACATTCTTTTTTGATGTGTACCTATTATATTGGGTATCATTATTTAGTTCCATGTTTCAACTTGCAAAAGTGAGAAAGGAGGTTGCATCATAGATCCATTGAGAGAATTAAAACTACATTCTGTCTCCCCAAAAAACAAAGTTATAAATTGAGATAAAGAAATGACATGATTATGTGTCATTCCAAATATACTATAGAAAATATTTTGCAAACTAATGTATACCAGATTCGGGGGGGAAAAAAGGAGGAATCCATTGGGTTCCCGTACCTGTTGTGCAGACAAAATGTGTAAGTAAGTTCAGATGATTTCGAGGACATCTTTCATCATGTGTGTAAATAATTGGGCTAAATGGCCATTGGCATATGCAACTGTACAAAGTCCACCCATAATTAAGTCAAGGGTTGGCAAACCCATTGCTGTCACTGTTCCATTGTCACTAACATACTTTGTGACATACCTAAAACCTGCTCTACCTTTACAAGTGTATTAAATCCAACTGAAAATGAAAACAATCAAAGCTAGTTTCATTTTCATTATCTCCATGTCACAGTGTTATCAGGACTGTTTTTTATCTGCAACACCCATGTTTCCCCAAAAGTAAACAAGCTGTATTGGACTGTCTCTGTGGACTTTGCTGGTAAGACAAGCTGAACTGCCAATAGTTGTGGAACACTATCAAACCACCCATCCATGCAAAGGTACCTGAGGTATCCATCTACTCCATGACAACACACCAGCACATTAATCTGCCATCATGACAGACATCTTGAAGGAGCTCAGCATCCAAACTTTGCCACATCCTCCATACAGCCCTGATTTAGTTCCAAGTGATTTTTGGCAGAATCCCATTATTAAAGATTCGCTAAGGGGCAGGTGATTTGACAGCTGCCATACTGTTGGAAGTGCAGATTGAGGGAATGCACACTGATGTACTGTTCACTATTCAGGAACTTTGTTGTACAGCACACTAATATTCAGAACTTTTTTTAAATACCCTGCTTAATTAGGAACAAGTAATTAGATTTCTATGTATATAATCATCATAAGACAGAGCATATTATGTCATGATGTCAATCCATCTGTCTGTTGCCTATATTGTTTGTGCACAATAAGTTGAGTTCAACATGATCTACAGCTACCACACTTTGTGCATGACTTGCACGTGGGTTAAGGAAGAAGCCTATCGATTTGGGGGTCAAAAAGGTCAAAGGTTACGGATTGAAGGAAGAAAAATGATTTCTGCACAAAAACATTAGTTCTACATCATATACCCAGGCCAAACATTGTAGATGGCTTGTACTTGAAGTAAAGAAGAAGCCTCTATTTTGGGTCAAAAGCTAAATGGTCATGGTCACTGTGACTGAAAGAAGAGAAATGGTTTCTGCACAATAACATTAGTTATGTATTATATACCTGGACCATCTATGTGGATGGTTTGCACTTGGGTTAAGGGAAAAACAGATTTTGTGGTCAAAGGGTTGATTGTCAGGATCAGTGAATGAAACAAGAAAGAGATTTCTGCACAAACTTTTCAGTTCTCGACCATAAACCTTTACCAAAGTTTGTGGATGACTTGCATATTGGGTAAGAAATATGCCTATTGATTTGGGGGTCAAAGGTCAAGGTCACTGAATGAAGAAAAATGGATTTTTGCATATTAACTTTAGTTCTAGACCACATACCTTGACCAAAGTTTGTGGATGGATTGCACATAAGGTATGGAAGAGGTGTATTGATTCAGAGGTCTGAAGGTCGAAGTTCACTGTGATGGTTAGTCTAATAAGAAAATAATCATTTATGCAGAGGTATAAAGTGCAGTTCACAGTATTTTAAAAAAGAGGGGGGGGGGTCCTGTTGAGATTTTTTCAGCCTGAATAATTTTTTTCTCATTATTATAATGGACAATAAATTTTATTTTACACTGTATATGGGATATTTAGACATACAGGGGAACAGACCAGAGCACAATTTTTTTCTCCCATCAAAGGACTGCCTGGAATTGTTCGTGAAAATCCCTACCCCATGCCCAGTCTATTTTACCTATATTTATAAATTTTAAACAAGAAAAGGTCAGTAAAATGATAACAATTGACACTAATATTTGTCTTTCTTTACTTAATAGACAGAGCAACAGCTGGATTGTGCTCTGGATTTAATGAGGAGGCTTCCCCCTCAGAAGATCGAGAAAAATCTTAGTGATTTAATTGATTTGGTAAGTATTAGAAAACAGGTATTTGTTGTTATGAGTCAGAGAAGATGCTTCATCCATTGCTTGAAAGCATGGGGTTTTTTTTAATAAGACAAAAAGCACTTGAATCAGGGAAAAGAAGATTGCATAATGAGTCTGTTCTTCTGCAGTGAAAAGAGTGTTTTTCCTTTGCAGTGTGACAAGTGTTTCTTCTTTGCAACAAAGTTGTCTCGACAAATATCCTACTCTATTTAGTCGGCGTCAGAAGTGATTTACATTTTTCTTTTAAAGAAAATGTGAAGCATCAATTTTGAGGGTTGACTTTCTGGACCATTTTGAATGGCTTTTATCAGCCTTAGATTTTACATATGAATTCTGGGAAATCAATGTCATGAAAGTGGTTTGGTTCAAAGAACAGTTACACTTTAAAATGCCAGAGTGACACTGCTGGTCACTTTGGACATATGCTCCTATGATGTTTCTCATTTGGAAGTGATTCATCAGAAAGTTTCCAAGATTTATGGACAATTGTTTATCATCAAATGCCCTTTACAGATTATTTTCATTGTACCAAACTAACTTGAGGCATTTGTTTTCTTCAAACCGGAATTTTTTATCTGTGGTGATAGTGGTCTGGGCCCATGATTTTGAAGACAATATAGACCAATTTGGAAACAAAATTCAGGAGTTGGTTGCTAAGATTGGGAAAATTCTGCATAATTTTGAAATACTTCTTATTGGGATGTTGGCCTATTGTTAGTCCTTGGAGACCTCAAAAAATATTCTTGCTAGCAGTTTATAAAATATTTTCATAGTACTTCACTAATTTTAGTACAGCAACCAAGTACAATTTAGACTATTGTAAAGTTATAATTATGTCATTATATTGCATGCCATATAAAATCCCATGTTTTAAGTCCCATTTACTTTCAGGTGCCAGGTTTATGTGAGGATTTGTTATCCTCAGTGGACCAGCCTTTGAAGATTTTACGGGATAAAACAATCGGCAAAGACTACCTACTTTGTGACTATAACAGGGATGGGGACTCCTATAGGTACTACTTGGATAAATTTTGTAGTATTGTAATTAACCTAAATATTGTGGTCCTTCCAATTTTGTAGTATTGTAATTAACCTAAATATTGTGGTCCTTCCAATTTTGTAGTATTGTAATTAACCTAAATATTGTGGTCCTTCCAATTTTGCAGACATCATATTGTGAAATTGGTAATAATTTTCAGTAGTACAATCAATTTTCTGACACCAAGTACATTTTTGAAAGTAGATGAAAAATAAAACATTTTGGTTGGAAATTAAACTAAGGAATGTTTTACCTGTTCTCAAAAACAGGTGTTTGGATAGACGACCATCAGTTTGTGTTCAGACTATGGGTCACAGCCCACTTGAGGGCCATGGATTTGCTGCAGGTGATACATTGGCCATAATATTTTACTTATAGAACAATTGAAAATCGAGTTTCAACATTGTTCCTCAAATAACCATTCATCATTTTTGAAAAAAGAATCTAGTTCTGTTGTGAATCAGCTGTAACTTGATCCACATTCACATGCAACAACCACTGACAGTGGAATACATTCTTGTTGAGTGTGTGAATTTCCACCCTGTGAGAGAATTATTTTGACTTGAACTGATTGAAACAACTATAAAAGGACGTACCACCTGAGAAAATATTGGGCTTTTTAATGGAATGCAGTCTATACAACAAATTTTGATAATGTTCTAAGGATTTTATGTTACCTTTAACTGTTATTTTATACGCATTTTGCAGAATTTTAACATCATAATGTGTTATATTTTCTCTTGTTGTACCTAATGTTTGCATTTATTTGGAAGGGTTTATCTTACTCAGTTTTGGTGCAAATTCATTTTTACATTTTAGACCAGAAGAGCCTATGGGATGTTCTGTTGTCCATTGTTTGTCCATCTGTTAGCACAAGTTTGTTATCGCTACTCCTTCTAAACTACATTGAAGGATTGCCTTGAAACTTGACACACACATTCATCCCACTGAATGAAAATGGTGCCGCTTGGACATCCAATTTGACTGCCACAGTGGCCATCTTGAAATCTTCTTATCACTACTCCTCAATGGATCGTCATATCAACATGTTGTTTTCACTAAAAGGCTTCTTGTGATGTCTAGTTGGTTGTAAATAAAAATGGGGCAGATCTGATGTTCAATATTGCCACCGTGATTGCCATCTTGAAAATCTTGTTATCACTACTCCTCCTGAATAGAAAGTCATATTGACATGCGTTTTTCACCAGAAGACTTCTTATGATGTCTAGTTGATCCTGAATGATAATGGTGCCAAGCTAATATCCAATAAGACCACCAGAGTGGCCATCTTGAAAATCTTATTATCGCTACTTCCACTGAAATGGTGTTCATATCAACATGGGTTTTTCACTAAAAGACTTATCATGATTTCTACTTGGTCCTAAATGAAAATGGGGCAGATCTGATGTTCAATATGGCCACCGTGGTGGCCATCTTGAAAATCTTGTTATCGCTACTCCTCCTGAATGGAAAGTCATATTGACATGGGGTTTTCACCAGAAGACTTCTTATAATGTCTAGTTGGTCCTAAATGAAAATGGTGCTGATCTGATGTCCGATATGGCTGCCACAGTGACTATCTTGAAAATCTTGATATTGCTAATCCTCCTGAATGAAAAGTAATATTGCCACAGAGTTTTCACCAGAAGACTTCTTATGATGTATAGTTGGTCCAAAATGAAAATGGTGTCCATCTGAAGTCCAGTATGGCCACAACAGTGGCCATCTTGAAATATTGTTATCACTACTCCTCCTGAATGGATGGTCGTATCAACTTGGGGTTTTTACTAAACAACTTCTTCTGATGTCTAGTTGGTCCTAATGGTGCCATTCAGACATTCAGAATGCCTGCCACAGTGGCCATCTTGAAAATCTTGTTATCACTGTTTCTCCTGAATCTGATATTGAAAATGGCCACCATGGCATCCATCTTGAAAATCTTCTTATTGATGCTCCTCCAAAACAGACAATCATATCAGCATGGGATTTCCACCAGAAGACTTCTTATGATGCCTTGTTGGTCCTAAATGAAAATGGTGCGAAGTTGAAATTCATTATGTTCACCACAGCAGCTAGTTTGAAAATCTTGTTATTACTGAAGAATATCAAAGATGGTTTCAACACTCTGCAGAAAGAAATGGGCATATCTTGAATTCTTTGAATTTTTTCAACCAGCAAAGCGTCAGTCCCATCAAGGGGGTGGACCCAGGTAGCCGAGTTGTCAAAGGCACTCACCTTTACAGATTATTCACACATCTCACCTCTGTCAGCATGGGTTCGAGTCTCTGCTTGACCAGCGTGGGTATGTGAGAAAGCTTGCGTGTAGCTTCCCGTGGGTTGGTGGTTCTTCCTCCACCAAATATACTGGCCACCATGTATCTATCGTGTGCTGAAAAATGGCATTAAACCCCACAAAACAAAACAAACAAAACCTTCGATGGACTCGTGTTTGAACTTTACCTTTACTTGGCACTACATATTCACCTTTGTCCTGCCATAAAACACTACTACATACATACATACATCACATGCAACAAGCAGTGACATAATACACATTTTTTTGCTGGTGATGTGTCTTGAAACCTCTTGGAGTGATGTTTTTAACGATCTTAACAATTATTCCCAATGTGATTATAAAACGAGTACTCGACCATTCACGTACATATACACACCCCAGTCCTGCTTCTCACTGTCAATGGTCATCCCTTTCTTAATTTTTCAGAGGGACCTTTGTAACTTGCACCCTCACTTATGCTGTGGTCTGTTTTTGTACCCTGTTGTACACGAGTTATTGAGGGAGTGGTTTACTTGACTCGAACAGATTAAACAACATATCTCTTCCACAGTTCATGATGATGCCAAGACATTACATTAAGTACAATAATTATATCATTTAGGGCTGGTTCACACTTATCACTAGTGGCAGTGCATGTACTCCGTGAACAGATTGATATAGTTTTACAAACAAACAACGAACACCAGAAATGCAACCAGAATTCTTTATTTGTAAAAGAAAAAACTGAAACATTATCATGAAAGTGTTCTTTATTGGCAGACAAGGATATAATGCAACCAAGTTTACCAAGACCAATTCCAACCATGCTTAAATTTGCGGGGCACATCAGTACTGACAATAAAGATAATAATGTTCTGGACAAAATATTCAGGAAAATGTATAATTTTCATTTTGATTTATCCTGAATAAGAGAAAAGTAACTATTTTTTCATGTCTGGATTTTTATTGTAATGACAGTAGTTACTTTTTAAAAATATTTATTTGCTTACCTGTATCCATCAACAATTGTTATTTTCAACCTCAAAAAAAACAAAAACACTGGACCAATTTCGATCAAGCTTGGCAAAAGGCATCCTGGCATGACAGTCTTTACAATTTTGTTACAAATGATGTTGATTTACCATCAAATTTGGCCACTGTTGCTTAAAATAGAAAAAAACTTTCAATGACTTCTCAGAAACCACTAAACAGAATTTGACCACATTTTGACAGAAAACATTCTGGCATGAAGATCTTATAGATGTGTACAAATGATGCCACAAAACCAAACCAAATATGGCCACCATTTTTAAAGATAGAACAACTTTTATATGACTTTTTTCCCAAATCCACTGAACAGAATGTGATCAAGTTTGACAGAAATCATTTTGATATGAAGGCCTTTCAAATTTGTACAAATAATCTGATTTGCCATCAAATATTGCTGCCATTACTAAAATAGAAAAGCTTAAATGGCATTTTTCCTGAACAACTCAACAGAATTTGACGAAATCTGATAAAACATCCGGGGCATTATGGCCTATCAGTTTAATTAAAAAAATGCAGGTCCATCACTAAATGTGGTCGATGTTACTAAAAATAGCAAAAATTGGAATATCAGCAAGCATCATACTAAACCACATCTGGTGGCCAGGTGAACTGTCACAATCCCACTTGGACCTCTTGGTTTTTAAATTTTTCTATAACCCATACTGGATGTAAGTGCCTATTACTTCTTTTTATAGTTAACATATTCTGATTTTAATCATAGATGAAGTTATCTTTTTTCGAAGAATGTATATTGTCAAAAATCACTACATGTATTCACTTGGATATTTTACTTTTGTTATCAGATATGCTAAACATTTTTAACATTAGTAACAGAAGATGGGGATTTTCTTTTTTAATATCAGATGTGAAAGGTCCTAAATTATTCTTTGTTTGCAAGAAATGTGTTATAGAACAAGATACACCAAGGCTCGAGATTTTACAAAATGTATTTGTCAGCTTTGCCTGGATTACTGGCATTGTCCCAGATTTATGTAGGTGATTTGTTATGCCTCTGCCATATTCATTTGAGGGGCACTTTGTGTTACCCATCTCCATTACATCATATTCTGTTCCATCCAGCAGAGGACAACAATTCCCTAGCCTACCTAGCTTGGACAACTAAAATTCATTGTTGGGCAAATCATTTTTCATGTAAGTACCCAAAGTTTTACATTGAGAAAAAAACAAAAATTGAAATCTAGAGACCATTTTCCTCACATCATTCTTGTCAGTTGAATAAGTCAAAATTGGAATTGTCACCCCCAGCTGTCCATCCATCTACTAGATAGTTTTAAAATGTTCTTTGTGTTATCCCATTTAATTCATTTCCTTTGTAGATCTCCATGGAGTAATACATATGACCCACCCCTTGAAGATGGTACAGTACCTTCTGAAAAACTGAGGAAATTGGAAGTAGAGGCAAACAATGCCTTCGATCAGTTCAGAGAAATGTAAGTTGTGAAGTAGTAAATTTGCATTCACAAATGGAAAAATTTCAAAATGGTACATGCCCGGATTCAAGATTTCTCTTTGAATACATGCTCCCTGATCACATTAATGTTAAGAAAAAGGTCTGCTACCTCTTGAATCCAGAAATTGTGGAAAGATGAAGAGAAGAAACTCTTTCCAACCATTCCTCTTACCACCTCTAGTTGCTATGGTTGTTTACTCAGCGGTAGCTTTCACTGGATACAACGTACATCTTATCCCATGCCTCTCATAAAATCCAAGATATATATTTTAGATAATTCACCATCCATTGACAAAGTCATTATAGTGTTGAGTTTTGCAATCATAATTTTGTGAAATTTATTGATACTTATGTGAATTTCTCACAGTTATCTGACCTTGTGCTCCAACACAGCATCATTGGTGCCCATTGTTGGTTGTTCTCGTGCACACTGCTGGTATATCTTTGTTTATTAAGTAACAAGCATTGATTATTTGCATAGGTGAACACTTTCAGTTATTTCCCAAATTTTTTTTGTCATTCTTGTCTCGAAGAAAATTGATAGACCATGTCGACAAAGTGTGACATGCATGTGACCTACCTTGCATGTACCAAGCATCCAACCTTTTCTAGGCCACCCAGTGGTCATAAGTTACCCCCCACCACCACCCCACCCCACCCCACCCCCAACATGGTGTAATTATAAACTGCCCACCTTCATCTCGTAATGCAATGACCCAGAGGCATTGGCCGTGGATGCACACTCGATCAGTTGTGAGGGGTTAGTGGGCTCACTGTAGCGATAGATGTTCCCAGGAAAATTACTCCAAGACCCAACCTACTCTAACAGCCATGGTCACAGGTGTTACATCTCTGCCCAGACAGTCTACTCCTTCATGTCTGGCTTTTGTCAGACGAGCCTTGTGAAGAAAAGACTTTAAGAATTCTGTCGTGTAGAGAATCTAGAGAGCACTCCATTTGGAAGTTGTACATGGGGAAAGTGGTGAGTTTTCATGGACTGGTGCAACACCAACAGCATCATATTGTCGAGTGCCTGAGTTCCACAGTTGACTAACTTTTTCTCTGGCTTTTCAAGGAAAAAAAATTAGCCCCAACTACAATCAAAGGCTACCGCTTCATGATCTCAGACATCATGGTATAGCGGATATTGGTCACGATAAGGATTTATCAGACCTATTAGCCAATTTTGACTTTAACGGGCCAAAATTACTCACCCTATTTCAAAGTGGAATTTGTTGTGGTTGCTGACATGGCTCAATTCAGATCAGTTCCAGCCCTTAGTTAGCACCTCCTTGTAGCCACCATTCAAAAAGTGTTTCTTGATAGCACTATCTTCAGCATGCAGGGTGATTGAGTTGTATGCCCTTTCAGTGGACCTGAACTATCTCCAGTTCAGATGAGATAGTTACATGGTCCTGTTGGCACAATCAGGCTTCATAGTAAGGAACAGGCTGCTGTCAGCAGGCAGTCAAAAATTGGAAAGTGGTCATCCATCCCCTTTCCTCCATCGATCAGTCCAGGGAGATGGTGATGCAGGACCTGGTTTGTGTGCTCAGATCGTATGTGAAATGCATGGAGAAGTGTTGTGGGGCCCTGCAATACCTCTTTCTTCCATTCAAGCCAGGGAATGAGGATATAACAACCATGTCCTGGCATTGTAGCTAAAGTGGGTAATACTCAGCATATTCTGAGATCTCGAAAGATGAAGTACGCTACATGAAATTCTCAGCTTATGAGATCAGAGCTATCTTTGTAAGCCTCGCATTCAAACAGGATGTGGCAATCTGATATATAATAGATGCCATTGGCTGGCATGCACATTCAGCCTTCTCAAACTTTTATCAGCGTGATCTAGCTTTACAGAGACAAGAATTGAATCTAGTAGGTCTGGTGGCTGCAGCCCAGACCGTCTTCAGACTAGTTTGAAGTCAGCACATCCTTACCATGGGCATAGAACATTTTTTTCACTGGATTGCCCAGTGAATTTACTCAGTAAGAAAATGTTATGTGGTTCCTTTTCTCTTATCCAGGTACTGTCATCACGGCTTATGTAACTCAGTTGTGCTGGTCTCATGTTAGGAGTGTGGTTTATCCTCATACATGGAAGAAATCCTTATTCCCTCAAGGGTGACCATGGTAGAGGTAGGATGCTCAGCATTCCCTCCTATTACCTATTCACCTAACAGTAATATGATCAAGGAATGTATTCAAAGGAGAAAGCAAATCTTTTCGTAAATTATATTTCTCCGAGAATAATTACTGGTCACATTACTATTAAACCCTCCCACACCTTCCCGCAAATGCGAGCATCCTCATTGAGGTATCGCTCAAGGTAAAACTGTAAAAATAACCGTAGCCAGTTGGGGATGGTAAGGGGAAGAGTTTCTTCCCTTCATCTAGATTGATATATAGATAGAAATGCCTATCTACAATTGCTGGATTCAAGAGCTATCAGAGCTTGTTTCCTGACATTAATATGATCAAGTACGTATTCTCAGAGAAAAAAATTGACTGTAAAATTAGCATTTTCATGAAATCGCACACAAAGCTGAATATTTTCCTTCATATTCTACATAAAAGTCCTAGGCAAGTGACTGAAAATTTTACTTGCGCAATGAAATTTCCAACTTGTCCTAGGCTGCCTGACAGTAGTTTTTGTTTTTTTTTTCACTATTGTCAACAGATATTTTCAGATCCTGTAATATCAAGTTACAGGATGTATTTTGCACTCTGCCATCTGTCAACATTACCCACTTTGCCATCGCCATCTGTCATCATTACCCACTTTACCATTGCCATCTGTCAACGTTATCCACTTTGCCATTGCCATCTGTCAACATTGCCCACTTTGCCATTGTCATCTGTCAATGTTACCTGCTTTGCCATTCCCATCTGTCAACATTGCCCACTTTGCCATTGCCATCTGTCAACATTACCCACTTTGCCATTGCTATCTGTCAACATTACCCACTTTTGATATTCTCAAAGTGCAAGATCTATTGAATAAAAATAAATTTGGGGTAAATTGTATAGCTTGTGGTACCCTCTTGGGTCAAAAATTCAAATAAAAATCTTTTTCATATGTGTCTGTCATTAAAATGTATATAAACAGGTTTTATGGATTAAAATTAAACTGTGCACAATGGATTAGATCTCACTGTTTTATATTCTTGTGTATTTTTAACATATACTGTAAGTTTTTAAATTAATGCTAGTTCTGTTGGGTAAGTGAAAATGCAGGTTGAAATTAATTACATCTGCAAGTGAGTTAATTCAATCACTGATCAGTTGAGTTATTGAATGAAAATTTAAAAAATCTAACTGTTGTTGGGGTTTACATTTATGCATTTATTTCTATCTAGCAATAATTTGTTAATTTACATTATAAGTGACCTTTTGTTTTCACCTGACACTTTGAGAGCTGGAGATGAAGAGTTTTAGAGCAAGTTGTTATGGTTCAGTATCTGTTTTAGGTATTTTGAAGGGGGTGTTTCCTCAGTGTACCTGTGGGACCTGGACCATGGCTTTGCAGGAGTGATATTGATAAAGAAGGCAGGTGATGGCTCAAAGAAAATCAAGGGTTGCTGGGACTCAATACATGTAGTAGAGGTTCAGGTAAGTGAATATACTCCTTACAGCTTATATTTCTTCCATTATTATTGCCTGCCATTTCAAAGAAAATAGAGGGAATAAGTATCCCCATTTCTATCCATCTGTCTGTCACGCTTTCGTTTCCACTCTACAACTTTAAGGCCATTTCAGATTCGGGAATAATATTTGGTATACTTTTTCCATCACTCTTTCCCTTCCACTCCATAATTTTAAAGATGTTTGAGATTAAGGGATGAAACTTTGTATACTTATACATCATCACTAGAAGGTGGGTTGCATACCACATTGAGTATGCTATCTTCAAGGTCAATATCATGACTCAGTATTTTTTGTTTTCCATCACACTTTATTTTCTGCTGTGCGACTTTAAAGCCATTTGAGATTAAGGGATGAAACTTGGTATACATATATATGATCACAAGAAGGTGTGTCACATACCACTTTAGGGGTCATATCTTCAAGGTCAAGGTCACACCTGAATATTTTCAGTTTTCCATCACCCATTTGCTTTCAATCTATAACTTTAAAGCTGTTTGAGATTAAGGGATGAAACATTGTAAGCTTGTACATCGTTACTATAACACATTGGAGGTCCCATTTTCAAGGTCAAGGTCATGGTTCAATATTTTATGTTTTCGTCACACTTTCCCTTCCATTCGATAATTTTAAAGTCATTTGTGATTAAGGGATGAAACTTGGTATACTTGTATATCATCACTAGAAGATGTGTCTTTCATCACATATGAGGGTGCTATCTTCAAGGCCAAGGCTTGGTGTCTTAAGTTTTTCATCACCCTTTCACTTCCACTCCTTGACTTTAAACTTGTTGGAGATTGAGAGTTGAAACTCGGTATACTTAACATCATTATTAGAAGGTGTCTAACATACCACATTGGGGGTCCTATCTTCAGGGTCAAGTTCAAGGCTCACTATTTTAAGTTCACCATCACCCATCGATCCTGCTCTATAACTTTAATGCTCTTTTGAGATTAAAGGATGAAACTTGGTGTATTTATGTATCATCACTAAAAGGTGCACCACATACCACATTGGGGGTCTTATCTTCAAGGCCATGGTCGCAGCTTAATATTGTATGTTTTCGTTGCACATCCCCTTCTGCTTCATAACATTAAAGCCATTTGAGATTAAGGGATAAAATTTAGTATACTTGTATCTCTCATCACTGGTGGTGGCGGGAGGGGAGTGCGGGTCATGCACCAATTGTGGATGCTATTTTCAAGGTCAAAGTTACAGCTCAATATTTCAAGTTTTTCTTCTCACTTTTCCTGCCACTCTTTAATTTTTGAGACTCTTGAGAATTTGGGATGATGACATCACCATGGTAGGCAGGAGATGAAAGATTTAATGAATTTGCTTGTTTACTGTGGAGTGATCCTGTAGAGTGTAAAACATAATACAGTGCCCCCATGTATAATTTTTGACAATTGTGCTAGTCTGGCGATCCCATCTAAAATGACGACTCACATTTTCTGCATTACTAAGTCGTATATATTGTGATTACTACTAAAGTGCTACAGTATAACAGTTTAAAAAGATCTTTAATCTTACACCTGGAAATGATCTTCAACTGTACTAAAAATTAGGAACTTTTTTTCACTAACCCACAGGCTCACCAAAATAATTTTTTTACAGATTCTATCAAAATTTCACTGATCGTGTAAAAATCAAACAGAAGCCAGTTCAGTTTCTAATTTAACATTTACTATTAACTAATATTAGTTCAAAACAATAACAACTGTATTTCACCAACAAGACTTACGAATACTCAGTGCAGAAAATGCGCAACATCACAGCCCATCCTGGGTCAAACTTCAGCCATTTGTGTTCATTTACCCAGAATTTCTGGTACTTTCTTAGTCTCTTCTCTTGATCATATATGCGATCACACTCTCTCTTGTCATAATCTAATTTCTGCTGTTTCCATGTCGGCTGCGCACCTTGCAAATACTTCCACATGTTTGCAATTGTGACCGCCCAATGCATTGAATATTTATCAACA
Organism: Margaritifera margaritifera; assembly: GCA_029931535.1. Lineage (NCBI taxonomy): Eukaryota > Metazoa > Mollusca > Bivalvia > Unionida > Margaritiferidae > Margaritifera > Margaritifera margaritifera. Next base: position 5,427,435 of record JAQPZY010001640.1, on the reverse strand, counting down.
ACGATATAAATATTAAAACACATTGTTCGGTATAATTCTGGATAATTCGTTGAGTCTGCAAACACAACCATTTCAGATTGGTTAATACTAACCTGAAACCTTATACCTTTTGTTATCATCAGTAATGAAATCAGTGCTTGGGGGCAGTATACCAGTCTAAATCCATGTGTGCGAAGACTTTTGACAGTAATCACACTTGATGAGTGGAAGGGTGATTTAATACCTGTCCATTGGCACTCTGAGCATTATTGTACCTCGTCAAGTACAGGATGTTTGTAGGTACTCAGTTAACACAATAAACAGATCAATTAACCATTAAAGGGAATATTTCGACTCACGACCACTTCTTAACTGTTATGATAGCAACTTGTGATAATTTTCACTGCTCCAGTGGATTAGTGATCGCTGGGTTTTAGTGATCCATTGGCAAAATCACTAACTGCGGGATAGTGGACTAGCATTAATTTCGAGCCCTGTTAGAGTGATTAAATTATTGAAGATTACGGTTTTCTCTAGGTGCATTTTATCAAAAAATTTAACACCAATATGGCATTAGTATACTATCTTTCATGTGCAGCAAGGGGCTGCAATCCACTGTAAAGAGTATTCGAGGCGAACACCTCAAGATAGTTCTGTTCAAGTTAACATAGATCTTCAGTTTTGTTAGGAATTCCAGATTTACTAATGTTACCCTTTCCCATCTATGACCATATCTGGATGTCATGCATTAAAATTATTAAATAACAACAAATGAGAATTGTTTATGCCAAATGTCCAGTATTACCCATAAATTAGATACACTTGCCTTTTTTAGAGAATGCAGTTTATATAATAAAAATGTGACCATATAGTTTTAGGATCTTTTATTTGTTCCCTTTCTATTTTGTTTTATATGGGTTATACAGAATTTTGTTTTATATGCATTATACAGAATTTTGTTTTTTTTTGTATGTGTTATGCAGAATTTTGACATCTTCACATTTTATGTTTTAGTACTTAATGTTTACAAAGAGGTCCCAGGTCACAGAGTTGTCTAATCTAAGGTGCTCACCTTTACAGATCACTCACACATATCACCTCTGTCCACGTGAGTTTGAGTCTTGGCTCGACTAACGTGGATATATGAGAAAGCTTGCCAGTAGTTTCCTGTGGGGCAGTGGTTCCTCCCGGGGTCTTTCCAGGTTCTTCCTCCACCAAATATACTGGCCGCCATGTGTAGCCTATCATGTGCTGAAAATGGAGATAAATCCCACAAAACCAAACCAAACCAAACCAACACCAATCATGTTTACATTTACTTGGAAAGCTTTATCTTCCAAAAGTTTTTGTGCAGTTTTTCAGTTTTATATTTTTTGAAACTGTTGATTTGCACCGTATAGCCATCATGCTGCTGAGGCACTGTTAAATACTAATAATGTTGTTCGTCCTTCAAGTTCAAAGATGACCTTGATGTCACTAACTGGTTTTGTTTCTGTGAATACATAAGTGGCTTATCAGGTCAATTTGTGCTCTGAACTGTCTGTGGCACACTGGACATGAGATGCCGCTTGGGGTTGCTTGATCAATAGAGGATGTGCTGCAGTTCTGAGATTTACGCTTACGCTTCTACACTGCCTCAGTTCAAGGTCTGTAGCTCCAGTATCTCAGAGTTTGCATTGGACAGTCCTCTTGATGTTTTTGTAAGGTGCCTTCTTAGATGATGAAGTGTTGTCTTCTAAACAGACCTTTTGTAGCTGATGTTTCTCATTCAGTAGTCACTGTATGGCAGAATCGTTCTCATCACACCAATCTTGATGTTTACGTGTGGTGGGACTGAGGGTTTTGGATGCAGCTGAGTACACAGAGTCTCAGAGGGATGCACAGTTCTTCAACAAGTGCCTGTTTCAATTTGGAGACCTTAAGCTTTTTGGACACTTTTTTTTGGGACTTGTGATCGTCTGCTAGCTGAATCTGGATATTGAGCTTGAAGACTATGAGCCTGTGGTCAGTCCAGCATTTGGCACTTCTCATGGCTTTTGTGACTCTAACATCCTGCCTGTCTCTTCTCCTGATGATGACTTAGTCAATAAGATGCCAGTGCTCGGAGTGTGTGTGCATCCAAGACGTCTTGTTGCGGTTTGGCAGGCGGAAGACTGTTGGTGATTAGGAGGTCATGTTCGGCACATTTCCTCAGTAGCAAGATTCCATTGTTGTTGCATTTGCCTGTCATTTTTGCCAATGACACCTTGCCATGTCTGGTGATCTGTGCCAACTCTAGCATTGAAGTCACCAAGGATGATGAGCATGTCTGCCTTTGGTACTTCTGCGATAAGAGACTTGAGGTCTTCATAACATTTGTCCTTGATCTCATCTGGGTTGGTCATGGTACGTGCATATGCGCTGAAGATGGTTGCATGTCTTTTTTGAGACAGTGGCAGTCTCATATGCATTAGTCTGTCATTCACGCACTTTTGGGAGATTTGTGAGATTTGTGAGCTTGCTGACTTGCTGTGATTTCATGGCAAACCCAACACCAGCTCTTCTTTACTTTGGCCACTCAAGAAGAAGGTATAGCAGGCTTCTGCTTCGGTGAATTGTCCTTCCTCAGTTAGGTGAGTTTCACTCAGGGCTGCTATCTAAATGTTGAATCTGGCCAGTTCTCTACCAACTAGAGCTGTTCTTCTCTCTGGTCTATCTGCTGATGTACTGTCCATTAGTGTGCATACATTTCAGGCACCAATGTTGAGTTGCATCACCTTTGTCTTCTTGTTAGATTTTCAACTGCTAAGCTGGGATCTCTGTCAGCTGCAGTATGCTGACCAGGGTTAAGGTGTAGCAGGCAATGTTTAGTGCACCTATTCTAGCCCCTTCCTCATGCTATGGAGGTGAGCAGTGTGAACCTAAAAAGGGTTGCTCAGTTACCCAGCGGGCCGCCGACTTCCACTGCTGCTTCGGTCCAGTGAAAAGCGACCCTATGCTTCGAACCGCCTGTGTGCAGGTCTGCAGCTACAGCTTCAGTCTATGCAAACACTATTACATACATCAAAGCATATAGACATTTTTTGTTTCATATGGTATTTAGATGCTAATGTAAAATGCAGGCATTTGCTGTACTACACTCACCAGGTTACACTTAATTTCACAGGCACAAGTGGCATCTACCTGATCAGTTTGTGTATATTCATTATATTCCTAAAGGATTCAAAGCAGTTGTCATAAGTCAAAATCCAATACCATATAGCACAGTGTAGCTTTGGCCTAACTCCACCTGCAACACTTGGATATTAGTAGAGGGGTGTAATACAGTGGCAGCTACACAGACGTCGGTGGAAAATAGTCAATATACTGTATGTCTTTATTTCCATACAATTTGTAACAAGTTATGATTTTAATTTTTGAAAAGTCTACGTTCAGTATTTGTCTTGCGGGCAGAGCACAATAGCTAGCTGATATATAGGTATTACTTTAAAAATAGCAGACATTGCAAGTACATTCTTGCACAGTTTTCAGTTGTGATGCACAGTTCTGCATAAGCCTTGTCCAGAATATCATGATCACTGATGACAATTTTTCTGTGTAACAGGAAAAAGCCAATGGGAAGAGCGCACACTACAAGCTGACATCGACAGTAATGCTGTGGCTGCAGACCACAAAAGAGGGATCAGGAACAATGAACTTGGGAGGGAGTCTAACCAGACAAGTTGAGCATGACACAGCTATTAGCGATGCCAATCCACACTTAGTGAATATGGGTAAAATGGTAGAGGTGAGTGACTATAGTCAACATTGGTCAATTTTTTAAAAAAAATTCTGCTTGGCCTGGAGGTATGAATTTCAGGACTTGCACTAAAGTCCAGATTTTTCATTTACTCTGGGACTATGGGATATGGGATTTTTTTAGCCCCATAAACTTTTACATTGAGTGAGGGTCTCATAGTTATAGAACTTTTGAGTATGATTGGAAATTCAAACTAAAGACTTTGAACTTGGAGTTGTAGTATGGAACCTGCATTGTTGGTAATGTTAGATTGTTAAAGATTAATGGGATAAATTCTATTAGTGTTCCAATGCTACTCATTAACTCTGTTTCAACTCAATTTCTTGCCTGACAGGCGAGTTCTGAATTGAAATTTTCACAACTTGAGTTGAAATTGTTTCTCCCTTTCAGGAATTTTACCAAGAAAAAATGTTATTCTAAGAACAAACCTTTATAAAACATCTTTATCCCATGAATGCAATCAATTTCCTGGACGAAAAGTGTCACATGTTCAGGGCTGATAAATTTTTTTTCCATCCACTTGTCCAGGACAAGTGGTGTCAGAAAATTCACTTGTCCTACCTACCTTTTCTTACTTTGATTCCTTACGATGTATGCACTTTAATCCATAAAAGAAAAAAAGAAAAAAAGAACTAATGTACAACATATTTCTTCAAAGCGCTTAATTTTGTAATTTTCCATTGTCAAGGTATCTTATATACACTATTTCTTGCTCCAATATGGTAGCATCTGCACTCCCATCAGCATGAATTCAAAGGAAAGTACTGGAATTCAGTCTTTCCGTAGCTTCTTCTCTCAAGACTTTATCAATAAACAGAACAAAGTCTCCTGCCATGAGTCTGTTCTTAAAATTAACACCAAGTTTAAAACCATTCTTTCTCCTGGAGCACACACAGCATTTCCTTAATCAGAAAATGGTTTTCCATATCAGGCTGGGTGTAGGCTCTGTTAAAGATGGCTCTCATTTTCTTTCCACATTTTATTCTCATTTAGTTTTAAAATGGCCATTCCTAGTGGAGTGTCAGTAGCTCAAACTTCAGGGATTTTCTGCACATGCTGGTTATCATCATGTATATACTGCTTTATGAGGGCCAAACTGTCACGAGACATACTTGATTAAATTCTGAATTTTTCAGTTCCATTGACAAATACAGTGGTTGAATTTCCATTCCATACCAGTTTGGGATATCGTTTGCAACAGTGGTGTAGCAACCCCAGCAACTGTTGGGGGGGGGGGAGGGGGGAGGCCAGGTCCAGTGGGACCCCAAAATTCCAATTAAACAACTTCTTTTTATTGGGAGGGGCCCAGAATTAAGTTTTGTTATATGGAGTGGGGGGATGGCCCAGAATTTCTTGCTATATCATTGGTTTGCAATAACTGCAAAACATCTTTCCTTCAAAGTCAATCAAATCAAGCATATGGATAATTATTAACATAATGTGTTTAAAATAACAATTATGTCAGTTGTGTCATATTTGACATTTTTTACTGCCACTGAGTCTGGCTTATGTCTCTTTCAAGAAATAGTTACCTCAGACACAGTGGCAGCCTTATGTTTTAACCCTCCACTTTTAGGTGAATTTTCCTTCTCCGAATGTTCCTTATGACCTTAATTGTGAATATTTTTTAGGAAACTAATTTTATCCAAATAGAAAAGATCGCATCATTTGACAACTACTTATAAAATGATCATAACATACATTCTGTCGTTTAAGTGTAAACGCACACTGCACCTTTATTAGCATAATTGTTTCAATTCAAATGCAGTGTCACACATGCAAGTTGATACTATGCATAATCGATGAAAAATATTAAAGAATCATTACCATCATTTAATTAGTTCATAAAGGAAATCAACTCTTATGTCGGTAAAGTGCCTTTCATTAATTTGATTGCATTGACTCACTGGATTTAAATCAAAGGATGATTGTATCTGTGTTGAGTAAATACAACATAACTGGGTCATTTAAAACACTGCTAATTAATCATAAAAGACTTGTTTTGTTTGAAGTGTTTTGATTGGCTGATAATTCTATTGCTTATATCATTATGTAGTTAAGCAGTAACAGAACATGTGTACATGCAACTTATCAATGATCACTTATCATAGATGTGATATCTCGCATGATCTGAATAAAAAAATGGAGAGGTAGATTCAAGCATTCAGTATGCTTGGAGGGCATGAATGGTCAAATAAATGTATATAAAGTGACTAAAGCATGAAAATAAGTGCTTGCCCAGCTTGTTTTACAATAGGAAAAAAAGCACTTGTTCTGGACAAGCACCTTGAAATTTTTTACTTGTCCGACTTCAAAAATGAATGTTTTGGGATGTCGGGCTATAAGATTTCATCAGCCCTGCCTGTTAGATATCAAATTTTGGAATGCCTCAGATTTTTCCATTAGCCTTTTGCTTGCTAACAACTACCCTGTACAATATTCAAGCATCAGCAGGGTCCGATACATCAATGTCATTTCCAAAATAAAGTTTTCAAATTAAACTTGTGTACTGTATTGTGTTGTGTCAACTGTCAGACAGGTAGAAACACGCAGCTATATTTAGTATATAGTGGCTAAACGGTTAGTTTCCGTAATATGTTAGATCATCATGGCCAAAGAAGAATTGTATGATTTACCTGGGAAAGGAAAAAGTTTATGTAGGAATCATTTTGGCTTTAGAAAAACTGATGGAAAAATACAAATGGACAAATATATTTTGCCAACACTGTAAAAATTGAATATCCATATACAGGAAGCACCACTTCATTGATCACTCATCTCTCAAAGAAACAAGCTGCTGAAACTTGTATGCCAAAAACTGGAACTTGGTGTGGAAATCAACCAGCTTTAGTGCAAGTTCTAAACAGGTCACAAATACTGTCATTTAATTCCGAGAGCCTCTCAACTCAATAAATCAGAGTAAATTTTGTACTATTTAGTGAAGGACTTGCACCCACTATCACCTGTGAAGCAGGATGCATATAAGCTTATGTTACACACATTTGACCTCAGGTATAATCTTCCATCTGACACTTGGTTCACTGGGACTTTGCTTCCCCAAGATTATACTAAGGTTAGGACTTGAATTGAACAGGACCTTAGGGACCAAGTGGCTGTTGGCTGAATAGCAGACTTTTTTATTTCAATTCTAAACCATTATTAATCAACAGCCGAGGAATGGAAGATAAAGTTAAAAAATATACTGACCTGAGACCTTGGAGATTCCAGGTCCAACTCTAAGTCTTAGCAGCGGCACTATTCCCATACTGGTGAAAATATTGCAGCAGCCTTAAAGGACATATCTACGGAGTGGAAGCTTATATCCTGGAGGTGGTCGAGGTGCCTTGCCCATACTCTTAACCTAGGAGTAAAAGCTGTCTTAGGTAGAAGTGACAAAGCTGCACCAATTCCAAAGCTCCATGCTGTAAAAGCCAAGATTCGTGCAGTTGTAAAGTACTTTCGAAAAAGTCCACAAGCCTCTCATGCCCTAGAAGAGAAACAAAAATCTCATAATATGGCTAAGCGAAAGTTTATTCTTGTATATGAAACCAGGTGGAACTCAACATTTGACATGCTGGAGAGATATATTCAACAAGAAAATGCAATCAAAGCAGTTATAGTTCACCCTCATATGAAGAGGGAAGCTAGATCCTGGCTTCATTGTGAGAAAGGTGGCAAAGTGTACAGCAGATTCTTGGCATTCTGAAAGACTTCAAAACAGTATCAGTTGCTTTATGTCAAGAAACATGCCCCTCAGTTGGACTGATGTTGCATCTTCTTGCAAAATTGAGGGCCAGGCTCGCTGTCCTTGAGAGTGACAAATTCATGATAAAAATAATCAGAGAGAAAAAAGCGCAAACTTGGAAACAAGGTACAAGATGGATGAGGTTCACAACTTGCTGCTGATCAGCACCCTGCTTGATTGTAAATTCAAGAGCATGTCATTTCTTCCACAAGTAGAAATACAAAAGGTTTTGAAGCTTGTGGAAGTGCTTATGATCAGCAAATCACATCATCTTCATAAAATCAAGTGGGAGAAGGGCCAAGACCAGCCTACTGAAGCTGGACTACCTGGCACATTTCTCCGTCAAGATGATGTTCCCCATGTGCCTCAGTCTGATCTGCCTCAGTTACTAGTGATGGATCCCAGAGTCTGATGCTGGAAGTTCTGATCAAAGTTTGTTTTGTTTTTGTTGGTTTTAAAAGCACTTTTATCAAATTATTGGCTATATATAGGAAATGGGAGCTAAGTGCCTTTCCCAAAGTAGTCAATCTAGGATGGCCTGGTCAGGTATCAAACCTGTGACCCTTGGATGAGTCCAATGCTTTACCAACCGAGCTATCGGTGGCTCCCTCCAATCAAAAGAAAAGTGAGGATGTTCCCAGCCCCATATGTGGAAAAGTGATGTTTCTCTGGATCTAGAATATGATTTGCTAACTGACTTGGTAATCTTAAAGGTCAAGGGCAGAAACTCGGCAGCAGAATTTGCAAAGCTTGATCTGGACAGATACATTAGTCAAATGTTGAAATCTAAAAAATGTATGTCCTGAACTGCTGGAAACAGAACTCCTTGCTATACCCAACGTTGGCTTCTTTGGCAAGAAAGTTTCTATGTATTCAATGCTAGTTAAAGAATCTTTAATACAGCTGGGGAACTTGTGACAACACATTAAAGTCAGCTTCATCCTGACAATGTGGACAAATTGCTTTTTCTTAACAAAAACTGGGCTGAAGAAAAATTTTATTGAGCAGTTAATTAGTGAAGCTAATCCCTTTACATATTACATGAGCTGTATTTGTTTGTTGTATTTTGTGTATAACAGTTCAAAAAGTTGCTTTTTTTGGTTAAATTGTAAAATACCTGCTGTGGAGACAGTTGGTAGCCTTGTTGTGGTTTGCACAGGCTGAATTTAGCTGCTACTAAATTGAGAACTTGGTGACTTTCTCTTTTTTAAATTGCAAAGATAAATGTGAAAATAGTCTACGTTTATTGGTATCCAGATACACCAGGAGTGTATAAAAGTCATCAAGTAAATTTTGTTTATCCTTAAACATGTCTTCACTTGTCAGAACAGGCTGTCAAGGCTTTGTTACAACCATATTTTCTGTGTAGAAACCCAGTTCAGCTGTGACAGGGCACAGTTGTATCCGATGTTGTTAATATCTTGGTAGACCAAGGTTAATGATTTTCATTAGAAATTATTTGCTGAATGAACATTGTAGACGTTAATCTGTATATCAGTCATATAGTCTTGGGCCAAGCTGTTTGCATTTGGACATTGGAAAATATGGTAGTCTGCCAGCCTCTTGACAAAAGCAAGTTTAAATAAATCTTTGTTGCAGTAAATAAATAAATGATTTAAAAATTGACAATTACAATAAAACGAAGATAAAATAACACACAACATAATTAATCTGTGAACTTTTATTTAATCTGTTTCAAACTCATCCCATTACATCTGTTAGAATGAACACGTAGAACTGACCTGACTTGAAACTCGCTCTCTCTGTACGAGTTAGTGAGTATCAAGTTAGATTTTTCTGAGCGAGTTGGAACACTAAATTCCATGACCAGTTTGCTCCATATTTAAAAGGAGAAAATGCTGATACCTGGTAATTATAAAGAAGATAAGATAGGGCATTAGTTGTATTTACAACATGGCACGCAGAAAATGTTTGTTATTATTAACAGTTCATACTACAGTATAATTATGTTTCATTTAAAGTCAGGTTTATAAATGTCAATGAAGCCATGTTATTTAATTCACATGTTTTCATTTCCAGTATGATAAAAAATTCTTTTTTAAAAGCTTGATTTTTGCCTTAATAAAAACAGTGCAGCATATTTGCGTATTTTATAAAACAAGTTGGCCAAAAATGCATAAAAAGAAAATTTTCAATGCATTGAAATTATGCAAAAACAATTTAACATAATCTTTCATTCCAAAGTTGCCTGCCTATTGCTTCAGCTGTAAGCACAGTCCATTTTTCACTCAAGGCCAAGTGAACATCCTTCATGCATTGTACACATTGTACATCCATCAACAATTGCTAATTAAAATTTTTCAAAAACCACTGGATCAATTTTGACCAAATTTGCCACAGAGCATCCTGGCCTTAAGATCTTTTGAATTGTACAAATGCTGCCATTACTATAAATAGTAAAAAACCCTATAAACAACTTCTCAATAACTGCAAAAGAGAATTCAACCAATTTTGACACTAAGCATCTTGGCATAGGGGCCTTTAAATATCGGACAGATGATGCTGATCTGCCATCGAATCAGGATGAAGATAGAAAAACAAGAGAAACCTTTAAACAGTTGTTTTCATAGCATATGCAATTAACAGCATTAGAAGAAATTTAAACAGATAGCATCATACTGACCAAGAATTCCCTACCATCTGGTCTTGCACTTGGCTATTAGGCAGACATCGGGCTGGTGAGAGAGGTCAGACACACTTGGTCCTCTTGTTTATGATGGTACTTTCGATCAGTATAATCTAGACCCTAAGAACAAGCTCTGAATGTTTTGAGTACATTTGAATGATCAATGTAAGAACACTTATAACAATATGATTGAATGCACCCTAAATTAGTCTTGCTCACTTAGCTGCTTGACCTAGTCTAAAAGGCATGATTAACAACTTGATCATTAAGATACAGTCTAGTATTGTACTTTTTGTGTTTTGCATTGTTAAAAAATATCCAATCAAAGTATAAAAAAAACATTCAGCTAGTTCCATCCCAGGGAGTAAAATCCCCAATTTATTAAATTCCTTTCAAGACCCCTCATTGAAATGTGCAGACAATTACATTTTAAATAAAATTGCCTTTAACTCTGATACAGTGGCAATTAAGGGACTGGATTATGGCACCATGCCAGCTTTGGAAACCATAATATTTTTTTTTTAACTCTCAGACTTTTTCAATTTGTTTTATTTGTGCACATCTCCATTGAATACATTACCCAGTGACATCTACATTAGGAATTAACTCCATCTACCTCCAAATTCCAATCCTCCCAGAAAGACAAAAATATGTCTTTCCCATGTATGTACAACATAGATGCTAAAAATAGTGTCTAATGGAAACAACTCATCCAGAATAGTATGATAATCCTCCCCTTTTCACTGGTAGGTGGCTACCTGTATACCAGATGTTCTTCAGTTTAAGCATTTGCTCAGTACAGGTAACATTGTACCTGTATACCTCCCACAATCCATTGGATTTCTCTGGATTTTCAGCCATCTGTTTGCAAAGTTGGTGGTGTTTTTAGCTCTACTGGTCATAGACTAGAAGAGCTTCTGGGATGGTCTGTTGTCCATTGTTCGTCGTCTGTCATCCATCCATCCGTTAGCACAAGTTTGTTATCACTACTCCTAAACTACTTGGAGGATTGCCTTGAAACTGTACACACACACATTTATCCCATGGTCTAGTTGGTCCTAAATGAAAATGGTGCTGCTCGGACATTCAGTATGGCTGCAACAGTGGCCATCTTGAAAATCTTGTTATTGCTACTCCTATTACATGGATAGTAGTATCAACATGGGATTTTTACTAAAAGACTTCTTATGATGTCTAGTTGGTCCTAAATGAAAATGGTGCCAATCTGATATCCGGTATGGCCACCATCTTGAAAATCTTGTTATTGCTACTCGTCCTACATGGATGGTCATGTCAATATGGGGTTTTCATGAAAAGACTTCTTATGATGTCTAGTTGGTCCTAAATGAAAATGATGATGACCATATCAACATGGGGTTTTCACTAAAAGACATTTTTTAATGTCTAGTTGGTCCTAAATGAAAATGGTGTTGATCTGATGTCCAATATGGCTGCCATGGCAGCCATCTTTAAAATCTTTTTGTCACTACTCCTGAATGGATGGTCATATCAGCATGAGGTTTTCACTAAAAGACATCTTATGATGTCTAGTTGGTCCTAAATGAAATTGGTGACATCTAATATGGCCCCCATGTTAGCCATCTTAAGAATCTTGTTATCACAACTCTGCTTGAACAGAAAGTCATATTTACGTGGGGTTTTCACCAGAAGACTTCTTATAATGTTCAGTTGGTCTTAAATGAAAATGGTGCTAATCTGACATCCAATATGTCCACCACAGCAGCCATCTTGAAAATCTGGTTATTGCTGCTACTCCTGAATGGAAAGTCACATCTTGAAAATATTGTTATCTCTACTCCTCTCCAAATGGATGGCTATATCAACATGAGGTTTTCATCAATAGACTTCTTATAATACTAGTTGGTACTAAATAAAAATGGTGCCAGTCATACATCCATTATGGCTGCCACAATGACTATCTTAAAAATCTTGTTGTCACTACTGCGCCTGAATGGATGATCATTATGACATTGGGTTTCACTAGTATACATTTCTAATGATGTATACTTTGTCCTAAATGAAAATGGTGCCAAGCTGACATCCAATATGTGCACCACAGGGGCTAATTTGAAAATCTTGTTATCACTGAAGAATATAAGAGATGTTTTCAACACTCAGTCGTTTAAAGCAAGAAATGGTCTTATCTTGAATTCCTGGACAGTAGAGCATCAGTCCCATCAAGGGACTCTTGTTTGTATTTTCTTTGCATCCAGCATTCTTAACTTAATTTTTTGTTTGTTATCTATATTTTTTGCATATTTTTCCACCGATCATACCATTTGTAAGTTTTTAATGTTTGCTTCCCATAATAATATTGTTGTATAGTGGCAGTGTTGAATTTCTTGATGTTTTAGCAAGTTTTCACTTTGGTGCATTAATTGGTGTACAATTTGCACCTTCTTGTGGTTTCATTACATGACTTAGTTGTTTTACATTCTCACTACAGGTACCCAATAGCAACTGGATGCATCAAGTTTAAAATGTTCAGTGTCTTAGATAACACTAACAATATCTGGTATACTTAATGTACTTCATTTAAACCTTGTAGTGCCTACACAGGTTGGTCAGAAGAGACTTGGTCCACTATTCTGCTGAAGCATTTTAACAGCAGAGAAAATGGTCATCATCCAGCCATTTTACATGGACTTGTCAGAAGTTGTTGCTTTGTCTTCTGGCATCCCAGTAGGCAAAAGACTCCCAGCACGCCTGAGCAGGGTCAGAGTGTCTCTAAGTCTACACATGGGGTTTTTCTGCCGGGGTTTTCCACAAACCACACCAGTCGTCTATGCTGTAGATGTTCCCAGGAAAATCTAGGCAATGCCTATCTTGCTCAAACAGCTGCAATGTAAGGTTTTCCATCCCTGTCTGGACAAGCTCCTCCTGTATGTTTGTCTTTTCTCAGGAAAGCTTTGCACAGAAAGAAGTTCAGTAGTTAAGTCGTGGAGAGGGTTGCCTGAGATAGATGGCTCTCCACTTTGAAGCCATACAATTGAAAGTGGTATGTCCTTACTGGCTGGTGCAAGGACAACAGTATGGTCCCCTTGTGAGCCTCAATTCGGCAACTTCTTCCTCAGGATCTTTGATTGGAAGAGGTTAGCCCCTATCATTATCAGGAGTTACTGCTTCATGATTTTGGACACATTCAGACATCATGAGAGAAAGGATATAGGCCACAGTAAGGTCCTTTCAGATCTGCTGGTCATTTTCAGTCTGACTTGGTCCCAGTCACTTACCTTGTTCCCCAGATGGAACCTCTCCTGGGTTTTGAAATGTCTGATCTTGTAAGTTCGAGCCCTGTCAAAAAACCACTGAAACTACTATTATACAAAACATATTTTTTGATAGCCATAGCTACAGCCTTTCGGGTGAGTGAATTTCATGCCCTGTTGGTTGACTCAAACTATCAGCAGTTCCATAAAATGTTTCAGTTCTGATGATGCAACTTCGTTTTTTTAGCCAAGGACAGGTTTCCATTTGCAAGTAATCAGAAAGTTATCATCTGCTCCTTCCCCATGGTAGACCTTTGAGAAAGGCAGCTCTACAAGCTATTCATGCGCTCAGGTGCAGCTTGAAATATACAGAAGGCATTCATTGGGATTCACATATCTTCCACTCTCTGAAGGTGGGGAAGCAAGTCATAACTCCAAAGCCTTCGACTTTTGACCTGGATCAGTGATTTGCTCAGCATATTCTAGCAGCTCACAGGATCAGATATGCCTCATGAGAATTTCTGCTCTTGATGTTGGAGCCCTGCTTACAAATGCAACGTTTGGATTTGAGACCTAGTTGAGTCTGTCAGCTGGCATTTGCAGTCAACCTTTCAAGCTTTTTCTTTCCGGATCTTCATCGCAGAGATGGGAACTGAATCTGATGGGTCTGTTGGAAGCTGTCCAGATGATCGCCAGACCCAGTTAATGGCAGCACAACTTCATTATGTGCGTTCCCTTTATAACTCTCACTGGATTCACCTGGGAAATTTTTTGGGTAATGAAATGCCAGTTGTTTTTCATTACCTTTTGTGAAGGTCTCGTAGTTTTTGTGTCGCTAGCTTTTTTCTTGGTCGTGCTACTGGTTGCGAGATAGGGTTTTCTTTTCCTTCACATGGGGACTCCTGTTATAATATCCTCTGAAGGGTAACCATAATAAAGTTTGGATGCTCATGAATTCCCCCACTTTGTACCTCCTAATGTTATTGTGAGTGGGTAATGTATTTTTAGAGAAAGGAAATTTGTATCATAAAGTACGTTTCTCCGAGAATACTTACATGACCACATTATGATTAAGCCCCCTCACACCTCCCTGCAAATGTGAGTATCCTTGCTGATGTATTGCTTAAGCTTAAACTGAAGAACATCCGGTATATGGGTAGCCACCTAACTGTGTCATGAGGAAGTAATTTTAACAGTATCTTGGAAGAGTTACTTTCCATAGATACCATTTTTATTATCAATATTTTATGTAGATAGGAAAGACAATGTTTTTCATCCTTCCAAGAGGGCTGGATTGAGGAGGTTGCAGGATTTAATTTCTAACATTAATGTGATCAGACAAGTATTCTCAAAGAAACACAATTTATAATAATAATTTCCTTTCTCCCATGCTTCTTCAATCTGCAGTAACCTGTCAAAATTTTACTTTTTTTCTTTCAGGAAATGGAAAACAAAATAAGAAGCACTTTGTATGAAGTCTACTTTTCAAAAACTAAGGACGTTGTAAATGGATTGAGGTCAACAACGCCCTTAGAGGATAGCAAAAAGAAAGATCTTCTTCGCAATGACTTGTTTCAAGCTTTATCAAAGAGACCACAAGCGAACTAGTCCTGGTAGTTATCTAATGTGTGGACATTTCATCAAAGCACAGCAAAGCATATATATATATGTGTGTGTGTATGTATATACACACATATATATATGTTGGTTATGGATGGTGGTAAAAGAACAGAAATCCGTGATGACTTTTCTTTTAAGTCTAAAAATGAAACATGTCATACTGGTGGAAAAATTAAGTGGAATGTAGTTTGAAGAAAAACAAATGGGTTGGTTTAAAAATTTTCTATAATCATCCTATCATTCATGAATAAATATGTATGCAAACTACTGTTCAGTAATGTTAACAGTTGTGGTTGTTATTGGATAATTTGTTTGATATGTGTAATTAAGTAGTCTCAATCATTCTTGAATGTGTGATAGTTTCAGAGATGGTAAACCAAGAAACTGTTGTGATTTATTTATTGAGCAAGGGAAAGCAAAGCATGAGTCAAAATTGTAGTAAAACTTCTATTTCTTTTTTCCGTTTTTTTTTTTTTTTTTTTTTCCATGATCCATTGTTAGATTGCATGCTTCCACAAGAGCTGATACTGTGAATACACTGATTTTCATGGGGTGCCAATTGTCGTGGATTTCATGGTTTTTACCAATAACATCTCTAAAAACCCAATAGTGATTTTTCAATGAAAACAATAAAACTCCGGTCCAAATCCAAGAAATTAAAACTGTTTTTTTGCCAAACCAGGACATTTATAAGCACGGAAATAAATGAACATACAATAGTCATTAATACTGTTTGGGGTTGATATCATGAGAGTTCAATGTACAGTAGTCATTAAAACTGTTTGGGGTTCAGATCATGCAAGTTCAATGTACAGTAATCATTAAAACTGTTCAGAGTTCAGATCATGACAGTTTAATGTACAGTAGTCATTAATACTGTTTGGGGTTGATATCATGAGAGTTCAATGTACAGTAGTCATTAATATTGATTGGGGGTTCAGATCATGAGAGTTCAATGTACAGTAGTCGTTAAAACTGTTTGGGGTTCAGATCATGAGATTTCAATGTACACCATAAAATTCTCTTAACAGTAAACGTGTATTAGCCCAACCATGGGTACATTTGACTTTTAGTGTATCACCTAGGGCAAATATAGTAATTAGTGCTGACTTGTCTTGATTTGTGGTCAGTTTTATTCAGTTAAATACAACAAAAATTGTATGAAGTTAGAGGAAATGAGAAAATGAAAAGTCTGTTTGTCATTATTAAATGGTTTATCAGCGAACTCGTATAACTTCATATATTTGTCTTTTTTGTGCCATCATTGTCAAATTTAATCCCCCTCTTCTAAATAATTTACTGATTTTAGAAATTTGCATTTAAAATATTTACAACAAGTTACAGTAAGTCTTCTGTCAGTTCATGCATTCTTTTAAATGCTACTGATATGTCAAAAAGAGAAGCTTCAAATGAACACCCGTCTCCTACAACTATAAATGTTCAAATTATTTTGCCAGATCATGAGGATCTTTTGTTTCAGTTTTGATTAGAGGGGTAAACTTTATGTATATACATGTAATTGTATGTCATAAAATAACTATAATTTTCCCTTATCCCTCATCTCATGTCATATATCTATGCCTTGCAGTCAAAAATAAATATAATAATGATTTGAGTTCAGCCCTTTTAGTCACTGAAAAAAAATCATCTCAGTAGGAGTGATTTTTAATAGTTGACGACGTTATGATTATCAAGGTTCTGTATTTATTTCTGCTTTTCTTTTCCATGACTTTTACATACAGGCTGGATACCTGTTGCCAGTAGATGATGAACAGTTATTTTTCTTGGGTCTTAGAGTTCATCGTGGCAAAAAATGTGTAGGTGATATAGCATCAAATTTATCAGAATTAATGGTAATCATAAAATTAAAAAAGCTTGGGAGTACAAAGGTTATAAATATATACAGATAATGAAGAGAAAAAAAACAACTCAGCTAATTCACAAGTGAATCAACAAAGTGGTATCAGAATAGTTACACGTCAGTTTATTTGTAATACCAAAGGTGAAAATAGTTGAGAAGGTTGCATATTAAAGGCAAGACATAAAGGACACTGTTTAAATAGGTATACACAACTTTTTTTTGTTACAGATTTTTTTTTCATGATATAAATATCTACATCTCCTGTTTGCATTAGTGAATTTTTGTGAAATTTTGCAGAGATTTTCTTGGAGTCATTTAATGGGCTGCTGACTAAAAGTGAAAGATTTGCACATACATAAATTTATTCTGTATATTTTGGCACTCATCAGTTTTTTTGTTTTTTTGATAATGTACAGTGACTCTGGTCATCTAAAGTCATATAAGTAGTCCCTCTAACGGAACCTCATCTCCCCTTTTTTGGAGGTCACATTGTCTCAGACCAATGTAGTATATATTGTGCCCCTGATAAGAGGACTCCTTTACCCAGCAGAAGTGAAAACTGTAAAAGAGGGGAAGCACCATAATTTTTCTCTTGTTGGCATTAGAAAATGGTGAGACATAAGCATCGCCTTTCTACCAGCAATAGAGCGGGTCATGGCACAATCAGAACACACTTGAGCCTTTCTGCCAATGATCAGAAAACACCTCTGAAATATTACAAAAACTGCTATTACATGCATTTAAACATTGTTTACTGAATGATGTCATGTGACTTTGTGCATCATCTACACCTTCATCCAGATCACTCATAGATTGAGTTTTCATCTGTTTCAAATGTGCAGAAGTGCCTTTTCAGGTTGAAGTTTATTCCATAACTTTCATTTACTGAACTCTTGCAAACAATTTCATAAATTTTTGATGATGCTTGTAGTGCAGTACTGTTTTACCTTCTATACTTAAGCATATTATGGAGTTTTCTGTCATTTTCTGGGCATTTTCCTCCTTTTTTATGCTGTATCGCTCAAAGTATTTCCGAGGTGGATTTTTGTTAGAAAATCCCCGAGATGTTCAATTGGTTTATGGCAGCAGTGGCATCAACAATGTCAAGATTTGATATTAAAAGTTTTGTGTTTAAGTTTTGTCAAGTCATATACGGTAAAGATACATTTCACAAGCGAGATACACATTCCCCCAAATACTTGTTTTTCTTGGGTTTTTTTAAAAAGTATATTTAGATTACTGTTTCAGTGGGAATAATTGTCATGCAGTTATGTAGGATACCCATAGGTCTACACATATAAGGGAAGCAATGATTGTCATTTGTCATTTAATTCATTGAACCTATAAACAATTATTGAACAGTATCAAATAAAGATTGTAAAAATGACTATTGAAATGTGTTTTGTGATTTCTTCTTTCTATGCACAATGAAAATTTTTCCTGACGAGACTTCTCTGGCCTTCATAAAAAGGGAAGTACAATGAAAAATCTTTCCTCCAAATAACTTACTGTAAAACTTTGTAGCTTAAGATTACTACTGATATTATGTTTGCGTTTGAACTGGATCAAACTATATTGTGCACAATAAGTTCTGCCTACCAAGGCAGTTTCAAAGCGGGTGAAAGAAACACTAAATTCTTCAATAGCCAGAATGTTTCCCAATCATTTTGTCTCGTCACCAGCCTGTACAGTCAGTGCTCAAAGAAGGATTTATTTTTCAAAAACATGTCTGGGGCAAGTGGCTTTTAAGAAATTACCCACCCAGACCCCAATTCCACTTGCCCCAAAAGTGTCCATTTCCATTCTTTTACCCTGTACTCAGGGTCTCTAGTAACGGTAGGTTCCTTGTCTGACCATCTACATGAACACTAAAAAAATCTTCACATGATGTTCATCTGAAGTTTTTAAAAAAATGAGGTCAGAGAGCCTGAGTTCAAATATTTTTTAAAATTTCCATCAGGACTACTTTCCTTTTATGAAAGGAATAGCTTTAGGTTTTGTAATGTCGTGGTACAGTGAACCCATAAGAATTAGAGATAGAGGCCTACCTATGCCTTGTGTAAATAGAATCAGTGGCAATTACTTATGTGAACCAAATGGATTAAAATAATGATCACTGTTTGTTTTGATTGTAAAACATGGTCATGGGTGCCTTGATGAGCTAATAATTCCCTCACTTGGCTTAACTGTCACACTGGAACCTATCTGGTACACATCCAATGAACCAGTGATGTATTACTGACAATAAGTGTGAGCAAGAGATGAAGTGCCCTAGCAGCTCATTATTATTCATGAAGGACAAGACAAGTGACCACTAATCATAGGTAACCAATGAAATACAGAGAACAGAAATGGTTTTGTTCCCTTCTTCATAGGTCACATGCTTTACTTTGTACACAAAGTTAAGGCTTGGTATGCATATGTGCAGACAATATTCCTATGGGTGAGAGACCTATTAACAGGGGGCTAAATATTCAGGCTACTAGTGTCTTTCGGGAAGTTTAAGATAAATGTGTTTAGGCACTCGAGGTTTTGTCAGGCAAATTAGATCAACAAGGTAGATTTACAGTATTTTTTGCGTGTTTTGAACAAGCCCAACGGGCAAGTCATTTGGAATATAGAAGAAGCCCAATCTAGATTTGGAGAGGTCCCGGATATCAGGCTATCCAATTTTTTGAGCAATGACAGCCAGTGGACTTGGTTAATTTTAGTCCATGTATATGTGTCATGGGTTCTCAGCTTAGTTGTTTTAGTAATAAATATTGATACAACTTTACCACGTCCTTTTAAAATTCATTAGAAAAAATAGTTGATTATAGATTTACTGCTAATATCTGCATAGACATAACAAACTGGGAGAGACAAAGAGAGCACAGTTTATTTTCTGGAAATTGCAATTTTAACAAGCGTTTGTATGGCATGAATGATACTTTTTGGTAAACAAATTTGTTGAATTATATATTGAAAATATACATATAAATTTATTTTGAAGCTCCACATTTCAGGCTGACCACATGAATTTGACAAAAGGTCCACAAAGTTTATTTTAAAAATCTGCAAATTTAAAACCTAAAACTTTTCTGCACATTAACATTTAAATTTGTTGCATGAAGGAGCTTGCAGTAAATTTGTATACTAGTGTCTTCCTTCCTTCACAACACATATCTTTACATGCTACCTAGAAAGATCTATGGGTAATCTATCAAGTTGAAAGTTCAACATTGTTCATGTTTCAGGATTTTATATTATTGTTTTTGTATAAAGCGCAGAGAAGAATCGATACAGATTTAAGGAAGCAACGTCCTACATCAGTAGTATTGTCGATAGAATGTTTGAGTCTTTATTGCCAGGGGTCTTGCAACATTTTAGTGAATTATGAAATATTCTATGAATTAAGAGTGAAAACATTAGAAAATTCAACATTCATAGCTTTGCTTGCCTCAGTCATGTAACATGAGAACACATCTCTACAAATGCAGCACCATTGTGCCCAACTATTAAAAATCATTGTGGCCAATTTTTTTAACTTGAGTGGCTTCAACCGAACTTTTTGTTTGCACTGTTATCCATGTTCTTCTTAGGAAAATGTATATAAATGACCAACATCCTTAACTAGGTCTAACCTAGGAGCTGCAGTAGCTAAGTTGGTAAAGTGTAGGACTTGTAATCCAAGGGTTGAAGGTTTGATACCCACCCAGGGTAGTCTGGGTTAGCTGACTCAGTGTATCCTTGGGGAAAGGCACTTGGGCCCCATTTCCTCTGCACGATATAGTTAATAATGTGTTCAAAATGCCACTAAAACCAACCAACAAAAATTAACCTTAAGTTGATAGTGGCATTGGCTGTCAGTTGAAAAACAACTAGCCAGTACATTTTACACAGCATAAAGTCCCATGTATTTCATACATTTGGATTGCTTTTAGTGTACATGCCAATAGAATTATTTCACCGGTTAAGTCATAATTGCAGATCTTGTGAAAATCTATCTACATGCAGAAATCATTTATTCCAACAGTGAACTAAACCTATGGGTATCATACTCTACATCCCCATAAAATTCAATCTGCTTAAAATCCACAGACTTATTATAGGCATCTTGAATCTTACAAGATCCGATTTAAATAAACTTGCCATTTCTACTGAATTTACATTCAAGTGCATGTGGATTCTTGTTTACTGAAAACATTATTTGGGCTGTACTTGATAGGTTTAAATTAGCCAGAGGAGAATCTTTTTGCCCATCTGTAAGTTTGTCCATATATTCACGCTTTGTTTTTTTGGAGTTCAACTTAATTGAAGACAAGTAAATTTCAACTTTCAACCAAATCTGTAGTGCATCATTTTACCGACAAGTTATTGGACGAGTTTAATCATCAATATTCTACGTCATCTTTTGGCAAAGCTATGGTCCCTTGTACTCCAACTCTCACGCATTGGTTAAGGCAGCATAGTGGGGTATTTTTTGGACCATAAAAGTTTGTTCTAAAAGAGTGGTTTTGGTGATTCATTTTTTTTTGGCAATTGCAGATATACATAGGTTTTTATTTTTAGCGAGGACAACCAGCAGTATTTTGCATCCATAGCATAAACTGTACTTTTTTGGTACACTGAATTACTCTAGACTACACAAGACTATTGAGAACAAATAAAAATTAAAAAAATCCAATTAACAAGGGAAAAATCAAAGACGAACAAAATCATGCAACCAGATTAAGTTGTCTCATTGGCATGCAAGTCTGTTCCATCAGAAAAAATACAAGTACAATGGTTTCAAGTTAAATGGAGATGTTGGGATTAAAATAAGGAATACTCCTGTCCTCTTTATTATGAGCTTGAATCAACTTCACAGTCGAGGTACACATCGTGAATGGTATTGTCCATAGAGCGGTGGTTAGCTTACCATAGTCTCTAGAACTCTTTATTCAGGCATCAATGAGTGATATTTATTATTCAATTTATATACAGTACCCACGATTGGGTGCCCCCCATGAAGGAGGAAATATTTTGAATATCTATACTAATGTATTTTTATCATACACAGAGCAGACACTTCCAAAGCATTCTCATTAAACCAAATAGAGGACTCTTATGTTGCTTTATTTCAGTTTCATGAAATTATTAAAACAAATGTTGGCCACATTTATTTTAGCAGTCAATACATCTTGATGGGATTTATTTTCACAATTTCAATCAAAGATAACTAAATCATCAAAATTTTTCCACCATTAAAATAACCCACTATATGGTAACTTGTTTTTAATAGAAACTAAACATGCATTTATATGCAAATATGGATATCACAATCATCTGATGTATGCAGATAGGGATAGAGGCTGGAGTAGCTGTGGTACTTCTTATGTATAACTCGTGTACAAATCTATACAAAAGCGTGAGAAATGGGTGCTTTGAAATCTTTAAAAAATATTGTAAACTACAGTATTAGCATAATAACTTTAGCAGGGATTATCTGATTTTATCCAACCTTGGTGTTTGGCTGAATTATGACAAGATTTCAGACAAGCTCAACTCCACATGTTTATGCTGTAGTGATGTCCTTTTTGTTGTCTATCCCTTCAAACCTTGGTTTCAGCAGAACAAATTTACAGGAATTATTTCATTTCAACCAAATTTGGTGCTCCTTTACTACGACATGATCGTTGAGAATGTACACATCAGCATGCTAGGTATTTTTGCCCTTTGAAGTCCATTCTTTCACTCTTGTTTCACCAAAAAAACTTCACAGAAATTGTGATTTCAACCAAATGGTGTGCTGCTTTTAAATAGACATTATTTCCAATTGGTTCCACTAGCAGCATCATTAGGTGGATTTATGGCCCCTTGCTGCCCATCATTTCACTGTGACACATTTAAAGCAGCATTACTCTGCCAGGATTATTAGATTCAAGAGGAATTTGGTGTGCTGCTTTATAGTGTAAAAATTACAGACCAGTTTTATTAGCAAAGTTCTAAGAAATCCTTTAGTGAAGTTATGGCCCTTAGTACTTTGATCCAACCAATGTTCCTTCACATTGACTCTGTCTATTAAATGAATAAGGAAGCTTTGATATGGGGAACTTTTTATAAGGATACTGTAATACTCTTTACTTGTACAGGGGTGCAATAAAACAAAAGTCAAAAATGTTTGGTACTACACATAATTTTAATAAAACATTCAAACTTAAACATA
Organism: Margaritifera margaritifera; assembly: GCA_029931535.1. Lineage (NCBI taxonomy): Eukaryota > Metazoa > Mollusca > Bivalvia > Unionida > Margaritiferidae > Margaritifera > Margaritifera margaritifera. The sequence goes on along the minus strand of JAQPZY010001640.1, from coordinate 5,404,388 downwards.
GCAATTCTCTTACAAATTTTCAAAAATAACAAATAATCACAAAAAAAGTCAGCAAATCTGATTCAACTTGGAAATTTGAATCATACACTTAAGAAATAAGAATTTCTTAATTGATCGTAGTCTAGCAATGAATTGATTCATATTTTGATTTTTTTTAAAATTATTTTTCGTTATTTTAATAAAGCTGGACAACATCGTCAAACTATTCTCTTTTATATTCTATCCTGAACTGTCACCCAAAAGACAAGAAATAAGACAAGCATATAAGGAGTGTATAAAAAAAAAAAGAAATCAACAAACTTGACAAGTCTTGCTATGTTTATAATATCACAGCACAAAGTTCAGGGCCCTCCTGTTGAATATCTTGTGTTCGTTAAACTTTTATCTGCAATTCATATGACAAAAATCTTAAGTGCTATGGGTGGGTGTTGGCCAATCAAACCTGCCAAAAGGAACTGATACACATAGTTCATGAAAGAATGCAGTCTGAATCTCAAATCCAAAAATCATGTCAATCCTGAAATCAAACACCTCATTATGTAAGAAAGTTCACTGAATTATTTATAAAGAAAAGACAATTCATGAAGCCCTATAAATCTCAACACTCTGTTTTGATCCTGAAGTTCATTAAGCAACATATTAACTACAAGTAACGCTATGACCAATTTTTTTTTCTCCAAATACAAATCACATCTTTCCTGAAAATTATGCATGTAGAAATTAAAGCCAACTACATTCACTGTACAAAGATTATACAAAATGATCATAAACCAGGCCGCTCCATTATAAAACTTGACTCAGCATTTTGAGTAACAAAATGTTACTCCAGACTTGGAAATATTATTATTCAAAATTGACAAATGCAGTCTTTGGTAAGATTTGGAGTCCAGTAAAGCTTTGTGATGGAAGGGTCAGATCTTGCAAAGGTATGTAAATCTCTATTTGAAGATCTTTCTGTAAAAGAATCAACTTAATCTTAATTCTAATAATGTATAATTTAGAGAATATTTTTCACCAAAGCATTTGTCCGGTACACATTTTTACCTCTTACCTAGACATACGAGTTTGCACTGGGTACAAAATACAGTTTGCATACTATGTATATACAGTAGTATATCACGTCCCTTCATGATGCACAGACGGAAAATATTATACCAATATTTCAGTCCATTTGGATCAGGTCAATAGCAGCTTGCACATTTTCCATACAAAGATGACTCAAAAAGGTCACTTTCAGAATGAACTCGGGTGTAAATTTACATTGGTTTAATCGGAGAATAGAAATTTCTGCCGCAAGAACTGCCAACCACCATCTGACTGCTTGACTTCTGACCTTATTGCCTGGCAACCACCAATGAGGAGGGGCCCAGAGATACAAGGATAAGACATCTGAAGCAATTTCTGGGGTAGGTCTCTGAAAAACAATAAAAGTATTAATAGTCAAGTCATCAAATCTTTTTATTTTGTTTTTTATATATATTTTTTTCCAATAAGATGCCATGAAAAAATCACTTTTTGGGTCACTTTCTGCTCGATACATATTACCTTACTATAATGAAGCTTGCTTGAATAAATAGAAGGATATGTATATTAATGACACAGAAACAGGCTTGAATGAATAGAAGGATATGTATACACAATGACACAGAAACTTGCTTGAATGAATAGAAGGATATGTATACACAATGGCACAGAAACTTGCTTGAATGAATAGAAGGATATGTATACACAATGACACAGAAACTTGCTTGAATGAATATAAGGATATGTATACACAATGACACAGAAACTTGCATGAATGAATATAAGGATATGTATACACAATGACACAGAAACTTGCATGAATGAATAGAAGGATATGTATACACAATGACACAGAAACTTGCATGAATGAATAGAAGGATATGTATACACAATGACACAGAAACTTGCTTGAATGAATAGAAGGATATGTATACACAATGACACAGAAACTTGCTTGAATGAATATAAGGATATGTATACACAATGACACAGAAACTTGCTTGAATGAATATAAGGATATGCATACACAATGGCACAGAAACTTGCTTGAATGAATAGAAGGATATGTATACACAATGGCACAGAAACTTGCTTGAATGAATAGAAGGATATGTATACACAATGGCACAGAAACTTGCTTGAATGAATAGAAGGATATGTATACACAATGGCACAGAAACTTGCTTGAATGAATATAAGGATATGTATACACAATGGCACAGAAACTTGCTTGAATGAATAGAAGGATATGTGTACACAATGACACAGAAACTTGCATGAATGAATAGAAGGATATGTATACACAATGGCACAGAAACTTGCTTGAATGAATATAAGGATATGTGTCACACCAGCATAAAAACATTTTTGAAAAGCATACAGCTTGTACTGTGTCTTTAGGGTCTCACTAGAGTTTTAATTAGAGATGGAATTTATGAGTGAGACCACCTTATAATGAAGTGAATGATACACATAATTGTACTACCAATTAATGAAATGGGATCCATGACCATTCTTGCCAGAGGAACCATGTTATAATGATGGGCCTTATAGTGATGGAGTGCTGCATAAGATGCCATTCAATGGTTTTTTCAGTTTTTATGGATTACCTGCTTGATGAAGATGAGTACAAGACCATCATTTAAATGCACAGACTTAATGTTTCTTAATAAAGATGCAAAGTGACATTGCAAAGTGCTGTGTTATAGATTGTGTATCAACTTTTATGGCATAATGTCATGACAGTAATTAATGGAACACTACATGAGAACAGTGTTGTCTCTAGACCATTAATCAGGGCAAAGTGCTGTGTCATAGAGTGTGAATCAGTTTTTATGGCATAATGTCATGACAGTAATTAATGGAACACTACATGAGAACAGTGTTGTCTCTAGACCATTAATCAGGGCAAAGTGCTGTGTCATAGAGTGTGTATCAGTTTTTATGGCATAATGTCATGACAGTAATTAATGGAACACTACATGAGAACAGTGTTGTCCCAAGACCATTAATCAGGCTAGGTGCTGTGTCATAGAGTGTGAATAAATTTTTATAGCATAATAATAGTAAAACGAGGACTTTGTATAGCACCTAATCTTTAGAAGCTCTAAGCGCTTTACAACATTAGATAACACCTAAAAACCATATATAATGATATGATTACAAAAAACAAACACCATGAAATTAGAAAACAAAAACAAAAACATGCTGAAAATAGTTAAATTGCATAAAGTCATGACAGTAATTAATGGAACACTATATGAGAACAGTATTGTCCCGAGATCATTAATCAGGGCAAAGTGCTTGTTGCCTGTAAGGGCATTTTATGTACAGTAAAGTCTCTTCAGATGGTACCCTTTTAGCCAGTGAGGGCATTTCTATGTAATCCACCGATGCATTTAAGATAATATTTGCACCACCAGCAAAAACGATTGTTGCAGTAAAAAATGTTTCTCGATAATACATACCCATCATAACACGTTGGGAGAACAACCACTACCTTGCAAATCCAGCCCTCCCAAGCCTGACTTTAGCAACAAAAGTGATGCCCAATTGATGCCAAAAATACGCATGTAGAATGTTACCATATGCAAGTATTGAACCTCTGGAAATTTAAGACTATGCAGCATCCAAGTAGGACAGGGTGCACCATAGAGAGGGCAGGCTGCAACACCCTCATAAAACAGGCTCAGGAAAATACTGCTCAGTGGCTTGCATGATACATACAGTATAGGTCAGGCATTTTAAAATCATTCTGCCATCTTTGGTATTAAAAAACAGAGACCCAAGTGGGCATGATACTGCTCACCTGGCATACATAACTTAACAGTTAAAATTTCACTAAGCATGTTTATGAAGTAGTGTAAGAACACATCCTATGTAAACTATCTCTAAAACTTTATATCATGTTGATTTTACCTATTTTACTATATCCTGATCCAAATTCTTTCTAAAGATGAGGACATATTAATATGAAGTCATCCAAGATCCTGATGATAATACCAGTAACAGATTAAACATATGGCTTCAAGAGAAGTAACAAGCCCAGTCAGTCAGATGCAAGATGACCTCATTAATAAGCATCGATCTCGATAACAAAAATATATATGGTACAGAATTTGATGTCATAAAAAAGTGTTACATCTCAGGCAAGGTTTTCCAAAAATTTCATACTTTTTTTAAGTTGCCAATGTTAATTAATTCTGAAACGCCAGATTGGGGCAATTTATTTCCATATGAACGGAGATAGTTCCTCATGGGTACCATGTACAATCTTAACTATTCTTTGGTTCAGAAAAAGATGTAACAAAAGACACCAATGGAATCTTTATCATACGATATTCTTAACATCATTGAAAATATCCAACTGATGTTGTGATTGTGTGAGACAACTAAGAACAAATCTTACTATATTGAACATTAAGATCAATATATGAAAACTGTAATCATTAATTGGTTGGAGATGTAACAGGATGCCATTTTTGCTTTTGCACCAAAGATTATGAAACATTAGAGGACTCTCTAAATGAATAATCATCAACTTGAAAGATTTAAGTTGACAATTTTTTTTTACAACCTTGTTTTGCAGCTTTACTGAGTGAATATTCTTAATTTGGTATATTACATTTTTGTGTTCTTTGTTACATCCATGAAAGGATTTTTCTTTCCCATTTGACTTTTTGGGAATCATCCATGATCTCTCATTACATCATCTAATACAATTAATGTATGATCATTTTATTTCCTATTTTCTGTTTTTCTTACAGATAAGCCATTGCCATTCACATGTATTTTTGGAAGAAATGTGATGTCAAACCCACTTACACTTTATCACTCATGAAGTGGGGACAGTGGGATACATGTTTCATTGCATTATCCATTATGCTCTTAACAGGATGTTTTTACTCATATTGATTGCATGTGACAACTCTCTTCCTTTTTTTTCCTGAAAGAATTACTCTTATGAAAACATCATTGATCCAATATCAAAAAGTGTTATCTAAACTTGAAATCTAATGAGTACGTAATAATGGACATGAACAAAACTGGTTATCCAGCGGGAACAGAGGCTGGAAAAACTCAAGTTCTTGAAAATCAGTTGCGACAATCAAACTGTTTCTAAATTAATTAAAACCAAAATACCTTGTACATATAACTCGTTTGCCAATTTATAATTATTACTACTATTTTCCAGCTTTACAGAGCAAAAATTCCATATAAAAAATGTTTACATAGACGCAACTGCAGTGAGAAAGTAGGCATACTTAAATTTTGTCTTCTTGATGTAGACAATGTCTGGTATCTTTCCAGTTGCTGCCAATATTTCATAAGAATCAGAGATTTAACATTCTGCCACCAAGCCAATTTATAAAATTCCAAAAACTGTGTCGGAAATTCTATTGGTGCAATCTTTTTACGACTTGTATCATGAATTAGATCAACACATGTACATTCCTTGCAAGGTCAAACACAGCTGGAAACTTATGAGATTGGCATGAAATTTATCTGATTTGGGAACATAACACTTAGGACACAAATGTTACGTCTAAACACAGTGAAGAATAATTTTATAATTTATTATTTATTTTAGTCTCAGGATCTCTGCATGATTTCAAAGGTATATAGTTATGCTTTCTCAGTAAACTGAATGCCAACGACCACTCTATTACTGAACAGGTGGGCATTATGATGGCATTTAATCATGACACCCTCATTGCAGACATGATAAAAACAGGATATAACTTTGGAATGTCCTTAACATTTTGCTTGATAATTTTATTTTTTAAATTTATTTTACTAGTAGTGAATCAAATATATATCTCTCTATTATTGATTTCAAATGACCAACACACCAAGTTTTGTTGATTATTTAAAGAAATACTGCCATTTTTTACAGACAAAAAATTTATTTTATGACATTGAATTCTGTACCATATTCCAAGTTTCATCAAAATCGGAGAACAAATATGGATTTAAGAGTTGTAACAAGCTCAGCTAATCAGATACAAAATTACATCATTAATATGCTTATATCTCGCTCATTATCAAACCCATCCAAGATCTTAACAATATAAGCCAATATTTAAAGTTTGATCAAAACCGGATCAGAAATATGGCTTTCAGGGTGGTAGCAAGCTCCACCAATCAGATGCCAGATCACCTCATTAATATGCATACATCTCAGTCATTACTGAACCCATCTGAGAGCTAGATTATATAAGCATATATTCCGAGCTGGATCAAAATCAATCAGGAATCTGGCTTCCCGAGTGGTAACAAGGTCAGCCAATCAGATGCATCTCATTTGTTATTTTTTACTTGTTTAAGATATTGATGATATAAACATATATTCAAAGTCTGATAAAAATCAGATCAGACATATGGCCTCCAGAGTTGTAACAAGCTCAGCCAGTCAGGTGCAAGATCACCTCATTAATATGCATACATCTCACTCATTATTAAACCCATCTGAGAGCTAGATTATATAAGCATATATTCCAAGCTGGATCAAAATCGATCAGGAATCTGGCTTCCTGAGTGGTAACAAGGTCAACCAATCAGATGCAAGATTATCTCATTAGTATGAGTGGATCTCACTCATTATCAAACCCATTCAAGATGTTGATGATATACACTTATATTTAAAGTTTGATCAACTCTGAATCAGAAATTTTTGCTTCAAGAGGGGTAATAAGCTCAGCCAATGAGATGCAAGATCACCTTATAAGTATGCGTCGATCTCGCTCATTATTGACCTTATGTGAGATATTCCAAGTTTGATAAAAACTGGATCGGAAATATGACTCCACAGTGGTAACAAGCTCAGCCAAACAGATGCAAGATTATCTTATTAATGTGTGTGGATCTAGTTCATCATCAAATCCATCCAAGATCTTCATCATATAAACTCATATTGCAAGTCTGATCAAAATCGGATCAGAAATATGGCTTAAAGAGGGGTAACAAGCTCATCAAATGTGATGCAAGATCACCTCATTAGTATGCATGGATCTCATTTATTATCAAACTCATCCAAGATCTTAATGATATAAGCATATGTTCCAAACTAGATCAAAATCAGATCAGAAATATGGCCTCCAGAGTGGTAACAATGTCAGCCAATCTGATGCAAGATCACCACATTAATATGCATGGATCTCGCTCAATATCAAACTCATCTGAGATCTAAATCATAATCAGATCAGAAATATGGCCTCCAAAATGTTAACAAGGTACCGAACCAGGTGCAAATCACCTCATTAATATTCATGACTCTTGCTCATTATCAAAATCATATGAGATTTTGATGATAAAAATCCATATTTCAAGCTTGATTGATATTGGATCAGAAACATGGCCTCCAGAGTGATAAGGTTAGCCAATCTGGTGCAAGATGACCTCATTATATGCATGACTGGCGTTCATTATCAAAATTCATCCAAGATTTTGTTGATATAAACCCATATTCCAAGTCTGATTGAAATCGGAGCAGAATTAAGGACTTCAAAGTGGTAACAAACAATTGTTGATGAACGAAAGGATGCATAAAATAGACAATACATGACAGTCACAAGGCCATACCATAAGCCCACTTGGTCTTATGGCCAGGTAAGCTAAAACAAGATTGGCCAGTGATATCACTGATTGTATCATATGAACCTTTATCTTTACAGGGAAAAAAAAAAAATGAAAACATCAAAAAAGAAATTTTTTAAATGTTTAAACCTTTACCTTGCTGGGATCTCTGTGCAGGAGTGATGACACAAGCTTCCTCACTGTCTGTGGTACATTGTCTGTTAATTGAAGAGACAAGAAAACAGATAAAAGAACAGATCTAAGTTTACCTATGACAATTTTTAAACTGTAGATTTTAGACACCACCGAAATGTGTTTACACACTGCTTACACCGTAAATTGCATTTTTCTGCCCTAGTGACTGCTGTCTAAATTTCATTGCATCATGTCTGATACAATGATTGTCATCCGTGACACAGCCAGAGCTGATAACATGTCAATAAACTGTTTTGATAAAAAACTTCGATTGGGATGAAAGGTTGAGCATTCTCACCATACCTGTCACATCTTGCATGGTATATACACTAACAAGCTCATTCAGTGAATTTTTGTTCCCTACCTACCATGGTGAAGTCATCCCTTAATCTCACAAGGCTATACGATTATAGAGTGGAAGGGAAAGTAAAACAGAAACTTCAAATGAAGAAAGCACCCCCCAAGTAGTATGTGAAACCTTCTAGTGATAATATATTTGTATACAAACAGGGATTATCAAATTTTTTTTCTTTTTTCATCCACTTGTCCAGGACTAGTGGTTGCAGAAGATTCACTTGTCCCACCTACCTTTTCACTTGTCAAAAAATTTCAATAACTTGCCTATATTCAGTGAGATGTATGCACTTTAATCCATAGAAAGAACAAAAGAAATAATGTACAACATATTTGTTTCCTAAAAGGGCTTAATTTTTCAGTTTTCGATTGTCATGGTATCTTATATACACTCAATCTTGCTCTGCTACAGCAATAACTGCAAAACATCTTTCCTTCAATGGTTCAAGCCATGGATAATTATCAATCCAATGTGACTCAAAATTTCTCTGTCTCAGTGGTGTCATATCTGACAAGTTTTGCTGCCACAGAGTCTAGCTTATGTCTCTTTGGAGAAATAGTTACCTCCGACTCAGTGGCAGCCTTACGTTTTAGCCCTCCACTTTCACATTAATGTTCCTTCTCCAAATTTTCCTTATAACCTTCCTTGCAAAAATAATCAAGTACACTCATTTGATCTACATAGTACAGATGACCATGGTTGTCAACTACTCCTAAAATTGTTACAGCATACATTTTATGGTTTAAATATAAACACAGACAGCTCCTTAACTAGTGTAATCGCTTCGCTTCAAACGGAATTTATCGCATGTGGAAGCTGATCCTCTGTATAATCAATTAAAAATTAAAGAGTCGTTACTCTCATCTAATTAGTTCATAAAGGAAACTGACACTAATGTCGGTAAAGTGCCTTTTATTACTTTAATTGGATTGACTCGCTGGATTGGAATCAAAGGGTGATCCTCTTGTGAGTATCTGGGCTCAGTCAACACAATACAACAAAACCATTTAAAACACAGCTAATTAATCATACCAGATTTGTTTTGTTTGAAGTGTTTTGATTGGCTGATAATTTGGTTGCTTATCCTAATATGCATTTAAGCCGTAATAGAATGTGCACATTTGCGACAGTTATCAATGTCCAATTACTGTAGTATCACAGGATATGAATGAATAAGTGGAGAGAGGTAGATTCAAGCATTCAGTATGCCTGGGGGATATGAATGGCCAGGTAAAGGAAGATAAAGTGATAAAAGCTTGAAAATTAGTGCTTGCCCAACTTGCTTTAAAATAGGAAATAAGCACTTGTCTCAGACTAGCATCTTGTAAAATTTTACTTGTCCAGCTTGCTTTAAAATAGGAAATAAGCACTTGTCTCAGACTAGCATCTTGTAAAATTTTACTTGTCCAGCTTCGAAAATTAATAGTCCAGGAGGTCGGGCTATGGGATTTAATCAGCCCTGATAAAGTTTCATCCTTTAACCTCAAATGGCTTTAAAGTTATGGAGCAGAAGGAAAAGTTTGTTAAAAACATAAAATACTGAACCTTGACCATGACCTTGAAGATAGGACCTCCCCGCCCCCAATGTGGTATGCAACTTGCCTTCTAGTGATGATATATAAATATACAAAGTTTCATCTCTTAATCATAAATGGCTTTGAAGTTAGACAGCAACAGGGAAAGGGTGACTGAAAACTTAAAATACTGAGCTAAGACCATGACCTTGAAGATAGGAAATTGTATATCAATTCCACCAAATTATCAATCAGATTTTAAGCACAATCCCATCGTAACAACTAAATCTGAGCAATGCTTCTTTCCACAAGGAATACTTAACAGTTTAATTATAGAATGTCAAAATTATGGGACTCTGAGCACGAGTTAGAGTGTCATGTTGACAAAATTTGTCATTCTTACAGAGTTGGATTACATTTAATTATAGATTACCTGGCAGCAATGGTAGATCAGATTCCCTGTTGAGTACAACAGTCATAGATTACCTGTCAGTAATGGTAGATCAGATTAACTGTTGAGCCGTCATTATTACCGAGTTTGATTATATTTAATTATAGATTAGCTGGCAGCAATAGTAGATCAGATTCCATGTTGAGTTGGACTGTCGTAGATTACCTGGCAGTAATAGTAGATCAGATTTCCTTTTGATTTGTCATCATTAGCAAGCTTGATTACATTTAATTATAGACTACCTGGCAGTAATGGTAGATCAGATTCCCTCTTGAGTCTGACTGTCATAGATTATCTGGCAGCAAGGGTAGATCAGATTCCCTGTCGAGTCTGACTGTCATAGATTACCTGGCAGCAAGGGTAGATCAGATTCCCTCTTAAGTCTGACTGTCATAGATTACCTGGCAGTAAGGGTAGATCAGATTCCCTCTTGAGTCTGACTGTCATAGATTACCTGGCAGCAATGGTAGATCAGATTCCCTCTTAAGTCTGACTGTCATAGATTACCTGGCAGCAAGGGTAGATCAGATTCCCTGTCGAGTCTGACTGTCATAGATTACCTGGCAGTAAGGGTAGATCAGATTCCCTCTTGAGTCTGACTGTCATAGATTACCTGGCAGCAAGGGTAGATCAGATTCCCTGTTGAGTCTGACTGTCATAGATTACCTGGCAGCAATGGTAGATCAGATTCCCTCTTAAGTCTGACTGTCATAGATTACCTGGCAGCAAGGGTAGATCCGATTCCCTTTCGAGTCTGACTGTCATAGATTACCTGGCAGCAAGGGTAGATCAGATTCCCTGTCGAGTCTGACTGTCATAGATTACCTGGCAGCAAGGGTAGATCAGATTCCCTGTCGAGTCGGACTGTCATAGATTACCCGGCAGCAATGGCAGATCAGATTCCCTCTTGAGTCGGACTGTCATAGATTACCTGGCAGCAAGGGTAGATCAGATTCCCTCTTGAGTCTGACTGTCATAGATTACCTGGCAGTAATGATAGATCAGATTCCCTGATGAGTCTGTCATTAATACTGAGTCTGATTATATTTTATTTTAGATTACCTGGCAACAATGGTAGATCAGATTCCCTGTAAGTCTGACTGTCAAGTTTCTTTCCACCTTTGTTGGAATAGAAGGGGTTATCCTGGCTGAATATCTCATATGCAAGAGCCCCAACTGACCATAAATCTGATTTACTGTAGTCTAGAACATGGTTATGCCCAGGCACTGCTGTGGATATCTGTAAAAGATAGTGGTTTGCCAATTTATCGATTTGGTAGGTAATTGGTTGTTTTCGGCATTACATCAATAAAAACTGATTGTGATTTCATATGATCAATTAAACCACTGTCATTTTGTATGTACATTATTAAAGATATGAAAAGTCCCACACCTGATATCCTAGGACAATGTCGGCTATACAGTTTTCTGTCAAATGATTCAATCTTTATTGGTATACTGTTAAATACTAAATTGACAATGAGCTATTCAATTTGGTAAATTACCCCCTGCATGCTTGGGGATGTAGAATAATTCTGATATGCCCTCCTGCATATTGTAAGAGGCAACTAATAGGGGCAAACTTTTACAATAAGATGCATCCCATGATGATGTTCCAGCTGAAAAGGTCCTGGACATTTTAAAAGAGTGCAATTTCTATAAAACAATATGACTCTGTATTTTTTGAAGAATTTTACACATTTTTGCCTCTATCTGTATGTGAAGAATTTTACCCATTTTTGCCTCTATTTGTATTTGAAGAATTTTACCCATTTTGGCCTCTATCTGTATTGGAAGAATTTTACCCATTTTGGCCTCTATCTGTATTTTAAGAATTTTACCCATTTTTGCCTCTATCTTTATTTTGTATGCCTTCTTTTAGATACAAAATTTTGTAGTACATTATGTTTCTCTGAAAATACTTACCCGATCACATTAACATTAGGAAATTACTCTCTGCTACCTCCGCACGCAGCCCTCCCTGAAAGACGTAAAAAAAACTTCATTCCGGGAGGGCTGGGTGAGGAGGTAAGTATTTTTGGAGAAACATAATTTACTAAACAATTTCTTTCTCCATCAAATGCATTACCCAATCACATAAACATTAGGAGAATAGGTAAAGCATTCAACCTCTACCCACATCACCCTGTAGAAGCACAATGACTGCTATATTGAAAGGATGTACTTCAAACATGAAGGTAGCACAACCGAAATATTGTGCATTTATACATATACAAGGTCAATCCTTGTGGGATCCCGCACCTGGCTATTGCCTTACATGCAAAATGTTTCCCAGACTAGTCCAGCAATAGTTGCCAGGTCATGCCTGGGCAGCTACTAGTGGCCAGATGAGATTCAGGTATCTCCTTAGCAAGACTTTGTCAGGTAAATAGAAGCTGGAGAAAGTAGACTGGGCGTGCCAGTCAACTGACTCCACTATGTCTCGAATTGAGACCTTATGTTCGTGGAAATCGCTAATATTTCGTAAGCCTAAATCTTCATGAGTCATACCTGATCCTGTGAGAGTTCCAAGTATACCGATCGAATAACCACCTTTAGCCAAGAGGACAGCACTTATAAGGTTATGTCTTGTCTTCCTGACTTAACTAGTAGGAAGAGCTTTTGATGGCTACCATAGACATTCTCCAGCACATAATGGGTCCCACAGCTTCACCTCTCTCAATGGGTCAATTGAGGAGAGAGAGCAAAATAGTTATTTCCTGTGTTTTTAGAAATGAAACCAGGTTGCATCATTAGTACAACTGAGCCGTCAGAATGGAATGGAACTGCATGTAGTTCAGATCCAAGGATATTTTATGCAGCTCACTCACCCTGCAAGCTGAAGCTAGTGCTATCAGGAAGCAAGTCTTGTATGATAACTGCTTCAGCGAGGTTGAAGACAAGGGCTCAAACTTAGATGAGTTGAGCCAGTCAAGACCCAGGGAACGTCCAATTTTGGGAACAAGGTGAGCGAGCGTGGCCTGGTTATGTTGAAACTGGACAAGTCAGTAAGATCCTTGTTGCAGCTAATATCGTTTCTTCTATGATGTTTGAACATGTCTGAAATCATGGAACAGAATCCCTTGATTGTGATAGGGGCTAGCTTCTTGTCCTCAAATAGGAAAGGGAAGAAGTTACCCAGCTGGGGAATGGAGGCTGAGAATGGTATGATGTCATTAATGTGATACCAATCAGTGAAAATGTGCCACTTCCACACATATACCTTCAAAGTGGAGGGCTGTCTAGCTGTTATGATTCTCTCCACAATCGAAGTGCAGAACTACTTTTCACGCAGGTCATCCATGACAAGAGCCAAGTATGAAGGAGAAGTTTCTCTGGAAACGGATGGAATAATGGTGACCTCGGCTGCTTAAGCAGCTTGGGGGTTGCTACAGTTTTTCTGGGTATGTCCATCACCAGATCAAGCAGATCATTGATCCAGCACCTATTCCATTGGTGAGGGGCAATCACAACTATTCTACAAGCCCTGACCTTCATTTTCTGGATTAGTTTCAGTATTAGAACCACCAGAAGGAAGGCATTTGCCCATATCCCCTCCCAGCTGATTGAAAGGACATTGATTGCCGATGCCTCTGGGTCCAGGAATGGAGAGACAAAGGTGGGCAGTTTGTTGTTCCACCTCATTGCGAATAGGTTTAACATTGGTTAGCCCCATAGGGTGCAGACTTGATGGAAGATGGATGGATGGAGAGACCACTCTGTATGAAGCAGTTGGCCTCTCCTCGATAATGAATTCACCAGGACACTGAGCCTGCCCAGGATGTGTCAGACTTGTATGTTTATATGATATTGGTGTGCCCAATATCATAATGCAAAGGCCCGGTTCATCCCCCCTCGTTTGAAGAGTTAGTTCACTATGACTGAATTGTCCAACATTATCAGAACCGTCTACCTTTGGATGTATTCCACCCAAGCATGGGAGGCATGAAGAATGGCTTTCATTTCCCTGAGACTAATATGAAGAACCTTCTCTTGCAGTGTCACAAAGCATGTGTGCCCGCCAACCTGACAATCTGGCATCTGTACTGATTGTGATTTTCGGCCATGGGGCTTCTAAAGGTATTCCCACTGCTAGCCACTCCCTGTCTTGCCACTGAAGCACAAAATAGTTCATTTCAGTCTCGATCATAATCTGGTGAGCTAATCGACCCGAGATCAGGCACCACTGTGCCAGAAAGGCCATCTGCTGAGGATGCATGTAAAGGTGGCCAAGATGTAACAAGTCCACTTCATACCTAGTTGAACAAATTGTTGAGAAACGACAAGATCCGACTTCTCCACATTAACTATCCATGCTAAACTGTGAATGAGGTACAGAAGGTTGTTCATATCATGAATTAAAAGCAAGCTTACAAATTTTTTTGCAGTGTATCATCTAGATATGCCACCATTGCTGTGGTGGAGAACATCCTGAAGAGGGATATGGTGTAGTCCAACATCCTAGTGAAGGCTCAAGGGCTGAGGTCAAGGCCAAATGGAAGGGCATGGAATTGGTACACCACCCTGCAGTAGCTGAAGTGAAGTTATTTGCATGATTCCATGTAAACAAATATATGGAAATACATAATGGACAGGTTGATACTGATTGCATATTCGTCACATCACACAGGCAGATGGAGAGACCTTGCTGTCTCCATCTTGAACTTTGGGACAGTAATTGGCTGATTGAATCCTCTCAAATCTATGACAGGTCTCAATTTTCCATTAGCTTTTGTAACCCAAAAAATTCTTTGATAAAAACCCGAGGAGTCCAGTTTTCGGACCAACTCCACCACCTGCTTTATGAGCAAAAGCTCAATCTCCTTCTGTAAAATGTCCGTCTTCCTGGGATCACTTGGGATCTCTGTCATGAAGGGGAGCAAAAAAAGTGGAGGTGGCTAGATGAACAAGATTCAGAGCCCATCCAAATTGATTTGGATCACCCGATTGTTGCCAGAAATAGGTTGATCCAAGTCTGGCAGAACAGAAGGAGTCTGTCACCCAAAGGAGGATCACCAAATGGCAGGATGGATGGCAAGTCACTGATGGTTAGCGGGAGGCTTTGGAGAGGAGAAACCTTGTTTTCTCTCCACCCTAGCGGTCTGCATGTGAAAGTTAAGTTCATATAACTGCCTATAACTTGCCTGACCATGAAAAGATATTTGCTGTTGCTGAGAGTACCCCTGTGGTCTTTCTATGATCATCCCTTCTCTGGTATGCCATGCAAAGATAGGGGCTTGCTCAGACAACTTAAGAGGCAACTCCTGTCTGTGCCACCTGTTTTCTCACCTCCTCAATTGCCGATAATGTGAGGAACCAAAAGGGAGGGTGTGCAGGGTCACCACATGGTGGGGTTTAATAGAAGAAAATAGCAGGAGTCTCTCTCTTTTTATCAGATCCAGGGTACAAGAGGCTGTAAGGGCATTTGCAATTGTGTGGTGAGCCACCCTAATGACTACTTTGGCAATACCACATACCAATTCCCATACATGGTCACTTCCAACCTTCTCAGGTAGGCAAAAGATCACAAGAGATGCCAGACTGAGTACGGAGGAAATCAACATTACATTCCTGACCAACTCAGACTTGGCATTAAACATTTGTCTGTCTACTTTATACCAGAGTGAAGCAGACATGTTCATGGCAGTAATGTCTTTGTCTAGGCTAGGCACATCCGAATGATATACATCAGTATGGGATTTGTGTGATGAGAAAGTTGCAGGCAACTGATTCACCGAAAAGAATGCCCTCGAATTACACGTCGCGAATCTTACATTGAGAGATACCCAGTAATTTCTGCAATCTTTGTTGATTGTGATAAAATCCTTAAGGACAGGAGCTCATAATCTTCATCAATGTCCACTAAGGCTTTGACCTTGTACGTAGTATTGCAGGTGGAGGGAGGCATTCAAACGGAGGTAAAATTCTGTATATCTCTTTGATTGACACCTTAAAATTTAACTCTGTCCTTTCCATGATTGGATCAGAATGTGCATGTAAGCCTGTGTCATCCGTATCATCGACCAGAAGGCTGTCTCTTCCTGTATGCTCTGCATCCAGGGGTTCAACATTCCATACGTCAGTGATGACAGTGCGTAAAAAAGGCTCTACTTGTCAGATATGCTAGTAATGCTAGTAGGGTCAGATGAGTCATGTCCAGCATGGAGTGTGGTCCAGCTGGGGAATGTTGGTTTAGGGCAGATGGCTGGGCCAGGCTGGACAGCTGACAGAAGGCCACAATTGCGATGCCGGTACACCATGTACTGGTATCACTGATCTGGTTGGCTGGCCAACTAGCCAAGGCAGGCTACTGGACATAGGCTGCCATCACTGTAGGAACTGTCAAGCTACATGCAGTTTGCCAGTCTGAGATGACAGATTCATGCCTGCCAAAACCATATAGTTTCCTCCAATTTACTCATCTACAATCTCAAAGACTAAGCTTGTTGTAGTATGGGTAGCATATGCGATTCCAATATAGCTCGAATGGAATCACCTGGTGTAGCTTCTACATGATCAGATGTATTCGTCAATGAAGGTGCTGTTTTATGTATCTTCGCCAGGAGAAAGGACAGCATCTTGACATCCCCCATAAAACTCGCCAAGGATTCTGAATTTGGATGGATGTTTAATACCTCATCTACAGAAGATTTCAAGCATGCCCTTTTTTTGCGGCCCTTCAATTGCCTTCTCAAGACATTGGACCAAACGTCTTCTGCCGATAATGAACACATGCTACATGGGTGTGAGAAAGAACATTTCATGCAGGCAAGGCATGTCTAGTGATTGTCCTCAATGACTTTAAAGTGTCCACACATTTTGCACTTGATTGACATCTCTGCAATGAAAGAGAAAAAAAATAAAATAAATATAAGTAAGTTCACCAGAAAAAAACATAAATGTTGTATACACCAGGTATATCAACATTCTGATGTTCTATACCACTGAAAAAAAATGTTGGACAGTCAAAAATTGCAATGGATTCTTCGGAGGCACTATTAAGAGTTGCAAGCTAAAGTTTACACTAGTAAACATCCTGTATATGGGTGGCTACATAACAGGAACAAGGGGAATTAATCTGTAAGAGTTACTTCCCTTCATCTATATGATATATAGACAGAAAGAAGATTTTTCATCATTCAGAGAGGGCTTGATTCGGAGGTAGCAGAGAGTTGTTTCCTAATGTTAATGCGATCGGGTAATGTATTTGATGGAGAAATCTAAATTTGCTCGGCTCAACATAGTCATCATTAAATCCTATACATATATATATATATATATATATATATATATATATATATATATATATATATATATATATATGCATACTCACACACACGTACACACCCACACACACACATACATACATACATATACTGATCATAAAATTCTGATATTTCTAAACATTTGTACAAGACAAGATATTTCCTTTAACAGAGATGCTGCCAGGAATTTATCTAAAGAGGGGAGCTCCCCCATTTTCACCAAAATAAGGGGGGAGTAGGAAAAAAATTGAGGGGGAGGAGGAAACTGCCATAGTTCAATATTTACCTAACACATAAATATCTGTCTCTTTCTTTCTTCCTGTTCTATTGAAATCAAAATCCTCAAAAGATGTCTCCTCTAGTTGTATAAGCATTAATCTGTTGATCATTTCTGAGCTTAATTTGTGCCTTATCTGTGTATGTATATTGTTCTGTGCTGAGAAGCCCATTTTGCATATGCATAGCTAGCTAAGCCAGCTTGAACAAGTTGGAAAACTGTTCTTTATTGTTGTTATGTACAATTTTCAACAGCTCATAGGTATTGTCTCTAGGATATCTCTGCTCCAAAATAATATTTTTCACTAAGAGCCCTGCCAAAGTTTCACTTTCTTAAATCAGTGCTTTGCTGATTCCTATGCCATATTTCTTATCTGTTCCACGATGTTGTATTTGGGTTTTAAGGCCATCAATGCCATAGTCAGCTTGTTCAGACAGAGGTATTTTGATCAAAAATAAATATCCTTACTTTTTAATTTCTTTTTAGATTCTTACTTATTCAATTTATCTTAACCCTTAGAGTGGTATATAGTTTTGTAGCACAAGATCCCTCAAGGCAGAATTGTTTGCGAAAAGAAATGAAAATTGCACTCTCCTTTTAAATTGCCTGTATTTTAATTAGGTTTAGTATTCTGCCTTTTTGACATTTAATTTCGAAATACCGCTTGATAGGGGGTTGACCATCATGTACATCTGACATGTATTCAACATTATTTTCGGGTTCAAAATTACTCACTGGTATTTCCAGTAACATTTTCCGGACTCAAATAATCTTGTATACTTCACAACTTTAAAAATCATTGTCATCATCGCTATCATAAGCCAGTATTTGCTGAACAAAATCATCAAATAAAGATAAACCATGTTGGGAGTCAGCCATTTTGGATTTTCTATGAGCCCTTACTTTAAACACGCATTTGTAAAACTTCCATTTATGAATGCAAGGTTCAACCTCAACAATGGTTGTTCCAGGGCCCAATGTGCCAATCAAAGGACTAGGTACTACAAGGGTCAAATTTGGCCCAACCACCAAAAAGGCTGTAAGTTTGTATAAAGACTGTTTAGGATGCATTTTGTTCAGAATAATAAAAATTTTGTTGAATTTAATTAAATTATGTATGCTGGAGGCACCAAAAGTTTACCTACATAAAATGATGTTACTTCTGGTTCCATGACGTTATCGTGATGTTAATGACGTCATGCATGCAACTTTTAATTTTTCAATACTTACTGATTATATATATATATATATGCAAATCATGGGGACTAAAGAACTTTGACAAATTACTTCTGCAAATATCAACAAAACATCCATAAGAAAAAATATATATTCAACTTCACTGCTTTAATTCTTTTTTTTTTTTGTACCCCAAATGGATCGCTATATGTTTTCTGTGCATCTTTACAGAACACACTTACTTGAAGATGCTGTGAAGTACTACGTGTGTATAACATTATCATCACTGGAAAAAAATGATTTTAATATGCTCCAAAACTTAATTTTTTTAATTGACATGAACCCTATAGAAAATCATTGAAGTGAAAGATCCTCTGTAATACAGACATACACTGTGATAAAGACACACATTGTGATTAAGTCATACACTGTGATATAGACATACACTGTGATAAATACATACACTAATATATAAACATACACTAATAAAGACATACACTGTGATATGGACATACACTGTGATAAAGACATACACTGTGATATATTAGCATACACAGTGATATATACATACACTGTGATAAAGACATACACTGAGATAAAGACATACACTGTGTTAAGAAGGAGAAAGAGAAGAATAGAAATTGTCATTTGTCAATTGCAAACAGAGAAATCGGTTATCCGAATAATGATTCACCTAAGATGTTCATCATGCAAGCGCATCACGATGGTAGCCTAGAACATGCTACTTTATACAGAACCAATTCACAATTGACTTTGAGAGTTGGCACAATAAAGTGTAGAGTATGTATTTGAGAAAACAAAATTACGATAAAAAACAGCTACTTAAACACATTGCATGTTAACAATCTTTGCAAAGCTAGTTTCCATATCATTAAGTGCATTCAATAACACTTTTATTCCAGAATGCCAGTACTTAAATGAAAACTTAACTATCCACAATGGACACTTTGGATCAATTAGAGAGAAAGAAAATCATTTCACTAAGTAATGATAGACAAAAGAAAACACACTCGCAATATTATTAGTTTCAAATCGGTTTTGGTTTGGGGAATGTCGCTTAAGCAGATTTTCAAACATTATCTACCATTGCCCCGAAAAGAAAACATATGGTGTGACATTTACAAGCGTAATGTATGGTAAGAATAATATTGACATCAGGCCCTTTGTCGATAACAATTTCAATACAAATGAGCTAACAACATAGCAGATATGTGAGTATTTCACCATACATTTATCATCACAAAAAATCGAAATGTTGTACATCGTCACTGTATGTTTAAAAGAACTAATTATGTACACATGTATAACTAGAATACATACAGTATATAACTTGACTGGAATGTACAACGCAATACTATTAAATTATCCATATAGTTATTATTCTTTAAGTGTTAATAAAAGTATTAAGCAAGCAAATGCATGTTCTTATAATGACCTATTCACAAAGAATTTTGTGTCCAATTACTCGGTCCAAAACAGTATGTACTTAGATCATTCAAAACGATATACATTATTAAAACTACAGAGAAATCTGATATAACATTATTGACTGGGTTTTTTTTAACCTGGACTAATTACTTCACAAGCAACTTTTAACGTAATTAAATGATTTATTACTCTTCGATGTCAGCTGTATCATCATCATCACCACCGTTATTATCATCGTCATCATCATCAATCAACTGAGGTTCAGGAAGGTCTTGCGCATCATTCAAATAAGAACTCCAGTCAGACATCGAATTAAAAAGTGCATTTTGATGACGTGCATATCCAAGGTACCAGATGACGGCTGCTATGTGCGCACACGTACCAACAACACGGGCTCCGGCTCGACACTGGCAGTACCAACCTCTGACTGAATATTGATCATAATCAAGCCAGAGTTTGTACGCTCTACTGGACACATGCCGGCTCTGAATTTTGGCCATTAGAAGTCCATTCTGGTCTTTATGCACTAATAAATCATAACCTCCATCCTCACTAAGGTGCTCACGGGTGTAAGAATTTGCTAACTTCAGTTGGTATACTCCAAAAGTAATATTTCGCAAGTCTTCCTCATCAAGCCTTGGAAAGTCAGGAATTATGGTATCTGAGGCATCTATATTTTCCCAAGGATTTCTCTTCTTGTCTAGACCCTCACGTTCCACCTTCTGCATGAGCTCATTACTTTGTTTAGATAGGTGCAGCATTTTCGAACCAAGTTGTTCATCTGTGACATAACTAGCACTCAGTGCTTGACGATACTTGTTCGAAATAGCACATACCAGTCTCACATATTCGCCAATATATGGTATCTGTGAATTGGGTACAACATTATCTAGAAACTTCCATGTTTTTACCCTACCATTGACAGATTCAACTACCCATCTTATTTTAGTTACTAATCGTGTTGCGTTGCTCTCCTCCACTGTGTGCTGTTTCCGTCCTTTCTGCAAGAAAGCAGGCATTTCAGTTCGGATGCCTAAATCTTCAAGTAGGTCGACTGAGTCTCTGAATCCTCGATCCACAATAAAAACATCATCTTCTTGCAGCCATTCTCTCATTTTTTCAATATTGCTGCTGAGGGCATGTTTTAATATGCTGGCATCGTTATTTTTACCATCACTTAAGTATGGACCAATAACACTAACAACGTAGCCGGTTGTACTAACAACCATCATTGGTTTCACAAGTGGACGTCGTTTGTGAAGACTAAATGATCGACGTTGGAAATTACACTGTGAACTTTTCTGTATGTATATGTAGGTACCATCTATGACTAAAATTGCTGGAATGTTATTTCCACCAAAAATGGCCTGCGCCAGGCTTCTAGTATGTTGCGATATTACAGATACTATGTCTATGTGTTCAAAGCCAACATATTTCGGAGTAAAGTCCTTATCTAAGGCTTTTCTAGCTGATGTAATAGCTCGTTTCACGGAATGAACACTGATATTAAAGACTGTTGATAGCAGTTTATTTGACATACCTGAGCGAAGTTTTGTCAAAAGGATGCCTATGCATGTTCTGTAGGATCTGATTTTTGAATCTCGTAGACTTTATACATGACTACAAATGTCCTCAAATGAGGACTTGTCAATCCCGAGTAGATTGTAATAGTCAGCGTCCGTCATAGATGTTGACAAGTCAAAATCAATCCGTCTGCTTTTGTTCTCAAGGGCAATGTTTCTAATACTTTCTATCAGCTTGACAATATCTGTCATGTTCAAACAGGTTTCAGATCTCAAGTCTGAAATACGTTCAAATGCTCCGTCTTTAAATCTGTCATCCTCAATATGACCAGGATAACATCTTGCACCAGCTGTAATGATTATATTTCTATCAATAAACGTGTGATACCTGACTGAAGCTGGAACTACAATAAATTTTGGCCTTCTACATTTGCATATGCAGCAGGATGAATGAGATGAACCCATAACAGAAGACAGGGGCAAGGTTATGTTCTTTGGAGAATCAACATCAGCTTTGTGTTTCTTTTCTGGTGGATTGTAAATAAGATCTACATTATCGTCATTGGGTTGAGCTGTTTCATGAAAAGACGCTCCTCTATGTCTGTAGTACTTGCTTCAACATTTAACACAAGTCACATCCGTTTCTTTTACATTTATCAGGAAAGTTCTTAGCATAAACTTTCGAATCTCTTTGTTTCTTGGACCACTAAGGTCTCTTCTTTCTTTGGGCGTAGTTCGTTTTGAGCAGACAATAAATGGGTAATTTCTGGGTTCATATAATCTGAAGGAAAATGACCAAATGTTAGTACTAATGGTGGTGCACGATAAAGGACGTGACATGTATGTTTTTGTAATTAGTGATATTTTTCTTATTCAATTGATATTTGAGTCCTAAATGTTATATATTCATTTGAATATTCATTTAGATAAATAATTAGTGATATGAAATGCATTTCGAGACTGCATTGCAGTCTATATACTTTTTTTCTAGCACATGTCCTTGCAAAAAGATGTCATTTTTAAAAATATTTTACCAATGAGGCAATTAATTTGTGACGTAACAAATAATGAACTTTCTTCTTCAAGTACCTGCTTTTAGAGTCAGCCATCTTTTCCTGCATCACATAATCTCCTTACTACTAATCTTTGTCACTACATCTTCAAATTAAATGCTGACGAATAAAACATATAACAACACTGAGTATGATACTATGTACAATTAGTCTTTTTTTTTTTTTGCAAAAATAAAAAAATCAGTGGTGACTAATGAAATTGTTTTTATAATCATCAGGAAAATACATTACATTTTAATATCTTAACTTAGTGGTACAATTCTTTTAAAAAAGAAATAATTGGCGACCATTAAGATTTTTTCATATAAATCTTGAAAATAAATTTATTACTGATTACTATCTGTACTAAGTTGAAATGAGAAGAAAAAAAAAATGTCTTACTTTACTGGGAATCGAACACTGGTCGGCTGAGTATACAAGCGGACATTATACCATTGGACCACGAAACCATGTGTACAAGAAATGTAATTATATGAGCTATATAAATCTTCTTGTACATTGTAGCAACCCCAAGTATTATCTTTCTACTAAATATTTCTGGTCTTTAGCAGACTGTTTATATAAGATATGGTTTTGTAATTGTTTGCAAATCAGTATAAATACTATTTTCATAGCGCTTTTCCTCACTAACCCTTCCAGTTATAAACATAGTGAGTTTGGAACTAGAGTCCCCTATAGAAACTGGTACCAGTTACCGCACGATCGTTAATTCACAGGATTATTTTGGTAAATTGCTGAGACAAAATGTACCTTATATTGAATGTTAATTATTTATTCTGCCAATTCAAATTGTACTACACTGAGTGTTCAATAAGTGATGAACGTGAGGTAGGCCTGACTGGTTCCGTACGGAAACTGCTTCAGACAATCTATGCATATGTATGTCAATCGCTTTCTAAGATTGTAATTTTATTTACCAAAAATTTTAAAACGAATTAACAACAGTTTCACAGTATTTCATAGCACTGTATATAATGTTCTTATAGAGAAATATTTGTCCAAAATACCAGTCTGATACAAGTATTTTATAAACCAAGCTTGATTGTCTACATCGTCATAAAACACGTCGTCTGCAAATGAACACCGCCTGGAAATATTTCAACTGTGAATATTTTCCATGATTTCTAAAGAATATGTGTGTCTGATAAAGTATAACTGCATTTAATATCATACTTTACTCATTTATTGTGGCATAATATTTGTAAAATGAAATTTACATACCTTGTAAACTGCTGCTGCGATAAAAGCGTCACTGTTGCCTGCCATAGAATCTAACCATTTTCTTTAAAATTACCGTATCCCACATGAGTGAAACAAAATAAAATTTTCTGAGATTACAATTTATCTAATAAGGGAAATGTATTGAAAGTTTCCCGTTGTTTCATGACTGCGGGAATAGTTAAATTTGTATAAATACATTATAGTCAGACGAATTTTTCACATTTTTCGCATTTTACACCTCACGCGCGGCTGCCGATGACGTCATCGCACGCGATAAATATGAAAAATATAACGTATTATTAACGACAAAGGTATGTCTATACAAAATAAATAAAACAGCCTTTAAAATAAAGAAAATAAATTTTGGACATTTTCTGAGGCCATTACTGTGATCTATAGTCCCTAGTCATTTAGTTTAACAACCATTCATGTCAAGCTGAAGTACTCAGATATGTAAACAGTTGCCTACACAAAAAAAGACAGATAACGAGACAAGCGCTACAAAACCTCTACTGGCGGCACGACTTATGCTGTGACTAGCATTTTAAGGGTTAAAAGTTAAATAAAAATTGCATACTGCGCAGAGTACATTTATATATGCGCGACTTTAAACTAATTTGCAGGAGTTCTCGCGCATCACTGCTTTCCAAGTGCACGAATTTGTACAAATTTTCGCTCGACCTGACATCATCTCTGCTTTAATATATATATCAAAATTTGAAAATCTAAGTGCTGTGTCTAAACTAGCTTTCTGTTTGGTGTTTGAATCTGATTTGACTAATCTGAGAGTCCAAAGTTTAACAGTGTATTTTGACAGAAAATTGTTAGATTGGGACCAGCTTAGGTGTCCCAGCAGTCCATGGGATATAAGTGACTGAACTTTTAAGATCTGAAAGGTGAGTCTGAAGAAATAAATGCAGGCTTTAAACCACAACTAAATAATTTATCTGAACAGAATTTATGAATCTCAAATAATTGGGCAGTTTGTTTGGAGTATCAGCAAATCTCTAAATATGTACCTCTGGTGCCATAAGGGCTGTGTTACCTCCCCTGTCAACCTCTTCTGTTGGATAAGGTAATTTCAGCCCACACTGGGAATTGGCCAAGCAGCATCCAAAGTCACCAATCACAAGCTGGGGAGTCTCACCTAAAATATTATCAAATATTCTAATAATAAACTGTTAATAAGCATGGTTAATTTCTTTAATGAGTTCTAGCCTTAATAAAACTTTCTCCTCAAGACAGGTTATATTCATGAAATTTGTAAATCAAGCACACCAAATCTGAAACAAGTGCTGATAATTGTCTGAAATTGCTCATTTTGCCTACACACTTTTCTTTGTAACTGTACAAGACTTTACTGTCATTTAACTTTGATACCTAAAACATAAATTCTGAGCTTAAGTTTTTACTTGAAAAGTGCTATTGATTTCAAGCTATGATTTTTTCTAACATTTTCATTCCTCAGGTATCCATATATTTGTTTCTTCCACAATTTGTAAAAGTGGTTTAAAGACCCAAATGATACTCATTAAATTATGATAAGATATAATGAGGAAAACAACTTTGCTACCACATTATGAAAATCAAACCTAGCAAGCAAATATAAAGATAATAACCGAGACAAATTTTATTTTGAAACTTAAAAAGTACCAGTAGATAAAATTTAAATCTACTAAGCTATTCAAATTAAAATTTCCTGAAATCTATTTAAGTCTATTAATATTGCATTTTATAGTATTTGTAAATGTGATCACAGGATTCTGACAAACAACATTTATCCTGCAAATATTGCTATCATGAACATCTTTTGAGGATATTTACAGGCCTCCCAGTCATATTTTTCAAAATTATTGTGATTCTATAGGGCACCTGGACAAAAGAATGTATCAGTCTTCTAAATAAGTACGAGTTTGAAGCCCAAGACCAGTATTTCTTTACTCAGGCCAGCAAAATTTCAAAGTTCACAAGACCGCTGTTCCAGTAATTTTTCAAAGAAATGCAAATAAAAATGCAGATGCAAGCAAAAAATATTGTCCAAAATCTATCAGAAGCAAAAAATATTGTTTAAAATCTATCATCCTTTTGTTGTATCCGAACTGCGAAGTATCTAACCCGAATAATTCAGTCATTATATTCTGCCTCTCTCCATCTGCTACATTAACACCTGAAGGCAGAGTCAATTAAAATGCATCAGACCGGAAATTATAGCATGGGTATTATTTCCTAATTGGAATAATTCAGCATCCTCTATACTACAAGTCATACAGGATATGTATGCATTCAGTACTGACTATTTCAGTAATGTGTGTAATTTTTGTAGAATTCAATTACACATACCTTCAAATGGCAATTATTTCCTTTATTTGGATCCTCATACATTCATATGCCTTTAGAAAGTCATTCTTTACATGCCCCGAAAGATACATATGGCAAAATCAATGTTAAAGAGGTGAACATATTTGGATGAGCTTACCTAACCTAAGGGTATAATCCAGTACAAACTGGATTGAACATCGCATGCTGAGTTATCACAACGAAGCTGCACATGTTGAAAAAAATTTGTTCTACACTGTTATTTGTTATGATAGACCCGACATCCTATTTTCATGACTCAGTTTAGTACCTGGCCTCCATTGCATTCCGTAGCAATCAATAATTTTGGGATGGAAATTTTTTGATGATATTTAAGGTGTGGGACATTCAACAGTCAGGATTTATAGACTTTGGTTAAACTATACTAGTATTAAATTTTATAACAACTAATAATATTTATTTAAATTTGAGTAAATGCGCCTACATGACCATGTTGACATACACTTTTGTAGCAAACAGAGAGCGGTTGAAAATAATGACTGGATTATTAGAGTTAATTATTTTCTTACATTTTGGTGCGAAAAGAAGGCAGAAATATAAAAATGCTTTAAACATGTGCAATGGGCCATATACAGGTAAATTGTTTACACTGAAGTGGTTCATCTTCCATTTTGAATTTTTAATATTGATCCGGATATTTGTACTGCAAAGACTCATTAGTACCGTTCTTATTGGACGTATCTGATTGGCAGTCTGTTTCAAACGAACATGTGATGCACTTTCTAGGTATACCAGTAGAGCTTTCAAGCCCTCACATAGTGGATGGAGGGTGCTGAATTATTCAAGTTACTAAGTATCGGAATTCTATGCTTCATGATGTAATCCTATTTTGTTTCCAGTTTCTGTATTTGTATACAGCCAGTTCAATTTGTTACCATTGATTGAATTTTCTATAAGATTTTGAGGGGGCCAGACCTGGCAAAAGGCCCACATCTATGCCAGATCCATTTCATTATCAGCAAGCTAAACAATTCTATGAACAAACTAGGCGATGGTATTCCTTTCAACCTAAATGACTGAAAGAATCTTAATGACTGAGGTATGATGAGGAGAAACAAATCATGTACTGTCTTCATGTTAAACAAATTCGACAGTTGATGAACCCTTACCATATGTTAAAGGAATGGACTCTAAAAACTCACCTGGCTTCTAATTGCATACAAAGTGCATTTCTCTTTTAAAAGCTGCATCCAAACCAGTGGTAACATGTGAACCAACACCTGACCAGCTGCCCCTTACTCAATGCAATTAGCAAGCATTGTCAACATTTGATGTGTTCAGAGCCCATCAAAGTGCGAAGATGCTAACTAAATTAAAAAACTATGGAATCACTCCTTTTTTTGAGCCTGCCTCATGTACAAACTAACTTCAACCATTTGACTTTACTTAAAACTACATTAATCAAGCCGATTCATGCTGAATGGATAATTACAGCCCACACAAAAATGTGTGAAAGATCGGACCTCATTAATTATCCATGGCTTTGAGAATGTTGGACGTGTTTAATTTAACAATTTTAGGATTATTTACCTGACAAACATTTGTGTGTACAAGCAGACGTGATTGACACAATGTAGATTCAGAGGCTTTGTCCAAAAATCAGTGAAGTGTGAGCTTCAATACTCTGCATTAATCAGTGAAGTGTGAGCTTCAATACTCTGCATTAATCAGTGAAGTGTGAGCTTCAGTACTCTGCATTAATTAGTGAAGTGTGAGCTTCAGTACTCTGCATTAATTAGTGAAGTGTGAGCTTCATTACTCTGCATTAATCAGTGAAGTGTGAGCTTCAGTACTCTGCATTAATTAGTGAAGTGTGAGCTTCAATACTCTGCATTGATCAGTGAAGTGTGAGCTTCAATACTCTGCATTAATTAGTGTATGTACCTAGTGTTTCATTAGCAATTGTGCTTCAGGCAATAGTTCTAATATTTTATAGTCATGTTGTTCATTGGGATTAAGCATGCATGGATAAAATGAGACATACTTTCATGAGGATTTAAATTTTTTGACAAGTTTCACTTGAATGAAGAATCAATTTAAATAAGTATTAAATATAATTTTCATAAACGAGTATAATTTATTATTCTTTCTTTCTTTTTCAGTAGTATTAGTGTTTGAATACCTTATGCTTTTTCTCTCTATCCTTACTTACGTCACAACATATCAATTTAAGACAGTGAGTGGAAATTGCAGTTACTGGATACCATATAGATATGTGTACATTGAAACAATATAAAATGCATTATAATTCTTTTTTTAATGGTTAAAATAAACCAAACACATGTAAAAGCTAATATTTTATTACCAGATCATAGAAATGATGTTGATTTATCAAATAGCTTTGTCGATCTCTGGGAATGAAACACAATAAGAAAATGGGGGGTGGGGCTTTATCATATGTGGCTATTTTTTCACTGGGTCTTTAAATTAGTGATACTACAGTACTAGAACAAATAACAAGAAAAAAAAACTGCAAAGTTTTGTCAACATTTATTACAAACTATAGGGGTGTAAACTTACTTGAGAATATTTATTACAAACTATAGGGGGTGTAAACTTACTTGTGAACATTTATTACAAACTATAGGGGTGTAAACTTACTTGTGAACATTCATTACAAACTCTTGGGGGTGTAAACTTGCTTGTGAACATTTATTACAAACTATAGGGGGTGTAAACTTGTGAACATTTATTACAAACTATAGGGGGTGTAAACTTGTGAACATTTATTACAAACTATAAGGGGCTGAGAACTTGTGAACATTTATTACAAACTATAGTGGGTGTGAACTTGTGAACATTTATTACAAACTATCGGGGGTGTGAACTTGTAAACATTTATTACAAACTATTGGCGGTGTAAACTTACTTGTGAATATTTATTACAAACTATAGGGGGTGTAAACTTGTGAACATTTATTACAAGCTATAGGGGGGTGAACTTGTGAACATTTATTACAAACTATAGGGGGTGTAAACTTGTGAACATTTATTACAAACTATAGAGGGTGTAAACTTGTGAACATTTATTACAAACTATAGTGGGTGTGAACTTGTGAACATTTATTACAAACTATAGGGGGTGTGAACTTGTAAACATTTATTACAAACTATAGGGGGTGTAAACTTGTGAAGATTTATTACAAACTATTGGGGGTGTGAACTTGTGAACATTTATTACAAACTATAGGGGGTGTAAACTTGTGAACATTTAT
Organism: Margaritifera margaritifera; assembly: GCA_029931535.1. Classification (NCBI taxonomy): domain Eukaryota; kingdom Metazoa; phylum Mollusca; class Bivalvia; order Unionida; family Margaritiferidae; genus Margaritifera; species Margaritifera margaritifera. The sequence continues at coordinate 5,374,699 of JAQPZY010001640.1, read as the reverse complement.
TACAAACTATAGTGGGTGTGAACTTGTGAACATTTATTACAAACTATAGTGGGTGTGAACTTGTGAACATTTATTACAAACTATAGGGGGCGTAAACTTACTCCTTGTACTCCTGGTCTGCATGTTTATTAACTGTTACCTACTACATACCTATGATTTTCACAACTTGGATATAAAGTTGCAACTGACATGCATGTATATGGTTGTGTCACAAAAGAGTAGAGTATATTTTAGACATATCTGAACTTTTTCATTAAAAAATAATCAAAAATACAGATGAAATACAAAAGGTTATTTATATATTTGCCTGTATTTGCACCTGTAAGTGCATACATGATAAAGTTACGTATGAGACTTGATGCTAATACATTTTTCATGTATGGTTTCTGTATCTATTATGCACAATAATTAAAATACAGACAATTTAAAAGCAGACTAAAATTTTAATTTTCTTTTCTCAAACAACTCAGGACTGACAGATCTTGTAATACAAAACTATACAGCACTTTAAGGGTTTAAGTTCTTTTTCTATTTGAGAAATGCGGTCATATTTAATGGTGAATCAGCATAATTTCTACAAATTTAAAAGTCAGGATGCTTTCAGTCAAATTTAGTCAAATTCTGTACATTGTTTTTTTTTAGAAGTTGATTAATTGCTTTTCTATTTTAGTAGTGGCAGCCATATTTGATTACAGATTAGCAACCTTTGAACAAATGTGAAAGAGCTTCCTGCCAGAATACTTTCTGTCAAAATTTGGTCGAATTCTGTTGAGCGGTTTATAAAAAGAAGCTGTAAATAGCAATTGTGAATGGACAATGCATGAGAGACGACTGACAACAAACAACACACAATGGATGAAGGAGTAAATTGTGAATGGACAATGCATGAGAGACGACTGACAACAAACAACACACAATGGATGAAGGAGTAAATTGTGAATGGACAATGCATGAGAGACGACTGACAACAAACAACACACAATGGATGAAGGAACAAATTGTGAATGGACAATGCATGAGAGACGACTGACAACAAACAACACACAATGGATGAAGGAGTAAATTGTGAATGGACAATGCATGAGAGACGACTGACAACAAACAACACACAACGGATGAAGGAGTAAATTGTGAATGGACAATGCATGAGACGACTGACAACAAACAACACACAATGGATGAAGGAGTAAATTGTGAATGGACAATGCATGAGAGACGACTGACAACAAACAACACACAACGGATGAAGGAGTAAATTGTGAATGGACAATGCATGAGAGACGACTGACAACAAACAACACACAATGGATGAAGGAGTAAATTGTGAATGGACAATGCATGAGAGACGACTGACAACAAACAACACAATGGATGAAGGAGTAAATTGTGAATGGACAATGCATGAGAGACGACTGACAACAAACAACACACAATGGATGAAGGAGTAAATTGTGAATGGACAATGCATGAGAGACGACTGACAACAAACAACACACAACGGATGAAGGAGTAAATTGTGATTGGACAATGCACGAGAGATGACTGACAACAAACAACACACAATGGATGAAGGAGTAAATTGTGAATGGACAATGCATGAGAGACGACTGACAACAAACAACACACAATGGATGAAGGAGTAAATTGTGAATGGACAATGCATGAGAGATGACTGACAACAAACAACAGACAATGGATGAAGGAACAAACCATAAACTTACATGGCCTTACAGATTTGTGAGCTAAAGAATATAGGAATAGTGGCATGCTAAATTTATTAACTGAATACCACATTTTTAAGTATTTAAACACACAAATTAGCCAATATTAGTAGCAAAAAGCACTAAAAACACTGAAACATATATATCATCAGGAACTCATAAAACACACATGCATTAAGCACAACCATCATGATGAATAACTTCATTCATCTCTGATCATTTTCAAAAAAAAAAAAAAAGAGTTGAAAGAAAAAATAGCATGTGCTTCTCCCACAAGAATACAGCCCTGTACATTATTGTGATTTTGGAAAAATTATACAGAAAATTAATGTATAGTAGAAATCAAAATAAATACAGGGGTTTCCATAAAATAAAGAGATGGCTGGGAAACCTGCTTTAAGCAAAATCTTCCTACCATATATGTTAATAAAACAGCCCACAGAAAAATGTAATACAGACATCCTACTGCAAACATTGTATAATTTCCTCCACTGGAGATGGATTTTAGCATTTAAAATAAAATACACACGACCAAAATATGACCAACCTTTATCAATTCTTATTCTCCTCCATGATTTTGTGGAATTTATAATGAGTTTAGTCAATTTTGTTTCATACATAATTGAGTGTTGATTCTACAAACAAGCTAGACCAGAAGTTCAGACTTGTTTAGAGGTTTGACATTACAAAATTTAGTTTAATGTTGTAAATTTCCATAAACCATTCTCTGTTTCCATCACAGCAATGGTGAGTTAACACAAAAACTTCTGAGAAAAAAAGATAAGTTTGTCTAAAAAGGAAGTTTGAATGAAACTGTACTAAATAAACAGCGGTTATGCTGGGCAACAAAGACCTTTAAGGTTTGTGATATTTATAAAATAAAATAAAATATGCTGCTGGTCTATATTGAAGCAAAATTCACATCAAGATCTGCTGGTGCATAAGGTTCCATCAGATCTTGTTGCATGCTGTTCACTTAAAATCATAGATGAAATGAACAAGTAAAATCAGACATGCAGGTGCATTATGTTATGGCAGATCTGACTATGCTCTCTACAGCTGGGCAAATTTTATAAAGTACACAGAAATATAAAGTGGTCTTTCGCTAGAATGATCCTCAATATAACACAATATTCTTTTGTAAGGCAGGCATGGTGAATGATCACATTACACTATGTAATAGTATTACTATATATAATACACCCCAGTATAAGGCAACCTCACATTTACTATGGTACATTTTCATAAGGCAGGTATCGTGAATGATCACATTACACAATGAAATAGTATTACTATATATAATATACTCCAGTATAAGACAACCTCACATTTAATACGGTACATTTTTATAAGGCAGGTACAGTGAAGGATCACATTACATTATGTAATACTATTACTATGTATAATACACCCCAGTATAAGGCAACCTCACGTTTAATACAGTACATTTTTATAAGGCAGGCACAGTGAATGATCAAATTACACTATGTAATAGTATTACTATGCATTTAATGCACCCCAATATAAGGTCACCTCACATATAACATAGTACACTTTTATGCCTTTCGTAACACAGGTATGGTGATGGATCGCATTATATCATGTACATGTTACTATTATGTATAATATACCCCGGTACAAGGTGGCCTCACATACAACGTGGTATATTTTTATAAGGCAGGTATAACATGGTACACTTTTAGAAGGCAAGTATGATCATGGATCTCATTACATTATGTAATAATTATGTTATGTACAATGTATCCCAGTATAAGGTACCTCAGTATAACAGTCCTTTTTATAAGGTGGGTATGATCATGGATTACATTACATTATGTAATAGTTATACTATGTATAATGTATCACAGTATAAGGTACCCCAGTATAACACATTCCCTTTTATACGGCAGGTATGGTCATAAATCCCATTAGACTATGTAATAGTTATACTATGTATAATGTATCCCAATATAAGGTACCTCCATATAACTCAGTCCATTTTATAAGGCATGTATGGTCATGGATCCCATTACATTATATAATAATTATACTATGTATAATGTACCCCAGTATAAGGGAACCTCACATAAATCTAGGAATACTTTTATGGCTCTCTTGAAAAGTGTTATAGGGGGCCCCGGGTGGCCGAGTGGTCTAAGGTGCTCGCCTTTACCGATCACTGCTGTCTCACCTCTGTCTGCTTGGGTTCGAGTCTCGGGTTCGGCCAATGTGGATATGTGAGAAAGCTTCCCGTGGGTCGGTGGTTCTTCCCGGGGTTTTCCCGGGTTCTTCCTCCACCAGAAAAAAATTGTCTGCCATGTATAGCCTACCATGTGCTGAAAAATGGCGTTAAACCCACAACAACAACAACAACAACAACAGTGTTATAGTGAGTAATAAGTTGTGATTAAGAGGTATTGTCCTTACCAGTGCTGCAGTCCAGTAGGATATTGTCACTCTTCATATCCCTGTGAGCTATACCATATTTCCCCATGTGAACAACGCCCTCTAAGAGCTGGGCCAGTAGCAGTATACGAGTGTGTAAATCTGGTTGTCTGGTTTGCAGATATTGGTTTAAATTCATGTCATACCTGAAATGCAAGGCATGGATACCTTTGTGGGTGACTCTAGACTTATGTTTTCAATTTTGAACTAGAGATGGATGCCATCTCAAATTTCTGCACTTTTTTATTTTTACCCATCGACTTCCCCAACCCCTAACCTCCTAGATGCATTCAGGATTCAAAACCTTCATTTTATCTACTTATCCTCCTAAAACATCATACTAGAACTCACCCTCAAACAGTGTTGATGGAGTTCAAGTTACAATGTAAAGTCCATATTGACTATAAATTAAACAGTCTTGATAGAGTTCAAGTTACAATGTAAAGTCCATATTAACTAGAACTCACCCTCAAACCATCTTGATAGAGTTCAAGTTACAATGTAAAGTCCATATTAATTAGAACTCATTCTCAAACAGTGTTGATAGAGTTCAAGTTACAATGTAAAGTCCATATTAACTAGAACTCACCCTCAAACAGTGTTGACAGTGTTCAAGTTACAATGTAAAGTCCATATTAACTAGAACTCACCTTCAAACAGTGTTGACAGAGTTCAAGTTACAATGTAAAGTCCATATTAACTAGAACTCACCCTCAGTGTTGACAGAGTTCAAGTTACAATGTAAAGTCCATATTAACTTGAACTCACCCTCAAACAGTGTTGATAGAGTTCAAGTTACAATGTAAAGTCCATATTAACTTGAAATCACCCTCAAACAGTGTTGATAGAGTTCAAGTTACAATGTAAAGTCCATATTAACTAGAACTCACCCTCAGTGTTGACAGAGTTCAAGTTACAATGTAAAGTCCATATTAACTAGAACTCACCCTCAGTGTTGACAGAGTTCAAGTTACAATGTAAAGTCCATATTAACTTGAACTCACCCTCAAACAGTGTTGATAGAGTTCAAGTTAGAATGTAAAGTCCATATTAACTATTAACAATGTGACCACTGACCCCATGCTATCTTCCCCTGGGTGCTACATTCAGGATCCAAAGCCTACTCTGTCATCTGCTCATTCTCCTAAAACATCATACCAAATATGATTACATAGTTTAGATGGAGTTCATCTCACATGGAAAATAATGACAGATGGATACAAAGACAGTAGGATGGACAGACAAGATCTATCACAAAATATCTGCAAAAGTGCGAATATAACAAGTTAGAATCCTAGCGTCCATATGGTGAATATGTACCACATCATTAGAGTGAACACTGAAGTTAACTATTTTAAATGTCTGACACTAATATTTTTATGAATAAAACAATCATTGTCAAACAAGAGTCCCTCAAAGAGACTTGCGCTCTACTGGCCCAAAGAATTTCCAAGAATCTAATACAAAATGTATTCTTTTTAACTGCTGTATGTTGAAGCCAACACTGATATCCTTGAGCAATAAAAAGATTTTTAAGATGCCATGTAGTGACCATATTGGACGTAAGATTGGCATCGTTTTCATTTAGGACCAACTCAACATCATAATAAGTCTTTTGGTGAAAACTCCATGTAAATATGACCATCCATTCAAGAGGAGCACCAATAGCAAGATTTTCAAAATGACCACTGTTACAGCAATATTGGATGTCTGTGTGGTAAAATTTTATTTAGGATGAACTAGACCTTGGGATGAATGTCTGTAAAGTTTCATGGCAATCCTCCAAGTAGTGTAGGAGAAGTAGCGAAACGAAACTTGTGCTAACGGACAGATGTATAATGGACAGACAGATGGACAATGGAAGGACATACAACAGACAACAGACCATCCAATAAGCTCTTCTGGTCTTGACCAGTACAGCTAAAAGCATACCAGTATACTAGATCTCATGACATAAAACTACTAGCATTAGTTCTACCATAGCAATATTGATGGCAGCAATTTTAGGTGAAATGTGGTTCAACTTTTCCGCACTGACAGAAACCAATTTTTGGAATAAAAAGTTTCTACAATAATACTTACCCAATCATGTTAATTAGGCATACAAGCACTACCTTGAAAATTCAGCCCTCACAAGCGCATTTTTTTTGCAACAAAAGTGCTAAAAGTATGCCAACTATTATGGGAGTCAAACAAGAGTGATCTCCCCTTGCATAGAGGGATTAGTGTCAAATCCTGTCCATATGCCAGTTACTACTGGAGCAGATGTGCATTCTCTATCAAGTTTTAATCTAACTATAGAGAGTCTGGGAGGGTGTGCATATTTAAGATTAGGTAAGTATTACCAAAGAAAATAATTTTACTCTTCTTATTCAAACACATTATCTGATCATAATACATTAGAGAATAGGTAAGAGGTGGAGGGAGTTGCATCCCTTTATCCAGGAAAATTCCTAATCTCCAGTCCCTTAATGTATGTGAAGCAGCTTCAAATCTCATAAGAGATATGGACTTAGAGTTAGCATACAGATTAGTCAGGACGCTTCTTGTCGAAAAGTTTCCTTTCCACAAATTCAGTGGAAGTAAAGTGACCTTGTCGTTATCAAGCTGCTGAACAACCCATGAAGGTAGCTTGTTCTGATGCTGCTATAGGTCCCACCAGGCCAAACTGAGCCCATTGGGATGAAAGATCTCTGAGGCAAAAGCTAGAAAAAGTCATCTCTGCCTTCCATCCCACTGCTTGGTTAATGTCAGTTTGGACACAGCTACACCTGAATGTTATGCTAATGACTACTGTCCTAACCTCATGAGCTGTTATGCGCATGAATATATTGGCCCTGGCTTAGTTCCTCATAAGCAGAGAGGATAACCCGCTGTATCCAGGATAACAGACACTGAGTGGAAATCTCACCTCCTCTTCTTTAGTGGTAGGAAGAAGCAAGATCTCCCTCTTCTCATCAGCTCAGTTCACTGGGTCCAACTTTAGAGCCCTTATGGGGTCCTGTAGACACCTTTGGGGAGAAGGGTCCAAGGAGGATAGAAATTAAGACAAAGGACTGATTTCCCATGAATAGAAGCCTTTTCTTGGCAGTGAGAGCTGGGGCCATTATGAGTGAACTCAAACTGTCGTGGCAGAACTGTCTGTAGTCTGACTCTCCCTGAGATACCCTGCAGTAGCTAGAATGACTAGGAAGCAGGTCTGAACTATAGGTGAGTGAAGGAAACTCAACACTTGTCTGAAAGGTTGCTTTAATCAACCACATCAGAACCCACAGACGACTCCATTATAGATGAAGGGCTAAAACTTTTGGCCAAAACAGTAAAACATCACGAGGTATGGCGGTCTTTGTTTTGGTCTATATCCTCCATTGCATGAGGTCAAAAATTTGTCTAACATTGTGCAACAGTAGCCCTTTAAGGAGATGGGAGCTAACTACTCCTCCTCAGTGATCCCAAAGAAGAAGTCAGCTAACTATGGTACCAAGGCTTTTGAGGGAACATGTTTCTGGTCACACCACTGTAAGAGAAACTCGCCACTTCCCCACATTTTTAAATATGGTGGAACTTCTTGCCAAAGCAAATCTGTCCACCACTTGTTCTAAGAATTATTTTATTCAGAGGGTTTTCTTGATATGAACCAAGCATACATATTCAGCATCTCTGGGTATGGCCCGAAGACCTACATTCATGATTATTTGAGCAAGTGGGGAGATGGCAAGGTTTCCCTGGGAATCTCTGCTGCTAAGTTCTAAAGATAAATGAACCATATTTTCCCACTTGAGGGAAGCAATCAGGATTAGACAGCACTCTGATTACCTCAATTTTTGCAAGACCTGGACAACAGAGGAGAGAGGGGAACAGCATATGTCGTAAGACTCTTCCAGTTCAAGGAAATGGAGTCAAATACCCAGGCTTTCTGATCTGGGACTAGAGAGATGAAGTTTGGAAGCTTTGTGTTCAACTTCGTCACAAAAGGTTTACAAGACGTAAACCCCAAGGGGCACAAATTTGACCGAAGACAGAGGGGAGTATGAACCATTCAGTATGACTCAGCTGAATCCAACTGGACATTTAGTCCACCAGGACATTCAGTCAACATGGGATATGGCAGATTTAGATGTGGATTTGTCAGTGATGAGAAAATCCCAAACCAAAAGGCTGAGGTCTGGGGATTTGTTTCTCCCTTACCTTCTGATGTATTCAAAGACAGTAGATATGTCAGACAGAATGGAAATAAAAGTGCCCTTACCAGAGAGTGTCTCCTGCCATGATTGACAGGTACACATTATAGCCTTAATCTCCAGGTGAGTGTTCCTGAGAGAGGCAGACCCCACTCACTTCTAGGAACGAGAGCAGGAGGTGGGTATCCCAGAAGGGTATCATGAATTAGGTATGTGTATCCGATATGCAACTGGCACAATACCACCTCATCTCTAAGATTTATTCCATACGAGTGATGCCACTCATCAATAGTGGGTTTGATGTACTGAAGGTTGTTTGTTCCACATACTTTGCCAAGAATGAATAACATGCTGATTTATATAATATTTCAAGTCAGTATATGGAATCTTCTATTTCTGAAACAGGTGACTGCATAGCAGCTTTTTCTGCTTTATTTGCCCTTCATTACCCTTTGGTCCAATGGGACTAGGCAGCCAAGAGTACAGAATACTTTTTTGCAGATTGTATGAGTAAATCATGTTTCTGTAAGATCTGGGATATTAATGGGTTGTCAGCTTTAAGGTTCTAGCAAGGTTTTCTGTGTGGAAATGGAATAAGAAATGATGAAACTTGTTTTTTGAAAGGTTTCCATGCAGTTCAAAGATCTCAATATGGTTGTAATTTCAGCGGTAAAAATGGAGGCTTTATCCATTAACTGGCTTGAGAGGGTGCCTTGGTGCATTGCAATGGGCAGTTTCAACTATGTTTCCATCTTTCAAACCGTCTGTATTCAGGGATGCATGGCCACAATAGAAGGCCCTAATTTCATTTAATTTACTCTGAAAACAGCAATATCCAGCAAATATTTTTCATGAGGTTTCAACTCTCTCTCTCTCCCTCATCCATCATAGCCAGGTGCCAGACACTATCTGTATCTGGAATTTGGGAATGAGTATGCCCGTGTAATTAATCACCATACCCAATTCCAGTGCTGATGATTAGCATTTGGATTAGAGCCAGTGCTGGGATTGTAATGGCCAGATGCCTGGACACCATGTGCATCTTAAAGCCAAGAATAGGTATACTGGGAAAATCGATCACCATACCCAATTCCAGTGCTGATGATTAGCATTTGGATTAGAGCCAGTGCTGGGATGTAATGGCCAAATGCCTGGACACCATGTGCATCTTAAAGCCAGGAATGGGTATACTGGAAAAATCGATCACCATACCCAATTCCAGTGCTGAATACTCGATATAATTAGCATCCAGGTCAGAACCAGTACTGGAACTGCAATGGTTGGGTACCCAGACACTCTGTGTCTTGATGTTGGGGATGGCTATAATGGAAAAATCGATTACAATACCCAGTAGAGGGAGCTGAAGGCGTAGATTGAGACTGTGCTGGCACTGGTGTAAAATAAACATCTGCAATAATGATTGAGCAACAACTTCCCTGTGTGACAAAACTCCCCAAAATCGCTAAAATGGTGAAAAGGCACCTGGCATGCTTTGCGAAGTCTCGAAAAAAGCATGCTATCTAGCACAAGCAGAAGTAGTAAATGACATACAGACTGGATTTGGCATCAAACCATCTATCCAAGGGGAGATCACTCTTGCCTGACTACAACCTAAAGTTTGGGAGGGCTGGATTTGTGACGTAGCATTTGTATTCCTAATGTATTATGATTTGATAACATACTTGAAGAAACTCTGTCTTTCTGGAAAATACTTTAAACAAATGAACATTATACCATGATCAGATTACAAATATAAGTAATGAACTACCAAAAAAAACCCATTGATAATGGGTAAATATTAACTCAAGTAAAAAACTTTGTGTTAATAATTGCTATCAGACATACCTTTTCATAACAAGGAACAGAGTTTGGTTCCTCCCTATTCCATCTGGGTTCAGTCGCTTTGGAAGGGCTGCAGGGTAGTGTTCTAATCCTTCCGGAAGCTGGGGAAAAGGGTCCACGAAAACACCCCACATGTCAACAATATTTGGATGTGGTGGTAAATTCTTTTTCTTCACCTTGTGTCTGAAAATACACATCAAATTACCAGTAAAAATGTGTCTAGATGTGATTAAAAAAACAGGGGTTTTGGAGAACAGCAAATTTTTTTGTTAAACTATGTTTCTCTGAGAATACATTAACCAATTAAGTTAACCTTAGAAAAAGCTCTGCTACCTCTTGAATCCAGCTATCGCAGAATGAAAAATTTGTCTTTCCCATTTATATTCCATATAGATATGTCTTTCCCATTCATATTCGATATAGATATGTCTTTCCCATTCATATTCAATATAGAGCTGTGTCTTTCCCATTCATATTCCATATAGAGATGTGTCTTTCCCATTCATATTCCATATAGAGATGTGTCTTTCCCATTCATATTCCAAATCGGGATGTGTCTTTCCCATTCATATTCCAAATCGGGATGTGTCTTTCCCATTCATATTCCATATAGGGATGTGTCTTTCCCATTCATATTCCACATAGAGATGTGTCTTTCCCATTCGTATTCCACATAGAGATGTGTCTTTCCCATTCATATTCCACATAGAGATGTGTCTTTCCCATTCATATTCCACATAGAGATGTGTCTTTCCCATTCATATTCCATATAGAGATGTGTCTTTCCCATTCATATTCCACATAGGGATGTTTTTTTCCCATTCATATTCCATATAGAGATGTGTCTTTCCCATTCATATTCCATATAGAGATGTGTATTTCCCATTTATATTCCACATAGAGATGTGTCTTTCCCATTTATATTCCATATAGAGATGAAAGGAAGAAACTCTCCTCAACCCTTCCTCTTATGTTCCCACACCACTGCTAGGTGATTGTGGTTGTTTACCAGTCTTTGCTTAAGCAATACCTCGATGAGTATGCTCACTTTTGCGGGATGGTTTGGGAGGGTTTAATAATAATGTGATCAGGTAAGTATTCTCAGAGAAACATAATTTAGAAAACAAGTTTGCTTTGTCTTTGAATATATTCTCTGATCACATTAACATCAGGAGAAAAGGTAATAGGTGGAGACAATGTTGAGCATCCTACCTCGAGGGAATAAGGATTCTTCCCTGTATGAGGTAAACCACACTCCTAATATCAGAACAGCACAACTGATGGTCACCTAAGCCATGACAACAGTACCAATCTAAGAGAAAAGGAAACAAATTACTTTTCTTACAAGGTTAATCACAAGGCAAATCCAGTGAAAGCACTGTTCTACACCCATGGTAAGACTGTGCTGTCTTTAAACTGGTCTGGTGATGGTCTGGGCTGCAGTCACTGGACCAACCAGATTAAATTCTTGTCTCTGTGAAGCCGGATCACGCAGATAGAAGCTTGAAAAGGCTGACTGTGCATGCCAGCCAACTGCATCTATTATGTCTCAGATCATCACATTCCATTCAAATGCAAGGCTTGCAGAGATAGCTCTGATTTCATGAGCTGAAATTTTCATGAAGCATACTTGTCTCTCGAGATCTTGGAATAGACCAAGTGTATTACCCACTTCAGCTATGTTGCCAGGGTTTAGTTGACTATATCCTCTTTCCCCAGTTTGACCAAGAAAAAGAGGCATTGCCGGGCCCCTGAGCACTTTTCCATGTGTTTTATGTAGTGTTTGAGCATGGACCAGGTGCTGCATCACAATTTCCTTAAACTCATCTATGGAGGACAGTAGATGGATGACCACTCCTTGATTGCCCGTTGATGGCAGCCTGTTCTTCGCTATGAAGCCTGTTTACATCATCAGGACCACAGAACCATCTGGTCAGAAGTGTAGTTGGTTTGGATCAACCGAAAGGGCATGCAACTCGCTGACCTGTGTGCTGAAGCTAGAGCTATCAAGGAACACATTTTGTATCATAGCAGCTTCAAGGAGGTGCTGGCTATGGGCTCAAACTAATTTGAATTGAGTTATGTCAGTATCCACAATAAATTCCACTTGGGAAACAGGGTGAGCAATTTTGGTCTATAAAATTCAAACTTGGTTAATAGGTATGATAAATTCTTATCATGACTATATCTGCTCTACCATGGTGTCTGAATTTGTCTGAGATCATGGAGCGCTAGCCTTTGTTTGTAGTGGGGGATAACTTGTCCTCCTCAAAGAGACAGGAAAAAGTTAGCCAATAGTGGGATTGAGGCACTCCAAGGAACGATGCTGTTGCTGTTGCACCAGTCCGTAAAAAATGTTCCCTTCCCCTCGTACACCTTCAAAGTGGAGGGCCTTCTAGCTTGTGAGATTCTCTTAATGACATATGGGCAAGGTTCTCCTGACAAGAGCCAGACATGAAAGAGTAGCATGTCTAGGCATGGATGAAACACCTGTGACTGTGGCTGTTTGAACAGGTTGGATCTCGAGGAAATTTTCCTGGGAACGTCTATCGCTAGATCAAGCAGATCATTCACCCTGGACTTGTCCCACCTGGGAAGGGCTATCAGAATCACTTTTCATTTGTGGCCCCTCAATTTTTGAATTATTTTTAGTACCAAGACTGTGGGGAGTATGTGTATCCCCAAAACCCCTCCCAACTGACTGAGAGTGCATCCACAGCCCATCCCTCTGGGTCTGGGACTGGTGAGATGAAGGTGGGCAGTTTGCAATTCCACTATGTCACAAACAGATCTATTATCCGGCAACCCCAAAGTGCCCAAATCTGCTGAAAGATTGCTGAGTGGACAGACTACTGTGCATGGAGGATCTGGCTCCTTCTTGACAATGTATTGGCCAGGACACTGAGACTGCCTGGAATATGTCTGATCTGGGCCAAAAATCCCAAACCAGTATGCATAGATCTGGTGATTTCATCCCTGTTTGAGAAGATAGACACCACCACAGAATTGTCCATCATAATGAGGACTACATTTCCAAATAACTGGTTCTTCCAGATATCAAATGCACTTACTATGACCTTCATTTCTAGAATGTTGATGTGGAGAGGTAATTATTCTGGCTCTCATTTGCCCCTGACCATGGTGAAGCTGGGCAACAGATGGGCTCCCCAACCACGTAAGCTGGTGTTTTGTTCCACTACAGATCATAATTTCTGGTTGGTTTTTTTTTCAAGAGGAATACCTGCTGTGAGCCATTGTTTGTTGCGCAACTGATGCAGGAAAGACACTACCTCATCTGAGATTATGTTTTGTTTAATCTAGTCAACCAGAAAAGGGGCGCCATTGGGCTAGCAAGTCATTTGCAAGGGGTGCATGAAAAAGCAGACAAGGAGAATCAAATCCGTCACACTGCTGAGTAGGCCAAGAAGTTGCATAAACTCTCTCACCGAGATACACTCCCTGTCAGAAATTGACTGTGACCTCAATAATCTGTGCCGCACTCAATTAAGGGAGGCAAACAAAGATTCATGCCCAGATGGACAAAATGCTGGGATAGAGAGAAGTCTGATTTGTCCCAATTGATCAGAAACCCTAACTGACTCAAAACATGTGTTTTTGGAGGATGACATAGAGACACACCATCACTGCTGCCAACTAGATCAACCGGAAGAGAGATACGACGCAGTTGATGATCTTGGTGAAAGCCCATGGATTGATATTGAGGCCAAACAGGAGAGCACAAAATTGGTAAATGGTTCCCTTGAAACCAAACCGAAGAAACTTGCACTAGGACATATGAATAAGGACATGAAAGTATGCATCAGTTAAGTCTAAGCTGACTGCAAATTCTTCCCTTTTAACGAAAGTCTGATTGATCTTGCCCTCTCCATTTTGAACCTCGGTGCGGTTATGTATTTGTTGACCCGGTTGAGGTCTATGACTGGTTCCAGATTCCCAATGGGATAACAGAAATAGCCTGGAGTAAAATCGCAACGAATTTGGCATCCAAAATATCTCCATCAATCACTTATCAAGTAGTGACCAGATCTCCTTCTGTAAAATTCCTGCCTTCTCCAGATTGGGTGGTAAGTCCATCATGGAAGGGGAAGTCAAAATGGGAGGGGGGTTGCATAAATGAAATCCGAAGTCCCTCCGCCGTCAGTCGGGGTGGCAATTCAATGCTGACTGTTATTAGGCTTTTGGAAGGAGAAATCATGTTTCCTTTCCCCTTTATCAAACTACCTACAGGAATGAAGGGTCTGCTGCTGCCTTAAGTTGGATTGAGGACAAAATTTGAACATTATTCAGCCTCATCCTTTTGCTGGCAACTGTCTCTTTGCTGCAGCTGAGACTGGTTCGGCCTGAAAGTAGGTGCAGATGGCCTTGCAAGTTGAAGAGGAAGTTCTTGTGATGTCTGTTTACATCACTCCTCAATTTTTCTGCCAAACAGCAATGGGGGTTAGCCAAAGCTGTCACGGCGTTAGCCATCGTGTGATGCGCGGCCCTGTGAATCACCTTGGTAATGCAGACCATGGATTCCACACATGATTGCTACCTGCGTTTTCAACCAGTCAAAATATTGCTAGCAAAGCAAAATCTAGCATCCAAGAGGTAGCAATCATGTTTTGCACCAACTTGGGAGTTTGAGTGCAATACATTTTTGTCCACCATATAAAACCAAGAGTTGGTTATACTGACTGCTGCAATGTTTTTGTCAAAGGACGGCAGTTCAGAGCTGAACATCAGTGAATGTGCGTGATACCAGTTTGGAAAGAACCATGCTGGTAGCTGGCTTTCTGTAAAGAAAAAAGCCCTGGAATTGCCTGGGTCCTGTATTTTATAAGTCAGGCAGACAGAGATTTCTTTAACCTTTGCTGACTGTGAAAGAAAATGGAAGGATAGCTGTTTGTCTTCATCTTCCAAATCCATTGAAGCCTTGACCTTAAAGGCCTAACTTGCAGCTGACGGGGCCAGGCAACAGGAAATCGGTAGATCTCTGTAAGTTTCCTCCATGACCGCTTTAAAAATATGCTCCAATGTAGGATTGGTGTACAATGAGTCAAGGTTATCCCCTTACTCACTGTGGAGGTTGTCCTCATAAACAAGATACCAAATAAAGTTCCTTATTGATTAGGTCTTCAGTAATGTTGACATATACATCATTAATTCTTATGAACATATAGGCTAGACTTATAGACTAGTTTCAGAACAATTTTCCAAGGTCTGTTCATTCAGTTCAACATAACGTATATTCTCGCGTATAAGCACATACATACTGCAAACTGTATAAACCCAGATCTTTAGTCACATAATGCATTATACATCTTTAGTTTTCAGCACTCAGTATTAGTCACACTGTTACTGTGAGTTCTGAGGTCAATGCACGTTTACTTTTAGCATGAGCTGGTAGTGATCCTTTTGAATGCTAGTGGCAGTATATACATGTAGGTTGGCTGGGATTTAATGTATTTTTTACAGACAAATGCTAAAATCACCTGGCTAAGCTATGCCTAAATCAAGGATTAACACTTTAAAGCCAGTTATTCCCTTACTAGTGTCCGTACAAGGCTGACACAGTAATTGTGACCAAGAAGGAAATGACAGTGTCCAGGCAGGAAATGAGTGCGAGTTGGCATTGTCAATCAATAAAAAGGCAAAATTAATTCGCTCTAGTGGCAGAGATAAGTTGCATTTCAGAACAGTCAAAACAACAGTGGTTTATTATCAGGGCATATAGGTACAAGAAAGGGAAGTCCATAGACCTTCCAGTAGTGGAATTCTATACATCCTGGAGAGGAAGCTGGTTGTATAATATATTGGTATGTCCATTAACGGAAACCCTGTATAGATACTTTAAACCTGGCTTAATAAAAATTCACTTCAAGAGTAGTGATAATTAGCTTTCATGGTATATACAGACATTTCATCAGGAAATTCAAGGACTTTTCAAGGACAAAAATTTTGTTTTCAAGCACTATAAGCAACTGCATCTGAACTTAAGAAGAATTTTGATTATGGTTTGTAGTGTCCACAAATTTCAGATTTATGTAATTTATTCTTAGACAAGAGTGCCAAAATATTTTTTGTTGAACTTGACCTAGGAAAAGATATTGTAGTGGATGGTGCCTGGGGCCATGGGGGAGCATGGGTGCAGTCATCTCAGCTATATCAGTTTGGGAGTTAGGTAGTCTTATTTGCCCAAATTTCTGACTCCTTGAGTTTTTCACGTTTAAGAAAATATATTTTTCTAAATTCGTTCCTACTGTTGATATTTCATTCTTTTTGTGCTTTACTCTGCCATGGGACACCCAGATCAATTTCACCCATTCATCCCAAATGACTTTCCTTTTGATAAACACACACATAGTTTTTGTTTACTGCTTGACCCCTTACCAATATAAAGTGCTTATGACAATCACATTTTGAAAATACACTTCCCAATGCCGAGTACTTGACTGACATTTTTGATCAGCACTAATGGCATTCATTAAAACAGCATGAGGTGGTTAAAATTTAAATTGAGGATGATGCAACTGTTTCTGAATTCAAACACTTTTCCAGTACTTTTTGGAGATGACCTCAAATTCAAGCACTTTTCAAGATAGTTCAAACCCTAGCTTTTGGTTTAATTTTTTGCTTCACCTGTGAAGTGTAGGTACAACACATGTATCACTTTTCTGATGGTGTCATGAGTGATATTGGCAGAGAATATTCATTTTATTGCATTTAGCACAACTTCTCTAACACTGTTTTATGTACAGTCAAAGAACTGTATGGGTGTATTAACTGTACAGTACTGCTCATCACAGGCAAAACGAGGTCATAGTGACCAACTTTTCTCACTTCCGTGATTATGTTTAGTTTCTCTGACATTGTTGTATGTACAGTCATGAAATCTGATGGGTGTATTCAATGTGGAGAATACTGATCACCAGGGGCAAAAGGCGGTCACAGTGACCAACTTTCCCACTTCAGTGATTATGTTAAATTTTTTAAGTTTCTCTGTCACTGTTTCAGTACTTTAGTGAAACCTGATGGCTACATTTACCTCAAAGGATACCTCTCACAGTGACTACTTTTCTTGTTCTAGTGACTTTGAAAGGTATCTTGATTAAGAAAGAGCAAAGCAGGCAAGACACTGCGTACTGTGGAAATCTTGTTATATGAAACTATAGATGTATTTCCTGGTACAGAAAGATCACCATATGAACAGGAACAAATGAATGAGACCCTGCTTTACCTACAGTGTTAGGGAAACAAAATGCAAAATCTGAAGCTTGATGAACATGATCAATTGGTGATAGACAACACTTAAATCACTACATGCACACTTAATGAACATATCAACTGGTGACACACAACACTTAAATCACTACATGCATCCTTAGTAATATTCATCAACTGGTGACAGGCAACACTTAATCACTACATGCAGCCTTAGTAATATTTTTATTAGGAGATTGTAAATGAAAAAGTTGGGAAAAGCTGTTAGCCTAAGATTCCAATACAAACAAGTTTCATGTCTGTGTTCCCTTTTTTCAGAAGAGTTATGAATTTTGTGTAAAATATTAGCAGTAAGATATCCTTCCTGTTACTCATAAGGTGTTTAACAACCTACTATATCATGTCCAACAATATGATGAACTCACTGTCAGCATTAACCATTGCCAAAATTACTAAAGGCAATCAAATGTTTCTGGTCACAATTTATTTATAACATCAAAATAAATAATTTGGCAACCAAACATTTAAAGGTCTGTTCTGTTGCAAAGCTACTTTCAACCAGAAGTGTAAGATATTTTGCCTACAACATGGTACCATCTTACAGACCCTGATATGGGTCATTTTATAAATGAAATGAAAAAAAAAAGAGTGTAAACAGAATGCAGATGAAAAGCAGAATGAATGCAAATAAAATAATAAATGCATTGTCAAGAAAATGGAGAGCACAAATGCACACTTCTTAACGATGAATTATAAAACTAAATCATGAATGCATTTCACAATAGATTATTTTCAGGCTGCCACTAAATTTCCACAATCCAAAGCCCTTTTTGATGATAATCAGGGATTATATTCTTTACACTGATGGGCAATTTTTCACTACCTACAAGCTGTGATATTTTTTTATTGAGGCAGACATAACAACCTCCACTGATGTAATAATATCATCACCTGTGGTTGAATCTTTACAATTCAATAAAATAGGAAATTCTATTTGCTGACAAATATTCTACAACTATATTTTAACAATTATTAAAGTTGCAGTTATATTTTTATTTATTGTAATTTTAACGTCATTTGCATTAAATGCATGCTATTTTATTAAAGCACACTTTTAATAATAAGATACAAATGTAATAGTTCTCTCCCTTTACGAATGTTGAAAATGGAAAACCCCACTTCAGTAAATGCATTTTTCATTCCAAATGAATGAAAATGAAAGGAAATAATATATGGAAACAAATGCAAAATCAGAATGAATTTCCCAGATGATAAATGAAAAACTATGAGATGATAGCTGAAATGGAATGCACACAAGTTAATTCTGAATGCATTTCAAATGTAAATGAAGCGCAAATTAAATGCAGATTTGGTAAAATTACTCATTTCATGGTCTGTATGACTCACATGAATAGTGTCATAGTAAGAGACTGCTGTATATGCTGTCGCTATAGAAGTTCATCTCACACCCTGTATCCACAATCCACAACCTAAATAAACCTGTATGCACCTGCCTGTACCTCACACAGAGTAAGGGTAAAAGAAGTACATGGAAAAAAGAAGATGGAAAAGAATGAAAATCATGCTACCCACCCATTTTCCCACTCATTCATTTGTGCCCGAGTTGCAGCAAGCTTGGCTGGAACCATTTCTTTCTCCATCTCTCTCAATATGGCACTTGCATTGGACTCTATTCCATAGTTGTACATGATTTTGATGGCTAAATTGTAATCTGGGGGAGCATGCTCATACTCCAAATGTCCAGCTGAGAAAAAACAAAATATTATCAGGAAATCAATATGAATTTCAATTTGAATACAAGTGTTCCACGGAACATGGTGTCTTAC
Source organism: Margaritifera margaritifera (assembly GCA_029931535.1). Classification (NCBI taxonomy): domain Eukaryota; kingdom Metazoa; phylum Mollusca; class Bivalvia; order Unionida; family Margaritiferidae; genus Margaritifera; species Margaritifera margaritifera. The sequence goes on along the minus strand of JAQPZY010001640.1, from coordinate 5,355,439 downwards.
AATGAATGACCTTATAAACTTTAAACATACATGTTATAGTAATATTATCCCAAAATTTCAGTTAAATACAGCAACTTGTGTAGAAGATAAATGAATTTCAAAAACTTTAAAACCTTAACATAAAATACCATTGCTGCCAAAAAAGAGATACCAATGTCTAGCCATTAATGCAAGTAAAAAAAAGGAGAATTTTTAAACTTATAATAATAATGTTGGAACTCTTAATTATTGCAACCTTCTACTGACAAGCCCAATTTGCACTAGTACTAAGTTGGAGCAAATTTTTATTTAACATTCTCCAAAGATTAGCACACCCAAAAATTACATGGCTGTCCCCTGTGATTGAACAAATAGAAGAAATTCTGTATTCATAAAAGACAAGCAAAATTGGTTCATGAAAAGAGAATTTCTTCAAAAAGTGTAAATTATGACAGGATTTGGGCAAACTAAAGTACTCACTTGTTATAAAGCTGTCCATGGCAGCCATAGAATATACTGACTTATAGTGATATGACCACCTTACAATGAAGTACACGATACATACAGTACTGGGCCAGAAGTGAGTAGCCACTTATGTTGACGTCATAAGAGGAAAACTAACGTCATTGCTATTTCTAAAGAATCTCCTTACAAAAATATGAAAGAAAATAGTACTTACACGTCTAATATTTGATGATCCCTTGGCTCTTATCATAGCTTGTAATCGCTTAAATATGCAGGGATTGCCCTGTGCATCGCTAATGTCGCAAATTGCGATTTTTTTTCCTGATTGGCGACAAAATATACCATCTGCCGATTTTTTTGGCGACAACATTTTTGACTGTTAAAACTTGTATATACAATCTTGGGTTTGGAGTGGAGGAATTCAAAGGCACCATGAAAGGAAGCTGCAAACTTGGGTATACAATGCACCGGAATCTATCTATTGTTACATAAACAAATCCATTGTTCTGACATCTGACCTGAGTATTGTATGCGGTGATACACTCCAATAGTCATGCTACCGGACTAGCTACAATCGACCAAACGACCGCTAATAAAAAAAAATTGCTGAAACTGATTACCTTTGAAGCCCCAATCGTTCTGTATAAATACGAAGTAAATGAAAAATAAAATTCAGTCTCAATCAGAACTATATACTGTAATGGGTAAACGTAAGTTAGACTTTTCGTGTTCATCATCTCATCCTAAGATTACGTTGACTGACTTTTTAAAATGGCTTTTTATGAGGGGCCAATTCCAAAGTTCTAACCAGCCATATATGCTGGGATGGACAAAGGATTGATCACAAATAAAAAGATAAAGTTAACAAAATTAACAGCATTTGGATTAAGATGCAAGTGCATCCGACAACCCAGTAACTGAAACAGATGTTATACCTGACAGTCCAACATCATCTACTTGTAGTGCTTCTGGTAGTAATGCTATAAGTACAACACCACATCATGATGAACGGACGCCGAAATCCCGAAAATTTCTTGACAGTTGGAAATTTGGGCGTCCGTGGCTGAGATATGATAGAAAATTAAAACGGATGTTCTGTGATATGTGTTTCATACTTTTCGGACAATTTTCAAGAATTTTACATTCAAATGATTAGGTCCATCCCGATTGAATATTTCCAAGGTTACCATTTATTCTCATACATAAATTGATTTTACGCAAATGTATTCATGTATAAGGCTTTCTTGCCCTATAAGAGGTCAACTATTTTCAATAAATCCTATACACATAGGAGGCATACTCTCGATTTTCCGTGTGCTGATTATCTGTGTGTCAGTGCGGGCAAAAAAAAAAAGAAGAAAATATTATAAAGAAAACTAGTCTTGAACGGTAGTCTTTAGAAACTTTAGAAAACTATATTGAAACATGTACATAATAAAGCTTTGAGGCACACGACAGGATGTATCAATCACACCCTTGTGACCCTATGACACTGAAATATACACGGTTCTCATCTAGCTAAGACAGGCAGCTTAACATTCTACTGTTCAGCCGACACAAGAAATTTACAAATACTGAGTCTGTAATAAACTGAATACAGTGTATCATTTAATATGATAAAAAGTCAGTCAGTTTATACAACTGTTTAAAGACAATTAAAAGGTAAGGCGGTCAGAGATAAACAGACACCTTTCAGAGATTTATTGAATTGGCTCACAATAGCTAGGGTGATGTGTCAAGTCAAATCCTTTGAGCACTGCTGAGGGACAGCCCATTAGGCTAATTTGCATAGGTAAAGTACTCTAAGTGGAACAACCCAATTTGTCTGAAGTACATCAAAGAGAGAGAATCTAATGAGAATCAGCACGTACGAATGTGAAGGAGACTTCGACTTTGAAACTGCATTCAGCAGGTGGGCAGCCGTAAAATCACGATGCATACTCATGTGACATTCGATTTTATTATTTTTATGAAACAACATTTTAATAGTGCAAAACATTATAAATAAGCATACAAAACAGTCATGCAATGATTTATTCTGTAATATTGTGGTATTGTATTGTTTGCTGTCAATAAAGTAATAAATACTCCATCTTTTTCAATTTTCGATGCCTACGACATCAATAGACATGGAAAAATACCTACTCCTTGCTTGGCAACACTTTTTGAAAATTGGCGACAAAATATTGAGATTTGCGATTTTTTTGGCGACAACTTTTTTAAAGCCAGCACCATCCCTGAATATGGAATTATGAAGTCCTCTGGTTAAGATTGATTCAGAGAGTCCAAAATGTTAAGAATGACATAAATGTGATCAGACCAAGATTTGATTTAATATAGTCTTTTTTCAAGCTCAGATTTACTTTGTTATATATTCTCAATGATACTGAGGTCCAACACCTCTGATGGCCAAGGTAATAATTCAAGGGTTATATCATTTTGCCACTTTTTTGTCACTGAAACATGGACCAGTCAATTACCAGTCAATTACCAGGTTAATTCCATTTGAAAACTCTTTTGCAATAACTTACCACAAATTTTCATCCAAGATGCTGATATACTTGTCAGAGTCATGTTACACTGTTCAGTTATGTCTCTCTTTAAACCATGAAATATACGATACAGAATTCTTCTGAGAAATCATAGTTTGCTTTGTTCAAGTGCATCTCTTTAATCTAAATTCTTTAATTTTCATTTGACAGTGCTTTTAGAAACATAACAAACAACCTCATTGAAAGCCACAGTCAGATCATGCAAAGATTGTTTACGACTGTTAAAAATTTAAATCAAAACGATGAGAAAGTACACCATCACCCATTTCACTCTTGATTTTTGGTCTTCCTGCTTATTTCTCGTTTTTTTAGGCGCTACATTTTGTGAAACCTGTTCAATAGATTCTGAATTGTTGAAAGTAACATTCAAGCTATTTTAGATATTTTTTCGACCACTAAAATCTTTTTTGGCTAACTGAATTTTTTGTCTGATTCTGTCGGGCAATTCCTTACTGTGAGGTACCATGCTTTCTTTACATCACCAATGAGGCATAAAAATATCTCTCACTACAAATTTACAATTTCAGACAAGATGTTCATTAGCACAAACAGATAAAATCAAGCTTGGAGGATAATTTTTATCCACGCAGTAACCATGAAATCATATTTTGTTAAATAACATCAACTTTTCTTACTCAGGTGGATACTAACTTCTGACCTGACACTATATAATTTTACTACTATTTAATGAAATGGGATCCATGACCATACTTGCTTTATAATTGGAATAGTATCATAATGAGGGGCCTTATAGTGAGGGTGTGTTATAACACTTTGCTAAGACCAATAAAAATCGGACTTTCTTATAACCAGGCTCAACTGTATTTGCCAGTCAACTTTTTGGATATTTCAAGAACTACAACAATCAGAAAAAACTTTTATAAATAAATAACTAGAGTAAATAGCTGAGTGACTCTGCATAACACCTGAATATTACTCTTTGATATAATCCCTGCTATGATAAAAAAGAGCCATATATTAGCAAGTTCGTTCCTACATGATATTTTTAAATTGGACTATATTTCCATGCCCTGATTTTCAAGGTCAGTTGGAGGGATGATAATGTAACTGAAGTGGTGATTTCTTAAATGTGACAAGAACGGTAACAAAGGCAATAAGAACAACATCTGACCAAGTTCAACCACACAATGTGCAAAGAACGGTAACAAAGGCAATAAGAACAACATCTGACCAAGTTCAACCACACAATGTGCAAAGAAGCTGTTTGCAAATATAAATGGTTACTTACCATTTTCTCCATTGTCAGTTTGAGAGAGTATGACAAAACTGTTCTGATCTGTAGAAAGTTCAATGTCACCAAGATGGTCATCTGCTGCAACTGAATCTAAGCTTAGTGAGATCCTGAACTCTGTAATGCCAAGGACATCCCTCTCTGAGCATTCTACTGGCGCAGATTTATCATCATCTGACTGGTCAAGTACAGTGCTCTCACCTTTGGATTCAGGATCTGATTTGTCACAGATGATGACAATGCTCTCAATGTCACTCTCTGACTGGTCAATCATGATGATGTCACTGTCACTGTCAGTTTCACTTGTTTCTGTTTAAAAGATTAATTTACTCCAACAATCAAGCAATTAATCAATTAAGCAGAATGAAATAACCCAAATGTTTTAGACTGAAAATATCATTTCTGACCCGTATGGCCAACCCCGCTCAATCATTCCCCGGAGCAGCATTCAGGATCTGGAACCTCTGTGGTTGTGAAAATCGTACCAATATCTGGGTTTCCATTAATGGACCACACAGCATATTATATGTCCAACTTTGTCTCCATGAAGTCCAGAATTCCACCACAGGGTGGCCAAGTAACTTCTCTTTCTTTTATCTATAAGCCCAAATAACAAACCTCTGTCATCCCAACCATTCTGAAATGCAACCCATCTCTGCCACCAAAGCCAGTAAATTGTGCCTATCAGTGGATTTACAATACCCAATAATGAAACTGATGTGAGTGTCACTTCCTGCCTAGTCACTATTACCATATAAACCTGATATGGACAATGACAAGGGTGTCACCAAGTCTCAGATGTATCCCAGTGATATAGTTATAACTATGCAGATTGTCCTTAAAAATTGTAGCACTCAAAAGAATTGCTGCCAGCATCTTGCTATAAGAACAGGTGTACTGAACCTGAGAGTTCCGAGAGGCAGTGTGACTAACACTAAGTGCTGACAACTAAAGTTGTATATTTCACAACTTGTTGGCATGCTTCAAGGAGTCCACTAGTCACTGTCATCTTATTGTATCTGCTGAAACAGTCACTACTCAGCCTGGCTGAATACCAATCATATACATGAAAGACAATCTCACCAATTTAACAAGGAGTAGATCTCATCTGTACAAGGCTGTGTTGTTAACGGTGAGAAACTTACAAAACTGTCAACATGTGATGAACAGATAAAACAGAACTTGAAAAGTTGTTATAAAACAAGAATATATATGGCAACATTACTGAAGGCTTGATTAATAAGGAACTTTATTAGATATCAACATCTTGTTTATGGTTTTGAATAAATAGATTTATCAATTTAACAACTCATTATCTCCTGTTAGTCTTCTTTTATATTCATTACATGTACATCAATCAAGTGCTATTCTAAATAGACCTTAACCACAGGGCAAAGTGCAATGTAAATACCATACGACAGAAGTTTTTCATTTGGTGTTTCGTCGACATTTTTTTGGAAAAAAATTATTAAATAATATCAAACTACAATTTCAATAAATGTATATCTAATGGGACATCCAGCCTTGAGGTATGGGACTTCCAAATTTGAAGCCACAAGTCTAGAACTTCCAAAAATGAAATGAATAATAGAACACCAGGAAATGATCTCCCTTAAATAAGGCTGAGCGAGTTCAATTTACATGATCTCCCCCCATCCAATCCATGTCTGTATCCTGGATCAGAAAAGCCCTGTCATCCTGGTCAAATACCATAACAAATATACAAATATTATTACTCTCTTTCTGTTGGTATAGACACATTTCATGTTACAAGGAAAACTGATGAACAAAGGCAGATGCAGTAGCACATGGAGACATGGATTGATAGACAAACAGCCAGTCATAGTATATCCACTGAAGTGCAGATATAACAAGCATTAAATGTACAACAGTCCTTGGAATCTCGCAATATTTAGCCCTTGACATCATATTAAATCAAAGTATATCCACTAAAGTGCAGATATAACAAGCGTTAAATGTACAACAGCCCTTAAAAGCTAGTAATGAAGGCCTTTGCGAATACTGCATTTTCTGTTTTATGTGCATGGATGCACACACCTGCCTGCATCCAGAAACTAAATTCAGAACTTTGACTGTCATCTCAGCCTCATGAAACAGCATATCAAATATTATCATCCTATTTCAATCACTGTAGACAGATTTCAGGTTACAAGCACAATTCCAAATGACCTATATGCATGATAAATTTGGTTAAAATCCAACATTTCTTAGTCGAGATATGCTGTTGGAATTAAAGGAGGACAGGCAATAAGGGGCCATAACACATCTAAATGATTGCTGGAAATTATGAGGTCTCATCTGTATGTAGCTGCATGCCAAATGTGATTTAATCCAACAATTCTTGGTAAAGTAATGCTGCAGAAACTAATGTCAGAAGGATAGATAATCAGGGAGTATAACTCCTGTCACTGATGTTGTGGAATGCTGGAAACTGAATTTATTCAAGGTCTCCTCAAAATAATGCCATATACCAAATTTGGTTGAAATTCAACATACCTTGGTAAAGTGATTTTGCAGAAAACAAGGTCAGAAGAACAAGCAAGGGGCATAACACCTGTAAATGGTGCAGTGGATCAAACTCATTCAAGGTAATATCAATATAAAGCCCCAAACCGTGGTAAAATTATGCCTTGGAAACCAAAGTCAGGAAAACAGGTAATGCTCTGGGAAATTTTACAAGCACTCATCACTGTCATTACTTTACACAACACAGTACACTTATTCACTATACAACTTAAGCTCATACTAAAAATCCACAGGCACCAGACACAAACTTGACACTAAAATGGGTCCAGACCATGAAAATATTATGTTCAGAGTGAAGACAGTGAGTTTAAAATCCTTCTAATACATGGCCCCTTAGATAAACATATAATAAGAAACAAGGTTTCTAACTCAAGAAATTGCAGTTTCACACCTAGCCTTCGATTTCTTTATGGTTTTCACATTTACAGTGACAATTTTCAGTAATTCAGGTGTCATTTTAACATCTAGAAGTTTTGCTTTTCAATGAGTTAATCAAACATCTTTATGAGTTAGACATGTTAATAGCCAGAAAATTTTAATTTTTTGATTTTTCGTCTGCTCCAACAGTGTTATATTCACCCCAGGTCACTGGCAGTTTCAAGACTACAGTTTATTGCTACATTCTCACACCAAAGCCAAGATGACAGCAGATATTTCTACAAGTATGTAATTATATTTCACACAAAAAAATGTTGCTCACTTAAAATGGAAAAAAGAATTCCTAGCATCTACACAACTGCTTTCAAACTTTCATACAAAGTATTCAATTTAGGTCAAGCCTCCATTTCTTGAGAACTACTCAAAGGGGTCATTCAAAAGGAAGATTCCTGATGTCCCAAAAGAAATGGACGGTTATTATGTCATGACCCCGATTAAATTACAACCAATCAGCTGTTGCCTTGATCATTATGTGGTTCATAAATAAATTACAATGGCATGCACTGTTTGAAAGTTGGTGGGAATTGGCAAAGACATTTAAAATACTTCTTTTGTATGTAAGTTAGCAACATTTTTCATGTGAAAAGTAATTACATACTTGTAGAAATATCTGCTAGTGTCTTCACTTTGGCATGACAATATATCAATAAAGCTGCACAGTCTTAAATATAGAGCTGCGACCCAAGTTTGGTTTAAATCCAACAATCCTAAGTAAAGTGATTCTTCAGAAACCAAAGTCAGGAGAATGGGCAATGGGGGGTGGGGTGGATATAAATAATGTCCTACAATGCTGGAAATCAATCTCATAAATGCATGCCAAAATTTGGATCAAGTCCAACAATCCTTTAAAAAGCTCAGCTGCAGAAAAGACTCTGTGTGTGTGTGTGTGGGGGGGGGGGGGGGGGGAGGGTGATAGGATATGAAGGGTCATAATGCTTCTAAATATATAGAGAAGGCTGTAAATGAAAGTCTTTTCGGGTCTTATCAATACAAGCTGCATACCAAATTTGGTTATAATCCAACAACTCCCAGTAAATTATCTTTTAGAGACCAAACTGTTGATGGATAGACAGACAAGGTGATTCCTATGGGGGGGGGGGGGGGGGGGAGAGCTCCAATGACTTTGTCTAGCGAGGCCCTGTATTGTATTTCATATATGATGAACATTCCTTGTAATTTCATATAATGTATTAATTGACATTATCTACTGATCCAGCTATTGATTAAATGACATTATTTCTATGAAACAATATTATCATGCTCACCATGACAACTGTCTCTTCCATCTGATCCAAAGTTGACAGAGATAAAGAAATCTTCAGTGCCAAGAACATACTCCTCTACCCCTTCTGCTAATGACAACTCATGACTTTTATCTGATTGGTCCAGTACAGTGATGTCATGTTCAGATACAGAAGTTGATTGGTCACTTATGGCGATAATGCTTTCAGTATCTATCTCTGATTGGTCAGCCATGCTGATGTCAGTCTGAGAGTCATCTTCTTTAGTTTCTGATGAATAAAAGAAACCAATTTTTAGATACTATTTATAATTCACTCTTGCGCTAAACAATATATGACTGAATACATTTGAAAATGGGCTGTGCTTTAACAATGCAGGACTGTGCTTTAACAATGCAGGACTGTGCTTAAACAATGCAGGACTGTGCTTTAACAATGCAGGACTCAGGAAAATGACTAGTCTTCTTATCCTCACCAGGTAAAAATTGGCTGTGTAATCAAGAGCTAGGTGTGAAACAACAATTTCTTGAGTTACAGACCTTGTCTCTTATTATATATTTATCTAAAGAATCATGTGTTTAAAGGGTTTTAAATCTGCCATTTTCCCTCTGAACATAATATATTCATGATTCTGACCCATTTTAGTATAAAGTGTGCTTCCAGTATCTGTTGCTTTTTAATAAGAACGTAAGTAGTATAGTGGAGAAATGTACGGTGTTGAGTAAAATGATGACAGGGATGAGAAACTGTTGCAACTCAATCTTTCCAGGGACAAGTGCTTGGTAACATTTTTCCTGAGCAATGCAATGGGAATTAATATGCCAGTCCTACCAAACAATCCCAAGGAAAATTAGGAATGAGTATGACATCATATTTTTTCATCTTAAATACACAACGAAGATTCCAATGAACCTATGTTTCACCTGCAACCCATGCCATGGATGTTAGCTTTTTCTAATATCAATATTTACTGTCTAGCTTGAAATTATGTGATCATTATGACATCATTAACATGATGTCACCTCTGGGCTCAGGAAAAAATGTATCGAGGACTTGTCCCTGGGACGAGTGAGTTGCAAGAGTTACTTGTCCCTGTCCTCATTATACTCAACACAGTTCCCTTCTCCACTATACTCCTTACACTTTTACTAAAGAACTACATTTAAGCTTGATACAAAAATGGGTCAAAACCATGAAAATATTATATTCTAATACATGGATCCTTAGATAAACATATAATAAGAGACTGTTTGTAAATTGAGAAATTGCAGCTGCACAAATAGCCCTTGATTTCTTAGTAATACTCATGTTTACAGTGAAACCTTTCAGTAATATAGGTCTCATAATTTTCTTTTCAACGAGCTATCTTTATGAGTTTGAAATGGGAGAAGTTAAGAGACAGAGAATGTCAAAATATTAGGATTTTTCTCTGGTCAGACATTGTTATGATTGCCCCAAATTACCACTATTTTCAAGACTTTGCAGCTTTATTAATACATTGTCATGCCAAAGTAAAGACAACAGCAGATATTTATATATGTATAAGTATGTAATTACTTTTCGCAACAAAATGTCAGTAACTTGCATTTGAAAGAAGAATTCCAACCATCTCAATTTCCACCAATGTTCATACTAAATGATCCATTTTGGTCAACCTCCATTCTAGAGAGCAACACACAGGTGCCATAAAAAGGAAGATTGCTGATTGGCCAAATGAATTGGAACATTTCTATGTCATTTCCCCAACTAAATTTTGATTAATCAGCTGTTGTATCGACATTATCTGCTTTATAAATAGATTACAACAGCATGCATTGTGTGAAATTTTGTTGGAATCGGCTGAGACACTTAAAATATTCATTTCAATTGTAAGTTGGCAACATTTTTCTTGTAAAAGGTAATTACATAGTTGTAGAAATATCTGTGGGCATCTTCTCTTTGGCATCACAATATATCAATAAAGCTTCAGTCTTAACAATATCGGTTACCTGAGGCAACTGTGACATTGCCTGACCAGATGAAAAATCACTTAAATTTTGACATTCTCTAACTTCTCAGAAGTCTGATTCATTAAGATGTGTGTTAACTCGTTGAAAGGGAAGCTATCTCATCAAAATCATGCCTAAATTACTGAAAAGTGTCACTGTAAATTGCAAACACCATTAACAAATTGAGGGCTCGGTGTGAAACTGCAACATACGTTCATAATATTTACCCATTTTAGAATCAAGCAAACTGTAAAAGAGAACGATGTCATTTACTTTGTGACATGTTCTAGACTTGCAACAAGTAGAAATAAGGCAAAGGTTAATTTTTAATTGACGCACACCAAATGTTAAGCGATGTTGAACTTCAATGCTTGTTACGGGTAGAAAATACACTCATATTTATTCTCAAGGTGCAAATCTGCATCTACTCAACCCATATACCATATATATTCTTGGCCCATGGATGGGTACTTAGTAAAGTTTTACTTGGCCTAGTCAATTTTAACACAGCCAGGACGAGAGGAGGAGTGGTTTACCTGAGCCCTGCACCTTAAACCCATAGTATGTTACCTACAGTGTGTTACCTAAACCTACAGTGTGTTACCTAAACCTACAGTGTGTATGTCTGTATAAGTGTTTAATGGCATCTCAGACCAACAATGTCTATTTGGTGCCAAATACAAGTAGTTCTATTAACTCTGGGAGAGACTTGGTATAAAATGACATGGTTGCAACTATTATCTCACATGCTACATATATATGTATTAGTGTTTAACAGCAACAGATACTTACAAGGCTGAAAACTTTCATGGATACTTAAATTCACTGAAGTGCCTTTGGGTTCTTATAAGGCTGAACATATTTCATGGAACTTAAATTCATTCAAACGCCTTTGGGTTCTGCATTTTTATAAGGCTGAACATATTTCATGGATATATAAATTCATTAAAGTGCCTTTGGGGTTCTTATAAGGCTGAATATCTTTCATGGATACTTAAATTCATTGGAGCGCCTTTGGGTTCTGCATTTTTAAGGCTGAACGGAAGTGCCTTTGGGTTCTGCATTTTTTTAAGGCTGAATGTCTTTCATGGATACTTAAATTCATTTAAGTACCATTGGTTTCTGCATTTTTATAAGGCTAAACATCTTTTGTGGATACTTAAATTCATGGAAGTGCATTTGGGTTCTGATTTTTTACAAGGCTGAACATCTAGCAACCATGAAAATTACATGAATAATATTTCACAAGCAATCATCTTTAAAGTGATAGCTATGTTTCACAATGCAATCACTGATGAGACCATAATTGTTTAAACAACAAATTGTACATTCTGGACATTTCTACAAGTGATATTCCCGATTCTAAAAACCAAGAAAAAATTAACATAGTATTGTGAAGTTTATCAGGATTGTTCACGGCAAAGAAATATTTAATTTTCTGATATAAATGTCTAGTAGAAAATAACTCCCCAAACTGACTCATAATCAATTGAGCAAACTGTCTTCACTGATCTTGTCCCCTTAAGTTTTCACCCTCAACACACTGACATCTGTTTATTTTTTTAAGAAAAAAAACCAAAAACATTTGGGGCCAAGTGAGCACTGTCACAGGAATCCCCCCACCGCCAATCTGAAATGGTATCAAAAATGGATGGGAAATCAAACAAAGTATTTAACAATCTCACCTGTTTGCTGCAATGCTGAATCATTACTACAGTGTTCTAATTACCAGTGGAGAGTCGGCTTAAAAACCATCTACTTTTACAAACTGTCACAGAGTAGCCATCCACTTTTTCAATAGTAACATTTTTTGTTACATTGTTGCATTGACCAGCCTTATACATTTTAAAATCTGTGTCTGCTACATCATCTCAAGCCACAAGTAAAGCTGCCTATGATAAAATTTATGCATTTCTCAGGAACATGCATAAACCTGCTTAACAATCACTGCTAGCCAGAGTAGAACTTTCTCAGAGGGTTGACATAACATGACCTTTCATGCTGATCGAGTAAGTCAATCACATTTTGTCATCCAAACACAGTCACTCATCGATCAATAAGAGGTCACTTCCACTGATGTATAAGAGCTTTTATTACCGCCTCAATGTCGTACTTTAGTTTATGCACGTTCATGAGACACAGGGAAATCTTATCACAGGCAGCCATGTGGGAAAAGCGAGTGTAGTGAATTTTTGCTCATGGCTTGCAACAATAAGTCAGCTACATTAAGGACTATATCATGCAAAGGAAATGGGAGCTAAATGCTCTTCCCAAGGACACACTGAGGCAGCTGGCCCAGGCTGGCCTAAGTTGGTATCAAACCCGCAATCCATGAATTAAAAGTCTGACACTCTACTAACTGTGCTACCCTGCATTCCTCAAACAGTAAAATCTGTCTTTGAAGTCGCCTCTAGTAAGCAATCACCTGTCCTAAACAGCCACATTCTTAAGATTCCTAAGAACTAATTACAGAGAAAACAAACCTGTATTAAGCAGCTACCTGTCTCAGAAGCAAACTTTTTCTACCTACCAGAAATGGCTGCTCAACACAGGTTATACTGTATATGACTGCGAAATCATGAACGCAAAACTTATACAAAGAAACCTATAACATACATGGCATCACTACTGTAAAAGTGATATGCCAACATCTCACTACTTGCTAATGCAGGTGAACAAAAATATACCTTTCTGAATTTGCTAGTGTATGCCTTACCTTCCACTACATCCTCTTCAGGGCCTAGAATCGACTGAACTTCGAGTTTGGCCTCGTACACAGCAGCATTGCAACCATGTCCAATCATCTGTCCAATCTGGAAACAGTCAAGAGATAGATGGGGAAACTGCTCCAATTCGAAACTTGACTTGTATCCTTGGGATGTCTTGCCCAACTCCTGCAGGAAAAGAGGTCAGGAGCATAAACTTTTCACAACTCTAGCAAAGAAAATAAATTTGAGAAAATATACTTTTATGGTGAAGATGCGAGAAAATACATTGTGTATTACCTACCATATATGCTCGCTTATAAGTCCAATTGCCAACTGCACAGACCCAGATCTGCTGACACATAATGCATAACAATATCACAAAAATCCTCTAGATCTTTCACTTAAATTGTGAGATATATTCAACAAAGACATGTCTGCACAGACCCAGATCTGCTGACACATAATGCATAACAATATCACAAAAATCCTAGAGATCTTTCACTTAAATTGTGAGATATATTCAACAAAGACATGTCTTACAAACCGAATCCTGTCATAATAAGATGTAAAACATATACAACAAATGAAACAATAGCAAGCTGAGTGAGGTACAGCATACACATTACAATAACTGTCAGCTGTTCATTAAGCCTAACAAGTAGATAGGAGGAATGGTTGAGTTTTTAATCGTTTCGATTAAATAGAAGAGTTTCAGTTATTGCAAACCATGTACACGTTGAGAAATTTTGGTAAATGTTGCAGCCTTTATCAGAAGATGAGAAATAATATAAGGTAATACATTATATTGTTAAACTTAAATGGGGATGGACAGGCTTTTTCTGAGCATGTAAAATAGTGTGCTCCTTAAGCAGAATTTCAACTGCAATTACATTATTATTGAAAATGCAAAAACATTGATAGTGGGAAATTTGCAGATCTTATTGTTTGATCAATATACTGAAAATAGCTCACTCTAATCTGATCCATAACAATCTCCTCCTCATTTTTGAAACTACTGAGTACGGCCAATCCAGCAAAAGCTAAAAGTGGAGTTGAGCCACGTCCCCATGACCTCTGTGCCGCCTGTCGTCTCAACTCACTTGCCAGAGACTGGTAGTAAACTCTGGGTATGATCTTGCTGAAAAGGGTGCTTTGACTGTGAACAAATTGGGGAGGTTGTTGGGATGAATGTTGCTGGACATCTCCTTTTTGATGCTGTAAAACCTGTAAAATGACATAGCCATAAATTTCAATTAGGAAATCAAAATATGAGCATTGTGATAAATCTGTACCATCATTAATTTCGGCTATATTTTCAACATTGCATTTGGGGTCAGGAAGCAATTTTAGAAAACTACAGAGATAAGGTCATAGAATATGCTTAAAATTACAAATATCAGGTATAATTCTAATCCAATAATGTTTTAATTACCTGCATTTCCTCACCAAAACAGTTTTGTTTTATATATTTTTTTTAATGAAATCAATTAAGCTTATCGTAAACTTTTTAAAACAATATGGTTTTTACGATAAAATGTGGACTACATTTTTTTCTTCTAACTTTTACCTTTTATTTGATATTTCTTTGAAAGATTTTTGACATCTTTACCTTTTACCTTGTATCTTGTGGGACTACAAGTGTACATTTAATCAGAATGGTTTACCTTCATAAAGTCTGTTGCAATTTTGTATCTGTAAATTTTTTTTGCTGGAAGTTAATTTTTATTGGCACTATATAGACAGATTTGTGCTGACATGCCGTAAAATGCAACACATACATACACATCACCAGCAAACCCTGACAGTAGTTACCAAACAAATTCATCCAATCCCTGACACATTTTGTTGCCAGAGAAATTTAAAATTTCTATGTCCAAAGTTTGAACAATCAAGATTCTTTGTCCAGTTGGATGCATTATTTGCTGTCAGGCAAATACTCTTTGCCAATAGAAATCAATGTCTCATGATTGTCTACCACAAGTAGGCAAGTCTCACATCATCACCAACCAAGGCAACAGTCATGGGTGAATGGGAGATTACCACAAAATCATTGCTAAAATAAGAAATTAGATCATTCCCGTATGTTGAAATTACCAACTGAGCCTCATGTCTTGTAGTTCTTGCATCATATCAGTGTGTTCAGAAATACACTAGCCAAAAGAAAGTTGAGAGACATTTCAAAATGAAAACGTTATCTATTTAATTAACAGTTTTGAACGTGACATGTATTTAATAATGAACGAACACTGGGGTAAAATGTACCATGTGGATCTAAATAGGATTTTTAACGACAATAATAATTATACAGTATGACCCTGCTATAGCACGCTTCGTTATAGCACGAATTCGGATATAACACGATCGCCGCATGGCTCCCAAAATTTCATCTATTTTTTCGTACATGAAAAAAAAAAATTTGTTTCTCAAAGTACGAAAAATAATGTGTAAACAATTAATTTTCATTTTGGGGAAGAGATCGTGTATAAATTCGGATATAATACGATCGTGGCGTGGCTACCGAAATTGTACAATAACTTCACCAATTTCTTGAACTACTGCAAAGTTTTGTGCCAAAATAAACAAGAGTTTGATTTAATAATTTGGCAAGCTGTATTGTATTCTTGAAGAAAAAGTGTCTTATGATTGCATCTTTCATTATATGAATAAAGATGCTGAACATTTCTATTTGTGAATGTTCATTTCAAATGTGTCAGTAGTCAATCACTGCACTTGGATCTTAGTTTATTTCTGAAAGATGTCAGCTCATTTTAAAGCTGATAAGTGTTAATCTTATTATTACTGATACATGAACAATAAAGTCATTAAGTCTTCTTTGTGTTTGTCTTCAATACATTTCTGCGTACAATCGTTGTTCAAACAATACCTGACATGTGTTTGCTCATTCAACTGCATACACAGCCAAGCACCAAACAATGCGGTGGTTGATAAAAGATTCGCACCTGAAGTTATAAATCAATTAATTTAAGTCATTGACAATCATCAAAGTCAATCTCAAAGCTAAAGGTTGTTCAAACCATGCGGCAATGATTTATAAAACATAAAAAAAAAAAGAAAGCCGCCAACGCACACACGTGGCTTGGTGGTGTTGTTAGAAAATTGTCACGCAATCAGTTGACCAGTGAATAATATTGTACATTCCCTATAAAAATGACCCCATTGTTGATTTACAATTATTCTTGCTGTAGTCGTTCAAACAAATAGGTGTCAGAGTTTTAATTAGTGGTTATTTACAATGGATAACAGTACACGGAAATGTAAAGCTTTTACTGTTAAAGAGAAGCTTGAAGCCATGAACAGGATTACGTCCGGTGTTTCCACAAGTCAGATTTAATTCCCAAGTGATATTTCCCAAGTTATCTGCCAGTGCACGTGGGCCAATAAGCCTTTGGCTTGTAAAAGCACTCACTTTGTTTTCAAGTTGACAATCCTTTTGATCGAGCCGCGATTCTAATACTTGCTCAGTGCCAAGTAGAGTTCTACAACTTCCTGTGCATATACTTTGACCTTAATCCCTTAGCTGGCACCACACTCTTTGTTTTCGCACGTAACAACCCTTTGATCAAGCCGCGAGTTTGATACTTATTCAGTGCCAAGTAACAGAGGGTGGTTATTTGTACTCCCTTTGATCTTGCCGCACAATTGACACGTGTCCAGTTGCATCCTTTAATAGATTTCTGACTTTATGATCAAAGTGTTACTTGCAAGAGCCCAAGCTCATTCTCTGCATAAGCACCTGCATATGACAGTAAAGCTGAGGAATCGGAGTCGGACGAGATTTACGATGACTAGATGACGATGTAGAATTTCAGAACTTTATCAGACAATGATATTATACTTCTGTGTGCATATTTTCGATGGAATTATTATGGACTCTCTCCTACGCATGCCATGAGATCGGTTGGTGAGTACACGTGTTGATCCTTTAACTATTTATGCTATACAATAGACATGTACATACAAATGTACCAATGCATGGTTCTCTGAAAAAAGTAAAATATTATATGTGCAATCTCTGTTTTCACTTCATGTGTATTTCTCGTTTAATATGCATTGATTTAAGATGGTAACTGTGCCAATGAAGCACGTTGTTTTAAGCCCACAATTTACCCCCCCCCCCCCCATTTTTTTGGTGCATGCATCATTTTCTTCAGCTAAATGACTTGGTTTTGTCTAGGTTGGTTATAGCACGGTTCAGGACATAGCACGATCTCGTTTTGTGGACCCCGACCATCGTGCTATAGCGGGGTCCTACTGTAGTAATAAATAATAATAATAATTGTTATTATCATTATTAGATATTAATAAATAATAATAATAATAATAATATCAAGTCCATCTTTTCCTTTTTATGATGAGCCATTCCAGAAATTTCAGGATTTCTCTGACTATTTTGTTATGAACTTGAAATCAAAATAAACTTGAAAAAACATCTGTAGAAATTTAACTATAAACAATGATATGATCAAATCTTAAAACTGTATATCTTTTAAAAACTAAAATGCTTTTATGACTTTTTACAATTATGGTGTATGCAGGAGGTGTGTGTCATTTTTAAAAAAAAAGTACTGCAATCCTATTATGGACCAGTATTGCACTGAGCATGGGATTGTGAGTTTCCCATAAATTTTGGCCCTATGCCCCCCAAATCTGACCATTGTGCTCCCCTTGGTCCATTGTTTCATCCATTACTTATAATGAAAACAATTAAATTGTGTGTGGCTTCCAGAGTTGTGGGACAGGGGATCACAGTGTTCCTTGCCCAAAAGATCCTAGATGTAACATTGATGGCTAGTGAAATTCAATCCCAGTAACAAATACATCAATAACAAGTCAATAATTATGAATTTCATGTGCTATTAGCCAATCCAGATATTTATATTTTTTTTTTAAAATGAACTGCCATTTGAAAATACCCTCCAGCTGAGATGACCTGTTTAACTGTTTTAATCGCCAGTAAATCCCCTACCTTGTTGATGTTTTACATAATTTTCCAAATTTGAGTTTACAAGGAGAGTTGATCAATGAAATCCCAATCACACTCTAAGAAAATAAGAAGGTTCCATTGCTTTTAGCAAGCCATGAACTAATTAGGCAAGGACACTGACATTATAATGCATTTATGTTGCTGCACAGTTATTGTCGAACAGATAAACACAAATGTGGAACACAGATTATCATGATCGATGTAATGAAAATGGACCGAATGGGAAGGAAAAGTCCACACTCTAGAGACTTCATAAAACGTGACATTAAAAAAGTGACATTGGCATCTTTACTCCAGGCCATAACAGAAATGAAAACAGCATGGATAGTAACAGATATAATTTGTGTAATCTAGATTCATCAGGCTTGTTGAATGAAATGGAAAAAATGTATTGGACCCTCCAGGTGATTCCAAATTGGATGGATGGAAAAATGGGTGGATTTAGAACAAAAACCAATGCTCTACTCAGTAGAGATTCCATTCAATGTACAAATGAGTGATGTGCTATATGTAAACTAGTCTTTTCAACTCAAACTTTGTTTTGAAAGATCATGTAAAAGACAAGGTATTTTCCAATACTGATCAATTTCACTTTCAGGAATTAAAATTATTTTATTCAGATTTCTGTAACCACCCTTTTTATTTTTTAAAAAAATTGTATTTATTAATCACTCTTGAAAAACAGATTTTCTATTTGTAATTGAAATTTCTTTACTTCTTGCAGAATGTAGCCATTTAGTTTAAAGCAGTATGGATTTGATAACACCACCCATTCATGGCATTGTGTACGTTGTAGTATAAAAGCCATTTTGATACATGTTATCTTTCTGTCCTCTTTTTAGCATATTCACCTGATGTGTCAAGTGCAAATGTACTGTTTTTAGAAGCGTATATTTTATCAGAAGAGTACATTATCCGCATATAAAAAGTACTGTAAAAGAGAACACTTATCAGCAAATAAACGTACTACTGGGATTAAGTTCTGAAACAGTCAATGTCACTACCTCTGGATGTTGCAAATACCTTGAATACCGTTTGGTCTTTTTAAAGTCATCAAAATTGATGTGGGTTGGATATTGTCAGTTTTTTTCTTCTAACAACAGCAAAATACGTCATATTTTCATACTTTGTTAAAGTCTCTTATAAATATGAATTTTATACTCCAATATGAATGAACATACCTGGCATATTCACAGACAGTGTGGGGGGCTTTGGGGGGGATTCAAAAAGTATGTTTTGAGGTCCCAAGGGGGGTCAGTGCATGTGACCTAAAAATGTGATGTTGTCCAATTGAAAATAAGTTATCTTTTCATATAAGCCTATATAAAATTACTGGAAATTCAAATTTGATGAAGCATCGAATATACTTACAAACCAAAACTAGTTGGTAGATTTAGCATTGTTCAATATTATCACCACACACATCTGCCCCTACTCACATAACCACAACCACATAGACATTAAATAATAATAATAAAAAAAGTACCAAGTTTCTGTCTTTAAAATCCATTGCACAGTGGAATATTTTCTTAATCAGATGCAGTCTGCTCTCAATAGTTCAGGGGAGGGGGGGGAGTGAAGATAATACAAATGTCATTTATGTGCATCTTGGCACTCATTTGAGACTGGATGGTACTGTTGTTCAAACTTCCCCGAAAATCTTTTTGAATTTTTCTCAGCATTTAAAATTATCTTTCTGCATCTACATTGCAGTGAGGGAAGAAATGATAAACATGCTGGGTGGTGTTGCTATGTAAGGCGGTGAGTGTTAAGTAACCACCATTTCACAGATTACTTAATTGGCTGAGAATAGCTAGGATGATGCCATGTCAAGTCCTTTGAACACTGCTTTGAGAGAGCCCATTCGCCTAATTTGTATAGGTAAAGTCGAACAACCTAATCATAGAGATGCGTGTTAAAGAACAAAAGTTATTACAATCATTGCCTTAAATGAGAATGTTCAAGCTATCATTATTACAGATTACTGGCAAGTTTGTGATCAGCGGCAATATTTCTTTCAAAGGGGATTTTACTCTAAATATAAAATGCAAAACAAGATTATTTCAGTAGTCTGAATAGTGTCCAAGTGTGTTTCATTTTTTAAGGCAAAATGTCGAAATGCAGCTGTAATTTAGGAAAAGATGAGCTGTCTGCAAAACAAGCAAAGCCCAGTTTCACTAAATTTCGTAACTCCTGGATCGAGTTTGACTTTGTGAAGAGCAGTAGCAAGGGGAGCATATTCCTTTTTGCACACACTGCAAACACCATATTGACAATAGTCATTTTGGAGTGTACGACATAGCAACACCACCCAGCATGTTTATCACTTCCTCCCTCACTGCAATGTTGATGCCTTTTAATAGACTCCATGATAATCAGCTTATAAACTGACCCCAGGTTAGTTTTGCATGGACTCTAAGCAGAACTGTTTACTGTTTATACAGACTACATGCTGGGTTTTTTTGTTTTGTTTTTTCTTTTGTTCCAAGATTATTGAAAATCGTGTTTTTCAAAACACGGCCGTGTCGGGGGTTTGAGAGTCGAAAATCGAGTTTTTCGCGTGACACGTCGTCTTGTGGTAGGTATGTAAGAGAGTCAGTGGCAACTTATTTTTATAATGTAATTTGTTTAATTTTTTTTTTTTTTTTTTACTTCAGAATTTAAGAAGACAATATTTAAGTTTCAAATATGAGCTGATCAAAATGAGCAATTCTGGACTAAAATTAAAGATGACTGATTGGACTTCAATTTTGTCGTTATCTACCTGGTATTTAGCCTTGACTCGTGTCCCATGATGTTGTGTCTTGAAGATGTCCCGAACAAATTCTTTTCCAGCATGGACCAAGCGACTGAAAGCTATTCGTGCAGTCATCTCCGTGCCTTGCGTCGCGGCAAGGGCCACGAAAGGCCCTGTCACGACGAAGGAGCTAAATACAGTCAATTTGAATGCTGAAATGGAACGTATAGATGATGAAATAATATTGCAAGTCCAAATTGCGCAGCCATCAAAAAATATTTCTCGAAATGTGAAGGACGTGTTTTGGTTTTGTTACCTACTAAAAGTTTGTTGTTGTTCGTATAGGAGTGAATAGACAAAGCGAAAAGAAGCGACAAGGAATTTCCATGCTGATGAGTGGAACGCAATTAATAAGTTCCTGATTCACAATTTAGGGTACAATGACGTATAGAAAGGATAGGAAACTAATCGGTGACACAATTTAAGAGAAAATAAATTAAATTATATCACTTTGAAAGATGTGAGTGAGGAAATAAGTCAAACGATTTACGGTCATTATTAGACCATTTACAAAATAGAAAAACGGTATCCAAATAGGAAATATCAGAAGTGTATTTTTAAATATTAGCAAGAGGATCCCACAAGATTTTATTCTTGTTCCAATAACTGTGCATATTTGCTATCAATTTTATGTTTTACTATATAAACAAACCAAAGCTCCTTAACCACTCGGATAACAATACACTTTTCTACGTATATGAAAATAATGAGATATCCAAAGCAACCCTGGAAAAAAAATAGCCTAAATTTATTAAATTGTTTTCATGCAATCAAAAGGAAGCAAACCCTAACGAATTCAAGTCAAAAACGATTGGGCAGCAGCAATACAAAATAAAACCAGTTTTAATTTTGGATGGTACATCAATACAAGCTAAAGAATCTGTAAAATTATTTTGGTGCCGATATTGACTGTTTACTAGAATTTGATATATACGTCAGCAGTATTTGTAAAAAGGCATCAGAACAAATAAATGCTCTCAAGTTTGTAGGTAAATACATTACATTTGAAGTTAAAAAAGGCATTATATATATATCATGAGTTTATTATTGCAAACTTAAATTTCTGTCCAATAGTATGGCATTATTTTTTATTTTTTCGTTTTAATTTATTTATTTTATTTTATTGGGAGGGGGGGGGGAATCAATTATAAAAACTCCAGGGCTCTAAACTTTTTATTTAATGATTTTAACAGTATTTTTATAAACTAGTTTTTAAAAAAAGCGAAAAGATCTACAGTACACTTACGCAGATAGAGGCAGATGGTGCTAGGCCAGAACCATACACAACAGTTTATGGTTTAGGCCCGCTCATATTAAAGATTTAGTAAATATAAAATTCTGTAAATACTCATTCAGATAGAAAAGCATCATCGATATACCAAGAGTGCGGACAACAAGGTGTCGTGTACAAGTTTTAGCTATGCAGTCGCCATGCTGTGGAATTCCCTACCACAGGGACATGCCTGCAGTTATAATATAGTTCGAAAGATTCGTTACTTTTTGGGAAAGGTGAATACCAAAAATGTAGTGCTTGTCACAGTATTAATGGTAATGCCACGAGCTTGATTTCGTGCGTAGCAAATGCCATTTTTTAAATTGCATCCTTTTATTTTGTTTGCTTGCTTGCCTACTGTAGCGGCTTACTTTTTAAAATCATTTGCTGATCTGATTAAATTGATTTTGATTTTGTTACAAATTTATTTGAAGACTGCTTTTTTAAATATAAAATATCCTAATTTCCCAGATGTTAGCTTTCTGCTTGAGGTTTTAATTTTTCTTAGAAATTACTTTAGTTGCTTTATGTCTTGTGGCTACTTAGTGCTGTCTGTTTATATCTGTGCACTGTAATATATTGCAACACGCACAGGGGTTCTTCTACCGAGCGAATCAAACACCTGCGTGAGGTTGGGCTGGAAGTCCCTTGTTTTCCCCTATTTCCAAGGACTTCCCGACAACATTTGTTGTCAACTGGAAGTTCTCGTAACGCGCCAAGACTAGAAACAATTTTTCTCTAATCAATAAATAAATGACCACAATGTCACAACTATAACTTCACAATTGCATGGCTTTTCCTTGTTAGCATGCCGTGGCATGAAGGACATAACAAAATTCAAACACCCAATGCAGGGAACTATTTTCCGATTCCATCCCTGGGTCAATAAAAACAACAGTCTGAACTACGTTTCGCACGTGTACTTCCACCAACTGCTACAATGAAAGGCATCTCCAATTATTCCATGGCACAAAACAGAAGTTCTTGTCACGAAATCTCCCACCGAAAGGCACAATCAATCAAAATCTCTGAATTAAGATAGGAACTACTTGGCTCCATGCTCGCTTATGCTAGTCTGTCCCCATCTCAAACTACAAAACCAATCCATGCCATTGCAAAGTCTCTTAACAACTGTAAGTATGACGTTTGTTCCTAGAA
Source organism: Margaritifera margaritifera (assembly GCA_029931535.1). Taxonomy (NCBI): domain Eukaryota; kingdom Metazoa; phylum Mollusca; class Bivalvia; order Unionida; family Margaritiferidae; genus Margaritifera; species Margaritifera margaritifera. The sequence goes on along the minus strand of JAQPZY010001640.1, from coordinate 5,332,036 downwards.
ATTGGCTAATTACTCGGGCTGGGAAATATTTTCCCAACACCGACTTCCTATAATCAAACAACTAATCACTAAAATCTAACGAACCTATAAATGGAGACTTAAACACAAATGGAACATACTCGAATTTATTAATATATATATATATATATATATATATATATATATATATATATATATATATATATATATATATATATATATTATATATGTGTGTGTGTGTGTGTGTGTGTGTGTGTGTGTGTGTGTGTGTACACTACTGTCGCTGTCTGATGTGAAATGTATATGTGTGTACGTGTAGATAAATTGTTCTGTTGAGCGTGTATTGTCAACTGTGCTGTTGAAAATTTGTTATCTTTTAATTTATCGATTAATTCATGTTTTATCGTCGGTAGGAAAAGTTCATAAGAGTTCATGTCTTATTTGTTTTAGCGTGTAACGACATAATCCGTTCGCAGCCCAAATGTTTCGCCTCCAGTCCCCCCCCCCCCCCATTTTTATGTCCGGGATATTTATTTAAAATCAATAATAAATAATTGTAAATGTAAAGATAGCATAATTTTCCCATCTTTCTATCAATTCTTTTTTTATTATTATTATTTGGTATTGAGATTGTTTTGCTTGATTACGTGTACAGCAAGAGGTCTAAGTTAAATTCTTGTTCTTGTATTCAGTATATGTAAGTGACATTCACGCAATAAACAACAGCATCTGCCCACGAGAAAAAAGTCTCTTGAAAATGAATCTAACAATTCTGTTTAGATAATATAGCATTGCATGGGATGCGAAACAACTAGCGACAAAACAACTAGGGATCGAACCGACCTGTTCCAGAAAGATCCGAAGTACGAAACGATATAACAGAAGTGAAAATGTTATCAGCAGCCGTACTGGAAGACATCTGATAGATTTCATTTTCTCGCAGGAAAATGTTGTAAAACACTCCTGAAAAATAGCGGAACTTACATTCTCTAATAAGTGTCTATACCAAGAATGGTGGTATTGAGTTTATCTCAGTATGCCGTGTTGAAATTAAAAGCAAAATTCGCTCGAGTTGTTTTATAGCAACTGCCAGCTGTTCCCCCCCCCCACACACACACACACACAAACACACACAGATTTATGACCATGTTGTCTAAAATCACCTTACTACACAAAAACAATTATAACAGTTAAAGCAAAATAGAAATAGATAACAATGAGTATAAGTAATACGTCTATTGACAGTCTTGACATAATTACATTAAAAAAGACGATCTTTTTTTCGCGTGGACTTGGTAAATAAATGATTACATCAAAGAAATTTCCAGTACTCTGACTTTACTTACCACTATAACATTACTGGACCAGTCAAACTCATCGGCATTTTTCCACAACTTAAAATCGCTCGAACAATCAAACAATGACAATTAAAGAATACAAAATAATAAGTTGCAATTTTCAAACACCATAAACAACAACACAAAACAGACAAAGGTACATCTCTTAATACGATGAGAAGTACAGTTGGTGACTGTTTTTTATTTATCTACACCGTGAACATAATCTGAGGTACAAGATATGTTTTATATATAAATCGAGACTATATCTAAGTGGTAATTAGAAACCAAGGATATTACACGGTGAAAGTGGTCGTGGTGACATTTTTTTATAGTGTGGACTACATATAAGTTTAGAACACTGATATAAAACACAAGTTAAAATCGTAACCTGATTTCGACTTCCTTTCCGTATGTTATTTATTGTGATTTTTAAAGTATTATCGTACCAGAGGAAGAAACTTGCGAACAGCAAAATGATGTTCCGTAGGGACACCTTCTCGCAGATGTCGAGGTCTGCCGAAACAGGGCACCGATAGTGATGAAAGATTATGGCCAATAAAAGCAGCCAAGCACATCCGATCAGGGTTTTATATTTATCTCAAATCAATTCACAAAAAATATATACTAATAGTTTACAGAGGACAAAACTGTATTTAAGTATTTTATGATGCTTTTAGCATTGGAAAACTAGCGTATGGATAATTAAGACCAAAACAATATGAAAAAACCTACGATGTCCACAGATGAAAATGAAGAAAATTTCTACTAAACAAATACTAGTATATGCTATAAGGGAAAGAAATAATTGAGATCAAAGTTCGAGACCACAATTACTTAACAGGCAATCATAGAGGTCCGTAGCATAACAAATGCAATTTGAATTTTAAATGAAAAAAAATACATACCATTATTCAATCATAATTTGTCGGATTATTCAAGTCATCTTTTGATTAAAACATAGCTTAAAATGATCCAGAGGAAGAGGTTAAAATCAGGTTTGTAGAAAGACTTGGATTCATAGTACAGAAAATAGAACAGCAGGCTAGAAATTTAAGTGATGAAACGTTCACATAAAAACATACACAGTGAACAAACAACACGCAGTCTAAGTAGTTAAGGAAGGTCATTTACCCATAGGAATACATGGATAGATTTGAAGCGTTCGATAAAATAGCTATATCACCCAAAGATTTTTTTTTTCTTTTCTTTCCCAGTTTACACGATTGAAACAGATCAAATGACAAATATCAGTATGTTCTGTATATCATGGAACATTTTATCTGGAAGACTTGGAGATGTACATGACTATCACGTAAAGAAAGATGCATTATTGCTAATTTACATTTTGAGAAATGTAGGAGTGTCTTTATATAAAAAAAAGTCGTTATTACAGTGCTCCAGTATTAGCACATGATGCAACATTAAAAACATCATGTGTCGAATTAGAACTCTTGACAAATTATGACATGTTCTTGATGATTGAGAGTGGTGGAATAGGAGGTGGATTTAGTAAGATACCACATATATATGCTGAAGCAAAATCATGAATACTACTTTGAAAAGATGGTCAGATAAGAAATTATGGTGATTACTAAGGTCATAGTCAAGGTAATTCATTATGTATTTTTAATAACAACCTATATGTAAAGGCCATGAGCCAATACAAAAATTACATAGGTAACAGTATTCATTCACAACAGACAAATACGAAAATAAGGTATGTAAATGAATACAGGAATGTATCGAAATTTGTTTTTTTAATCACTGGGGAAATTACCAGGAAATGCATTTATTCAGATCATACAGTCATAATATCGTAACTTTTAAATGAATAAGATTGTTTTGTCTATGTATGGCAACAAGCGTTTATTATCTGACAATGTAAATACATTTACCTATGGACATGTAAGCATGCGAGAGGAAATGTGTATCAGAGCTGTGCCTACTGCATACGGACACGACGTGTCCAGTCTGGAATTATATGGTTTGCTTTAAACACATACTATATTGATTTTTTGTCCTTACTGTAAACCACCTCAAACCCCGTCCCCCAATCCCACTCCATCCCCCACCAATAAAAAAGAAAAGTATGTTCTCTCTAATGCATTTGATACAGTGTTGCACTTATTTTGTATAAGTCAGTCATACAGATATTTCAAAATGTCTAACACAAAAATATATTGGTTGCTTTCTTTTTTACATCATCAATATTGGCACTATCATTAAGGAGAAGCAAAGTATTGGTTCATTGACGCACATCAACCAGTAACTCCAAAACACCTATCTACTTTAGCTTCGAATCAACGTTACATCCTTGAGTAATCACTTTCTCTTGTAGGTCTTGTTGAACAGAGAAGTTGCTAAGATGATAACGATGTAATTAAAAAGTTTATATATTCCGTGTCTAACAGGTTTAGTGCACGGTTAGTCACTCCACACACTATCATATTGTTAGGTACATGTAAGTAAAGGCGTTGCCATACTTTAAAATCCATTTGTCTGTAGGTAAAAGATACGCTATTTATCGTGTTAAACGTATATCAAAGATAAACGTTGCACCTTCGTTACAAGGCACACGTTGCCTCTGACACGATCCATACCTAAAACATAGTTGATGATAACCGATTGTTATGAATATATACATGAGCATTTAAACTAAAATATATAAACATTTTGTGAGCATCTATATTTTTAATTTGTTTTGATTTGTCGGTGGATAACTCGTTAAACGTTAGCTAATTTATGACCTTTACTGTGCAGTCTGTTATGTAAATTAAAACGGGTACAATGGTTATTGGTATAAAAGTTATTAACATTAACGTTACTAATGTATGTATACAATGGTTATTGGTATAAAAGTTATTAACATTAACGTTACTAATGTATGTATACAATGGTTATTGGTATAAAAGTTATTAACATTAACGTTACTAATGTATGTGTGCTTGTGCTGTTTATCGGCGAAATACTTTGAGGTTTCTGCAAACAAATGCCTCAGTTGAAAACCCCTTGAATAAAAACCATAAATGGAAGACCTTTTATAGTCATTGAGATTTTTCTTTTATATGGCTGAATTTAAAAACTCTTCTGGACTACTTTCTCCATATATTTTGCACAGTATCAAAACACCCTTTAAACTCATTCCTGGATAATCATATGTAAAATTTGCTAGAGTTGTATTGGCTTCTATGGCGATAATTCTCTCTCTTGTCATGTAGTCATAAAAGAAAGCAATTCCATATCTTTTCTTCTCAGTACTTCCTAGCGCCATTTAACCCTTCTGTTGATTTAGTAAATATTATATTAAATCTGAAATTATGTGGAAAAGCATAAGGATGCAATGGACAATGATCTTTAAGAATCAAAAGTCTGATATTTTTCTAAACTTTTTCTATACACCGCTAATTGTGCAACTTAAGTACCAGTACTTTATCAATTACCTGCCACTGCTCATCGCTTTCTCAATTAATCGTTCATGTTACTTTGCTCAATCTTGTTTGTTCTAACTGAATAATGTAACAACAAATCTTTGCATACAGTGAAAATGTTGTAGTCATTCACCTTGAAAGACTATCACTTCTATTGGGTATGATGGTGTCTTTTACGTGTATTCTTTCTTTCTTTTTCAGCTGTATCTGAATGCGAGACCATTAGCTTTTACTCCTCCAATCGCTATTGCTGCCGCAACTTTCGCTACTTTAAAATCAGAAATTTTCTTTTGGATTTAATTTTCGTTATTTCCATTCATTAAAAAATCCACGAATTTAAAACCAAACGAAACGTTTACTAGCCCATCATTATGGTCATCATTGAACGAATCCACGAAATTTTGACCCCACGAAATTACTTTCCGGCGAAAAACAAAGGAATTTTCAGGTTCTTCTATATATATTTAACTAAAAGGTTTGCTTTTGCAAAACATTGTATTATTATTTTATTTTATTATCTATATTGCTAAAATTTATTATATTTTAGAGTAACAAATTATGATGTACCTGCTAGTTTTTATTTTACATTCGGACTAATGAACTGCTTTTTTGTATTGCAGTCCAAGTATTAAAACACTATTATCTTTATGACAGAATGTATGTGATTCTTTAACACTGTAAAAAAGGTCTTTTTGGATAAGCACTTTCTTTTTAGCTTCAAATGATTAAGCAACACGTTGGCTGTTAACCACTAATGTAATATTAACAAACCAATCCAAAGAAGAGCCAAAGCTCTTACGAGTTCAATTTTGCAAACTCATACAATTTGTGTGTAATCCTGATTCTTTTATTTTGACGACGTATTGCTTTACTTCATATGTTGCGTGTTGCTTGTATTCAACAAAATTTGATAGTGCATTGTTAAATTCATAACTGTTACCTTCTTTCTGGGGGGCAATTTCAGACTTAAAAGCATATGACAACACCAAATGTCTAGTGGTTTTGATAGAAGATCGGCGGGGTGATGGTGTTTATTTAAAAAATGAAAACTACGTCATTTAAATCCACACTCAACTCGGTAATATCGGTATACTCTAAAGCAATACACATCTAGGCATTAGTTTAGTTTTCACCTTTTTGCTATGACCGACTTTTATTTTTAATTTAACCATTCTAGCACCCAAATGCAATACCTTTTATGTATTTCCGTGTTCAATTCTCTCGTGAATGTATCTATGTTTTCGGTTATGTTGTTTAACTGCATTAGTTTTATTATTTAATGCAAGTGTCTTTTTCATCCATTTCAGTTCTGAATGCATCTGTGTATGTTGCAAATGTTTGTTCCAAATCATTTCAATATTTGCTCATTCGTTTTATCAATTGTCTCCTTTATCATTGCTGTCCTGTACCACACTGATATAATTAATTATTTTTTCATCAACATATTCTTTTGTATCTGCTTTTGTATATTTTAACCTCCGCATGTAATTTGTTGCAAAACTCAGCGAATGCAACGCTTTTTATAGTTTTTATCTTCTTATTGACATATATAACAGAAAACTCGTAGGTTGCTTTCATAGATTTTATTGTGATTTCATTAACATTTATATTGTTTTTTTGTTGTCTCTCCTTTTGCACATATCATTTAAATAGTTTCTTTTTCTTCCACTCTGACAGTGTATTAGTGTTAGCTATTTTCTTATTGTTGCACTCAGTAATTTTTCTGCTAAAATAATTTATTACATTTTAAATTTCTTGCTCGTTTTGTTGTATTTTATTAGTAAAATCTTTTTTGTAACTGTTTTAATTAAGATTAAAAAGTGTGTTAGTATTCAAGAGTACTTTAAAATGTATCCATATCGCTTTCTAAAGCATCATTATCATTGTTTATCATCTGCTCAATTGACTGTAAATAATGTTGATTATATACTGTTGTCCTCATCTGGCAAGGTTCTGCTGTCCAGCCTCTTTTCTTCTTTTTTTTTTGCGATTTCTAGGTAAGGTACAACAGCTGATATGGCTCTTTGTCACTCTAAAAACAAATCATGTGCACCAAAAAAGAAATGTCTGTTCTCATCAATCGATTTTTATGTTGAGGTTTGGTTATTTCTTTCATTACCGCTCTATTCAATGACTTTTAATATTTTGCCAAGTTGCTCCCTCTATGTTTTATTACTTTTAAATTATTATCCTCCAAAGTCTTATGTATTCGTTCGATAGGACGTATTTGTTACCAACTGACTAGTAGTTGCATCATTTAATTTAACAGGATCATGAAAGTTTGTAATGTAGTTATTGCTGAAGTGAAAAACACTGTTAATGTTTTGACCTTATGTCAGTTCTATTTCCTCGATGTTTGTCTCGATGTTTCAAAGTAACATGATTTCACTAGGTCTTCTTAGAGATTTCTCTGTCATCTCTTTACTATTAACTAAACGTGAAAAAACATATGTTACAGGCATACCGTGAAAATCTATCACCTTTCCATATTCATCTTTTATGCTGATATTCAGTTGTACCTCTCGGTAATTGCTTGTAATGCCCACTATCATTGTATTAAACAAAATCTCAGTGAAAAACATTTGTAAAGGTAAAAACTCTTACAAATACGAATAATTAGTGCTATTTATCTCATCAATGAAAATATATAAATGTTTGGGTTTCTCAAATCAACAAACTATATAGATTCAGTAGATGTCTGTTTAGATAAAAGGCTATTGAATCCTAAAAATGTTGAGTTGTAGTTAGTTATGCACGCCGTGTAATTATTACCCATAGTGACGATAACGTTTGAATTCAGTTTCAAACATTCAACATCTTTACTTTCTACGTTGTCATCATTTGCACGCACATTTCAGGTTTGAAAAAAAAAATCTGAAACTAAAACAGTCATTGTTTCGTTCTTGTCGTTTATTTACTTGAAGATCTTGTTTGTATTTTATTTCATCGGAAATATTTTTGATACCCAACAAAAAATCTATTCTTTGCAACGAAATCTAAAGTTTGCCATTTCTGTTATCAATTGGATTGGTAAAATAGATTTATTTCTCAGAGAAACCATCGATTGTAAGGATCAATAAAGGTTTGCTGTTTTCTCAGCAAAACATTTTTATAGGAGAACTTTAAACAGACTAGATTCAAGGTTTCTATTTAATTTGTAACCTTTGTTGTAAGCTTTTCCAAAACAGAGTTACTCTCAAAGCTTCTTGTATGTCTTTCTTTTTAGATTTATACCCCTCCTCTAAAACAAATTCTCCCCCCCCCCCCCTCCCACTCCACCGAATGTATCTATTTATTCATTTTTTGTATTGTGTATTTTCCAGATTGCACGTTTATCTGTTTGTATATCAGTTGTACTTGGAGATGATTAAAATAAACTGTTTGTAGTTTATTTCATTATCAATGATCGCCTTGCTTTTCATTCGATAATACTGTTGAACTTAGTTATTGCAGAATTTGCTATTTCGACGTTTTTTTTTAAACCTTTATTGAAGATAAACTTTTCCCTTAAATCTTTGGGAACACATCCTATTATTGTTGCACTAAAACCACTTAAGGCTGTAGGAACAACTAGAACGGTAGCTATTCCTGAAATACCTAATCCAGCTGCTGTTATTCTCATACCACCTGAAACTGTTGCCAAGCCAAGCTCACCCCAGTTCAAAACTTTCTATGCTACTTTGTATTTCATTCTCACACCTCGATTTTATGAGCAAATCAATTGCAATCTCATTCATCTTTTGCTACTTGAAATTCATTTAGGCCATCGCCACAAGCACATTAAGACCATTGTCTATCGGTGTTGTACAGGATGTACAGCACAGTCAAGGCTGTAAAGGCGTTGTTGTATTCATGTCTTTTCACTAACTTATATATAGGAAAGAGACAGCTTGGGCTTTGGAGTGGTAACCACTTTCAACGACACCGTAATGCTGTGCTATGGAAAGGCACCGTTGTTTTAGGTTGTGCGGTTGTGCTAAATGTAATCATTTACTTCTGATACAAATTGCCTTTAGCATGATTTATGATGTCAACACCTTTTTGGTTTGCTTTACAAAATAAAAATGTAATACTTTGGTGCATTAGTACTTATTTACCTTCTGGGAAAGGTTTTCTTCTTCAAAGCATTTGAGTAACAATTCTGTGTGGTGACTCCTGGTAAATTGTGTTTTATTGTTTCAGGGCACATTTGTCTGCGGATAAAAGCTATGCTAATTATTAGCCCATACTGTTAAGCATTTTAGCAGGATTTATTTTACACTGGTAGTTACATTGTTCACATTTTTTTCCTGTAAAAATGTATATGTGCAATTAAGTAGTCAATTGTGAACTTACTATTGTTGTTCGTCCTTCTAGTTCGAAGGTGACATCACTAACTGGTTTGGTTTCTGTGAATACGTGAGTGGCTGATCATTCCTATTTCTGCTCTGAGCTGTCTGTGGCACACTGGACAGGAGATGCCGCTTGGGGTTGCTTGATCAATAGAGGATGTGCTGCAATTCTGAGATTTAGGCTGCTCGCGCTTCTGCACTGCCTCTTCAATTCTCCTCTGTTGAAAGCCTGTAGCTCCAGTATGGATGAGACTGCGCCAGGTGGGGCGATCCTGTGTGAGATCTTCCCCAGACTCAGGGTCAATGTTGAAATGTTTCAAGGATGGCTTGAGTGAATCTTTGAAACGTTTCTTCTGACAACACTATGATCGCTTTTCCTCCTTCAGCTCGCCGTAGATCTTTGGTAGTCGCTCTTCTGATATCCCGGTGACGTGGCCTGCCCATCTCAACTGTGATTTCATCAGCAGAGTGTGGATCCTTGAAATGCCTGCCCGTGTGAGAACCGCAGTGTCTGGGACCCAGTCCTACCATCTTATCTTCGTCAGTTTCATCAGGCAGCCCATGTGAAAATGGTTCAGCTTCTTGGCATGGCGTCTGTACGCCGTCCAGGTTTCGCAAGAATACGGAGGAGTTGGATACACAATGGTTTTGTAGACCTTCGGTTTTGTTTGTAGACTGATGCCTTTGCGCTTCTACACAATTGCACGTAGTCTGCCAAAGGCCACACGTGCTCTAGCGATTCTAGCGTTTGTTTCACGTTCGATGCGGACTGCACGTGACAGCGTGCTGCCGAGATTGGTTAACTTGTCCGCTGCAAAGAGGGTTTTGCCATTTACTGTGATGGTAGGCTTTACGTAATGCTTTTCTGGTGCAGGTTCGTGCATCACCTTTGTCTTCTTGATACTGATTGTGAGACCGAAGTTGCCACTCGCTGAAGAGAAATAGTCCATACTGTGTTACATGTCAGGCTAAGATTTGGCATGATAACAGGATGAAGCCGGGTTGGAATTGGATTTAGCGAAGACACCGAAAGCAATTTCGTTAATGAGATGTTTATTTATAATGTAATTGAACGATGAATGAATCTGACACCATACTCGTGCGCATAGGGTCCAACATTGGATCTAACAGAATGATGTGAACCGAGTTCAACAACTGATATAAGGAAATGATATAGTTCCTAACATGGAACTAATCAGAACATGTAACTTCAACGAGAAAATCAAACAAGAAGCAACGTATGGAACTTATAAACAAATATGATTGATAAATGGATATATCAACCAGGACGATCAATGTATAGAATTTGTACACAAATATGTATGATGAAAGTATAGGATTTACACTCAAATGCAAACAATATATGATTCAACACCAAGGGTGAATAAAGTATATGACTTATACGCAAATATGAATAATTTATAATTTATCCACAAGTAGGATGCATGTCACTCATTTAGGGCTATTGAATTATTAAGTTATGCTCATATAGCAATAGCGAAATATATCAGTTCAAAATGGAACACACACACACACATATATATATATATATATGTCGTGTTGTCCAGTTGACGACCACGATGTATTTCCGGTTGCACAGCTCTAGTCAATGGTCAAGGAGCCACCACGCAGCATGGTCCGCCCCTCCCAGTATTTTGAAGGATCCCTCGAGAGCTTTCTCATCCAACACAGACCCGCTGGTAGCGAGGCTTTGATCCCTGACTGCGAGAATACCAGTACTCTCTTCCGAGCCAACATCACCAGACAGCAGCATGCAGGTTACAAGGAACCCCACAGAATTCTACGAGTCACCATCACCAAACCAAAACAGCTAAAAGTATCATAACTGAGCTGTGTAGTACATATGACACGGTTAAGTACGAATCCAATGATATACGTTACGTATAAGCGCACATGAATTGGCTTTGTTACACATTAAATTATTTCATCAGAACTACTGTACGAGATTATTACTAGAATAACCCAGTTCGTACATGAATCTGTATCCGACAAGAATAATCTCACTGGATCATAAGAGCTCGAACGTTATTCATCATTCAATGCATGCAGCGTATAATTGAATTTTATCTGTCTTTTCAGTTACAAAAAAATGGCTAACTTGAAACAGACTATAGTCTTTCTGATAGCATGGCGTTATATGACATTGGTTTGACTTTTCGTAAAATTTAGAATAAATTCTCAAACATCCAATATATAAAACAATTTTGTCACATCAAACGGTTAGCATGAAAGAATACAATTTTATATTTCACATACCTCTACAACTGAAGATTGCACCAAGGGGGTTAGCTTCCTGACAAGACTCGTTGTAATGTGCATATACATAGAGAATTCACTCTGTAAGAATCTTGACTGTGGTGAATATGCGCAGCCAGAGAACTCGAGGTAATTGGGTTTTCCTCTGCAGGCAATTTGTATGTGCAGCACATGATGAATCGAACTCAGTGTTTTGAAATAGCTAAAGCAGAAAAAACGACCTTCAGGTAACGCTCTACGCGCCAACAAAACCCGAGTACATTTTCGTACACATACATACACTGACATAAAGTACACACAATTCCGTGAAAGGAATTCAGGGAACAGTCGTTAGCAAATAGGAGATCACGAACAGTCACTTCCTATAACTGTGTCTTCGCCTGTAGTCTCATATTGAAGGGCTTACCGTGAGTCCGGTAGCTGATGTCGATCCCGGTGTCATAGTCACAGAAGGTATCAGTAATCATGGCGGAGAACATCATACTGAAGATGGTTGGGACCAACACACAGCCTTACTTGACTCCATTGGTGAATGTGAATGGTTCAGATGACGAGCGGGCGTGCCATCATGGAATTGCCGAACCATCAATCACGATGAATTTCTCTGGGCAACCAAATTTTGACATGATCTTCCAAAGGCCTCTACGGCTGACTGTGTCAACGGCTTTTGTCAGGTCGCGAATGTCGTGTACAGGTTGGAGTTCTGTTGCTGGCATTTCTCCTGGAGTTGACGAGCTGCAAACACCACGTCTGTGGTCCCTCGTCCTTTCGTGAAGCCACACTGACTCTCTGGCAGGAGCCCTTGATCGATGTGATGCACAAGACCGTTCAGCAGATTTTTGGCAAGGATTTTCCGGCTATTTACAGCAATTAGATGCCCCGATGATTGTTGCAGAATTGTCTGTTGCCTTTCCCCTTGTAAAAGTGGACGATGGGTGCATCCTTGTATTCCTGGGGTATAGTTCCCTGAGTCCACATTGACTGGAAGAGTTAGTCAGTTTCTGTGCCATGTGCGAGCTCTCCGGCTTTGTAGACTTCTGCTCGTATAGCATCTGCTCCAGGTGCTCTGTCATTTGACAGCAGGTCAATTGCTTTGACAGTTTCAGTCAGCGTTGGAGGATCAGCAAGTGATATGTTGATTTCAGCTTGTGGCAGTCGATCAGTTGCCTCCTCGCTGATAGATGACTATTGATTGAGGATGTTGTTAAAGTGTTCTGCCCATCTTTCAAGTATCTTAACTGAGTAAGTGAAAATGAAATAATAAATTGTGCAATCTTTCCAAAGTGCGTGTTTGATTCTGGATCTTTTGGCATCTTAAACAGCTTCTGAAACGTGTGCTGTATGTTCACGCAGCATCTTGTGATGTTTGGAACTCGACCTTTCTTCATAAATACACACTTTTTTTTTGGGGGGGGGGGACTTGGTGGATACGCTGATGACCGTGCTAAATGTACTTATTAGAAAACATGAATAGAGAATACATTATTTTTCCCTGAATTTGCTTTAGTTTATCAAATTTGACCTATTCAACAATTTATATCAGTGTTTACTGCATAATAATAGACAGGGATAAAGAACGTGATAAATGTACTTATTAGAAAAGATTTATAGAGAATACAGTGTGTACTGCATACTAACAGACAGGGATAAAGAACGTGGTAAATGTACTTATTAGAAAAGATTAATAGAGAATACAGTGTTTACTGCATAATAATAATAGACAGGGATAAAGAACGTGGTAAATGTACTTATTAGAAAAGATTAATAAAAAATACAGTGTTTACTGCATACTAAAAGACAGGGACAAAGAACGTGGTAAATGTACTTATTAGAAAAGATTAATAAAAAATACAGTGTTTACTGCATACTAAAAGACAGGGACAAAGAACGTGGTAAATGTACTTATTAGAAAAGATTAATAAAAAATACAGTGTTTACTGCATACTAAAAGACAGGGACAAAGAACGTGCTAAGCTTTTTCTACGTATTATTCATAATGCGAAAAATCCAATTAAGCTTTCCCATTCTGCTCATTTCTGTCTGATATGTGGGTGGAAATTATTGCAAGTAAAAACAAAACACAAAGAAAAATACAAATGCAAAAGCATTTATAATAATATGGAAAGGTCTGCATACATCTGTATGCACAAAATGCATTGTGGTCTGAGTCTGAGTAACACTAACAGATAATCACAATGTACGTGCAAGATCTTCGTTAAATATCCATCCATTGAAGTGAAACTGTTAAGACGTATTTAATTATTGGGTTAATCTTTTAATCCAAGAATAGGTAATTAACCAACATTAAAGTCACTAAGTCAACTAAGATATTCTATTGGTTAAAAAATTTCGAGAACACAGAACCGAGGACGGAAATTCGTGAACATTTGATTGTAGCATATATGATGAGAACAGTGTTTTATCTTAAAATACATCAAAGTTGGCCCATGTCAATCATCGGGTTGACACTTTCTATATTTGGCCTAGGTCTATTACTTCTGAGACAGCCGACTCCAGGTGCAATATACAAGCAGCTGAGATAGCTACCTACTTACCATGTATCAAAGCAAGAACGTACTACATCAAACAAAGACAGAAGGAACACTTAAGAATCTACGAATAAAACTATCTTCCACCAGAAGTCTGAATGATAAATTTATACGGTGAATTCTTTGAATAGAAAATTATGCCATTTCAACAACAAAAATATAAAAATTAAAAAACTTGAAATTATTTTAGAATAAAGTTGATGAAAGCAATAGTGAAACAACAACAACAAAAGAACAATAATAATAATAATAATAATAATAATAATAATAATAATAATAATAATAAATAAATAAATAAATAAATAAATAAATAAATAAACGAGTCAATCAATCAATAACTATAATAGTGTCTGATGTACAATATTTGTTCAAAAACCAAGTTTAATAGCTGAACCTACGTTCTGAGGTAACCTGCGTTAAGATGTCATGCTGGCCTTTTCTCATAGATGAGTGCTTAAGAATGGTTTCACTGTATTTTCATTTCTTCAGTAATGTAATTTATTACCCTGCTAGAATATTGTCCAGATTAAAATCGCCTTATCATGCTATTGTTCTTTGCTATGGTGTGCTGTGGTGTACATTTTCTTTTTTCAATCAGTTTTGCCAATCCAAAAAAATTATCATATCATGCATACTTTAACTCCTTCAATCTAGTGCGCTGTTTTGTTTTTCCCGCATTTGTCATGTTCTAGAAATTCGTTTTCTTTCCATAACTCAAAATGTTCTAATACATATAATCCTTGAGAAACTTAACTAAATACAAGAAGGCCAGGGCCTGCACGTTGAACCCACAATCAACACAATAATGTAAAATGTGTGACCTTGACCCCAAGGTCAAAAGGTTGAGCGAGCATGTTGCAGAATTAATTGTCTTACTCTCATAATGATTCATCCAATGTATGAACAAAATCAATCAAGGTGTTTATGAAATATAAACAAATTAAAAATACTTTAACCAAAACCTTAATGCAGACTTTATAGGACTGTGACCTAGTCTCCAAGGTCATAGGGGTGATCAAGAATGTCGTAGAATGGATTATCTTAGCTTCATAACTATGAATGCCAAGTATAATAACAATCTTTGAAAGAGTTTAGGAAATATTAGCAACTGAAAAAAACAACCAAAACCTTAACGCAAATTGTGTGTGAGCTCATCCCAAAGCAAAAGGGGCGAGCGAGCATGTTATAGAATTAATTGTCTTAAATTCATAATGATTCATGCGAAGTGTGATGAGAATCTATGAAGGGGTTTAGGAAATCTACGTAAATTAAAAACTGTAAGAAAAACATTAACTGATGACAACGCAGACACCGCCGTGTGGAAAAGTGATTGCTATATGTCGCTTCCCACTAAAATGGGTTCATAAATAAAAAATTGAGTAAAGCACTGAAGGGTAAAAATATGATCACGGTGACCTACTTTAGTCGATATTTGTGGTACTCACCGAGATGCATCTACATGCAAAGTTGCATTACTCTGAGACTAACAATGCCAGAGGAACTGATCTAATCGAAAAACTAAACCGAAGCCACTTAATCTATTTTCTAAAAGTTCTCATTATAAAAATTTCATCTATAAAGTCTTTAAAAAATTATCAATATAAAAGACCTTGTTTAGACGGGGGAGGGGGTGCGGTCTGGGTGTGTGTGTGTGTCATTTCACCCGATCATGGGTCAGATAGTCATCCGAAGATGGCCTTACTAAAATACATGTAACGTAATTAATCAACTTCTCACAGAATAAATAAGGTGCAAGAGTAAGTACAGGAGTAAACAAAAACAATGTCTTGCATACTTATGGGGATATCTTGACACAGGAAATGGAACTTCAAACACTGCTGTGTAACTCAATAGATACAATCTAAAAACCCGACATAGGCAATTGAACTTTTAATCACTGCTGTGTAATTCAACAGATACAATCTAAAAACCCGACATAGGCAATTGAACTTTTAATCACTGCTGTGTAATTTAACAGATACAATCTAAAAACCCGACATAGGCAATTGAACTTTTAATCACTGCTGTGTAATTCAACAGATACAATCTAAAAACCCGACATAGGCAATTGCACTTTTAATCCCTGCTGTGTAATTCAACAGACAAAATCTGAAAACCCGACATAGGCATTTGAACTTTTAATCACTGCTTTGTAATTCAACAGATACAATCTAAAAACCCGACATAGGCAATTGCACTTTTAATCCCTGCTGTGTAATTCAGCAGACAAAATCTAAAAACCCGACATAGGCAATTGAACTTTTAATCACTGCTGTGTAATTCAACAGACAAAATCTGAAGACCTGACATATGAAATGGAACTTTCAAAACAGACAATTTTATTCAGAATGTGAAATTGGAATTCACGAAATACAACATTGAAATTTCAACCAACATTGTGTAATTCGACAGATAAATCTAAAAACTCGGCATATGAAATGGAACTTTCAAAACCAACAATTTGATTCAACATGTGAAATTGGAATTCTCGACAAATGACATTGAAATTTCAACTGCTACTTTCTCATTGGACCAACTTGTGTCCGCTACGGCGCCTCATAGTCTTCAGTCAACTGTATAATTGTTGCTCAAGGTCCATAGGATACAAGCAAATCGGAAGAAGAACGTCATACACTTGGCAAAAACTGATTCCAGAGAATTTCACTATTTTCACATTTGAAGATAGTGATAATTGCTCTCTTCATTTTCTTGACGTTAGATTATCTGAAACTATATATATCTTAAATAAAGTATTTTTAGACACCAGGCGACAATAGTATCCGTAACCACAGAAGTAAATCAGAGTGAGAATTATGCTTTTAGTAAAGCCTTTGACTACATTACATCATGAAAAAAATGTACTGAAAGAAGTCAATCATAGCATCCTCGGACTTTTCCTTGCAAACGAAAAAAAAAAAAAAAAAAAAAGAAAAGATCAAGATTGCAACAACTGCGAGACGTTCGACTCTGGGAGCTACTCCTGTTGAACATGGACCTGTCAATGTTAGGAACATGCATCTAAAGTTATTCATCCAATATGACTATAACTCAACTACCCATAGAACCCGCTTCTTCCATTCAATTGCAGTTGTAATTAGCGGGTGAACGGAATAAAACTGAAAAAGTTGAAAATTGAATAAGTTGAAATTGCATTTTCTTTTACCACTCTTTTGAAGATAAAAGAAAAAATTCATGACATCCCCTCAAAATGCGTGCAAATATATAATAATTCCCCACCCACCAACACACCCACACCCACAGGACGCTCTTCTCAAGAAGCAACAAAAAAAAATTATTGTAAGGAACATTTATCAGTGTTTTTTTAAAACACTTTTGACATGGATACATACCTTTCCCATTAGTGCGAATACAGGACTACAATTTTCCAGTTAAACCTTAAATAATTATATAAACAACTAGTATCTGGGATTTGTTGGTTGTAAGGACACTTTTAACACATTTTTGGCTATAGCAGCCAAAGACACACTGAGGCAGTTGATCTAGGCTGGTCTGGGCATATGTAAAAAGCTGGGAGGGGGGGGGGGAATGTATCTTTTGGTGTTTCAATTGCTACAGTCTGTCCTTAATATCCCACCAATCTGATTAAAATCAGATCGCCACAGTTCAGGTAGGATTGTGGAGATCTGATTTTAATTAGATTGGATATCCCACACCACAGCAAGGGAAAACGTTTTCTACTTGTTTATCATTTGCAACGGAAATATCAAGAACAGATACATACAAATATATACATACATACAAACAGATGAGAGAGAGAGAGAGAGGACGTTATTGTGATATCAGGACTTTTTCTGTGACGTAGGAATTATATTTTCGGATATTTTCGACACTTTTCCATAGTCTTTCCAATGGGAATAACATTTTGTGCTTGTGGACTTATTGGCGTTAATGGATGTTTCACACTCGCAAATATCCGTTTTACCGGTTGAAGCGACGCCAATATAACTCTTTCATTTTTGCAATAAAACCACCATAAACTTTCTCTGATGAGTCAGACACAAGACTGTGTCTTTATCTATAAAAGTTTTCTTTTGACTCGGTTTCCGCGTAATTTTAAACTTTTTTATTGTATCATCCTTCGTTCAAGTACAACATAAAACCCGAATATTTGGAGTTCATCTTCAGAACAGCTAAGCCATTAAAGCATTCGCAACTTCTCGGTAAATCCTACGGATCATTCCTCGAATGTATGCAGATAACTTTCATTCGGAGCACCTCGGCTATTTACGAAACAAGGACCGACCGAGAAGTTACGAATGTTACGAACTATTTTTTCAGTCGCAACTTCTCCGCTAATTATACGGTCAATAGCAATAGTCGAGGTGGTCCGATTAGATTGCGATTTCCTTTTTTTTCAAAGAAATTTCTGGAGAGCAAAATGTATGATTTTTCTGCAAATTACTATGCCTGCATACATCCGCGGCTTTTTTTGTTTTTGCAAAAATAGCCGATGTGATCCGAATGCCAATGAAAGCTTTTTCACATTGTATGTGCGCGTGCAGAGGGTGTTTCAAATCACGAGGAATCCCACGAGAACTTGCGAGGTTTTACTCGAGACGAAAAACCTATCACCTAATCCGCAGGTCATTGAGAAATTGTCAGTAAAGAATATTAAAATATTCCAACTTTTTAAACATATAATTTGAATAGTAAGGCTGAGAGGCTTTGGCTTTCCACCAGACTCACTACTCACAAGCAAATCTACGAAGCCGCTAAGAAGAATGTTACAAACATAGTCCATGCAGCGAAATCAGTCCACTACAGTACTAAGATTGCTGAAAGTTCCAGCTGCAAAGAGCTCTTCGAGATTAATAACAAGCTAATGTCAAGGAACAAATGTACACCACTTCCAACTACCTTCTCTTCAGTCGTCCTTCCGAACCAGTTTGCAAATTTCTTCCGTGACAAAGAACAAACCATTAGAGATAAGCTTGACAACACAATTTCAATTGACTCGTCATCGCCATACAGTTGCGATACAGAATTTCAGCGACAACCGTTAGCAGCATTTGAACCTGTCTCTATGGATTTAGTACGTACAATCATGATGATGAGTGCCCCAAAGTCATGTGAACTTGATCCGATTCCGACATCACTGCTGCTTGAGTGCTTAGATCCAATATTGCCTTCACTAACTGATGTTATTAATTCTTCTCTCTCATCCGGGGAATTCACATCATTTTTCAAAACCAACACTTGACCATAACGATTTAAAGAACTACCGCCCAGTTTCTAACCTCCCATTCATGTCAAAAATCTTAGAAAAAGTTGTTCTATCCCAACTTGTATCTCATCTGAATTCAAACAGTCTTTTTAGCAATGCACAGTCTGCATATCGCCCTCGCCACAGTACCGAAACTACCCTTCTGAAAGTAGTTAACGACCTTCTCTCTGCTTTGGATAGTGGAAAGATTAGAGTCCTCACCCTCCTTGACTTGTCTGCAGCATTTGACACAATAGACCATGATATATTACTTCACCGTCTCCATCATGTATTTGGCATTCACGATGCGGGGTTTCTATGGTTCAAGTCCTACTTGGTCAACAGGACACAAATTGTGTCCACAAATGGAAAACACTCCAGCCCAGTTGATCTATGTTTTGGTGTTCCACAGGGTTCTGTTCTTGGACCTGTTCTCTTCATTCTATACACTCAGCCGCTCTCAAGTGTCATAGATCGTCATCCAGTGTCTCACCAATTGTATGCTGATGACACCCAAATATACAAATCGAGCCACCCAACTGAAGTCGATACTACCATCCAAGGTGTAGAGAGGTGCATTTCCGATGTGAAATCATGGATGACATGTAACAAGCTGCAGATCAATGATGATAAAACTGAAGCCATTCTGATTACGACACAAAGACTTTCTCATTCCCATCCTTTACCTCAAACAATAAATATCAGCAACACCAACATTAAATTCACACAGTCAGTACGAAACCTAGGTGTTACTCTAGACAGTACTCTCTCATTGCACCAACATGTCATGAACATATGCAAGGATGCATATCTTGAGCTGAGACGCATCAGCTCCATTCGCAATTATCTTTCAGTTGATGCCACTAAAACACTTGTGTATTCCTTAGTACTTTCAAGACTGGACTATTGTAACTCAATTCTATCTGGTTCGTCTCAGTATCTACTCCAGAAACTTCAAAAAGTTAAAAACACAAATGCTCGGATCATTCTTAGAGTACCACGAACAGAGCACACCTCCCCCCTGCTCTGTACCCTACACTGGCTACCCATTCGATCCAGAATATAACACAAAATTTGTTCTCTATGCTACGTTTCATTGACTGGCTCCAGTCCAACATACATATCTCACCTCACCCATGTGTACACACCAGCAAGATACTTTCGCTCCTCTTCCGACACTCGTATTCTCATTATTCCCACTATCAAAATGAAGTCATACGGACAACGTTCTTTTGCATACCAGGTCCCAGCAACGTGGAACGAATTGCCAACTGAACTTAGACACAAAGACACAGTGATCTCATTCAAGAGTGCTCTTAAAACGCACCTATTTCGACTGCAAGAATAGACTTAAAGACTTAATAATGTTTCCTTACCTTAATTATTTTCAGCATGTTTTTGTTTTCTAATTTCATGGTGTTTGTTTTTCGTAATCATATCATTATATATGTTTTTTATGTGTTATCTAATGTTGTAAAGCGCTTAGAGCTTCTAAAGATTAGGCACTATACAAAGTCCTCATTATTGTTATTATTATTATTATTATTATTATTATTATTATTATTATTATTATTTATTTATTTCGTGTAAAAAGTATATTAACCAATATGGATCCCCGAGTTACAACAGATTAAGAAGTTTTAATTTTACTGACGGTATCTTTAACCAAGACAGCTATTTATTATGTCAGCTGAGAGTTCTCCAAGATCTTATGTTTTACTATGATGTGTACACAAAATACACAAGAATACAATAACACCAAATATGGCAGATTAAATAAAACATGAAATAAAACACCAGCTGTAGCAGATCTAGACTATTCTATCCATACTGCAGCATCCTCTCTCAAGGATTATGTGCAGTTGTGCAATCTGTGCATACTAGTAAGAGAAAAAAGAGTAAAGTCAAAAGGATGACGGCAAAAGTATGATATTGTTAAAAGTTAAAATTAGTGCATACTAGTGCATACATAACAGTGCATACATACTAGTGCATACTAAAGGCAAAAGATGACGACAAAAGTATGATATTGTTAAAAGTTAAAATGAATGCATACTAGTGCATACATCTGTGCATACTAGTAAGAGAAGAAAGAGTAAAGGCAAAAGTATGATATTGTTAAATGTTTAAATTAGTGAATAAATAAAAGAATATGACTGACCGTTGCCTGAATCTAGACGAATGAAAGAGGGTACTTGTGAAAAGTCATTTTGGTCTGTTGTCTTAGATAAAATAGAAATGAAATCTCTACTAGTTTATATACGATTTCGTAGAAGATGACCAATCGAGCATCTCAGCATCTTGAAGGGATTGCAAAAACTAATTTATTTTGCATATCAGTTACACTAGCAGTTTGTGAGTAGTCATTTATTATTTTACCCATCGAGCTGCTTGGAATTATATAAATGTATGACTTATTTTATCGTTTTAATTCCTCTAATTACGGGAAATCAGAGGCTTGACAGCAGTGCTGAAAGTTTGTTGTGTGCACCCAAGGTAAACACTTAAGATTATAATTAGTTTATTACTTCATCTAATGAAAATATTAAACCCTTATTCAAAAGAAACGTCATTCATTCTTTTAATTTACACCTAATAACTGTATTTCATCTCATAGTTTCACTTTAGTTCAAATGTCCACATGCGAAACGAAGTGTCACTTTATGAATGAGAATAAGTTCTCTTTTGACCTGATAATCTTACACTTTTGTAATCCTCGTTTCTTTATCCGTTTGATAATCTTACACTCTTGTAATCCTCGTTTCTTTATCCGTTTGATAATCTTACACTCTTGTAATCCTCGTTTCTTTATCCGTTTGATAATCTTACACTCTTGTAATCCTCGTTTCTTTATCCGTTTGTTTATTCTCATGTTTGTGCATTGATATATTTCGTAATTCTACAATTTGTCTAATTTCTTACACATTTATTCGTTCTTTCATTCACTCTTCAATTTTTTTGCTTACTCTCTCACTCTTCTCCTACATCTGTCTGTTCGACTGTTTGCTTGTACATTCCTTTTTTTAAATTCATATTAATTTATGGGATAACTGGTGAAATCGTAAATTGAATTTATTAGATTATTATGAAGACTAAGTTGTGCAAAATTCTGAAGAAATTTTTTTTAATTGTCTAAAAAACCTTAATGCACAGTGATCATTAGATTGATACTTCCTTCGTTGAAAAAGAAATTACTTAATAATGTTTCGGGGAAAATATGCCAATTGAATTAGAGAATTTCAAACTGTTTTTTTTTTTAAAGGCAATTTTACAAATCTCTTTCTCTCTCTCTCTCTCTCTCTCTCTCTCTCTCTCTCTCTCTCTCTCTCTCTCTCTCTCTCTCTCTCTCTCTCTCTCTCTCTCTCTCTCTCTCTCTCTCCACGACGTTTAGTTTATCCTGGTCAACCATGCCTTATTCGTCATTGACAAAATGACAGTAGTTGGTATCAAAAGTTTTCTCTTTCTCTAAAAGAGACTCACTTTTCACAATTAAAGATAATTTTTCGCAATGACTGCTGTATTTTTGAGGTAGTAGTCAAGAACTTTTCGAAGGTCTCACAAAACGGCTCGACCAATTCATTTTTAAAAAATAATTTCTCTTTTTAAGGGATTAATATAACATTCAGTGTTTTGTATGAAGATTAATCTTGTTACACGCAAGTTGTCTCATAACGAGTGAATCAAACACCTGCGGGGGCGTAGCTTGAAGTCCATTGTTTTCCCTATTGCTAAGGACCTCAACACAACCGTCGTGGTCAACTGAAGGGTTCTTCAACGCGCAAATACTACAAATAATTTTTCTCTAATCATCCAATGACTACACGTCACTAAACTTTAATTTCACACATGTATGTTTTTTTCTTGTTTCACATTTGTTTGGTTCACAAGTAAGCATTTTTAAGCCGAATATTAGTACTTCACGTCATGCAATACAAAATACGACCCAAACACCTAATACAAAGAATTATTCCAATCTCAAATTACTAAACACGTGTACCTAAAAATATCCATATAATGATAAGAAATTAGGAAGGGTGCAGTTTACGAAACTAATCTGTGCTCTCATAAAGTCTCATGCATACTGTACATTATGACATCTGCTCCTAGAAATTGGCTAATTACTCGGGCTGAGAAATATCTTCCCAACACCGACTGCCCATAATCAACAAATAATCACTACACTCTAACAAAGCTATAAACGGATAGCTCATATCCTAGGTTTATTGCAATATTTTGGCGGAAATTATGGTCACATTACTGATGAATTGATTCCTATAAATGGCCGAAAATATTCTCTAACTTTCATAGCAAGCATGTTCTACATACAATATTAGTAATATGACGAAAACAGCCGTCTTTGCAACTTTTCTTTATGTGGTGTCATAATGTTCATGAGACTTTTGGTGGAAGATTTTTCAAACGTTTTTTTTTATGTCATTGATATGAGGCGAATAGTCACGTACCTAGGTTCACTTGAACTACTATTATGTAACAATCGCGTACCTTGGTTCACTGGAACTATGTAACATACAGATAGGTTAAAATAGGTCGAGATATATATTAGATTAATAAGTCGAGAGAGATATCCTATAAGATTTGACCAATTGTAAAAGAAATGCATAAATGTCATGCAATTCACATATTGGCTGTTGGGAAGACAAAATATGTCTTAGTTGGTTCGTAAATCAGTAACTCGATTTATTGGCATGCTGGAAAACACAAATGACCTCTGAAGAATAAATTAAAGTTAACTGTTGAATGATGTGAGTGATCGCTTTCATGCGTTTTCTGTCAAGTGTTGAGTGTGATAGAGATAAGATATCCATGATGGATAACTTCAACTTTATGGTCGTTTTCGTGAGGTAGAAAATCAGTTGGGAGCATCAAACGTTTCTGGAATTACTGGATGTAATAAAGAAATAAATCATACTCATTAGGTGTCATTTATTCCAAATAAACACCGGTCTTGAAAGATCAAGGGATATCTGAGCCATCGCTTGATCTCGCAAAACCAGTGTTTATCTGCGACAGTTGACACATGATGGGTATGGTTTATTTCTTTAATAACATACTTCTAAAAGATTTTATCACATGTAGCAAAATAAAATTAGTAATGAAGGTTTCCTTAATTTATAATCACTCTCTACTGCATCTCATTTCCCCATAGTAGTTCTGTTGAAAGTTACCAATCATAATTGTGAAAGTTAGCGCATGCTTTCAAACTTGAAACTACAACATTACGAACGGATGATAACCAGTCGACCAAAAAAAAAATATTTAAAAAAAAAATCAGTCTTTGTTAGGTAGTTTAACTTTGTTTTATCCAATGGCTCCTCGATTTTACTTTGAACTTTGGGGAATTATATTCGATACACTGACCTAGTTTCAATATTTTAAATATCAAATAATATATGTGATATTTGTGCATACTAATAAACTTACCCATTTCTCTGACTGGTTGATTGGACAAGGATATGTTGGCTCATTCGCATAAAATGACGCATAACAAAGAGAAAAAAAGCTGTACATTTCTCAGATTTATTTAATAGTCTAAGTAATACAAAGAAAACTCGTGAAGTGCTACATAAATAACACATACCAGAGCATGCGAGTACAAAGTATTGGGTAAACCCTGTGTTAACTTGACGATGTTGTTGTCTTTAGGAGGAGCATTCCCTGCCCTTCGATCAGTGGTTTCATTTGGCATCTTTGCATACATTTATTTCCGCTGTTTGATTTCCGGTCTATCCTCTGTACTAAGAGCCGTTTGTATGCCCGTACGGTATTTACTCATGTGCCTTGTTTTAACCATGATCAACTGGCCTTGTCCTCAAATCAACTGTCCTTGTTCTCAGATCACCTGGCCTTGTCCTCAAATCACCTGGTCTTGTCCTCAGATCTTATGAGTAAAAACTAAATAAATAAATATTTAAAAAAAAACATTCAAGTTTACGTCCTTCAAAAATGCCTTCGTTTGTACTGGAGATTTTAATACAGCATTTATAAAATAATGACTGCATAATTCAATTGAATTTTTAATAACATTACAATAGATCACATTTTGGAACTAATGAAGGTTTTTATAATAATTGTACTTGCTTCAGAAAAGAAACAAAGTCGTCAGTGATAAAATGAGTACACAATTTATAGAACTTGCATACATGCAATGCATTGTGTCTTTCATAAGATATGGTCAATGCATGAATGAATGAATTAATGGAAGAATGACGAATGATGATACAAAGAACATAGCGTACCTGTTAGAAAGAAATTTGTCACATCTGCCCTTTAATCTCGAGTGGTTGTTGAAATTCCAATTATTCCAGTTCATCGTTTATTTCCTCCAAAATGATAGGTTTAAGTTTTTCAGTTCAGGCAAGGGTCTGCCAAACATTGGACTCTAGTGTACGATCTCAATGTTATTAATGAGAGTCTGCCAAACATTGGACTCTCGTGTATGATCTCAATGTTACTAATGAGAGTCTGCTAAACATTGGACTCTAACGTATGATCTCAATGTTACTAATGAGGGTCTGCCAAACATTGGACTCTAGCGTATGATCTCAATGTTACTAATGGGGGTCTGCCAAACATTGGACTCTCGTGTATGATCTCAATGTTACTAATGAGAGTCTGCCAAACATTGGACTCTAGCGTATGATCTCGATGTTACTAATGAGGGTCTGCAAAACATTGGACTCTAGCGTATGATCTCAATGTTACTAATGAGAGTCTGCTAAACATTGGACTCTAGCGTATGATCTCAATGTTACTAATGAGGCTCTGCCAAACATTGGACTCTCGCGTATGATTTCAATGTTACTAATGAGGGTCTGCAAAACATTGGACTCTAGAGTATGATCTCAATGTTACTAATGAGGGTCTGCCAAACATTGGACTCTAGTGTATGATCTCAATGTTACTAATGCACACTACAGACGACGTAGTCATTTTCCTTAGATTCAACACTATGGCGTATGATCTCAATGTAGCTAATGTACATTACAAACAGACTACGTAATAATTTTCCGAGGATTTAACCCTACGTATTTAATCCTACGGCGTATGATCTCAGTGTAACTAACGTAGATTACAAACAGACTACGTAATAATTTTCCTTAGATTTAACCCTATGGCGAAGTTCTTAGAAACATTAACATAGTTCACCTATTCAATAATACGTCCATCTTCTTTCAGAATCTTGTAGCTCATTGCACATAGTGTACGCATAAGTACCTTGCAAAGAATACCAAAGAAAAAACGAGTGGTAATTATTCGATAAGTTGGTTACATGACAGACACTCAACAATGTATCAATCAAAAATATCAGCGCTATAGTGGGTAAGCTGTTGCTGATGTTCTGATACATTGTCGCATGTCATAATAAAACCATTAATTGAATTGAATGGCGAATTACAGGTCCGGAGTGGAACAAAAATGTATAGAAAGAGTCTTAACAGAAAATGTGGAAGACAAGTTTAGAATGTGAGGAAATTGTGGCTTTAATTACGATCAGCTCAGTGGCGTAACTTCAACTTTTGCCCCCCTTGCCGCCCTACCCCTTGCAAAAATTCAGAAATGCCCCCCCATGTAATAAAACTTGGGATTTTCGGCCCTCTTCTTGGCTTGAATGCCCCCACCCCCGCGCATTGCAAGGGCCGCGGGTCAGTATTTACGCCCCTGGATCAGCTTCAACGTTCGAAGGAATCATGAGGATGGACTTCCATGAATTTTCTATGGCAAAGTAAGGTCATCGTTTATGGGATTACTAAACTCTTTATTGTGTTGATTACCTGGATAAACAACCTTTGTCCCTGAAAATGTTTGGAAATTTTCCAATTGATTATTGGTGGAACTCCATGGATTCTCTCTCTCTCTCTCTCTCTCTCTCTCTCTCTCTCTCTCTCTCTCTCTCTCTCTCTCTCTCTCTCTCTCTCTCTCTCTCTCTCTCTCCAGTCTGACCACACATACTGGGGTTTGTTTCTTTTTTTCCATTTTTTTTTTCTTCTCCGTATAAACAGGATTCTTAGTCATGGTTATACGAACGGATAATGCAAAAGTACAGATTTTGTATAATCCAGATTGACATTTCTACATTGACATATTTGTGGTTGATTTTTCTTGTCAAAGTGTCTGTGTATATGAAACTATTGCAAGCTGGGGATGAATTACTGAGAAAAAAAAGCAAATGATAGCGACCGGGATTTCAGTTCCTACTTCTACCTCTTTCCTACGTGAGTTTCACTGTATGTGAACTTCATTTATTAAATGTGGATAAAAGCGTGGAGTTACTGTCACATCAGTGAGTGGGCATGAAGCATGTATCAATCTACTGTTTACAACACATCAGTGAATGGGCAGGATGCAATCAATCTACTGTTTACAACACATCAGTGAGTGGGCAGGATGCAATCAAGCTACTGCTTACAACACATCAGTGAGTGGGCAGGGTGCAATCAATCTACTGCTTACAACACATCAGTGAGTGGGCAGGATGCAATCAATCTACTGCTTACAACACATCAGTGAGTGGGCAGGACTCAATCAATCTACTGTTTACAACACATCAGTGAGTGGGTAGGACGCAATCAATCTACTGTTTACAACACATCAGTGAGTGGGTAGGACGCATTGGAATGCGTACAATACAAACGAAGGCTGCACGTCCATCTATCGCCTCTCTCTCTCTCTCTCTCTCTCTCTCTCTCTCTCTCTCTCTCTCTCTCTCTCTCTCTCTCTCTTACGGTTGTGTTAGCTACCACAATGGAGATACAGAGCTCGATCTCGGGCTCGTAATCGGAGGACGGAGAGAGATTGATATGGTAAGAAACTGGTGTCATTACTCCATTAAACACTTCATTTGATTACTTTGGTTTAAGAGAGAAAAACTTTTGAAGTATGTTAGAATTCATAATAGTGGGGTGGTCTTATATTGATCTGGGGGCGTGAAACATAAAAATACCGAAGGAAAATCAATCGGTTTATTTTTCTTCACAATTTCGATTGTTATAGCGCGGCTGTCTCAGTACCTGAAGTTGGCTTCGGCAGAGTTTTACTGTATAGTATATTACTTTGAGAAAGAGTATGAACTTCAGTTTGAAATTTGCAATCATTAGGGCCCATATTTAGGTATTACAGTGTTCCCTCATTATAACGCTTTCCACCGGAATTTACCGACTTATAGTGATACCGCTTTATAATGAAGTGCATTACACATATGCAAGTACTACTACATAATGAAATGGGATCCGTGACCATACCTGCATTATGAAGGGCTTTATAGTGAGACAGTGTTGTATGATTAGCTGAACTTTTTTATCCGTTGTATTTCCTACACGTTTCTTATATGTATTCCAATTACCATTGTCAATTTCATACATAGGAATTAGTCTATGAACTGCAATTCTCCAATAATAATATTGGATGATTAGCCTATCCTCATATTAACACAACTTTTGGATTAATTTTTATTTGAGGAAACCCTTTTACATTTATAAACCCACCCCTACTGTTCAAAATATTTGCAGGGTGAGCTAATTTGTGTACGATAAGATGTGTCCCTTGTAACACCCTCAAATTTAAAAAAAAATGGTTTTCACAATCTAGTGGCACATACAAGCCGTTGCAGTCGCGAAATACGGCATAAAATTTGTAGTCAAACTGAATATGCTAAACAATGTAAATAATTACACACAAAAAATGATGCTGGAATTATCAAAATTTTCGGATCTTTAATTTGATTATATATGTTATTACATTTGTATGGGAAACTATAAACGAGTTTGATTTGTTGTTTGTTTTTGTTTTTGCTTTTTTCTGAACGATACTGCACGACGTTATTATCTTTTTTTTTTCTTTTTCTTTCCATTAATTAAATATTGCCGGAACTGAGAAGAGTTTCTCCAAACTGACTGCATTGTGTCATACTGCGGCTTATTTGTATAAGATTGTGTATTCCAACGGAATTAAAAGAAATAAAACTAGTTTGCTTCGAGCAGTGTTTCCTTTTCATTATGTAATGAATAACTTACTGAAATTACCGGTGTGTTTCTGCTTCAATCGATAAATACTTGTTTTCTATGTTGTAATTTAAAAATATCCCGTCAGTGTTGATGTCTGAATATTACCTCATAAAGATCGTTACTGTTGGTGACACGCGCGGGGCTGAATAGGGGGCATCAATTCTGAAAGATAAATACCTCATTTTCTCCATGGGTTGTATAGAGAGATGAAACAGGTTAATTTTAGAATCAGTCATATATATATATATATATATATATATATATATATATATATATATATATATATATATATATATATATATATATATATATATATGATAAATACATTACTACATTGAAATGGGAAAATATGAACTCCTTCTTTTTCCAAACGATACCTAACCTCATGCAGAATCGCTCAGAAGAAAAGAAAAACGTTCATATTTTCCCATACAAATGTAGTAATCTATAAATATTTTATATTTACGCAGTCATGACACCCAAACAATATTCAGAAACTTTAAGTATGACTTTAAAATTGTACGCTTTTCAGCAGAATTATCTTCCATTTATATGCTCAGTCAATTCTGTGACTACAGGTTCAGAACTATGTATGGAACTCAAGTTGAAGTCATTAGGATCCTGTCAGCTACTTACACCCAGGTCTGGCTGCCAAATATGGAAAACAGAAGCTTGTAAACAGTAGCTGAGAATTATTACCGCCTAGAATAATATGTTTGAGCTCTCTGCAGGCTGTATAAGAAGGGGAACGTGTAGATGGTATCTGTTGAATAATAAGTCTTAGAATTTTGAAAGGTTTTGCTTGCCGATAAATACTGTTACTGTCATTATAGTGGTATTTCTTAGTACAAATTGATATCAATATTTGTCGATAAAGAAAGAAAAAAAAATCGTATATCAGTGCAGCACGTGTTTTCAACTGCAATATTTGCATCAAGTCATATTGCATATATACCAATCTTTCAACGCTTTTACATTTATCATTGAACTATAAGAAATGGTGTCTCAGTTGGTGAATAATGTTGCTTGAAAGGAATATGGCTTTCGAAGCGAGGATGTCCCTTTTCAACGCATTCAATTTAAAATTCTCTACATCTCTCTAAATGAAGCCATTAGAATTTACCTGTAGAATTACGTAGTTGACTTACTGAATCTAGTCCTTTTGTCTAAGCTGAAATATCTTTTAGTCAGCCCTGTCATAAAGGTCACCTCTGTGAAGCAGTCTTAATCAGTCACATTCTTAAGGTCAAGACATATCAAGACATAAACCTGTATTAAGAAGTGACCTGACTTGAGAGGATGATTGTCCTCCTTCCCCGAGGTGACTGCGCAGGTTTGACTGTATAGGTCTGACAGAAATTTAAGGAACAAGGTTTACTTCATAAATCTTGAGCTATTCTGTAAATCCAGATTCCTTGTTAATCCAAATGAACAGACTGGGAACAATTTGAACTGGATTGATGGGGTTTCACTGTAATAATCACATTCATAGAATATATGCTGTATATGAATTTCTTCTAGGGTTTTGACTTTGGGTGGGGGTGTGGGTAGTTTTGGGGGTGGGAGAAGCGGTCTCAGGCTCTATATACATAGTATAAGAAATGTGCTTGTTTTTGGTCTTATTTTCGTTATTGTGTAAACCTGAGTTGTTTTATTTCCTTTACTCTGTGAGCCTGAGTTGTCTTATTTCCTATAATCTCTGAACTTGAGTTGTCTTATTTCCTATAATCTCTGAACTTGAGTTGTCTTATTTCCTATACTCTCTGAACTTGAGTTGTCTTATTTCCTATACTCTCTGAACTTGAGTTGTCTTATTTCCTTTACTCTATGAGCCTGAGTTGTATTGGTTCTGTTACCTTGTGAGAATGAGTTGTGTTGTTTCGCTTACTCTGTGAGTCTGAGTTGTCTTATTTCATGTACTCTGTGTACCTAAATAATTTTATTTCCTTTACTCTGTGAGTCTGAGTTGTCTTACTTGTGTGTCTTTGTGAGTCTGAGTTGTCTTATTTCCGTTTAAATTTTATGTGCGGCCTTTTCGTCGTTTTCTTAAACAGGTACTGTTGTAGTATTCTGATTGTCAAGAAACAGGTAAAACTTACGTGAACTTGTTGAATAGAGGTATGACAAATCAGGTGCACAGGTTCCAATAATGTGATATAAACGGATTTCAAACCCATAATAAAATATTCAAATATTAGGAATTTAATCATTAAAAGTTTTATTATTGATTGATCAATTCT
Organism: Margaritifera margaritifera; assembly: GCA_029931535.1. Taxonomy (NCBI): domain Eukaryota; kingdom Metazoa; phylum Mollusca; class Bivalvia; order Unionida; family Margaritiferidae; genus Margaritifera; species Margaritifera margaritifera. The sequence goes on along the minus strand of JAQPZY010001640.1, from coordinate 5,300,646 downwards.
CCACTACCCATTCCCTTCCCAAATAACATGATGGGTCCAGATCTCATTCTAATCTCTAAAATTCCCCGTATGAAGAAATCATTGGAAGGCGCTTTAACGCATATCACTGCTACTCTAAAAACAAGGCTCCTAATATGAAACACAGAAGCTGTACAAACAGTGGATGGTAATTACCGCAGCCTGGAATAAGTAGTTTGTGATCTCTGAAGGGAGTAATATATAGAGAAAAAAAAATGTAGCCCGTTAAATATTAAGCTGTGGAATGGTGTGGATTCCTACTGTTTGAGATAGCTAGGTTCATTTCTAAAGCAGAGTAGCCAATCAGCTTGCAGAGAGAAATATTTATGTTTTTATGTATATGGTAGATTGGTTATCATCCTGTAGTTTAGACAGCTCCATTTGTACAGGTCTGTGATGTAATACATTACTACAGTAGACTTTCTTGTAACGCATATTCACTCATTTTGTGGAACCACGGTAGCCCGTAATCCAAGAGTCGTTGGTTTGAAACCTTGATACCTTGATGTGTCTTATAGAAAGGCACTTAGCTCCCATTTGCCCGACATGATAAAGCCATGAATATGTTAAAATGCCTTTCAAAACAATCATCACACATTTTGTTTCTGACCCACCTTCCTACAAATAACACGTATCTATTATTATTGTTATTATTATTGTTGTTGTTGTTGTTGTTGTTGTTGTTGCTGCTGCTGCTGATATTGTTGTTTGAAAATATTAAAACTATAATTCACAATATAAAATAAAACCAAGCCTCAGCTAATTTGCATACTTTTCTTATACAATCATTGTTCCGTACAATATTTCAAAGAATTCTACATAGATTATTGTTAAAAATCCTTTTTGAACCAGGACAAATTATTTGAGAGTGAATTGTTTTGTGTCTTTAAACCTAAATCTTCATATATTTAACTTACCATATGTTCTCTTTATTAATTGATAAATAAAACCTGAAAATGGTCCAACAGAAAGTATCAGTAAATACATTTGTAATTATATTATTTTTTTCTATAATAGGCTTATAATATACTTTATCAATATTGGTCACATGTCAGTGGATAATGAGATTAACGTTCGTGTGACTCAGGGTCGGAATGATCGACATGGATACCTGGAGATTTCCCAAGTGACGAGCAGGGAAGGGGGCCAGGATCTGAGGAACCCTAGGGGGTGGCCTCATCGGGCCTCAAGACCTGTAACTGTCAGCGTTTTCGGGGGAGGGGTGGGGGAGGATTCTAGGCCGCCAGTCCAACCATGGTTTGACTATATATCATTGGGGATACAGTGTTTGATAAGTACTTTGTTCTTCAAGATCTGGAATATCAATCATATTTTTGTGAGGGAAATTCCATCAAACGAATGCCATAAACATCAAGAAATATTTTAATTCTTATACTATTTTATAAGAATTGTTTCTTACGTGGAAATTATGTAAATCGGTGTAGATAGTTTCATAGGACATAAGCTTTAATGATACTCTAATTATTTCGTCATACGCCCGATTTTTGCGATGAAACGTTTCCCTACCTTTACAAAATGTTGGCAAAAGTTCATGTAAACAAGCTTGGACGAATGATAAACCCATCTCAAACTCTTCAACAAACGTACAAGATGGAGTGCTATCGTAGGAGAAATACTGTAACCTCTACTGGAAGTCACTGTCCATTATTCGTTGAATTATCCTTTCACAGAGATTTTCTAGAGGTCCTCAGGGGTCGGAAATAGGCCATCAGTCCCAATGAGAAATATTTCAAAATCATACATAAATCCCAGTTTCAGCAATCTACTCCTGAAATCTCCAATTGAAAAGTCTTTGCCGAAATGATTGGCCCAGGTCGACTGCGTACTCGTAATCCAAGGGTCGTGGCATCAGTACCCACTCTGGCCAGCAACCTAGCAATCCATTCCCAATCACCCAAGAAAAATCCCTGTTCCATAAGAAATGTACTGGAGAAAATGGATTCTATACAATTTCATTGATTTTCGGTACCAAAAATATATAGAAAGTATCTCATACCTTTGAAGCCTAATTCGGTATATCGGACACTATATACTTCTGCACAGAGTTGACCAAGTGTCAGTAAATTGCGTTTTTAACCCTTGCCCATAGAAGGTAAGTCTTAAATAAAACTGAAAATTGTCATTTTAAATCTAGCAACATAGCTTTTGTAAGCATTGTCAGTTCCGCAAGCGAGAAAATGTACAGAAATTATTAGAAAAAATAAGGTATGCTAATTTAAATACTTTGCTTTGAAGCTATTGTTTTTCATAATGTTATATCATAAAAAAACATATTTTGTTTGTCTAAAAAGATAAAATTAATTGCACATACTGATTCACATTTCTGTGAAACTGTTACAAATATCTGTTAATTGGTCAATCTTTTTTTCTTTTTTTTTTTTCAAAAACTAAAAAATTAGGAAATCAACGTGACTTGAAATTTGCTGTCATATTTACGATCATTTGATGCAAGAGTCGAAATAAAAAAAACGAAGAGAAACGTTTATGGATGGGGAAAAAATTGCTACAGATTTGAAAATGACTCCTTTGTGTGGTAAAGGCGGTAGGGCACATGTGAAACACAACACGAACAAATGGGAAGGGGTGCCGTGTGTATTTTTTTTTAACGGCACTTGAAGTGCCTCTCTCAAGGTCACGCCGAGGCAGCCGACCCGGGCTGGCTTGGGTTGGTGTCGAACCCGCGACTTGGATTACGAGTCCGACGCTCTATCAACTGAACTACTGCCGCTCCTCCCTTCCTTATGTAATCATCGGACACTGTACTTCTAACAGTAGCTGTAATTCCCTGTAACCTGGAATGTTATCTTCGTCCCAATAAGGCCATTCTAGATTGCAGTAAAGTACATGCATTTAATTTGAAAAGGTCTATACATAACAAAGCTCCAGAGCTTGTTATACGCGATTATGTCACCACCATCACCATCACCCACAATCCGATTATCAACATGAGTACCTCACTTGTTGTTGCGCACTGTGCTGTATCAGGGTAGATCAGAAAGCCTGACTTATAATTAGTTTCTTTAAAATAAGGATTAACACCTGGTCAGTGGATTCCGGACAGTGTCGTTTTCACGGTCAGTTTATATACTATGAGGTAATTTGCACTTTTTTCGTTGTTAATTAAATATTCCGTGATTGACACACACACAATCTCTCTCTCTCTCTCTCTCTCTCTCTCTCTCTCTCTCTCTCTCTCTCTCTATATATATATATATATATATATATATATATATATATATATATATATATATATAAACAATCACGAAGTACAATTTCAGAAAAGTGGTTTGAATTAGGAGTGGTCTTTTTGCTCTTGTACGTAGAAAATGGGGCCAACCAACCAGAAACGTTTCCTTTAGGAGTGGTCTCATTTCGAGAGTGGCTGCAATGAGGGGTTTGTACTGTATATACATGATTTGTATCCAGATAGTACATAAACCTGATTTCCCATCAATTACTTTCCACTACAACTTTTATTCAAATTTGAAAATGATTTGTTTTCTTCCTGAAATACACGTTTCTTATAAGATTATAGGATTTTTCATTCACGGCTTCAGAATTTTCTTTTATATATCTACGATGCATGGTATCAAGATTTCTTTGTCACCCAAAGTAATAGGACCAATTATAAAATTGTGTGATGAGCACGTATCTTTTCTATTCAATATTCTGAAATTTCTTTTGAATGTTATAAGTTGAGGTTTTCATTTGTCTTTAAATCTGTCGTTTAAACTTTCATAGCCATGTTATGCCATCTACATAATTATGAATAAAAATATGATTTAAGCCTCTGAGTTCCACGTATAAAGAAATGAGTAAAACCAGAATTACAAGAAGTCAGCTTTTTAAATCTTTCCAACTTGAAGAATATCATTAAAGTTGATATTGCTGGTTATCAATAACTGATCACCAAAACTATGTCAGACCCATTATTCATTTAACTCCTGAAATTTTATTATTCAGAATTCCTTATACTCATTTTAATTTCATAAAATTACATGTACTCTAAATATTAAACAGCTTTCTTCAACAGAATAAATGCTGAACTTTGCATTAGATTAATTTATTTAGTAGTGGGTATCAATATTTGAGTTTCAATGTTGAGAAGTTTCATGAAAACAAGGCAGGCCCCCGCTTTCATATAGCGTCTCGGTTTTAATGTTAAAAGTCAGCATTTGGTAAATTTGGCAGAAAAATATTGCAATTAATTACTTTTGGAACAGACTAGTTATTTTTAACCATCTTATTAACAAATTATCTGTACGTATGACTTTATTCAAATTTAAAATTGTAATGCAAACTAAATACAAATTTATTAATGATTTAAGTATTTTTTTAAAAACTTTTTTTTCATATATTTTTTCGCGTAAATAGCTTATTACCGTGCTTCTTAGAGACATACTTTAAAACAAGAACTGTCCCTCTTCTGGTACATCACAATACAGAATGGTGCCATTTTAAGTGATTTTGTCTACATTACATGATCTACAGTGCCCCTTCAGAGCTGAGTAAAGTGTTTCTTATTTCCAAAACCATTAGTGGTTGGTTTCAGACAATACATGTACTCTCCCAGGACTGTGTGCAGGAAGTTTTACCTAAATCTTAGTGCTTGCAAGAAGTTTGCCTAAAAACTTGGCAGCACTCCTGTGAGGGGAGGGGTCTATTTTTGGAGCCAGAAAGCATGCAGCATTACTTGTGAGGCTGTAAATGATTACTGATGTATACAGGGAATAAGAAGCAAGCGCTAGGAGGGATTTCCTTATATGGGACGCAACTGCTTACCGTATATACCTGTTTATAACACGGCCGATTGCCAACAGCTGACGCATATCTGCCACGCCATAACGCTGCCGAAACCAGCGTCTATGCTATTCATATGAAATCATAATTATAATCCACAGAGTAGAAGGTGATCTGTTGACGCATAAATAAAATGATTATCAGAGTCTACACTTGTGTATGTCATATATGGATACACATGTCATCTCTATGATTTTCTCCAATGCTCCTTGGAAACCATTTACCTTCTTGATGTTCTTGCTGAGTTTCCATGCCTCCACAGTGTGTAAGTTGGTTCTGAAAGCTGATACCGGCTTAAATTAACTCCTCCATATTTGGTACAACGAACTCTCTGCAAAGTTCTAGGTCGTCTAGGGGCTTTTTTTTGGCAAATTTAGACAGAATGGGGTCTTCTCCAATGAGATGCAGAGTTTGGCAAACTTCCCTGGGCTTTCTTAGTAGAGTGGAATCAAATATTGTGGAGAATGCTCATTTTAGAACAGACTTTGGAATTGATTCATGCAGCGGAATTTGCAAGAAAACTTTCAACTGTTTACCATATTTTGGAATTAATTGATAATTGTTTCAGTGTACGTTAAAACGTGAAGAAAGGGATTCCTAGATTCTGTTTTGAACCAAAGGCCACTTCAATGAATTATATATCAACAAGTTAAAGTTTGGTTATGTATCTGCATTAACTGGGAGGAGAGATCACAGATCATTTGCATACTAAATAGATATAAAAATGGTAATTCAGAATATATAAAAAAAATATATACATATCATACAATATAGTTCTGAAACTCATATTCAGTTATTATAGAAGCAGTGAACGATAAGTCAAACAATACTTGGATTATAATCAGATGTTTTTATTCTGTTATGGCACACAGGAGGAAAAGTTCACACCCTGTGTGTAAAACAAGGAGGGTATTACCCACCCCTTCCCACCATGCCGTAGAAGAGGATGAGGAAGTGTTGGAACCTCCTAGTAGTGCAAACGGTCACAATGTAAGTAGATTTACACCAAATTTCCTGTTTGTATTCACCTTTTCAGTGTCCGTGAATACTACCCCAATTTTCCTGTTTGTACTCACCTTTTCAGTGTCTGTGAATATTACCCCAATTTTCCTGTTTGTACTCACCTTTTCAGTGTATATGAATATTACCCCAATTTTCACCTTTTCAGTGTCATTGAATATTACCCCAATTTTACTGTTTCTACTCACCTTTTCAGTGTCTATGAATATTACCAACAAATTCTTGTTTAATATGTAATCCAGTGTATAAGTATGTTTTATTAGCGACAGCATGAGGTGGAGGGGTGGGTGGGTGGAATTGATGTTAGGATGTATTGTGTTATGAATACTTATGAATACAGTCATAGACCCATTATACAATGTACATATATATATATATATATATATATATATATATATATATATATATATATATATATTAAACAGACAGCCCTAATGGCAGACAAACAGTACCATGTATTCAACAATCATAATTGTTTTCAATTTGATTAATTTAAAATAGTGTTATACGCCTTATGTGGGGCTGCAGTTCCTGCCACTGGTTCATCTATTTATAATATTGGGTTTTTACATAAATAAACAAACAAGTAAATGAGAAAATTAAGTAAGATGGAAAAGGAGTGAATAAAAATACATTGGTCTATATGAAGATATATATAGTTTATGAAATAGATACATTTATTATTACATGAAGTAACAGACAATTAAAGTATTTAAAATCTATCTATCAGTCTAGCTTTGTTTCTCAGGACATAAAATACAGTGTTAAAAAAATCAAGATTAAGAATATATATATATATATATATATATATATATATATATATATATATATATATATATATATATATATATATATATATATATATATATATATATATATATATATATAACACTCTTGCCAATTTCATAAATATAGCAATACTTTTCCCCTAACACTCTTGCCAATTTGCATCAGTCATGGAATAGAGTTACTTAAAAGTCCATGGTATTAATGTATGAATGTATGTTATTTTCTGAGTCAGTGAGAATGAGATTGTTTGCCATCACAGCTGTTGGAAAACTACATGTGTGTTTCCCATTGCAAGACAGAGTATGGTTCTTATCAATTTATGTTTTGAGTTTGTATAGACCGTGTGCTCCTGGCTACCACAAAATGGAACATACTACTACTACTAATAATAATAATAATAACACTAATAATAATGAAACGGAGTTGGCTGTGAATAGGAACATATATTTTAGTCAGTATTCACTGTTGTCCGGTATTTTCATGAAACCAAAACAACAACAGCGATACTAACATTAATACGTACAAAAACAACAGCATTAATTTACAAAGTGTGTCAGATTTTTTTCTCCTATAAATTAATGTTTGAAACAGTTTAATTTTAGTCTAGAATGGCTATATTATTATTTGTATTCATCATTAGTATTGATATGACAGAGTCTGGAAAAGCTACATTATTATTAACATTCATTATTAGTATTGATATGACAGACACTGGAAAGGCTACATTATTATTTGTATCCATTATTAGTATTGATATGACAGAGTCTGGAAAAGCTACATTATTATTTGTATCCATCATTAGTATTGATATGACAGAGTCTGCATAAGCTACAGTATTATTTGTATCAATCATTAGTATTGATATGAAAGATTTTAGTAGATAATAATACTTGTAAAATCAATCACAATTTTCGTTTGCTTTTAATCAACATAACACATTTACGCACACATACACACACGCACACACAAGCTGACGCACACACACTTGTTTTTAGAAATAAAAATCTCAATTTTGTAAATCCAGATTCAGAAAATTAACATTTAGGCTTGGTCGATCATAAATAATTATAGATCTTTCCGACATTTGCTATAAGCCAACTCTCATTTAGATAAGAAAACCTTTTATAATGTAAAAACAAATTATCTCATTTAGATAAGAAAACCTTTTATAATGTAAAAACAAATTATCTCATTTTACAGTCTTATCACTGTTCTTTTAAAAAGGGGTTAGATAACTCAAATTTGAGTAAATACAGAGTCACAGTTTTTGAGTTAGTCCTGCTCGTAGTTAGTATATACTTGGACTAACATACTTAGTCTTTGTTAGACCCAGGAATAAATTGGCTATATTTTAATCCTGTTTTGGGGAAACATTCCCACATGTTGTCCAACATCATGCAACATTACATAACTACTCACACAAGGCTTCAGTTGATAGCCCACCGACCCTCCCGACTGGCTTTATGTAATTGCACAGGGAGCTGTTAAGTAATGTTGATTGGCCTGTCGGTAAGGTCTTTTGCGAAGTAAACATTGATTTTAGGCTCACCTACAGCTGTCAGTAATCCTTACAGTTACTAGGACCATAACTTTAAAGGGTAAAAAAAGATGTATATCTGCATTCTGTCATACACCGTATCGAAACTCTAACCCAATTGGCACATTTATCAATTATAAAAGAAAGTATATCCTTTTATATAACATCTCACTGATGTTGCAATTTGCTCAGTGCAAAATACACCATTTGTTCAGTCAAATGCAAAATACACCATTTGTTCAGTGCAAAATACACCATTTGTTCATAAAATGACACTGTCAGATTTCTATCCTAATGGGATTAGGGCTGCAATCCGTGGTGGCTCAGTGGTTAGCGTGCCTGACTTGGAACCAGAAGGGGCGCAGGTTCGAATCCTACCCTGGTTGGATATCGTGGTGTCTCTCTGGGCAAGACACTGTACTCCAATTGCTTCGGAATTATATAACCTTCCTGTGTTACTATTGAGAATTTTTTTTAACGAAACCAAACCAAATCCTGAGCTATTTTTTCCCTTTCCGCAAAAATCGAAATATTCCTTAATATTTGTATGCTAAATTCTTGACAAGTAATCCAGCATGTCACTTGCACAGATCAAATTGTTCCTAGATTACTGGGCAAGGTCTTTTATCACCACTGTTTCACGTCTTATTGACGAATCTCTTAGCACCACATACCTATCACCAGCTGTCACTCAAACGTTGTTCATTCAACATTCCATTGGACCGCTGCCCATTCTCGAGCCAAAATCTGTTTGAGTTATTATGTCATGAAGAATGGGGTGTCAGAGTCGACGTAAATGGCCGAATGGCCGAACACGTCGTTAATCCAACGAACGAACGAACGGGTGTCAGAGCATAGGTTAACTGACTATACAGCGTCCTGGTTAACCGATGCTCTGACACCTTGGCCACTTTGACTACATAACATGTAGAGATTCCGACTTTTATAACTCCACTATCGTACATCCAATTTCTGCTGAAATTTTCCCTATGTACCAAAATTACTCTCTAATAAAGAAGGAAAATTTTCAAAAGAAAATCTTTGATTTTAAAGAAAGCGCTAATTTAATTAGTAGGCTTGGTTATCTCTAATTGTTATGGATTTTCCAGGGTCTAAATATGGTAATTGTTTCTCAGTGACTCCTAGCATTCATACTTTATGCTCCTCACAAGACCTTATAGGACTATTTAGATCATATTACAACCCCCTCAGGGAGGAGCCGAGTGGTTCAGTGGTTAACGTGCTGGATTCGTGATCAGAAAGTTGTGGGTTTGAATCCAACCATCAGATCAGCCAAAGTCGGCTATCTTTGTGTGTCGGGGCAGGACATTTTACTCCATTTGCCTCGGATACCATGGTGTGTTGTGGGCAACGCATTTTACTCCAATTGCCTCTGTACTAAATAACCTTTTTGTGCTGCTGTGCCGTAAAACACCAAACTAAAATTCCCCAAGATCTGTCCTAGAAGAAACGTTTCAAATTCCTCTTGATCTGTCCTAAAAAAAGACGTTTCAGATTCTCATGTGACCTGTCATGGAAAAGACGTTTCAAAATTCCCCAAGATCTGTCCTAGAAGAGACATTTTAAATTCCCCTAGATCTGTCTTAGAAGAGACGTTTCAAATTCCCCAAGATCTGTCCTAAAAAGAGACGTTTCAAATTCTCATGTGATCTGTCATAGAAGAGACATTTCAAATTCCCCTAGATCTGTCTTAAAAGAGACGTTTCATATTCCCATAGATCTGTCGTAAAAAAGAAGTTTCAAATTCTCCTGTGATCAGTCACAGAAGAGACGTTTAAAATTCTTCTAGATCTATCACAGAAGACACGCTTCAAATTCCTTAGATCTGTCCTGTACGAAACGTTTTGACATTTTCATTAAAGAAATTGGTTGCAGATGAAGAGATGTTGTCAGTATTTTTGGGGAGGGATGCTCCTCGTTTAATATTTTTGACAAACTTGTACACTTTCTCATAACTGTATCTTCACTGGACAGGGTTGTATCCCGACCCCAACCTTTTGCAATTTTTTCAGTCAAGCCACTGCGTCAATCGTAGTATATATTGCCAAGCCACTGCGTCAGTCGTAGTATATATTGCCAAGCCAATGCGTCAGTCGTAGTATATATTGCCAAGCCAATGCGTCAATCGTAGTATATATTGCCAAGCCAATGCGTCAATCGTAGTATATATTGCCAAGCCAATGCGTCAATCGTAGTATATATTGCCAAGCCAATGCGTCAATCGTAGTATATATTGCCAAGTCACTGTGTCAATCGTAGTATATATTGCCAAGCCACTGTGTCAATCGTAGTATATATTGCCAAGTCACTGTGTCAATCGTAGTATATATTGCCAAGTCACTGTGTCAATAATAGTATATATTGCCAAGCCACTGTGTCAATCGTAGTATATATTGCCAAGTCACTGTGTCAATAATAGTATATATTGCCAAGCCACTGTGTCAATCGTAGTATATATTGCCAAGCCACTGTGTCAATCGTAGTATATATTGCCAAGTCACTGTGTCAATCGTAGTATATATTGCCAAGCCACTGTGTCAATCGTAGTATATATTGTCAAGCCACTGTGTCAATCGTAGTATATATTGTCAAGCCACTGTGTCAATCGTAGTATATATTGTCAAGTCACTGTGTCAATCGTAGTATATATTGACAAGTCACTGTGTCAATCGCAGCATATATTGTCAAGCCAATGAGTCAAATCGTAGTATATATTGCAAAGCCACTGTGTCAATCGTAGTATATATTGTCAAGCCACTGTGTCAATCGTAGTATATATTGTCAAGCCACTGTCTCAATCGTAGTATATATTGCCAAGTCACTGTGTCAATCGTAGTATATATTGTCAAGCCAATGAGTCAAATCGTAGTATATATTGCCAAGCCACTGTGTCAATCGTAGTATATATTGCCAAGCCAATGCGTCAAATCGTAGTATATATTGCGAAGCCACTGCGTCAAATCGTAGTATATATTGCTAAATTAAGAATGTATCCTATATACCATTATTATGGCGCCATTTCTTTTTTAAATTCAGATTTCTGACAATGCAGAAGTCAATAGGGAAGTACAATCCAGTAGCTGTCAGGATCAAGATGAACCCAACTCTTCTGGCACCCAGACACCCAAGGTGTCAGCATTGTCAGGTTCTGGCCCCTCATCTCCGCCGGGAGGGGATACTGGATCCCAGATTGCTATCCCTCCTGATTTGTTCAAGGACTTTGAAGCACTGAGATCTAAAACTAACATGGATGCCACAGAGCTTATGAGGAAATTACTCAAGGACTATCAGAGGTGAGGATAATAATAATAACAATAACAACAGCAACAACAGCAATAATAATAATAATAATAATAATAATAATAATAATAATAATAATAATAATAATAATAATAATAATAAAGAACTAAGTCAGGGGTTGAGTCACATCTAAAATCGGTGAGTTAAATTTGCTAAACTTAATGGTGTTTTATATATAGTATCCCTAAAAGAGACTGAAGTAAGATAGTTGAGGTGATCGACTGCGTCCGTGGATTATTCATTTTGACTTTTAATTGGAACTTTTCGGAGTTCTGAGTGAAGAAAGGCGGGTTGTGAATGATGTTGATGTTTCGGAGGATTTGTGAAACTTAACAACAATATACATGATATGTTTAATTGACATTTAAGGTGTGTAGTATAAGAACCAACCCCTCAGTTATAAAGGAGTAAACACTGAGCGATATATGCGTTAATCTGCTTTGTTTGAGTCTATGTTCATATGCATACAATTGACCTACATTCCATCAGGTGCACTATGAGGCCAAAAAGAAAAATATGTGTGTTTCCTATTGCACTGGTTTTAAAATTAGGGTAGGCAGGTAGGTATTTTTTAAATTTTTTTTAAACATTATATATAAATCAAATAATATTTCAAGCGCTTCAAAGTACTGGGCAAAACCGGCTCAATTAGATGCACAAATCAATTTTGGTAATGTGATTTTTTTGTTTTTTGGGGGGGTGGGGAAAAAGTGCTTGGGTCGGCAACGAGAAACAGGGACGGTCGGACGACCAGAAACACACATATTTTTATTTTTTTGGGCCTGATCCTGTGATCCTGTGTCGCATTTAAGAAAAACGCACAAGACTTCTTCGGCGATTCGCTAGGAGTCAGTTGGGAATCCCGGACTGTGATCAGGTTGAACAGAACAAAATTGAGGTAATTGAGGCAAAGCTTGATGGTATCACGGTACCAATTGTTTTTCCATAGACCTTAATGTTAACATTTGGTGAAATAAATATACCTTCTCTCCTACTTTAGCATGCATGTCACACACTGTCATAGAGAGCAATGTTAGATTGTCAATTTGACAGTGATAGAACCAGGTACTCCATTGCATTTAAGAGAGATAACTCTGCTGGAACTAGACAGGGGTAAGAGTTGTCCAGTCACAACAGACACATTTTCAGTGGCGTATCACATTTTTAAAAAAATCATAAAAAATGCAAAACATGATCTACATATGAATTAACATAATCTCACATGTTGCTAAGAGACTCAACTTTTTTTTTAAGCCAGACAGAAACTACAACTCTTACATAATACACCAATCACAGCTAGTTTTGTTGTTTATTTCTGAATACAATGTTCCTACACCTTAAGCTCCACCCCCTGGGCTTGCGCAATTGGTACCGTGATACCTGATTAACTTGTCCAGAAAGTGGACAAAATGGCCTCAAGAGAGTACGTTGAATCTAAGGTCAATCAACGTGACAAAGAAGTTGTGGAAACATCACTACAGAAAATTAACCAGGAAATGCAGAAGGGTCTGAGAGAAGAGATTTCAAAGATGAAGGAGGAGATTACAAGTTTTAGAGCTGAGATCACTGCAGCATAAATTGAAAATGAGAACATAAAAAGGAGAACTGAGACACTAGATAGAGACAATACGTCACAGGCAGATTCAATTACTGGTCTCAAAGAACAAACAACAGAATGAAGGACAAAGTGAATGAATTGGAACAATACTCTCGCAAGGATTAAATAAAGACATACAATCTGGATTATAGAGAAAAGAAAGAAACCAATGAGCAGTGCGATGAAAAATTGGTAGATTTTTAATAACAAGTTGGATGTAACAGTTACACACAATGATATCAGTACTGGATGTAACAGTTACACACAATGATATCAGTACTGGATGTAAGTTACACACAATGATATCAGTACTGGATGTAACAGTTACACACAATGATATCAGTACTGTATGTAACATTTACACACAATGATATCAGTACTGGATGTAACAGTTACACACATTGATATCAGTACTGGATGTAACATTTACACACAATGATATCAGTATCGCCCATCGACTCGATAGATTAAATGAACATTCCAATCGGCTGGTTATTTGCTAGTTCGCATCAAGAATGTGAAAAAAAAAACAAAAAAACAGATGTCCTAAAATGAAAGAAATTGTTAAGAGGGGTTATTAAAGAATGTCGCAATTGTTTGTCAAAAATTTTAAAATGGCTTAAAACAACGAATTAAGAAAACAGATGATATGCGGAAGCTTGGCCATTAAACTTGCATTTACTAGTCTACTTCTTAAGTATGAATATTAAAAATACTACAAAAATAAGTGTATAGTTTTATTCAAATAAAGTCTGTTATTGAATGATGTCTGATTTTTACAAGTCTCCGTGACGGAATGGGATGTAACTTTCGTTAGCTTACTTGTGTGTGTGTGTGTTTGTTTTTTTATATATTGTTTTAAAAGTGATCCATTTATCTTCTACAAGACACTCATTTCATTGAAAAATGGAAAACATTAAAAGGTGTACATTTTCTAACTCTAGAGGGGGTAGCTATATTGTTGAACAATAATTTCCATTTTATCTTTCATGAAGTGAAGAAAGACAATATGGGAAATAAACTTATTATGGATATAACTATTGTTAATTATAGATTCTCACTTATACATTTATATGGACCAAATAGAGACAGCCCAGAATATATTTCTTATATAAAACAACAATATTTAAGATTTCACAATGATTATATTCAGTGGCGGCGCGAGAGTTCGAGGCGGCCGGGGGCAATGTTCTTTAGTGGCCCCCTATTTTGCCACAGAGAATAGTTTTTATGTCAGTTGTCAACCTCCATCCCCCCCCCCCCCCCATCTAAGCCGCCGTTACACTAAGGTGAGGTGAAATGAGGTGAAATACTATGAAATTTTTAGCTGCAGAAAAAAAATCCCGGCAGCGCCCCCCCCCCCCCCCTTCCCTTCGCCTGGCGCCTAGGGGCAATTGACCCCATACCTAGCGCCGCCACTGATTAAATTGCAATTGAAGGAAACTTTCATTTAGTCATGGATCCAGACTGGGACATTTTTAATTGTAATAAGGTGAATAATCAGTGGGCAAGAGAAGTTCTTTTGGATACTTGTATAAACTATAGATTTTTGGCGGAAGCTGAATATTGGTGCTCTTAGATACACATAGAGGAAAAGTAACCCAATAAAACAAGCAAGACTGCAATTTTTTTGGTAGTCTCTGAAAATATATTTACAGTAACTGATTGGTTTGGTTTGTTGGTATTAACGGCACTTTTTTAAAACACATTATTGGCTAAATCATGCCAAGAAAATGGGAGCTAAGTGCCTGTCCCAAGGACACACTGAGGCAGTCAATCAGGGCCAGCCTGGATGGGTATCAAACCCGGGACTCTTGGATTACGAGTCTGACTCTCTCCCAACTGAACTACCGCGCCTCCCTAAAGTAGTTGAAAATGTTAATATTGAACAAGGATACATGACTGACCAATCTTTCGTACAAATAAAAATAGTGTTTTAGAAGGAAACAATAAGAAAACTTTGTTTGAAACTGAATACTTATCTGCTTGAGAGCCAGAATACATACAGAAGGTAAAAGAAAGCATTCAAAGTGTAAAATACCAGTATATTTGTGTAAAACAGTCAGATAATTTAGTTAATAATATACCATCTACTGATTCAAAATTCACTATCAATAATCAACTTTTCTTTGAGATACTATCTTTAAAAATTAGAGGAATTACGATATAATTTTTATCTTTCAAGAAAAAGTCTCGTGATCGATAGGAAAATCAACTGCTTAAAGAGATGAAACTTTTAAAAGAAATAAATGATGCAAAAGAATTTTGATAAAAATATGAGAGAACTAGAAGAGATTAGGAAGAAAAAAATGAAAGGAGTAAAGGTTAGGGCTAGAGCGAAATAAATTGAAGAGGGGGAGAAAGTGAACAAATATTTCTGTAATATGGAAAATAGAAACTACGTTAGTAAAATGATGCCTGCACTTGCCAAAAAAAAAAGATCGATAACAGAAACGTAAGAGGAAATTTTTGGAAGTACCTAAACTTTAAACGCCAAGCTGAAATATGTTCTTTTTGAGACTTAAAAAAAACAATTACTCTGATATTCCAAAATTAAATAATATCAAGAAGGATTCATTTAATGGCCCTATATCCTATTTACAAGCCACTAAGTCTCCGAAAAATGCAAAATGAAAAGAAAAAAAAAAACAAAAAAAAAACGCTAGATCAATTAGTTTCACAGTAAAATTTTATAAATGTGTTCGGGAAAGATAAAGGTTATATTTTGGTGAAAGCAATAAAATTTGGATATGAACATGGTGAATTATCTCCCACTCAAAAAGAGGATGTTCGAATATGTCTTCCAAAAGGGGACAAGCCTAAAGAATATATCTAAAACGGAAGACCTATTTCACTTCTAAATATGTCATGTAAAATTGCTTCTGCTAGTATAGCAAATAGGATCACAACTGTGCAAAAAGGGGTTTTAAAAGGGAGATACACTGGTGAGAGATATTAGGAATTTATGATTTCATATTTTACACCAGAAAACATAACATTCCTATTTTGATGAATCAGTTATAAATAGATTAAACGTTTTTTTATTGCAACGTTAAAAAATGTATAACTAATAATGGACGAGTATCTAAATGGATTCATATTGAAAGAGGGTGTATACAAGGCGACCCTCTTTCCCCATATATATATATATATATATATATATATATATATATATATATATATATATATATATATATATATATATATATATATATATATATATATTGTGAGTGTGTTCGAAGATATAAGTATATTAAAGGGATAAATGTTGGTGGTACAACTCATGTCAATTCTTAATATCCTGGATATGTTTTCACAACTTCAAAAGTAACCTCTACCTGAGAACTAACTTCTTAGATTTTCAAAGCATACTTTATACGGCTACAAAATATATAAAGAAATTTACCTTCAACTGGGATTGTAGTTTACAGCACCATTTTATAAATGTCTGGACACACACTATCATAAAAAATAAAAAAGAATGTTACACTTTTATGTAAAATTATTCGAAATGACGAAAACCCATGAAATGGAATGCTCATTTCAATAGTAAGAAGAAAAAGATTGGAATAAATTCTTTATGTTTCAGTATAAAAGCACCGAGTACATAAAATACTTTAAATGGATGCAACTGAAGATTTTACATGTAATCTTGGATACTTTACTTAACACAGTCAAAATTGCTACAAATGATATTTATTCTCCGTGTATGTTACATGTTAGAACAATATCTCATCTGTTCTGGGATTGTCACATATCACAGGCATTTTTAAATGACATGTCACAATGGATCAAGAGCAAGTGCAGTCACACCAAAATCTTAGTTTTCTCAAAGAAAAAATTAGTATTCGGAATCAAACAGATAACTCAGGCTTATGATGTAATATCTTTTCTTATTTTCTTTGCAAAACAATTTATTTATAAATTAAATGTAGATATTACAAGGACAGCTCAAATTTGTATATTTTAATAAGCTATTTAAATTTTATCTCAATTTAGAAAAATACAGTGCATACAGAAATTGTAAATGGGGAAAGTTTGATAGTATATTGTTATTATACAAACAATTGATTGAATAATCTTATGTTTACAAAGTCTGTTGGTGTGAGAAGAAAAAGCATGTTAATCTTCGTTTGATAGTTATCTACACTTTACCTCACACATTATATCACACATTATATTTTCCACGTATTTTTTGTATAACTGTTACCTTGATTAGGTTCAAACAAAATTCATGTTTGAGTCTTCGTAAATAAGAAGTATGTGTGCTCCTTTGTACACATATACATGTCCACATATATTTTACCTTTCTATGTCTATTTCTCCCCCCTCCCATTGTTTTTTACTTTCTTGTCATTAATAATTAGAACCCAGAAATCTCTTAACTGAGTTTTATTAAAAGTAACCTGAATTTATGAAACATATATAAACCCGTGAAGACGTACATGCTTAATTAATGATGCTTCTATATGTATCAAACTACTACATCCCAAAAAGTAGTAAACATTGCAATATTAGCAAGGTTTTATGTATACTAGATCATCATAACACATCAAATATTGTAACCTTAATATGAGTATATGCATACACGATGATTCCGGGGTCAATCAAAAAACGAAAAGAATAATAATATTAAAAATTCTTAATTTCATCAAGTAACATAGACTCTAGGTAATTAAGAGAAGTAAATATTTCTTAGGAATTTCAGCATCAAAATTGCCGTATTTATTCTAATAAATATTCTTTATGCATGAAATAGTCAACGGGTATGTATCTATTAGACTAATTATGTTGGATCGCGTGAATATAAGCATATACGCTTATTTACTAGTGTATACGGTACTTAATGTGTATAACAGTCTTGTGAGATTTTCATTAGGAACTTGAATATGAATGGATAACACATTTAAAATTTGAATATGAATGGATAACACATTTAAAACTTGAATATGAATGGATAACACCTTTAAAACTTAGAAGTTTATTACATATTAGCAAATTTGATTTCACATAGGAGAGTGAGGGAGCGCGATTATTAAATTGTCCATCATTCTGTTCTCTAGATTTGATCGGGGCGCGTTTATTGGAGAGGTTGTATCTATTAGAATAAAAATGGTAATTAAAATTTTCAATTATTTCCCACCGATTAGCATGCTGATACAATGAATGTATGATAACTCTGATGTTTTTATGGAAGCTGATCACACATTATTAAAGAAAGCCTCGGCCATCCGAAATTTATAAGTTTCTTGTATTGGAATTCTTACTTCATTATATTTTGCTGTTCAACATAGATTGCTGTTGCAAATCTAAATTGTGATTTTTTTTAGCTCACATGAGAAGCTTAATATTTCTCTCTGTTTCAGGCATTGATTCGAATGCATGAACTATTAAGTGTAGACTAGTAAGTTGTATGTGTGAAGGAATGATGGCATATGAAGAAAACAAAAGTAAAATATGTAAGAAGCTGACTAACTTTGGTTAAAAATTAGTTTTTTTTACAAATGTAATTTTTGGCAACGATTATATATCTTTTTTGTTTTCATATTTCCAGCATAATTACTATGACAGTCCAAGACAAGCCACAAGATGTCCACATATCTGATAAAACCTCAGATGAACCGAGAAAACCATCTCCATCAGTCACCATAGTAACAAGTACTTTGGATGAAGACGATTGTCAAGGACTTGACCTTTCGGTGTCCACCAGGTATTCAGATAAAGGTCAAACGTCAGCCCAATATATACAGAAACCTGCACCTGATCGTATTATTGTAGAGGACAGCAATGAGCCTTTAGACCTTTCAGTGATTAAGATCGGCAAGCAAAACAGAAATGATCAAACAGAATTAAAAACGTCAGATGTAAACGTAATGCAAACTGGAGAAAAGCAGGCACATCCAGTTCCAATGAATGTTGTGGCAATCCAGAAGAATGATAACTGTATGTTTGTGTATCCAGTCTGCTACACGGGAGCTTTATTTCAACCTACCATGCCCTCAGGATCTAACCTTACTGGAGTTATATCCGCTGATCCAACATCAGTAACAACTTCCATGATAGATGTCACCAGTGTTATGTCACAGCACATGTCTTCGGTTATGTCATTTGCTGATCAAGGACAGATAATGGCTTCCAAGACATCTGCCAAAAGTTTTGATGTTAGCACACACTATTCAGAGTTGATGAAATCAGTTGCAGCTCAAAAATATCAGAATGTTTCTCCACCAATTCTGCAAAACCCAGAGTTAGCAATGGAGAAGGAGATGACAAAAACTCTTCCAAAATATTTCAGAATGTCGCAGACAGAAAAGAACAGCAGCAGTCCTAAAGCAGCTGACACAGAGGACACTAAATTTCTCCCGAACTTTCTCAAAAGGAAAGATTCGAAATCCAAATCTGGAGAGATGAAAGTGGTTGCAGAAAATATAACATATCCAGGAGTATACACTAGTGTTTTAAAATTGCCATGGAGCCGAAGAACGCGGACAAAAAAGAACAAGCCTAAGCTTGGCACACCATTACAGAGCCAGGTACCAGCATTGTACAGTATATCTGAGACTTTAGCGACAAAACAAGAAATAAAAGAAACCGTTGTCAGTCAAACGTCATGTTCGGGTCAACCACAGCTACATCCAAGTATCAAAACAGACAACCATATAACAAGTCAACCGACAACCGCAGAATCATTCATGATGGTTTATCCCAACGCTACCTTGTTCTCGCTTGGAAAGCCTGTAAGAAAGCGGGGACGTCCACCCAAACTACCAATGTTGGCTAGACTGCTTCAGCAAACACAAAAGAAGACGAAGAAGGAACCTGTATCAGAATTGACTTACCCGGTACCAATTTCTGTTCAGCAAACTTTGTCAGCACAGCCAGCCCAGGCCCTTAGACAAGGGATGTTTGTTATAAATCCAGGTCAAGTGCTTGGAGCATTGGGTGGTATTCCTATCCAGCAGATTCCCACAATGACAGATCCAAGTCAACTTTCTGAGCAAGGTCAGAAGGTTCAAGGTCAGGGCCAAGGTCAACAAATTCAAGGACCAATACAACTTCAACCTCAGCTTGCAACTGGACAGCTGCAGATACTCACTCCAGAGCAAATACAGGCTCTCGGTCTCCAAGGCCAAATGTCAATTTTAGGTCACAACCCAAGTATTCAATGTCAAGGTAACTCAGTAGGTCAGGGTCAAGAACAAATCACGGAAGGTAATGAGTGCTCCCAAACGTCATATCCAAACAGCATCACTCTAACTCCTATTCAACCAATATTTGTGCCCACAGCTTCAATCATCACTACTCAAACAAGTTCATCCAACAGTCGACCTACTTCAACAGCTGAGAGTAATATTAAACATTCAACAAGTATAGATCTTCCAAGTTTAAGTGATGATACATGTCATGTTATGGCCCATACAGACACAAATACCATTAGTACGATGAACACTACTTGTATTGCCAACACAGGGAGTGGAGCACTATACCAGGAAATGATTCTGTCTTCAAAATCACTTGTAGACATTAAACCAAGAAAACGACAGACAGCTAATCAGTTACTGAAACAAAAATCATCCGATCAAAATTTTATCTGCACTTCATTTCGAATAAGGCCCAGAATGGTAGCACAAGCACAGGCACAACGGGAAAGGTTGGCAGCCAAATGTATGAGACATATGATGGAAGCTCAGGAGATGGCTCCCGATCCAAAAAACGTGAAAGCTCCCCAAAATGATGAGAGTCATTTTGGGGAGAATAATGTGGCTGACACTAATTCTGAAAGTAAGAAAGAGGATGTGTTTAGTTCCTTGAACAATTGTAACTACAGGACGCAGGATATTTCAGATCAAATGGAAAGTTTTGAAGAGCTGGAGAAAGATCTAAGAAATGAACCGGCTTCAACTTTGGCAGACCCTGACTCCTGCAGATCTTTTGACCAAGACATGATGGCAAACATTAAACACGAGCCGAAAGATGAAGAGGCATCAGGTGAAGACGATTTGAGCAAAAAGGACGTGACAACAAAGAAAAATAGCTATAATTACAATGTACTTCTTTCTGTAGATTGCAGCTATGATGAGATGATGTCTCAGGAAATGTTTCAAGAACTATATCACTGTAAAGTTTGTAACGACATTGTGCCGATGGAAAACAAATTCGAGCACTGGCGAAATCATCTTCCTGCGAACTTCGCATGCAAAAGTTGTGGATGTGAGAATCATAGCTTTCTGGTAAAGGATGGCGCTGGCAACCTTTGTCCCAAGCAAAAGCTGCATTGTGATCATTGTTTTCAACAGTTTGGCAAGCAGGATGATGAGACTACTTCATCCCTGCCTATGGAACCAAGAAAGATTTTCTGTCACGATTGTGGGGAAGCTTTTCAGAACTTTACAAATCTGTATGAGCACCGGACAGTTTATCACAAGGACAACAAAACTGGGGATTACATGTGTGAATTTTGTGACAAAGCATATGACACCCCCAAAGGTTTGGCCATCCATCGCAGGACTCATAAACGTATAAAGATTTCCTGTTTTATCGAGGACTGTTCCGAGAAGTTCTCCAACGGGGCTGAATTAGATAAGCATATTAGCGAGGTACATGGGGACGGCAAGCAGTACTTTCATTGCATGTATGAACGGTGTGGCAAAAGATTCTTGAAAAATTTTCATTTACAAGAACATATTCGAGTCAAGCATTTCAATATTAAGGCATTTCGATGCAACTGGCCAGGTTGTGAAAAAGAGTTTGCTGCAGAACGCCATTTGAATGTACATCTCCTTATTCACAAGGATGAAAAACCGTTGAAGTGTTATTATTGTGACTACAGGTGTCGACAGAGAAGTGCAATGAATTGGCACATGCGCAAACACCCAGAACTACCTTACAAATATACACGCAGTAATCGTGACCATTTGTAAATTATTGCTTTGCGACTCTTGAAAACAATGAATATTTATTTACATCATACAGTAAATGATATAAATTTTAGATACAGATGGGATGGTTGTGAATATTTTGCAGAAAGCAGCTTTGAAACTTAAAGATCATTGTTGGATCTTTTTACACTAAGTGATTGCTTGTTTTTGCTAAATATTGAGGAAAAATATACAGTTTATAAAAAAAGTCAACTATTCAATGTTTGTTCTGTTCTAAGATTAACTGATATTAGCTCCAAAATCTGAGATAAATTTCTATGAATTTTAGTTTATTCTGTACTTTTAGGCTTTAGGAAAGCCCAGCTTATACATTTTTCGAACATTTTCCTTATAGCCTTCGAAAAAAAATGATTTAAGTGTTTTTATATTTGAAACAAAAGACAATTTTACTTGAGTCTTGGTCGCTGCACTAAAATTCCCCGTCAAGCGTATATTGCATATAATTTTGTAACTTCACCTAATCCTTCCTGGTCTTAGCAATACATTATGGTCTGAGGGATTCTAAAAGCTACATGTTGTCATTCTTGCCTGTACGCTTTCAATGGATTACACCATTTCCTTCACCGTTTTTACCCTTTATTCAGCAATGGCAGTATTAGTATATGGCACAAGGTTTCCTCGTAGTCAATCAGCACAGGGAAAGTAGGTGACATTGACGTGCTTTTATCAAGCATGAACTACGGGAATTTCATACAAGCATTTTCCGTAGTCATTGCGAAATTTCCTTTCTCACTACCTTATCTGAGCGAAATCAGTTCTTGTCTTGAAATTGATTGGAATTTCTTTCATCATGCTTTTCTTTCATCATGCTTTTGTCCCTCATGTTTGAAAGATGTTTGTTGTACTTGTATTATACGTTCTCCAGATATATTATTAGCGAGACACTTGCATAAAATGGTCGTGGTTCATCATGTAAAATCTTATTCTGATCTCTATGGCTAGAGACAACTGATAGCAGAGATCAAGGAATGTGATGTTAGTTCATTGCAGTTTCCCTCAATACACCCTACCTTTGATAGCTTACGCCGATGGTTACTTGAATGACTGTCTGCACAGGAGATTGAAGCTTAGTCACCAAAATTACACGCAAGCATAAATAACGCCAAAATATACAATTTTCGCATTAAACCTTGTATCCTATATAATAAATAGAGACTTGTATATGTGGTTTTATCCGAAAATTGTTTATCTGAGTTTATTAATGCTTGTGCGCTTTTGGTGGCTAAACTTCAAAATCCTGTGGTTGACTTAAGTAATCAAAGTTTAAGAACACTTGAGGGTGTTCTGGACCTGTCCAAACAATTTAATACAAAATATCTTCTCCAGTTATCAAAGTTACTCAAGGCAATCTGATTAAGACTGAGATCGCCAACATTATGGAAATCTGACTAACACTGACATGAAGTCATGTTCTGATGACCTTTAGATTCACTAATCAAATTACAGTTTTCACGTTTATGAAAGTGAAAAACTTCGTTTGAAACATATCGTTTCCAACGATAACTCTCCTTAAAATGAAATGTAACGCTTTACCTGATAGATTGCATACAATAAGTGGACCGGGAATTCCAAGGTCGGCAGAACATAAACCTCTGTCGGTGCCTGCCAGATCTACTTATTATAAGTTGATCTCGATTTTAATTCGATTTTAAATAAAAGAGGATTCCGATGATTCTTGCCTTAAAACAAAGATAAGAGACTTAGTTTTCTGCTTACGCAGTCGAGACAGGAACTCCAAGCGCAATATGGTAACAAACTGTAGAGAGAGAGTAGTATACTGCAAAAGTTTCAGTTGAATAAAGTAAATGATGTAAAATATCTGGCTTTCAAAAACTTCAACAAAACACATTTGAAGCTGCCGGAAAAGTGATACCAGTGTCTCATTGTTATGAGATCTGTTTTAATTGATGCATTGAACGAATTCGTTAACAAACATTAGAGATTTTGTACTCTAAAGTCCGATTTCACTTTCGAGTCCCTTTATGTGACTGTGTATAGAGCACATGTCAATCCTCTTTACGGTCTTTCTTTCATTTTATATGCACCGATTCGTCGCCTTTGGTAATTATTTTCTGCTGAAGGGAGGTAACCGCAAAGACTGGATGAATTTGTAGTAAGATCTGAGTTATTTCCCCTAGAATTTTGTTGATAAACAAGGGGAATAATTGCTTACTTCATAAGCATATATAGTTTGATAATTTTGTAACTAGCCCTTTTTAACTAATTAAAAATAAATAATAAAACCTCTTTGCAATGCTATCAAATAAAATTTGGTATATGCAATTCACTTTAAAGCGAGATTGTGATGTCGTCTCCGAGTCCCAGGAAATGTGGCACAACTTAATATTGATATTAAAGGGAAAGGTTTCCAAGACTTAGGTACAGTGGTACTTATATAATAGCGTTTCAAAACTAGGCGTTCGCCGAAAATGATCATACCGCAATCCACTATTAAGTTCTTTAATAAACATTCTCAACCCAGTCCACCGCAAAATACCACCCTCACAGCCCCGCCTTAACGGGTTGTATCAAAATTTTCAATCGTTGTGCCAGTCTAAATAGACCCAAATAACTATATGAACACGTGTATAGAACGAGTTGTGACTGTCTGTGCACATACTTAACTCATATACCACAGACGGCCCCTTGGCTTTTAAATTGGGGAACATGACCACTTTGACGGATCCATTTGACGAAGGCAATTTCGATTTGAATTACTTGTTAAACGACACAAATTTATACTCACCAGAGAGAGAGAGAGAGAGAGAGAGAGAGAGAGAGAGAGAGAGAGAGAGAGAGAGAGAGAGAGAGAGAGAGAGAGAGAGAGAGAGAGAGTCAATTTGCCTTGAATATGTGAGGTCCCAGATCCGATTCTAGGTGCTGGCTTGTACAAATGCCCGCCCATTCAAGGCAGATAGTTTTCTCCAGGTTATCCACTTAAATCCTTGTCATTTAAAAACTTTTACAAAATAAAAACAAAAATAAATAGAAACTGTAATACACAGGGCTCCACATTAAAATAAAATATTAAAAATGTCATAACTCTGTCAAAAATGAATGAGATTAAACTCATAAAAGGCACACGTAAGTCTATGAGACAATGTTCATACTGAATTGCATCAGAATATATTGAATGATTTTTTAGCTATACCTGTTGCAACCAATACCCCGTGTGAATTGGCAAGGCCCATAACTCTGTTCAAATAGAGTTGACGATACAAAACCCATAAAAGACACGTTTAGGTCTATGAGACAATGTACACACCAAATTGCATCAGAATACGTGAAATGGTTCTCAAGGCATGTTGGTTACAAAGATCAACTTGAGTGGAAATTGGAAGAAAAGGGCAATAACTCTGTCAAAATTGGACATGAAAAAATGAAACCTTGATAAGGCGCATCTATATGTAATAGGCAATTCACCAACCAAATGGTGTCCAATTATGTATAAGGGTTGCAGGGCTATGATGTTACGGATTTAATATAATATATATCTCACGGTAAGAAAAAATTGTAATAGAATACACAACTGTGCAATACAAAGATGACGCTTCGTGATTTCTAATATCTAGAGATTTGCTGATAACAAAACGTACGAAACATACTCTTTTCTGGCTGTTCCTATTGTTGTTGTTGTTGTTGTTGTTGTTGTCAGCAGCAATCGGCCGGTAACTAAGCCTGAGGGAGGACACACTGTCTCATGTAAGTGTCACCATGGGAGCAATGAGTCCTTCCTAAGAACAGTGGCCATAAAATACATATAATCATTTCCGGTCACGTGAAGTATAAAAGCCGCCATATATTCTTAATCCAAATCCGCCATATCTTCTCGCGCCAAATTTAAGTAATTTAAGGGTTTGTCTACATAGGGCTATTAGATTTTCATCATTTTTTGAAATATTTTTTAACAAATCTGTTAATGAATCTTGCATTTGAAAATCAGCGTATCAAGTAAAGATAATTATACGGCACAGTAACACAAGTAGGTTATTAGTGACGAGACAATTGGAGTAAGGTAACTTGTCCAAAGACACACCAAGGTAGCCGACCCAGGCTGATCCTATTGCTTGATTAGAATCCGCGCCCTGCAGCTCCTATCTTTATTAGTCGCCTTTAAGGACATACTGGAGTATGCAGCGGGCCTATTCTAAAGCACTGAGGCCACAGGAGGAGAACTAACAATTTTCAAAATTACCTGAAGCTCAATAATATGATTAATATTGATTACAAAGTTTCCGAGTGCTAACGAAGAGAAAACAAAAATACTTTTTCAGCAAGAATGCGGAGCTGAAGTTGTTGAGTTGTTTATCGAAACAACAGGAATTAATGTTTTGAAAAGCTCTTATCTCCTTTCGTTCATAGAAAATGTTTAGAGTTGTCTAATAATTACGTTTAACAAGAGCAAACAAGAATACAAATCCAGGGCACCACTGAAGTGTGTGATTGCTGACCAAAAGCCACCACTCAAGGGAGGACACACTGTCTCATGCTCAAGCAAGCACATGTAGACGAGAGTGACCGCCCTTGAGTGACGCCAGATAACGAGAAGCTCAATATTGTTTTGCTGGTCCCCTGCCTAAATCATAAACCAAAATCATAAATAATTTTGCTATTACTTCATCACAGGCAACCAAAGAATTAAACACATATTTGGCTTATTCGAAGAAGTGACCTGACTCAGTTTGTATCCCTTTAGATTTTGTACTTTGGTCATGAAAAAAAAAAATCGTTCTAGACTCCTTTTTTTTTTAAAAAAAAAAAATTGCTAAACATTTAAATTCCATGATAACGCAACTGTAGAATTTTACGGCAAGAAGAACGATAAGACTAGAGTAAACCAAATATTTTCACCCAACGGAAACAGAGGTCTAGCCCGGTGTTATTATGGATATGACAATAAGTAATAGTTTCCTCCGCAGTGACTTCAATCAGGAACACTGATCCAAACTTTAGAATTGGTATACTCCTCTGAAGTTGGTTCATTGGTTTTCATCATCAAATCATCAGCGACGCATCATTTGTCAAGAATTTCATTGACTGTCTTCATCAAAGATTTTAGGTCCCCAGAACACCGAAAGTGTAACGTAATTGTCAGCAAATATCTTCGTTTAGTGATTATTGAAAATATTTTTAAAACTGAAATAAATAGCAATTTAAAATTTTAATTGCTTTCAACATCATGAAGTTCTGTTGATCAAAATTAGCTGGTGTCATTTTAATTGAATTTTACTACTTTTTACTATATTGTATCTCACACTATTTTGGAATCTGACGCTTACAATGCTAGGAGAATCTCTCTCTCTCTCTCTCTCTCTCTCTCTCTCTCTCTCTCTCTCTCTCTCTATATATATATATATATATATATATATATATATATATATATATATATATATATATATATATATAAATGACGTGTTCCTCGGTGAGACATATTACATTTTGAGGCATTTCAATGGAAAGCAAAAAATGAATTGTTCCAAAGTATGTACATTCTACTATATTTCTCTTACTTTCAAACAAAGGTGACAAGTGGAAAGATAGCGTTTCACCTGTAAATACAATTTTAATGTAGGCAGGTTCCAGTCCAGAATTTAAACTTACTTTTATTGGTAATACTTTCAGACAAAAGTCCATCAGGGAGATATCGTATTCAAATTTCTCGATACACAAGATAGTATAAGGAACCAGATCAGAGATGGTTTTCGTCAATCATCTTTCTAAATATTTATTAAATTTTGAAATCGAACATCACGTTAAAGAGACATATTATACGCTTAAAATACTACAAAAGAGAACTTTCTTTAAACCAGAGGAAAAGTAGATCACGGATGGAAACTAGGAAGAAAGAGCACGAAACGGAAAATAAAGTAGAAAAGGAAGCTGATTTTACAAGGAAAGATGTACTTTTCTTTGAATTTTGTCGTTTTCATGGTAAAGAAACGTAATCATTCATTCCTTTGACTAAGGGCATTTTTTTTATTTTTATGTTTTATAGAGAATATAGGCTAATAATCTATTAGATGATGCTTTTGAAATCAGTGGCTTTTCTTCAGCTACCGTTTATACTCGTTTATAAGTCGACTCCAGCTTCAAACAACATAGACCCTGATCTGCCGTCGCATAATGCGCCGGTAGATCAGGGTCTATGTTGTTTGTTCTACTGATTACTCCTAACAAACTGCATAGACCCTGATCTTTTTTCAGCTTCATAGGAGGAAAATGAGCAAATTATAAGACAAAGAACATTCAAATCGTCACAACAGAATATTAAAGAGGAAGAAAAGGCTGTGATATAATCAAGATACAACCTTGATATTTTTATCATCATCTTTAGTACATTTTGTCCCTTTAGATTTGTATAAATTAAATTCAGATTTATATATTCTATCAGCTGTAAATATGTAGAAAAGTGTCAAGCAGATGTCAACCTTTGAATCAGAAAACTAGAAGCGACAACTCCTGGCATAATATTTCATTTCTCAGTCCCTGAATTTCTCGGGCGTGACGAGAATGCCCTATCCGGACAACCTATTACTGTTTGATGGATTGGGGTGCCAGATTCACGCTTCGGGTCAGATATTTATTAAAGGGTCAGCACAATGGACGACTCTACTGTTCACCTGTGGAGGTTAAAAATATTACCTACTCTCTGGAAGTGGAGGAGAAAATGTTACCCTCCCAACTACTCAAAAATGCATTTGTCCATCTTGGGCTATATATTTCAAATAGCTACACCATTATGGATCTCTCCGGTTTCTAATAATTAACACAGTATATTTGAGAGTCACATTGATGTCGAAAGAAAATAATGGCTTTGGATGTTGAGGATAGAGAATGTAGGGAGATACTATTGCAAGTTCTTGTTTGTTCTAATAATAATAATTTTTAAAAAAAACTGGAATTATTTACAAGGTGCAGCTTTGCTACATCGCATCATATTTATTGATTTGATAAATTTCACATAAGAAATATGAAAACTGGAGATTTCGTGATCATTCTGATCTTTTTCATTGGAAATATTTGCTCGTATCGTAGACAAAGGTTAGAAGAGATAATAATAGTTTGGTTTGGTTTGTTTTGGCGTTTTAAGGTAAAGCAACACAAGTAGATTATTCAGTGCCGAGGCAATTATTGCTGATGGTAACATAAATACGAATGTAAATATTATTTTTAAACAAACAAATATATATATATATATATATATATATATATATATATATATATATATATATATATATATATATATATATATATATATATATATATATATATGTGTGTGTGTGTGTGTGTGTAAGAAAATAAACTAATGAGATTCAAATGGTAAATATTCACATCAGTTCCAAAATAGTTATTAGAAACAAACATACATGTATTCATGAGTGTAGAGATATCAGAAACATACATGAATACATGCGTGTAGCGATATCGGAAGAAACATACATGTATGTATGTATATATATATATATATATATATATCTGAAGAAGCATACATGTATACATGCGTGCAGAGATATCAGAAGAATACATGTATCGTGTAGAGATATCAGAAGAAGCATACATGTATACATGCGTGTAGAGATAACAGAAAAATTTGTGTATACATGCGTGTAGAGATATCAGAAAAAGAAAAACAAATCACCAATAAAGTTGGAAGTAAAAATTTCTCTAACAAGTAAGAAATGAATCAACACAAATATTTGTGCTCTAATATAAGAAATGAATCGATACAAATATTTGTGCTCTAATGTAAGAAATGAATCAACACAAATATTTATGCTCTAATGTAAGAAAGGAATCAACACAAATATGTGTGCTCTAATGTAAATATTAGCAAAATATTGGTTTAGGTCAGTGGTGCACAACTCAAACGTTTCCATGGGCCAGAATCAACCTTGATTGGAACTAAACGGGCCGCACTAATAAAACTTTGTGTCTATAACAAAAGTAGAAATACACATACGTTAAGTAAGACCGCGGGCCGCACAAAATGTGTCGACAGGCTGCATGCGGTCCGCGGGTCGTATGTTGTGCACCCCTGCTTTAGGTGAAGAATCTGCATTCAGTCATAAAAATGCATGGATATTAAACCTCGTGACGAAATTGAAAATCTTTGTTAACTGAAATAACCACCACAACTAATACTATTGCTAGTACTGGTGCTACCATTACTACTGGTACTGCTACTACTACTACTACTGCTGCTGATACTACTACCACTACGCCTTTTTAAATCATCATCATCATCATCATTTTACCCCACATCCAAAGAAATTCGCAACAATATTATTTCTTCACAAATATGAAGAACCAACGAAATTCCACAATTCGCAAATTTAAAACCCAAAAGGCATATTTTGCTAGCCATAGTATATATAGAGAAAAGGTATTTATCTCCCACCAACTCCCACCAGTAACAAATATAACCATGTTTTATTCTCAACATCTTGCCAGAAAATAAAGAGATTTTGGGCCTAAATGAAATATTCTATTACAAGAAGAAACATTTTTTTCATGTTTATGCTCTGAATTTTGTAAAATATGTCTCACTGAGGAAGAAAGCACATTTATTTCCAAGTATGGTCTGACATTTTCGATATGACGTCGGTGATGATAAAATCAAAGTACACGACGATGAGAAACTGGGGTGTCTGAAGGGTTTACTTACATAGCAGCCATTTTAAGTGTACATATATATTCGGCGAAGATTCGCAAAGAGGACGAATATAAAAGCGCCAGAAGTTCACTAAAATGTAAGTCTGAGTTGTTCCGTGCTGAACGTCTTCTTGAAAATTCCGGACCACTGGGGGAAACAAACGTGTTTTATCTTCAACAACGAAACATATTTTACGAAATTCAAACCATAAAAACGAAGATATATGTTTCTTGTCGCGATGTGATGTGGAATGTTTGGTTTAGTCTCAAAATATTTTAGTTTCTGTTAAGAGGGTCAAATTTGTTGTTGGTGGGGTTTCATAATTATTATTTAAATTTGCTACAAGTGCCTATGTTACCAACGTAAATCAAATAGTTTCTCTATAATAAATCCAGCTGAGGATATATAGTGACATACCCGTATGTCGACCCAGTAATTAATTCTCATCCGAATTCGAATCTCCGTAGAGTACGAATTAAAAATTCTCTAACCTGTATGATAATATTATTTATTCGTATTTAAAAATTATGTTAATGTTATCTAGCATTCTTTTTTAGAACCTAGGGATTGCACTTTCCGCTCTGTTTGGTGTATATTTGTAATTCTCTCTCTCTCTCTCTCATATATATATATATATATATATATATATATATATATATATATATATATATATATATATATATAAGCTACAGTGAATAACATTGTTCACAGTTTTCACATCCAAATTTGTTGGCTATGGCAAAGTTTGCGTCAAGGGGAGTATGGAAGAAAATTGGTTCGAGCAAGATCCAAAATCCATCATTGTATACATTTCCTTAATAATAATAACTCTATCAGAACCAATTTAAAAATGGCAACACGACTAAGATTTGTAGTGTACTGACCTAGTGATTCACTGTAGTACTGCGTGAAAATTCATTGGCCAACGTCCAGCTCATATATATCTATCTATCTATCTATATATATATATATATATATATATATATATATATATATATATATATATATATATATATATATATACAGTTCGCATTTGTCTCTGCATGAGCTTGCATTTGCAACATATATGTATAAAGAAGAGACTTAGTAAAAAGACTGTATAAAAATGACAGATCCAACAACCGGTGTGGCAATCCACACACGGTACATATCAGATGTAACATATTGTAAGGTACTGTGCACTAATGGTAGATGCATGCAATCATATCGACAAATTTCATCATTTAGAAAGGAACAAAATACTAGTAACACTGTGTTATTTAGTAACACTGTTATTTAGTTACTTGTTTTCAAGTTGAAAACTTTGAGTACTTCAAAGTGTAAAATATTCACGAAAGTAAAATCATACTACAATCATACACAAAATATAATGCTTCAGGGAAACATACATTAAATACGCCTTATTTTGATGATATTATTTGAAATGGAAGAAAGAAAGGAATGAAAGGAAGAAGAAAGAAAATACATGCTGTAGAACAACATGACATGTTTCTGTAATGCATTTGGTACTATATAAAAGAGAGACGTATCCAGTTTTCAGCGCATTGGTCATAAATCATGCAAATGATGTCTCACGCATTGTGTCGGTCAAAATTCGTTGATTAAAGGTTGAGCAGATAAAAGAAATGGGCCAGCCCTCAATTATAATGCTAACAAGATCGATCAGTTTAACAGTAGCTTTCTCAGCTCATGCAAGGAAATAGTTTTTAACAGCGTACGACTTTAACAGTCGGAAACCAATTACACATCTCATCCATTGTCTACACGGGGTCAAAATCCCTGAATTGTAGGATTTTCAAACTGTCCCAGGGGTAGATCTTGATAAGAGAAGGCGTGAACGGTTGTCAGTAGCACATGTTCACTATTTTTACGCGACAGAGATAGTAACTCTACTGTGCCATTCAGGAAGACAAAGTACTGGTAATGGTCCGTTTAGCAGACCTAAGCACCGGTACCCTGATATTTTTCTCTACAGTTTGTCAAACATAAAGATGGCAAGGTCGTATACTTCTGCCACTTAGGACAATTTAATAAAAAATAAATTTGCATGTCCCGGATGAAGTCTACCGCTGCTAGGTCTCAGCTTGTTCCGCAAAATGGGTTCTGATATTTTGAAAGTTTTGTCATTAACCTCCATCTTTTACATTTGACTCGAGTTTCTTCCTGAAATGTACACATTTTAACTACATATATATCTGTATTTCTAAGAATAGTATATCCTCTCTTGCAGCATTTTAGACTGGTTCCATTTAAAAAGAAATGGGGTGGGGGCTTTGATCTTAAAATCCTTGTATAATTGGAAATCGCACGGCCTTGTATCCAAACACAGATTACACCATAGGGCGGATCCGGGGGTGGAGGGCCTTCTGCCCTCCCCCCCCCCCCCAAAAAAAAAAAAATGAGCGCGAAACAACCGAAACATGTCCTAGAGTAAGTTTTCTGTACAGTTAGATGGTTACAATTATGCCCCGGAAACGCTTAAAATGCAGTAGCGTTAGGGGGCTACAGCCCCACCCACCCCTACCGGGACCCCGCGAGGGGTTTGATCCCACATATCCTTTTCCTACTTGTTTCCGACAAAGGTTGTTTTCTACACGTTGAAGAGTTTCATAGGTCAGAGGTTATTCAGAGTAAAACAGTCTCCATTGAAGAAGGAATTTCGGCAATTACACGCTGATAAATACAGAATGTTCTGAAAAAGTTTACTTTTACTGCGAATTGATACACAACTCTTGCATATTTATTTGATTATATACTTTATGTCAAACTTGACTGAAAAACCTCGCTGATACCTGACGTCTATCTATTTATTACACGAATAACGTTTACCTAATGCAAAGGGATGTAAGTCTCCAAGCAGACAGTGTATATTCGTGTAGTCTGCCCCAAAAAATGAGACTTTTGACACTGTTACGAACATTTAGAAGGTTAATTAACTACATAATTTTTGACGACATTCAACTGACAAATATGTCTTTGTTCATTAAAACTCGAGGAAGCAGTATCAAAAATGTCGAAGTATTCCAATCCAGAAAGAGGCATTTATCCGGCAAATAAACAAACAATAATGGTGCGTTATGTCGCGTCAGAATCGATAATGAAAACGGATATCGTATTGATACTAAAGAGAAAACATTTAAATAATCGACTAAGGTATCGTGAGTAAACAGCTGCCTAGTGTTGCAATCTAAATAAAAATACAATTTATTGGAAAGGATATTCATTAGGTCAAATTCTCCTATATATACAATGAAACGATTATTTGAAAATGATTTTTTTATATATATGGCTCAAAGTTTGAAAATAATAAAACTGCGTTTAGATTTCAAACGCAAAAACGCAAAAGATCTACTTATCTTGAACTTTGACCTTTGAATATCTAGGGTCATTTTGATAGCAAATATGCATTTATTGGTGAAGGGAAAATGAATTAGGACATGTTAAAGTCGGCTTACAACTGTATGAAGGGCGTAATACGATTCTCTAAAAAAATTGCCCCTAATGATCTGTAACTTGCTGAAGCATAAACACCAAAAACTTCCTTAATCTTCAAGTAAGGAAAAACTGTTCTACATTAAGTGTTTTTTTTTTTTTACAGGATAATCATTTATATAAAAAATAAAATAAAATAAAGAAATAAAACGTTTAATCCCCCTACTTTCCAGTAGAAACTTTGAAGCAACCTCGTCAGTATGACAGTTTTACATCCGGATGTTTAGAAGTAAAACCTCATTTGGCTGAGGCGAAAACTCTGTCCTCATCCTATTAGCAATCATCAAGTTTAGAACCTAAAACTGAGAAACAAACTGCAAAACAAGTAAAACTGTTAAAAAAAGCAATGTTAAAAGCTACTTTCTTTACAAATTTCAACATCGGTATACAGATTATTAAAGTGATATGACGTGTTTCTTTCCTTTAAAATTGTTGTTAACATAACGGAAAAGACCGAGTTTTCACAGCATGCAATATAGTGGCCTTTTGTAAAGACTGGTGCTTTGCGTAACGTCACAAACTGGTGCATTGCGTTACTAAAAACCGACCACCGTTTTGATATATTGCAATCATATACTGGATAGAGTTTTACAAGACAACAAAGAATCTTCATACTGACG
This sequence comes from Margaritifera margaritifera, assembly GCA_029931535.1. NCBI lineage: Eukaryota > Metazoa > Mollusca > Bivalvia > Unionida > Margaritiferidae > Margaritifera > Margaritifera margaritifera. Next base: position 5,265,839 of record JAQPZY010001640.1, on the reverse strand, counting down.
GACAAAAACTATACAATTAATAAGGATGACGGTCTCCTACTAATTTGATCAATTATATGTCGGTTTCCTATTAACTGTTAATTATGTCAGTAAATATCTTCCTGCAAGAACTACATTTAATAGATTATTAAAATAGTTACCTGTAGTGATTCCCTTTTCGCCATAATGCCACGACCTGAAAACAAACTGATACCGTGCCATGTACTGTACCGGTATGCCTCCAGCCATGATGCGGAACGAGATCGGATAATAGCTATCATAGTGAGAGAATTTTTCAATTGGCGTTAAGACGCTGACACTACGTCATATGTCACGCTTACCTGTGAAATTCCATGATAAATGACTGGTTACTGGCCCGATTGAATTTAGCGATGTAATTATTTCTCTTCAAGTTATGGCTGGACACGGGGGAGAGAGTATTGTTATTCACGCGGGTTTATGTTTTGGAGCCGTGTGTGAAAAGACTATATAGAACGATTGCTCAAGACAAAAAAAAAAAAAAAGACATGCAAATAAAATCCCATTGATCATATCAGGGGCATGCTTATCATACATTAATGTGCGATGACCAACTGCTGAATAAATCACCACTTTGTGAAATATTTTGTAAATGGAATAGATAGAGGTCAACTTTCCTGTGGACTATTGTTAAACAAAATACTATTTGTCCAGCCTTAGATAACTGGTAGTTAAATATCTCGTGAAGTGTTGTAGGTGTATTTTGAGTAGACTTTTGAGACCAAATACTGATGAGGTTTATGTAATATAAACCTCATCATTGTATAAGCTATATACCTCCTCATCCCCAGACCCCTCCCTCTCTCTCTCTCTCTCTCTCTCTCTCTCTCTCTCTCTCTCTCTCTCTCTCTCTCTCTCTCTCTCTCTCTCTGCGATTGAGGTAGACAAATGAAACTTTTTTTGATTGTTTAAGCTGTCTTGGTTTGTAGTGTGGCGTATGTGTTTACCAAATACAAATCTGTCTACAATAAGTAGGGTGACCATTAGCACTGCTGATTTCCCGATTCAATTTTCAGGCCATTACAACAATTTTTAAAAGTTTTCTCAGTTTTCTTCCTGGGTTGGGGGCTTATGTTGTTTTGGTCTGCAGTGGGGCATTCGTGTTTACAAACTCAAATCTAGTCTACAATAAGTGGGGCGGGCAATAGTGTTATATCCGATTAATTTATTTGGTCGAGCATAGGTTACTTTCGTTGAAATGACCAATAAACCAAGTTCATTTTCTGTGATCGAGTTTCCCGCTGTTTCAGACTTCAGGCTTTTTAAAAAATATGCCAGTTTTGGCAAGACAATGTGGAAAATCGATCGTCGATCGCTTAGCAAAAGGTGCTAATCAATTTTGACACTTTTCCGAATATTCCAACAATTCGGGATGGGCATGCATCTGCCACTCCCATGATGCATCTGCCACTCCCATGATGCATCTGCCACACCCATGATGCATCTGCCACACCCATTTATATAAAACTCTTTAGTATTTGCATTTGATGAAGAAAAAAATACCACCCCCCCCCCAAAAAAAAAAAATATTAATAAAAAAACCAATAAAGAAACAAGCAAGCGGTTATGATCAATACTTCTTCCTATTTGTTCCTATTAGTTCAAATTCTAGGAAATATTTATTTCGTGATATATCTTTGTGCAGTATAAATCGTTGGTTATACGTTAAAATCTTATATTTTACAAATATTCAGAGAATGATAGCGATATTTGCTTAAGGAAAAGAAAGGTTGTAAAAAAGAGAATCGTACAGCCACTCACATCCCCAACACCAACAATATCCCAAAAGGGATATATAATAATTTGTTTGGAGTTGTAGTAGGACTTTTTTTTTTTTTTTTTCTTTTATTTACGGCAGTTTCCTTTCCTAAAAAAAATATATATATAAAAATACCGCTTTAATTTAATCCCCTGTCTGTTTATATATTCCATTCTATATTATACTTTTTTTAGATAGATAGATAGATAGAAAAACGAACGACACAGAAGGGAAAGGAAGGAGGAATGTATAGAGAAAGAAAGGAAAAAAAATCTTAGCTTTCCCATAACAGAAGCCTGATAAAACTAGGATAGTGTGAACTAGATTGACCCGTAGTCTAGACACACTAGTGCAATGGCAGTTCTTGGCGCAACAATGTTACGATATTTGTTATCGCTGATAATGAATTCCATTGTTTAGACCAGATGCGTGCATACTGAGAAAAATTTTGGCCCACACAACGACGTGGAAGAACAAGTTCTTAGAAAGTAAAGGTTGCAAGGTGAACTAAATTGTCATGCAATACTCTTACCACTTTTATCATATCGAATATAAAATTACATTTTTAATGGTCAGACGGGTTGTAGCAGCTTTAACGAGTGCGATTATGTGACGTCATGCATATTCCAACACCAGAGTTGCACGTACTGTTTGAGTACATTTTTTGTGCTAAAAAATACTTTCTTAAAAGTATCATGATAAATAATTCATGTCCTAAGTAACTTATTATTTCAGAATAACGACCATACACGGTTTGCTGCATGCAGAGTTTTGCTCTATCACTCGAGAATGATTATGAACCCTCGGGGTCAAACTCTTTCCTCGTGCATTGCAAACGTCTGCACACACCAAGACGTCTATCATTGATATCTTTGTCGTAATAATGTATTTAAATTAACATTCAGTTTTCAAATGTAACTCTCACATTGTACTCTCTCTCTCTCTCCGTTAATTCGTTTGTTGCTCGTTTTGGTCACCACCCTGTTCCTTATGGAAACAAATTAAACCTCTCCAACTCTTTTTCTAAAACCAGCGTACAAATATACATGTGAAACTGCACTGGGTTTTCTTTTCTTCAACTTCTGCAAATGCCTTTGTCCGTAACTCTAATATATGGGTAGGACCCAACTTCCGGAACTGGAAAACATTTGGTTTACTCAGACCTTGTCCACGTTTCTGTTTTAAATGCTAAATATAATTTATTTCTTAATTATCCGAAGAAAAGATCAGCAAATCTGATAAAGACGTGTTATTACACTTTTTATGAAAATAATGTTTATAAACAGAAAGTATCCCTATTGCCGGTTTGCATTTATCACTGAAGCTGAGGAGCTCAGTGGATAACAACCGGGTAAATCACCTCTTCAAACAAGCAAATATTGAATTCTGATTAGTCAATGCCAGAGATGACGTCAATGGCAAGCACTGAATCCTGCAGTATTTGATTAGCAACAAGTGGTCATGAAGTTGGATCAAGAATCCCCAAAGTCTTTCTAATGGGCCATGTAATTGCTCCTTTATTCTTACTTCATATTTTATGACAAAGAGCTCAAGTCGATTCGTTTCTTCGCCGAAATTATCATACCGAAGTCACGAATACATCTTTCACAACTTCAGCATATAGTTTGTTTTCCAGGACGCTCTGCGGCTTGTACCCCTATCTACATCTGACTAAATAGAAGCATAATATTACTTAAATTTGCACGAATATGATTGATTTAAAATATTTTGAATTTTTAAACCAACTGTCCGCATCACGATGCAAACACTATCATATCCGTTTCCATTCCAAGTGAACGGCTTGGCTAACGTTAATCCCGCTACATCTTTATCCAGGTCACTTGGACGTTTGTTCAGTACAGTGCGCCTTATACTTTTAGTCAAATTAATCGGTTTGTCAATTGTAGCCGTAGTCTGTTTCATATTGTTCGCTCGGCTTCACATACATACCCCCCTAAGCGACCGATTATTGAACCCTTCTAAAAAACATGGACTCATCCAGCACTCCAGCATGCATTTGGATGAAGCTGGTCAAGATTACAAAGAGGTATTTGGGTTCAAAATTCATGGCGCGCGATTAACATTAGCCAAACCGTTCAGTTGGAGTGGAAATGAAACCTTTTGTTACTATTGTTGTCACCTTTTGAATACGTGTGTGTTCACCCGAATGCTATTGCATTCTTTTAATTTGTATATATAATACCCAATAAAATTTTTATGAAAAAAAAATACGATAGTGTTGAGATGCGGAATGTTGGTTTTACAATTAAAAGTATTTGAAATAATTGAACAATTTTCATGCAAATTTTAGCAATACTGTGTTTTGATTTAGTTAGATGTAGATAGGGGTACAAGCCGCAAAAGGTCCCAGAAAAATTAGAGGACAAAAAAAAAAAAAACGTGATGAGAGGCAGAAAACTGTCAATGTGTATGCCGTTAAGTGATGGTAACTGTCAATGTATATGCGGTAAGTGATGGTAACTGTCAATGTGTATGCGGTAAGTGATGGTAACAAATTTCGTTATTACTGATAGTAGGTTGCGAAATATTATGTTCTCTTGAATAATTGTATTCTTTTGCTATATAAAAACCAAAAATGGGCGTCTTTTGCCTGGCTTATTTACCCCTATCGCTGTCTACCGATTTAAAAAAAACTATTAATTTTGTGAAAATTTGGTTCTATATCAATATTTATTTGTATCTTGCTATTTAGAAAACAGGATATTTTTGCACAATTCCTCGAATTAAAGCATTCTCCTGCCCCGATTTAGACTATAGCAATGTTTGTTTTTGTACAAGGAGTCATGATATTATGTGTATCATTAACATCTACCAACGTGTATCGCATTAAACCCATCTTGTCCTAAATATGTCTTATATTTAATATGCATGTACTTGAAAATACGATATCTTGAGTTTATCTTGACCTTGAAAATACTATCCTGATTTTATCGCAATTTTAGGGTTTTGTCAAAGACTTGCTGAGAAAAGTCTTCACCTCTTTCTATAAATCTACAGTCTCGACTGTTACGTTGACATGGTGTTGCCCTCAGTTCATTGTAACTGGACTGTACTACGTGTGACTATTTCTCTGGGAGAATTTTACCAGATTTTGGTTTTCAGACGGCATTATCTGCAATGCTTGCTTTAATGTTGATCAATTCTGTAAAAAGAGAAATCTTTTTTTCCTTTTTCTTTAAAAACAGTGGTCCAAGGCTTGCAAGATATTAAAGTAAATGTTAGAAACATTTACTAAGTTAAACATGTTTTATCAAGTTAAGCCTGACGGTAATATTTCCTTAGTGTCACAAATGAAGCCGCCACCATCACCACCCACATCATAATCATCATCATCATTATTGTGATCATTATCTTCTTCTTATTATTATTTTCTTCTTCTTCTTCTTTTTCTACTACTACTACTACTGTTGTTGTTGTTGCAACTACTACTACTACTGTTGTTGTTGTTGCAACTACTACTACTACTACTGTTGTTGTTGTTGCAACTACTACTACTGGGAAAATATATAGTCTATATACAAAATACGCCATAGACCGAAGGATGGGTAAGACTACTTCTACTTGCTATGCCCGCACTGGGAAATGAACTCGAGACCCAAGATTTGTGAAAAACTGCGCTGCTTGAAATTCGTATGCGATTACAGTGTAAGCTCAAGCTAAAAAAGTGATTTATATATAAATGTGTATATCAAATTATTCTCCTTATCGAATGTTCTTCCAGCAATATACATATAGAGAACACCTGGGGGAATGTTTGCGTGTGTAGTCATTATTAATATCCTAACTTTTTTAGATGACAATAGGGTGAAATACAGCCTGCCATATCAACTGAAACTTACTAAATCCGGGCATTTCACAATATCGCGCCTTGCTCAGATCATCTTTCACCTTCAATGGAAAGGGTAAAAACGTTCCGATTAAATATCGTCTGGAAAATAACTTATGTAAATATAGTTGATGTGGAGTTTTATAATTATCTCTTAGTTATGTCTTTACTTTAAATGATTGATACGACGGCATTTGTATCAGATATGTTTAAGTATTTCTAAACATGCCATCATCGTCTTCCTTATCGTATTTCTTATACAATAAGTCATAAGCAATAATTAACGTTGAAATTTGGAGAAGGAACCCTTTAGGCTAAACTGTATGAAATATCATAGAAGATAAAGGAGATGTCACTATCAAGGTTTCCTTCTTCTTTCTTATAGTGTAATAAGCGTTCACGCCATATACAGTTCTTGAGATTCAATCGAGATCCAGAGCACGGTTTCCAGTAGTTGAAAGAACATTCGGTTTCATCAAATCGTACCCAGTATTTGTTTTAAAATTTTCAACTGCAATAATTATGGAATTTCTCAACTTATTTTATGTTTATCCGAGTTTACACCGTTGGGGTTCATGTTATGATTAATCCGATGCTATTAATCCAGTGTGTAAACTGTCAGGTTCTTTCCATGTGGGAATTTGGTGTACACAGTAGCCATTTCCCCAGAATACAATACAGTATGCAACAACAAATGCTTTGATTTTAGTTTTGTGGGGTTAAACGCCATTTTTCAGCACATGATAGTCATTACATTGCGGTGAGTATATTTGGTGGAGGAAGAACCCGAGAAGACCCACGGGAAGCTACCGGCAGGCTTTCTCGCATACCCACGTTAGCCGAGCCGAGACTAGAACCCACGCGGACAGAGGTGAGATGTGAGTGATCTGTAAAGGCGACCGCCCTAGACCACTCGGCCACGCCACCCGGGGTCCCAACAACAAATGTCATTGGATGAATTATTTAAACCTGCCATATTTTTTTAAAGCTAAAGTCAGCTACCACATACAACTGTTACATGGTTCACAACGAAATACCTATTTCTTCAACAGACCAATGAGAAAGCGTAATACGTTGTCATATACATTCAGCGTGTCAAGCCAGAGATAAGAGAAACCACTACTATGTGTTTGTGTGTTCACAAAAGTTGAACATTTGAAAGTCTTGTTTCTTTACGGATATATCTTGAAAGATTACTAGTATTGATTGTGATTACCTAATGAGATAATAAGTAGCTATTACCTGTGGATTAATGTGACCTTTCACCAAGACCAATCGCCGAACACTCAACTAAAGGCCAGTTAAACAACGAAATGTTTTTCGCCAGAAAATATATAAAATTGAATTGTAATATTTTATATTATAATTTTTTAATAATATCTTTGGATTGCCTGACCGGACTTTCACACTGGGAAAAATTGAAAACCCGGCGTAAATGTTTATTTGCACCGGGTTCCCTGGCAAAGAAATTTTCTACCTTGATAACACACACACACACACACACACACACACACACACACACACACACGTGCGCGCATGCGTGCAACGAGACTGAGCGGATTATTTTAAGCTCGATATTTTTATTCCTGCATGGTTAGATGTCTTAACAATACGTCATTCTAACCACCTTGGTTATTTCTGCGATACAAAAATGTTATGTTGGCGCAAGAATTTACAGAAAAATCAAACTCTTTGTTCGCCGGAAATTTCTTCACAAAAAAGAGACCTCAATCTATTCAGACCACCTGGGCTTTTTCTACGAATGGACTGACCTTAGGACTGATCGAGAAGTTGTGAATAAAAAAATAGTTTATTGAATTCGCAATGTCTCGGTAAATAACCGAGGTGGTCCGAACGGCAGCTAATGGCAGCTATCGGCATACATTCGAGATACGATCCGTAGGATTGACCTCAAAGTTGCGAATGAACAACGCGCATGTACATGGTTCTTGAAACTTATTTCGTCAATAACCATGGTTTACCCAGCTTTTGCATGACCTGGGTTAATGAACGACTGTGAGTTCAACTGACCCATGACAATGGATATCACCTCCCATCCATACCTTGGTGGTCTTTTTTACATAACATACCACAGAAAGTGAATATACATTCTATGTTCACCCGAGCACACTGGACGCGGACATTATTTCAGGTCGGTACATCTTTAGCGCGTTGACATTTAACTGCCAATGTGGTTCTCGAGGGACATTATGGAATGTTGTAACAAACGGATTGCCTCGGGAGAGAAGGCGTTGTAATTTTACTTCTGTTTAGCATCAAATGAATTTTGTGTAATTTATCTCCCTTTGTCTGGTGATAAGCAATTTACATCGCCCTAAGGAGGAGCTCTTAACGTCCACATGTACACTCGCAATTTTCTCCTAGTTAATTCTGCTGGTTAGCCTCGCATACTTTTTTAGCATTATGTATAGATGATGATGATGATGATGATGATGATGATGATGATAATAATAATAATAATAATAATAATAATAATAATAATAATAATAATAATAATAATAATAATAATAACGGTTATGATAGAAATTGTAAGTAAACGCATACAATGTTAATAAAAAGACGAGAAATTATAAGATGAATGAATGGAAAGAGAATACACGAACGATTATTTAGAACTAGTTGTCGGTAGAATGATTTCTCATAATTTATACAGAAAGGGATAATGATATTGGCATTTATAAAGTTCTACTTGTAAACAAAAACAACTTAATGGACGACGTCGAAAACAACAACATCAACAAAAAAACAACAACAAAACAAGAGTTGTTAATGAAGTAACTCGTGCAATCATTATAAATAACCATATTTAGCTCTGAATCATTCGACACATACAATTGCGCCGATGAAATAAATGTCACGTGTTTCAAGAGCAGAGCTGACATATGACACTTTTTTATGATTACATACGTATTAAATACTTTTAAGAAAACATATCTGTTTGGAAATAGGTGGGATATCTTGAGCACAAGTACACTTTGACTGCTCGCACATATAAAACCATATGCATCTATAGATTACTTTATCTGTGTATATACTGTTTAAGTGTCAACACATTTATCGGTATTTAGCATTATTCACCTCAAGAAAATTGGACAAGTAACAGCGTATATAAATCGGTAATTAAATTCCATACTGCGTACTCAGCGCTGAGGGACCTATTTGATTGATAGACAAGTCGATCCACTATAATGGACCGTAGACTACAAAATCAGCATACAAGTCGGACCATTCATCTATAACCAAAACTGATCATTCATTGAAAACTTGTCTAGTGATTGAATACGATGTTGTTACTCGCTGAGAGAGAGAGAGAGAGAGAGAGAGAGAGAGAGAGAGAGAGAGAGAGAGAGAGAGAGAGAGAGAGAGGGAGAGAGAGATCACTCAGCCTGAAGAGATGATGGAGTTGGAGGTGCGACTTGTTTCTAAGTGTATACGGATACATAATAAAATGAAGGCGCTCATCTGTCTCTGAATCTTTTCAAACCGGTCCCTGCGTGTACGTGTCCAGGTATAATATGGTGTGAAGTTGTCTTTGCGTTCATATGATCTTTTCTGTAAACGGGAATTCGTAATAGCGAGGTTGTTTTTTTTTTTTTTTTTTTTTTTTCAAATATACCAAAATAGAATCTGCACTTCTGACTGGACAAGGGGTACACGAGAAGTTTCTTTTGGGATTGACCACACATGCATTAAAAACAGACATGTATTTGATTTAATATATTTTCTTTATGCGCTATCCAAAGATAGAAAACTTCAGAGAGCATACAATTATATATTAAGGTGCTTTTATAGCATACAGACAACAACCAACAACAACATCTATGGATATTTGTTGACATTTAACAGTGCATAAGTACTCAAACGATCGAAAACAGACAGGCTTAAATTACAAAAGGGTTTCATGTAACTGGAATAAATAATTTAAATGTATTGCAATGTATTATATTACAGTTTTATATTTATTTTATTCAAATATACTTTAATAACATGCACTCTGATATTCAACGTGTTCCTGGACCTTCCCTCGTGAAGAAAAGACACAATTATAAAGTTAAAAACTAGTATTACGTAGTCAAGTTTTTTCAACTTACCCTGCACAAAAAAATACATAGCACCACGTTATATCGGTCTGTTCATTCACCCACACGGTACTGTTCAGTCACGAATAAACAATCTAACTTTAATGCGGGGGCACGATTTATTTTCAAAGACATTTTCTGTCTTTGAACTTTGAAGGAAAAAGAAAGAAAAAAAAATCTTGCTTTTTCCTTCCACAAATAAACAAAAAAGTTGTTTAGCTCTGGAATGATGGGAAACCAGGTGAAGCGGAATGATATAGAGCCAGGCTCAAAACGATGTGAACTAAACAGTCAGATTTATAATTCGGGGGGGTGGGGTGGGGGGTGGGGGGGGGGAATCTCGTCTGATATAAATCGCAGCTAGAAATGTGTTCATGTTCTATCTATCTATCTGTCTGTATGTAAGTATTTCTGTGGCCGTCCACCTGTCTGTTTATTTCAAATGTTAATTCAACCGCCCGTCTGTCAGTCACCATACACCCCTATACACCAAATACGATTGCTTGAAACAATTTTAAAAAATTGTTTATTAATAAATATTTACCAGGTGGAGTATATATTTCAATGGATGTTTAAAAAAATCTGCAAAATGTTATCCAAAATTTAGAGTAATTTTGCACACACAAAAAAATATATTATATCAAACGGATTATTAAAGCCTTAAAGTACCGATATGAAGACTCTTGATGTAGTAAAGGAAAAAAAATAACTTTCTAAAAAATATCAATGTATTAGGTAATGAATGTTACAATAGATACTTATTTAGAATTTAAAATACACAAAATATAGTAACCTGACTCTTTCTTTCTCTAGTTGTCTGTCTACTTGAGTATTAGGCAAGCCAGCGACTCGCTGGAATGCAAACAATTTACGTATATAAATGTCTTGTCTTGAAGGCGTATGTATGTACTAGTATATTAAAAATACATGGATAACTTACCTATTGAAGTCGTCGTCCATAATTTTTCTTTGATTTCTCTATATCAGAGAGATCCGTCTAGCTTTGGTCACAGACTGGTCAATTCTTTTCATGTGAATGACACGGTTTGTACCAGGCATGGAATGTCTACCCGTCGCTCTCTCTCTCTCTCCCCCATTCCTCAGTTGGTTTTGGGGTCAAAGTTCACGAAATATCATGAGAGGAATCCTATTTCACCAGCGAGTTTGCAGACGACTCCAGGGAGTTAAACGCACAGGTTTCATTTGGTCTTTTTCTCGGTCCTAATTAATTCACCTCACACTCTGTATACTCTCAAGGAAAACAGTTTGAGTGTTAAGTTCCCATCTATTCCTTTGTTTTAATATTTACGCCTTGAGAAAGATGGTTTTATCGGGAATTCATCCACAGGTGCGACCAAATCTCGTCTGCCCAAAGGTAACCTTTTCCACATGAATGCTTCTATATCGTCGTGTCTTTCCACATTCTTTCCTATAAACTTCGGCGTAAAAAAAAGGAAAAAAAAGCCAGCTGAAATAAATATATCAATACTACTTTGTAAAAAAGACCCGGAGAAAAATTCAATATTTTTCAAAGGCACTTAACCAGGGATGTTAGTACAGTTAAAGTTCGTTCTCTTCTTAGATCGTTCCTCCACTAATGCTAATACAAATGTACCCTGAAGTTAAACATACATATTGTATTTATCCTTATCGCTGTAAATGGCCGGTCACGTGATGGACAGGACAGTTTCCCCTTGGCATAGATGAATATGTCGTGTCGAATCAGCGAAGACAGGAACATTAATAAACTCGGGTTTTTCTTTCCATTAATACATTAATATTTGAACGTAGCCCATACAATCTACGTATAACTCCTGCCTATTTATACTCCCGAAGGTACTTTTTTGAAGAAAGGCTACTCTATTAGGTTGGTGTAAACAGGTGTACATGCACTATATATATATATATATATATATATATATATATATATATATATATATATATATATAATATATATATATATATATATATATATATATATGAAATATAAAATAGAGTGGAGGCGAACATTAATGCTATTTGGAAAAGGCGAGGTTTTGAAGGCGAATTATAAAATCTATACAATTTATTGATAAATAATAAAAGGTAAAAAGAAGTCAAATAAAGCAGTCTGTGATTGTCGTTAGTTAACGAGTCGCTGCACACATAGTTCATAAGCAGTAAACAACTTTTTAATATTTAATATTGTTCATTTAAATCAATGACCCATATTTCTGTAGTTTTACTGTAGAAACGTAATTTTTAGTTGACATATGTCTCCATAGCCTTTACATATTAAACATATGAGTCTAGGTTTGGTGTCATATTAGAAATAGTATCTTCCGAAATGTTCCCCCGGATCTATTTACGGAATTAAGTATTTGAAGTGACATGGATATCTCCGGTCGAAATCTACCTAAGTGATTTGGCAGAAAATTGCTCTTTAAATGGATTTAAATGTGATCTAAATGTAATTGTAGAATGCGGTGAAAGTGTAATACGTGACATATTATGTATATAATATATTACAGAGGAGGTAATGTGTTTTATGCTGAAAAAAAAAGAACGTATTAAATATTTTTTTGATCGGAAAAGAGTTTATATTACACTCCATAATATAGCTTTTATATTTTAATACTGATAAATTACACTCCATAATATAGCTTTTATATTTTAATACTAACCTAAATTACACTCCATAATATAGCTTTTATATTTTAATACTGACCTAAATTACACTCCATAATATAGCTTTTATATTTTAATACTGATAAATTACACTCCATAATATAGCTTTTATATTTTAATGCTGACCTAAATTACACTCCATAATATAGCTTTTATATTTTAATACTGATAAATTACACTCCATAATATAGCTTTTATATTTTAATACTGATAAATTACACTCCATAATATAGCTTTTTATTTTAATACTGATAAATTACACTCCATAATATAGCTTTTATATTTTAATACTGATCTAACTGTTTATGAAAAATGATAACTGTTTTAGGTTTTCACACCAGTTATAAAATAATAGTATATGGATTGTTGTCATGTGTGTGTCCTATGGAAGAACACGCAATCAAAGAACGAACGAAAGAACAAAGAGACGAATGAACGAATGAATTTATGGAACCTTTATATAGAATTATGTACTTATACCAACACAGATTAAGATTGGACCCCTGGGAGCTATCAGTACATAAGTATGGTTGCAAGCGACAGTATATCTTAATTACTTCGTATATTGAGGAGTCCGAGGGGTCCTCACTCCTCAGGATACAGGGTTGTTGTTGTTGTTGTTGTTCGTCCTGCAGGGTAGTTCACGAATACTAGCTATATCACGCAGAGAACTTCAATCAACTCCAGATGCACACGTCACACTGGTTAGTATTTTCTTTTTTCAGTCAATGTACTTTCTCTACCTCTGACTTCTAGCTACACTGTGCTGACAACCATGTTAGAGAGTACCCCTTACTCTTGAAACAGTAAAATATGTTCATGCACAAAGTTCATATTTTAATTTATGCAACTCCCTTTGTATGTGTATTTGAGAGCCTAAATACGTTTCCTCAACTTCTCTTCTTCCTCCTTCGACATCCATGTGTGTGTGTGTGTGTGTGTGTGTGTGTGTGTGTGTGTGTGTGTGTGTGTGTGTGTGCGTGAGAGAGAGAGAGAGAGATTTTCCTATAGCATCTTGTACGGGTCCAGCAAATACATCAACAGTAGCAAGACTTATACTGAGAGTGTCCCGATGCGTATACTTCAGGAAATAATATAACTGTATGCCGGGAATGATACTTCATTGTGTTTACATGAAACAGCATGTAGCATCTAGCTGACCTAAATACTTGACTAAATTTATTGTCTATCATTTCTTACCTATGCTTTTTGCCTAGATTAAAAGCAGTTCTAAATTACATTGTCCCATGCTGTCAAGCTCTGAATAATGTATTCAAAGAACCGTCACTATGTATAATACAACCCAGTGTCTGTATTATGCAAGTAATCTGAAGAATAGACCTGCTCCATTACCATCGTACAATTCAATTTGAGGAAGAGACACTGACAGTTGCTATACAAAGGTCGGATATTTCAGATTGCCGGTTTGAATTTTAAGTGACTTCAATAAATCGCTCCACTGCTGCATAGCTCTCTCTCGCGCGCACACACACACACACACACACACACACACACACACACACACACACACACACACACACACACATGGGCTGGCTAATCGGATCCCAAATTAGTATCGATTATCGGTCTTGTTATATCAATTAATAGTCGATTTTTAATCCCTTTTTTTAGGGAGGGGGGTGCCAAATGCAGAAAAATGGACTGCAAGGAGCGTAAAACTAATTGCGTTAGAGGACCCCACACAGTGCACTACGACATTCTTCACTGCACTACACGGTCATTGTACGTGACACCACATGTGCTTGGCCTCTGATAATCATATCAATATTTTCCAAAAATTGTCTTACGATGAATTTTCATTCCCTTACAGTATTACTGAAGGGTACAAACAACGGCGGCCAGTCGCCATATTTCTTCATGTACGGTAGAATCAAACGGACAGTTCTCAACCACACAAAAGTTTGACTCTTTTTTTTCTGAAATGGACCGGCGATTAGTGTACTTAATTTTAGTTATTTATTATGTTCATTGTACAGTTTGTTAAACTTTTACTGTAAGTATCGACCATGACTGCGACACGTCACCTGTGAAAGAGACAATAGAATGGAAATTTATAGCATGTTAGCGCCAGTAGAGTTCTGGCCATTGGGCATACCGGGACAAATCCCGGTGGGCCGCCGCAAACAAATCCGTTTTTACCGGTGTTTTACTGCTGTGAGCAAAACCCCGGGCCTGTCCCGGCAGACCGCCGCATCGGTGGGCCGTTAGGCCGTCAAAAAATCCGTTTTTACCTGTGTTTTACTGGTGTGAGCAAAACCCGGGCATGTCCCGGCAGATAAGTCCAGGGCCGAGTTGCTTACCCAGTACACTCCTGGTTAGCGCCAGCTCAGAATATAATGGAATCCCCCAGCTCTTATTGGTCGAAAGCATACACAGTTATCTGTTACTTTTGTCATCTCAAGCTCCGTGGTTGAGACTGAGAAAATATTAGTTCTAAATGTATAATTCTAGTTATTTTCATGGCGGTGAAATCTCTTCAAAAACATCGATTACCTAACTTTTGTATCGATAATCCTTCTCAACAGGTATATCGATCGATTAACCAATTATTTGATTAATCGACCCAGCCCTCACACATACATACATACATACATACATACATACATACATACATACATACATACTGTAAAATCCCGCCAAAGGACCACCAGGTACGAAAAAAAGCCCGCTATAACAATCGACAATGTAAGAGCCTATTGTTTTTGCTTCTGCATTTCATGTTTTACAAATCCCGAAACTTAGATCACCCCAATAGATGTTCAACCAGTTAATGCGAACAGTAATGTCACTCAATTGATCGTGGAATATATTTGCAACATCACGCCTTTTCCTTACAAGGAACACTTACAAACGTGACAAAACGACCAAAAAAATTTTCTTTAAAAAATCTTTACTCTTTGTCCGCACTTATTTAAGAAAATCAATAATAAAATCTGTAAAATTGCACAAAATCGGGTACCAATCAATTTTTTTTCGTAATTCATTTCTACTTTTGTTTAATTTTCGAGTATTAGAGAAATTATGCAAAATAATTAAGCAGTGAATAAGGAAATTTGAAAGAAATGACAAGTTTGACTTTTTTAATTTCTATATTGACAAAAAGAACAGAAAATTCCGCACTTTAGGACTATCCGTGCGCAAATTCGCAACAAAAATCCACAAAGATCCGTAGATACGGTCTGCTAGAAGTAAAAGCCTACGCTATTCAACATTTAACACAATATTACGCCTTTATAGTCGTTTGTGTGTCCTAGCATGCCGCAAACTTGAGCAATTGAATCATAAATGCAATTCCGAAGGAATCCAGAGATCAATTATCGATGCAACAGCCATTTAAGAAATTGCTGAATTATAGATATGAACGTAAAGATCTATCAAATCTATGTATTCTGTTTTAATTGGTCAAATCTCATCTAACACTATTTCCTTCAAACTATTCATCTATCCAATCAATATCTATCCAATCAATATCTATCTATCTATCTATCTATCTATCTATCTATCTATCTATCTATCTATCTATCTATCTACCTACCTACCTACCTATCTATCTATCTAACTACCTACCTACTAATCATTACTGTACATGTTGGATGCCGAAAGCTGAATCCTGATATTTAGACCTCCAGGCTAATAAGACCACTTTCTTGAAGTCTCATTAGCGGATTTCAAACAGGTACGAGAGTTATAATTCGTCCCAAGCAGGAATTGAACCCGTGCCGAGAGTAACGGCATATATCACATATCTCTCTCTCTCTCTCTCTCTCTCTCTCTCTCTCTCTCTCTCTCTCTCTCTCTCTCTCTCTCTCTCTCTCCAACTGATACCTTCGTTTAGTCGAGTGCGATAGAGCCTAGACAGTTGCGGTCGAATGCGAAAATCTTAAATTTGTATTTGCCTCGCGAAAATGGTTTGACGATTTTACATTAAATTTACCGTGGCTCTTACACGTGACTTGAAATCCGATTGATAATCATATCGAGTAATAAATATTTATGTCACGAAATCCGATTGATAATCATATCGAGTAATAAATATTTATGTCACGATTTTTTTTAGAGAAGCATATGGGTCATATATGTAAAGTGAAAAGTTCTTTTAAAATTGATTTGCGTAGATCTGTCATTTACTAAGTGTGTTCAGCAAGTTAGAGTATGGATAGGCAAAAATACACCCCTTTCTTCATGTATGCATCTTGAACTTATTAAATACAATGTGTGGATGATAAACAAATACGGCTATAAGACAGTTACGCGCTGACCGAATTCCTAACATATGGGATAGGATCTAATTGGTAATTTCTTCATCCGTGTGTCACATCTTTGTTACTGTTACGACGTACTTACAAGAATTTATTGCATGAAAAACATCTAGGTTGGGCATCATATAGAGGGTGCAACTTTCCTTTCTCTTTTCGACCTCAACACTGATATTTGACTACGTCTCACCAAGCTGGGTTAGTTTAAACATATTTTAATGTTGTGGTTTTCGTTCGTTTCTTCCTCTGTTTTTGTATTATTATTATTATTATTATTATTATTTTTTGCAAGCAAAGTTCTGGCAACTTGAACTGTCATCTGCCAAGAATGATATCGAATGAGTAACACATTCCAAACATAATAGCGGCAAATGAACAAATTATTTTGCAATGTAAATTATCATACGTATACACAATTAAAAAACAGAAAAGAAAAAAGAAAATAAGAAAATATTTGAAATAAATATTAGGGAAATAGGAGATTATGAATAGTAGTTGTAGTGGTGACGTCTCTGTACATTGTGATTAATGTTCCCCAAATCTGTTTGAGCCCTTCAGATATTATTGTGCTTTGTACCTCCCGCTTTAGATATTGTTGTTTTGTACCTCCCGCTTTAGATATTGTTGCTTTGTACCTCCAGCTTTAGATATTGTTGTTTTGTACCTCCCGCTTTAGATATTGTTGTTTTGTACCTCCCGCTTTAGATATTGTTGTTTTGTACCTCCCGCTTTAGATATTGTTGCTTTGTACCTCCCGCTTTAGATATTGTTTCTTTGTACCTCCCGCTTTAGATATTGTTGTTTTGTACCCTGCTTCAGATATTATTATTTTTGAACCTCGCGAAATATGATTATTGTTTTTCTTTTGGATGTGAATGGGGGTAATATATCAGTTTTTAATTCCATTACACACCCAGATAGCTACTGAACTGAGGTGGCAGAGTGGAAAACATGCGCAAGCAAGCATGCGTGTGTGTGTTTGTATCAGTGTCTCAGTGGGCAAAATGCGTATGTATGTATGTATGTATGTATGTATGTATGTATGTATGTATGTATGTATGTATGTATGTATGTATGTATGTATGTATGTATGTATGTATGTATGTATGTATGTATGTATGTATGTATGTATGTATGTATGTATGTATGTATGTATGTATGTATGTATGTATGTATGTATGTATGTATGTATGTATAGTGTGTGTGTATGCATAGTGTGTGTGTGTGTGTGTGTGTTTGAGAGAGAGAGAGAGAGAGAGAGAGAGAGAGAGAGAGAGAGAGAGAGAGAGAGAGAGAGAGAGAGAGAGAGATAGTTACATTGCGGATCGGCTTGTAATATTGCCCTAAATCATCGTACACCGATACCATCCTTTGAAAGTGAATGACATGTTATTCGTTTTTACAACGACGTCATTTTCACTTTGTTTCAATTAATTTTAACTTAATGATCGTTACGTAGTTAATACTAGACAAAAGAGAACTATCATTTAATATTTTATATTTAATGCCAAGGCTAGGTTTGCTTGTTTTTTTCGTCTCATTAGAATTACTCTTCTTGAGTACATATTTAGCTCCTACCAATTACGTTGGCTTATTGTTGTTCATAATTACGTAGTTACAAATAATTGTAACGTCAGTTCCGCATCCATTTTAAATTCTAAAGGAGATTAACATATGTAAATATGTTTAATATACACAATATATATTATTTGTGCATAACTGTTTGAAATTAATTATAAGTGCAGGGGCTGGAAGCAAAAGTAACATTCAGCTGTGGTGATTATAACTGTACATTTTATACTTTAACAATTGGATCATGACCAAAGGTTGTAACTTGAATGGGGGAAAAAAAACGAGGCGCAAATGTACGTGCACGTATCACACAGAGACAAACCATTTGTTGTGGGTGGGGAGTTGGGGGTCATTAAAAGCCGGAATATTTGGTCCCTTCCTTAATAAGGATATAATTTTTCTTCACCCAATAATATTGCCTGGAATCCGTACTGTAGACCATATAGGATATGTGTTTGTGCGCCTGTTTGTTTGTCGATAGGTATATAGGTATGTATGGATGGTTGCGTGTGTGTGTGGTTTAATGGTTTAATGGATGAATATATAAATTGATGTGTGAATTTATGTCATAAATTCACATGATTAAATATGTGAAATATATGTGTCAAAGAGTTCTTATTGCTTTGGAATGTGAATAATATCATATGAAAGCGAATGAGCCTACCATATGGATGATAACTGCGTCATTAGAAACTTTCTTTCTAAGTGTAACTTGAGAGTTTTTTTGAATAGATATTTATACATACTGTCGCTCTGTATTCGGGTTACCGTCATGGTGGGCGCATAAGAAACACTGACAATCAGCACCCCCCCCCCCCCCCCCCCGCAAGCTCAGAGATGTAGAAAAGGCACGATGTGCCCTCTCGTACGTCATCAAAGGCGACTAACTGAGACAGAATTGCGATGGCGCAGTGGTTAACATGCCTATCTCGTGACTGTAAGGTGCTGGTTCGAATCCTGCCATCGGATCAGCCCATGTCAGCTACCGTAGAGTGTCCTTGGACAAGGCCCTTTATTCGTATTACCTCGGCACTATACAGTCAAATTGTGTTGCTGTGCCGTAAAACACCAAACCTAAACCAAACCTTGTTTTAAAGAAATGGGTCTAAACAACATAGCTACTTAAGCAGCGGCCATTTTAAGTAATCTGTTACAAGTAAGATAAGAAAAGTACTTGCAATATTAATTTGAAAGGCTTATATGGTATCATATGACGTATTCATGTGGAAATGCAGGTACCAGTGACTTTTCACTAGTAATCTGTTCCATATATCTGAAAATCCCAACCTTGCAGAGCTCCTTGAGCTACAGTTAAACATCCCTAACCTGGACGCTTTTAGGACAAAAATGTTTTGCCGTTTTATACAAGTGGTCAGTATCAAGAGGTTTGATTAGTACTAGAACTTTCCTACTGGACCAGAATATGTGGTCTGTCTGCAACGGTAGCTGGGGTACAGATGGGCCTGTTAGTTAGGTTTCAATGTACAAATGTATTTATTTATTTAATCAAAGGTGCTATTTAGTGAAACGTCCTCAAATGGCCCCTATGTAACTCTGCTGTTATGCAAACTGAACACATATTTTGCTTCTGTCGTTCTAGTATTACTCAAACATTTTTATACTGTAGGAATGTCTTGAGAAAATATAGATCAATCCATGATATCATACAGTAACCTGTGGCAGCCGATACCCAACATTCTGGTAACCCAGACCCAACATTCTGGTAACCCTTGGACAACCTGTAGTTGCCGAAACCCAATATTCTGCTAGCCCTTAGACACATTCTGGTAACCCAGACCCAACATTCTGGTAACCCTTGGACAACCTGTAGTTGCCGAAACCCAATATTCTGCTAGCCCTTAGACACATTCTGGTGGCTCTTGGATAACCTATGGTAGCTCAGGCTCAACATTATGGTCACCCAGACCCAACATTATGGTAACCAAGACCTAACATTCTAGTAGCTCTTGGATAACCTATGGTAGCTCAGGCTCAATATTATGGTCACCCAGACCCAACATTATGGTAACCAAGACCTAACATTCTAGTAGCTCTTGGATAACCTATGGTAGCTCAGGCTCAACATCATGGTCACCCAGACCCAACATTATGGTCACCCAGACCCAACATTATGGTAGCCAAGACCCAATATTCTGGTAGTCATTGGGCTCAGGGCACAATATTTGTCAAACCTTTGTCTGTCTGTTAGTCTATATATCTATATATCCTCCAGAATGTATAGGTATGTATAAGTATATACCACTCTTCCAGCTATATAATATGTGCGTGTGTACTAAAACTT
Organism: Margaritifera margaritifera; assembly: GCA_029931535.1. Classification (NCBI taxonomy): domain Eukaryota; kingdom Metazoa; phylum Mollusca; class Bivalvia; order Unionida; family Margaritiferidae; genus Margaritifera; species Margaritifera margaritifera. Next base: position 5,245,297 of record JAQPZY010001640.1, on the reverse strand, counting down.
TTATCTTTTAATTGTATTTGCAATCATCGTATGACGTTTTCGTGATTTCAGTAAAATACATAAAGGAGAAAATTACACTGAATTTCTCATGAGAGCGTCGTGTCTGTGTATTTATACTGTAAGCTAACTTTATTTTCTGATACAATCATCCCATAACTGTATTTCTTCTTAACTAGAAACTACAATTGTTTTCTCCACCAGAACTTACTTCCTCAAGTTAGTACTCAAATTATAAGCACATAACTACATTACGGTCAGTAATTTTAACTATTTAAAACACCATTTACCCTTAACAACTATTTTATGTCAACAATGCCAAGTACACATCATCATTAGAAATACAGAAAACATCTGTTTGCTCAATGCGGAAATGAACATAAGCAAAAATAACTCCAGAATTTAAAAATTTTTTCAGCATTAAATTATAATTATTCACCTAGCAAAACTTGTACACGGTAAAGTATCATACTACTACTACTACTGAAAATGCTGCTACAAGAGCCACAACTAAATTAGTGGAAGTGAAAATTGTAGAGGCTTTTTGCACTTGTGGCATCATAACTAATATAACAGCAGCAGCAACAGTAGGGTAGTAGTAATAACAGTTGTAGTTGTTGTTGTTGTTGCTGTAGTGGCGGTAGTAGTATCGGTAGCGGTAGTAGTTGCTGTTGTTGTTGTAGTGGCTTCAGTAGTAGTAGTTATTGTTGTAATGGCGATAGTAGTAATTGTTGTTGTGGTGGTGACGGTTGTAGTAGAATTTGTTGTTGTAATGGCGGTAGTAGTAGTAGTAGTTGTTGTTGTTGTTGTTGTAGTTGTTGTTGTAGTGGTTGTAGTGGTAGTAGTTGTTGTATTTGCTGTTGTTGTGGAGGTAGTAGTTGTTCTTGTTCTTGTTCTTGTTATGGTGTTTCTGTGGTGGTGGATAGTCTTAGTGCGCACAATTGAAAGAGTATAGGTGATTTCGTTAATATCAACGCATGTAACTGGATTGCTGGGGATGAGAGTGAAAAGAGTTGTTGCTGCAGCACCGGCCTTGGCAAAGGCATTAGTACTTGTAATCGTGTTGGTGTTGATTTTAATTGTCTCTTTACTTGTGACTAAAAATTAGAGTATAATTTGTCTTTTGATTTGTCTTTCTGTCCTTTTTGTGTTTTGAGTATCGATATGTATTCTGCATATTTCTATATATTTTTGTTTAATCTTCAACTGCTTTTGTAAATATCGCCATATTTCTCATTGTAAATATCGCCATATTTCTCTTTGCAAATATCGCCACATTTCTCTTTGAATTAAATGCCAAATGTATTTAACTAGTGAATACTTCGGTTTAAATGTAATTAACTAGTGAATCCATACTGATATTTGAATGCATCAACTCTATCACTGTAACTTGATCATTGTTTTGAAAAGTAAGTGCATGACAAGATCACGTACGTTTAATTAGGAACTGTAATTGTAATATATGACTTCGAGTAATTTTAACGGTTGTAGTTGTAGTAGTAGTTGTTGTTTTAGTATAGGGAGGAGGAGGAGATATAGGAGAAAAAGAAAGAGGAAGAGAAGGAGGAGAGGTAAAAACCTTAAAATTTGCACTCTATAGTAGTAGTTGCAGTAGTAGTAGTAGTAGTAGTGGTGGTGGTGGTGGTAGTAGCAGTAGTTAGGTGTGGAGGAGGAAGAGGATGGGAGTAAAGTTGACTTATACAAGCATGGTGGCGACAGCAACAACAGTAATACTGAGGACAGTGGTAGAGTTGTTGACAACGGTGTCATCATGATGACACTTATGGTGGGTGGGGGTGAGAAAATGAGAAAAGGGGACATGCCGTTCCCCCACCCCCCTCTCTTTAGCTTTCAAATTATAAGTATGATAAGTAACTTTAGTTGTTTGTTGTAATCGGGAAGACTTCCTGCTCAAAATTTGGTAATAATATCATTGGATGTTTTGTTTCTTTTTTTATAGCAGTAACTGACGTACACGTATGCACGCAAATTCTAAGCCGGGCTATCAAATTAAGATCGAACAATTTAATATTTCAGGAACATTCTACGTAGACTGATAGATTTTTTTTTCTTTTAAAATATAGTTTATTAAATCAGCTGTTAAAATCCTGAAACTGGCTAATAACCTCTTTGCACCAATACATGCCTAATCTCTGTGTGTGTGTGTGTGTGTGTGTGAGAGAGAGAGAGAGAGAGAGAGAGAGAGAGAGAGAGAGAGAGAGAGAGAGAGATTGCAATATAAGCAAAGGGAGGATACACACATTGAAGAAGCACACAATACACACTCTAGGAAGCGCTGCTGTTATCATTAGACACGGAAAAACTCTGCTGGGGAAATGAAAATTTGTTGCAATTTGATATGATTCGATGGCTGTTATGTGCATTACTTCTTTTTACTCTCTCCTTCAAGATCGTAACACCTGAAGATCGTGTTTCCAATGTACAAGAAATATTGTACAACACTTCACTTTGCATATGTATACTATCAAGTACCAACAATTGAGTTCTCGTCTGTTGAAAAACTGTAAAATTTCTATTTTTTTCAGCCGTTATTGCTAACAATGATAAACTTAATTTAAGCTTTTGAGGTCATCAAAAGTTAACTTTGAAATCAAAGGAAGTGATAGAGTTTCATCTTATAGATGACCGCTGTGTCTTTCAACACTGCCTCAGCAGAAAGGTGACACATCATCATACTATATATATATATATATATATATATATATATATATATATATATATATATATATATATATATATATATATATATATATATATATATATTATCCATTATCTCGCTGCACGACGCAGGGGTGGATTAAGGCTTTGGGGGGCCCGGGACACTTAAGATATAGATCTACAAACACACCCTGAAAGCTGTCCCTAAACTGTCCATTATATGTGTATAATTATTATAGTAATATTAGGCTGTCCCTAAACTGTCCTTTATATGTGTATAATTATTATAGTAATATTAGGCTAAGTATTAGATGGTTCAGACCTATATATGGTTTATTTAAAGAAATGTAATTTTATCCAAGGTAACCAGGGGGGTCCCTATGACGGGAGGGGGAGGGGCATGTGCCCCCTGCGTCCCCACCTTAATCCGGCACTGAAACCATCCTCCTGGCATACTTCCTTAGTACCTCCATGCATAACTTTAACGGGATATACTTTATATCGTACAATTTGTAGATGGCGTTAATTTTTTGCCACGCATGGTGCCCGTCCTTAGTTCCCAGCTTGGAATTAGGTCAAAACATTTTAGTTCTCTGCGTGATAGGCATGATAATCCCTTCATTGATTTATGTTATACAACTTTGTTGGGCCGATGGCAGGATAACATAGATATGTAGTTTACCCATTTTAAGACCGTTTATTAATTTTGTCTTCTTTCTTTCTTCTCTTTTTTAATCATTTGCTTGCTTATTTCCCCGTCATTCAAACATGTTGGAGTAAAGAATTCTTCTTGGCTTTTATGTTTAGTGTTTGTTTTGTGAATGTAAATTATTTCTTCCCCTGACTAAGAGCTTGTTTAGCTGTTTTCCATTTGCACCGTTATATATTTGTTGCGTCAATATATATATATATATATATATATATATATATATATATATATATATATATATATATATATATATATATATATATAGAGAGAGAGAGAGAGAGAGAGAGAGAGAAAAGCTGACAACAAACTGTGCAAATATATATTTATATATATATATATATATATATATATAATATATATATATATATAGAGAGAGAGAGAGAGAGAGAGCGTGAGAGAGAGAGAGAGAGAGAGAGAGAGAGAGAGAGAGAGAGAGAGAGAGAGAGAGAGAGAGAGAGAGAGAGAGAGCTGGGATGGGTGTCGAATTCCTTTGAAAACGTTGACGTGAAAATTAGAGGCTGTACGATTGTTCACTGATTTGACCGAATGCTAAACAGTTAAGAAAACATGGAGACGACGTGTCCTCATTTCACTAAACATCTCCTATTTCATTCCTTAAATTCCGACTTTTTTATACTCACTGTAAAACTATAATTTGTATTCTTAAAAAAAATCAACGAAAAAGCAGACATTATATCTTTAAATTTTCTTAAAACGAATCCTGATTTCCTGATTTATTCTAAGGAGCTTCTATATATTGTATATGGAGTCGCGGTAGCTCAGTTAGTAGAATTGTTAGGGTCTTGAGTTCGATACCCGTCCAGGTCAGCCAGAATCTGCTGCCTCGGTGTGTCATTGGAAAAGGTACTTATCTCCAATTCCCTCAGCATGATATAGCCAAAATAAAGTACTGAAAGTTCCATAAAAAACAAACACGTTATACCCAATCATTCTATATATCTCGACAGAGGATGGTAGGAACCTGCATGTATCCCAACCATTGTATATATCTCGACAAAGGAGGGTAGGAACCCGCATGAATCATAACCATTCTATATATCTCGACAGAATAGGGTAGGAACCCACGTTTTTATTTATTTGTATCGTTAAATTTCATAATATTCATTTGTACACAGTGATAGAAATCTTGTAATAATAATTTTTCGTAGCGTTTTCAACATGAGGTGTGGGGAATCTCGTTTTAAATCTAGTTTGGGGATCTGCAAAAGCCGTCACTGCATCAAACACGTCTCGCTTGTTTTTATTATGCTGATCATAACAATGATGACGATGAGAGAAAGAGAGAGAGAGAGAGAGAGAGAGCAATTAAATTTTTTTTTGGTCAGTGAATGCTTCTATCATGATCAAACAGATTTGTATAATCTACAAAGTCAGAACGAACGAGTCAATCAACTGTGGAATTGGTTTCTTTTATAACGTGCATTTCCCTAAAATCTAGGTTGTAAATGATGGAAGAAAGCTATGCTCTTTCAGACCATTATTCGGCACACGCACCTGTCCACATTCATTAACTCTTGTGTGTCGATTGTTTTACATATTTATGTCTTGTTTCACATTGCATATTTCATTATGACAATTCTAGTATCCTAACAGGCACATTTTTGTATGTTAATGACCATACCATTCACTAAAATCAATTATAAGATGTGGGCACACGCATGCCATTGACAGGCTTTGTTTTATCCGTATGTCACCGTAAAGACATAATTGTTGAGACGCCTAAAAGATGACAGTCATATTGCTCCGGGGGTATGTAATTGTCATGTTAACTTCCACCCAGTGACAATTTTGTCATAATACGTACCAATCAGCGGTAAAGAAAGATGTTTCGTGACGTAAGGCGTTGAATTACCTAACAGCGATATCCACTTGCGCGCGTACGGATAATATTTTTGCAGCTATGGTGGTTGAAGTATGTAAGACCGTTTACTGACCTGCCTAAATAACGGAGACTTTTAAACTAGTGCCATGTACGCATGACTTTTGTGTGAGAGATTCTGGGTTTGATCCTGAGCAATACCAATTCCTTATACGTGTCTAGATCTGTTAAGTTTAGGGGCTCGCTCCGGGTGAGAGCAATATCAAATAGTTTGAGTCGAACTCAGAACGTTGAAAACGTTAAATATTATCATAGGCTTTGTTCACTAAATTGGCCGAATGCTAAACAGCTTAGAATATATTTAGCTCAACATTGTGTTCTCACACTTCTCCCAATTATGTTTTTATTAAGTCTCATATGATAATGTTTGTTAGTGTTACGTTCGACATGGTTTGGCCTGTGTTAAACCATTGATCAAATATTTTTATTGCAAGTTTCCATTGTTGACAAGTAGTATGGGCACTTAAAGTCGGGACAGTTTGAAAAAGGACATGTACAAATTTCGCTAAACAATTTTCTCAAATGTTCTACCTTGTATTTAGGTTTCGTTTATTTTGTTTTTTTTTTAATTTTAATTTTTAATTTTTATTTTTTGCTCATTTGTATTTCCTCACTGGAAACAACAATTTTCACTTCCACTAAAAAGTCAACAGGCATCATCTAATATACAGTCGTTATAGCTTACATGTTTCTAAACAGTGTCTTGCTTTGTTTTTAAGAACAAAATATAATTCGTTTTCAGAAATACAATTTTTTTTCCACGTGCACAATTTTCAAACTATAGAATTATATTTCATTCTGTCTATTATCTCTACTTTTGACAAATATACCAATATTGTCAAAATTATCATAATGCAATATCACAAGGAATTTCATTTTAGACAAAGGAGTCAGAAATCTCCTTGTTTAACAAGTATATGGTTTTCTATCAAATCAGTCAACACAAATCTTAATGTAGGGTACTCTATCAAATCAGTCAACATAAATCTGAATGTAGGGTTATTTATCAAATCAGTCAACACAAATCTTAGGGTTCTCTATCAAGTCAGTCCACACAAATCTTAATGTAGGGTTCTCTATCAAATCAGTCAACACAAATCTTAATGTAGGATTCTCTATCAAATCAGTCAACACAAATCTTAATGTTGGATTCTCTATCAAATCAGACAACACAAATCTTAATGTAGGATTCTCTATCAAATCAGTCAACACAAATCTTAGGGCTCTCTATCAAATCAGTCAACACAAATCTTAATGTAGGGTTCTCTATCAAATCAGTCAACACAAATCTTAATGTAGGGTTCTCTATCAAATCAGTCAACACAAATCCTAATGTAGGGTTCTCTATCAAATCAGTCAACACAAATCTTAATGTAGGGTTCTCTATCAAATCAGTCAACACAAATCTTAGGGTTCTCTATCAAATCAGTCAACACAAATCTTAATGTAGGGTTATTTATCAAGTCAGTCAACACAAATTTTAATGTAGGGTTATTTATCAAGTCAGTCAACACAAATTTTAATGTAGGGTTATTTATCAAGTCAGTCAACACAAATCTTAATGTAGGATTCTCTATCAAGTCAGTCAACACAAATCTTAATGTGGGATTATCTATCAAGTCAGTCAACACAAATATTAATGTGGGATTATCTATTAAATCAGTATACACAAATATTAATGTGGGATTATCTATTAAATCAGTCAACACAAATATTAATGTGGGATTATCTATCAAATTAGCCAACACAAAACTTAATGTAGGGTTCAATATCAAGTCAGTCAACACAAATCTTAATGTAGGGTTATCTATCAAATCAGTCTACACAAATATTAATGTGGGATTATCTATCAAATCAGTCAAAACAAATCTTAATGTAGGGTTATCTATCAAATCAGTCAACACAAATATTAATGTGGGATTATCTATCAAATCAGTCTACACAAATATTAATGTGGGATTATCTATCAAATCAGTCAACACAAATCTTAATGTAGGGTTATCTATCAAATCAGTCAACACAAATAATAATGTGGGATTATCTATCAAGTCAGTCAACAAAAATCTTAATGTGGGATTATCTATCAAATCAGTCAACACAAATATTAATGTGTTATTATCTATCAAATCAGTCTACACAAATATTAATGTGGGATTATCTATAAAGTCAGTCAACACAAATATTAATGTGGGATTATCTATCATATCAGTCAACACAACTCTTAATGTAGGGTTATCTATCAAATCAGTCAACACAAATATTAATGTGGGATTATCTATCAAGTCAGTCAACAAAAATATTAATGTGGGATTATCTATCAAATCAGTCAACACAAATATTAATGTGTTATTATCTATCAAATCAGTCAACACAAATATCAATGTGGGATTATCTATCAAGTCAGTCAACACAAATATTAATGTGGGATTATCTATCATATCAGTCAACACAAATCTTAATGTAGGGTTATCTATCAAATCAGTCAACACAAATATTAATGTGGGATTATCTATCAAATCAGTCTACACAAATATTAATGTGGGATTATCTATCAAATCAGTCAACACAAATCTTAATGTGGGATTATCTATCAAGTTAGTCAACACAAATATTAATGTGGGATTATCTATCAAGTTAGTCAACACAAATATTAATGTGGGATTATCTATCAAATCAGTCAACACAAATCTTAATGTAGCGTTATCTATCAAGTCAGTAAACACAAATATTAATGTGGGATTATCTATCAAATCAGTCAACACAAATATTAATGTGTTATTATCTATCAAATCAGTCAACACAAATATTAATGTGGGATTATCTATCAAGTCAGTCAACACAAATATTAATGTGGGATTATCTATCATATCAGTCAACACAAATCTTAATGTAGGGTTATCTATCAAATCAGTCAACACAAATATTAATGTGGGATTATCTATCAAATCAGTCTACACAAATATTAATGTGGGATTATCTATCAAATCAGTCAACACAAATCTTAATGTGGGATTATCTATCAAGTTAGTCAACACAAATATTAATGTGGGATTATCTATCAAGTTAGTCAACACAAATATTAATGTGGGATTATCTATCAAATCAGTCAACACAAATCTTAATGTAGCGTTATCTATCAAGTCAGTAAACACAAATCTAAATGTAGGATTATCTATCAAATCAGTCAACACAAATATTAATGTGGGATTATCTATCATATCAGTCAACACAAATCTTAATGGAGGGTTATCTATCAAATCAGTCAACACAAATATTAATGTGAGATTATCTATCAAATCAGTCTACGCAAATATTAATGTGGGATTATCTATCAAATCAGTCAACACAAATCTTAATGTGGGATTATCTATCAAGTCAGTCAACACAAATATTAACGTGGGATTATCTATCGAATCAGTCTACACAAATAATAATGTGTTATTATCTATCAAATCAGTCAACACAAATCTTAATGTAGCGTTATCTATCAAGTCAGTAAACACAAATCTTAATGTGGGATTATCTATCAAATGAGTCAACACAAATATTAATGTAGGGTTGTCTATCGAGTCAGTCAACACAAATCTTAATCTTACGGTTCTCTATCAAATATGTCAACACAAATCTTAGGGCTCTCTATCAAATCAGTCAACACAAATCTTAATGTGGGATTATCTATCAAATCAGTCTACACAAATCTTAATGTAGGGTTCTCTATCAAATCAGTCAACACAAATCTTAATGTGGGATTATCTATCAAGTCAGTCAACACAAATATTAATGTGGGATTATCTATTAAATCAGTCTACACAAATATTAATGTGGGATTATCTATCAAATCAGTCAACACAAATCTTAATGTAGCGTTATCTATCAAGTCAGTAAACACAAATATTAATGTGGGATTATCTATCAAATCAGTCAACACAAATATTAATGTGGGATTATCTATCATATCCGTCAGCACAAATCTTAATGTAGGGTTATCTATCAAATCAGTCTACACAAATATTAATGTGGGATTATCTATCAAATCAGTCTACACAAATATTAATGTGGGATTATCTATCAAATCAGTCAACACAAATCTTAATGTGGGATTATCTGTCAAGTCAGTCAACACAAATATTAATGTTGGATTATCTATCGAATCAGTCTACACAAATAATAATGTGTTATTATTTCTATCAAATCAGTCAACACAAATCTTAATGTAGCGTTATCTATCAAGTCAGTAAACACAAATCTTAATGTGGGATTATCTATCAAATCGGTCAACACAAATATTAATGTAGGGTTGTCTATCGAGTCAGTCAACACAAATCTTAATCTTACGGTTCGATATCAAATCAGTCAACACAAATCTTAGGGTTCTCTATCAAATCAGTCAACAGAAAACTTCATGTAGTATTCTCTATCAAATCAGTCAACACAAATCTTCATGTAGGGTTATCTATCCAGTCAGTCAACACAAATTTTAATGTAGGGTTATTTATCAAGTCAGTCAACACAAATTTTAATGTAGGGTTCTCTATCAAATCAGTCAACGCAAATCTTAATGTAGGATTCTCTATCAAGTCAGTCAACACAAATATTAATCTTTCTATTGCGTAAAGAGACAGCGATTCTGTTTCTTCGTTTCAAAGTCTTAACGTGCAGCATGTATGAAAACAATAAAACAATATACATCAATGTACATATCACTATTGCTAGCACTGCAGTATTTTTCTTTCTACTGACGGTTTTAACTTGACCCAGAATTCCCATCATTCTACGATGTTCTATCGCCCGTAAATTTCAATTTTTATGTTTATTTTAACGTTGACACCAAAACAAATCACGTATGATATCCTATTAGACTAATAAATAACCTTTTACTGACCAGATCGAAACTGATAAAATCGTGTCTTTATGCTGCTTTTTAAAAAAGCTGCCAACTTAAGGGTGCAAACACAATCTCCTATCTCGGTGGTACAACAATCTGGTAAATTAAATCAAAATACGCGTACAAGGTTATATTTCTCTGCGGGATCTAGTTTTAAATTTCACGTCCAATTTTCCACAGGATAGTCTTACAGTGTCTCTTAATAACAACAGGCTTTCTTGAATTTCATAGCTGTGTCGATGTTTTAATTCGTCCGCTGCGGCTAGATTCGATTCTCAGAATTGTGTACGCTGCATATATTTAGTAGCGAGTAAGATGTAAAACAAGTGTACAGTAAAACTCAAACACCAATTACTCAAGTAGTCGGCATAACTCGAATGACCTTCTTCTGCCTACGATATCGATAGGTCGAACAACCTGAACTCGCAATTAAAAATAGGCTTATAGCACTTTTAGTTTTCGAAGTCATAGGAACACACCGTACATACAGAAACCGGAAACACGGAGGCAATCGTTAACACGGAGGTAGAATGTGAAATCACGCATGTGGTGTATAGGAGTGAAAGTCTGCATTCTATCTCTTATAATTTATGCATTTAATCAAACAAATTCTTATGTGCATTTTCAGTTTTAAGAAAAGCTGTGTGTAATTAAAATCTATCTTGTAAATTGTTACGCTTGTATTTTCCCTCATATGCCATTTCTTTTGTACAATTATTATTAATTCCATGTAAAACTTATTAATATCTGAAAAAACTAAAATCTTTGCCTAGCATTTATACCGACTTGAAGGTATTAAATCGGCACATAAATGCAGTTTATTTCTTCTTTTTTTTGTCCTGGAATGCAATCGGAAAGTTGGAGTAGTTTCTCATATGTGACCAGGAACCAGGAGACGAAGCTATGGTGAGGCTGGAATTTATTAATCAACATATGAGCGATTTTCATTTTTCCTCGTTAGTCTTTCCTAATTTTGGTTTATTGAAATGAATATTTCTTTAGCTTCTACGTTTTCTAGGTATATTAAAACTCAATAATTTTGGTCAGATCCACCTTATAGGTTATTGGTGAGCATATTTTTATAGACGTACAATTAACACCTGGTTTGATTGGGCAATGCCCGAATTAAGTTCTGAGTATTTTGTTTCAAAATCCCCAATACACGAGTCCACCATACTTACTCAGATATTAAGGGTTCTATTTCCTGATAGGCTGATAGAATTTCGATTTGTTTCGAAACCCCCACCCCCAGTATAAACCGAGGATTCATGAAAAATATGATTTTTATACGAATAACACAGTAAAACATTTTGGTGCTTTGCCATTGCATGATGAATTTAGTTTCCGCTCAATGAAATGTATGAGGCATACGATATGATGCTTAAAATTAGAAAGATCTAGGCCATTTTGTTGTCATCTTTTTATCCATTGGATTTGACCGAGTTATGACCCATGTCTGACTTGGATGTTTGCCTTTGCACCATGATCAAGTTTATTTCACTTTTACCTTATTAGCCGGCATCCGTGTCTTTCGAACGTATTTACAATGTTTATAATGACTACCTCTAGTTGACGAATACAACCGAGCTGTTGGTTGGTTTTTTAATGGCATTTTCGACACATTATTGGATATATCATGCCTAGGAAATGGGAGCTATATGTCTTTTCCAAGCATCGAGTCAGCCGACCGGGGCTGGCTTGAGGCATCCAACCCGCAACACTTGGATTACGAGTTCGACGCTCTACAAAAACGCTTGATGTTTAAAACGCACACATTTGTAACCCAGCATGCATTTCTGCGTCAATATTGCTGCGGGCAAAAAATCTACGAATCTGTGGAAAGATTTTTTTCGATCTCAAAATCCATAAACATCAGAAGAAAAGCATGTGATATGATTAGCTTCTCTGCGGCCTTTATAACATAACAAAAATTGTATTTCTTTTCCCATCTTCCTTCATACTTGTGTTCTTGATTCTAGTGTTAAATGTTTATTTTAGCCCGATAACGAGTGGGAGGGGAGGAGGAATTGATATGGTAAAAAGCTGCATTTTTTTGGCCCTATATATGTAATAAATCCTTATGGTTAGGAACACTCATATGTTTTTTTTTTCTCATTTTAAACGGAACTTCCAATAATCTAAAATTGTTTGGCATTATAGACTCTCTCTCTCTCTCTCTCTCACACACACACACACACCAAGAAAGAAGATGGGGTGGAGTGTGACGTTAGATTAAAATTAAAGGGTGACCAACTTTCGACACTCTATCTGTCTAATGAGTATGAATATATATATATATATATATATATATATATATATATATATATATATATATATATATATATATATATATATATATATATATATATATTATATTTGGACTGCACTACATGTTTTATAAACACTAATCTGATTTAGCAGGTGATTTAATGTATATTATTTGTTCTCAAATGTATAAACTTTTAACTATTTCTTATTAACAAATTCCCTCCCATTTTTAGAGGCATTTTCTTGTTGTTTTTTTTTCTGTCTCTTCCGGCAGGGCATTGACACAATGCTTGACGTCATCAGGTTCATAGAGAAAGAAAGAAAGTATGACCGGCCAGGAATTTGCATCAACAATCTACATTTCAGGACAGCGAATGAAGTGCTCGATGCAAGTTCTGAAAATGTGTCAGTGACAGGGAATTTTAGGCATGTAGTATACATAGTTTGTACTTTATATTCTCTCTCTCTCTCTCTCTCTCTCTCTCTCTCTCTCTCTCTCTCTCTCTCTCTCTCTGCAGGGCACTGGCACAATGCTTGAGGTCATTAGATTGATATTGTTTCTCATGATTTTAAGAATTACTATAATGCTTTAGATAACTTTTCCATGTAGGGAACACATGTTTCAAGAAACACCACATGAATATTTTTGAATGTGTGGTAGTTTGCATTTTGTATAACCTTCTTTTACTGCAATTTATTGAGCAACTGATCATTTACATAGGTGAAGAATTCATCTCATGTTAAAGGTATGGTCATTATAGTATTCTGTAGCTGGTTAGCCCTGATGTTATAGCAGCTTTATTGCCAGTTTGTTGTTTGTTATGTAATTTCGCTCTCTCTTTCTTATGTAATTTAATTATTTTTTGATCATACAGTGCATTACTGTTTTAAATATTACTTTTGTTTTATGGGATGAATACTCTCATGAGAGACATAAACTTCACCGAATTCTTGTCGAAAAGTATTGGGATAAAAAAGAGCACTGTCCAGTGGCGTAACATCAAATTTTGGTTCCCCTTGTTTAATTCAGAACCCCCTCCCCCGTAAAAACTTGGGATTTTGGGTCCTCTTCTGGAATGCCCCATCCCCCTCCCGGATTACGGCCGCCTGGGCGGTAGTTACACCAATGGCACTCTCTTTTTTTCTCTTTTCTATTTTTGTGTTAAGTTGATAACTTGTGGGCTTTTTTTGGGATGTAGAGGACTCAAAGGTAGAGTCCAAACTTGCAGCAAAAGAAATGGCTTGACCACACTTCAGATGGTGTGGACACGAGGGATGAAAGAGCATCTGACTCGTAATCCAAGGGAGGTAATCAGGTTCTATACCGGCCAAGGCCAGTTTTGGTTGGCTGCCTCGATATGTCCTTGAGAAAGGCACCTAACTTCCATTATCTCGGCATGATATAGTCAAATCATTTGCTGAAAGTGCCGTTAGAAACCAACCAACAAATCAACCAACTTTCCAGAAGATGGGATTATAAAGGGAATGCATATTGTGGGAGACAACATCATCATCAATGGGAGCAGAGTCTCCTGTAGGTGCTTTCCTTGTACAACACGTTTATTAGGCTGAAGCCACCCCACTCCTTAGGTCTTATATCATAGTCCTCATTTACCGTGAACCCTTCCCAGGCCTCGCATCTTATGTCATTGTCTTCATTTACCGTGAGCTCTTCCAGCCTCACATCTTATGTGATAGTCCTCATTTACCGTGAGCCTTTCATAGACCTCACATCTTATGTCATAGTCCTCATTTACCGTGAGCTCTTCCAGCCTCACATCTTATGTCATAGTCCTCATTTACCGTGAGCTCTTCCAGCCTCACATCTTATGTCATAGTCCTCATTTACCGTGAGCCATTCCAGCCTCACATCTTATGTCATTGTCCTCATTTACCGTGAGCCCTTCCCATGCCTCACATCTTATGTCATTGTCCTCATTTACCGTGAGCCCTTCCCATGCCTCACATCTTATATCATTGTCCTCATATACTTGTGAACCCTTCCTTCTAAGTTACTTGTGAGCTGGATGCAAAGTTTCTGCTTCGTATATTGGTTGCTTCAATTCGTCTCCAAGTAACAAGTATGAAGAATAGACCATGGATATATTTAGTTGCAATCTGCCTCGATGTCTAGTTGCATATTCCTATCCTTTCTTCCGTAGTTGAAATGTATACAATCCAATTTCATAACAGTGTCGACTGCATTTGCAACTAGACTGGTTGCATTCTCCTTATGAAGTGATTACACAACCAGGACCGCGGACAGAAGCCCCTGGGCAGAGCAGTCATGGGTCCCAAAACTAATTTAACTTTTTGTATAAAAAAACCCAGTGTACAGTTTTGCATATAAAACCTGTAGTAATCTACCATAACTTAGACTCTTGCAAGGAACAAATTTTAATATTTACTGCAAAGATTAATTTATTTTTTATAACGGCGGGCCCCTAGAAATCGCCCAACACCTGAGGAATTTACCCCCTCCCCCCCCCCCTTTCTCGGCTCGCCTGTACGCAACAGTTTATTAACAGACAGTTGATGCTTACAATGAGTGTCCATTTATATACTACATGCTCTCTCTCTCTCTCTCTCTCTCTCTCTCTCTCGTCGCATAGAGTGATTCTATAAGCATCAAACTTGACACAAAGTTTGCTATTTAGCACCATTTAAAAACACCATAACAACATATTCAATACATCAAACCGTTATATATATATATTAGATATGGCATATGCATTTTCTACTTAAAGAAAATAATTTGTTTAGGTTTATATAGCTAAATTTGGGGCTATCAGAGAACAAAGCAATAAATTGACATTATTTTACCTTATTATTTACCCCTTACAGTAAGCAATATTGACCATATTAAACGGCCCTTAAGTTGCAGAAAATCAAGGTCATAGTCCTGTGTTATAAATTACATAATGTTTAATTTTCTTTCCGTATTGGTATAGTATCGACTAACTATATGTAACTGATGAGAGAACATTAATCACTAATATTATATTGGTGTGACACATGTCATTACATATATAATTAACAAATTGCTCCGTAGATCACTTTAGATGCAGTGGCGGTGCGAGAGTTCGTGGCGTCCTGTTCTTTAGTGGCGCCGCTACATTGCCACAGAGAATAGTTTTTATAGCAGTTGCCAACCTTCTCCCCTCCCTCCTGCATACAAGCCCCGGTTACAGCTATAAAAAAAGCTTCCGACGGCGCCCCCCCCCCCCTCCGCCTGGCGCCCAGGGGTAATTGCCCCCCCCTCACCCCCTTCGCGTCGCCACTGTTTAGATGTAAATGCATTACTAACAAGAAATTAGTTTAAAAAGTACATTAAAGTACCTGAAGATGATAAAGATGCTACGCTGTTCTTCAACTATACAGTATATAAGATTAAATAGCAAATATTGTAAATTATGACGTCTGAAATATTACAAACGGTTTCTTTATTAAACATTATTGTAATGAAACTTTCGTGTTAGCAAATTATGAATTATTGGTAATTCATATTTTGATATAAGGAATGATTATTAAGATTTCTAATGTTTGTTATAATGTTTCAAAGCCTTGGATTTATTTATAATACTCAATATTTTTCCAGTACTAAAAGGTCCTTGTTTAAGTTAGAAAAAGTAGAAACTGTTTCGATTGTCTGTCATTTTTTTAAATATCAGAAACTCAAAAGTTATCTTGAGAAGCTAACTGAAAAAGCGATTTGGTGAGAAAATTAACTCTGGATTGACTATTTGGAAGTGAAGCTGGATGATTAGGCTAACAATGTTTGTAATATTTTGCTTTCTAAATGGAGGTAAGCCCTTGAAAACAGCTGGCATAAAAATAAAAAATATAAATATAAAAAAATGTAAAACTTTGGCAGAATGTAGCTTTAACTGCACATGATTTATATGCTTCAAGCTCCATCTTGGAAATGGACGGTAATAGCCAAATAAGACAATCTCCAAGACAAAGGAAACTCTAGCGTTCCTACAAGATGGACTTAATGTTGGTGGTGTGGCCTTTAATCTGTAGAGCATCGTCTGTTGTGTATTTATTTCATGTTCTTCAGGTATGTGAGACATATTTCTTTTTTGGAAATTAGAAATGTTTGTTAGGTTATCATGATTCGTGTCCAGTGTTGTTACCTACTTAAAAATCATTCCGTTTCCTGAACTACTTCGTGAACAAAAAAAAAAAAAAAAAAAAAAAATCTTTTAAAATCTATATCTACGGATTAATGGTTTGAAAAAAATATTTTAAAAAAAAAAAAAAAAAAAAAATAACGGGGAAAATACTTTTAAAATATGAATTGAACAAAAAATTGAAAAATTAATAGCATTTGCATCGCGGTCTTCCTCAAGGCATTTCGTTAATGTATTCTAACTTTATTAAAAAAATATTACATATTTTTGATAAATTCAGAGTATAGTATTGGAAATGTATATACATTCTTTTTCCTTTCAATTTCGGAGTCGTTTTTGATTGCTACCAGTACAATCTCCTCAGTGTTCTCCCATGTCCCAATCAGACATTTCCGACTTCAAAAAGGTCGTACAGCAGGACAAAGTAAATGGATATTAAATGCATTTCTTAACCGATTTAAGAAGTGCGAGTTGGTGCACATGCTAGGAAAAGATTAAATTTGACACTTAATTAATAGCAACTGTCAACATTGGCTTGAAAGGCAACATGCAAGCGTTAAAATGTTACAATTGCGATTTCAGTTACGCATATCTTTGTTAAAACAAAAAGTTATCATCAGTGAAAGACTATCTGTATTTGTCATCCTTATGTGTCTGAATGCACATATTATAAAAATAAAAAAGGAACTCAAAGCTTACTTCATATGCCTGAGTTTGTACCATACCTCTTTGTTTAGCATTGCTTCCGTGACATGGGTTGCCAAATATAGTGAGTACGAGGAATATAGTTCAATGTTCTAGAAAGTGCCGATCGGACATATTTCTCGACTTGACGGAAAAGGACGAAGATGTTCCGATTGAGAAAGCACATGATAGTCGTTAACAAGCTTATGACATCTACTGGTCATTAAACATGTCGCACACGCGGAATAAGTTTCTAATTCTTAAAGGAGTTCTAAGTATACAAAATGAGCGAGAAAGAATTTATTCACCCAAGTTTTGATGGCTTTATAGAAGCGTTTAGATTACCTGTCGAATACATGAAAAAGTTTTTAAAAAATGAAGAGAGTATAAGGCGTTGCTATCGCGGTGCCATTTTATGCCTCTGATAATTCATTTTAAAGATGTTTTAATTTCGCACTGCTCTGCATTGGGAATTCTTTTTTCCGATTTATTTATCATTATTTATCTTGTTATTAATTTGTCACGATGTTTTTTTTTGTGTGTGTGTACATTTTAGAGGAAAGGGACCACCCATATATGACGTTACGCAATTTTGGCGGATTTTAACCCCTCCCCCTCCTCACATTTCGTCACAAAAACTCAGACCTTCCTCATATATGATGGCACAAAGCTTTGACACTCACCTCCATAAAAAATTCAAAAATAAAATTGGTTTGAAATCACTTTGTATTAGAAAAACACACAACAGTACAACACTGCGTTCTGACTTAGTTAATACCTAAAACAAAAATATATTGATCAATCCGGGTTTAGTCCTCTGGAAACCTATACTAAAGAGAAAAATTATGGTTAGGAAAAAGACTTGTTTTTGTGACGTCACATTTTTCAATACCCCCTACCACAATCGTAATACAAGTCGGACCCCCCCCCCCCCTCCTCCTCGTTGCGTGACGTCATATATGGACCGCCCCAAGTGACTGATCGCGAACATAGTGGGAAAACAAAATCAGCTATGATAACCCACTAGGGACCCTTCTCAATGAGATCACTCGAGACGATTCTCAGTTAAATTTACCTGTATATTGGACAAATTGGCAGTTCGTCCTTTGTAAGTCTACTAAAATTTGTCACTTTCAATAAGAAATCCGGATACAAAATCAGTACACCAACCACCAATATATAGCTACTGACAGAAAACATGCTTTCTGCTAATCATATTAACGCAATTTTATACTGTTTTCTTTAGAATAAAGGAATTTATAAAAGCTGCATTACAATATATCAGGATCTTTTGTTATCAAAAGATCTCGGTAACAGCACGCGACACTGCGTGATTAAGCGAGAGCACTATCGGGGCAGCTATATTGCGCGACTACCACAAGAAAACGCATCTTCATATTGCGATTCGAAATTCAGTTTGATCTTATTATTCTGTGATATCTCTTGGATATATCGATATTTAACACAACAATAAAAATGGTAATATCATTTGTATTATTTGTATCTTTTGTATCATTCGTATTATTTGTATCATTTGTATCTTTTCTTTGAAATTTTGTGAGAAGAGGATTTCAGTATGTGAATAATGAGTCCGAGGGGCTGATGTAATATCGATAGTCAAATTGGCCGGTAATATCCCCGTTGCCAATTTTTTTTAAATGCATTTCTTCATCTTGCAATAAATCAAGTCATAATTGGTATCATTTAAAAGCTAAATAAATTTTTTGCTGATTGCACAAGCGTTAGGAAAGTTAAGTTTTATTTTAAGAGACATATCCAATGTTTAAACACGATCATACTATTTTGTCTTTGAAATACCTGCTTTTCTGTCTCAACTTTCAAATATGTACCAGTTGCTCTAATTTATGCATTTCTTCATCTTTGGTATCATTGACAAGCTAACAACATTTTCTGCTGATTGCATAAGCTTTAGGAAAGGTAATTATAATTTTAAGGTCATATCTACAGTTTAAAGACAGTATTTAGTCTCAACATGATCAAAAATCTCATTTTTCTGTCTGATGATAATTAAATATCTGATGCGGATGTGTGGAACAGTGCTGCAGTGTATCCTCAAAAATCTATATTAACTGGCTATACATTAATGTGGATATGTCAACAAAATGTTTTGACTTATACAAACTCATTACTGTCAAAATTGTCGCTCTTAAAACAACCGGCAAAGGTGTCATCACCACAGTTGTCGGTACTTTACATCTCTGTCTCGTTAGTCACCGCGCAAATATAAACGGCCCCTCACCTAGACACTCACCTTGTCGGCACCTTCATTTGCACGTGAAAAGGGTACCACTGTATTGTACAAAGACAATGTGGGAGTTGCCATTCTATTTGTTATATATGTCCAGGCCCGCCGACAGAAAATTCCGGGCCCCTGGGCAGAACAATCATTGGCCCCAAAACTAGTTGAATTTTTGTTAATATAAAAACCTGTGCACAGTTTTGCATATAAAACCTGCAGTAATCTACCATAACTTAGGCTCTTACAATGAACAAATGTTAATATTTACTGCAATGATTAATTTAATTTTTATAATTGAGTTGACGGCGGGACCCTAGAAATCGCCGGGCCCCTGGGCACCCCCCTTCCCTCCTCTCGGCGAGCCTGTATATGGCCTCAGACCACAACTAATTTTCATATATAGTCTCTACATTTGTTTGTCAGTACTGAACTTTCCACTGTGTCCAAATCCTAATAAATCATATGTTGATGTAAAGTATCTTCAAAGATGAACTCACTGTGAAGTTCTTGTCATAGGTTAACCAGCGTTCTTCTCAGCGGCTGGACTGTAAACAAAGCAGCGTGCAACGGGTCACAGATTTCACTTCCGGATTAGCACAAATGCTTCATTACTCACTGTGGACTGTCACCAAAATACACACAGACAACCACGCCATAATGCTCATATTATAAACAATAAGCAATTTCCTTTAAATCAATACCATGAATGCCTAAATCTAATGTATAGAACACCACCAAAATTAGAGAGGAAAAAAATGCTAAAAAAATAGACTGCGACTACATTCATGGGTACTGAACCGGAAGTATTAATTGTTACCTGAGTCCATATGTCCCTGACCCAATCTGATTAAAGTCAGACCTCCACGGTCCTATGTGGAGGACCTCCACCTAATACTGTGGAGATCTGATTTTAATCGGATTGGTCGCTGACCATATATAATCAATGCAAAAATATCTGATTAGCTAACTGCTATGGCTGCCAATGACGTCGCGTGAAACGAATATGTACAGAATAATACAATAATCCTATTTAATAAGTAAATTACGTGAATTTTTATAGTTATGTATAACCTATCTTAATACTTCTTTCTTTCACACATTTTCCAGATGCGTAACTTTAACAATTTAGAATATGAAATACGTGCGAGCGGCAGATTTCTTAGTTCAAGTCACGAGCCATGTATGGCGTAGTCAAGTTGCCACCAACATTTTGTTGTGTACATCTTTCTTGGGAGTGAGACAGATACTTCTCAGTGGTCGAGATATGCTCCAGTAATTTCTTGACAGAAATTCTCAATAGAAAATATGAAGGTTGGCACTTATTTTTGGGTTTGCCATAAATCACATGCTGCGCTGTGTTATAAACTCGAACACAGAGATAGCTATAACCACAATGCTAAACATTTTTTTATATGTTGTCTTAGATAAAAGTTTTGGAGAGAGAGAGAGAGAGAGAGAGAGAGAGAGAGAGAGAGAGAGAGAGAGAGAGAGAGAGAGAGAGAGAGAGAGAGCATATCAATGACATTCGTGCAAATTGTTTGAATTCATTTTAAATATATTATTTACACGTGTGTCTGTGCAATGTGCTGCAATGTGTCGATAGATAGATAGATAGATAGATAGATAGATAGATAGATAGATAGATAGATAGATAGATAGACTAACAGTCAGATAGAAGCAGACCGACCGAATAGATATATATATATAGGTAGGTAGATAAATAGATAGTTAGACAGGTAGGTAGGTATATGTTGTCTTAGATAAAAGTTTTGGAGAGAGAGAGAGAGAGAGAGAGAGAGAGAGAGAGAGAGAGAGAGAGAGAGAGAGAGAGAGAGAGAGAGAGAGCGAGAGAGAGCATATCAATGACATTCGTGCAAATCGTTTGAATTTCATTTTAAATATATTATTTACACGTGTGTCTGTGCAATGTGCTGCAATGTGTCGATAGATAGATAGATAGATAGATAGATAGATAGATAGATAGATAGATAGATAGATAGATAGATAGATAGATAGATAGATAGATAGATAGATAGATAGATAGATAGATAGATAGACTAACAGTCAGATAGAAGCAGACAGACCGAATAGATACATATATAGGTAGGTAGATAAATAGATAGTTAGACAGGTAGGTAGGTAGATAGGCAGATGGGTTTCTTAATTTACAGTGTTTAACTATCCATACAAATCTTCTTTGCACTGTGTGTCAATAGTTCGGCAATACGTCCATTATAATTTTATTTATTTTGGTATGTAAATTTGTATACTACAGGTTGACCACATGGGTTTTCAAATAAAAAATTTGTTTTTATCCGCAGCTGAAGAATAAAATCCGCATTTAACGAAAATGGAGAATGAAACAGGCTGAAGTAGCCCCGCCCTCTTACCTGATGCATCAGTCATTTTCATGGTACTTTTCTGAAATTCATCCCACCACCAGCATGCAATATTTTCAAATACAAACGACATTTGAGAAGGAAATTTTGCATCAGATGTAGCGATTCGAAAGAATGGTCAGTTAACGAAGAAATGGTCAGTTTAACGAAGAAATGGTAATTTGAACAAATAAATAATCAGTTTAACAATTAATTGCTATCATGCAAAACTCTGCACTTTTGCATAATCCCTCAGTATATCCGCAATTACGATGAAAAACTCCGTTTAATGCGAAGAAACAAAAATCCGTACTTGTAGTCAACCTGACAAGGGGGTACAACTATAATTGTGTCACGTTATACAGCACAACATCATATACACAGAGTAATATTTGACGTTGAATCTCAATTTAGATGCAATGATTAGACCAGACGTGGGAAATATGATGAATGGATGTGCCATCATTTTATGGTGCCTAATTATTATCTTGAATGGTTTTAGCTGATATTATCGATCGTACATATGTATGATTTTTTGGAAGGCTCTCATAGGACAAATCGCCTCCGACCTTTAGTTTCCCTGTTATGATACCAGACTGGAGTTAATGTAAATGACTAAATTATTATTCATACCAATAAAATTCAATGAAAACCATATAATATAATTTTAATAAAGGATGCTTAAAAAACGTGATAATTAAGAATTGATTATATCTCCTCGGTGGAAAACGCGCAAACATTTCTAACATACTTGTATGCATTCGACCGCAACCGGAGTTCAAGTAATGTTTTTAATGTTCCCCCTATCCAGAGGAGTTGGATATTATGTGACGTTGTTGTCATAGCAATGCCACAGAAATATGATTCTACGGTAAGTGACACCAGGATAAGAGAGGACCGGAATTTGGGAAATATGTCGGTAATCGTTGGTTATCAAGTACCACTCGTCTGCTGTGAATCAGTAGTATACTAGTTCTAGCTGAGAGAGAGAGAGAGAGAGAGAGAGAGAGAGAGAGAGAGAGAGAGAGAGAGAGAGAGAGAGAGAGAGAGAGAGAGAGCAAAGCTACTTTACAACGACGTACTTAATCCATGATACGCGTACTATGTGTATACAGATTGCTGCATTTTTACTTCCTCATATAAAAAGCTCTCTCTCTCTCTCTCTCTCTCTCTCTCTCTCTCTCTCTCTCTCTCTCTCTCTCTCTCTCTCTCTCTCACACACACGTATTTACCCAGAACATGCAGTCACATAAATATAAATTTTTGCCAAATTTGGGATATCGTACTGATCTTAAAAAATACGAAACTATCTTTGGTTGTAACATTCCATTTAGCTACTGCCACACCTGCTTTATTGATATAGTAACAACTAATGTAGATTGAAACTAAGCAAGAATGCTTAGCTAATAATGAAAGTTTTTAAACATGAGTTACTATAGCCACTTTGTAAACATTGTTTACTATAGCCACTTTGTACAAACTGCCCTAATAATACACATCAGAGAATATTTTGAAAAATTTGATGAAATTTTCCGGAGTTCAGGCGATTGAGTAAAGGTACCATAAACATCGCCCCATTTTCATCTACCTGTAAAATTGACGTGTAATTGCCGTAACGACATACCTTTGAGAACCTGGAAATAAATATTTTCGATTCTTACAATGTTATAAACCCTGTACTTATCCTGGGGATAAATTGAACATCTTTTAAGTGATACAATTTACTACAAATAGTTGAGTTCAATCAAACGAATCTAAGCTCTTTTCAAGTTTAATCTCACGGTGATCAAATATAGCAGCAAGATTTAGCTACTGCACAGCTGGAGATTAAACGGACATACATTATACAGTTATAGATCAATCCCCTACACACACACACACACACACACACACACACACACACACACACACACACACACACACACACCCTTTCTCTCTCATCTAAATATTTTTTATTCTTATCTAGTTAAGCATCCCAGCTACCTGTCCATCTCTATCTATCCATCCATCCATCCACTCATCCCACCCATCTTTCTACCCATTTGTAAATAGGCCAATTAAATTTATCAAGGTCAAGCTGTTTCAAATTAATTGTGCTTATAAGGTTTGCAATAAAGTCTAATTCTACAAAACGAAAAAGATAAAAACTATATATATAAAAAAATGAGAAAAAAAAATCGCATAGTTGGCATGAAAATCTATTGAGGTCATATTTCTAAGCATCATTTGACTAGATCAAGTAGTTTCTGAATACTTGTACTAATCAATCTTTATGTGAAACAGTGTAAAGTCAGAAAGTGCAAAAATAAAACTAATAAAACATACCCACCAAAATCAGTTCAATGGCATGAAAATCTAATCAGGTCATCTATATATGCCTACCCAAAATCGCTTAAATGGATAGATGCCTACCTAAAATCGCTTAAATGGCATAAAACTCGAATTAGGTCATCTACTTATGCCTACCCAAAATAGCTTAAATTACATGAAAATCTAAGCGGGTCATCTACATATGCCTACCCAAGATAGCCTAAATGACATGAAAATCTAAGCGGGTCATATACATATGCCTACCCAAGATAGCCTAAATGACATGAAAATCTAAGCGGGTCATCTACATATGCCTACCCAAGATAGCCTAAATGACATGAAAATCTAAGCGGGTCATCTACATATGCCTACCCAAGATAGCCTAAATGACATGAAAATCTAAGCGGGTCATCTACATATGCCTACCCAAGATAGCCTAAATGACATGAAAATCTAAGCGGGTCATCTACTTATGCCTACCCAAGATAGCCTAAATGACATGAAAATCTAAGCGGGTCATCTACATATGCCTACCCAAGATAGCCTAAATGACATGAAAATCTAAGCGGGTCATCTACTTATGCCTACCCAAGATAGCCTAAATGACATGAAAATCTAAGCGGGTCATCTACTTATGCCTACCCAAAATAGCCTAAATGACATGAAAATCTAAGCGGGTCATCTACTTATGCCTACCCAAGATAGCCTAAATGACATGAAAATCTAAGCGGGTCATCTACATATGCCTACCCAAGATAGCCTAAATTACATGAAAATCTAAGCGGGTCATCTACTTATGCCTACCCAAAATAGCCTAAATTACATGAAAATCTAAGCAGGTCATCTACATATGCTTACCAAATTGTATTCGTCCACGTCAAGTAGTTTGGTGTCGGTTCGAAAAGACAGCAGAAAAAGTAATGTTTGTATTACTATCGAAGAAGAAGTAGAAGAAGAAGAAGAGGATGTAATCTTTATATGAGTTTTCCTATATATTCTTTTTACGATTCTAGGAAGTGGATGCAATAATATTCCATAGCAATTATACGCCTTAATGTTCTCTAAAATGGCAAATTTGGGGATGATGAAAACAGCAATGAAATCATTATCCACACCAGATCATCATCATCTTTATCGTCGTCGTCGTCCTCCTCACCATTATCTTCCTCCTTCTCCTCCTCCTCCTCCTCATCATCATCAACAATAACAGCAATAATAACAAGAACAATAACAGCGCTGTGGCATAACGATAACGTTAACAAAACATAAACAATAATTTAAACTTTTCAACACAGAAACCGTTACAGACTCATGACTTCATTCTTTTGGTAAATGCTCACAGCGTATTTAATTTTTATTGTTTTAGCTCTACATGTCACAACCTGCTAAAATTCTTGTAAATAAATTATCTATCTTATCCAAAAAGGGCATCTCAGCCCTGATCTCTGCTCCAATTCAAACACCATTTATTTACGCAACTTCAAAAATGTAATGCATTTGACTTTTCTGAACACTTGATCATTGGCTATGCGGAAAAAGAAAGAAAGAAAAAAAAAAAGAAAGGTAAATAAATACTCCCTGTGCTGCACCTGAGATCTCGTAAACAGCACAAAATGTTGGTACTATATCAAAGTACCCTAGATGAATTAGGACTATCATATTCATGGTTGAATCAGAATAGTGTTGTGATACCCCATAGTCTAATTAAAGAAAAATTATATGACCAAATTATACAATCATGGAATCCCTTGCCACTTCTAGCAAAACGACTTTTTATGATATGTAAAAACAAACCAAGGAAACAACCCCCCCCCCCATAATTCTATACAATTATAGATAATAAATTGACAATAGCTCTTGCTCATTTTAGAACAGTATGACATCATCTTGCTTTAGAATAAGATTGTTATAGAAACATATTTAGAGTGAGAGGTTTTGTACATTATGAAATCAAAATATAATTACTTCAGCATTCAATAATCTCCTCCTGAGTCGTGATGGTGTGCCGTAAAACACCAAACCAATCCAAACCAAATCCTCCTGGTATGTGAGTCGTGATGGTGTGCCGTAAAACACCAAACCAATCAAAACCAAATCCTCCTGGTATATGAGTCGTGATGGTGTGCCGTAAAACACCAAACCAATCCAAACCAAATCCTGCTGGTATGTGAGTCGTGATGGTGTGCCATAAAACACCAAACCAATCCAAACCAAATCCTCCTGGTATGTCCTTTATAGAGCTACATATGAAACAAATATTTACCTAGGTACTTTTACTTTTGTTCTAAATTACGCAAATCTGAATATCTCCTAAATTGTTAGACTAGCTAAATAGATGTATTTTTCACTGAGAATTAAGAACATAATATCTTGAACATTTATGTCTTTGTTTGCTCCTTTATAATTCTTTTTGTAGGCGTACCTTGTAAACACATTTATTGCATAAAGACATTATGTTAACATCGTTCACATTAAGGCAGACTATAAACATTATGCATGTTAAAAGGCGAATACACTATTCTGTATTATGTAATTTGTATAGAAGCGACGGTAGCCCAGTGGTCCAAACGGTTATTGTATGAATGAGGCAGTCTACATTCGAGCCATATCGGCTCCACGGTTGTTTGTGTGTGTGTTTGTGTTTTTCACACCTCATTAAGCTGAGCTCAAAGATCCACATCAAAGCAACATTTGGTTCCCACAGACAATAAAACAAAAAACAAAAACATAACAGACAGATTACGACGTAGCTATATGGATCACGCTTGCTAATAGCACGATAAAGGCATGCAATATTTAGTATTATGCACATTTATTTATTATCAGTGACTGACTTTTTCCTATCTATCTATCTATCTGTTTGGCTGTCTCTCTGTTTGTCTATCTATCTATCCGACACACAATCAAATAGAAAACAAGACAGCCACACACAAAAATATATTAACATTATATATCATAATATCTTTGGAAGAGAGAGAGAGAGAGAGAGAGAGAGAGAGAGAGAGAGAGAGAGAGAGAGAGAGAGAGAGAGAGAGAGAGAGAGAGAGAGAGAGAGAGAGAGAGAGAGAGAAGGAGAGAGAGAGAGAGAGAGAGAAGAAAATTATGGTATTTATTTCAAAATTCAACCAATGATTTGTATCATTTACAAAAGTTTAAATTGCAACTACCGAGTCTGCTTCTGTTATCAATAATAGGCAAAATTTGCATCAGAAGAATTTGTATCAAATCCGTGTCGATGTAGCATTCATTATAAAAATATACCTTGCGGTGTCACAGTGTTGCACATATGTCATCAAAAAACAGAAATTTTTGCACTGGCACATATCATTAATATTATAAATGAACTAAACTTAAATGAACATAATCTTTATTTCCGACTAAAACACAAGGTTTCTTATCAAACGTATAACATAGGACTCTACATTTGAATGTGGGACTAACTCAGATATACACTATGATAGAGATAATTAATTATCTAATCAATTAGATGATAGACATATCAGTCTCACTTTACAAGCTGGCAATATATATATATATATATATATATATATATATATATATATATATATATATATATATATATATATATTTAGATTGAAAACTACTTTATCCGACAGTATTCTTGTAAAGTTGTAACAATTTAAACATACTTGGTCTAACCCAAATATATGTATCAGTATATTCCATTCTCAAAGACTCAAAGATAAAAATGTAACCTATACTTTTGAGTGCGCAAAAGCTCATCCGTTGCTTTTAAATTTCACCACTTTCCCTGGCAATTACTGACAAGCATCGAATGGTTATTTCTTGCAGTCGGTGTAGAGCAGGGGTCGTGTCGAAATTAATGTCCCCTACCCTAGCCCCATCTACTCCCCGTCGCCTCTAAAACTGGGTTTAATTTTCATACCCAAGGGAACTTTTGATACCAACCACACACACAGTCATGGAATTAGCTCTGCTTTTTAAGACCACCGTTTCCATATAAAGAAGATGAAAATGATGACGATGAAGAAGAAATCATCCAGAATCACCCTACCTTAGAGGCTAACATAGTTGCCCGTGTAAGAGGATCGATGATTTGAACAAATGGAAAATGAAGGTATTTGTCCTCTCTGTTGCCCGTAAAAGAGATTTCTGTAATGAGAGTCCCTGCTTCCAGGGCCTCTAGTTTCTGAACCTGGACTCTCGTTTGTTCATAATTTGATCTACATTATTCTATATTGGACTCTAACTTTTTGGAGAGATGCTGCCTCTGACTTCCACTCAGTTTTTGGAGAGATGTTGCCTCGGACTTCAACTTTCAAAATACTACAGGGAGTGTTGGGTACAATACATGCGCTCGGAGATGTGAAAGAAGGGGGGGGGGGGGGGGTTAAGGGGTAATTACTTACTTGTCTATCAGCAACTAATTAATGATTCTACTTTAAGTGACTGTCATGTCATTTATGCGCACCGATGTCCCACAGAAAGTAAACTATCATAATCGTTTGCATTTTGTTTTTTTCTTTATTACATGACGTTGTTTGTATAACTTTTCATAATTAGCATTTCAAATGTTTGAGGACACACATATATAAATAAATCCATGATGCCATACAAGGTATAAGCGTAAAGTACGAGACGTCCGAAAGTATTTTTAAAGTCAAGCCACACATTTTAAACGGTTGAAGATAGAATAGCAGCGTTTCTGGTCATAGGATAACAAGTATATTGTGCTCCTTTCGTAAAAAATTATAAAAACCGCTGAAAAGTCTCAGTATTTCGCTCGACAAATTATTTGACTCGTTTAAAAATTTTGTGGGAAGTCATGTAAGGTCATCCATAGTTAAGCAAAGTATGTGCAGTGACTTTTGGGGTCACATTTATTTATGAAATGCAAATGTTTATAACTATATGAACATGTAATAAATAAATAAATAAATAAATAAATAAATAAATAAATAAATAAATAAATAAATAAATAAATAATAACAACCATCAGCCCGTACATTTTTTTAAATTCCTGACAGCAACAGTGGTACCTTGCACCTAGTAAGTATACGCAAATTAACAATTATGTATTGAGAATACCGTTTGTTTTTCATATGTGCCTATTATAGTAAGATGATCAAGCGTAGAGCTTCTTTTCGTTGATAAAAGTAAAATTTTTTTAACACACACAAACATACGCACGCATACACACACAATTCCTACAGTCATAGCTTTGAAAATTACGACGCGAAATTTTGTCGGCGTTTAAGACTTTTAGTGATGAAAATTAAGCGGAAAAAAGGAAAAGAAACATATTCGTGAGTGACACACATTCTAACAAATAAAATTTGCATGGTAAACTGATTACATTTCTTGAGAGTTTCGGGTAAACTTGTTAAGTAGTTATGGGCATATTTCACAAAATGTTTGTCTTCAGGCTTTGAAAAAAAGAAAACAAAAAAAAACAAACGGCGATTTACATGTTTATACACATTTCATAAAAAATATATGCCAACGGCTATAAAAATATATCAAGAACAGATAAAACTGTATTTTATTTATACATACAACAATTTCGAATAGTATCGTCCAAATGAAGGGAGGTAAATCTATCAAATCGACAATTGAACAGTCCATAGTAATTTCCCCTCTATTTCTGTCCTCTGAACCGCCCATCAATTCATCCATTGCGGCAAACATGTCCCAATAGCACAGAGGAGTCGTAATGGGTTGAGATATCTACAGGTTTGGCAACATGTATTATATACATGTACATTACTTATAATGGGTTCAGATTATAAGTACGGCCAACCCATGTTACTTGAGATTTTAATTGCCTGTGGCAGTACAACTATTTAGTATGTATTTAATATATCGAAACAGAGGCCGCGATCCTGTAGAAGTAAAGCAGAGGTAATGTTCTGACTGTGATTTAACCTGGGTGGCTAGGAAGGGTCACTTGTCAGTTGTGCGTATGGAACTATATGTGTACAAGAAAAAACGATAGATTTCTAAAATACGAAAGTCAAGTGTGCAACATTAACTGCACGGATAAAGTTATATTTAATGAATTCTATCTTTAGTCTGTTAATTTCATACAACCCTATTTCAGCTGAAATAAAGTCGCAAATGTTTATAAACATTGGTCTCACTAGGACAATTTCTACATCCGGGTATTTTGAAGTGAAACTCCTTCATGAAATCGTTAAGTTTAGGACCATGTTATGTGTTTTATTAATGTTCCTAAGATATTATTATAGTGCTTCCCTTTAAATTATTCAGCATACGCATATCGATTATTTAAGTATAGTAATTTGAAAATTTATTTAAAAATTGTGGTGCGTCTAGTGGAAAAGACCTAGTCATTCACAGCATCGAATGAAGCGACCATTGTAAGGGAAAAATAAACAATGGCTGACTGCGTCACGGAAACCCCACGAATAGCTTTGTAGGTGGTAAACAAAATAAACGCTCACTTAAACTAAATTAGTAAGTAGCAACATGTTTAACTTATGGATACTTTTTAATTGCAATCTGGTTCTATTACATTATTCAATTATAATTTTCTCTGAATATGTCAAAATCTTTATCAAATTTTGCAATTATCTGTATATTTTCTTTAATTACTTACGTCAGTTAGTTCATCTAAGTAAAAATTAGTGTTCATGAGCAGAGAACTCGGAATAAACTTGAGCTTGTTGCACAATCCTCTTTATTATATATTGTTTTAATGAGATATTAAAAAAGTATAAGTGGGAGAAAATAAATATTGCCACAGTGACAATATCACTTTTGAAACTACTTTCTTTTCACCATTTATATATCTGCCCTTATGTATGCTATTCAGGCTTGTATTTCCGTATTTAAGACTTTTTTCCCTTTTCTTTTTTTTTTCTTCTTCTTCTCTCTCTCTCCATCAGGATGAAAATATCTTAAAATATGTAAATACTGCAGTATACATTTATGTAATCAATGAGGATGTGTCATCGTAAATGCCAATAAATCAACTCAAAATAAGAAAAAAGCAGGATTAAAGTATTAACTTTAAAAGAAATTCTACATGAATCGTGCAAATTGTCGGTGACTGAACTTGCATGAACTGTGTCTATTCGTATTTCATTGTCACCCGTACAGTACAGTACCTGTTACACTCACCGACAGTAGTATCACTTTGGGCGTTGTAGACTGGACAGCTCAGGACAAGCCAGCCAATCCTGTTATACTTTGACTTTAGTATTTTCTACCTTACTCGTTATACACGACCGTATGCGCAGTTGGGTTTACAAAAATATAATCGTTGTGACTAATCGCTATGGTTTATATAGCAAGGTCGCGACAGGAATTTCAGCAGTGATGTGTTATTAAGATTTACTTACCAATACCTATTTGATCGCTAGCGCCCCGGTTTCGTATCTGTGCTCGGAGTTGCCTGTGGTTTTCCATTTCCGCCAACACGGTTATAATCATGCTTGAAAACGATGGAGAAATCGGAAATAGATGAGTGTTGATTGCAAACCAAAATTAAGTGATAATCGAAATTTCGTTGCAGTGTCAATTACCAAACTGGACTGCAAGCTGTACAATTCACGTATGAATGCAGAAATAAACAAAATAGAAAACCAAAATCCCTATAGGATAAGTCACAATCATTAAAATCTTTTGTTTAAAGATGTTACTCTCTGAAGTTTGTCTAATACTACCGCTCTCATTCGCAACTCTGAGGTCAATTCTACGAATCGGATCTCTAAGGTATGCAGATACCTGCCATTCGGGCCACCTGGGCTTTTTAGGAAACAAGGATTGATCGAGAAGTTGCGAATGCATCGAACTATTTTTTCATTTCGAAACTTCTCGATCAATCCCACACTCAGTCCAATTGAAGGTTAGGTCTGGCTACGCCTGCTACCGCAAGTAACAGTAGACGGTACTACCTGCGACTGATGACCAAGAGTGGACAGCTACACCTGGCTTCCTCTGGAAAATTATCTCTGGTAGATCAGGAGGCCAAGCAGATATGCTCATCCCCCCTGCTGCGCAGGCAGATGTCAAGAGCTGTGTGGACAGCGCAGGCATCAACTCAGGCGCAGTAGGACCTGATGGCCATCCACTGTATCCGGACTCGTGTCCAGACATCTCGACTTTGTCGTGTCACTGGATTCAGACAGGCCTAGACGAGAGAATGAGGGTGACACTGTGCAACTTTCCCTCACTTGACTCCAACTAACGCAGAAGACATGACATCATCCCTCTTCCCCCCCCCCCCCAACATATACCTTCAAGACCTGTGGCGAATGGCGTGCGGCAAAGCAGCAGATGTGGATTCACTGGCAGCTGTAGCTGCAGACCTGCACAGAGGTGGATCAGGGAATAGGGTCGCCTTTTACTGGGCTGAAAAGCAGTGGAACTCTGCAGCCCCCCCCCCTCCCGGTTGACTGAGCAGCCAATTTTAGGATCACACTGCTGACCTCCGTAGCACGAGGAAGGGGTTAGAAAAGGTGCGATCAATATTTCCTGCTTCACCTTAACCTTGGTCAGCATAGGCTGATGCGGATCCCACCTTAGCTGTCGAAAATCACACAAGAAGACAAAGGTGATGCCACTCACCATCGGTGCCTGAAATGCGCACACACAAATGGACAGTACATCAGCAGATAGACCAGAGAGAAGAACAGTTCTAGTTGGTAGAGAACTGGCCAGATTCAGCATCCAGATAGATGCCCTGAGTGAAACTCGCCTAGCTGAGGAAGGACAACTCACTGAAATAGGAGCTGGATATACCTTCTTCTGGAGTGGCCCAATTTAAGAAGAGCGACGGCAAGCTCACAAATCTCCCAAAGGGCGTGAATGACAGACTCATGCAAATGAGACTCCCACGGTCCGGAAAAAAGACATGCAACAATCATCAGCGCCTATATACTCACCATGACCAACCCAGATGAGATAATGGCAAAATTTTGTGAATACCTGTAGGCTCTTATCGCAGAAATGCTAGAGGCAGAAAAGCTCATCATCCTTGGTGGTTTCAATGCTAGAGCTGTCACGGATCACCAGACATGTTCAGGCGTCATCGGCAAAAGTGGCTTTGGCAAATGCAACAACAACGGACTCCTCCTACTGAGAAAATGCGCTGAACACGACCTATAATCACCAACACAGTCTTCCGCCTGCCAAACCACAACAATACGTCTTGGATGCACCTGCGCACCAAGCACTGGCATCGCTTTGATTACGTCATCGTCAGGAGAAGAGACAGGCAGGATGTCCGAGTTACGAAGGCCATGAAAAGTGCAGAATGCTGGACTTACGACAGGTTCATAGTCTCCAAGCTCAATATCCGGATTCAGTCTATCAGACGACCACAAGGCAAAAAAAGCGCCACAAAAGCCCAATGTCTCAAATTGAAACAGGAGAACGTGAAACATAAATATGTTGAAGAACTGTGAAGCCGACTTGTAACAGTTGATGCGAATTCCGAGAGTGTCTAGGATAACTGGGCATCCTTCAGAAACTCTGTATACTCGGCTGCATCCATAACCTTTGGTCCCACCACACGTGAACATCGAAATTGGTTTGATAATAACAATACTGTCAGTTTGAGACTACTGAACGAGAAACATCGGCTCCAAAAGTTCTGTTTAGATGACAGCACTTCATCATCTTAGAAGGCAGCCTTCAACAACATCAAGAAGACTGTCCAATGCAAACTCAAAAAGTTGCAAGACCAATAGCTGAGCAACAAGGCATATGATATTCAGTCATACGCGGCGGGAATGATATGAAGAACTTCTATGATGCTTTGAAGACAATCTACGGAGTATTTTGAAAGGTGTCCCATCTGTGACTGTGATCAGCTGGAGGTTGAATTGCACTATCTTTGAGAATGTTAATGCTTTATAAGATAGATAAAAGGACATGTCTATATCTCCAATATATTTGAAAATATCTAAATACATAAATTTGACATATTATTTACTTATACATTTGGATTATCCTTCTATATGTGGGAACAAATGTGCAAAATGCGGAAAAATCCGTACATGTGGTCCAGCCTGGTTCCATATGGAGCTCATATGGAGGTGGTTGGCTCCATGAACACATTGGTTAGCGAAGATGGAAACAGACAGACTTCAGTTACCTTATGTCCTCGAGTATAGGTCGGATCCAACTGCAAACTGCATAGATCAAGATCTGGCGTCGGCAGATCTGGGTCTATGCAGTTTGTTAGGATTAATAAGTAGAACAAACAACATAGACTCTGATCTGCCCGCGCATTATGCGAGGGCAGATCAGGGTCTATGTTGTTTGCAGTTCTACCTGATTTAATAGGCGAGAATTGGCTAATTCGATTTGCGATTAAGAAAGAAGAAGAGGCCACTTCTGGTTGTTCTGTTTGACATATTCTCTTCTCACAAGTTCTTCTGCCTCATTCATATATCAAGTATAAGAGTAAATCAGAAGACAGAAGAAATATGGCGTTTACGTCCAGACTAGCACAGTTGGAAGACGTTAATTTTCTAACGCTTAAAGCCTTGGGGTCAGAAAAATCCGTATTTCGTGCCAAGCCTTCACTTTGCAAAACTAGCTGAAAACAAAACAGCAAAATTCAGGAACGATTGTAGATGTAGAACGCCGTTCTTGCCATAGTTTTCCATTATTAAAACTGTCAAGAATTGTGGGAGTGAAAAATCTTGCAATACTGCGTTCATCGAACCGGTCAAATATGTAGCTCTGATCCTAGTTCTAGCCTCTTAAGTCAAACGCCTAATTACACTTTAAGGACTGTTTAAGACACCGATTCCACTCTAGTTTATAATTTAATGCGTACGACTCCTATTTCTTTGTAATTTAATTGTTCTTCTTCTTGATGTAATATTGCTGAATTGGCATCTGTTGCCTAACAAATTCAGGAAAATAAAACATATTGGTAGCAATGTTTTTAGTTTATGCATAGGCTCAGTTAAAATCTTGGTTGAAATTTTGTCTGGTTTGTAAAATTTGGGAAACGTGTCAAACGAAGATTAGCAATAATTTACTTTGTTGTTGTAGTTGATTGAGCAGGAGGGAAGATGAAAGATTTTTCAGATGCTCTGTAAAACTTAAATAGACGGGTATCCGTTGCTGCAAAGCCCGGCCACTGAATGTAGTCCCTCGCTGAAAATACTTACATGCTGTGCCATATTCAATACAGTGATAATGTATTAGATCTTCTCTAGTGAGGTAACTCCGTCTCTCAGAGGCTATAACTGGTGCGAGTTTCAATTGCATAACGATGAAACCCGAAGCTTGACTGTTGACTGAAGCTAAGAAATTACTTAGCCCATAGTAATAATTATCATGGCAAGACTCATAAAGCTGTTGACGAACGATCACCAAATTTATTCATTTCTTCCTTTTATCAGCCTCGATTATCTTACAAACTTTCAATGAATTCTATCACAATATTCTCGAGTAATTTTGTTCACACACACAAATACAGACTGGAGTGAAAACATAATATCTTCCGTAATACTTATTAAAGAGTTGTATTTAATTTACACTCAGAGATACAAGCATAAGTGAAAACAGTAGACCTTAAGTTGTATTTATTAAAGATTTGTATCTAATACCTTATCACACATTTGGCGGAAGACTGATAGATGTCAAATGGGGGTACTTTTGGACAGTTCGAACAGGAAAGTGAAAGAAAGACAGATACAGAGAAAAGTGATAACATCTTATAATTGGTATTAAATTTAAAATTAAAAGAATCATAATAAAATTGATTCAACTATTTTATTCAACGCTTTTTACATATGGACCATGCTGAGATCATTGCTTGATGTGACATCTGGAAATAGAAAACGGATAACAGTTATTAGATTATGATATTTGTGTTACCAAAGTCCGATCTGAATAATCTGTACATAGCTTTCGATACGTTTTACATAGCTATATATAGGTTTTACATATCTATATATAAGCTTTACATAGCTATAGATAGGTTTTACATAGCTATATATAGGTTTTACATAGCTATAGATAGGTTTTACATAGTTATAGATAGGTTTTACATAGCTATAGATAGGTTTTACATAGGTATCGATAGGTTTTACATAGCTATAGATAAGTTTTACATAGCTATATATAGGTTTTACATAGCTATAGATAGGTTTTACATAGCTATCGATAGGTTTTACATAGCTATCTATAGGTTTTACATATCTATAGATAAGCTTTACATAGCTATAGATAGGTTTTACATAGCTATAGATAGGTTTTACATAGCTATAGATAAGTTTTACATAGCTATCGATAGGTTTTACATAGCTATATATAGGTTTTACATCGCTATCGATAGGTTTTACATAGCTATAGCTCTATATGATAAGGGACCATTTAAGAAATAAAAAATAAATAAAGAAACATACCATGTTAGCAGACATTGTCTTGAATGTGTGTGTGTGTGTGTGTGTGTGTGTGTGTGTGTGTTTATGGCTCCGATAAATAAGTAGGTAATATGATAAATTATATATTAGTACACAAATCTATACAATCCAAAAGAGTAGTAGTATAAGTAGTAGCGTTTTACGGCACCTCATTACAATAGTGGCTATATCTCGTCAACCAATGGTAAAGATCGAAAAACGTAACAATTAAGAATTTAACAAAACTTTAGGAAGATAAACCCTTCCAAACAATTGTAAACGTGAAGTACAGCAAGATAAAATAAAGAGATAAAGATGTTAAAATTCTGTAAAAGGTATATAAAATAAAAGATAAAGGTAACACATGTAAAATCCTTTAAACATATGGTACAACCAAAATGAATTTTCATTCTTACGACCGGTGTAGTGTTCGCGCAACAAATATTTTAACACTGACATGTACAAAATTTTTAATTTCCTGCATTCTCTTTTTTAGCGTTGACCATTCTACGCCATCATTTGAACCTTGGGAGTGCTTGCAATTGCATACGTTGTGAGAACTGGTCCAGAGGTTAAAAAAATGGGAAAAGAATATGAAACTGAAATTCACACTTTAAAAAAAATCTGCTCTTGATCAGCTACTGGCCAATCAAACATCACAATTTTGAGTTAGTCTAAGTTTAAGTGTGAGACTTTCTGGTCATCTTATGAGGTATTTTTGTACAATAGACTTTAAAGTATCTGCTGATTTGTAGGTCTATGAGAATTAAGGGTTCTTCTTCATCTTCTTGTGTCTCAGGGAGGTGAATTTTTTCCTATAAGGAATGGAAAACACTCATATATCACTCCTGTGTGGATGTAAACCACCCGCGATCGGCGGATTAAGATTTAGCCCTTCTTGACCACGTCTTTAACCCACTCGGCTATCGCCACTCACACCGTACAGGGCGAAATATGTACTGTTTACCGCCGGTGCTGCACATAGTGCATTTATACCTGCTCTCCTGATGGCGCTCCCACTTCTCTAGAAATGCCAATGTCACCACAAGCTGATATTTGCAGCTTTCTGTCAGAAATGCTCGCTCTTGCTTTTACCTCGTTTTTCAAGCTAATTAATCGCAAAAAGGAATTGAAAATGCGAACATTTTAGGCCTTTACCCATAAAATCGAGCACCGTTATTCTTAATTTATCCCATTTTATTCATTAAAATTAAACGCAAAAATGGCAGAAATGTCAGCTCAAAACGAGACCGATCCTACGGTCAAACGGTCTGTGCAGGCAGTGGCGTTGTTTACAACGTCATCTGGAGACCAGTTTGGTTTCAATTTAAGACTTTGTTGATGTCGGACAACCCTTAAATACCAGTGATCCGTATATAGATAATATTGGTGATAAGGTTTTATGCTTGACGGGGTTTTAGATCATTGTCATTATGGAAGTTTCGGAACTCTGAAAGATATTTAACTCGTAATTTGTTCCATTTAGAAAAATTTCTGCATTACCTTTAAATCTTAGCCGATTGAAAC
This sequence comes from Margaritifera margaritifera, assembly GCA_029931535.1. Taxonomy (NCBI): domain Eukaryota; kingdom Metazoa; phylum Mollusca; class Bivalvia; order Unionida; family Margaritiferidae; genus Margaritifera; species Margaritifera margaritifera. The sequence continues at coordinate 5,207,190 of JAQPZY010001640.1, read as the reverse complement.
AACTGGTCCAAATATTTGAAATAAAACTAGAGCCGCTCGGACAAGAAAACCAGATGAGATAATAACAGCTGCTTTAGTCTATACGGTGCGCAACACCGTTTTCAGAAAACATTGCCTATATCAAAATTAGAAGCAAAAACTTGCCTTAACTAATCATTTTTAAGATGCCGGCGTCCTATAATAATAATAATAATAATAATAATAATAATAATACAGTAGCGTCGCAAGAAATGTTGACACTCCCCCCTCCGCAAAACTTAATTATGGGTTCCCCTCCCAATAAAAATTGTTTGATGGGAATTTTGGGCCCCCACTGGGCCTGCCCCCCTCCTCCCTCCTCCGCCAGTTACGGGGGTTGCTGCACCACTGTAATAATAATAATAATAATAATAATAATAATAATAATAATAATAATAATAATAAGAGGAACCGTGATGGCTCTGTGGTTAGAGTGCCAGACTCGAGACCGAAAAGGTGCAGGTTCGAATTCTACCATCGAATCAACCCGGGTCGGCTAACTTGGTGTGTCCTTGAGCAAGGCATTTTACTCCAATCGCCTCAATGGCCGAGTGGTCTAAGGCGCTCGCCTTTACAGATCACTCACACATCTCATCTCTGTCCGCCTGATTTCGAGTTCGAGTCTCTGCTCGACCAACGTGAGTATGTGAGAAATCTTGCCAGTAGCTTCACTGGGTCGGTGGTTCTTCCCGGGTTCTTCCTCGACCAAAGTATACTGGCCGCCGTGTATAGCCTTTCATGCGCTGAAAAATGGCGTTAAACCCCACAAAACCAAACAAATCGCCTCAACCTACTTGTATTCCTGTGCCGTAAAACACCAAAACCAAACGAATTGTATTAGGTTTTAAGATGGCGACGTCCAATTCGATGTAAGCTTTTCCCCAATATTTTACTAATAAGCACCATTTAGCGACAACTATAAAGTGCACCAAAGACTCCGAAGTTGTAACTATACTTGATATCTGCTGGTTTTCATGTGTGAGCCGCTCTGATTTCTTCAAACACTAAGACCGAATGTTGCCATAAAGCATATAGCATTCTGTATGCTCGTGACAAAGGATAGTGATACTGAGTAAGCAAACTTACAAATGATCAGCGCTAAATTCATTCATGGAAGTCTATCCAACAGCAGTTCCACCAATTCCAATACCGTCCAGCCAACTATTACAGCAGATGAAATCGGGTGGAAGTTCACCATTGTCGGCGCCATTGTAGTGAGTGTGATTACCACAGATGCCCGGTATAGTTATTCCCATGCACAGGAACTTGTTGGCGTCGATACATTTACCGTGGTACGTGTGCTCACAGACGAAGGTGTTCTCGTATGGCAAGAGAGGCCCATCGTCTTCATTGGGAAGTTAGATATGCATTGAATATATTAAAGTGAGTTATTGAGCCGACACTGCACTATGGTTTATGTAGGTTTCCGTTCCAGACCGATTTATCTCCTCTGAAAAGAGCTACCACCATATCATAAGTCAATCTACTTTAGAATTATTATTTAAAGGAATAGCGATTTATTAATTAGAAGACAGGCTCAAAGAAATTCAGTTCATTTTACATGCGTTATTGGATACATACTGAGATAAATGCATGATATTTATGCAAGACATACGGGACACATGAAATCATTTAAATTTTGTATGGACTACATTTCTTTCATGCATTCGTTTTTTTTTTTTATATATGATTGATAACACTAAAGATGGCGGTCTGTGACTTTAAGTGAAATAATTTTGAAAACCTATAACGTCAAAAAAATAAAATAAATAAATCCACAAAAATACCACCCCAAACTAAACAAACCCCACAAACGAAACATCAATGGCAATAAAAGGACCCCCCCCCCCCGTTAGGTATCTATGAACCCCCATGACAGCAGTTCATATCCATTCACAATTAGAGCAAGTTAACAGGAAAATCTTCACGTACAATTTAATATTGAAACTCTGTATAATATCGACCAAGTTTTACAACATCAACATTTTATTAACGTTAACGGGTTTTCGTAACTTCACTAATTATTTCTATAGATAGCATGAAAAATAGCATTTTGTCAAACGGATCTGAATTGCGTTGTACTTAAGCCACTCATCTATATATAGCATGAAAAATAGCAGTTTGTCAAACGGATTTGAATTGCGTTGTACTTACACCAGGAAAACTCATCAGATATATTTTAAGTCGACGAGAATTCAGTGCAACTATACAACTCGAAGTTTTCAAAAGCTACGAGAGAGAGAGAGAGAGAGAGAGAGAGAGAGAGAGAGAGAGAGAGAGAGAGAGAGAGAGAGAGTTACCTAGATTGACCACCGGAATATCTTTAACTGGCTCTTCTACTGGAAGGGAATAAACATGAATCACCAAAAGAACGGACAGAATTATTTCCCACCAAGGATTCATCATTAAACAGTAAGTCTACAGGATATATCAAAAGTCTATTCTAGATTTTGGCCAGCCGGACTAGCTCGTGGACTCTTACATGTGGTGTGCTTCCTATTATAAGCTTATCAAGAGAAAGGATTGGTCATGTATTGAAGATACGCGAAATGAGCAACATTTGGTTCACGCCTATCATGTCACGCTCAATACGTTTATTAGCAGATCATCCTTTTCAACGCCAAACTGTTGTCTTCCTTCGCCCGAACGTTAGGTGGCGGGCGTTTCGGGTAGAGTACCATCATGTCATGCATTACTATGTACTGTCATTTTTCAAACCGGGACAAAATCAGCAATTGAATGGTACGAATTTTAATACATTTTCGTCTTTATTATCCAATATACAGGCGATATCCTTAGTAGCTCCACCTGGCCAGATTAAAAAAACAAAATCGCCGTTGTTTATATTGCAATAGAATTTTTAAATAGTACAGGTCCGTGTGCTGTGTTGAAAAACAGTTATATATCTCTTTGCAGATGGATCTATTGTTGTGACACCATCTGCTTAATTCCTTAATTCTCGTACCTCGGAGCTGGGGGAGGGGAGAGACATTTTGTACCATTATGGTCCTTGTTTTGAGGTTATATGACGATATGCCCATGTGAAACATGTGTCATATTTCCCGAGGGATCCGTCCTCAGAAAAGTCGTCATTTAACCTCAAAACGAGGGTAATAATTACCTTAACAATCTGAAGAAAAGTGAAATTACCAGAATGAAAACATGTAAAATTTGAGTAATTTTGTTCTTTGTGGTGAAACAACGTTTTGGAACAACAAGTGATAAGACACGATGTGAAGGGCACGTGGGCGTAATATGACCTAACCTTGAGGTTAATATAAGGACATCTGAGGAGATGGAAATTTTTCCGGGAAATATAACACAATGTTAAATGTCATGCGTTTGAATTGCAACAAATGATCAAATGCATTCTAAAAGTGAGGTATAATAAATAGAGGTATCGGGCTTATGTAATAATAATAATAATAATAATAATAATAATAATAATAATAATGAAGACTTTGTATAGCGCCTAATCTTTAGAAGCTCTAAGCGCTTTGCAACATTAGATAACACCTAAAACATATATATTGATATGATTACGAAAAACAAACACCATGAAATTAGAAAACAAAAACATGCTGAAAATAGTTAAGGTAAGGAAACATTATTAAGTCTTTAGGTCTGTTCTTGCAGTCGAAATAGGTGAGTTTTAAGAGCGCTCTTGAATGAGATCACTGTGTCTTTGTGTTTAAGTTCAGTGGGCAATTCGTTCCACGTTGCTGGGCCCTTCTATGACTTCATTTTGATAGTGGGAATAATAAGAATACGAGTGTCGGAAGAGGAGCGTAAGTATCTTGCTGGTGTGTACACATGGGTGAGGTGAGATAGGTATGTTGCACTGGAGCCAGTCAATGAAACGTAGCATAGAGAACAAATTTTGTGTTTGATTCTGGATCGAATAGGTAGCCAGTGTAGGGTACAGAGCTTGGGGGAGGTGTGCTCTGTTCGTGGTACTCTAAGAATGATCCGAGCAGCTGTGTTTTTAACTTTTTGAAGTTTCTGGAGTAGATACTGAGATGAACCAGATAGAATTGAGTTACAATAGTCCAGTCTTGAAAGTACTAAGGAACACACAAGTGTTTTAGTGGCATCAACTGAAAGATAATTGAGAATGGAGCTGATGCGTCTCAGCTCAAGTTTAGCAGCCTTGCATATGTTCATGACATGTTGGTGCAATGAGAGAGTACTGTCTAGAGTAACACCTAGGTTTCGTCGCGAACATCTCCAACATTTGGTTTCTGGAGTGAACTTTATTTACACATTTTTTTCCTGAGGTTAAGCCAGTCACTACTGAAATATGCTCATCAGTTTGGCGGCCATAGGCATATTGTCGAGTTTTATTTCCTTAATTATCATTGATTGAAGACGTTATGTATCACAGGTGAGAAAAGACTACTTCCCTGATGTCGCTTCACTGCCACACCTCCTCCACCCAACCCCCATCCACTGACCCCACCCAATGTCTGGGTCATGAGTCCTAAGGTCCTTTCCTACCCTCTCCCTTTCTTGACCATCACAGTGGATTGTGGATTGAATCCAAAAGTCTTGACACTGGTAATTCTGTCTTTTCAGAGAATATTAATATAACAGTTGCCGGCGAAAACAAACAAACAAAACAAAAACAACAACAACATAGACCATATTTATTTAGAATGTATAAATAATCATCCAAAGCAGATATGCATTATTTTGTTTGTTTGTTATTGAATTAAAAGTAAATAAAATAAATACACCTTTTTTTGTTGTTGCTCGAACTTCTTCGTTTTGTTTTGTAAGGGAGCTAACACGCATGTCTTTTCTATATAAAGAGTAATCTCCCAGAGAAATGTCGTCATGCCAAAGGGTGAAAAAACTACTGGTCGTTTGCAAGAATATTTTGATAAACTGCATACCTTTTTCGATTCTAATATAAGAGGTATCAAAGTGAGTGTCACAAAATGAGACATTTTGCAATTTTGCGTCAGTTCAAATAGTTTTATATGCATTTGACAAGTCCGCTAAGAAGACCGGTGTAAAATGTACTTTCTCCCAGTTTAATCAATATCCTTCAATCAGATGAGTCATTAGCAGCCGAATCATATTCGTTTTTAATAAGTAAATAACATACCCATCCGCGTTAGTAAATCCGCTTGTGTCATCCTATCTTGATAGATATAATATCATTGAAAGAGGTATCATTTCTGTCTATCATTTAAGAGAATGTTATGCACTTTAAATGTTGACAGATGTTCAAAGACAAATACCGTCCAACAGCCCATTGTCGAAGACCTCCTTCAATCGTGCGCCATGTTTCTGGCGATCTAACGCGCTTGTTTCGAGATAATGACGTCATCAGCTGTGTCACCAGCGTTCTTCAAGAGCGATAGAATGTAATTATTTAGTAAAATCAAACAAAATGAGATTCAAAAAGGTAATTTCATGTAATTTAACAAAATCATAATGAAAATCTATGTTTTCACTAATGCCTTTTTTGTGTCATACATTTTGGCCTTGAATTTTCTGGTATATGCTAAAGATAGCGCCGCTGATCACATGATGACTTTGTTTACATATTTGAACAGGAAAACCAACTTTGGGAATTAATACAACTAGATAGCCAATGTAAATATTTGGTTTTAATCATGTGGGGTTCTTATACAATGTAAGAAAAATGTACACTCAAAATGTATATTCACTACAGACTTTTTAATTTCAATATTATTTAATAATAAACATATATTCTACAACAAAAGACATTGAATCTATTATAATAAAATGTGTATCCATTCACCAGTGTCTATTTTTAAATTTTCTCCCTCTGTTTTTAAATTTTCTCCCTCTGTCTCTCTGTATGTCTGTCTGTCTGTCTCTCAGTCTATTGATTCATGTATTTATATGGTAAAGAACAAGCAAGCAGTAATATAAGTGCACAAACTGCATATTGAATTAACGGAAAAAAATTATTCATTTTTAAATTTAATTTTTTTAAAAATAAAAAACACGGAGATGCTATAAACTAATAATATCCATACCTTGGTCTAACTGGCACGGTCCGGTCATATGCCACGTGACTTTTTAGTCAGTGTCATGAACCATGGACGTAACTTCCGGAAATAAGTAAACATACACACGCTCGGAAAAACGGTAATTATGAACTAATGTACATGAATGCCAACATTTTTTTCACGCTGATTAAATGAAGTAGATATAGTTGAACACTTTTTATGCTTTATTTGAATAGATTATCATAATATTATAACAAACGCGTTAAAATTAACGTTAAGTGAATGAAAAGTGGTTGCTCTAGGCTATTGTTTTGGCACTTTCAGTTCCCTTGGAAAACAAACTTCCTCGGGTGCAGGCTGGATCTAGACTGGACACGTGTCATACTTTTGCAATAGCTACATAGGGGCCAGGAACCAGACTAATTTGGACCATGGGTTATTTGAACCAGGCTTGTTCAGACCTAATTACAGGCTGACTTGAACCAAAAGCCAGACTTATTCGGACCATGTGAAATATTAAGTTCCGTCTTAGATTTAAATGTGACATTTATAATTGTGTAAAATATGATATTTCTCATTATTTCCCAGGTACATTGAGCAGTTCAAAACATCATGTAAGGAAACAAAACCTGTTTTTAAATGAGATAATAGCATTCTGTATGCAAATCAAATGAAATAATATAAGACTTTATATTGCATTGCAAACTCAATAGTGAAATATTTTCAAAGCAGCTCATTCATCTTTGTTTAAAATTGAAATAGTTCACTTTATTTTATTGAGAAATAATACAGTTACTGACTGGGCCCATGAGTAACATTATTTTCATCATTATATTGCTCTGAGTATGATACTGCTTTTGTTAAATTTATTCAGAATTTATCATTATCCTGTATATTGTAATATATACTAATAGTGCTAAATAAAACTTATATACTAGAATATGAAATTGGAGTCAGATTTATGATTTAGTTCAATACAATATCATGTATCAGTAGCATATGTCTATATTCTGCTAACCTTGTGGACTTAATATTAATTATAATAAAGAAAATGATAACATAATGAAAATGGTAGTGTTATCTCTGTTGAAAGATTTTGAGAATGATGAAGAAATTGTGTTTTCTACATGTTTAAAGGATGTTTGATCAATGCAGCTATAATTATTTCATCACATTATCACCGCCTGTTAATATTTTGTTTGATCAGTACATACTTAATTAATTAGTTGCAAACAATAATAGCTATCTGATCATTAATTTGTAAAACCTATTTGATCAATGCTGCAATAATTAAAGCACTTTGTTGTCATTTTCCAATTTGCTGAATTTAATACCATTTTAGAACACAAAATGTAATGCTGACTTTAAAATAACTTTGTGATCTTTGGTTACATGAAAGTGTTAATATCTTAAAAATGTGTTAATATAATAAAATCTCTATTCAGAAATCAAGCTTTTTTTAATGGATGTAATATGTAATTTAAAAGAAATATTTACCTTCATTAATATTTGCAAAATTTTCAAAGGTTGGAATGAAAATAAAATAAGTTGGTTTACTGGTTTGAGGTTTTAATCACAAAATAAACATTCAATGATAACAGTAAAGTAAGTTTTAATACTGTGTTACTCATCAAACACTCTTTACACAATATTTATTTGGTAAAATATAATGCAAAGAAAATGCAATTTGAATGAGAAATTAATACAACTTTTAATAAACCATGGGTCAGTTTATATACATTACTGTTTGATAGTGTTGAAAGTTGTCCATACTAGTCTGATTTATGATAAGTTTCAAAATGTTTTTCAAAAAGATATTAACTCAAAGAATAACCTTATGCTTTGTTTATTGTAAAGATTAAAAAGTTATTTTGGTTTAAAAAAAATCTAAATGCGATAGCTCATATCTATTTCTAATTTCACCTTGAAATTTGTGAAGCACTGGTACTGTCTTAAGTAAATTTAAGAGATCAAAATCCATCTTTTACATTCTCTTACTATGTTTGCGAAGACAGTAATAACTAGTAAAATAAATCAGGTATGTGTGTTCCATTGTTTTTCTTATAATATTTCATATGGTCCAAATCAGCCTGCCATTTGGTCCGAATCAGCCCGTAATTTGGTCCGAATCAGCCTGTAATTTGGTCCGAATCAGCTATGGTCTAAATCAGCCTGCTTTCCCTCCTATAATTTGGAAAAAGAGCAGGGAATATATGGTCCTGCCCAATTCTACATTTCATGTATTAAAACCAGTGCATCTAAAATTGTGCAGAAGTTGGGCAGTATCATGCACACATGCATTAATATTCACATAAATGTACAAACCCAGATATTTCCAAGTTACTGCAGATAATGCATATTTTGTCCGCAAGCAAATAGATGCTTGTAAAGTAAACAAGGTCACCAGAGACCAGTTTACAGAAGAAAAAGAATTTTACAATGCTACACCGTTAATAATGAGCAAACAGCATCAGATCCAAAAAATTTGCAAGTGACTTAGGTACATTAACAGCAGCCGCAAAGAAGACATCTATACCCGGTGCAAGCAGAAAATATATCGCTCTTTATGACACAGTATCATACAATACAAGATCATTCCTATTCGGAAGCAGTTGTACATTAGATCCGAGTACTGTAATCATCTCCGTTGACTTAGACGACACATTTGATTAGCGAGGCCAACAAGGAGACAAGCAACCAAAATACAGTGAGTAATAAGTGTCAATAATGTCAGGTACCGATAATTCAAATATCTTACCACCACCTGATACCGATAATCCAAATATCTTACCACCACCTGATAGATAAAAAAGAACGGGGGTTACAGAACATCCATTTGATGTAGAGGGTAAAGCTGTAGATATTTGGGAAGATCAAAGAATATTTCCTTCAAATAGATTTGTAGGATTAACTGAAGCTTTACAAAGAGTAGATTTTGCTATGGGTATGTGTAATACATCTCCAGCATGGCAATGGCAAGTGCAGAGTGATTTTTATGAATTATATTTTGTGAAAGGAACTATAGCACAACCATTTCCTGATCCGGGATTTCAACAGGTATGGATTTAAAAGGTTGCCGTATATGCCAGAAACATTAGCATATGTTTGTAAAAGTTAAAAGAATACTTACAATCAAGCATATATTAGCATAGAATCACAAATTGGAAGTCTGGTAGGTGCAGATAGATTAGTGGGATCAAAGTAATCGGCATTGATTTCCATGTCGATCCAATGCCCAATGTTGGTATGATTGTTGACTTTTTAGATCAGTCTGGAAAATACAATCGATGGCAAAAAAAAATCCAACACAGTATTACAAATTATGGGAATTAAAATTCTCTATTGTACCATACAGTAGAAACTTATTTGACAGGACAGAGACACAAATGAACAATCAGGCTACTAGATTTTGCATTGTAATCAACGATGGTGTACAGACTAAATCAATCAAAGCATGCTGGGTAGTATTAGATGGCCAAGTACCAGCTAAATCAATTTCAAAGACATTGTTGCCTAGAATTCTCTTGAATGAAACTGCAGCAGCTGATTTGGATAAAAGAGTAAAAAATCAACTGGCTAAAATTACCTTGGCAAGCTGATACAATCACAAAATTGGCAACAATTCAAGGTACACACACTGACGATGTTTCATCTACTGCCATAGCTACGGCTATATTATCAAACCTTGGGGTGATAAAATCAGTTAACTCTTAATCATTGAACAACACATATGCCTCTCAGATCATGGCACAAATGATTGGACAATACATTTTCATTTATGACTGGGACACAGGTAAAAAGGACAATGATCATTTTCAAATGATTATGCCTATGGCTGTAATGGGAAAGTACTTCTGCATGGATGACTTAGCTAAAGCAGACAATACAATTCTGTTAGGCAAAGATGTTATCATTGACACAGTAAAGAAAAACATGGACATATTGAAAGTGGGTATTGTAGGTTTAAGAAAATTAGCATATAGAATGCCTACATTTGTAGGTAATCAATGGTATGACAAAGACACTGCAAAAGTGATGACACAAGCAGAACTGACACGTAGAACATACGACTTTTTAAATGATGTTGAACACATATTGAACAATGCTTCTGCAACTTTGACTGAAATTGTTGCAGGACAACCAGTCACAACACTTACAACAGACACAGATCTGTAATCAAAATTTGATGCAATTAATGCAGATTTAGTTGCAAAACAGAAGCAAATTGATGATCATGAAACAGGATTAGTTGGACAGAAAAAAGAACATTGAAGATTGGTATCTAAAGACAGTATATTACAAACCACAATGACTGGACTAGACATCAGACTAATTGGATTACAAGAATGCATTGACGGAATGACAGGTGTTATGCAACCACAAAGTGACATTAGTAAAGAAAATTTTAATAAACTAAAATGTCAAGTAGAAAATTTAGAAGCAACACTTGTTACAATGCAGTTAGTAATATCCAATGTCCTGGGCGGTGGTCGCTCTGACTCGGGTGTACCGGCTGGACCGATTACGACATATTATCAGCATGCCAATAACATGTACATAGATCCATGTCTGCTATGGAAATGAAAAGACCTAAATTTAGCAAATGGTGCACCAATGGAAATCAATTTTTACAGTTTCGAGCTCGAGCTAGCACCACCCAGCAGCCAATTTTAAGCGTATATAAACCAGAAAAGTACAAATGTCCAACATCAGGAGTATGGGCTACATTAACGCAGTATTTCAATTATATTTTGTAGATGTCCTTCTATAGACACGGGGACAAATCAACCCAATTTGCTCAGGTAGAGACTCAGTGGGAAGATGTATGAAACCATGGAACTGTCAATGCCACTAGTTACTCTCTTATATTGCACAGCAGCGCAATCCTTCAGTGCTTGAGCTGCACTTATATATGCCACAAATTTTGAAGAAGAATGACTCTGGCGAAGTGTTTCAGAAGAAAGATGAAAGTCCTTATTCCAAATATTTGAACCTTAGTGTGGTTAAGGATCAAGGTTTGGCAATGTCAGCGACACCTATCATCAAGTGGTCAACAGTGTTAAGGACCTAATGAGCTCACGGAACCGGAGAGATGGCGGTCAGTTCTCTCAAGAGAATTATAAACACTAACCCTACCATATTGTTTTTTCATGGTGACAGTGATGATGTGTCAATTTCAAGGGAATCATATGCATATAATCATATGTCCCACGCATGCTGGCAATATCACACACTGGGTGGAGACAATGTAGAACTGTGGGCCAGAAAATAAAGTCATGTGGAGTCAGAGTTAAGACCGATTATCAAGAAAGAAAAGGAGAATATGAAAACCTTGACAACTCAGTTCTTGACTGCTCCTAGAGTGTTCATGGGAATGAACAACTCACTCTTCTCGAAGCTTTGCACAATGTTGACAGTGGTGGGACCTACATATTTAAAGGAACATATTGTGTATGTAAAGCAGCTGTTGGAGCCTTTGGATCCAGTGAAGGATGAAATGCATACTAAGACAACAACAGAACTAATTCAGGAAAATCATGCACGCAAACGGATAATATTTGACATCGTTGGAGCCAGTACTTCCAGTGCTAATGAATCTGGTGAAAAGGACAAATGGGACTTTGGAAACATGGAAGGTATAAAGCACTAGAGCTGTCTTCTAAAATCGTGCGAGGTACAGGGAATAAACCCTGTAGAAATTATCTGCAAGATGCATCACAAAATTGGATGCAAGGTGGCAAAAAAGAAACATGCTGTACTTCCAGTAAGCACCAGAGAGTGGTAAAACTTATTGGATAGCTGCACTGTGCCCTATCAATGAACTGGTTGGCTATGTTACTATTAAATCACAGGATTTTCCGTTCGACAACATTCCAGGGAAGCTGGTGATGCATGCAAATGAACTGCCCCGAAAATGTGCGGTAAATGGAAGGATGTTATGGCTGGAGATACTGTAAGCATCAACATCAAGCACCAAAACTCCATGCTATTTCCTAGAACCCCATTTATTGTCAGATCTAATGAGAAACTTGGGTACTTCCTCACCAATGAAAGACTGGCATTAGAGACAAGAATGTTTGGATTTATGAACCTAGGACGCTCTGAAATCTTAGAAGAACTAAAAAAAGAGAAGAGAAATGCACTGGCTAACCCTGAACATTTTCATAAATGCTTTTGCATACTGCAAGGATTCTTGAGAGCTTGAAAGATCAAGGCAGATGGACCAAGATTTGGATACATTTAAGAAATTCTTATCTCAGATGTGGGATATGTCTGACCGGAACCAAGCACAAAGGAAAAAGCAATCATGATGGAAAAACTACAGGAACAACATGCAGCTCAGGGATAATGGACTTATCAAACAAGAAGGAATTTATGGGATTCTACGAACTGAAAACAGTGGAAAAGAAGGAAAACATTGCAGTGGGAGTGGATATTGAGAAACTGAACTTTACTGACAAAGCGTTTGCAACCAAGGCAGAGACATTCATGGAGAAAGCAAAACTCTATGGACACGGTGACAGAGCGATGCAATCAGCTGATTTTGTGTTCCATTTTGATACTTCTCTGGCCCCACCAAACAGCCCAACAGAAGTGGAAGCAGCCAATGCAGCTACATTTCTGATGAATGACCCCAAAGTCTACAGTTTTCTAGAGGAACTGCTGGAGACACCAAACAACGAGCTGACATTGAGAAGTTTATCCAGAAGAAGGAACAGGACATTTACAACAATAACCTACATCCAGATCACTTGGACAGAGATGATGATGTGGATCCAAATGCTTGCTGTTGAAATTCGAATATTATATGTGTACTACGCGGATATGGGAATAAACTTTACCACTTGACCATTAAATCTTTATTACTATTTTAATATTTCGATCCATTAGTCAGTAAAAATAAAATAAATTAAGGCAAAGTGGGAAGTCGGTATGGCGGAACATATAGTACTGCTGACAGACACCACAACAGCACTAAGTTTTAAATGGCGGCAACCATACCTCTGGCCAATTCCACAACAGCGGAATTTTTTTTATCGTATAGATGTAGGGGGAAGTTAATGTCCAAAGGACATGGCATAGCCTCTTAAGCTCCCCACCCCCATCTATATGTTAAAGATAGATAAATCTGACTTTGAGAGTTTCTAATAAGAAACTTATTAAGGCTTGAATATACTTTAACTGAAATTCATACAGGAGGTCAAGGGTATTTACCTATAACATACTTGAGGTGAACAATTGAACAGGTGTGTATAACTGCCTGAACACAGTTTGGGAGTAAACCATTCTATTTCATGGATAAAAAGTGATCTCCATAAAAACAGTTGAATCATTCTCTAAAGGACAGAGGTAAAAATAAACAAAATAACCCAATTTTAATTGAAAATTTTATTTAACGCTATGACTTTGCACTATTGCAGAGCAAAAACAGAGAGTAGTATGTTTGATTATAATAGAAAATCCCTCCACCCCTATATCTTAAATGGTTCTGTTCCAGTCTGTGTTAGCATTACAATGACAAGAGGTATGTGTATATTGGAGTGATTTGCAGTTTAAATCTGCATTTTTGACTAAAAATAAAGGATTAAGATGAAGGATGGTGGTGGTGGTTCATGTATGTTGCAATGACCAAAACTGCTCCTGACAATTCGGGTGATTCACTCATTTCAACAGGTGTGTGTGACAGTTGATTGAGCAGGCATTGGTAGTCTATTGTTTTCCCTTAAATCGGTGGGTAAATTAATTAATTTATAAGTTCAGTCTGAGAAACTTTTTTAGACCACTGCATATTTTGGTGCTCAGTTGAGTATGCCAGATGATTCGGCAAACATCTGTTGGCTATTGTTAACCTTGGATTGAGTAATAATTGTACATTGCATTGAAGACAAACACAAAGACGACTTAATAGCTTTGTTGACTTAATAGCTTTATTGTTGATCTGTAATAATTAGAGTAATAGTTATCAGCTTTTTAAGGAGCTAACATCTTTTTCAAATATAAGCAAGAAGCAGTGATCAGATATGTATTTTCTTCAAGAATTCAACACATTTTGCCAAATTATTAAATCAAACTCTTGTTTATTTTGGCACAAAGCTTTGTAGTACTTAAAGCAGTTGGTGAAATTATTGCAAAATTTCGGGGGGCCACACCATGACCATGCTATGTCCAAATTCATGTTATAACAAAGTATGTTATCGCAGGGTTTTACCGTATCTTCAGTTACACTCATTCAGAACTGTCTATCCATGTAGATGTAAGATTTTCTATCATTTTCATTGCATAATTTTAGCAAGAATACAGTTTTGGCAAGGATACAATTTTAGCAAAGAGGATACGTTCTTAGCAAAGATACAGTTTTAATGAAGATACATTTTTAGCGGGGTTAAAATTTCTGGTGAAGATACAATTTTAGCGAGGATACAGCCTTATAAAAATATTAAAACATTACTTTTCTTACTAAATTCGCTAAAATTTTATACTGGCTAAAAAATTGAGTGATTTACATTTCTGAAGTAAACCACCACACAATCTGCAGTCAAATCAGAGTCAATAATTCTTTCTGTCAATGATTTACAATACTGAGATATGCAGCACATAATCTGGAGGCAAATCAGTCTTTAATATTATTTCTATCAATGATTTCAATCAAAAGAACACTGACTCTCTACAAGAGCATTATACAGTGGCAGATCTGGGTCTATAGTGTTCAGAAGACAGTGGGGTGATCTGGGTCTATAGTGTTCACAAGACAATGGGGTGATCTTGGTTTATAGTGTTCACAAGATGGGGCAATCAGGGTCTATAGTGTTCACAAGACATGGGATGATCTGGGTCTATAGTGTTCACAAGACATGGGGTGATCTGGGGCTAGAGTGTTCACAAGACATGGGGTGATCTGGTCTATAATGTTGACAAGACATAGGGTGATCTGGAGCTAGAGTGAATACAAGAGATGGGGTGATCTGGGTCTATAATGTTCACAAGACATGGGGTGATCTGGGTCTAGTGTTCACAAGACATGGTGTGATCTGGGGCTAAAGTGTTCACAAGACATGCGGTGATCTGGGGTTAGTGTGTTCACAAGACATAGTTCAGAGTCATGCTATTCTTTCTATCTATGATTTCAGTCAAACTACACAGATCCTGATCTACAAGAGCATGATACAATGGCAGATATGGGTCAGTAGTGTTTACCAGATATGGGGCAGAGTTCTTTTGAAAGTACTCTAGTATGGGTACATTTATTAAGTTAGAGTACTAGTAAGAGTACAGATGCTTCTGGCTTTCATAATTAGGAGTACACAAATGAGAATGAGTACTTTTTAAAAAGGACTCAAAGGTATAAGTGGAGTACTTTTGACATACCAAGTAGTAACTGGATAGAATTTAGAAACCTGACATTGCACTGTTTGGGTAAAAGAGAAAAAAAATGACATCATGTTTTAAAGTAATACCAGATTCCTTTATTCTAAGTATGATATAATTTTCAAATACAAGTTACTTTTCATGACCCTACTCCTTGCAGTGGTGTCATCTTGATGTTTTCTGGTCAATCCATATGTACATTCATCCATCCATCTGTCCATCCCAAGAAACTTGTCAGCACAATTTGCACAAATGGAAAACCACTTGACAAAAGCAAAATAAAAATTAGGCAGGCTTATTTGTATGTATATCTAGATGATCAGCCATTACAGCAAATTTTCTTTTCAAGTTTTTGTAAAGCTTTTTGGTCTTAGACTTAAAACAAATCCAATAAGAACTTGTTACCATGATTGAGCATAAACCACTTACTGTATATACTCGCATATAAGCCAATACCAACTGCAAACTGCATAGACCCAGATCTGCCATCGCATAATGCACTGGCAGGTCTGGGTCTGTGTAGTTTGTAAGGACTAATTAGTAGACCAAACAACATAGACCCTGATCTGCCAGTGCATTATGCGATAGCAGATCAGGGTCTATGTTGTTTGCATTTGGATCTGGATTATATGTGAGTATATATGGTAATGTATATCAATTATATTTAAAAGGCATCTTTACATTTATATGTAGATGACCTGATTAGATTTGGAGGCTATTAGAGCATACTGATACTAATTTGACAAGTCAGAGATCATGTTCCCATTAGATTATTTTCCTTTGAACTCGCTGACTAATGGGCTGGCAGAAGTGCAGTACTGTCAGGAACAAGAATGACTCTTTTGGGATAGTGAGAACTTGTTAGCCTAGTTAGTATTATAAGTTACTTGTCAAGGTCAATAATTAATTCTCCTGATTATTACTATAAATACATACCGCATATACTTGTGTATAGGCCAGGTTCAAATGCAAACGACATAGACCCTGATCTGCCGTTGCATAATGCGCTGGTAGATCAGGGTCTATGTTGTTTGTTCACTTGAACAGCCCTTACAAACTGCAATGACCCATATCTGCCAGCGTATTATGCTATGGCAGATCTGGGTCTATGCAGTTTGCAGTTGGTATTGGATTATATGAGATTATATATGGTAATATAAAATCAGTTTTCATCCTTTTGTTCTTTTGCAGTATACAATATATGGTGTAGGGTTTGCTGGCCTTGTTCTGATAGCAAGAAGTATCCGAATTGTAAGTAAATTTCTAACAGTCCAATCTCACTTATTGGATGGAGGCAGTTGATGCAGAATTTATTTGTAACACAGACCCAACAGCATAGATCCATAATGGTCTATCAGATTTTACCATCAATTTATTTGTAGCACAGATCCAACAGCATAGATCAATAATGTACAGTCAGATTTTACCATCAAATTTATTTGTAACACAGATCCAATGGGATAGATCCATAATGTACCATAAGATTTTACCATAAATGTATTTGTAACACAGACCTGTCAGCATAGATCCATAATGGTCCATCAGATTTTACCATCAGTTTATAGTATTCTCAGGACAAAACTCTCATGTTGGAATTCTGTTATCATGTGCAAAATATAAAAATATGAAATTATCTCGTTAGAAATATATGAGACACTCTGAATTGCTTATATTTGAATAAGTGAAAAGAGTAGACAAAATATTCTACCAATTTCACAATTGATAAAAGGCAGATTAAACATATACTTTGCCCATTAATCATGTAATTAACTACTAATTAATGAAGCAGAACTTTCGCTCTACTGGTCATATACTAGAAGAACTTATGTGACAGCCTCTTGTCTGTCATCTGTTGTCTGTCCATTAAGACAAGTTTGCTGTAGCTACATTTCAACTACTTGGAGAATTGCCATGTATCCCAAGGTATAGCTGGTCCTAAATGAGCCATAATGGTCTTCACTTATCACTAATCCTCCTGGATGGATGGTCATATCAACATGGGGTTCTAACTAACAAAGACTTCTTATGATCTCTAGTTGGTCTATAATGCAAATAGTGCCAATCTGATATCCACTGTGGCTGCCATGGCAGCCATGTTGAAAAATCTTATCATTGTTTCTCCTCCTGAACAGAAAGCTATATCAGCATGAATTTTTCACCAGAAGACTTCATATGTCTAGTTGGTCCTAAATTAAAATGCTGCTGATCGTACATCAAATATTGCCAACACAGTGGCCAGCTTGAAAATCTCATTATCACTCACAAATATCAGAGATGGTTTCCAGCTGAGTACTTAGAAAGGAGAAATAATCTTACCTTGGATTCTTGGAAATTATTTTCGGCCAGTAACGCATCAATCCTTTCGAGAGACTCTTGTTTCTTTCTTTCCACTCTCATTACAGGCCAAGGTATTTGAGAGGGTTGAAGATATTCCAGCAGAATTTATAACCAAACATGTGAAATTACAGGGGAATGTTTGCAGGGTACAGCCATTTGGTGTTTTATATGTTAGACACATACCTATCATCACATCCAGATGGGAATACCGGAAAAACAAGGAAGGTATGCAACAGTAAGTGTTATCCCTATTCAGGGTCCAGCACATTTCCAAATCAAATGGTAGCCCAGTTGGTTACCAGGAAAAGAACCTGGTAGCCCAGTTTAAATTTAGTTGCCCAAAGAGGACACTTGAATATGAAACAGTTAGCTTCAAGATTGTCTTTTTACTTATGTGTCATTAAAATTATTAATCTTTATAAAGCACTTTCTAGGTATATTTTTGAAAACAAATGTATACCGTAATCTGTGTAAATTTACATGTACATGTAATTTTACATGTATACTGTAATTCATTTAATTTTACACATATACCATACTTCCTTTAATTTACATGTATACCTTAATTCATGTAATTTTACATGTATACCATAATTCATGTAATTTTACATGTATACCTTAATTCATGTAATTTTTTGTAGACTGTAAGTTTTCAATCACCATCAATTCATAAAAAGTTTAATAAAATTGTCATATTTTTTTGTACATAGACACATGTGCCAACCATTCCAATATTGGCAGAATCATTCCTATTTGTAACCGCATATTGCTCCATTATGATCATTTCTGTCAGATTCTTTTTTTCCAGCCAGATAAAATTTTATATAGGAAAACTGTAACTTAAACTCCAGTATATCTATATCACTGAAACACTTGTAATGTCAGGTTGTAAATCACATTAGATTAGTGTTCCAGTTCACAGGAGAAAGTTTGAGAAAGATCTTGAAACAAACCGCGATGTATACGGATCATACTTTGCTGCCCTCCCATGCAAAGTATTCAAATTCACAACAGAATACACAAGGCATCAACAATGGATGAAAACCATGCATTTGCAGTCTTTTCTCAATGAACTTCAGTGTAACACATAACAGAAAAGAAGACTGGGAAGCATGATTCAACCAAAATCACTTTCAGTCAGTAACATTTACTGCTTACAGTGCTCAAGAAAAAAATGTTCAGACACAGGCCCAGGGCTGGTGACTTTAAAGAATCACAAACCTTGATACAAATTCCACAAGCCTGGACTCCAATTCCATGTGTCCAAAAGGGCCCTAATATTTACTATGAAAAGATATAAACAAAATCATATTAAATTGACTTGTGTGTTTATTCAGATCTCAAAATATTTCATGTAAGCAATGTCTTCCTCCAGGTCCTGATGTCAACCATTGTCCAATTTCTCTATGTTCTCCTTACTCATTGGATCAGCAGTGTAGATCTTCATTAGCATCTGAAGCGTGTGTTGCTGTACACAGTTTCTCTTTACACTTTTGATGTTGTTCATAGGTGCCACTTAATGTGTTTAACCAGTGTTGCATTACTTACGTGTTTCTAACGAAATCATTTTTTGGTCGGTCTTTCCTTCTTATCTCACCTCCGCCAAAGGATGGCCAATTTTTAATCAAAGACTCAGAAGCCATCATGGAGCACCTTTGATCCCTTTATTACTTATAATACCTAAAAAAACATCCCACATTTGGCCCAAACTCTCCAGATTACAACAGTAAGGTAAAGTAATCAATTAACAGCTTGTTGTGTACACGTGTTAGCTTTAATCTGATTACTCAACCATGCACCACTGCATCGGTCGCAATGACTGCTGGAACAGTTTCGGTCCTCAGTAGACTGGTTCTGACTGGTTTTTGTAATGCATGGATAGAACGAGTATAAATAACATTTTTTTTATTCTTTCTTTTTTCAATTTTTTTAAGAATCAGTTAATTTCAAAAGTGGTAGATTTCAACTATAAAAGGGTATGTGCAGTAGATGGTCTAAAAAAGGGTATTTTTTATCTACCGCTAATAGAATTACATGTATGTTAAGGCCAAGTGAGCACTAATTATAGGTAACCCAGGCAATATGTTCCCCATTCATAGGTCACATGCTTCGCTTTGTACACAAAGTTTACAGCTTTTGATAGAAGTACAGTAAGCAGACAATCTTCATAGGGGTAAGGGGCTGTCATGGGGATAAATGTTAAAAATGTATTTGTCCTTCAACAACTTTAAAATAAAATTCCACATTTCATCAGTGAGATCGAAGTTTTGTCAGGAAAATTAGTTTTTTTTTTCTTCAACAAGCCCAACAGGCACTTCACTTAGAATAAAGGAGGGGCCCAATCTGAAATTGGAGGGGCCCTGGGCATTGGGCTATCAGATTTTTTGAGCACTGGTTATAATAAATTAATGGATAGAAATTTGAAATATTAATATTTTAGCTGTACTGTTCATAGACCAGACGAGCTTATTGGATGTCCTGTTGTGTGTTGTCCATCTGTTAGCACAAGTTTGTTACCACCACTTCTCATAACCTACTTGGAGGATTGCCATGAAGCTTTATACACACATTCATTCCAAGGTCTAGTTGGTCCTAAATTAAAAAATAGTGCTGCTTGAACATCCAGTATGCCAACAAAGTGGCCATTTTGAAAATCGTGTTATCGTTACTCCTTCCAAATAGATGGTCATATCAACATGGGCTTCTCACAAAAAGGCTTCTTGTTATGTCTAGTTGATCCTAAATGAAAATGGTGGTGATCTGATATCCAATATGGCCACCATGGCAGCCATGTTAAAAATCTTGTTATCACTTCTCATCCTGAATGGAAAGTCATATCAACATGGGTTTTCACCAGAAGACTAGTTGTTCCTAAATGAAAATGGTGCCAATCTGATTACCAATATGGGGCACAATTGTAGCCATCTTGAAACTCGTATTCTTGCTGCTACTCTTGGATGGATGGTCATATCAATATGGGTTTTGTGCCAAACTACTTCTCATGATGTCCATGTGATCCTAAATGAAAATGTTGAAGATCTGACATCCAATATTGCCACCATAGTGGCCATCTTAAAAATCTTGTTATCACTACTCATAAATGTAAAGTCATATTGAAAAGGGGCTTTTCACCAGAAGACTTCTTATGGTGTCTAGTTGCTTCTAAATAAAAATAGTGCTGATCTGACATCCAATCTGACTGTCATGACAAACACCTTAATAATCTTTATATCATTCTGGGTGGATGGACATATCAGGCCATCTTGAAAATCTTGTCACTCAAGAATATCAGAGATGGTTTTAACACTCAGTAGTAAAGTAAAAGAAATGGTCTGATAATGGATTCCTGGAAATACTTTTCAGCCAGTAAAACACAAGTCCTTTTGAGGGACTCTTGTTATGTTCAGATTCTGATTTTTAACTCTACTGGTCATAAACCTAAAGAGCTTATGGGACGGTCTTTTGTCTGTGGTCCGTCCATCGTCTGTCGTCCGTCATCTATCTATTATCCATTAGCAGAAGTTTGTTATTGCTACTCCTCCTAAACTGCCTGGAGGATTGCCATGAAACTTTACACACACATTCATCCCTTGGTCTAGATGGTCCTAAATGAAAATGGTGCCACTCGGACATCCACAGCAGCCATCTTGAAAATCTTATTTCTACACCTTCTGAATGGATGGTCATATCAACATGGGGTTTTCACCAAAAGACTTCTTATGATGTCTAGTTGGTCCTAAATGAAAATGGTGCTGATCAGACATCCAATATGGCCACCATGGCAGCGATCTGGAAAATCTTGTTATTGCTACTCCTCCTGAATGAAAAGTCACATTTACATGGGGTATTCACCAGAAGACTTCTTATGATGTATAGATGGTTCTAAATGAAAATGGTGCAGATCTGATGTCAAATATGGCCACCACTGCAGCCATCTTGAAAATCTTGTTATCACAACTTCTTCTGAATGGATGGTCATATCAACATGGGGTTTTCACTAAAAGACTTCTTATGATGTCTAGTTGGTCCTAAATGAAAATGGAGCCTATCTGGTGTCCATTATGGCTGCCAAAGCAGTCATCTTGAAGATCTTATTATTGCTATTCCTCCTGAATGGCAAGTCATATTGACAGGGGGTTTTCACCAGAAGACTTCTTATGATGTCTAGTTGGTCCTAAATGAAAATGCTGCTGATCTGATGCCCAGTATGGCAACCACAATGGCCATCTTGAAAATATTGTCATCACTACTCCTGAATTGATAGACATATCAACATGGGGTTATTACTAAACAACTTCTTATCATGTCTAGTTGGTCCTAAATGACAATGGTGCCATTCAGACATTCCGTATACCTGCCACAGTGGTCATCTTGAAAATCTTGTTATTGCTACTCCTCCAGAATGAATGGTTGTATCAGCATGGGGTTTTCACTGAAAGACTTCTTATGATGTTTAGTTGGTTGTAAATGAAAATGGTGCTGATGCGACTTCTAATATGGCTGCCACAATGGCCATCATGAAAATCTTGTTATTACTGCTTCTAGGTGGCTGGTCATTATCAACATTGTGCTTTCATCAAGAGACTTCTTATGATGTCTAGTTGATACTAAATGGAAGTGGGCCAATATAGGCACCATGGCACCCATATTGAAGATCTTGTTATCGTTGCTCCTCCAAAATGGAAAGTCATATCAACAGCAGATGTGTTATTTGTCCTAAATGAAAATGGTGCCAATTTGACATCCAGTATGTCCACCGCAGCAGCTAATTTGAAAATCTTGTTATCACTGAAGAATATCAGAGATCAACACTCAGCAGTTTAAAGGAAGAAATGGACTTATCTTGAATTTCTGGAAATTCTTTTCACCCAGTAGAGTATCAGTCCCTTCAAGGGACTCTTGTTTAATGCTCACATTCCACATTTTTCATCAAATCCTTTTAATTATTGTAAATTTTTTTTTAAAAAAGATTGGCATGAAAAAAAAAACAACAGAATAATAAAATAAAATTATGTAACCTCAAATTTTGAGGTTTTATATTTGAATCAAGACAAGTAGTTTATGTTTTAAATGACTTTTCAAAAATGCAGATATATGATTTAGATAAATTTGAAATGACTGATGAATTGTTTATTAAGTATATGTTTTGTTAAAATCTGATATGAAAAACTTTAATATTTTAAAATTTGGATTAATTGGGCTTCGAATAGAAAAGACAGGAGAATATGTCTTTTCAGGAAAAAATTTTTGTGCATAATGACCATACATACATGCATGCATACATACATACATACATACATACATACATACATACATACATACATACATACATACATACATGATCAGACAGGTTTTGGCTGGTTTGACATGTGCAGGTTTATGACATAGCTGAACTCAAAAATGGAAAATTTGCTGCATGGGTTACGGTTTTTGTTTTACTTATGCCGATTCCAGGTAGCTCACATGAATTGCAGACAACAGTATGGGAAGATAAGTACAGCATTGATATTTTGGCTGAAATTAGGCAAATATGTGAGTTTGTCATCCGAGGGGCAGGAATACTAGTATGTGATAACTGAAATACGGCAAGAATAACCTTAGCAGGAAGCAGTGTCACAAGGTCAAGTTGCACATATCTAGTAACTTGCCCTGAATGTTGATATTTAAGACTTAAGTGACCTAGAATGCTCTGTTGTGCCCTGGGAGTCTTTCTTTGTAGTTTTTGTTGAAAATTACTCATTAGTATTACTGATCCTGTAGGAATAATGATCATATGCTGTTTACTGTGTGCAAACATTTACTGGAGCATTTGGGAATGAATAAATCCTCCAGTTCAAAGTTTTCCTGCATGCTCTGACAAAAGCTTGCACACAGCAAACAAGCGTGTATGATCCCCATATACATTAGGCATGGCATGATTAATTGAATAATTGATTAATCGATCAATATACATATTAAAATCAATTTTCAATAAAAAAAAGGCTGGCAGTAGATGTTTTGGGAAGACATTTTATCCCTCATGAAAATTACTTTCGTTACATTGCATTTGGAACTACAGTTGGCTTCTGACCTGATGCTAAACTTCCATTCAGTTGTCTCTTTCACAGATTACATGATTACATGTCATGGTCATAGTGGATATGTACAGTACATTTGTATTTGCCTGCCAGAAGGCAGAGCATTTTATGTTATGATTTTGTCCATCTATCTGTTACCAATTTTGTTTCCGCACAATAGCTTTGTGTCCAACATCTACAGTTACCAAACTTTGTGGATGGCTTGCACTTATGATAAGAAAGAAGCCTATTGATTTGGGGGTCAAAATGTTAAAGGTCAGGGTCGCCAAACTTTATGAATGGCTTGCACTTGGGCTAAGAAAGATGCCTATTAGTTTCAGGGTCAAAAGATTAAATGTCAGGTTAACTACAACTGAATGAATAAAAATCGTTTCTGTAAAATAACATAAGTGCAACATCATGTACATGGACCAAACTTTATAGATGACTTGCATTTGGGGGTAGGTAAAAAGCCTGTAGATTTTGAGTCAATGGTCACGGTAACTCAGACTGAAAGAAGAAAAATGGTTTCTGCTCAATAACATTAGTTCTACATCACAGACTTGAATTAAACTTTGTGGATGGCATGCACTTGGGGTAAGGAAGGAGCCAAAAGGTCCAAGGTCTAGGTCACTGACTGAAAGAAGAAGAAAAATGGGCTTTGCATAAAACTTGTAATTTTTGACCATGTGCATCACCAAAGTTTGTGATGGCTTACACATTTGGTAAGAAAGAAGTCTTATTATTTTGGGGTCAATAGGTCAAAGATCACTGACTAAAATAATAAAATGGTTTTTGCATGATAACTCTAGTTCTAGACCATGTACTTTGACGAAAGTTTGTGGAGGGCTTGCACTTAAGGTATGGAAGAAGCTTATTGATTTTGGGTTCAAAATGTCACAGGTCAAAGCTTAGAGTCACTGTGGCTCAAAGACAAATTGGCTTTGCAGAATAATGTTTGTTCTAGAGTAAATTCCTTGACCAAGCTTTGTGGATGGCTTGCACTTGTGGCAATAAAGAAACCTACAGATTCTGGGGTCT
This sequence comes from Margaritifera margaritifera, assembly GCA_029931535.1. Taxonomy (NCBI): domain Eukaryota; kingdom Metazoa; phylum Mollusca; class Bivalvia; order Unionida; family Margaritiferidae; genus Margaritifera; species Margaritifera margaritifera. The sequence continues at coordinate 5,182,385 of JAQPZY010001640.1, read as the reverse complement.
AAAGCTCAGAAGGTCATGGTCATGGTAAGTACATTAGGTTTAGTTTAAGACTACATACCTTGACCAAACGTTGAGGTCAATGAGACCTGTTTGTCACTAATCTCCAGAGTCTACATTAGTCTTCTAGTTGCCTGTAAATATGCATATAATAGAGGGCAACAAGGAGGATTAGTTCCATGCAGCTAATTGTGTCACACTCTTTAAATAAAATCATAATTATTATTATTATTATTATATGAAAGATTATTAAACACTGGATGGTCGTATAATGTGCTGTTCATAGTACTCTTGTATGCAAATTGTCTAATACGCATAGTTAATTATTAAAATGAAATGGACTAGTTGGCTTCATTTCTGAAAATTATGTATGAAGCTTTTATATGATTGAGAGTTGGTCCCATTCTATTTTCTCTTATCATTCAGTAATACAGTATGGAAATGAAAAAAGAAATATTGTACAAATTTCGATGGAAGAAAAGGATTATCAGAAATCAAACTTCTGTAAAAGGATCATGTAATGCAATGTAGGAAGATGTGGTGAACTGGGATGAACTACCAGCACAATAACTTTAATGTATTTTGGAAGATGTGGTGAACTGGGATGAACTACCAGCACAATAACTTTAATGTATTTTGGAAGATGTGGTGAACTGGGATGAACTACCAGCACAATAACTTTAATGTATTTTGGAAGATGTGGTGAACTGGGATGAACTACCAGCACAATAACTTTAATGTATTTTGGAAGATGTGGTGAACTGGGATGAACTACCAGCACAATAACTTTAATGTATTTTGGAACCCTTTATCTTATTTTAAAAAAAGGAAAAATTAAAAACGGATTATTTATTGATATAATGAGACCAATAATTGATCCTGATTTTAGATTAAATTATCCAGCTCTGACATACATACATACATACATACATACATACATACATACATACATACATACATACATACATACATACATACATACATGATTGAATGAATAAATAAATAAATCAATATAAAGATTATAAAGTAAATAATAAAAAAATTTGAAATAAGTGATGGTAAGTTGATATGAAATAAATTAAAAATAAAATGAACATTTTAGAAAGTGAACTCTATTTTATTGCAGCTGATAAATAAATATACAAATAATTACATAATTTTTTTTTTTTTTAACCAGCATAATTTCTCTATAATAATTTTACAGACCAGCGCCTTCTTCCAGTAAAGCTGGCTTTTCTCGATGTGACACCTGCTGGCAATCAGTGGCTGGTTGACAAAGTGACCAATAAAAATGTGTGGTTCATGTTGCTTGCAGTTGAGCCTGGTGACCCTCCACCTGCAGCTCTGTGTCATGTAAAACTCCAAAGGGTATTTTAAATTTTACTTCTGGCAATCTTACTTGTCAATATCTCTAACCTATCGTATATACTCGCGTATAAACCGATACCAGCTGCAAACTGCATAGACCCAGATCTGCTGTCGCATAATGTGCTGGCAGATCTGGGTCTATACAGTTTGTAAGGACTAATCCGTAGAAAAAACAACATAGATCCTGATCTGCCGGTGCATCATGCGACGGCAGATCAGGGTCTATGTTGTTTGCATTTGGACTTGGCTTATACGCAAATATATACGGTATGTCATAGGATGGGGTATAAATTCCAGGTAGCTCCCTCTTTATAATGTTGTTTATGGTAGCCATAAAAATAACTTATAAGTGAGGGAGCCTTATAATGAGGTTATGACCTACTAGTGCATTATTTAAAAAAATTGGAATACCAGCATTTAATGATGTAAAATCACATCATAATTGGTTCTCATGTGCCAAGAACTAAACGTGAAATAAATTAATTAGCATTGATAAAATAAAATGTGGCCACTGTAATGGGATGCATGACTAGACCCATGTAATATGAGAAACAGTGTTCTACTGACTGGCTTTATATTGAGGGTCTATTAATGGGATGCATGACTATACCCATGTAATATGAGAAATAGTGTGTTATACTGACTGGCTTTATATTGAGGGACTATTAATGGGATGCATGACTATACACATGTAATATAAGAAACAGTGTTCTACTGACTGTCTTTATATTGAGGGACTATTAATGGGATGCATGACTATACCCATGTAATATGAGAAACAGTGTTCTACTAACTGTCTTTATATTGAGGGACTATTAATGGGATGCATGACTATACCCATGTAATATGAGAAACAGTGTTCTACTGACTCTTTATATTGAGGGACTATTAATGGGATGCATGACTATACCCATGTAATATGAGAAACAGTGTGTCATACTGACTGGCTGTATATTGAGGGACTATTAATGGGATGCATAACTATACCCATGTAATATGAGAAACAGTGTTCTACTGACTGTCTTTATATTGAGGGACTATTAATGTGATGCATGACTTTACCCATGTAATATGAGAAACAGTGTTCTTCTGACTGTCTTTATATTGAGGGTCTATTAATGGGATGCATGACTATACCCATGTAATATGAGAAACAGTGTTCTACTGACTGTCTTTGTATCGAGAGACTATTAATGGGATGCATGACTATACCCATGTAATATGAGAAACAGTGTTCTACTGACTGTCTTTACATTGAGGGACTATTAATGGGATGCATGACTTTACCCATGTAATATGAGAAACAGTGTTCTACTGACTGTCTTTATATTGAGGGACTATTAATGGGATCCATGACTAGACCCATGTAATATGAGAAGCAGTGTTCTACTGACTCGCTTTATATTGAGGGGTTATTAATGGGATGCATGACTATACCCATGTAATATGAGAAACAGTGTTCTACTGACTGTCTTTGTATTGAGGGACTATTAATGGGATGCATGACTATACCCATGTAATATGAGAAACAGTGTGTCATACTGGCTGGCTTTATATTGAGGGACTATTAATGGGATGCATGTAATATGAGAAACAGATTTCTACTGACTGGCTTTATATAAACGGACTATTAATGGGATGCATGACTCTACCCATGTAATATGAAAAACAGTGTTCTACTAACTGTCTTTGTATTGAGGGACTATTAATGGGATGCATGACTATACCCATGTAATATGAGAAACAGTGTGTCGTACTGACTGGCTTAATATTGAGGGACTATTAATGGGATGCATGACTATACCCATGTAATATGAGAAACAGTGTTCTACTGACTGGCTTTTTATTGAGGGACTATTAATGGGATGCATAACTATACCCATGTAATATGAGAAACTGTTCTACTGACTGGCTTTATATTGAGGGTCTATTAATGGGATGCATGACTATACCCATGTAATATGAGAAACAGTGTTCTACTGACTGGCTTTTTATTGAGGGACTATTAATGGGATGCATAACTATACCCATGTAATATGAGAAACTGTTCTACTGACTGGCTTTATATTGAGGGTCTATTAATGGGATGCATGACTATACCCATGTAATATGAGAAACAGTGTTCTACTGACTGTCTTTGTATTGAGGGACTATTAATGGGATGCATGACTATACCCATGTAATATGAGAAACAGTGTTCTACTGACTGGCTTTATATTGAGGGACTATTAATGGGATGCATAACTATACCCATGTAATATGAGAAACAGTGTTCTACTGAATGTCTTTACATTGAGGGACTATTAATGGGATGCATGACTTTACCCATGTAATATGAGAAACAGTGTTCTACTGACTGGCTTTATATTGAAGGTCTATTAATGGGATGCATGACTATACCCATGTAATATGAGAAACAGTGTTCTACTGACTGTCTTTGTATTGAGGGTCTATTTATGGGATGCATGACTATACCCATGTAATATGAGAAACTGTGTTCAACTGACTGTGTTTATATTATGGGGATTAATAATGCGATCGATGACTATACACATGATATGAGGGCAGTGTTATACTATAGGGCTTAATATTAAGGGACTACTGTATTTTATCTGCCATCAAGAAAAAAGCTTGTCCAATTCAAAGCAAGTTTTGTTTGTAATTTTACCATAAGTAATGTTCTGTAGCACACCGAATACATGGAAGAGCAGCTATTTTTATCGCAGCTGGCTTTCTTGTTTGATTCACTCAGTTTTTCAAAACTTTTGGTAGAACAAAGCAGAATTACTGGAGACTATAGATTCATTTATTTTGTGGGTATCACTTTTCATGGTTTTACCAAAATAAAGATTTGTTCACAATAGTGCTTAAATTCATGGACCATGAAGGGAATCCTGGCGTTTCCACGTGTAGTGTCGAAGGTATATGGGGCCACTTTACTTTCTAACCAGCCTGACTTGTTCAGATCCTTTAGTTAGATGGCCTGGCTGGTTCAGATGCTTTGGTCTTGTGGTATATATGGTGTGCCGGATGGTGTAACTAGCTGTTCAGATACTTTAGTCTTGTGGTATGTAGGCCAGATAGCCTTGCCGGTTCAGATACTTTAGTTTTGTGGTATGTGGGCCAGATAGCCTAGCCGGTTCAGATACTTTAGTCTTTTGTTGTGTGTGCTTCAGAGCCCAGCTGGTTCAAATCCTTCAGCCTTGTAGTACATGTGTCTGATTGTCTGGCTGACCCAGATCCTTTAGTTTTGTGTTACATGTGACTGATGGCAGTTCAGACCCTGTAGTCTTGTGGTATGTGTGCTTGACAGCCTAGATGGTTCAGATCCTTTAGTCTTGTGTTTGTGCCTTACATCCTAGCTGGTTCAGACCCTTTAGTCTTGTGGTATGTGTGCCTTACAGTCTAACTGGTTCAGACCCTTTAGTCTTGTGGTATGTGTGCCTTACAGTCTAGTTGGTTCAGATCCTTTAGTTTTGTGATATGTGTACCTTACAGTCTAACTGGTTCAGACCCTTTAGACTTGTGATATGTGTACCTTACAGTCTAACTGGTTCAGACCCTTCAGTCTTGTGATATGTGTACCTTACAGTCTAACTGGTTCAGACCCTTCAGTCTTGTGATGTGTGTGCCTTACAGTCTAACTGGTTCAGACCCTTCAGTCTTGTGATATGTGTGCCTTACAGTCTAACTGGTTCAGACCCTTCAGTCTTGTGATATGTGTGCCTTACAGTCTAACTGGTTCAGATCCTTCAGTCTTGTGATGTGTGTGCCTTACAGCTTAACTGGTTCAGGCCCTTTAGACTTGTGATATGTGTGCCTTACAGTCTAGTTGGTTAAGATCCTTTAGTCTTGTGATATGTGTGCCTTACAGTCTAGTTGGTTCCGATCCTTTAGTCTTGTGATATGTGTGCCTTACAGTCTAGTTGGTTCCGATCCTTTAGTTTTGTGATATGTGTGCCTTACAGTCTAGTTGGTTCAGATCCTTTAGTCTTGTGATATGTGTGCCTTACAGTCTAGTTGGTTCAGACCCTTTAGTCTTGTGATATGTGTGCCTTACAGTCTAGTTGGTTCAGACCCTTTAGTCTTGTGATATGTGTGCCTTACAGTCTAGTTGGTTCAGATCCTTTAGTCTTGTGATATGTGTGCCTTACAGTCTAGTTGGTTCAGACCCTTTAGTCTTGTGATATGTGTGCCTTACAGTCTAGTTGGTTCAGAGCCTTTAGTTTTGTGATATGTGTTCTTGCTTCTGAAGCATAAGTATTGGGTTCAATACTCAACTGTGGCAATGCTTTGCCCATCTCCTGCTTGACACAGATGGATTATGATTTGTTGGAACTTAAAATTTGTGGTTTGTAGAAAACATTAGAAATTTAGGAACACTGATTGATATCCTCTAGATAAAAGTAAATACACAGTAACTTGAATCAAATGATTTTCTAAGATAGCAGATAAAAAGGCTTAACATTAAATCCCAGGATGTAGACTGCTGACATTGTTTATTGGACCATTTAAATCCCAGGATGTAGACTCCTGACATTGTTTATTGGATCATTTAAATCCAAGGATGTAGACTGCTGACATTGTTTATTGGATCAGTTAAATCTCAGGATGTAGACTGCTGACATTATTTATTGGACCGTTATGATTATGGCAATGATTTAATTAAGTTTATATAAACTACTATCCATTTGTTTTATTGAAAAGGTACCGTATTTCATGTAATTTTTTGTACCCTTTAATTTTTTGCACACAGTTGAGTTCTAAAAGTCATAATTATTTGTACTAAAAATGTTCAAACATAGAATTTGGTTTTATAATTGACATTTTTTAATTTGTTGTACTAATAAAGTCTGAAATCTAAAGATTGATGTATTTGAGAATTTATGTATACATACAAATATTGTAAAAACAACAATATATAGCCAAATTATGTATACATACAAATATTGTAAAAACAACAATATATAGCCAAATTATGTATACATACAAATATTGTAAAAACAACAATATATAGCCAAATTATGTATACTTACAAATATTGTAAAAACAACAATATATAGCCAAATTATGTATACATACAAATATTGTAAAAACAATATATAACCAAATTATGTATACATACAAATATTGTAAAAACAACAATATATAGCCAAATTATGTATACATACAAATATTGTAAAAACAACAATATATAGCCAAATTATGTATACATACAAATATTGTAAAAACAACAATATTTAGCCAAATTATGTATACATACAAATATTGTAAAAACAACAATATATAGCCAAATTAATGCAAATCTATAATGAAAGTCTGTTTAATGTCTCACTTATTTTTTTGACTGACATTTTTATTTACATTTATTTTAAAATTTTCTCTTCAATACCATTGTGTATAAAAGGCACCAGCTATTTTCCATAAAATGTAAATTACTGTATTTTGGTGTGTATATCTCACACCTATTTTACCTAATATCTTTTTTCTGGAGTAGGTGTGCGTTTTACAGAAGAACAAAAAAAAAAAGATTCTTTTCCAGTTTGATCTGATGATAAGATCAATTCACTACAGCTGCCTTGCCTACATATGTCACATTCCCTCTGTGTGGAATATTAAATCCGTAATATTAGAACTAAATTGTTTACTAGTCTTATTAAAGAATGAAATAATGCTTACAAACCTCAATAGTCTTATTCTTTGATTAATTTACGTTAATAAACTAAATTCATTTTACATCACTGTCTTGCTTTTTGCTCTGCATTTTGACAGGAAATACATGTACATACAACTGGTAACTTGTTCTACTATTTCATATTTATGTTAAAGCTGTGCAAAGTATCATATTTCAGCAGAACAAATATGATTACCGTACTTGTAAATGTTCAATATTCGATAACTATTGATCTAATACATTTTTTTTTTCATTTATTAACTTCTTTATTCATGGTTGAACTGAAATATAATATTTAGAATTGAAACAGTGTTAATGTTCTCATCAGAGGCACATTTAAGCGACATCTTTTTGTGACTACGGTTTGTCTGTTATTGTAACATTAATACTTATTGTGAAACAAAATAAGAAGTTAATGATTAAAATTAGCAAATACTTTTTTTCTTGGAAAATAATCTTGGTTCTTAGTTTTATTTCTAATCTTAAATCACAGTATGTGATATTTCTGTATCTCAACAGTGATCAATGCTTCACTGACTCGCTAAAGCTCTGATGTGCTAGACATAATTACATTGCTTTGTCTGGTAAATTTGCAATTTATTAACTATTCTACAGAAAAAAACTTGGTTCTTTGTTCTATTTCTCATCTTAAAGCACAGTATTTTATACTTCTTTGTTACAATACAATGATCAAAGTTTTTAATTGACTTTGCACAGTATTTTTAAAGGTAATCAGCACTGGTTAAAGCTTTCATGTGCCAGACATAATTATGATGCATTGTCTTCATAAATTCTAGCTTAGACAAAGAGGTATATTTCAGAGGTGTCATGATAGTCAAAATAAGTACAAATACTGCACCTAAACTTTTACATAGGATCATGTGTTTGATCTTTAATCTGAACGAATATAGCCAGGCAGAGTATCACCATTTTCCATGTAAGAAACTCATAATACACTGTGAACACTGTGAAAGACAACCTAACCATCATTGTCTATTGCACTGGCAGGGAGTTCAGTGTAGTAGAGTCATCTGTTAGGGAGTGGAGAAGAATGACAGATGAGGACATATAGTAACTTTTCAAGAGTGTTGATGATGAAGAAGAATTTGAGGGATTTGATGCAACAGACTGAACTGCATCAACAAGGCAAACCTTAAATCAATCGTTTTAAGGGCCAACCAAACAATCAGAAAGATACACTTTCATTATTGCCGCTTTTTGTCATTCTTTTATGATATCTTTAAAATAATTATTGGTCATCATCAGGTGCATATACTGACAGAAAGGACAAAAAAACCCAGTCAAGCATTGGTTTATTTTAAACAATTCCAATGTCATGTAATAAATGATAATCAGTACTATCCAAAATGCCAACTATTGTCGCACTATGAAAATGGAGCAAAATTCTAGAGATTTGAAAATATATTATATCCCATGCGCATTATATGACAGAACTGATTATTTTCCCTCATTTTGGGTCAAAAATCGGGTGCATGCTATACATCAGTGTGTGTTACACACCAAAATATAGTAAGCTGAAACTACTACAGTAACTTTGGACATTTTGTACATCTAAATCATCAGGTATAGATCTTTCTAATCATACTAAAATAATACATACAAGCATCCTTAGTAGAGATTTAAATTAGGATGAAGCATTGACAAATATTTACAGTACTTCATGTCTTCAATTTGCAAATCTTTTTATAAATCCTAATATAATAGTCTCCACTATTTTAAGTGATTTAGTGCCTTTTTTCACAATGACATCATCATTCTGTACACCTGAGCTTTGTGTTAAAAAAATCAAAGAACCTTGTAAGTGAAAACAATGAGGGAAACAATCAGGACCTAATGAACTAGTGTAATATATGTTTTATTTGAATGGTGATGTTTGCAATACCTAAAGCTTGTGTAAATTCACATCTGCAGTCTCAAGATGTTTAACTACTGTACATATACCAAGATTAATTCATCATCTCTATGGAGTCCACATTATATCCCCCCTTTATTCCTTAGGTCCTCTTAACTCTTAAGACAAACAATACTGTTTACTAATTCATGTATTTATTTTGAATTAGTTTTTTGGATATGTGATGTATTCGTATATATTGTCAATCGTTCTTTGTTTCATTTAATGATGTTAATTTATGTTGATATATACAGCACAGCGTAATTCCAGGTAATGGCAGGTGCTTACTCATTTAAGTTTCTTAACCAGTGACACCTTTTTACATGCCAACAAAAGTGTCAGATCTGTCAATTTAAAGCAACAACATGCTTAAAATTGTATCTTTCTGATTGTTTGGTTGGCCCTTAAAATGGTTGAAGGGGCAGTGATATATATATATATATAGATGGTCTTTATAAAGGGGCAGTGATATATATAGAGGGTCTTTATAAAGGGGCAGTGATATATATAGATGGTCTTTATAAAAGGGCAGTGATATATATAGAGGGTCTTTATGAAGGCGCGGTGATATATATAGACTGATGGTCTTTATAAAAGGGCAGTGATATATATAGATGGTCATTATAAAGGGGCAGTGATATATATAGAGGGTCTTTATAAAGGGGCAGTGATATATAGATGGTCTTTATAAAGGGGCAGTGATATATATAGATAGTCTTTATAAAGGGGCAGTGATATATAGATGGTCTTTATAAAGGGGCAGTGATATATAGATGGTCTTTATAAAGGGGCAGTGATATATATAGATGGTCATTATAAAGGGGCAGTGATATATAGATGGTCTTTATAAAGGGGCAGTGATATATAGATGGTCTTTATAAAGGGGCAGTGATATATATAGATGGTCTTTATAAGGGGGCAGTGATATATATAGAGGATCTTTATAATGAAGGACAACTGTATTTGGAAGTTACCATGAATGGGTTCAAAAATTGTATACATTTGCATTTCTAATATTAGCATTTAATTCTTGAAGCCATTGCTAACTTCTTTGAAACCTACAGTACCTGGATTAATTTTTTTAAATGTAAATTTAGGCCACCTGTCTATATAGATGATTCCAGCCCCCCCCCTTCAAATTGTTCTTAGAAACATGTCCAATGTGAGCAGGGGACATTTATATTTGTCTTAAAAGTTCAACTGTAGATCATTTTATTTAAGTACCATTACATTTGCCATGAATTCATGTATTCATTATATTGTGACCTAACATTTCTCCAGTTCACTAATTAGCAATATTGGTGCAAATGTTGTGATCTTGCTAAAGTTGCTACACTTTTATGTGTAAATTTAGTGAAATAATTCTTGTCACAGCTTGAGAATGATAACTGAAATTGCTTACTACAGATTTTTGTGTGCATCTGTTTGACTACCAGTACCTCATTTTGCTCTCTTCTTAACTAAACTACAGTACATGTATATCCAAAATAATTTTTTCTACACTATTTTTGAATATTTGTTGTATGCTTGTAATTGTATTGAAAAGTTTATTTGGGACAAATATGCAAACTTCTTAAAAATGTCACATCCTAAAATGACATACTCTTATGTTGCTGATCACATAAAAAATTGGAACATTTTGAAATTTTGCAGAAAAATAAAGTCATAGCTAAATCCTTGCAGAATTTACTTTTATCAACACATTTTAAACTTCAAATTTCACCTTCCAGATACAGATACAAATTCTCCTTGTTTTCTTTTGCCAGCAGTTCCTCTTGAACAAAAGTGTCAACTTGGAACTTGTAAAACTTGGTTTGTGTAAGGTATCAAGTTATGAAGACCTGAAGACCAACTTTTCATTGGACACCGATGTTTATCAATCCAAACTTCTGGATCAACTTATCCAGGCAGAGAGTCATGCAGTGCGGAAGAAAATTGGTCTATGGGCTGACATGGATGCACAAAAAAAGGAGAAGACTCTTTTGGGGAAAGCAGTGAGGTTTACAAAGAAGGTTCTATTGATCCCATTCAGTGCAGTTGGCTGGGTAATAAAGAAGTTACGAAGATGACTGTGTACATGTACCATAAGTTTAGAAACATGCATTTCATTATAACAGTATTGACTTTTGACTTACTTTTTATGACACTACCATATTCTATGGAGGAGGAATAAAGTCATGTCTTTTCATCCATCACAACTTTTGTTTCAGCACAATTACATCTGGAGGACTTTATGGATTATAGGTTCAAATCTGGTATGACATTTTATATTTACAAGACCTAGGTTCAGTTTGATTTTCAAAATTTTTCTTTCCAATTGGAAAGACCCATGTTTGACATAAAACTTTCAGGGCTGGACAAATCCACTAGCTAAACACCTGGCAATTCAGCTTGGGCAAGTTCAAGTTTGCAAAGTACTTGCACACATGCAATTCTGAAAACATTGAGAAAAAAGAGGTTGTGTTTACTTTGTTATGATTTATTTTCTGCAAGTTTCATACTCTGCAGTTTTCTTTCAGTACATATATTTGCACCTTTATTCAGCGTTTATATGTACTGCATGGCTGTTTCATTCATCTGTTGATCCTTCATTTCACATGATACACTGTCAATGTCACTTCTGTTTTGTAGTCAGTGTTAAGGTCAGTCTTGCATTTTCTCACACACAGACATTATTATGTGAATGCTTATTAGTTTTGACAAATATGGAATAAATATTTTTATATTTTAACTTTTTATCTGTTACATTTTATTCGTAATATGATTTTTTACTCCCAAACCCCCCAACACAGTTGTGTTTCAGAAAACATGATTTTCAGTAATCTTAGCAACGACAAAAAAAATGGAGAGTTAGAGATGGAGATATTTCTTGACCACCACTATATACATCCATAACCTGTAGTCAGTATAAACAGTAAACAGTCCTGCTCATGTAAAACTATCCTCAGGGCAGTCTATAGTTCTGATTATCATAGAGGCAATTAAATAGTAAGGCGGTCAGAGATAAACATCCACCATTTCACAGATTACTTAATTGGCAGAGAATAACTAGGGTGATGTCAAGTTAAGTAACACTGCTATGGGAGAGCCCATTAGGCTAATTTGCATAGGTAAAGTACACTAAGCGGAACAGCCCAATTCATTTGAAGTAAGGTAAATCAAAGAGATGCATGTTGAAGAACAAGAGTTATTACACATTATTGCCTTGAATGAGACTGTGCAAGCCATCTTTGTTAAAGATTATTGGTAAGTTTGTGATCGGCGGCAATGTTTCTTTGAAGTCAGATTTTACTCCATATATATAATGCAAAATACAATTATTTTGGTAGTCAGAATAGTGTATCATACATGTGACAGAACTAGGATTTCAAAGCAGTGGATTTACAAAGTTTGATCAGTAGATTGGCCTCTAAACCAGTAGATTTTTTATCGGCATAAATTTTACGTTTCAAGGGGATGGAAAACAAAACAATTGCTTTCTTGTGTCATAATATGTATTCTTTTCATACTAAAATCAAATAGCAAGTTTGAACATGAATCAGGTTCTGATTCTGATGGAAAATGTTACAATAATAATTACTTATTATGAGTCAATATACAGTAAAATAATAATAAAAAAGAGTTGTTTATCTGATAGTTCACTCCAAAGATTTTTCTTATATAAAATCCAATAGCATTTTTAGTTTCCTTCACAAGATCACTGTCTAGTGACCGCTGATGACATTCGTTGTGATTATTAAGCTTCACACTTAACAGGCTCTCAGTAGTTCTCTGGTCCAGATTCCCCTTGAATCAATTTGTATGTTGCGAAGAATGGAGAATGTCCTCTCTGTATCAACATTAGAATGTTGTAATGACAGGACAACCACACTCAGCCTGCAAAGAAGTTCTAACTTCAGTTTTCCTGTTACTGGGCTTGTAAGGTTACTGACTACTCTCCAATATTCCTCCAAGCTATGTTCACCCTGAGGAGGAAGTTCCTAGCTTGGACTGAAGATGTATTCCTGAGCTTCATCCTCAAGGGCTTCTTTCTCTTCATGGCTCAGATCCAAAATCTGTTGGCAAGTTTCACCACTGTAAATAAAAAAAAAATAAAGATTGATTTAGACTTGAAATAAAAAAGAAAAAAATACATGATGTATTTATGCTTTTATGAATAATTTATCTGAACATTAAAATTAATTATCTTTTAATATATTTTGAACTGATATATTTTATCTAGGGCTTGAACTAGATTTATTTATTTATGAAAACTTCAAGTTTATGAAATACAAAAGATGCATACCTTTGAAAAACACAATACAAATTCTGGACCTTTGCTGCTCACCTGCACACACTTAAACTCTGATATCCAAGCACTGTTGAACTTGTTATATTTCTTAGCTGGTGGATTCTTAGCATTGGGAGAAAGCACACGTTTAGAATTGAACAAAAAATGTAAGAGCTGTCCTTGTAAAACATCTGGAACAATATGATAACACTTAAACAAGACAAAAATCAAAATAGTTACCCTAGTGTTTCTGCCAAAATCATTTTTTATGGTAGGTCTCTTCATTTTATCTCCCCTCTGCCAAGAGTCGGCCAATTTTCATAGAAGGCTCAGAACACATCATGGACCACCTTTCATCGTTTTATTACTTATAAAAAAACATCCCGCATTTGGCCTTAAACTCCTCAAATTCCAACAATAAGGTAATCAGTTAGCAGCTTGCTGTGTACACATGTCAGCTGTTCTTTAACAATTCTAATCCTATTACTCTGCAACGCATCATCGCACTGGTCATTGTACTAGTGGAATATTTCTGGTCCCCAGTAGACTGGTTCTGGCTGGTTTCTCTTATGTGTTGACAGAACACATAAAAATACCGAGTTTGGATATTTTTATATAAAAAAAATTAAAATTCTTTTAATTATCAAAAGTGGTAGATTTTAACTACTAAATGGTATGTGTGGTAGACGGTCTTTAAAACGGTATTTTTGGCCTACCGCCAGTAAAATCACATGTATGGTGTATAAGTGTGATTCATTTTTTAAGGAAAAATGTCCAAAAGCAGGTGTGATTCAGGGAAGGATGAGTCATATGCAAAAGCAAGCAAAGCCCTGCAAAATTAAATTTTATAACTCCTAGACAGAGTTTGACTTGTGAAGCACAGCAGCAAGAGGGAGCATTTTATTCTGTGCACATACATGTACACTATATTTACATTAATCATTCTGGACATCCGTTGACATAGCAATTCTACCCAGCATGTTTGGAACTCCCTCACATCAATGCAGATGCAGAAAGATCATTTTCTATGCTGAGAAAAATTCAACAAGATCTTCGGGGAAGTTTGAACAACAGTACCATCCAGTCTTAAATGAGTGCAAAGATGAACACAAATGACACTTTCATTACCTTCAAACCCCGTACTGAACTATTAAGAACTGTATCTAATTAAGAAAATATTCCATAGTCCAATGGATTTTTAAAGACAGAAACTTGGATAATTTTTTATTTAATGTATGTGTGGCTGTGATTATGTGAGTTTGGGTACATATGTATGTGTATGTGTGTGGTGATGATATTGGACAGTGCTAAGTCTATGAACTGTTTTTTGTGTGTAAGTGTATTAGGTGCTTCAGAGAAAACATATTATTTTCTTTTTTTTAAATTTAAATTTTCAGTAATTTTCTATAGGCTGATATGAAAAGATAACTTATTCTAAATTAATCAACTTCACTTCTCCGGGTCATGTGCACTGACCCCCCATGGAACCTCAAAACACTTTTTGAGTCTAAAAAAAACCCCAACACTAAGAATATGTTAGATATGTAAGTGTTCTCAAATGATTCAGGTGTGTACATAAATAAATCATTACAATATCACTATTATCATACTTGCCATATTCCCAGACAGTGTTGGTTTTTTTTTGAGACTCAAAAAGTGTGTTTTGAGGTCCCAAGGGGGGTCAGTGCATGTGAACCCCCAAAAGCAACATCATCCAAATGAGAATAAGCTATCTTTTCAAATCAGCCTATAGCAAATTACTGGAAATTCAAATCTGAATAAAAGAAAATACCATCTGTTTTCTCTGAAGCATTTAATATACTTCCAAACAAAAACAAAAATGGTAGACTTAGCATTGTCAAATAACATCACCACAAACATGGTCACAACCTCACAGACATTAAATACAAAAATACACCAAGTTACTGTCTTTAAAATCCATGGGACAGTGGAATGTAGTTTTAATTACCGGTACATGCATTCTTTGCTGCTTTCAGTAGTTCAGTAGTTGGTTTGAAGGTAAATGCAAGTGTCATTTGTGTTCACAAATATGCCTACACTTTTCTTTTGCGAATGTGCATCCTCGTCTATGTTGGCGCAAGCAATGGCCAAAATCGCTAAAAGTGCTAAAACCTGTAAGATGGCAATGAATATCCATTTCAAAACAATGAATCTGCCAATGAAAACATTCAAGATTTGTGGCAGTCGGTATTTTCGAGGTTTAAGTCACACCTATGGCAGTGAAAATTTAATCTATTCTCAGTCTGAATTAATGAAAGAAGGTACTAATTTATGCAAATAAACAATTTGTCATTTAATATATTGATTCAATACTTTTAAATTATTAAAATTCCATGGTGCAGTTCATTTCAGATTAACCAGATATTCAAACATGTTCATGTTTTCATGAGTTACTTGATCACATGATAAAATGTTTATTGCAATCATGTAAATGTCCAACGAAAATATGAGAAAGTTAAGGTGGCAAAACTGTAGAAGCAAATAAGATTATCTCATTTTTTTAGCACTTCTAGTGCATTATGTACTACAATTTTCCTTTGTCCCTTTAAAATGTTCTGTGTCCCCCAAATTTGGAGGGTGAGGGACAGTGTCCCCTGACCTTTGGATCCTAGTTGCAACACTGCATTAGAGATTGAATGGTGCTGTTGTTCAGCCTTCTGAAATAATCATGTTTTGAATTTTATAGATGGAGTAAAAATCCGACTTCAAAGAAACGTTGCCGCTGATCACAAACTTGAATAAAGATGGCTTCAACATTCTCATTCAGTGCATTCAGTGATGTGTAATAACATTTGTTTTTCAACACACATCTGTTTGATGTACTTAACTTCAGAAAAATTTGGTTGTTCCACTTAGTGTACTTTACCTATGGAAATTAGCCTAATGTCTCTCCCTCAGCCATTCTCAAAGGATTTGACATGACACATCACCCTAACTATTGTGAGCCGATTCAGTAAATCACTGAAAGGTGTCTGTTTATATCTGACCGCCTGATCATTTAATTACCTCTAAAATAGCTGTATAAACTACCCAGAGGATAGTTTTACATGAGCTCTGAGCAAGACTGTTTACTGATTATACATACCACAGATTCTGGGCATATATCATTGTGGTAAAGAAATACACATTTTTTTTTTTGGAATTTTTTTTCTCAGGCTAAGACTGCTGAAAATCGTGTTTTTCTAAACACGACCATGTCAGGTGGGTTGGGAGTCCAAAATCGTGTTTTTCGCGTGACACGTGTTTTGGCATGTATGCTATTATTTCAAAGACAAGTTTTCATTATTGTTGATGTAATTGAAGAGATAATTATCTGAGCATACCTATCTTTGCACTTCTACCTTTGCATTCTTTTTTCTAGCTTTCAATTCTAACCTTTACTTTCTTCTCATGTACATCTACATCTACTATTAAATATTTGTTTTGATAACTTTTATTATTGGCTTAAGTTGTTAATGTGCCCAAAAATAAAAAGAAAAAATAAACTGTTAATTTGTAAAATAAATACAGCACAATTTCAAGAATACATCCTATAGTTTATGTTACCATATTTTTTTAAAGCTTTTGTTGTGATATTATGTTGTCATATTTTGGGCAAGCTCAGATCTCCCAAGGTCAGGTTCAGTTTTTCACTCATCTTGCCCTGTGGTTAGTTGACTTTTATAAAATTTGTCCAGCCCTGACTTTATTCTTGATACTGAACTAATCTATCTTCAGTTGCATCATATTGGTGAGATTATCTGTGTTGTATGGATACTTTTTAGTGAGATTATCTGTGTTGTATGGATACTTTTTAGTTTCCTTCTTTAGTCAAATAAAGCTTAAAAAACAGAAATAAACCATTTTTGAGTCAATTTTTCATAGATAAAATAATAATAGACCATTAATGTGCATACATTGACAGAACTAGGATTTCAAACCAGTAGATTTACAAATTTTGATCAGTAGATTGGCCTCGAAACCAGTAGATTTTTTATTGGCATACATTTTATGTTTCAAGGGGATGGAAAACAAATCAAGTGCTTTCTTGTGCCATAATATGTATTCTCTTCATACTGTAATAAAATAGCAAGTTTGAACATGAATCAGATTCAGATTCTGATGGAATATGTTACAATAATAATTACTTATTATTAGTCAACATATGGTCGAATAATTAAAAAGGAAGAGTTGTTTATCTGATAGTTCACTGCAAAGATTTTTCTTTTATAAAATCCAATAGCATTTTTAGTCTCCTTCACAAGATCACTGTCTAGTGACCACTGATGACATTCATTGTAATTATTAAGCTTCATGCTTAACAGGCTCTCAATAGTTCTCTGGTCCAGATTTCCACTTGAATCAATTTGTATGTGAAGAATGGAGAATGTCCTCTCTGTATCAGCATTTGAATGTTGTAATGACAGGACAACCATGCTCAGTGTGCAAAGAGGTTCTAACTTCAGTTTTCCTGTTGCTGGGTTGTAAGGTTGCTGACTACTATCCAATACTCCTCCAAGCTATGTTCACCCTGAGGAGAAAGTTCCTAACTTGGACTTGAGATGTATTCCTGAGCTTCATCCTCAAGGGCTTCTTTCTCTTCATGGCTCAGATCCAAAATCTGTTGGCAAGTTTCACCACTGTAAATAAAACCAATAAAGATTGATTTAGACTTGAAATAAAAAAGAAAAAAATACATGGTGTGTTTATGCTTTTATGAATAATTTATCTGAACATTAAAATTAATTATCTTTTAATATATTTTGAACTGATGTATTTTATCTAGGGCTTGAACTAAATTTATGTGAATGAAAACTTCAGATAGTTTATGAAATACAAAAGATGCATACCTTTGAAACACACAATGCAAACACTGGACCTTTACTGCTCACCTGCACACACTTAAACTCCGATATCCAAGCACTGTTGAACTTGTAATATTTCTTAGCCGGTGGTTTCTTAGGATTGGGAGAAAGCACACTTTTAGAATTGAACAAAAAATAAAAGCTGTCCTCGTAAAACATCTGAAACAATATAATAACAATTAAACAGGACAAAAATCAAAATACTTACTCTAGTGTGTCTGCCAAAATCATTTTTTATGGTTGTTCTCTTCACTTTATCTCCCCTCTGCCACGAGTCGGCCAATTTTCATAGAAGGCTCAGAACACATCATGGACCACCTTTGACCCCTTTATTACTTATACAACCTCAAAAAACATTCTGCATTTGGCCTTAAACTCCTCAAATTCCAACAATAAGGTAATCAATTAGCAGCTTGCTATGTACACATTTCAGCTGTTACTCTGCAACGTATAATTGCAACGGTCGTTGTACTGGTGGAACATTTCCAATTCCCAGTAGACTGGTTCTGGCTGGTTTGTCTAATGTGTTGACAGAATGCGTAAAAATATCGTGTTAGGGTATTTGTATTTGAAAACAATTAAGATTCTTTTAATTTTAAAAAGTGGTAGATTTTAACAGTATGTGCAGTAGACGGCCTTTAAAATGGTATTTTTGGCCTACGTCTGGTAGAATCACATGTATGACCGTACTCTACTGGTATCATTACTTTCAGCTCAGAATTATACACTGAGGTGCTCTCGTGTTGAACATTTCCTCACTTGGCCTTGTATTTGCCAGCGAAATTCAAGATGATCTCATGTATCCTATTATTTTGATGCAATTATTATTGATGCAATTATTACTGAGGTGAATTATATATGGCATCAATTCTTTGCAGTGAGTTTATCAGAACAGATTATTTATGGTAAAGGGGTGATAAGGTTATATTATAAAAGTACAAAATATTCCGCTGTCATATTTTGGCAGAGTAATACCAGTAAATAAAGTGATCATTTATATAAGATGATAACAAAATGACTGTACCTTCCTGTTACTGTAACACTTCAATAGCATCTTGCCTACATGCAAATAAAATGTTTTGGTTTCAACCATTTCTTCAGCTGCTGTCTAGATTTTTGCGCCAGTTCCTGGCATAAATGGAAACATGGGTTATTTCTATTTATACTGTTCTTCACAGAAACTTTCCATATGGCTTGAAAGAAATAGAAAACCAGCTTCCTTAAAGCAAGTCCTGTTATCTGGGGGATCCAATAAATAAGATAATTACTCATAATAAGCAACACAAACACATAAAATTTGAGATGGGTTTCGCTTTATTGCTTCTTAGACTGATTTCAAATCATTGTTTACATCATTGAATCCCACAAACAATACTTACCCCTTATTTTTACATTCTACTCAAAACACATAAAGCATATGAGAAATCACTACCTTTTGTACCTATAATGTCTGCATATAACTCATATACTGATATGAGAAATCACTACCTTTTGTACCTATAATGTCTGCATATAACTCATATACTGATATGAGAAATCACTACCTTTTGTACCTATAATGTCTGCATATAACTCATATACTGATATGATAAATCACTACCTTTTGTACCTATAATGTCTACATATAACTCATATACTGATATGATAAATCACTACCTTTTGTACCTATAATGTCTGCATATAACTCATATACTGATATGATAAATCACTACCTTTTGTACCTATAATGTCTGCATATAACTCATATACTGATATGATAAATCACTACCTTTTGTACCTATAATGTCTGCATATAACTCATATACTGATATGATAAATCACTACCTTTTGTACCTATAATGTCTGCATATAACTCATATACTGATATGAGAAATCACTACCTTTTGTACCTATAATGTCTGCATATAACTCATATACTGATATGATAAATCACTACCTTTTGTACCTATAATGTCTGCATATAACTCATATACTGATATGATAAATCACTACCTTTTGTACCTATAATGTCTACATATAACTCATATACTGATATGATAAATCACTACCTTTTGTACCTATAATGTCTGCATATAACTCATATACTGATATGATAAATCACTACCTTTTGTACCTATAATGTCTGCATATAACTCATATACTGATATGATAAATCACTACCTTTTGTACCTATAATGTCTGCATATAACTCATATACTGATATGATAAATCACTACCTTTTGTACCTATAATGTCTGCATATAACTCATATACTGATAATATATCTAAATATATTATCACATTTTACAATATTTAATGAAATCTCTTCCTTCATATGTCAAAGACACCAGATTTCATTAGCAAATTGAAATTTTTTAGAAAATAAATATTGGACAAATCTTTCTTCGTTACACTTTATATTGCTTTTGTCTACACAAATATACCACACCGATGGTATTGAAGCTTTTAAATAATAAAGACAAAAGTACACGTAGACTATCCAGAAAAACATCTGTGATTTATTAAAACTTGTGCTTGAAAAATAACTTTTTCAATTTGGTGATACTAACTATTGGTAGTTATAAACAAAAGTTTAAATGAATATTGGGTTTAATTTATTTATTTTCTCCTCTGTAGGTTCAAGAATTACTTGACTGTTTTTATACAACTCCAGTGTACCCATACAATTGAATGGTGTACTTAAAAGCTGGGTTCAGGCAGTTTTACATGTGTACACACGCCTGCAGAATTCTCATCGCAAGTACATTACGAGGTCAATACAGTACATTTGACCTCCTATATGAATTTTCAGCTCAAGTAAAATGTACTTTTCAAGCCCAATACAGGTTTCATTTTAGAAACTCCCAATGTCTGAATCATGCAATTTATTGTCGGTCAGAAATCAGACCCTTTGGACATGTTCAGCAAATATGAATGTTGTGGGGGGTAAAAAACTTTGTCATAAGTTTGTGTGAATGTATTAGCAATAAATTAAATAGTATAATTTGACTGGATCTATCAAACATTTTTTAAAATATAAATTATGTTTCTTTGTGCATATTTTTGATGGAATTACTATTATGAATACAACCAGATTTGTCTGGTGAGTACATGTACTCTTAACTATTTACACTTAAGTTGCCGATTTCGTATTAATAAAAATAAATATTAAATATGTAATGACCGTTTGAGGTAGTTCTTGTTTAATATGGAACAAGTTTATAACTGTGTCAATGAAGTCCGTAGTATTGCCCTGCCCCCCTGATTTAAGACGGTAACTGTGCCAATGAAGCACGAAGTTTTGCGCCCACTATTATACCCCCCCCCTTTTTTTTTGTTGATGCATTTATCATTTTCTTCAGCTAAATGATTTGGTTGGTTATAGCACGGTTTGGTACATAGCACAATGTCGTTTTGTGGACCCTGACCATCGTGCTATAGTGGGGTTTCACTGTATATCCAATTCAGACAATGGGTCATACCCCTTAGATTGTGGACTTGTGTCTGGGTCATATCTTGGAAACAGTTGACATCATACCTTCTAATCACATATTGGTTGAAGGACATGAGATGTAGTCAGACATATTTCCAGTACATACCCTGGGGAAGGGGATTTGCTCAAAGGTCAAAGTCAACACATCAACACTTTTGGTGACATGTAACTCTGGTGTTATGTTGAATTATGATATGAATATTGATGCATTTATTATACCCATCTTAAATCGGGCATGTTATGTTAATGTAGCATCTGCACATCCTTCTGTTAACATTTACTTGTCCAGCCCATAACTTTGTAACAGCTGGAGAGATTTTCATGAAACTCTGCCCATGTATATATCATGACTAGATGGGGTGTCACCTACCATAGACAGGTCATTTGCCACAAGGTTTAGATTACAGCAAGGCAAGGGAAAATGTAATTATGTGATTTGTAAATTGTCTGGAGGATTACCTCTTTTCTAATGAAGATATTTTAATTAAAATTTAACCTGTTATATATCATAACTTGAGAGTGTGTCACATACCATAGCCATGATTTCAGTCTCAAGGTTAAGGTCATAACCAGGGAAAATATAAATCAGTGATCTCTATCCATGTACAGATATAACATTTGAACCAGTGAAGGTATTTTCATGAAACTTTAGCCCGTTATATATCTGAACTTGATAGTGTCTCACATATTCATAGTCATATCCTCTGCCCCAAGGTTAAGGTCAAAACAAGGGAAGTCGGTGGTCTGTTTCTTATCTAGGCTGTCACTTTTTAACCACTCAAGATAGTTTGATTTACCCAGCTCCATACCTTATTATGCACATGGCAGGTTTCTAGCTCAAAAGTCAAGGAGACTGGCAGGAAAAAGGTCATTAGATGGGCATATAATATGCAGTGTGATTCTCTTGTTACTTAAAACCTCAAGATTGTGTCACATATCATTGTTATGGTGCCACATTCAAGATCAAATCTGTGAGTGGGTATTCTATATGCTTTTAACATCAACCCATGTGATACTGATGTAAAATTTGTGTGTGTTTTGAGTAGATGACTTTTAGCTGCCTCTGTCATGGAATTTTCATCCACATTCTGTGCATGCAGCTATAGCGGTATGGGTTAATAATGCATAAAAGGGAAGGGCATGCAGACGTGCTGCTTTTCTGAAGATTTCTATTTTAAGATAACTTTCCATAAAGTTCAATATGGCACAAAGTTTGGTACCAAAGAACTCCTCACATGAACATATTTGTGAAATAGGCTAAGAATATGAGGATTGTTGCAACTGTTAGAAACTTCATAGAAAGTGAGACATGACGCAAGCAATATCATACATCATTTATGTATCATCTGTCCTGCATGTAATTAGGGAGTCACCAGGATGTCAGAAGAGTGACTACCAAAGAAGATCTTCTATGGTGAGCTGAAGTAATGAAAGTAATCTCAGGGTGGTCAGAAGAAATGCTTCAAAGATTCCAGCAAGTCCTCCTTGAAAAACTTCAACCTTGACCCTCAGTCTCTGGAAGATCTCGCACAGGACTGCTCCACCTGGCTCATCCATACTGGAGCTACAGATTTTGAACTGAGGAGAATTGCAGAGGCAGTGCAAAAGTGTGAGCAGTGTAAATCTCAGAATGGCAGCACGTCCTCTATTGATCAAGCAAACCCAAGCAGCATCTCCTGTCAAGCGTGCCACAGACAGTTTCAGAGTACAAATTGGCCTGATCAGCCACTCACGTACTCACAGAAACCAAACCAGTTAGTGAATGTCATTGTCATCTTTGAACTTGAAGGACAATAGGGAGTGACATAATCTTAGTTCCCATAGCAACCAGATCAAAATATATCTTTACATCTAAATTAGCAGCCATATTTGGTCGAAAATTTCCAGTAATAATATATTAGGCAAATTGTGTTTTTGATGGCTCTCATAGCAACTATTTTACCTCCATATCAATGAGGTAGAAAAACATTTTTCACATAAAAAAAAGTGGTAAAATTTTAATCAAATAATTGGATGAAATATTTATCATGACATGATCTGCAAACAAACAAGTGTCTCTTGGTCTCAATGACAGCCTGGTGAGAAACAAAATTCAGACATCTCCAAAATCACTTCATTTATTGTTATCAAATTTTCAGGAACTGTTCCATCTGACATGTTCTAGTATGTGTTGTTTCTTATAGCATCCATAGCAAACATTTATCTTTTACCTCCGTAATATGGAAACATATTTTGGTATTTTTTAAATGAATATAGCAATTTAAGCAAAACACTATAAATAAAAGAAATTTTAAAACAAAATATATTTTCTATAATAGTTGTATCTTGGTGGTGGTGGTTGCTTGGATTTTCTTTAAAACCTGAATTTTTATTTTATTTTCCCTCAATTTATTTTTGGGAACTGATATAATGGATATAATAAGTTCTTTTTGTCTACAAGTCAGAAGAAGAATATTTTTTCAAGCTATTTGGGGCCTGGAAATTTCAGAAATATAATCCCAGGCCTCCCTCTCCAAAAATATTTTAAATAGCTAGTCCCCAAGTTTAACAGAAAAACCTCTGAACCCAGTTTAACCTGCAAATTGCTATTATTTTTTACTTTTAGTTGAACAGTCAGCCATCTCATGCCCACTGAACCTAGTCAGCCATCTATCTCGTGCCCACTGAATCTAGTAAGCCATCTCATGCCCACTAAACCTTGTCAGCCATCTCATGCCCACTGAACCTAGTCAGCCATCTCATGCCCACTTAGGCCTCTTGTGCATACTTCATTTTTTTTTTAAGTAGGTTTCATTAACCCTTATACAAATCACTTCATTTTCTGACATGGAGACAACCCTTGAATAACAGCCATTATTCAATAGTTGCATCCTGTTCAAAATATTTCCTTTTTATTCTTACATGTCAACAAGCAGGTAGTATGATGGATTTACTTTGTTCATCTGTGTTTGTCCACCTATCCATCTTGTCCATGCTATAACACCTATACTGCTTCACTTAATAACATTAAACCTGCACTATGGGTGAACTTGAAATAAGCATCTGTTGTGCACCAAATCTGGGTCACTGTGACCTACTTTCCAGGATTTATTGAGAACCACAGCAATGGCTAAAACTTTTACCTTTTGCCATCAAACTAGGACTAAAGGATAGATGTGTGTTGCTTAGCAGAGCAAGATTGTTGTGACCTAATTTCCAGGGACATATTAAAACGGATTAAAAATTTGTTCATCCTTCCTGTCTGGGCTGTAACTGCTAAATATTAAAACATATTTACATAAAACTTGCAAAGTGTGTGCATATTGGGATGAACATATGTTAAACACAAAAACTTGCTCCCTGTACCCTACATTCCAAATTTAATAACAATTGCTTAAATTTTTTTATACATACTATAATGCTAATACTTGGCCTATTGTAAGCAAACTTCTACTGAGAGTGCAACTTAAGATGGGCATGTTTCAAACAACTGGGTCAGTATAATGTATTTTTCAAGATTTGTTTCAAAATTGCTATAAAAAACATTGTTTGAGAATCATTTTCTCTTAGACCACAACATCTTTTGATATTAAATTTACCCTTTTTTGAGTATTTTGGGATGGGATGGATAATGTGTTGCTCACCAACAATGGGTCACTATGACCTACTATTAAGTACAAAAAAGTGGTGACAATTATTTATTGGCTCTAATTCTAATACCTCTTCACCTGTTGCTATAAAAAGTACACTTAAAGGATTTTACATATTTCCAGGATTCTGAACACTACTTAAGTTTGGTGTCTGTGCTCAAATTTTAACACCTTTAACTTAACTATAATTAAGAATGCATATTAGAATAAAAACATTTCACATTAAAATTAGGTCACTATGACCTCTTTTCCAGGATTTTGAACACTACATAAATATCGTGTCTATGTTAAAATTACAATACCTTTTAACCTATTAAGACCAAACATGGATGTCAAGTGTATATGAGAAATCAATTATGTCACATCAAAACTGGGTTGTTGAGACCTACATTCTGTGGTTAGTTAGCCACTCTCAAAGATACTGACTGATGTCACAGAAGTGGAGGATACCTTGCAAGCTCCTGCTCACTAACAACTCTAGTTCACTAGTTAAACTAGTTTATTATGAGTAAGACATGAAGATAGTCTGGGGAGGTGTAGCAGGTGCAGTTGCACCGATACAGTTTTACCAGATCCAACTTGTAAAACAGAGAAGAAAATCTGAACAACACAACATACTGGTACAACTAATGAGTTTAAACGGTCTAGTATCCTTTGCTAACACAGTTTCCTTCAGATTTTAATATATTTAGTATTTTGATTTTAGAGAATAAGACAACTAATTTTTTCATAAATGGACCTAAAAAATAAAACTCTGTTGTATTTCAGAACCAATCTAAATGGGATTGTACTTCTTGGCCCTGATTTTTGTGAAGATTTTTATGTCAGGTTTTACCCTGTCTCTAAATTTCTTGAATGCTTTATAATTTTCAAGGAATGAAATTCGGTAACTTAAAAAAAAATTCAATTTCTATAAGGAGTTTGTTTAGGTGTCTCAGAAACTTATAAAAAAAATGGATAGAGAGGAAAAGGGTGTGTTTTATAAAAACTGATGTGTGTTTAGTTTTCCTTAAAAAAAGAAAGTATTCCTAGCATTACTCTTGGCACATCAATTACAGCTCTAAAAGATCTCACACTATATATTTTACTTAACATAAACTGACACACCTAATACATTTTATGTTAGAGACTCTTGTGTTATTGATGTCGAAAATGATCATTTTTCTTCTACTAATCATTCTTCATATCTTCAATATTAAATTTTTAAAAAAATAATCCTTTGTTAGATCTTTTGCACTATCTTCACCTACAATACTATAACAACTTGTTGAATGAATATATATATTCATTATATATATATATATATATATATATATATATATATATATATATATATATATATATATGTCATTTCCGGGATCCATATTAACCATCCAATAAAGTTACAGAAGACTCATCCTTTTATTATTTTACAAGAGAGAGAGAGAGAGAGAGATGTTATAACATAAACTTTCACTCTGTAATACTTTGAGATTACCCCCATGATCCCATCACACAACAAATGACTTGCTTTATCTACTGCTAAAAAACTGTGTATAAAAACTGCTTTACTTCTAGGAAAATAAATTACTATGTATTAAAACTATTTCGGCAACAGCAGTAGATAATCTTGTATTATCACAGAAAGTGATGCAAAATCAGCAACGTACGTTCTAATGAGGCCTACCTACCATTTGTGCCTTAGATTGCCATTTTGATTTGTCATGTGACCTTATTAAGCATAGTCTAGCTCTATTTTTAGATGATGCAACCCCTACCCACCATGCAGTTCGACCGTCTTTAAACAGGATTTTTAGATGATGCAACCCCTACCTACCATGCAGTTCGACCGTCTTTAAACAGGATTTTTAGATGATGCAACCCCTACCTACCATGCAGTTCGACCGTCTTTAAACAGGATTTTTAGATGATGCAACCCCTACCTACCATGCAGTTCGACCGTCTTTAAACAGGATTTTTAGATGATGCAACCCCTACCTACCATGCAGTTCGACCGTCTTTAAACAGGATTTTTAGATGATGCAACCCCTACCTACCATGCAGTTCGACCGTCTTTAAACAGGATTTTTAGATGATGCAACCCCTACCTACCATGCAGTTCGACCGTCTTTAAACAGGATTTTTAGATGATGCAACCCCTACCTACCATGCAGTTCGACCGTCTTTAAACAGGATTTTTAGATGATGCAACCCCTACCTACCATGCAGTTCGACCGTCTTTAAACAGGATTTTTAGATGATGCAACCCCTACCTACCATGCAGTTCGACCATCTTTAAACAGGATTTTTAGATGATGCAACCCCTACCTACCATGCAGTTCGACCGTCTTTAAACAGGATTTTTAGATGATGCAACCCCTACCTACCATGCAGTTCGACCGTCTTTAAACAGGATTTTTAGATGATGCAACCCCTACCTACCATGCAGTTCGACCGTCTTTAAACAGGATTTTTAGATGATGCAACCCCTACCTACCATGCAGTTCGACCGTCTTTAAACAGGATTTTTAGATGATGCAACCCCTACCTACCATGCAGTTCGACCGTCTTTAAACAGGATTTTTAGATGATGCAACCCCTACCTACCATGCAGTTCGACCGTCTTTAAACAGGATTTTTAGATGATGCAACCCCTACCTACCATGCAGTTCGACCGTCTTTAAACAGGATTTTTAGATGATGCAACCCCTACCTACCATGCAGTTCGACCGTCTTTAAACAGGATTTTTAGATGATGCAACCCCTACCTACCATGCAGTTCGACCGTCTTTAAACGGGATTTTTAGATGATGCAACCCCTACCTACCATGCAGTTCGACCATCTTTAAACAGGATTTTTAGCCTTTTTAGATTGAACACAAACTTAATATCACAATGTTTCAATATTTTTAATGAAACATAAGAAAACAAATGCAAAGCAAAATTTTTAAAGATGTATAGAGTGGTGATCCTTGAAATTATTTTGCATACAAAAGGCTTTTGGTCATTTGATTTCTCTACTATTTAATATATTATGAAAATTGCCTAACCCATAACTGAACTTTTATAATTTTATTTATTATTTGTAGAAAACTTACAAAAATATCAATGTGAACTATGCAAATTTATTTTCCTCTCTGTGGTCTTTCTTTTGACCATTTATTCATCAAATTAATAAAAAATAATTTCCAGCATATTATATCTAATTTTAAAATCTGATATTATAAAATTTTACAATCTGAAAAATTTTGAACAATAATATTACAAAGGGGCATAATTCTGAAATGGAGTGTCTATTTAAGAAAACAATGGATTCAGCGTTTGGATGTTGTCTGTCATCTCTAAAAAGTTATAATTATAAGCTTATTTATAATCTTGATTGATAAATTCATAATATGTAATCAGTTTTTCTATATTTCAGGGATATAAAACTATTTATATATATATATATTTATATCTAGCCTGAAGTCGTGAGAGTCCTTCAATCCTGCGCCATGTTTCTCGCAACCTAACGCGCTTGTTTCTAGATAATGTCATCAACTGTGTCACCAGTGTTCTTCAAGAGTGAACGGGTATTTTATAAGTAAAATCAGACAAAATGAGAGTCAACAGGTAACTTCATGTAATTTAAAAAAATCATAATGAAAATCTATATTTTCACTAATGCCTTATTTGTGTTAAGACATTTTGGCCTTGAATTTTCTATTATATGCTTAAGATAGGTCCGCCGATCACATGTTGACTTTGTTTATATATCTTGAACATGAAAACACACCTTGGGAATTTATACAACGGGATTGCCAATGTAAATATTTGGTTTTAATCATGTGGGGTTCTTATACAATGCAACAAAAATTTACACTGGAAATATATATTCACTATGGACTTTTTCGTTTCATTATTATTTCATATTAAACATATATTCTACATCAAAAGACATTTAATCTATTATAATAAAATGAGTATCCATTGACCAATGTCTATTTTTAAATTTCTCTCTCCCTCTGTCTCACTCAGTCTATTGATTCGTGTATTTATATTGTAAAGAACAAGCAAGCAGTAATGTAAGTGCACAAACTGCATATAGAATTAACGGGAAAAAAAAATCATTTTTATATTTTATTTGTTTTAATTTCAAAAACATGGAGACTCTATAAACTAATAATATCCATAGCTTGGCATAACTGGCACATTCCGGTGATATGCCACGTGACCTTTTAGTAAGTGCCACGAACCATGGATGCACTTCCGGAAAAAAAGTGAACTTACACATGCTCGGAGAAACGGTAATTCTGAACTAATGCACATGAATGCCAAATTTTTTTTAACGATGATTAAATGAAGTAGATATAGTTGAACACTTTCTTTGGTTATTTGAATAGATTCTCACAATATTATAAAGAACACGTTAAAATTCATGTTAAGCTCAAGAAATATGGCTGTTCGAGGATATATATATATATATATATATATATATATATATATATATATATATATATATATGTTCTAACAATAAATAAAAACAACTTGAACATGTCATCAATTTCTAAAAAAATTACATGCATTACTGAAATAGTCGGTACTGAACACCTCCATGACCTGTATGACTTGTACTATACCCTGCTTCCGTTGCCGGGTACAGTTTTACTTTCAACGCGAACGAAACACCTCAGCTCACTAGATGCAACGAAGAAACCTGAAGATAATCCGTTTGTTTTACACCCTGGGATATGAGCTATTTTATACATCCGTAGACTACTCTCTATTCAATTTAGGGGTCTTTGACGGGTACAGTATAATATATTGTTTAGTCACAGTGTCTCTTTTTATATAACGTGAGAAAGACAGTCCAACAAGGAAGTACTCATATACTTAAAGAAATATAAACAGCCGCAAAACACCCGGATGCCAAACAAATATAATAAAGAGGACGTTTTAGCGTAAAGTTTCTGAAAAAATATTTAGTCGAAGTGAAGGTCTAAATGTGTACAAGGATATACATACTGGAGACAGAACCATGGAAATGTGAAGTTATGAGATGAAGTTTTTCGTGATAGTATACAAGTGTAGGTACATGAGAGTACATATATAGATACCGAAAAAAAAAAAAAAAACGCCTCCCAAAAAATGTGAAGATTATAGACTAATGAAATGTTTAGTGATATAGGAAGCCTGAACGTGGACACGAGGATACACGCTGAAGATAAAACAGTTAAGTGTGAAGTATGCAATGAAAGGTTTAGTTTTATTGGAAGGCTAGAGAAACACATGAAGATTCATGGTGGAGAAAAACCATTGAAGTGTGAAATGTGTGATAAAATGTTTAAATATAAGTCGGGCTTAGAGGTGCACATGAGGATGCATACTGGAGAAAAACCTTTTAAGTGCGAAGTATGTGATGAAATGTTTAGTCAGAGTGGAAACCTGAAGAAGCACATAAAGATGCATACTGGAGAAAAACCATTTAAGTGTGAAGTATGCGATGAAATGTTTAGTCGCAGTGATAGTCTAAAGAGTCACATGAGGATACATACTGGAGAAAAAATATTTGAGTGTGAGGTATGTGATGAATTGTTTAATCATCATGGATCTCTGAAGGTGCACATGAGGACACATACTGGTGAAAAACCATTTAAGTGTGAAGTATGTGATAAAATGTTTGGCCGAAGAGGAACTATGAAGGAGCACATGAGGATACATACTGGAGAAAAACCATTCAAGTGTCAAATATGTGATCAAATGTTTAGTCAGAGTGGAGGTCTAAAAGTGCACATGAGGAACCATAATGGAGAAAAACCATTTAAGTGTGAAGTGTGTGATAAAACGTTTAGACGGAGTGGAACTCTGAAGGATCACATGAGGAGACATACTGGAGACAAACCATATAAGTGTGAAATATGTGATGAAAGGTTCAGTCACAGTGGAAGTCTGAAGAAGCACTTGAGGATCCATACCGAAGAAAAACCATTTAAGCATGAAGTTTGCAATCAGAGTATGAATGTACACACAAAGACACATACTGAAGAAAAACCATTTAAGGTTGAAATATGTAATTAAAATGGTTCACCACAATTGATATGTCCAAAGGCACTCATGAGAACAATTACTAGAGAGAAGCCATTGAAGCATGACACATGCAATGAAAGGTTTAGTCATAAGAAACATGTCGAACCATACTGGAGAAAAGCGAAAGGACAGTCCATTTAATTTTCAGGGGGGGGGGGTGGTGGGTGCCTGGGAGTTTCTTTTCAACCAAAATTTTGTTCTCTTTGTGTCAAGTTAATTTTTTTCACCAAAAATAATGGATAGATTTTGTTTTCTTCAATAAATCAGCTCTATGAATTGAGCTAGTTTGTGGCAATAAATTTTGTTAAAAAAAAAAAATCCCAGCTGCCCTACCTCCCTCTTTCCAGTTAAATGATCGGTCCCTAAGTGTGAAGTATGTTTAGTGATAGTGGAAGTCTGAAGAAGTAAATCACATTACTGGAGAACAAAACCATTTAAGTGTGAAGTACTTACCCAATGCCCGGGACAAGCTGAAGTTTGCATAATACTTGCCCTCAGGCAAGTCTAGAAATTTAGAGAGAGGTCATGTTAAGTTCATAATGCTTTGTTCTGCACGTTGCATACTCTGCAAATTTGCCACAAATATCAGTACCTTTATTTAGCATCTATATGTACCTCATGTTTGTACAGTATTATGTAAATGTGAGTAGTTTTCTTCATATGTTGATCCTTAATTTCACATAACAAGCTCTCAAAGTCTGTCATTTCCATCTTGTAGTAAATGTCAAGGTCAGTCTTGCATTTTCTTGTGCAGACAGGCATTACAATTTTTTATGCATTTCACAGATTTGAACGTAACTAGGAATTGTTATTAGCATTATACTCATGGATTATAGCTGGTGAGATTTCTTTGACAGGTGTGTTTGGATGTAAAAGGCAATTGTCTCAAATGATTAGTGTTGTCGGGTTCTTTTAACAACACAGAAACAACAGTATAGCTATAAAAATGTGACTTCTGTGATTCTACAACCCAGAATGCTTGATTTTGTTATTAAAGCACTTGTTTCAACTGTGAACAAATCGGCAAGATATTAATCAATTGACTGACAGAAGCTCCAAAGTTCCAAGTGTTATGGAATTATATATATTTTTCATTTTAATAATGGTATAGTTTATTAGTTTATGATCTCTGTTCTTAGTCTAAACAGTTGTCGTCTTATTAGTATACATACGGTAGGCTCGATCGATATTTCACCTATTTGCTTGTAGCTTTAGTCATGTGATGTATTTTCCGCTTGCGAGAGAATAGTGAACTTTCGACCTAGTTCTCGTACTTTTAGGAGTAAACATTATATTGAGCAGGAATTATAGTTTAAGGTCATATCCGAAGAATGAATCGTATTTACTAGAAGGAAATTATTTTGAAATACCAAGTTGTTTATTGAAGACATAGTATGGGTTTTTATTTCGATTCTGCGCATTAAGGCTATATCTATATAGGAATTATAGCAGGTATTCCAGATTCTTCATAGTTACATTTGAATAGACAGGATATAATGAAATTGGTTCAGTTGGTGTGTGGGATATTCTTATTTGGAGATTTATTTATTAGTAATACAGTACATTTAGGATTCAGTACTGTCTTTAATCTGAATTATTATACAGCTCCGTGGAATTATCAGAAACATTTCTAAAACTTGTGAGATTCCAGATTCACAAGGATTATTTGGATATAACTTAATCTTATCAACATATAAGCACAGTGAAGGCTATTTCATTCGGAATACTACATTCAGAATAGTTGGATTAACTTCCGGAACAGTGAACTTTAAAACAATTTAGGACTTTTAAGGATATTCTATACTGTAAGTTATTTTAGATTTTTTTCACTTTAATTGTTTGTTGAAATATTTTAATACTTTAGGAAATTAAAGATTTGTATTTTAAATCTTGAAAGCTTGTTTGAGTCTTTTCTTTTGTTACATAACCCCTAGTCGTAACACCAGAGTCAGTTTGGTGTTAATGAGAAATTTTGACATTAAAATAAACATTCATCTCACACAGAGAAGGCCTCTCTGCCCTAAGCTGACAGTGTCACATACAGTACAGCTCACGTGATTTTTCGGACCCCCCCCCCCCCCGCATCGCGGTGGGGGACCTAATCCCCTCCACTTTAGCTCCACGATAACACTCCGTGGTGGAGGCATAAATTGGCATAAATACCTACAAATCACCACCGCGTTTCGGCAGGCACGCCGATGTCAATTCCACCGTGGAGGGGCTAGTCGACATTACTGATTGACATCTGAACAGCCAATGAATGAAGACCACCTATGGAAAGACTGAGACGTCAAGAGTGATTTACAACCGGATACCATTGGAAGAATCAGTCGTCTTTTTTTGGATCATATTTGGACAATAAAAAATAATTTCAAAAGGCTTGTATATTCAGTACACATTTCTGTTTATAAAAGGTTGATCGACTTCTTTTGCAATAAGTTTATGATTTTAATTTATTTCAAAGAGTCACAGGATGAAGCCGGGTTGGGACTGGATTAGTGAAGACACCGAAAGCAACTGCGTTAATAAGATGTTTATTTATAAACGCAATTTAAAGAAGAACAAATCTAACACCATTATAACAAAAAGATAAGGAAAATCATAAAGTTCCTAACATGGAACTTACAACAACAAGCAACTCAACGAAAAAAATCAAAGATGAATTTAACGAATGGAGTTTTAAACGTGAACAGCATCCTATCACCAATCAACAAATAAGAGTATATGATCTACACCCCAATATAAACAAGGTCTTATTAAGTACCAAGGGTGACCAAAGCATGTGATTTATGCCCTTATCAATATGATACTCATCAATTTATCAATTCATCAAGCGATATTGGAATATGTATGAATTTATGAATATATCGTTCATATAACGAAAATGAAATGGGAATGCATGAAATTATGAATCTATCACACATATAGCGACATTGAAATGGGAATGAATGTAATTTTGCACAGATAGCAATATTGAGATAACAATAAAATGGAACACGCAATAAATATAACTATCGTGGCGCCCGTTCGACGACCAAGATGTATCTCCGGTTCCACCCGCTCTAGTCCATGGTCAAGGAGCCACCACGCATGGTCCACCCCTCCCAGCCTGTTGAAGGATCCCTCGAGAGCCTTCACATTAACACAGACCCGTTGGTCGAGAAGCCTTGGTCCCTAGCATCGAGAAAACCAGTACACTCTTCCGAAA
This sequence comes from Margaritifera margaritifera, assembly GCA_029931535.1. Classification (NCBI taxonomy): domain Eukaryota; kingdom Metazoa; phylum Mollusca; class Bivalvia; order Unionida; family Margaritiferidae; genus Margaritifera; species Margaritifera margaritifera. The sequence continues at coordinate 5,147,945 of JAQPZY010001640.1, read as the reverse complement.
CAACGTCACCAGACACAGCGTACACGTGACACGAAACCACACAGTTCTGTGACTTCTCATCACCAAACCATACATAAGGAAACAGCTAAAAGTATAACAACTAAACCGTGTAGTACATATGACACGGTTAGTACTTTTGTATTGATATATGTTGCGCATGCGCGCACATGAATTACGTCTCGTTACACATTACATTAATCATTCAATGCATGCTGCGTATAATTAAATAATACCCGTCTGTTCAGTTACAACAAATAGCTAACTTGAACCAGCCTATAGTATTTCTAATATCATGGCGTTGCATGACCTAAGTATTGACTCTCTGTAGAATTTAGAATAAATTCTAAAACATCTAATATATGAAACAATTATGTCATATAAAACGAATAGTGATAAAGAATACAATCTTAAATTTCACATACCTCTACAGCTGAAGTTTTGCTCCCGTAAAGAGGTAAGCTTTCTGACAAGACTCATCGTAGTGTAATTTGTTTATAGAGAATCCGCTCTATATGTACTCTAGCTGTGACAGATATGCGCAGCAGCTAGGTACGTGAGTTTTCACTGCAGGCAATTTGCACGTGCAGCATGGGGTGAATCGCGCTCAGTATTTCAAAATAACTAGAGCCGAAAAACTAAACAATCCCCGAGTAACGCTCTAGTCGGAAACGAAACCCGAATACATTTTTGATCACATATACATATTGATATAAACCATACAATTCCGTGACACAAAGAAATATGAACAAACTTATGCACTGACTTGACGAGAAGCACACATTGCTGAGCTTCTCATGTAGAATAAATTTATCACTTCGTTCCAAGGGAAAGTAATTCTCTGAGATATGGACAATTAAAATCCAAATTGACATCCGCTTCTGCTTACCCCCCCCCCCACAACAAATCTAAAACACTGAATTTACACTGAAATGCAAACCGCGTGCTTAGTCTTTAAGCAGTAATAGCATTGTCACGAGGCTGAATATTATGACTGCATGTGTACTGTAAGGGACTGACCATTTAATATATGGGGTTTATATGTTTTGTTTTTTTTCGACCGGGATATTTTTTGTTCTTTCATCACAATATTTATTTATTTTAAGTGAAATATGGAACGGATTAACGTCTTTTTATACTACAAAAATCAGAGGAAGACAATTGTTTTCATGCATTTACCCCCCCCCCCCCCCCTTGGAAAATTCAATTGTCTCACCCTAATAATGACTTGACTTCAGCGGATGTTCTACAGAAATCAAGGCAGTGACCATCGTGAAAACTGTTGTAAAATATTAACAAAGGTTTGCATCAAAGGATGATGTAAGTTTCAGCTTGGCAACAGTGTGTTTTTATCACACTAAGCCATCTGACTTGGCACGTTGTACTTTACAGCCGCAGTTATGGTCCCACCATTAACAACGGAAGTTTGATAATTGTTAGTACCGTAATTAATCTGAACTTGGCTTATTACCGAAATGCAAAATAATGTGGAAAATTCTAAAATCCGAGATGTTCAGAGATTTTAATTTCCAACAAGTTTAGAGCATTTTGCATGGATGTATTGTCTCCACGTGTATCCTATTATTTGCTCATTTTTCTACAGCGAAAATATAAAATAAAATATACTCTTTTAATTATTTGTACGCAGGTATTAAAGAATGCAGTTTCCTGTTTGTGACTGTTTGAGCCTTTGGTTATTGAGCGTGTTTCTGTATGTGGTATATTGCTTTACAGCTAGAGAGCTCGAGTTACTGTGGCCCAGTGGATAAAATGTGCGACTCACACACACACACACACTTGGGTGTCTGCAGATGGGGGGGGGGGGGGGGGGGGGGGGCATGTTGCCTCGTCCCCGACCCGATTTAAAAAAAATAATAAATATATCCCTTTTACTTCTGCTCCCCCCCCCCCCCAGAAAATTCCTGCGGATGCCCATGAACACACACACGACTTTAGAGCACGTGCTCGGGAGTTCCTGTGCAGTGGTGGGAAAATTTATTTCTTTTTTGCTCCATAACGCTATAATGTCTAGCATGTTATTACTTTTTTTTACCACTACTGAACGTTTCCAGATTCCAGTTTGTGTACGTTGAGATCTAACATTAGTCAGATTTTAATATTTTAATTCTGACGATTGACTAAAAATGTCAACATATCAAGCAGCGAAAAAGAAAAATTTTGGTTAACATTAATAAGCATTTTAGCGTTATTTTTGAAACTTGCATTAGTGAAAAACTCTTCAAAACATAGCAGAATCACGAAAAACTTTAATGGCAGGAACATCTTTTTGGCTTAGTGTGAATGTTGAAGCCGCTAATTGAAGAAAGCTAGCCAATCATGGAATACTTAAACTCTTACTGAAGCATGTACAAAAAAAAAGTTTCTAATAGTAATAGATTACAATGACTTGCGCAGTAGTGCTTTGGAATCCATATTTTATGAGAGAGAGAGAGAGAGAGAGAGAGAGAGAGAGAGAGAGAGAGAGAGAGAGAGAGAGAGAGAGAGTGGTGGGGAGGGGTCTTTTATTGATCATTTTTGATGTCTTATTCATATTATGCAATAGGAAAACGAACAGAAAAGAAAAAGTTAAACATTAATTTCATCTGATGCGCAAGTTTGTCAAATATTGGCATAGAAAACAAACCCGCTGCTGTTGTACTTTTAGGTTAACAGTTAGCACATGAAATTAACACGTCAGTATCAAAGAAACCAACCAGTGTTGATAGCTTCTCTTGTGCTAGGTTACTTGCACGTGTCAACTACATGTATCTAGGATGACCTTTTGCGACCATTTGTGATTTTAAAAAACCCCGCTACTTTGGTAATTAATGCAAAATAGTACAGTTTAAAATAAAATAAGGATGGGAAATCTTAATAATGCTTTATTTAAGCGATTGGATGTCAGAAAAATCGTACAATATGTGAATGAGTACTCATGCAAGGAGTAACCATCGGAACTTGTGCGATTTTGTTTCACTTCAGTCAGGTATGACTGCAGCTTTGTTATTAATTTGTTCGATGTTTATCGTTCTTATCATTGCAGGTAGTACAATATCACTGACTTTCATATGATCATTAAAATTTTGTATTGCGTTTACTGAAAAAGAAATAAGGATATGAATGGATGTTTAGATTCCGATAACAAAGTATTGAAGATAACAAAATCAGATTAATTGCGCAAAATGTAGTATTAATACAGTTTGCGAGGCATTGTCATTACGTTATCATCATCTAAAATATGATTTTGCACAATGTATCATACATTATCTTCGTTAGAACAAGGAAATATTTATAATTAACTGAATTACTACGTTTTTTTCAGTATAAAAAAGTTAGCAAATTGCTCCCCAGAGGGATAACGATGTAGATAAATCGGTGGCACCCCCTCCGTCTCTCTCTCAACCTCTGCTTGCATGGGTGATAAACAGTAAACCACGCCCATATTATCGAGACCACGTCCACTCCGCGGTGGTGGTCGGATGCGACTCCACGATAAAGCGTGGTGTGCAGGGCTATTCTCCACGAGACGCCGCAACAACTCCGTCAGGACGCGTGGAGTGATGGTGGAGGGTTTTTCTTAATCCTCTCCACTCACTCTCCACCCCCACCGCAATGCGTGGGGTTCTGAAAAATCAAGTGAGCTGTACTGTATGTGCAACAGCTCTGCTAGAAACATTTACCATTATTGTCCTCTTATAATAACATATTAACAATTGACCACCTTGATTTCTTTAAAAGTGCAATCAATTTACTGAAATTCTACTAACCACTAGTGATGTTTATCATCTATACTTTACATAATAATTACAGACAACCTATGCAGACTTACTATTTGACAAATAAATGGATAAATATAAGTGTTCTAAAGTCATCCAGTTGTGAGCATAAATAAATTATTACAAAAAAGACTTGCTTTTATTGTTGTTTATTCAGTTGGAGAGATGAATCCGTATGTGTATCTAGGAATAAAAGGAAAAACATTATTAAAATTAAGTTAACACAGTTCTGTTCATGGTTATGTTTAATGTTTCAGTTAAAGGTCTTTCACCTTAAAAATCCATCTATTTCCAAGACCCTTATCTGTCTTTTCCAGGGGTCAAGCTAAACTTAAATTTTAAATAGAAGAGATTTCTCCTTTTTGACAGAGTCTATGTATGTGTGCTCTGGTTTTCTTATTTGAAATGTGTCCACTATTTCACAATATGCATATTTGCATTTAACATTGGTTTTATGTAATACTTCAAGTAGAAAATTGTCTGTGTTGTTTGTATATTATAAGCATATTTTGTAAGTGTATGATTGTATCATATTCATCATATGCAGTGTATTCACCCTTGAATGTGTGCATGTTTAGATGGACAGAAATATGCTATGTATTCTAGCCATATGACTTAAAAAGAGCACAGCAGAAACTATACATTGTAATTAATTTTAACTGACAGGAGTACTTAGATTACAGTATTGTAATTACAAATTGGTAAAAATACTTAATCTGCTGCCACTTAAACAACAAATGTAATTTTAGTTAGTTTCTAAAAGTTCACGAGAAAATGGCAGTCTAAAACGTTTCTAAACTAGTTTGAAACAACCCCTATACCTTGCATTTTTATATCACATGCACCTGTATCTTAACACCATAGTGTTCATCCATTCAAACCACAGTTGCCACTGATGTGCAACCTCAACTTTACAATTACATGTTTAAGGAGTTGATTCAAAATTCAGTGTGAATCTTTTGAAATGTAATTTTTTGGTGAAGTTTTGAAAATTAAAAAAATTAAATTGCTTGTTCTAGTGGTAGTTCATTACTTATTTTTACCTATAATAATGTAATGTAGGTACTTCTATCAGTTAGAAATAATTACAATATATAGTTTCTAATGTGCTCATGTGGAGTCATATGGCCAAAATACATTGTGTAAGACCAAGAAGGGCACATAGACCTTAAGTAAGGGACAAACAATTTAATAACATCAAACTTTTGATGTTTAATTTTGCGGTATGTCAGCTGAAAACTCCGCTTCCCCAAAGGAGTAATTTGTCTTTTAAGACATTGAAAAGTATATAAAATGCCAAAAAGACAAACAGACCTCGCACCACAAGTTATTGCAGAAATACAAAGCCTGCATGGCTCTCACTGCCAAAGCAGTCCAAGAACGATATGGAATCAGCTCAACCAGATTATATCAGATATGGAATGCTCTCAAGTATTGCCCAGAAGTAAAATCTGGTATCAATGCAAAAGATATACAACCCATAATTAACAATATTCAGTCAGCGATGGCTGGATTCAATGATGTGGAAGAAAAAATATCATCACTGGACAGAAAATTCATGAAATTGAAGACAATATTTTGATGCCATTAAATAAGCACTTAATGCATGCAATGCTTTCAGCAGTAGCCATACGCTTTACTGTAAAAATCATTGAGTATTTTGAGGAACAACGATGGTCAAAAGGAGGCAAACGGTAGACAAAAGACTTGCTCAGTGGAATCAAGGAAGAAATCCAGGATCAGGCAACTACTAGGATTCTTGTTTTACCATCCAAGCGATGCTGCAGACAGTCTTGAGATCAATAACATCACTAGCTTCCAGCGAGAGGTGCCGGTGGGCTTTCTCTTGCGAGAGGCACTCATAGGTGATCACCTATAGGAATGCACTCGTGTGTGCAAAATAAGTAAAGTCATACTGAATAGAAGGCTCGAACCCAAATCAGTAATAAAAATCTCAAATTCGCATTTTACTACTACTGGAGAAATGAGTTTAGATCATTCCAAATTTATCATGCTTAATTAAGTCACATTCAACTTCTGTTTTTGCATATTTTCATGTCAGATGATAAATATACTGATGAAAAAATATTTTAACTTTATTAAAAGAATAAACTGTTCTTATTTTGCTTCACAACAATCAGACTGACAACTGTTGTATAAAATAGTTATTGCAATCGTGAAAATATTTAAATCGAAAATCAGCAACTGTTTCTATAGAATACAAGTCGGTATTTAATATGTTTGTATGGTGAAATATTGGCTACACCAATTAACTTTTTTACTTGTTTTTTCATTGATCATGTGTGAAATATTGGCTACACCAATTAATTTTCTACTTGTTTTTTCATTGATCATGTGTGAATTTTCAGTTAGAAGTCAATTGATAGTGTACATTTCCACCTTTTTCTTTGAAGGGAATGTTGACACAAAAGTTAATGTTTTACTTTAATCATCAATGCATTGCATTGAAACAAAAGACGGATGTGGAATGGCATGGAATCACCCTCAATATCAATACATTCTTCATTAGCAGTCATTTAATCTTTTACTTAATATACATTTCAAGGTTATATAATCCATCTGGAAATAAAACAGTTTTTGTTTCATTTTTTTTGTTGATGTAAAAAAATCTATTGTTGTTGGAGGCTTTTTTTGATAATTTGAAATATTGTAATAACCAACTACAAAATCTATTCCCTATCATAAAATTGGTAATGTACCATCTCTGTTATCCACTCAGTTAGAAAAATATTTTTTTTCTCACATTGATCTACTACTGTTAACTAGGAAGCCATTAAAAAAGTTACATTTTCAGTTCATCAGTATTTTCAATTTCTATAATTTCATAATAGCATTATTATCTCCTTGTATCTGTTATATGTGATAATTATAAAATCAAACTCCTCACGAGCAATATCATTATCGCTTATTACATTACTAACCATGTCATAAATACTGCTTATTTTCATTATACATGCACCACACGTTGTGATCTCATCATGTTTTAAAACTGTACTGTATACCATTTTTTCCATGAAAGCTTTCGCAACAGACCAAAGTAAAGTTGCACCAAAGCCAGTAAAATCTTGAGGAATAATAAATTGTGTTGCTATTCCTGCAAGTTCTAAATAGCAGTTGCTATAACCATACCACTTGAAGCTGCTGCCACACTAATCTTAACCTGGTATAAAACACTTAGATGTAAAATAAAACTGTTAGATTTTTTACCCCCCCCCCCCAAAAAAAAAGGGGGCTGTTCCAGCCTCCCACAGTCAAGGTGGGTGGGCTGCTATACTATTAGGGAACCTTTAAAGTGATGTCATGCTCCAGCCACTACCGCCTCAGGTGCTGGTGGCTCAAGAGGGTTGGCTGGTCAAAATTTTCTTCAGCATTGAATGCCTTTGATCAGCACACATGTACATTACTCAGTCCCATTCAATTAAAGTCAATAACCTTCTTTACTACCTTTCTCTATTGATCGATGGAGAACAACCAGGTCAGCCCGCATGAGATTTCAACATAGGTGAAATTGATGGGAAATAATGCTTCTAATGATGGCTTTACATGAGTGTTACATGTTGTCAGTAGTATTCTCATTTAAAGTTTATGGGGATTATGTGCTGTTATTCATGTATTTTATTTTGTGGAATGATTAATCCACCACTATTGATTGATGGAGAAAGACAAGGTCATCTTGCGACTTGCCACAATTTCATGTCAAGTAGCGAGAAATTAGGAGTAGTAGCTTGAGTGTTTGTTTCTTTTTCGTTGTAAAAATATGTTTGTTCTTTAAGTATGTTTGGTTCATTAGGAAAAGAATAAAGGGTCTTACATTACATTAATTAAGATCCTTGATGTGTCGTCCATATTGGTGACATGGGGATGCTCTTATTATATGTGTGAGATATCGGTCGAAAGTTTGGCCTATTTAATCTCTTTATAGTGAGTTTTGTGACTGAAACACATCTGCGCAGTTGTTTACATCACCTAATGTTTACATATATTTGACAATCATTAACGCCTGGCAACTTTACCGCAGTATAAAGCCAGATTATAAATGATGCCTCCAAAACACTGCACCTTTAATATAATTTTTCCTCAACTATAAATAAAATGTCCATTTAAAGGTTTACCATTTTTAACATCAGCAATGTGAAATGTATATGGGCTGCTTTGTTATTAATGCATTTTTGCCATTAACAGTATATACAATTATGACGTTAGTTTTTATTTGACTTGGATATTTGGTAGTGACAAATAAAGATGCCACTAACACTGGAAATGCACAACGTGGTGCTGATGACAAAAAGCATACAGGAAGATGGCTATTGCATGTGAGGCTGCCAGTGTTCTTTAGGATGCACTTGCGCAAGCACAAATAAATACATGTTGAGAAAGCTGCAGTGTTCATCCCAGAATATACTCTAGAGAGTTGTGCAAATGTTCTAATGACAAAAGCATACTAATTTGTTGCAGGGTGAGTGGGGGTGCCGCAGAACAGCACATCAAAGTGAAAACAATGCATCATATGGTAGGGGTGTGCTGGGAATAGGCCTGTATACTCTATGTTCAATAATTGAGTATGAGAGCAAAAAAGTTGTTCTCCCAGTAGATGTAGTGGCCCTATTGTTTCATTTGTTTCTGCTGTTCCTGTCATTCCTGCTTTTTCTGTCATTTCAATGGTTTCCACAGACCAAACACAACACAAGCGCATATATGTATAGAATTTTCAGCAAGACATTTCATCATTTATTCATGTGCTTCTGTTTTTCCTTTGGCTATCGGCTTTTTTTGCCACCTCCTCGATGACAAACGAAGTGTATGCCTTGTTTGATTCAGCCCGTATTTCGTTTTTCACGACCGTATATTTGTTAACTTCATTGAGGATGAACTTAAACTATTGCTCTGAGACGGCATTGTTATAGAGCGCCTTAGATATGTGGTTGGATATTGTGTTGAGTTTTGTCTCGGTGAGGACGCGGATTACATCATGCTTTTTATCCTTCAGGGAGAGCTGCCATGTAATTAAATGTCTGGCAATGGAAACAATAATGCAGCCCAACGCTGTGATCTCAAGGGCAAATGTGACGGGGGCACTAATGATTGTTGACAATAGGCCATTCCTTGACACACCTGTACCCATAGACACAGACGTAAGTGCGATGTCGATGCTATCAAACGCGTTCACCACGCACCTGTACTTTTTGTACAGAGTTCACCGCTGTTCGGCCTCAGCCTTTAAGGAAGTTTCAGTCTCTTAGATCTATTTTTAGGCGAATTTTTTTTGGATCGTGGAGTTTTGGGCATAGGGACATTATAGCGCCTATGAAGAGTGTAGTATGACAGTTTAATTGATTTGGGATTGTGGTGGTGGGGTTATTTGTCACGCGGGCACGCATCTCCAATCTATTGCCGTGGTGTACTGGCAAGACGGTGAAGTAGTGAAAAAAAAGCCAGTTTCCTTAATGTTGTTAGATCCAGAAATGGCACAGTCTTCAGCCGCTAACACGCTCGCCAAGAGTCGCAACATGCGCGCCTCCTGTTTGCAGGGCTTGTCATTGTGTTTATTTTACTGATCACCGTAATGCGGCAGAACATATTTTTTTCAAAGATCAAACTTTTCTTTTTCTGCCGTTGAACCGAGTGATAGAGGGCGTTACATACTCCGAAGGTAAGGTATTGCCAACGAGGTTTTTGTCAAAGGCTCTTCGCCAAATACCATGGCGGCATTGTAGTAGCAATGCAACCCGGGAGCCTGTGAGGGCAGTACTTTTGGGCTGACCGCAGGTTGGCTTAGGCTTATTTGTGTGCCCCCAGTGCTCAATGTCTGTTTGCTTTTCATCCTCGTTCCATCCCAAAGTGAACAGGGGGTATTAATGTATTAACCTTTTCGTGGCGAAGATATTCTTTCACCAAGGGGTTGCATTTCCTGTCGATATCAGCCTGGGCAAGTTTTGCGAGCCCGCCACCCCCCCCCCCCCCAAAAAAAAAAAAACAAACTCTGTCGTCATTCTCTAATGCGGGATTGTTAGGCCTCACCAATGATTCATGTTACCCAGTCTATGTCTGGTTGATTACCCTTGGACGTATTTTACCTTTACAGTGATTTCTAATTGCTGCTCAAAAGCAGGCTAAAGATTGTTACATCGGCTCTGCGTTGACGTGGAGATCCTCACACCAAATGATGTCTCCGCGGAAAGCAATGACACAAAGCTCGATCCATGCCTTTTGTGTGAGACGTTAGCCGGAAGGGCAGTAGTACCATTATGTGCCACTAAGGCTACGTTTACAATAGGCCTCTAGTCACGTCCTGCGTTCGTTTTCTAGATTTGTGATTCAATTGTGTATTTCCTGGCTCATCCTTTCTCTTTCCTCTTGAACGAGACTTGTATCATTTTCCACTAGGGTCAGCTTTTCATTTTCTATGTCGATGTTGTTATCGGGCTCTGTAATCTTCGAGAGGTTATTTATAAGCTCGCCACGCGTCCTTTGAAGCGCCGCGTTGAGACCAAAGATCTCTCGCATTGGGAAACTGTTAGGTCCCTGTGCTGTAGCTTCTTTGAGCGCAGCGTCCTCGGATCCTAACACTACGATCAGATCGGGGTCTGACAATGTGTCAACTGCTGTCACTTTTCGAGCTGTAGAGTTTTTCTGTGTTGCGGGTGACAGCTGTTCCTGTTTGAGGCCTATCTCTGGGGCGAAATTAAAATTTACTTGCCTTTGTAGTGTAGATATGGATAGAATTTACGTGCGGTGTTTTCGTGCCTTTACTTAATCCATTTGCTACCCCACTTACTGCAAGGGTGGCGTCCTTCTTTGTCTTAAACATTAGATTGACTTCGTGCTTTATAGAAGTTCCCTTCTTTTACGATACGCATCTAAATCGGCTAGGCGTCGTTCAAGTTTCCTTGTAGATACAACATCTTCTTGCTTCAACCCTTCTGGCACCTCGCTGCCGCCAGCACAAGAAAGCGTTTCCGTTTGCAGTTTTTCTTTCTCATTTACTCCAGTGGTTAATGTGGTTTTATCTTCGTCGGGCTGATAGGCCTTACGAGGACCAAACTCCTCCATCTCAAAGTCAAACTTAACTTCAGCCATTGTGATGTAGCATGTACGCTTATTGAAGAGAAGGCACGTGAACTCCAATAACACCGCAGCTGAACAGCAAGATTTCTGAATACGGAGACAAAAACTCTACCCATTTCTAGGGCAAAGAGCTTGCCATCATCTAGGGTGCCGACCTTTAGGGCGTTTACAAAGACCTTCGGATAAATGAAATAAGTAGGACCAGTGCGGTCTACCAGGGCATACAGAACACGAACACTGCCGATATACGTTTAAGCGCTGGCAATGACGGTGCCGCAACCCTGCCCGACGCGTTTATCACTGCCTCGTTTGGCTTCTTCGTGTCGTTCGACTTCGAGCTGCTGAATGATCACATGCCATTCTACCAGTCGGACCTTTCAGACCGTATCACCTTTGAGTTTTGGCGAGGTGAGCCGCAGCACTAACAACATGACGAGCTGCACAATCAGCGGCATCTCGTTGGAGTTCGACGTGGTGACCCACCCAGATCTCGCACTCATGATCAGAAATCAGTACATGGGAAAAGTGGCTATATTGTACACCAGAGTGCTGCACCACCGCAGGGCGGTTCTAAACAAGAACGATAGTGTGTGGAATATCAACTTAAACATTCCCGCAAAAAGTATGAAGGCGATAGTCAAACTCTTCGAGGACGTGACGCAAGGCGATACTGAGCATTTTACGACTCCTTATCAACAAAGAGTCGCCGACAATTGAGATTGTCCCAAACCAGATATATGCACATGGGATGGTACAATACTAGCAGTGGGAAGAGAATGTAAATATAATGGCAAGGGAATCTATCAAGGACCAAGAGCTGCCGTCAATAGATATAGGTGAATTTTACCAAATAAGTTTGCTTTTATCATCGAGATGTGGTCCACAGAAGGCTAAACTCTCCACGGCTCAGGAAGCACATTGAAAACGCGAGCGAAGAAAGAATGCTGTAAATAAAAAATTAAAAAATTAAAAAAACGCGTAGATATACATCATGATGGACGCGCGCAGCACAACATACAAAAGGGCCAGTTTGTGTCAGCCATGTAGTAACAGCGTTTGGTAAAAAAGCGCTTGCGCGTTATTTTTTTCTTTTTAATAACTTACAGTCACACTGTCAATGATTGATGGCCGTCATGGCTGTGGTAAGAGCTTGTGAAACTTCTCGAATCTGCATTTAAGGGCCACTTCGATTACATTATCATTATCTGCAATACTATACGCCTCAACAATGCATACTATAGGGCGTAGTATAACAATAGGAATTTTAGATTTCGGTAGCTAATATAGGTCAACGCCTTCTATACCACACCACTTTACTAATTTTCCCCGCGCGTCCCAGGCGAGTGTATGCCGTTTGACTAACATTTGGGCAGTAAAAAATAGTTACTGCTGGCGTGAAAGATTTTGCATAGAAAAATCGGCTAGCGTAAAACGATTCTAATTTTTGGAAATATAATTACTACACCCTTTGGTCATTCAAGCAATTTTGTGAAGCAAAATTTTTCGTAGTCAGGCCAATGCAGTACTGGGCAGATCTATACACTGGCAAACAGTTACTCGATTTTTACTGCCTGTAACTCAATTACCTGTTTTAGGTCATTAAAGCCTCGGTTTCGTATATGTGCGCGAAAACGTCGTTGGTTTTCTATTTCCACCAGCACCATTTCGAACTCACCCATACTAATTTTTTATCTTCGATAGGCATCGAGTTGAGTTTACTGATCGTACTGAGACTACTTTGTGCCGCCGCGACAAGTTCTGAATAGTTCTGAAATTATTTTACCAGCACAGCTCGAGACACCCGTTGCTAATGATATAGCTCCGACAACACTTCCGATTGGTGTACCTCTGATGGTTGCCGTGGTCACAATTCCAGCAAGACCAATGGCAACAGTTGTTGCGGCGGCGAGTCCACAAACAGCATTAACGACCATACACACGCGTTTGTATTTCACAAGTAGCGCGGTTCTCTTGGCGATTTCATCTCGCAGCTGTTGTTCTGCTTCGATTATTTTTTCGCGTCGGTAACATTGAGGGTCCATGATAATTGCTCGACAGGCTGGCCTTCTTCAGGTGCAAAACGCATACGCACTTCTAACCAATTATTCTTTTTTACTGCTACAACTGTAATACAATCACAGAAAATTTCTTTCGCGGGAATATTTAAATTTCCGGCGATTGTGCGTTCTTGGGGCCTGGCATTACCTTCCTGTAAAACCATACTGATTACGCCATTGAATAGTTTCTGAAACGACCATTCCCGTCTTCGCCCTAAACGTGTTACACGGACAAGTGCGTCCATGTTGAATAACACTCGAGATTTTTTCTCTTCTTAGTTGAGTCACTGTTGGTGCAACAAAATCAACGGAGAATGCAGCTGGGGTGGATTTGTCGGTGAACTCCACTTCATCGTTGTAGAAACAATCCCTGGGTGTTTTCATGCCAAGTTGTGCAGTCAACGACCGGGTGTTTTCGCGTGCTAATGCAATGATTCCAAGCTGGCTTTGAGTTGATATTGGTACATTGGGGTAGTACCAACTGTTGATTTCTATTTGGCCCTTAACAAAATTATATTTGAGTATATACGAAGGGTTTGTTAACACCGTTACACGCAGATATGCACCGACAAGTGGAATAAAATCACTATCAATGTTGGCATCACTGGCTAGCCGATCAAACACTCCGTGAGCAAATTCCGCAACCTCTTCACCACAATAAGAATCTATCACTTATATGTAATGGTAAATTTAATATTAAACACAAACGCCAAAGTTGGTTAAGTTTCCGTCCGAATAAACGTTGATTCCTTCAAACTGAATTTCGTCTCCAGCGACTAATGATACTGGTACTGCAAATGTAAAAAGTTCTGCAACAACAATATCCCGTCTGTCAATACGTGAGATTGGTGACATCAAACCAAGATGATCCCGATCATTTATCAGTATTATCCTTCTACCCCACCAGCCTTTAATTCTGGTTAAGATAAACAAGTATGATCCGGACTCGCGCACCTTTAAGATATGAGGTTTAGGTTAATTAAAACCATTTTCAAGAGAATTAGAAAACACGTCGACCATTTGCTAAGGTTAATAAGTTAACGTTTTCCTCTCTTTCCTTGGTTAATATTCCTTGAATTTGTCTCCATGAAATTACTACGCGTGCTGGCGATGGCACCTCAGCGATCTTTACATATATGTATTGTTTTATCGCAGCATCAATATCGTCGATTGGCTCTTGCATCAGTTGATTTCGGTTTCGATTCATGGTAAGGTCTTCATTTATTTCATGATCAGATTTTTTTAACTTTCGATTGCGTATTTGTGTCGACATAGTCTTTGATAAAGGCAATCGACATACCAGAGTCTCTTACTCCTCCGCTTTCGTTGATTTCGGCCATGTTTTTCGCGACGGCGCCTCGCGGTTTCATAACAACATATTTAATGTCCATGTTAGACGGTTTAAGTTTTCCAGTTTGATCTTGGAAAATCACAAGCTCGCCCGGGTCGACGTCAACAACAACCCGGCTGGTAAACTCAGTCAAATCCGTTTTGTTGGCAAACCTGCTCAGATCCACGTCAGTGACGCGTCGGATTGAGTAGTGTCCGTAAATATTAATAGGCATTTCGTATACTATTAAGCGTACTTTCTAAGTGACAAGGTAAAATCAACAAGCGCGCGTGGTTTTGGTGAACGCTCGACTGCAATCAACGCTTTAGCAACAAGATGTCCACATACTGGCCCGTCCAGCCGAGTTTGCAATGGCAGAGTCGAATAACAGTGGTTGTCGTCAACCGTCTCGGGTTAAATAATCAACAACTTCAAACGGCCGTGCAAGCCCGTATGAGTCAAAATACAAACGATGTCGAGGTGTTACCACTTATGCGATCCAATGAGTTCCAGGTCTTGTTGGTGAATCCAGGCTCACAATCCCGGTTTCCCTTGGGCGTGGTCTCATTGATGCAAGTTCATCCCCCATAAAGACACATTGGAAATGCTTGCCTAACTTTGCCATAGTGAGTAAATCAAGATTGGTTAACGGCGAGACTTTCTGCGAGTCGTACCTGGTAGTCGAAGATCTCTGCCTGAGGGTATTCTGCGAGTCGTTCCTGGTAGTCGAAAACCATTTTTTTTATTCGTTTACGAGACGAAAAATCATAGATTTTTCAACCGATTGCCTTTTTCTGAGCCATCCCGGATGCAGTTCCGACGGCCCCTAACGCAGCTGCTTTTGCAACCGCAGGAGCCGCAGCCGCTAACAACGCTGGAATGGCTGCGATTAATGGAAATATTCCACCAGTCTTTTGCACTTGCGTCACCTCTGACTTTGACAACTTTAGTGTCACTGAGATGTTCTTTTGTTTGGCCGCATTAAGCTGACTAAGTTGTATTTGGGTCAAACACACGGGGATAATTCCAGTTAACTTTGTCTGAGAAAACCTCAATGTGACTCCGCAATCATTCCGCATTGCGCTCTTTTATTTTCGCAACCAGCTTTGGGCTAAGGCCAACTTTAACTTCGTGATAGGACATTATTATTTGAAAACGTAACAGGTTAAATTACTATTTTATTTTCCACAGGCGCGTCAATGACCCTCATTGAGCCACCTGCGCCTTCCTACAACAGCATTTTATCAGAGAGAATTACAGCAATGCATCTGTAACCACCGTCAGGGACCTGAGTTACACGTGGATGAAAGTGTATGTCGACCACAGACTGCCTGTACGAGTCCAAGTGTTCCAACGAAAAGTGATAAATCGGGTATAAGTATGAAAGTCATGCTGGGAAATCTGCACACCAGTGTCAACGTTTTGATTCCGACCCATGAACGACCACAGCTTCTGATATGCACATGCGACATAATTGTGGGTAAAATCAAGTAAAACTTCTTCACTCCTAATCGGTCAAATGTCATTTGATTCATATGCTGTCCACTGCGCGTCCGAGCTATACTTCGAAACGCTATGAATACATGTCTTGGTGCGCTGACACCTTGTTGGGTAGTTATTTTCCGTGATAACTGCTGAACGTTGCCTTCATACGAGTCTTTGGTAAGCGTGTGAAATGACAGCGGTGATGCGCTTCCAGAACTCATAAACGACAATAAACGCGTTTCTGCAACCAACGAAGGGATTATTACAGGCATCCACAATGCCAATTTTGACAACACAATTTTGACATTAGCAAGGCCGCTGTTAGGCTTTCGGTATAATGTGACTGTGTGTTTTGGCTCCAAAAATAGCCTTGCGAACATCTCTGCAAAACCCAAAATCCACAGCACGTCGTGTTGTAAATTGTACATGCTCAGCATGGTTGTTTGCATCCTTTTGAAACATCATAGACTGGTCAGCAGACCTCGCGTAATCGTCGCTGTATCTGGCGAGTCCGAGAATAATCGTGGCAATGTCAACTTTGTTCAAACATGCTTTGATTTCCTTTCCGTCTATGAGACATCGTACGCTGCTAAACAACGCCAGGATACCGTTGTTGACAAATTCAATCTTGGTACCGGCGGCGTAATTGGTACCGGCGTCGTCATTTTGTAAAAGTGTTCCATCGAGTTCAAAGAAAGCTTCACACGTGAAAAAGTACCGAGACGTTTAATTCTATTCGATCACATTGATTAGATTTCTTAGGCGGGTAAGTATTAATACTGATAATCTCGGACGCTTCGATCTATCTTCATAGGCGCGTCCATATCAAACGCGGGATCGGATACTTGTTCAAAGTTTGCCATTGTTTATACACTATCAGTTTCGTCTAATACCTTTTTGTTGTCCACGCTTAGTCCACAACCGTAATCCGCTTCCTATTACCGCATTTGCAATCATCGAATCGGTTAGACTTTGCTCAGCAGCTTCACTGATGATTTTACTAACAGGCACGGGCATTGTTTCTGTTGATGGAAGTATAATCGCCTTTGGTTCTACCCGCGGTGCTCGAGTCACTAATTGACGTGGTCGATCTCAAATCGATTGAACCGCTCGCGATCTCAAATCGATTGAACCGCTTGCAACCTCAGATTTTTCTACCGATTAGCAGCAACGTTTTTAATGCAGCATGACTTAAATAAGTCTGGAATCCGCCTCCGAAAGCAGTTCATACTAGCTACGGGTGCAGGTAAATTTACGATTGCAATATGTTCCTTATCTGCTGAGGAACTAAAAGATTAGCAGGACTAGCACCCGGTCTGAGACTGGGCTTTTGCAAAAATTTTGTTTCGCGTGCATTTGACCTCACCTGATAAAATCATATTAATGTTGCTAATAACCGCCTTTCATATACTACCATATTTTCATTCCAGAATTGAACAGACGATATAGTATAAACAACGTATCTGAATGCTATCTTGTAAAATTTGGTGAAAGCACATCAGATGAAACAGAAGTCAGCAGAATGGTACTCGATTATGCCAACCACAGCAGGTGGCTCTGAGTTGGCTACAGTTCTTGGCATCTGCCCATTTGCATCGCCAGAAGACGTAGCCGGAAAAAGGCTTGCCAAGCAGAAAGAGTACGTAATCTTGACTTGCATTTGGGGAACGTTATTTGAGCCCGTAATCAGAAATTATATCGAGATCACTACAGGCGAGAAAGTTATAGGCAACGACATCTGCATTAGAAATATAGACGGCTTCAGAGACAGTCCGGACGGCTAAATAGTAGACGGCAATACAATTTCGTTTCTGGAATTCAAGTGTCCCTTTGTAAGAGATGTGTGCAAGCTGCCTGCTATCCGGCCTTGAGGTTCTGTCATAGCATCATAGGTCTTCTTGTCGACACGATTTTTCGAAAGTGTTCACTAAGCCAACTTGGATTCTATCCGGAATATGACAAAACAATTCACAACAGAGACTACGGCAGATCTAAGAAGGATCCAATTGCGATAGGCATCATATGATTCTTTGGTGACTACGATGATTTTACTGACCTATGCAAATCTACCGAAGCAGCATTATCATTGTTCCTGAAGAAAGAGCTGCATAAAGAAAACAGTTACGTTATTACAAGCATTCATGACCAGCCTGATTGTATTTCTGACGCGATTGATGATATGACCTGAAGTATCCTGAGGGAAACCTAGTTGCCGTCGTGCCTTGGAAATTAAAAAATATGTACCTACAGTTATATTGCTCGCGTGACAGGTTATGACAAAACAATCAGAGCGCCATATCAATATTGCGACAAATTGTAATTGAATTAGAAACAAGTAAACCATAGTAATATAATCTACAACTTAGTCTCAGAACGAATAATGGCAGCGTACGAGCGTGCATACAACGCTAAAGTGAAATTGCCCATAGGCAGAAATATAGAAGCTGTCTGTTAGATGGTTCAAGAAATTAGGTCGTTGAATGCCGCATATAAATTTGTTAAGGACGCGCTTAAAATAATTGATCAGATGTCAATGGAACATCTTGATCACTTTAATTTTTTGGCTGATATTGCTATTGAGCTAGAAAGATCAAGACGCATACTAGGAGAAGAATACAACAAGCTAGGCAGTTAGAAATCTTTGTACGATTTTGTAAAGACCAGTATCGACGGAACTAAGCTTTAATTTAGTCAACATTTATTTTTCACCATAGTTTAGGAAACCATCATTGATTTAATCCACAGTGCTAACGCTTTTATTTTGAAAGCTGCGGTGCTGATATTTTGTTTTCAAATATTTTGTAGTATTTGCTAACGCATATTGGACTTAGCTCGACAACCATGTTGTCTACAATCCTCAATTCTTTCACCAAGTCCACCATATTGCATTTAGCACCACGCAATCAAGTCCTAATCTGATTTATAATTTTTGTTTACGTGATGTAAGCGAATTTGCACATAGCTTATTTTTGTTTTGAACTCCTGGCTCAAATTTCTTTAAACCGGCTTGTGCTGCAATTCCAGCACCAGAAATAATTAGAAAAAAGGATTTAAAAATGCGCCATTACCGGCATCACCTGCAGTGCTTATTACCAGCGGAATTGCTGACAACAAAAACAACAGACGCTTGTAATATCGGTAAGACCGCTTGAAACAATAAGCCCGTTTGTGATAATTGCAGTAGTGTGAAATACGTTCTCTGCGCTTTTCTTTTTCAAGGTGCCTGCGGATATGATTGAATTCTATAATATCTCGCATAGTATATAATATTGTTTTTACATTTCATGTTACGGCTTTTCTGCTTCAGGCTTTTTTTTTTATCAGGCAGTGCCATCACTTCAATAATCGTTTCTACGTCATCATAATTCAAACCAAGCTCTTTGTAAACATACTACTTGTTGATTTTTTTTTATGAAGTCTTTATTGCTTTCTAATTTTTTTTGCGAGATTTGATCGTAAGTGCATACATAGGCAGCATCGTGGTCTTTTTGTATCTTTTTCGCTATCTTTTTTGCGTTTTATTCTTCTGGTTATAATTACTGGTTCTAAGTTATCCATACTCAACTCGTTTAGTATGTTTTTAAAGAGCACTCCTATATTTCTAGCAGAGCTGGCCGATTCCTTGTCATTGCAGAACTTTTTTAGTTTGTCATATTTGTCCAGCTCGTTCCGCAAATGTCGCGCTCTCATATGAGTTTCCGAAAAAAGATTGAGCATCTGATCATCTACTTTTACACCTTCTTGATTCGCCATAAACTTTTTATACAGTTGTTTGTGTTCACCAATTTTGTCATAATACGTCTTAACTCTCGCGTCATCAAAAGCCATGCCATCGTGTTTTTCTTCAAACAACAGCGTGTTAAATTCTCGTGCGATTCTTGAGATTTCTGTCATTATATATGTTGTTTACGTAAGATAATCTAGCGTACAAATCTGAAATTAAGTCAGACCGGGATTGGTTGGCATCGCAGAAATGTAATACAATCTGTAGAGGCGATACTTTGTCGTACCAAGGCTTGCAATATCAAACGTAGATAGAGCCGGTCCTAGCGTTGCAGTGCTCGTATAAAGCACAGTTCATTTAGCGTTGTCATTGGATGCTTCTAGGCGCCAGCTGTTGATGTAGTCGGTTGCAAGTATTCTGCCTCTAAGCTGAAAGCGCCAAAATGGTAACTGCTACTGGGCAATTAATTTTAATCCAGAATTTAATGTCAACGGCAGCCATAGCCCATTCGTTGCCCGGTGAAATGGCGGCTTTGTTGCCAGCAAAAGCAGAATAAGCTTAATACGTTGCTGAATATTCCGATGATGCAGAGGCTACAAATCCGTTGCGATTATCAGAATTGGGCAACAGCGATAAGCCCAATCGTATTTTTTATCCTCTTGGAATCCACATACAGGTTAGTTGTCGCATCTGCATCATCAGTTGGTACGCCCACATCTTTGATCTGAGCAAAATTTGCATTGACTCTGGCGCCAGTAACTTCAAACATAACTGAGTTTACATGGTCGGTAATTCTCAAACCTTCTGGCGCTTGAATGATGATTAGACTATAAGATGCCGCAGATGATATTTGACCAAAATCCGCCTTGTGGGGGAACCAAAAGCAAAACACAGTAATTTACTCACTGGCAGACTAGTAGCCATTCCAGTAAATCTGTTTATTGTAGCTGGTGCGCTAACCAAAATGTCATCACTTGAACCAAACTTTGTATCCGCATATAATTTAGTTCCACCAGCTAGCGGCAAAACATATGGTGCGGACACTAACATTTCATTGCCAAGGATTACCGATACCAAGTTTGGCCCTACTAAAAGTAAGCGTCCTCGAGGAAAATTTGTATTGGCATCTGTTAGCAACACCTAGCATTTGCATACTTATCTACATACTGTTTATTAGCCGCATCTGAGTTATCTGCTGGTGTAGCCACATTTATAATATTTTGGGAAGACATGTTTAGCGGTCCAGACATAGTATCACCAGTCTGTAGCAAGTGCTTGTTAAGTTATACATCAGAAATGGCTGTTGTTGTGCTCGATTCACCACCACCAATGACGGTACCAAAAGCTTTATAATGAATCATTATATATAATCTGCTTAGAAAAAATACGCATCATTAACTTTGACACAAAAGACATCAAAAAGTCTAGGCACCATTTTTTCCCGATTGCCATTACATGATCGTTGGCTCAAATGGTCGCGGAAAAACAAATTTACTTTTAAATATGTTGGTTAACAATGGACTTAATTATGACAAAGTAGCCATTTACACTTTAAATCCAGGCGAAGATAAATAAAGGACAATTAGCGACGTTGACGAGGCTGTTGTCAGTTCAACTGATGGCAACACAAAGTTTACAATATTAGAGCCTGAAGAGATAACACCCGTAGAAGAACATGATGGTGAAAAAGATTCTGTCATAGTATTTGACGACATAAAAATTGATCTCGACAATATGAATACAATCAAAGAGTATTTTTCGCTGTCACACAACAAGCGCTGCAATTCAGTATACTTATCAATTTACTATGGCGTTCCAAAATATATTCGCCGCAACACAGGCTGCTTTGTTTTTTTTCTGGCCTAGACAACCGCGACATAGATTATATTGCGCGTGATCATTGTCGAGGAATAGACGCCGCTACATTTAAGCAGAGCTATCACGATGCTATAGGAGGCAACAAGCATTATTTCAGAGGTCCCTGAAATGTATAGTCATGGTTTTGACGAATTTTATTTGGCAGATATAGTTTGACATAGAATGGTGTGTTGCTAATTTTGTACAAACATTTGTCCGAGTAGAGGAGGCAAACAATAAGGCTGATGTTATGAGAGAGTACGTGGCGCAGCAGCAGCAATTGCGCGGTCGTGTTTTTGCAGAAAAGATAGACGAACAAGAATTTCAGCGCGACGTAGCCCAAAAATTACTCCAGCCCGTAACAGCAGCCATAACTGAAGTAGCGTCTACACACGATAAAAAGCAATGCAAGTAGATTAAGGACCAAAAATTTACCGATGCTGTCTTAGCAAAGGTATTGCTGGGGTTAAATACCAAGCAGAAACAACAGAAACAGATTTCAGAGTGACAGCTTAGGGAACTACAAAAACTAACAGCAGATGAACATGAAGAAGTATTTGAGGAGGCGACAGATGGGCCTGCTGGATAAGAAGAAGAGTTAGATGAAGAACAAGTTGCTGATTGGGTCAGAGGTCTTTCCGAAAAAGAATACACTTGTTGAGAACACAACTGAAAAGGCTCAAAAGCTTCTGCAAGCATCAAAGATAACCAAGAAAGAGCTTGGGACTTGAGAAAATTAAGAAAGGATCTTGCCGACGCAAGCTTACTTTTTAACACGAAAGCTGGAAAAACTAACAAGACACTACGAGAGATTGTTAGTAAAGGTAAGCTGGTGCAGTTCGAGAAAAGTATGGCCAGATTTTCTATTAAAAAAATCCAAAGCAGGTACCGGCATCAAATACTACAAAAATTCATCGGAGCTTGTCCCACGTTTGAAGATGCTAGCGGCCGGTAAGCAAGCGGGAAATACCGGCATGAAAGTCGATAACGAGATCACTGAAATACTAGATCACTTACAGCACGCCCATAGAACTATCTCAGGAAACGCTCTACGAAATCGCGCTAATTTCTGCAGAGATCTAGAATTCGTTTCATAATGTTACGGCAGCCAACAATAAATTTAGGTATTTTACTTAGGCCAATGACGCAGGAACATTACTAACGCATACAATGGTGTTAACATAGCGGTGAAATAAAAAGAACGATGGCAGATCGCAGTCATATTGGCGACAACATAATTATCGAGTCGAACAATTTTACGCTCACGACACGCTTGAAACTTAAGGCTGGCTATCAAGCTGATTTTACAATATACAACAGCCTGAGACATTTGCTAGGATTCAGACCACAAATCTTACAGCAAGATGGCGTCCGTGATGGTGATTTTCCAGTTAACATTAGCGACGTAAACAGCTTGTTGATAAATTGTTCTACGGCCGAAGGGTCATTTGACGCGCGGGGTGGCCACAGCCACGTTATTTATAGCTTCAGCCCTAATTCACCACCAGGATCACTTAGTACAACCAAACCTTTGCCATTTATTTACTATTCAATCAGTAACGTCTACAGCATACCAGAAATTGCCATGTCAAATGCAGATTAATCCGGAAACAACGTAAACTTAAATAACGAGAGCGTAACATTTTATTCGCATCTGCGCGCACAAAACAAAAGTATGTAGTTGAATTGTCGGCTTCATTATAATGTAGCCGACACGAATTAAGCGCAAAAAGAACATTGGCGGATTTTTTGGAACAGTTTGGCAGGATAGCTGCCGTGGTAACTGACATAGCCAAATAAATTGCTCCTGTAACATCTAGCTTTGCAAAGGGCGCTACAACAACGACAGGGAGTGTTGCAGGAAAGCAAATCGCAGAAAACTTTTCCCTGGCGCAAGTCAAAGAGGCCATAAAAGAAATCGCGCCAACAAAGGAAGTTGAGTGCGTGATGAATTCAACAGCCAAACAAATATTATCAAAGAGCGGCCAAGAAATTATGGGAGCTCTCGATGTAAAGTTAGCGCCGCCTGCCTCATCACGAAACCTATCGAATATTATGATGGGGGCTGGCCTAAATGATGGGGGCTGGCCTAAAGAAAATTTGCGTGTAACCTGCAGGTATTATCAATCTGTCGAGATTCACTCCTGAATATTTCAAGCTCTCTGACGGGTCTCCTGTTGACGATTCTACTACATAATACGAATACGTGGAGTACCTGGACAAGGACTCACATCAGATGAACAAAGTCGGAACAAGAATTATTGACAAGCGGGATGAAGACGTTTACTTGCTGCCTCATAGTGTTTTTCTTGAGGTCGGAAGATATTTGTAAACAACTGGTGCTCCATCAGCTAATTTTTCAGCCAACATAAAGTGGCTTTGGTAAACAACGGCTCGAGGTTATTTAAGACTGTGCGATATCAACTAAATAACCAGACAGTAGAGGACATTAGCAGCTATCTACCTGCCACCAGCACAATTATGAATCTTATTTCGATGGGTAACGACCACAGCTGAAGCTCGGCGACAAATATATTTTTGGTACAAGGACACGAGCAATGCAGCAGTCAGCATTAAATTTAAACAAGGTGTTGACCTGATTGCTGATGCAGTTGCTGCTGGTAATACTGGTGCTATCAGAGCAGCCGTTCGCGGTGTATTTGTTGCCCCAGAAAATCCTGAATACAATATAGTCGTTGCCATAAGACGCGCTTTGACAGATGGCAACAATGAAATCGGCATGATGCTGCCTCTGAGTTCTATCTTTGGTTTTTGCGGCGACATAGACACAGCATTCCGAGGCGTTACGCACACGTTGGTCCTGGAGCGAGCGGATTCTATCATCTATATGCACAGTCCAGCTGCTGTGGATGACGGACAATTTGTTCTTACTAAGCTATCGTTCTGGATGCCAAAAATAACTCCTTCCATCTATCACACACTGGAATTAGAAAACCCGGTTTCTAGATTCAGCAAGAAACTTTACTTTGAGCAAATGCGCGTTTACAAAAGTATCACGCACCTGCCCGCGCAGCTATGAGTAAACTTGAGAACAGTCACGTTGCATTGCAGCGAATTGCCAAGACACGTGTTCGTTGCTTTTCAACTTGCAACGCGTTATGCTGACAAGGAAACAAGCAGCCAGATATTTGACAATATGGGACTGAACCGCATAGCTGTCAGAGTCAACAGCAGACAATATTCCGAACGTGACGTTGAGTGTAATTTTACAGTAGTGAGAACTTATTTCATGCTGCAGGAGGCCGTACAGAAATATCAGGACGTATATACAGGAACACAAATAACACCAGAGGAATTAGCGAACTTGTATCCTATTTTTCACTTCGATGTTTCCAAGCACACGGAACGAACAAACGATTTTTTTGGCAGATATCGAGTTAAGTGGACAATAGCACCAGCTGTAGCCGCAACTTATCATGCCCATGCTGTAGTTACCGCAGACAGATTTTTGACACTTGATGCTCTTAGCGGCAAGATGATTGTGATCGCTTAGCTCTACATTGGCTGCGGCCTACGTTAGATTTTATCAAAAGAATATCATGTAATGAGTTATATCTGAGTAAACGTTATTTTGACACCAGCGCAACTGCAGTCAATTCTGGCGGCACATAAAAATAACTCTGGCGTGTCAGTAAAAATTAATAGCAGCCAACTGCGCCATGGACAGCACGTTTTGGCACTAAAAAGAAAAAAAAGCAGCATTTTAAATATAACATAGCTAGGATCACTGGCAAAAGCCTGAGGCTGAGGTTATCAGCAAAACAAAATATATCGTATGGGCTGTGCTTTTCCAACCATTCTACCATTGCTTGTGGCATGGGGTCCAACAATTTTGTCGGCACTTGGTTCGCTTGGAAACGCAGTGGCCTCTGGGTGATATCAGGCGCTAAGGAAAAAGAAGTAAGCGGCAGAGGACTACGACGCAGAAAACAAGTTATTTTTGCGTAGAATTTGTCTAAACACTCTACATAGAAATGTATCAGGAAGTTAGTCTCTCTCTCTCTCTCTCTCTCTCTCTCTCTCTCTCTCTCTCTCTCTCTCTCTCTCTCTCTCTCTCTCTCTCTCTCTCTCTCTCTGAAGCTCAACGTATAAAAAAATTACGATGGCAGCTTCTAGAGGCAGCTCGCTCTCCATAAGAATTTCAGCAAAACAGCTGTCATCTGGTGGCGACAAACTTATGCTGACAAAGCGCCAACATGACAAAGTGAGAACACAAAGTACAGCAGAAAAGGTATCATACTTAATCTGTCTGCAGCACAACTTAAGAAGCAAGGTGGAGTCTTACCACTGCTTGCACTACTTGCTGCCGGTGGTGCAGGCGCGCTGTTGACATCGCTCCTAGGAAAACTTTTTGTGGGTGATGTAGGTAAAACAAAAGATAGCACGAGGACTGCAGTATCCCGGAACACAACGCCGCTAAGTAATTTTGATATTGAGAAAGCGCTTAAAGACATAGAATTATGTTCTGGCGACTTTTCCAAGGACACGCTGCAAAAAAAAAAAAAAAAAAAAAAAAAAAAAAATAAGCTTGATCAGAGCTGCGTAGTAAACATAGAAAATTATTTTGACGGCTCTGGAACACACTATGTCGCCATCATTAGAAACCAGATAGTAACGAAGCAGAATATTTTGACTCATTTGGTCTGCCTCCATGCGACGCCGTAAAAAATATATTTCTGGCAACAAAAACACTTGCGTCTACAACTCATTACAAATTCAGTATGTGGATAGTTCAGCTTGCGGACACTATTGTATTTATTTTATCAGATCACGATGCCAAGGAAAATCTGCCTTGGATATATTACAAGAATTTAGAGCGCTGCCAACTTTGGACCATGATAAATTGGTCTTGAGTAAGCAGTAGGCCTGTACAATTTGTGTAAAATTCATGACAGCATCGTGGTGCTTATCGTGCAAGAAGAATACAGAGAGTCTTAAGGAAACTTTATCTCAAACTAAAAACGGTCGTTCTGTGATGAAATGTGCTGAATACGCTGAAAGAAAATACAAAGCCGCCGTAGGCAGCTCCTGTCCCGAGCAACCTGTCATCGCTCTGGATACTTAATATCAGAAAACTTTTGTTTGCGAAATTTAGTTTTGTGTTTTGCTGATATATAATGCACACCTGCTCCGATGATAATTGTGTTCAAGGAAACAAGATAGTTGGCCATTGTACTATGTGCAAACGATGCAGAATATATGGCAGCGCCTTTTATCTTCATGCGTTAACTGGAAAACTTTCTAAGCCAAAAGGCGGATGTACTATGCCCGGATATAAATATACTGGCCCATATAATTCTTTGGACAAACAACTTGATGCTAATGATCAGCCAGTTCTATTGTTATCTACAGGTATAATTAATTGTACACATCCTCCCATATTGCGCCTTAAGTGACCCCCCATAGTGGGGAAACCATGCAGCGAGGGAATGATGTGTAAATAGCGTGCAGTGCACACATTAATGCGTCAAGTGGGTTTGCAGCCCGACAACTCACTTGACGAAAAATGAAGTAGGGTCCGGTGCACTAATTAAACGTTCGTAAATGGCCGAATGGCCGCACACGAACTAAATTTAAGATAGGTAAGTAGTCTTGCCATTTATCGTTGACTCGTCCATGAGGAAAACTGAGCGGAAATATGACCGGAAAACTAAGCTAGACTGTAGTACACCTAGAGAATGTTCGGCGCCTCCTAGATCAAGTCAAGAACCTATATCCAGACAGAAGGCTGTTCCAGATGACCATGATCCATTTGAAAATGTCGAAACAACTTGTCCTCTCGATGTTGGGGGATTAAGTTGTAGAGAACCAGAAGGAGTGAGAGAAAGAAAAAAGGAAACTTCAGGAAAGCAAATGTGTTAACAGAGGTGACAACCGAGGAATATCATGTTAGAGTGCCACAGGCGTGTCCCTGCTGTGCTGTCAGGCTTGTGGTGCGGACCACACGAGTATGCCAATAGCGGAGAAGTAGGGTCCCCCAGACTGAAGACTGTGCCGTCTAGACTGAAGACTGGAAAATGAAGATGGAACAACAACGGAGGAGCCCCCCCCCCCAATGAAGAAGATTGGAATATTGAGCTGCAACGGCAACAGCAGCAGCAACAACTACAGCAACAACAACAGATGCAGTCACCCATAGTCCCTCAAGCAGAGGATTGGGAAAGTGAGGCAAATAGTCCTCACTCATCCCTACCTGTCTCCATCAATCCTTGGGGTGGGGATAGATGGAGTAGAAGATGTGCTACGCGCGGAACTCGACCCGTGAGGTGTCTGCACTAGGTGTCTAAAAAAATAAAAACGGCCCCTTTCAGGGCCACCCAGTTCTTTAGAAAAGAGAAATACTATTAGTACTAAAACTTCTTGCCAACAATCTGTGTTTTATCTTTGTACTTTTGTGTATATCTTTGACAACTTAAGCTAAAACCCCTAGCCCAGTGCAATAATGTGTATGTGGGTATAGTGTATGTATAAACACTCCTACTCTTGTGTATCATAAATTTCTAAGTATCAGTGATAATAGGGGTTTGTGTGAAAATAATAAGAAGAATAGTTTATTTTAGGTTCGCGCGATTTCTCTTGATTTGTATTCTCTACTTCACCTACATGTATTTTCCTGCACGTCCTTGCTTCTACCATATAAAGCAGTGCATTCACCAGTTTTACCAACATTCATTCATTTTCATTCATTCTTGTGGCCCTAGAGGATCGAGAGGGACGTGTCTCGAAGCCGTGGAGAAGTGAAAGTTTACTTACCCTCCACCTCAAATCCGATAAGCGCTAAGGGGCCGCAGGATCAAGCTCTAAGCTGGGCTTAGGGGGCCTGTCACCTTAGCAGCAACGTTCGTGACCGGTTCAGTGAGCTGTGGACAACCCGGCTGAGAGACATCACCACCACCACCACCACCTTCACCCGCCAGCCAGCCAGCCATCAACGCCATCATCACCACACCACCTCAACATAGAACGTTTTGGACTTCAAGGACTCCTGGAACAGGTGATTTTTTAAAGAAACATAGGGTAAGTTAGGAAATTTTAAAAGCAAACCTTCGGGTTAAAAACATTGTACTGTTTGACTAAAATAGGAATCTTTTCCCGCTATCCTAACTTATTCTACAGACTAACAGATGACCTTTAGGTGTGAGTCTAGCAACTATCTTTGTTCCTTAACAACAAAATAACAGTACAAAATTACTTCTCCGAACAACGGTTTTCAAAATTCCGAAATTTCGGCATGCAAAACTTAACAACTTTCCTTTGTCTCACATTTTGGCGCCAAAAGGTTTTCCTTTGTCTCATAATTTGGAATCGAGTGCATTGTGAAATTTTCAGCCAAGCTTAGAAGCAGATGCTAAGTCTCATACTGCGAGATTTTCTGACACTTTGAGCACTGGTGCCTGGTTAATACAGGTATACCAGGGCAGAATACTCACACTCGCTTAAACATCCAAATATTTGACGGGTTAGCGTCTGCTCTAGACCTAACTAATTTTATTTAAATCACAATTTTTCCTCAAACCACTGTTTCCAGGATTATAGGACCCAAAATGGATAAAATCAAAATGCTTCCAAGAAAAAAGAAAATTAAGATTCCCTCAAATAGGTCTAAGGAAATAAAAGCATGGCCAGGAAGTCGAAAATGCAGTACGCCATAACAAACAAACAAGGCGAGAACCCTACTGTACTTCTACTGTATTTCAAACAAACTCGCGCACCACTAGTCCGCTTCTGACAACATGGAATATATTATAAGTGTTACGACTCTATGGTCTAAGAAAAATGTAACAGAAAGAAAGTGAAACCAACAAATCAAGTAAAAATCAACAAGCAATTTATTTCTAGATAATAAAATAAAAATAAAAAGACACTTACAGTAACGTGAATTAAATTCCAAATAATCCAATAATCCTAAGTGTCCTAATCACAAGTCCTAAATATAGAATGTTCCGAATGAATGTCAGTATCCTTGTTATGCTGATGTGCCAATATTCTGTAATGTCCTAATGTGCCAGTAGTCCTTAATATGCTGATGTGCCAAAATGAAGTACTCCAGAATATCTTTGAATAAGTTCACATAAATCGCCAAATCATCAATTCAAAGTCCAAAATCCAAAGTCTATGAGCACTTTCATAATCCAATGAATATTTTAAATAATTCCTCTCTCAATTTGGAATGATTTTTCACAACTGTAATGACTCTTTACAGACTGATGGTAATGTCGAAACTGAAAACTGTCCACTAAACATGGTATATATAAAGATAGGTCACATGACAGAATGTTTTAGAAAATTATATGGTGTATGTGACTTTTAACACATAGTTCTAAAGGAAATTCTAGTTTTATCTTGTTTTCCAAAACCGTCCTTGAATTCAAATACTAAGTAAACAACCTAATTCAAGGACAAAGCTAAACATGTAAACCTTATAGATAACATTTAGGTTTGAGCAAATATTAAAGTCAAGAAACATTTTTAATTTCCTAAAATATTAAAAATATTATATAAACATTATACATAGCATAAGGTACACGAATACCTGAACCAACCGAACTTTTGCGACAAATGCAAAGCGGCCACTTCTCCGCCAAATGTAAGTTCAAGACAAGGTGTTATAAATGTGGGGGTTAACATGAAGGGGAGTGCAGATTTGAAGGGCAGAAATGTGCCAACTGTAGGAACTCCCACCTCCCTAAATCCCGTGATTGCTACTTTGCGATCAGAAAAGAGCAAACCATCGATTATATGTTACGAAACAATGTAACGTAAGTAATAGCCAATACCCAAGCCATCTTTAATGAACCGAAAAGCCATAAACCTATCCCCCACACCAACACAAGGAAAATCTGATCAAATACAGCCCCCAAATTGAACCAATAAAACCACAACACAGAAAGTGGAAAAGCAGTACACCAATACAAAGAAAACCAGATACACTATAACCCACAAATTCGACCAATAAAACCACAACACAGATGTGGGAAAAAGCAGTGCAAAACTCTACTGCTCCCAAACAAAATTAAAAATCATTACAAGAAATCCACAAGCCCCTAACATAATAAAGGTAAAGACAAAATGCCCACATTCCAATATAAAAAACCTCAAGCGGAACCATGCAGCAGCAAAAAAAAAAAAAAAAGTAAGTACACGCTGATACCGTATATGAACAAATAAACGCCCTAACCGATTTGCGGATTAAATCCAGGGCACCAAGAGCAACAAATGCTACCTATAGGTAAAATTAAGAGGTAACTAGGATGCAACCAAAATGGAATCAAAAGAAATAATTTGCATTTGGCAATAGAATTGTAGGGGAATACAGCACAACATCCCGGAGTTAGTTCTCAAGATACAGAACGAACACAACAAACCGGACATTGTGTGCATGCAGGAGACTCATTTGAACGAGCAAATACAAAATCTTCCAAAACCACCAGGGTAATCCACCTGTTAGTGTAAGCACAGACCCCATGGGAAGCAGGGAGGCGGCCTGGCAGCATTTGTCAGTGACGCTCTCTCAAGTGAGTCTGTTGAAGGCATGCAGCAAGTACAGAATTTCGAATTTCAAATAACCAAAATAAACACAGGCAACAAACCCCTACTAGTAGTAAATATGTACGACCCAGGAGGGAAACTGATCATCAAACTCGAAACTTACCAAACTATGCTAGAGAGCTAGGAGACAACATAATTATCTGTTGAGATCTCAATGCCCATAGTAAACAAGAGGACGGAACCCATTTGGATAGGAGGGGTAGAAATATTGAAAGGTGGATCACGATATCAAACCTTGTAATACTAAATAATGCTTCACGTACCAGAGTAAATTCCGAAAATGGGGCTGTGACAGCCATTGATCTAACTATATGATCCCTCAAAATTGCGGAAATTGCCGACTGAGAAGTTGATCAATCAAGCACCATTGGTAGTGACCACTTTCCCATATGTACCAATGTGCAAATAAAAGTACAACACCTCCCGTACCCCAAAATGGAGATTTGACAAGGCGGACTGGAAGATGTTTTGCTCTCTATGTGGAGGGATGGACAGCACTCTGCTGTATCACGACAGTGTTGGCATCATTAAAGAAAATATTTCAAGGCACTGTCCTCTGGAGTGGAGCGGTGCGTTCCCAAAATTGGAGGGGGGGGGTGCGGGGTATCAAGCAGTCCATACCTTGGTGGAATGACAAATGTAAGCAAGCCGTAAAAGAGAAGGAAAAAAAGCCCTAAATAGATTTAGGAATACCAAAAATGCTCAGGATTTCCTTGCCTACAAAGAAAAAGAACGGCTAGTGAAAAACAACATGTTTATGGCGAAGCAAAACTCACGGAAAGAATTCTGCTCATCACTAAACCATAAGGCAAATTCAAAACAAGTACGGGCTACAATTGAGAGGATTATTCCAATTTGCTGACGACACTGGAGTTTGGAAAGCGGGCAATCCCTCCAGTGAAACTGTGGTGAGCTGATTGCAGGTGGGGCTGGATAGGATTGATCAATGGACCTATAGATGGGGCTTCGAAATATCACCCGGAA
The DNA here is from genome assembly GCA_029931535.1 of Margaritifera margaritifera. NCBI lineage: Eukaryota > Metazoa > Mollusca > Bivalvia > Unionida > Margaritiferidae > Margaritifera > Margaritifera margaritifera. The sequence continues at coordinate 5,116,079 of JAQPZY010001640.1, read as the reverse complement.
AAACAGTACGAGTAATATTTACACCAAAAACTAAATTCCGTCGGGAACCTCCCAAACTGTACCTGAACGAGACGGAGATTAAATATGGAAAAGTCGCTATATTCCTAGGGATGCTATTCGACGAGCACTTAACATGGAGCAATCATATAGCAGAGCTATTGAGAAGATGCAAACATGATGTAAACCTCCTGAGGAACCTTAAGGGCACCGATTGGGGGGGGGGGCGGATCAGTCCACACTCCTTGCATTATATAGGACACTGATTCGGTCCAAAATTGACTATGGGTGCAAGGGCGTATGCTTCGGCCCACCCAAATTTACTGAAGAAATTGGACCGAATACAATGCCAATCTCACGCTATCTGCACCTCTGGAGAGGAGCTCAGAAACCTAGCTGGGGAACCTCCCCTCGATCTGAGACGAGAAGAGTTACTTCTTTGATATGCGACCAGAATTTCAACACATGATAAATCTCACCCTACTCAAACAATTATAGCCAGATGCAACAAGCCCTTCAGACATAAACTGCTAATGAATTTACCAAAGGGCAAAAATAAAAATAATAATAATTTTAAAAAATCCAGGACCGAACAAGGGAATTGAACATCCCACATATTCAGCCGGAAGTCACAAAATACCCAGACACCGCACGATGGACCTGTAAGTTGCCAAAACTAAATTTAAACGCTCTTAAATATGGGGATAAACAAGAGCAACCCGTAAAGCTAAGGGCTAATTTTCCCTCAGAAATAGAAAGTAGATATGTGGGATTCATCCAAATATACACTGATAGATCTAAATCTACAGACCCAGGGCGCACTGCAGCAGCAGAGGTGGAGATCCCGGTGGAGGGTATAACACTGAGGGCGCGGTTACCGGATAACTGCTCCATTTACACGGTCGAATTTTGTGCCATCAAAACGAAGCAGTTAAATGGATAGAGTCTAACCAAACCCCAAAAGCAGTCATAATTAGCAACTCCCTCAGTGTGCTGCGATCCCTGAAATCAGGTAACTCTTCCAGTAGAGAAAATTTGTTGTAAGAAGTCTACTTGACACTTAAAATCCTGGAGCAAAGTAATCATACTTTAGAATTTATGTGGGTGCCCTACCACTCTAACATACGTGGAAATAAAAGGGCAGATAAAGAAGCTAAGAATAAGCAGCTAAGCGAATCCGAAATAATGCAGTTGGATTACAATTTTCAGGAAATATTCAGTGTGATTAGGCAGAACAACGATTTTAAAAAATGGCAGGGGGAATGGGACAAAGAGAATAAAGGGCGCAGGCTACCATCTGCAGAAGCAAGTGTTTCTTCTAAATTGTATTTATTATATTGTCTTTAATATCTATCTTTGGCTCTTTCCATACGCATGACCTTACTAACATAGCATGCACGTACCTCTATCCTACTATAGGAATAATACTCTCAAAAAAACCCCTCTCTATCTCTCACTCCTTTCGGTGGTGGCACACGGTGAGAGGCCCAAGGAGTTTCCAAGAATGAAATATAACTTACTCACCTTCCAAATAAAACTTGTACAATATAAGGTGGTTCTAAGCCCAAACCATCAGGCCCATTTGCACAATATGGCAACAATTGGATCAATGATCCATTATTAATACAACCCATTGACCTGGCCTACACTAAATTAAGGATAAAAGGTGGTCCTAAGCCCAGACCATCGGGGCCTACTGCACAATACAGTAACTGATTCTCAAAAGACCCTTGAAATCTAAGAAATGATAAATAGGGTAAGCATAGACACCATAGGCAACTCCGTCCCTAAAAGTAAAACTTAGACAGTATAAGGTGGCCCTAAGTCCAGACCACCGGGCCCAGCTACACAGGGTAGAAACTACTGAATAACTCGATACATAACTATTTGAACTGACCTGAATACAGTTCAATTATTAGATCTGCCTTTTCCTCAACACCAAACAACAAACAATTAAATAGTGTGCTGTCCGCACACTTATTACTTAGATGTATATGGCCGTATGGCCGAACACGTCTTACATTCAAAGTCAGCCAGTCAAAGTCAGTCTTACCACATTCCATTCAGTCTATCACAAGCCGATGAAGAGAGACGGTCGGTTAGTTTGCTGTGCTTACAGCGGGAATGTAGCAAGTGTCCCTACCCCCCACCCCCAGGCATCCTGAATAACTGGAGCAGCTAACCCAGGGTGCGATACTGACCATTGAGGAGGGCCGAGACTTCGTTCGTTTAGCATCCTCCTCAGCAAACTACCATCTGGGGCATAGAGGCAGAAAGGACAAGAGGAATGGAGAGAAGAGCGGCAAAACCTGGCGGAGAGTACTGACACCCAGAGTGCGGTGCCGACGATTGAAGACGGCCGAACCTTTGTCGTACCGTACCCACCTCCAGGAGAAGTCACCAGGGACCGGCTGCTCTGAATGGCTGACTGTGTGGGATTTTCCATTTGGCTCGTGAAAACCCTTTTCGATCATAACATTTTAAATTACAAATTTGACCTTTTCGAGCCACCGTCTAAAACATAACTACGAATTTGCGCAAATAATATACAAGATCACTATATTTGAAGCGTAACGTATTCCCACCATTGGTTTACATTTTTCGGAAACATTAAGTTCACTATATACACTAAATTTCAAATTTGAATATAATAAGTACATTTTTAACTGGCTATATTATCACAATTAAAATATGTGGCTAACATAATTGTCAGACATAGACAACTGGGCAGAATTTGATTAAAAGTGCGCTGCCGCTTTGCGCCTCCGGACATGTCGTGTTCACACAAATAATTAAATAGTGCGCTTTGCACACAAACTAAATAGTCGCAGATAGTCGAATGGCTGACACGCGACTCTAATTAAAAACTCACTCAGTCTTACCATTCATCGTCAATCCTGTAGAGAAGAAAGAAGAATGGCTAACCAGCACCGTAGAGTGAGAAAATTGAGGGAAGCTATCAGTTTGATGTAGAGTTGTGCACCTCTTAGGTCAAGTAGAAGAAATGGAGTGTTACCCCAACCAACGTCATGTAAAGAGGGAGAAGACCTCTTTAAATATAGCAAAGCAAAAGAGTTTATCAGAGAAGTCCGAGACGAAGAGGTCACAAACATTAAGGTAGCTTGGGCTAAAGAGAGGAGAGAAAGCGAGCGACAGAAGAGGGAGAGGGACTTTCAGACACCCAATGCCAGCTGGATGAGGGTTCAAGAAAACGTGAGGCAGAGGGGAGAAAAAGACTGGATGCCTGAAGAGGAGAAAGAGGATTAGGAGAAGGAGGCTAAAAAGTCTCTTTTTAGAGTTATTGTCTCCACTAAAACATCTTGGAGTTGAGAAGGACGGAAACAAAGATAAGCGGCCTGCGGTGCCCAAACCAGGATGGGCGACCACTAAGCTAGAGTGGTGGCAGAAACCCAGTGCCAGATCTCTAGAAAAGCGATATACTTCTCAAAAATATTGCCGAGATATATATTTTTGTGTATGTTTGTGTATGTCTTTGTCTATGTGTCTCTTTACAACCCAAGTTAAACTTAAAACCCCTTACAACTCTCTTTTGTGTATGATAGTATGTTTGTGTGTGTGTGTGTGTGTTTGGATATAGTGTGTCTATAAGCACTCCTTCCCTTGCCTGCTTAGGTGATAGTATGTTTGTATGTATGTAAGTATAGAGTGTGTGTATAAACACTCCTACCCTTTTCGTTGGATAGTAGGGTGTGTGTTGGATTGTAATACAAAAAACTAGGTGCTCGATAGTTTGGTGCATGTTGGATTGTATATAAGAAAAGCTGGTACTGGATAACAGGGTGTATGTTGGATTTTATATTGTAAAAAATGGTTCTGGATAGTGGGGTGTATGTTGGATGGTATATCAACAGTTTAACACTACGTTTCGCCGTAAGCCCCATAATTGTTTTCAACATGGAAACGGACTATAACTAAACAATGTTAACACAGGATTTCCCATTGTGCCCCATAGTGTCATTCCCATGTTAAAATTCCCTTTTGTCTCATATTGCCATTCCAATGTTAAATTCCCCATATGCCCCATAGCGTCATTCACATGTTAAAATTACCTTATGTCCCATATCGCCATTCCCATGTTAAATTCCCCATATGCCCCATACTGCCATATTTTGACCCCAATCGCCATATATAACTACTATGGTAGGGAAGTATAGGGAGATAGGGACAATAGGGGAAATTTTAGTTTTGTTTGTCAGTGCATTTTAGTTCTATACCATCCCCCTTCTTTTACATCCTACCCTTTGTGTGACTAAGTGTAGGTGTTGGTTAGTAGATAAGTGAGTGATGGTCTGTCTAACGGCGTATTGGTTAGTAAATGTGGTGTTGGTCAGTAGATATGGGTGTGGGTGCTGGTCAGTAAAAGTGTATGTTAAACCTACAGACGTTTTTAATATTACATTTTCCCTTGTCCGTACAACAGCCCAATAAATTTATCCTAGAGATGTTTTTAACATTCATTTTCCCTTTTCCGCATCACGGTGTAACATTACAATTCCACATGTCCGTATAGAGGCACATACTGTTAATCCTATACAAATTTTAACATAGAATTCATCTTGTCCGTATAAAGGCCTATTTCAAAATGGTGGTCATAATGTAGTTTCCCATTGACAGTATAAAGGCCTATCTGTCCGTATATCCTCCTCGTATACTACTTCTATTGTACTATATACTAATAGTACTAAATAAAACTTGGATACTAAGATGAATCCGGGGTCCTGTCAAATTGATGGTTTAATTTAATACAATATCATGCGTCTATATTCTACGACGTTATGCTTTCCTAAATTGGTCCCTGTCAAATTTCTTCCATTAAGGTTATGATCTGATTTTTTGAGCTATTATTGTTTAATAATTAAATATATGGATATATTTCTGAATTAGTTGTTTCGGGCTTGTGTTGTTCTTTAAATTGATGTGAGGCATATTCACCTCCCATAGTCAGTTCACAGTATGTAGACAGTGAAATGCCAATAGTCGGCTAGGAAGCAGAGCTAACCAGCCATAGCAGTAGGCAGGTGAGTTCAAGGCAAGTAGAAAATCTCAGAAACTGTCTGGATGGCAACTATTTGAATTGCATCAAGCTGTTTAGTACACAGTGTTTTCCAAAATTATCACCTAGAGAAAGGGTTGCGTTTGCACTGTGAGCATCACTTTGTGTCAAAAATGGTCTTCGGACGTGACAAATGCATGTATAAATTGGGGGTTGGGGTGCATAAACTTTTTATGCTAAAAATTTCCATTGACTTGTCAGGTCAAGTGAATAATATTCTTGTGTTTTGTTGTATTATAGATTTGCAAAAATATGGACCTTTTTGACCTCACTTGTGTATTTTGCTTAATGAATTTTATATTAGGCAGGTGGACGGGGCATTAAATGTGTGCATACAAACTGTCCCTTGCATCCTGTAGAAACAAAATGCTATTTTTATTGGCGCAGTCAGTCACATCTGTTATAATTTTCTGTTTCTTTGTAGGTAAGTAAGTAAATTGTATGCATTAGCCTCATTATACCCACCTTCCGTTTTCAGTATACCACTCTCTGATGTATGGAGGACTCAGTTGAGGGGGATGTAACTGCATTTTGCACCTCTACGTTAGAGCTTTTTCCATCATGACAAAGTAGCATATTTTGGGTTTAACTTACTACATATGGGAAAATAATGGGGAATATAATGTATTTTCTTGCTCTTTCTGTATGCGTCAAGCTCTGCACATCTATATCAATGAATATTATTCATATTTCAGTACAGACACACAAAAACAATTGAATAACATGTCATCACGCATTCTTCAAAGTAATTTAACTCCACAGGAGCAGATACACGTCAAAGAAATCATAAATAATCATACTGTTATGAATGGTGAATGCCAACAATGAACGGTCTTGCAAATAGTGATGCATATGGCATTTTGCGGACTATATTTTGGGGGAAGAAGAATGAAAGTTTTAACACACCGACTAAGTTTCTACTTTCATGAACCCACTGTGAAGTTGATATCAGAGATTCATATCTCACACTTAAGCGATAATAAGTGTTACGACTCTGTGGTCTTAAAGTAATCTAACAGAAAGAAAGTGAAACCAACAATGTCATTAAAATCAACAAACAATTTATTTCTAGACAATTAAAGTGAAAATTCAAAAGACACTTACAGTAACGTGAATTAAAATCCAAATAATCCAATAATCCTAAGTGTCTTAATCACAAATCATAAATATAGAAATTTTAAAATGTTCCGAATGAATGAATGTTCCGAATGAATGAATATTCCGAATGAAATAATGTTCTGAGTGAATGAATCTTCCTAATGAACGAATGTTCCGAATGAATGAATGTTTCGAATGAATGTGTGGTCTGGAATGTCCTGATGTACAAGCAATAGTCTTGAATGTACCGATGTACCCCGATAATGTAATCCACATCATCTTGAGAATGTCCACAAGTGTCCAAAAGTCGTATATTTAATTCCAAAGGTTAATGAGTACTTTAGGTAACTCCAATAAATGTTCCAATAAATAATTTCTTTCGAGTTATTTATACAGCAGTACAGCATTACGAGATTACAAGATTGCAGCACAACTATTATTCCAAACAATCTGATGATTCCAAAGACTGATCATAAAAACATGTTTTTAAAACAGGATTTAAAATTGGAATGAATATCATGCGTATATCAAGGTCTTATATACTCTTTGCAAATGTCCTATTTCACAACAGGAAACGTGTCATCTTACGATCCAGAATGCAATACGAAATTCGTCTTTCGAATGGAAATTTCTCAAGTAATGGTAAACAACTCTGACCTTGAACTCAAAGATCAGTAAGTACCTTGTTGACATCTTAACCAAATTTAAAGTGCGACTTACTATTTGACAGAATTTTAAAGTACAGTCATAGACCAAGCGTTTAGGCACATTATAGATTCCATATACATAACATAAGAAATGTGTCAATGTTATGCATATATCTTTAAAATTCTAGGGTCAGTTGTCAAAGGGGAAAAAGCTTAAAAATAAGTGGCGGAATGTGTTGGACATAATGATTGAGCTAAATGCATCCTATGAGGTAAATATTCTGTTGGGTTTATGCCATATGTCAGTTCATTGCTTGTTCATGTTTCAGTAGTCGTGCATAATGAACTTGCATATAATTTCCTGCTACTTTACTTTTTTTCGACTGGTATACAAGTTTTTCTTTGTACCAAAACCTCGACTTTCTGAAAGCGGTGTATCAACAATTCTTTTGATAGCTAGAATGTAAGTTGTCGAAAGAGCGGATCATTCTTTCCTCTTGGCATACCGATTCCCGTAGCCAAGATCAGAGTTACTCTGCCTTTATCAACTGAAGGTATAGATACATGCCTTGTCTTTTATGGATTTTCACAACTGGAAAAACATTTTCACATTCATGAGATTCAAACATTCTAATTTGTTCAGAAAGTTTGCTGCAGTTAACAATACAGTTTTTCCTGTGAAATTCCCATGTTTCCACTCAGTATTAAAAGTGCACCAGTATCACTTGTTTCTTTTCTTTTTGCAGGTCTCAATTTGCATTGTACAATATTATGATTAATTGGTCAGTCATGCTGATAGAAGCACTAGCTTGAATCTCATCCAGATACTCATCTTGATGTAAGCGCACAAGAGAGTGACTTTGACGGACAGATTTAGCTTCCGCAAGACTTGTGTTTTGTAGTATGCACTTATTAAAAGCTAAGCAGTTGAAATGCTTCCTATCTTGAACTGAATTTTCCACTGTTAATATTTGTTCTATACGTTATCTTACAATTTACTATCATTTTGTAAACTCCCCAAATTATTAAAGTCAGTTGTAAGTGAATGGGAGTCTGAGAAGAAATTTATCTGTTAAATTGGACAGAGTATTTATGTATGTATGGTCTATTTCAGTGGCCATTTTTCATTGGATTTATTTGACAGGTCACTTTGTAAGCTTAGCAGGGTCTCACACAACAATAGATCAGTGTTACAACATGGCCTAATGTTTCTTGATTAAACTTTGATCTATCCTACTTAGCTAGAATGTTGTGATTACCCCCCCCCCCCCATCCCTCCATCTCCCAACACACAGACAATATTGCTGCTCCTATTAGCACCGCCAGAACAATAATGAAAGGTTAGGAACTATTTTTGTTTTTACATAAGACTACAATTACTTTTAAAGCACATTATTTACTTTACTGTGTGTTTTTTTTCTGTTAAGTTAGCTAGAACAATTTAGACAACCTTTTCAGTTTTGTCATTTAAAACTAACGTAGTATTTCTCTCATTCACTCATAAAATGTATAACCCCAAAATTCCTTCTCAGCATTGGAGCAACAATGCAAAGGAATTTTGCCTTTGTCCTGATGCTATAGTGGTAAACAAAGACAAGAAGCATCAGAGGTTGCACACAATTTTTAATCTTTTAACAAATGCAGGCAGTCGTAACTCACAATATACACAATGCAATGCTTTTTGCCGCAAAGTAGTCACTTTTCTAACAAAAATAATAACATTAATAGTTTTCCATAAAATCCATTTTCCTTTATACCATTTTACTAGATAATGTCTAAATATGTGATATGTACACAGCTTTTGACAGAAAATATTTTGAGCAAAATGTTTAAGGTGGCAGAGGACTGTTTCGTAAATTGGCCCCTGTCAAATTTATTAACTTAAGGCAAAGATGTGACATTTTGAGTTATTGTTCGTATATAATTAAAGGTATGGATATATTTGTGAATTAGGTGTTTCGGGCTTGTGTTGTTCTTTAAATTGATGTGAGGCATGTACACCTCCAAGAGTTACTTCACACTATGTAGACAGTGAAATACCAATAGTCGGCTAGGAAGTAAAGCTAGCCACCCATAGCAGTAGACACGTGAGTTCAAGGCGAGTACAATATCTCAAAAACGGCCTCGATGGCAACTATTTGAATTGCATCAAGCTGTTTAGTACACAGTGTTTTCCAAAATTATCACCCAGCGAAAGGGCTTACATTTGCACCGTGAGCATCACTTTGTGTCAAAAATGGTCTTCAGATGTGACAAATGCATGTATAAATTGAGGGTTGGGGTGCATAAACTTTTTATGCTATTAACTTCCATTGACTTGTCAGGTCAAGTGAATGATATTCTTGTGTTTTGTTGTATTATAGCTATCCAAGAATATGGACCTTTTATACCTCAATTGTGTATTTTATTTATTTATTTAATTTTTTTATTAGCCAGGTGGACTGGGCATTAAATGTGTGCATACAAACTTCATTTGCACCGTTTGTCACTGAGGAAATATGAAGACACCAGGATCGGTTTAATCACTAAGCAAACCAGGTCGTCACCTAGGGCGGCAAAATTTGGGGAGCTGCAAAAAAATGAATGAAAAAATAAAAAGAGAGAGAGAGAGATAAATGCCGTAAAATAGAAGAAATAGAGGATTATCAGCGTCTAAAAATAGAAAAAGAAAAACAGATGCAGAATTTTTATTCATACTAATGTACACTATTGACTTTGGGGATCGATGATTAAGAAAAAGAAACCTTGAAATATGAGGTTTGTGATAGAATATTTATTCAGAGTGAAAGGCTTAAAGTGTACAAAATGACACATACTGTAGACAAAACCATTCAAATGTGATGTTTTGTTATGAATTCTTTTGCCATAGTGTATGTCTGAAGCCTTGAGTGAAGGTGCACATGAGAATACATACTGTAGAAACACTATTTAAGTTTGAAGATTGTAGATTATTCAAATGTTTAGTAACAGTGAAAATCTACATGAGCATTTGAAGACACATACTAGGGAAAAAACATTTAAGTGTGAAGTATGTGACGAAATGTTTCGTCTAAGTAGAAGTCTTAAGAAGCACAGGAGGATACATACTGGAGAAAAACCATTTAAGTGTGAAATATGTGATAAAAAGTTTGGTCAGAGTGGAAATCTTAAACTGCACATGAGGATGCATACTGGAGAAAAGCCATTTAAGTGTGAAGTATGTGATGAAATGTTTAGTCGGAGTGGAAATCTTAAACTACACATAAGGATGCATACTGGAGAAAAACCATATAAGTGTGAAGTATGTGGTAAACTGTTTAGTCAGAGTGGAAATCTAAAATTGCACATGAGGATGCATACTGGAGAAAAACCATTTAAGTGTGAAGTATGTGATGAAATGTTTAGTCAAAGTGGAAGTCTTAAGGTACACATGAGGATACACACTGGAGAAAAACCATTTAAGTGTGAAGTGTGTGATGAAACTTTTAGTGTCAGTAGCAGTCTTAAGAAGCACATGAGGATACATACTGGAGAAAAACCATTTAAGTGTGAAGTATGTGATGAAATGTTTCGACAGAGTGGACATCTGAGGGTGCACATGAGGATACATACTGGAGAACGACCATTTAAGTGTGAGGTATGTAATGAAGGGTTTAGTCATAGTGGGCATCTGAAAGTACACATGAGGATACATGCTGGAGAAAAACCATATAACTGTGAAGTATGTGATGGAAGGTTCAGCCGGAGTGGAAGTCTAAAAGTACACATGAGGATACACACTGGAGAAAAACCATATAAGTGTGAAGTATGTGATGGAAGGTTCAGCAGGAGTGGAAGTCTGAAGAAACACATGCTGATACATACTGGTGAAAAACCATTTAAGTGTCAAGTATGTGATAACATTTTTAGTCAAAATGAAACTCTGACGGTACACACGAGGATACATACTGGGGAGAAACCATTTAAGTGTGAAGTATGCGATGAAATATTTAGTTGCAGTGTAAATCTGAAAGTGCATATGAGGATACATACTGGAGAAAAACGATTGAAGTGTGAAGTTTGTGATGAAATGTTGAGTTGTAATGGAACTCGGAAAGTGCACATGAGGATACATACTAGAGAAAAACGATTTAAGTGCGAAGTATGTGATAAAATGTTTATTCAGAGTGGACATTTAAAAGTGCATATGAGAATACATACTGGAGAAAAACCATTTAAGTGTGAAGTATGTGATAAAATGTTTACTGAGAGTGGAAACTTAAAACTGCATATGAGGATACATACTGGAGAAAAACCATTTAAGTGTGAAGTTTGTGATGTGAGGTTTAGTCACAGTGGAAATCTGAAGGTACACATGATGATACATACTGGAGAAAACAACATGAAAATATAAAATTTGTGGTAAAATGTTTAGTGAAAGGTTAAAAGTGTACAAGATGAGTCATACTGGATAATTCAATTGTGAAATTTTGTGATGAATTGTTTCATCATATTGTACATGCAAAGGTGCAAATGACAAAAATACTGTGTTAAAACCATTTACAGTAGACGCCTCACAGATTACGGATAATCCACATTTCCACAGTGGAAATTGATCCATTCACGCTGTTGTCCATCACAGACCGGATATAATGGTCATCGTGGATCATAGTGGACAGATTAAGTTTATTGCACTACATCACATGTAACTTACCTGTCAGCATGTTAAAATGCACATGAGACTAACATGAGTTAGATCTCACGTGAGAATCTTATGTGCAAAAGGTTAGCCAAATTTGGTGTGGGGAACTACAGTAGACAGTGCAGAATGTCTTTTTAAGTTGTTCACAGTGCCATTAAATATTCAAAGATTCACTCACTAAAAGACATTGACATACATGTTTTGAGAGAGATGAAAAATAAATTTCAGAGCAAGGAATCCCATTAGAAGAATATTGGGGCGCTTCATAAAATATACAGTTTAATGATACATTGATTTTAATGACCATGAGAGAGGGATTCTGCTTTTTAAAATTGTTTAGAAAAAGAAATCATACTTAGGTATTAGTGGGTTCATATGAGAAGAAAGAAGATATTGAAACAATATGTAACATGATTAGTAGTATAGTGTGGCACTTGGGAGACAAGATGGGAAATCCTACATGTATATTAAATCAGGATTTTCCATAGGATTAACATTAACAGTGCTCAAAGAAAAAACTTTCAGACACAGGCCCAGGGCAAGTGATTTTAAAATATCACAAGCCCTTACTTAAATTCTACTAGCCTTGACTCCAATTCCATGTGCCCAAAAGGGCCCTAATTTTTAAATATTATTTTGACACAATGTTGAAATTGCTGTACTTTAAATATGAAAAGAAATAAACAAAAATCATATTAAATTGACTCATGTATTTATTCACCTCTCAATATATTTCACATAAAGCAATGCTACATTGTCAACAAATTTGGCCACTATGACATTAAGATTTCTTGTAAGGTTGCAGCATATTATATTCAAGTTTTTGAAAATTGCAGAACTGAATACACTTCTCCAGGCTTGTGAGTAAATGATTTATCTCTGACCCCTGACATTGATTTTGTGTCATTAATTACTCTAATAGCATCTTTTAAACCTACCAAAATGTTACCCTTTGATTTTCAATAATCCACATGATTCAAAACATGTTTTATACTGCATGGTGGTATTGTTCAATTTCTGTAATTTCTAAATATGAACATCTCATTTTTGTAGTAAGGCAATGACAGTGGTCTCAACCCACCTATGCCCCTAACGTTGCTGCATCAGTGGGGTCTAAAATATACTCAGGAAAATCAGAAAGAGTATGAGAGCACAAAAGTACTTTCTCACAGCCTACTAAAATCACACTAAAATGTTGACAGTGATGAAATAAAGGTTCTTGAATGTACTTGTCACAAGCATGAGTAGCGACACAAAAGTTAGGAATGTGAATTCCAGTCACCTGAGAACATTCAAAGTAAACAAATATAACATCCACATGATGTTCCCATTTCTTTTTTTATTCTTGTCATCATTGAATAATTCTTCGAGTTCATTGTCATATCTTGGGATGTAACATTGATGATCCAACTCAATGACTTGGCCACAAAAATGACATCGTTTAAATGTGAAGCTTTTTGTTATTGGTATGAATGTCTCAATGATGACAAAACTCAAAACAATATAATGTGTTTGCAAACGAGTCTTGATACAAAACATAAAAGAAACACTTTCTGTCTTCATGCTTGTTCAATCTCTGTCCTTTTAGAGCATTTAAGTACCTTTTATTTATAAGGCCCTAAAAAGAAAAAAAAATGTGTATTTTCTATTGCAGTGGTTAGATAAATTACAAAATTCCCGTATCCCTACCCTAACTATAAATAATAAACTGGTACATATGCTCACAAAAATTAGAATACCTACAATAACCAATATCATTCGCTGAACCGGGCTCGTGACCCCCCTCTTAACTAACCACTTCTTACAGCCACATAGTACAGAGTTTATATTCAAAAATTTATCATGAACAACTATATAGGATGCAAGACGTCAAAATTTTCACATTCAGCATAAACATCAAAATTCCACCTTCGACCAGCTGGAGCTCTCCAAGGACATCGAGGCGTCACTTGCCGTCACTTGCCGCGTTTTCCTCTTCTGCACAAGAATAAGTAAAGAGTGTGCAGTGCACACATTAAAGCGTCGAGTGGGTGCTCCGTAACCTCTTGACGAGTAACTAAATAGTACGCTGAGCGTACAATAACAAGACGTACATGGTGGAACGGCCGCACACGTCTATAATGTAATCCAACAACAACCATCGCTTAAAGGACCTACATCTTAGCAGCTACGATTCAAAAACAACTTGCAAGCAGCAGTAGACAACAAGACTTGTAGTGTTAACCACCACCATCGCCTCTCCAGCCAACAAACCGTGCAGTCATATATACAGCCAGCCAGTCAGCCAGCCATCTACACCAGCGAACAACGCCAGGCAGAAGCCTCCTCATCTTAGACGTTTGTAATTATAACATAGGGTAAGTTAAGAAATGTAGACGTAAACCAACGGGTAAAAAATTCTGAACTGTTCTTTTCTATCCGCCATCTTGAATTATTATATATTTTAACAGTTGGCTTTCGGCGTAAGTTTAACGTTTATCTCTATATCTTAACAACAAAATAACAATATTAAAACATTTCCATGAACAACGGTTATAGGAATTTTGAAACTCCGGTATCCCAAAAAATTAAATTCAGCATTTTTCCTTTGTCTTCAGATTTTGGAACAACAATTGTTATTGTTAATTCTTTGTCTTATAACTTGGAATCGAGTGCACTGTGAGATTTTCAGCGAGGCTTAGAAAACAGGTGCTAGGTATTATACTAGCATACACCTGGACAGAATCCTTGCAGTTCACGGTAATATTTTCTGTCAATTGAGCTCTGGAGCCTGATTAATACAGATGTACCAGGGCAGAATCCTCACACTCGCTTAAAATCCAAATATTTGACGGGTTGGCGTCTACTCGAGAATTAACTTTACATATTTAAAGTAACAATCTCTCTTTGATCAACTGATGTTTAACACAGCATAGCCAACTAACCCATTATAAATCTTACAATATTTACCAGTCTCTACTGAACTTGGGATTTTGAAAAAAACAAAACTAACATCATTAAACTAGGAAAATGGATCATAAACAGGAAACCCCAAAACAGGTTGAAGTTGTTGATAGCAGAAGTGAACAAAAATGTTAGGGAAAAAAATTGGACTTTAATACTACCCTACCTCCCCCCCCCCGATAAGGACATGTAATAGATTTACTTCTTCAATTTTTCAAATGAAGAGAATCAAAATATGGAGGAGACATTACTAATGCCTCCACCATAACTAACACAAATGGGCTCTACACTCCTGGCCAAGAAATCAGAATAAAAGGGTGGGACTATAGCTTTGAGGTAGACATTTTCGCAGACCAAAATGACACACTACCAATGGAACACCTACTCCCTATCAAACCCAAACCGTATGTACAATTGGCAGTTGCACCAGAAATCAGAGGAGAATGGGTGAAAGAGACTGCCACTATACCAGAGACTCCCACCTCGCAAAATAATTTCCCAAATGAGGAGGGCAAAAAGGGACCACTATACTAACACATATGCCGACGTTACACGATGGATAGGGAAGAAAAACCAAATAACAAATAAAGCGAACACATATAAAATAGAACCGGAAACAACAATTCGAACGCCAAACACTACGAATGCCAGCTGCGCTAATGTGCACAACAGCCAAGTACCAGGCCCATTAAAAGTAGGAGCAGAATCCGATGAATGGATTCAAGTACTTGAAGTCCCTGACTCACATGAGACAAATGAACCAAACATATACCAAAGGAACAAGGAAATGGAAATGGCCAATGAACGGAAGCCCCAAAAACAAAACTTTTAATAAACCAATTGCAAACACCGATAAACAATTCGAAAGTAAGGTTTAAAAAATCACTCCAACAAAGCAGACGGTCTCCATCAGTCCCAGAGCACAAGCAAAGGCGGAGAAACCCCACCGCAAAATAAACATTTACCAAAATAGGCAAGCATACCAAAAACTGACGCTATCAAGCACAAATACTCATACCATCAACGTGATTTTACCATATTCATTAAAACCTTGACACAAACATTAACAGTATTAGTGACAGAAGCATAACAACTGATCTTCTAAGAACTAGGAGAGGACATTTAAAAATTGTCCACACAAAACAAAACTATATAGTGATTACGTGCGCGACATCAAAAGAGGTAGCAAAATATGTTGAACTCCAAAAAATAGGTCGCTACCGAGTAACAGTTACTCGGCATAGGACATATAGCCCTACAAAACAAACACAATAAATAAATAGCCTCCAACAGTTTCAAAAAAAAAAATATCCGGGTGAATGTGTCTTACAACGTCCATATCCCGAGACATAAGAAGATATGAGCAGGAAATAGTGAATGCAGTACGCCTAAAAAACAAACAAGGCGATAACTCAACTGCAGTCTTACTGCGATTCAAACAAAGGCCCCCCTCCCTACCGCTAGTTCGACTGGAACAATATGGCAAATGGTAACAGGTACAAGAATACTTGAACAAACAGCGCTTTTGCGGTAAATGCAAAGGGTTGGGGCCATTTCTCCAAACAATGTACATTCAGGTTATGGTGCAACAAGTGTGGGGGCCCACAGAAAGGGGATTACAAGTACAAAGGTAACAAATGTGCAAACTGTAGGGACTCCCACCCACCTTGGTCAATTAAATGCCCATTTGCAATCAGGGAAAAACAAACTATGCAATATATGATACAAAATAATGTAGCATATAGAGTTGCAAAAGCTCACGTCAAACCAAACGGATATAACATCAACAAACCTACCAACACACTACAGGAAGGAAAATTAGATCAAGAACAACACCCAAATGGATTAAAACAAACGATAACCTAGAAGTTGCGGGGGGGGGGAAGCAGTAACAAACCGAACTGCCCCAAAACAAACCAAAGCAAAATCAAAAACTACCACAGCTAAACCACAAGTTCATAACAAAATAAAGCAAAAAACTTCACTCAACAAGGTTAATTTCCCCACGTAAACAAGTAAAACCCCACCCAAGAAACAGGAAATGGGCAGCGACAAATCTCGCTGCCCCCTAAAAAACTTGACAGGTTGCCGACAGAAACGCTAGTCCCCAACAAAACCAATGTAGTATCAAAAACTAACCTCACCAATTTAAAACAAATTCAAAGAGAACCACATGGCACCGGAGAAAATACTCCGAACTTTCCAATAAACCAAGTGCTGGCATTTATCCGGGATATTATCGACGAGGTACTTAAACTTAATAAGGATAATTATGTACCCGCCGATACCGTATGTGATCAAATAATAAATCGCCCTAACCAAATTACGGATTAAAACCAGAGCACCAAGATCAACAAATGCTACCGACAGCCACAGAACACAGGTAACTAGGAAGCACCCAACGTGGATACAAAAGAAATAATCCGTGTTTGGCAGTGGAATTGCAGGGGGTTACGGAGACTAATTTAAACGAGCGAATAATACATCCTCCAAAAATTCCAGGATATACCACTAGTTACTAAAACTACAAAGCTAATGGAAATCAGGGAGGAGGTCTGGCAACATTTATCAGCGATTCTCTGTCGAGTGAGTCTCCGGCTGTATTATCAGCTTTTGCTGCTTCTGTGAAACAGGCTGCGTCTCTGCTGCTTCGCGTGGAGGGTGGGGTTTTCTCTTTTCGGCCTTCTGTTTTCTGGTTATCTCTTGGACCTCTTATGTTCTTTTTTTTCTTCTTTTCTCTCTTCCTCCCTTCCCTGCCTTGACAACTGCTGTACTGTTGTCACTTCTGGTGGTGGCATTGAAGTTTGCTTTCCAGCTTCAGGCATTTTCGAAGCTGGGATTAGTGTTGTTCTTGGAGGTGTTGGCAGTTCTGTCCTGGATACAAGGGGAAAAAGGAAAACCCCATACAGTCAGGCAATTTTGGTCCGTCTGCTCGGTTGGGAGAGCCCTCTCGGTAAAATGGTCTGCTCCCATGCTACCGGCCTTCGACAGCAAATCGTCTGTGGAAGGGCTATGTGTGTCGCCTGTCTCTGCGGGTGGGCGCGCGCGTCTAACCTGGGTCTGCGTCGTAGGCTGCGTCTTCGCAACTGCCTTCCCAGTGCCTGCGTTTTCCTCCATGCTCCCTCCTGTTTTCAGCTCCAGTCATGGCAGGCTGCATCTGCTGCGTCCGGGTGCTTCCGCAGGGTCTCCATATTTCTATTTTTCTGTTCATGTTACTCCTCGACCCGGCTTCGGCTCTTAAGTGGCTTTGCATTGGTGGTGGGGGTAGGTTGGTCATCTTCAGTGCCGTACTGCCACGTATCTGCAGGTTTGCCCCTGACTTCCTCTATTTCAGTAGTAGGCTGGTTATTACACGCACGTGGCAGTCTGTATGAAGCCACAGGTGGCGCCCTCCCTTTCATCCTACCACAGCAGGTGTTGACAATATTCGGGACGATGTGACTTGCTGGACGGCTGGCTCCTGACTCTCGACTAAACAACCTGATTGATTGATTAGTTGGATTAACCTCGCGTTCGGTCATTCCACCATGTGCGAGGAAACATCCCCAAAGGGGGATTAATTTGTGCAATGCACATTATTTAATTGTTCGTCAATTGGGTCCGCAGCCCGGATTGCCGGGCCTCAAACCCACCTGACGAATAACTGCGTGCAATGCATGCTATTTACACACCACTCCCTCACTGCATGGTTTCACCACTAAGGGGGTTCATTGAACGCGCGATGATGAAAGGGTGTGTATAGTTAATTATACCTGTACATAGGATTGGAACCACAATGTTTACAGGTTTGTGCAGTGCGCATTAATTAATTACATGTCTGGAGTGGAAGGCTGCACGGGCTCGGCAAAGGGGGCGCGGAGCGTGGCGGAAGCACTAAAACGCCATAAACGTACATGATCAAATTCTGCCCAGTTAGCTAAGTCGGGCTATCCCTAATACCAATTGTGTGTTAGCCACATATTGTAATTGCAATCGCATTTAGGCAGTTTTAACAATTTACCTAACCCCTATCATTTTTTAAATTGAGTCTACATTGTGTACATCAAATTTTCCGAAAAATTTACATAATTTCCGGGTTAATGTAACCCTATTGATAACATTTTGGGATCTTCATTTGAAAATAACAAGTGAATCCTTTGGAACGGTGTTTAAATGGATCGCATTTGCATATTACAAAGAAATTGTTATCGAAACGGGTTTTCAAGACCAAAAAGAAAACCCTTTAGCAATTGAGGCAATTCCGTTAGCCTTTAAAAGGGCTGAGGTGTACTCTCCGTTGCTGGATCCAGGTATGGCCTCAGGTATTCGGACTGCTCGAACTTTCGTCTCATGCGGCCCTTCGTGGTGTCAGGGTCGATTAGGTCAGCAACCACAAGCTCTTTCATCGGCGGCCATACTGCGACGGGCTGTGACGACATCTTCCAGTAGTGCATTATTTCATTCAAGATGAGTACAGCTAGCGGGATTGGGCACCAGCTATACGCCTCCCCATGGGCTCGGATGTTTTCAGCTGAATTGGAGAAGCTGGATTTCTGTGTCTTATTTAGAAACCCATCACATCTTAATCTCTTGGAGCATGCGAAGACCGTCTTTTATATGCTGTTTCGCTGCTTTCCTGTCCTCCAACATTTCAACCAAGTCCCATTTCCATGGCTTGGTCGTCGAGATACGCCGACACTTGTTGTTTGGGCAATGACATCTGAGGTGGTTTCTGCTGAGTCTTTTTTGCCATCGCTCTCGTCGCTGCTGGTTTCTGGGCTTTTCTCCTCTCGGCGTCTAGTTTCCTTGTTACTTCTTGTGCCTCTTGCTTTCCTTTATCTTCCTCCTTTCTCTCCTCCTCCCTTCCCTGCCTTGCCCCCTGCTGAATTGGTGTTGATGTTTTTGGCAGTGGAGATTGCGTCCTAGCCTTGGAGTAAAGAACCTATAACGCAGTTTTGTATGCTTGAAGCACGGACGTGAAGGAAAACAGACATCACACAAAATGCAACTCTCAGACAGAATATCAAAGTGTAGACAAAATCGACCTACCACCACCATCACCAGCCGACTACAAGTAGTAGCACGAGCGAATTCGAGCAGCACGAGCGAGCTACCATGAGGGCATGGCGGCAGGGAAAAAGCTGAAAATGCAAGCCTGGAACCCACCCACTATGGAAGTTGCACCAAGCTTACTTAATTGAAAAAAGACGGCTGAAATAGTCGCAGAAAGCAAGCAGTGACGAAAACTGGCAGGTAGAAGCGAGATGTCGACCCAGTTCATTGAACTGACCGCCAGGAACACTCTCTCAGGACCAGACGCAGCCGAAATTGCCGACTGAAGCGGGTTTTCACTTTGGCTTTTTTGAAAACCCCTTTCGATTATAATATTGAAATCACTACTTTGAGTATTGTTTAAACCACCGTCGAAAAGAAAATAACCAAGATTTACAAACAATTCAAAATTGAAATGAGTAACCTGTCCTCGCGGATTGGTTTTAACTTTTGGAACATTATGTACACTACGTACACAAAATTCAAACTGAACGAAAATAGAAACAGAAATTCTGTAACTTGAATTATTGTCATAATTAATAGGTGTGGCTGACACATTAGTGGTTTTAGGGACAGCCCGAAATCGTTAAACTGGGCATAATGTGATTGTTAGTACATCCATGGCATTTCAGAAAGACTTCCGCTGCCTCTGGCGACTCCAGCCGGGCCTCTCCACTTTTGTCTCTCCCAGACACGTAATTAAATAGCGTGCTGTGCACACAGTAATGCGTCAGATGGGTTTGCAGCCCGGCAACTCATCTAACGAGTAGATTACACACCCTCCCATATCTCGCCTCCAATGAACCCTCAAAGTGGGGAAACCATGCAGTGAGGGAGCGGTGAGTATTAACTAAGTAGGGCGCCGTGCGCCCATTAACCACTCCCACTTGGCCGAATAGCCGAAAGCGAGTATAATTAAAATTCAGTCAGTCAGAATATCAAACAGCACAGCACAGCATTCACATTCAAGCCCTAGGTTTATGTCGGTTCGGACGTCTCGCAGCCACGGAGCAGTAAGAGCTTGATTACCCTCCGTTCATAACTCGGCAGTGAGACCATTAACCACCACCGCCACCACCAGCACTTCACAGCATCCATCAACCCCGCCTGTCTAACAGCCCGCCTAGCAGCCCACCTAGCAGCTAACTACCACCAACACCACTGCAGCCCGCCCACCAGCCAGCCAACAACACACCACCAGAGCATAGGAAAAAAACATTTGGTCATTTTGAACCGGAATCTAGTTAAAAAATTCAAATTAATAGGGTAAGGTAGGAAACGTTTAGTAAACCTGCGGGCAGAACTCTATACTTGGCGAAATAGGAATACTCTACTACTTCTCGTCTCTCTTTCTCTCTCTCTACCATACCTATTAACAAATTTTTTATTTTTAAGCGTGTGAGAGTGCAGATTTTAATAACACACTACATTTCTCAATTTTCTAACACTAACAGTTTAACCCAATTCCCTGAACCAAGGCTTACAAATTCAATTTAATTATCATCAAATCTTTGCGTCAATTGAAATCTTTGATAATTCGAATCCGAGTGCTTTGTGAGATGTTCCACCAGGCTTAGAAACAGGCGCTAGGAACCATACTAGCATAAAACCTGGACAGAATCCTTGCATATCCTCTAGCTCCGTGAGATCACTGCAAGATTTTCTGTTACATTGAGCACTGTAAGCAAAATCATCACACTCGCTCTTAAATCCACTCACCAGCCAGGCTAGTGTCCACTATAGACCTATCTTGAAATTCAGTGAGCATACCTCTCACAAAATCCCACCTACAAAGGAAAAGCCGAGGTTCAGTTCAAAACAAATCTATTAACCATCCCTAGTAACACCATACTTTTTCATATTTCATTTCATATTCATCTTCTTTATTTTTCCTAACGTTTATTCTTCTACCCTTGTGTTTGCAACTGCGAGTAACTGATAAGAAATAACTCCACTAAAGAACCTTCAGTATTCTAACAAGCTTGTATTTTACCCTCTCCTTAGTAATCTAATATAGTTTTTGATTTCATTTACATTGTATTTAATTCTTAGGACTTAGGGTTTAATTCTTCACCCAAAACACAACAATAAATTCACCGTGTGTGCCATTTTTTAATCACCATAAAAACCGCATCAAGTAGTACAGGCTACACTTGTGCAAACAAGCATTCATTCAAATCACCACATTTCCGATAAACTAAATAAACAAAACACTCTATCAAGTGAGTCTGTTGAGTGTACGCAAATAATACCAGACCCCGAGCCGAAACCGGAAAACCAAATCATCAAAATAAACAATGGTAATCGACCCATAATAATTGTAAACATGTACGACCCAGGCAAGGAAGTCATTAAACCGAAAACATACAACACAATCATAAGCGAGCTCGGGGATCACACAATTATATGTGGCGACTTTAATGGCCACAATGAACAAATGGGAGGGACTCATTTAGATAGGAGGGGTGAAAATATTGAAAGATGGGTCGCCCTATCCAACCTAGTCATACTAAACGATGGTGCAGGTACCAGAATTAACCCAACAAACGGGAGCATGTCAGCAATTGATCTAACTTTGTGCACACCCAAGGTAGCGGAGATAGCCGATTTGGAAGTTGATCAAACCAGCACACTAGGTAGCGACCATTTTTCCATATTGATCTCCGTCCAACTTAAAACACACAAAAGCAACACACATTTTCTTGTTTACAAAGAAAAAGAACGCTTGGCGAAAAACATAATATTTAAGGCAAAGCAAACCTCATGGCAAAATTTCTGCTTATCCATAAATCACAAGACTAACTCAAAGCAGGTATGGGACAAAATTAAGAAAATTAGAGGAAAAAAAGCCTTTGCAACCCCTAAACTCCCCTGGCTTACGACTGACGGGGAAAATGCTGATAAATTAGCATCACTCTTCGCCGTAATGAGCATCAACACAAACCACTCAGCCAAATTTCAAATACATCGAAATAGGGTCGAAACACACTACCCTCACTTATTTACAGATAGGAGTAACCACTATAGCCCCTTAAACGTCGATTTCACCATTCATGAATGGCGAAAAGCTCTCAGCAGGAAAAAAAACTACCTCGCCGGGTGAGGACACACTGGGATACGAAATTTATTAAAACAATCTCCCTAAAAAAACTGAACTGGTGATTTTAGATCAGTTGAATGCGATCTGGCGATCGGGAGAGATTCCAACAAGATGGAAACAAGCAATTGTTATACCAATCCCGAAACCTGGAAAAGATCCAACAGATATAAATTCATACAGACCAATATCACTTACAGACAACATATGTAAGGTTATGGAGACCATGATAAACAATAGGATAAAATTCCACCTAGAGAGTAAGAATTTGATATCCAAAAATCAAAGCGGGTTCCGAAATAAACGCTCCACATTGGATCAACTCATACGCCTGGAGTCAAGCATAAGACTGGCATTCAATTCAAGAAGGAAAAGTAACCGCCATCTAATCGCCGTCTTCCTTGACCTCGAAAAGGCATATGATCTAATATGGACCAAAGGACTAATTGCAAAACTAAATCAATATGGAATCACTGGACACATGCATAAATTCATATCAAACTTCTTAACCGGTCGAACTATCCAAACGAGGGTGGGAGGCCAGTACACGGAAACACACGAGTTGGAAAACGGCACCGCACAAGGAAGTGTACTAAGCCCCACCCTCTTCAATATAATGAATAATGACCTGGAAAAGTCGATAGACCAAACTCATCTGGATATATCTCAATATGCTGACGACAGCGGAATCTGGAAAGCGGGAAACCCTTCCAGCAATGCTGTGGTGGGCGAACTGCAGGTGGGGCTAGATGGGATTGGTAAATGGGCAGATAGGTGGGGTTTCAAAATATCCCCAGGAAAAACAGTAGTGGTACTATTTACACCTAAACTTAAACTACGCAAGCACCCCCCAAAATTATACCTAAACGGAACGGAGATAAAATTTGAGAAAGTAGCTCGATTCTTAGGAATGCTATTTGATGAGCACCTTACATGGAGCAATCACATAACAGAGCTAATAAGGAGATGTGGACAAGATTTAAACCTCCTACGAAACCTTAAAGGTACTGAGTGGGGGGCAGATCAGACCACATTTCTTACATTATATAGGACACTTATTCGATCGAAAATCGACTACGGGTGCCAGGCATACGCTTCGGCTCACCCTAATGTACTTGGCAAACTTGATCGAATACAATGCCAGGCTCTTGTTATTTGCACCGGGGCTCTCGGTAGTACTTCTGGGCACGAGCTAAGAGTTCTAACAGGGGAACCCCCTCTGCACCTCAGACGGGAGGAGTTACTCCTGCGGTACGAAACGCGATTATCAATACACCCGAAATCACATCCCACCCGCGTTATCATAAACAAGTGCAACAAGCCCTTCCGACGTAAACTGAAAGCAAACTTACCGGGAGGGAAAAAAATCCATGACCTACAGAGAGAATTGGAACTGAATAACACACAAGCGGAAGTAAAAAAATACCCTGACACCGCACCATGGACTTGTAAGGCCCCCCAAATCAATGTCGAAGGATTAAACTATGGGGACAAACAACTTAACCCACTAGAAATCAGGGCCAAAATCTTGACTGATATTGCGAATAATGAGGGCTACACACAAATATACACCGATGGGTCAAAATCACTGGATCCCATGCGTACGGCAGCTGCAGTCGTAATTCCGGGGGAAAATATCACACTGGGGGCAAGACTGCCTGATCACTGCTCCATTTATACAGTCGAGTTTTGGGCAATTAACGAGGCAATCAAATGGATTCAAGAAACCCAAACAGCCAAAACAGTGATACTCAGCGACTCCCTCAGTGTGCCCCGAACCCTGGAAACGAATAACTCATCCAGCAGAGAAAACATGTTGCGTTAAGTATACCTAAGACTTAAAATCCTAGAACAACAAAATTATACTGTGAAATTTATGTGGGTGCCGTCCCACATTGCTATCGCAGGAAATGAAAGGGCAGACCAAGAAGCCAAAAGAAAGCTAAACGAATCTGAAATTCATCAATTAGATTATAGCGTCCTGGAAATTTACAGTATAATAAGGCAGAAAATAGATTGTAAATGGCAACGGGAATGGGATAATACAGCAAAGGGGAGAAAATTCTACCATCTGCAAAAACAAGTCAGCAGAAATATAGCAGCCTCTAAATTGGTAAACCCATATGACTCCAATGTCATAACCCGACTCAGAACTGGAAAAACTCTATTAGCCAGCAGTTTTGGAAGGTTTTTACCAAGGATAAGAGAAACTGGCATAAACTGCCCCCACTGCTCCGTCCCTGAAACATTAGAACATATCTTCAATATCTGCCCCAAATACACACCAGAAAGGGAAAACTTCCAGTTAAAGCAGAAAAACATGAACGCCCCAGCCCAGTACCCGACGTTTTTTTACCACCAAAACGACCAACATCAATTCGGTGTACGCGAATATATTAGGATTCATCTCCGCTATAGGAAAAAGGGGAAAATTGTAGCAAAAATAAAACATCTCACCCATAAAATTCTGGTCTCCACACAACAACAAACCCTACCGTAAAAACATGCAAGTACTTACAATCATAATCTCAATAACAATTACTATCCCCATGCATGATCACTAAATGAAGGGGGGAGCGGATGGTAAAATCAGTCCCGCCAAGGTGGAAACTGGTACTTAAAAAAGATGCCAGCCCGCACCCCCCGAAAAAACATGAGCGTGAGAGGAAACCTAGGTATGTTGCCACCCTTAAGGTGCGCGATACTCGTAAGCGAACCTAGAAAAGCCGCTCAAGTGTTAAAAAAACTAACCCTCCCCATGCATGATCACTAAATGAATGAGAGGAGGAATGAAGAATTTATTTTATTATTATTTAAAAAAAAAAATCTTTCTCCTATATTATTATATGCATGGCTGTGAACCCATTCTTTTTACTATCGCTTTCACTAACATTCGCACTCGTACCGGTACACGGAAAACAGTCCAAGGAGTATTAAAACAACTCATCAATGAAACAATCAAATAGGACCCTCACACTGGCCCACAACGAACCTAAGAGTATAAGGTGGTCATAAGTCCAGACCATCAGGGGCCCACTGCACAATGCGGTATATAATACATACTTTTGACCCACTGAAACAAACCCAAACCCAAATAGAACCCTCACACTGGCCCCAAACGAACCTAAGAGTATAAGGTGGTCATAAGTCCATACCATCAGGGGCCCACTGCACAAGGCGGTACACAATTAACACCCTAACCCAGAGGTCCAAATGAAGGACAACATACGCAGTCGTCAACAAGAAACTTAAAAGCCCGATACGAAACCCTTACAAAATATAAGGTGGTTCAAAGTCCAAAGCCATCAGGCCCAGCCGCACAAAGTGGCAGCAATTGCTAAAACAACCACGCCACGACATGCATAGGACCAAAATATAGGGCACCACTCCATGGACTCAATCCAGCTTAGACACAGTACAAACCAGCCAAAGTACAGAGTTCTATTACTCAAAATTGAAAATAGACACGTGCAAGACGACACTTTTATTTCGGTCAAAATAAAAACTTTCACACCCTGGACCACAGGAGCCGCCATGTGACGCAAAAGCTCCACCCTCGCCGACTCCGGTGCCGCCTTTTCCATCCCCTGACACAAAGCAACAGACAGTGTGCTAGGCACACATGAAAATGGCGCGTGGGTGCTACGCACCCTCGCGCCGATTAATTAATTAGCATGCTGTGCATGCAGTAAAGCGCAAGCGTTTTTGCAGCTCGGCAAAACCGCTTGACGAACCCCAAACTGATGCTACAGCAACAGTTTGGGGGCAAATTAAATAGTGCGCTGTGCGCACATTAATTCCTCGCACATGACCAGTTTGGTCGCACGCTAGTATAATTTAAGTTCATCATCATCAGAATATCACTGTTTTGGCTGTTTGGGTTTCTTGAATCCACAGACGGACCTAAAAGAAACCATTGTTCTGATTTCTTTATAGGTTTACACAAGGGTAAGGGAGGGTTTATAGATACAGTACTGTTACCACACAAACACACACTATAACCACACAATGACACATTTTTATAACGGAAGAGGCTTTTAATATTTTTGGTGAAGAAAGACAAAGACATACACAAACATACGCCAAACGTAAAACAAACATTTTTGGAAATAGGATTAGTATCTCTCTTTGCTAGAGATATGGGTGACCCTGAAACGGGCCGTTTTGTTTTGATGAGCGATAATGATGAGTTTTAGCGCATGGCAGGACGGCCCTGTCTCACCATCGACTTCACCGCAACACAGGGACGTCTTTTGGTGAAAGAGAAGAACTCCTCTGCCTCCATTTTACAAGCCACCTCTTCTCCCTCATGTTGTTCTGTTGCTGTTGTTGTTGCTGCTGCTGCTGTTTCCATCTTAGAAAGGTCTTTTATCTTCTGTTCTTTTCTTTCCCTGGCGATTTCCTCTCAGATAACGTATTCCAAAAGGAATGGGGCCATCTTAAGAAAACTAGGAGCCTTCTTGTTCGTATTTCATCGATGAGGTGGTTTCTGACCCTGTGCATGTGAACCAAGGCTTCACTCAGTTTTGCTATTCTACTCATTTTAGTGGTTGACGAGTCAACGATAGGTGGACAGGCTGAGTGAGCGAGTGTAAGGATTAAAGTCATTACGACCAGTTGGCCATCTGTGACTGATAACATGTACACACAGCGTATTTCTTAACTGTTAATCTGGTGAAATGTGCTCACGGAACACAATTTAATCACTAATGTCTGGACGAGGCCAAGTTTGAAAAGGGCATAGCCGGAGTCACAAAGTGGCAGCGGAAATGAGTCTGAAACGCCATTAACTTACGTTTGATCAAATTGTGCCGTTATCTAAGTCGGGCTGTCCCTAACAATCAATTATGTGTGACCCACATTTTGTAATTTAGATATAGCTAACAGTTGAGAATTTACCTAACCAATGCCAATTTTTGAATTTAGTGTACAGAATGTACTTGAATTTTCCGAATATAGAGTAAATCAATACCGGGTGAAAGTAACCCATTGTTATTTTGGTGATCTTAGTTATGTATGAAATGTTATCAGTTGTTTATTTGACCAGTGGGCGAATGGATCCAACTTGTGCATTTAAAGATTTATTATCATAATGGGTTTTCAAAGCCAAAGTGAAATCCCTCAAGCAATTTTAATTCTTGAAGCCCATATGCGGGTTGGAGTTTTTCACCGACGGCTCCTGAATCTGGGCTGGTCTTCGCTGGACGTGTGGCTCGCTCTAAGATCTGATGGGGGCTCGTGGGTCCGCTGGGTCAAGTAGATCGGCTATGCAGATTTGGTTCATGTCGGTGTACACTACTACATCTGCGTGGTCCAGATCGAGCTTATGGTGTTTTATCAGATTGTTGCATATCTGATTTGCGCCACAAGGGGGAGCGGGCATTCGCCATAGTTCTGGCCGTACCATGTAATGTTATCTACTGCCTTCTTGATTTGTGCTTTAAATGTCGTGGAGTGGTCTTGGTTCCCTTTGCTTGTGGCAATGACCGTCTGTAGGTCACCTGCATGCTGTTTGGCAGCTTATCAGTGACTCCAGAGGTCTCCTAATCCCAACTCACGTTATTTTGCCATGTTCGTTGTTGTTCCAATGGCTTGTTTGCCACCGCGCCCACTGCCTGTCGAGGATTTGTTGCTGCTGGGGGTGGGCGTTGAGTCATCGGTTCTGCCCCTTGCTGTTTGGTGTCTCCTCTGTTTTCTTTCTTCTTTTCTTCTTTCTTTCTTTCTTTCTTTCCTTCTTCTTTCCTTCTTTCTTTTTCTTTCTTTCTTTCTTTCTTTCTTTCTTTCTCCAACACTTTGCCCTCCTGCTGAGTTGTTGCTGATGGTGGTGGTGGTGGTGGAGGTGGCAGTGACGTTTGCTTTGACGTTCCGTCACTTTGGGATGTTTCGGTTGGGGAGCTGGGTTTCTGGGTCTGCTGTTGCTCTCTCTGTGTCGGCGGTCTCCCTCTCCTTCTTCTCTGGGGGCTTCTTACATGGATTGTTGACTCTTCCTATATCAGGAGTTCTCTTCTCCTGGGCTTATAAGCTCCATCCTGAAATGATGCTAAGGCATAGGCCTTTTAGCGCATTCATGGCATGTTCCGGGATTATGATTTGATCACTAGCGATTGTATTACTGTTGCTCCTTGCTCTCTTCTCTGTGGACTGTGGCCAGACTGATTGATTGATTGCATTAAAGGCGTGTTTGGCCAGTAGGCTATGTACGTCTAAACACCCCAAATGCGGATTAAATTGTGTACACAGCACACTATTTAGTTACTCGTTGAATGGGTTGCTGGACTGCAAACCCAGTCAACGCATTGCTGTATGCACGGCATGCTTCTTAATTACATGTCAGGAAAGGCAGGTTGCACGGACTCGGCAAGGTAGGCACGAAGCGGAACGGAAGTACTGAAATGCCACAAACTTACAAGATCAAATTCTGCCCATTTAATTCAATCGAGCTGTCTCTAGCAACCAATTATGTGTTAACCACATATTTAATTATGTCAATCCTATCAGTTACAAATGTCTTTATTTATTTTGTCATTCGAGTATAAATTCTGTGTACATAGTGTACATAATTTTCCCAAAAATAATGCCAATTTGTGAGTACAAGTTACTCATTTCAATTTAGTGTCACGCACACATTACTTAACTCAAGTTTACGTGTTTTAGACGGTGGTTGAAAACTTGTCAAATTTGTGTTTTAAAAGAGTATAATCAAAAGGGATTTTAAAACCACATACAGTCAGCCAATTTTGATCAGCTTGTCCCTGGAGACTCTGCTGGGTGTGGATTCAGTGCGACCGAAGGGCTCGACTCTCTTCATGGATCACAACACACTCTGGGATTCAGTGTTGTCGCCAGGTTCCGCTGATTTTTTTCAGACCTACTTCCACTGCTGTTTCTGTCTCTCACTCTGGCCCCGTGCTCCTGTTGGTAGCTCGCCAAAACCCGCAAGTATGGCTGCTCCTATTTACTAGTTACTTCTGATAGTTCGATAGGGGTTGAGTTGACTGACCACAGTCCAGCTGAAAGCTTGGCAGACTAGCTTTCCTGATATGCAGTCCCCCTCCCCCCTCCCCATCTATAGCTTCGCTGTTTTGCAACCAGCTGGTTTCCTTTTCGGGGTTATACTGGGGGTCCCCTATTCCTGCTACAGTTGGATGACTGGCCCCTCTGTTATTTCAACATTACGGGGCTCTCCACCAGCGAAATGGGTATTCCCACGAACCAGCTTACTCCCAGGTTTTGCCTCACTGGCTTCTCGGTGTCGCCTCTGGCTTCACTGACCCTCTTCTGTCTACGGCTGGCTCCTCACTGCTGGACTTGGCCAGACTGATTGATTGATTTTTTAAATAACGACGTGTGCGGCCATTCGGACATGTACGTCGGATAGCAATGTGCGCACTGCACACTATTTACTTACTTGTGGTATATCTGGTGAGGCAAAGGAGGAAAGCCGCTCGGTAATGGGTGCGCCGTCGTCCCATGAGACTCCGTCATGTCCAGAGTATAATAGTTTTGATTTGTGTGCCAAAAAGGATAAAATTTTAACCTAGGCAATTATTGCCGCCTTGTGCAGCTGGATCTGATGGTCTGGGTCTTTGACTACCTTATATAACTAGTAAGGGGTAGGGCAGTTCTGTGTTTTTCTTATCAATATTGCCGCCTTGAGCAGCTGGCCCTGATGGTCTGGACTTTGGACCACCTTATATTTCTTAA
Organism: Margaritifera margaritifera; assembly: GCA_029931535.1. Taxonomy (NCBI): domain Eukaryota; kingdom Metazoa; phylum Mollusca; class Bivalvia; order Unionida; family Margaritiferidae; genus Margaritifera; species Margaritifera margaritifera. The sequence continues at coordinate 5,085,828 of JAQPZY010001640.1, read as the reverse complement.
TTTGATGAGGTTGCTAATTTGTTGGTCGCCTGCCTGGTTTCCTACTCTTTGTGTTAATTACAGTTGTTAGTGTAGCATTCCAATACCAGATAGTATTGTAGCAGGAGAGAGAAAGAAAAGATTTTTTTTAATAGTATTATTCCTGTAGGAGGAAAAATATAAATAAATTAATTAAAAAACATGCTTGATGTGTTAGTAATAGGGGTAGAGGAGGCGGTATTTTAATTACTGTCCTGTAGTTGTTTTGGGTTATTATCTATTTAATTGATCGTTTAAATCCTAAAGATTGGCTTATTCCTAATTGTCGTTTCTATGGGAATGGCGTTTTTCCCCCTCGCGAGGGCGGGGATTGCGCCGCCCATCCGCGAACCAGGAGCCAAGTGGGCCCGGCCTACCAATCCCCTCTTCCCTGTACAGGCCCCTCCTCTCCCGCTTTAGACAATATGGGGTTGCTATTTATGCAATCTTATTTGGCTACCTACACTTAAAATATTCCATTATTTGTCTTTTTATGAGGGTAGTAATTCTTTCGTCCCTGAATGCGGGGATAGGCCAATCGTTGCGAACTGGCCACCCCGAATGGGCCCAGCGTACTATCCCCTCCCTCTTAGGCGGAGACCTTCCTCTCCCGCTCAAGACAAGTTATGTGTTCCTATTGCCTGTTTAAATTTTATGGTGCGTTATTAGTTTTGTTGTGGCTTAGCTTGGTCCTTAGTTGGGGTTTAAATGTTTCCTCTCTTTCCGATATCTGTTATGTATCGCACGATATTTGCATACACCAAATTTATGTTATTAATTTTAATTGCTAAGAAATTCGAGTATATGCCTGAGGATTTTAATTCTTTCTGTCTTTCATGAAATTGTGTTCTCTCTCTAGTGTACTCGGGGCATTTATTGAATATATGATCGAATGTTTCTGGGGTAGGACAGTGTGAGCAGTTTACGTGTGCTTCTTTGATACCCGATACAAACCTTCCAAAACTGTTTGCTAGGAGAGGTTTCACAGCTTTAATTCTGTTTATGACGTTGCTGTCATGTGGGTTTGCCAGGTTTGAGGCGAGGGTGTTTCTATTGACTTTTTTTACATATGTCTTACAGCCTGCGCCCTTTGTTTGTTTCGTCCCACTCTCTTTTTTTTTTGTCAATTTCTTGCATGATCACACTGTAGATCTCCTGGACGCTGTATTCCAATTGGTGGATTTCTTGTTTGCTTAACTTGTTTTTTGCACACCTGTGTGGCACCAACATAAATTCTAGTCTGATCGGTTTGTTTGAAGATTTTGAGTTTCAGAAAGACTTCTTTCATCGTTTTCCCTAAATGAAGAGTTGCCTGATTTCAGAGTCCGCATCACACTGAGGGAGTCGCTAATTATTACTGCTTTTTGGGTTATACTGGCCTGAATCCATCCAAATGCTTTAGAAATGACCTACAATTTGACAGTGTAAATGGAGCAGTTGTCAGGTAACCTCGTTCCCAGTGTGATGGTTCTCTCTGGTATTACTACTGCTGGTGCAGTACGCCCTGGGTTTTGGGATTTTGATCCATAGGTGTAAATATGAGTGTATCCCTCATACTTACTTTCTATTTCCGACGAATTTTCGCCCTTATTTTTAGAGGTTTGTCCTGTTTATCTCCATATTGAATAGCATTAAAGTTAATATTTGGCACAGTACAGGTCGGTGTCAGCATATTTTGTCGTTTCCGCCTGAAGGTTCGGGTTTTTTAATTCCCTTTTCAGGTCCTTAGTTTGTTTGCTCCCCAGGTAAATTTTCAATAGTTTACGCCTGAAGGGCCTGTTGCATCTCTATATTATTGCTCTAGGAGGGTTCGACTCATCGTGTATTGAAATTCTTGTCGCATACCTCAGGAGCAACTCTTCTCTTCTCAGGTGGAGGTTCCCCAACTAAAATTATTACTTCCTCCCTGGATGTATTACCGAGTGCACTAGTGCATATTACTAGAGCCTGGTATTGTATTCGGTCCAATTTTTTTAATAAACTGGGGTGTCCCGAAGCATACGTTTGGCACCCGTAATCAATTTCGGACCGAATAAGTGTCCGATAAAGTATAAAGGGTGTGGTTTGATCCGTCCCCAATCAGTTCCCTTAAGGTTCCTTAACAGGTTTAGATCATTCCCACATATCCTTATTAGCTCTGTGATATGATTGCTCCATCTTAGGTGCTCATCGAGTAGCATCACCAAGAATGGCCAGACTGACTGACTGATCTTGCATTATAGTGGTGTTCGGTCCTAAGGCCATGTACGACTTATTAAATTTTTTACCCTTATGGTTGTATGTCCGGCGAGGCAGTTGAGGCAAAAATCTCGGCAAGAGGTGCGCCGTCGTCCATGGAGGCTCCGTTCGGTCCAGCGTAAATTAATTTTAATTGGTGTTCCGAAAGGTATCAAAAAATGTGTCGTCTTACACTAAATGTTTGAATATTGACATATCGCTTTACTTATGGCTTAAATAGTATTGTTAAGGATAGTTTTTAGAAAGGCAGCGTTTTTTAAGGAGTGGTATTTATTGGTATGGCGAGTTTCCTTATTATTTGTGCATCTATGCAGCTATTGCAGTTAATCGGTTACTGCATTGTGCAGTGGGCCCTGATGGTCTGGGCTTAGGACCACATCATATTGGTTAAGGTGACGGGCGTGCAGCCGGCCCTGATGGTCTGGATTTAGGACCACCTCATATAGATAGGTGTGGGACAGTTATGAGTTTCTGAAATCAATGTTGCCACCTTGTGCGGCCGGCCCTGATGGTCTGGGCTTAGGACTACCTTATATTTCTTAATTTTATGTGATGTAGGTAAAGGTCGCCTACCAGGATTCCAACTCCTTGTGTTAATTTTAGAATTCTTGTAGTAGGAGGAGTTTACATGCAATTGCTTAGGGGTTTCATCGGACTGGGATGTGTTAGAGGTTGAGAAAGCGATAATGGGAGATAAGTACATATGCTCTAGGTCATATATTTATATTGTCAGGGAATCATGTTATTTTCAATCAATTTTGTATTCAGTGAATATTATTATTTATTTATTTGGTTGTATTTTAATAATTTTGCTTTTCATTACTTGTCTTTATTTAAGGGGGTAGAGGTTCTCTCGCCCCTGAGGTCGGAGATAGCCCGCTCGTTGCGAACTGGCTAACCCGAATGGGCTCTGCATACTATCCCTTCCCTCTTTGGCGGAGCCCTTTCTCTCCCGCTCAAGACAAGTTCTGCTTTTGTGGACTTAAAGTTAGTTTAGTATGAGGTGTATGTGTTTGGCTTGGGTTGTTTGGTCCATTGACCGGTTTGAAATTTTTCCCCTTTTCTCAATATTTGAGACGTACCCTATGATATTGAAGTACACCGAGTTGATGTTTTTGCTAGGTCGTCTTTAGAAAATCTGGGTACTTGTTTGGGGCATTTGCTGTCTTCTGTCAATCCTGGAATTTGGTTCTTTCTGTACTGCATTTAGGTCATTCGTTGAATATGCGGCAGAGCGTTTCTTGGGTTGGGCTATGTGGGCAATTTATTCCTATATCTTTCATACCTGGCAAAAATCTTCCAAAGCTGCTGGCTAATAGAGTTTTGCCAGTTCTGATTCTATTTATGATCTTGGAGTAAGGTGTGATAGCCAGGTTAGGAGCAAGAGCATTTCTGCAAATTTGCTTCTGCAGGTCGTATAGCCTGCGCCCTTTTTGCGAATTTTCATATCTCCCCCCCCCTGCCATTTTGGATCAGTTTTATGCCTAATTACTGTATATTTCCTGTACGCTGTAATCAAAGTGCTTTGAGCCTGTTCGTAGCTTCCTTGTCTGCCTTTTCGTTTTCAGGATTGTTTATGGGGGAGGGCACCCACATAAATTCTATGGTATGATTATTTTCTTCCAGGGTTTTGAGTCTCAAGTAGACTTTTCGTAATAGATTTTCTCTATTGGTCGACTTACCTGATTCCCGGGGTCGCAGAACACTGAGGGAGTCGCTAACTATAACCGCTTTAGAAATATGGTTTCCTTGTAGCCATTTGAATGCTTGATCGATGGCCCGAAATTCGACCGTATAAATGGATCAGTTATCAGGCAGACTCGCCTCCCAGCGTTATGCCCTCCTCTGGAATCACCACTGCAGCTGCAGTTGTGCTGGATCTGGATTTAGAACCGTCTGTGTAAACTTTGGTACATCCCTCATACCTACTTTCTATTTTGTTCAGAATTTTGGCCCTTAATTCGATGGATTGTTGTTGTTTATCCCCATACTTTAATGGGTTTAAATTTATTTTGGGCAATTTACTGATCCATGGGGCGGTGTCAGGATATTCTGTGGCCTCCGTCTGGATATCTTGGATGTTACGTTCCAGTTTTAGATCATGGATTTTTTGTCCTGTATAACGTAAGAAGTGTGGCCTGCTTTGCCCCCCCCCCCACGCCCCAATTGGTGCCCTTTAGCTTCCTCAAGAGGTTTATATCATGCCCGCATCTTCTCTCTAGCTCTGCTATGTGATAGCCCCATGTAATATACTCATCGAATCGCACTCCCAGTAATTTTTCCACTTTTTCAAATTTTATTTCTATCCCATTGTGGAATAATGTTGGGGGTTTCCTACGCAATTTAGTATTTGGTGAAGACAATACCCCTACTGTCTTGCCAGGGGATAGCTTGAAGCCTCACCTATCGGCCCATTGCAGGATTCCATCGAACCATGCCTACAGTCGGCCAACCACAGTTTCGCTGGATGGGTTGACGGCTTTTCAGATTCCACTGTCATCAGCAAACTGGGACAAATCCAGATGGGTCAGATCGACGGAGTTTTCTAAGTCGTTAACCATGATGTTAAAAAGAGTAGTGATTCGTACGTTGCCCTTAGTGGGGGTGGCGGGATGTCCGTTTTCGAGCTCGCATATATCTGAGTATTGGTTGCCGACTCTAGTTTGTATTTTTCGGATTGTTAAGAAGTTTGATATCAACTTATTTATGCGGCTAGCAATTCTGCAGTGGTTTAACTTTGCAATTAGACCATTGGTCCACATTAGGTCATATGCTTTTTCAAGATCAAGGAAAACTGCGATTCGATTACGATCACACTTCCTCTTTGTATTGCACGCCAGTCTTATGCTTGACTCGAAGCGAATTAATTGGTCCAGAGTCGACCGCTCTGGTTTTGGGATATCAAATTCTTGATCTCCAGGTTCTGATTCAGCCTATTGTTTATCATTGTTTCCATAATCTTACAGATGTTGTTGGTAAGGGAGATGGTTCCGTACGAGTTTACATCAGCCGGATCCTTGCCGGTTTCGGGATCGGTACGACAATCACCTGTTTCCAGCGAATAGGTATTTCCCCGATCGCCAGGTCAGATTCAGCAGATCCAAAATCGCCAGCTTGATATTTTCTCAGAGATTTTTGGATACTTCATAGCCCAGCGAGTCCTTGCCCGGTGAGGTGGTTTTTTCCGGCTGAGTGACTTTCGATACTCATGTACAGTGAAATCTACCTTTAAGGGGCTTGAGTGGTTTCTCCTGTCTGTGAACAATTCAGGGTGATCATTTTCTATCATAATAATATGTGCTTGAAACTTTTAGGAATGATTGGAATTTCTGCTCATATCTGCAAAGTGGGTGGCTAATGTTTTGGCTTTTTTCCCATCCGTGGTAAGCCCGGATATCTTAGGGGTCGAAATGCGAATTTGTCTTAAAGTTTAGAGACGTGCAGACTTCTTTCCAGGAGTTTTGCTTTGCCGTGAATATGGTGTTCTTCACTAAATCTATTTAGGGCCTTTTTTTCCCAACGACTTGCCTACATTCATCATTCCACCAAGGGACTGAATGTTTGTTGCCTCGCCCTCCCGTTTTGGGAATGCATCTTTCCGCTGCATAGGTCAGTGCCTTAACAATGTTTAACAATGTTTTCATTAAAAAGGTCAACATTGTCGTTGTACAGCAGATCTCTGCTAATCTCTCCACATAGAGAGCGAAACATCTCCCAGTCTGCCTTGTCAAATCTCAACCCTGGGGTAGCTTCGGTACTGTTCTTGTGTGCTTTTATATGCACCGAGGTAAATATTGGGAAGTAGTCAATATCCATGGTGCTTGACTGAAGTATTTACCAGTCGGTAATTTGCGCCATTTTGGTGGAGCAGATGGTTAGATCAATAGATATCATAGCCCCGTTTTCGGGATTAACTCTAATGCGTGCACCGTTATTCACCACCAGAAGTTGTATGTCGTGATCCACTTCTCATTATTTTTACCCCTCGTATCCAGGCGGTATCCTCCCTATAGTTCAATGTGGGCATTAAAATCCCCGCAGATAATTATGTCTTCTCCCAGTTTACCAACAATGGTTTAATAAGTTTCGGATTTAATGATAACTTCCATTCCTGGGTCATACATGTTGACGACAATTAGGGGTTTGTTGCCTAAGTTTATTTTGATTATTGGATATTCGGGGAGTGGTTCGGAGTTTGGTAGCTGCAGCGTGTCGTCAACAGTCTCACTTGAGAGAGCGTCACTTACATATGTTGCCATGCCGCCTACCCGCTTCCTATCGGGTCTGTGTTTACAGGAGCAGGTGGAGTATCCTGGTATTTTAGGTTGATATTGTGTTTGCACATTCAAGTGGGTCTCCTGACGACGCACAATGCTTGGTTTATTATGCTCAATCTGTATCTTGTCTAACAGCCCATGCAGTTCCGCTGCCAAATTTTAATTATATTTGTTGTATCCACGTTGGGTTCGTCTTATTTATTTTTTCAATGGGCCTGTTTGTTATACTGCGGCTGTGAGTGCCCTATTTAAGATTCACAGTTTGGCAAGTGCAACTATCTGGTTGTATAGGGGCATCGGCTGATTCAAGATTGTCCTTATTTAGTGCGAATGCGAATGCATAGTCGATTACATCCCGGATAAGTTAGAGCACTTTTACTATACTGAGCTGGAGTTATTGTATTGTGTGTTCTTTTGTTATACATATCTAGTTTATTATGGGATTGTTGGATTGTTTGGATCATTTTGGATTGTGCTTGTGGTTTGGTGCTGTTTATTTCCGCTTTATGTGTTGCAGTTTGTTTTTTTCTTTCCCCTTGGAGGGTTGTACATTATCGGATTTATCTTGCAGTGAAATCTTGCAGTGAAATACTGCTTTTCGCCACTTCCTTTGTTGTGGTGGTTTTAGTTGCGTTATGTGACGGTATTTTGACTGCTTGACCTTGAGTTTGTACTACGGTCAGTTTATGGTTATTTGATTCTTGTATCATGATCTGGGTTTTTGCTAGAGCATATTTGACCTTTTTGTCAACATGTAGTTGATATTTTGTTCCACTCTCTGATAGCATACGGGCATCCGTGATTTAGGCGAGTGGGGATTTCTGCATTTGGCACATTTCTGCCCGCTAAATACACATTTCCCTGCGTGTCCCCCCCCGTCCCCCCCCCACATTTATCACACCGTTTTCGGTTCTTGCATTTGGTGGAGAAGTTGCTCCACTCTTCGCAGTTATCGCAGAAACGACACTTGGTTTTGTAATCGTGCAGTTTGTAATTTGCTTTCCTAATCGTACTAAAGTTTGGGTTGTTTGTTGAAGTGTAGTAGAACTACTGTCGAGTACACGCCTTGCATGTGTTTTTGAGGCGAACTGCATTGTCTACCTCCTAGCTGTATTGTCTAATATCTTGGATCATGGATTTATCATCTCGCTGCCAGACTAGTTTGTTAGTCAATTTGGATTAAAGACGTGTTCGGTCATTCGACCATGTACGTCTATTTACCCCCAATGCACGCGAAGCACGCACTAGGGGATTGAACTGTGTGCTTAGCACACTATTTAATTTTCGTCAAGTGGGTTGCCGGACTGCAAACCCACTTGACGCATTACTGCGTGCAATGCCAGCTATTTACACACCACTCCCTCGCTGCATGGTTACCCCACTATGGACATTCATTGAAAGCGTGATATGGGAGGGTGCGTACAATTATTTGTACCTGTAAATAGGAATGGAACCACAATGTTCACAGGATTACGGGTGTGCACTACTTAATTGATATTGGAGTGGCAGGCTGCACGGACTCGGCAAGGGAGGCGCGAAGCGTAACTAAAGTACTGAAACGCCATGTACGTACATGATCAAATTCTGCCCAGTTTGCTAAGTCGGGCTGTCCCTAAAACTAATTATGTGTTAACCACATGTTTAGTTATGACAATTCTTACAGTTACAAATTTCTTTATTTAATTAATCCATTCAGGTATAAATTTTGCGTACACAGTGTTTCCAAAAATAATACCAATCCGCGAGTACAAGTTACCCATATCGTTTTAGTATCACGCACACATTGCTAAATTCAAGGTTATGTTTTTGACGGTGGATCAAAATGGGTCAAATCTGAGATTTAAAAGAGTCTAATCCAAAGGGGTTTTCAAAAATTTAAAAGGAAAACCCCAATCAGTCAGGCAATTTTGATCAGTCTGCCACTGGAGAGGTCCGGCGCTGTTCTCCCAGGATTCCTCTTCGGGCAGACTGACTATTCCAGCCGTCATTGTGCAGCATCCCCGGTGAAGTCATCCTCCTCCGACTTGCTGCATTTTTGTTTTCATTTTGGTAAGGCGTAGAGTGGTCAGCAGTTAAAGCCGATCAAGGTAGCTGTGTGCCTTCGTCTCGTCGTTTTCCTTGATGGCTGGCCTCTCCAATTTAGTTGCCGCATTGTGCGGCTAGATCTGATATTCTGGTCTGGATGGCGCGCCTCTCATGGTATCGCTGGATGGTACCGCCTACACCAAGCCTTATCCAAGGGTGCCGCCTCGCTGGCCTGGCCACAAATCCGCCCTGCTGTCCCCGTTCTTTCGGTGTTGTTGTCTTGACGTCTGGCCAGACTGGTGAACGTACCGGTTTATAAGCTTGAAAAGCGGACGTGAAAAACAACATCCCTCCGATTCGTTACGCGGACTTGAAAGAAAACATGTCCAAGATCGACAGAGAGAAATGTGAAAATGCACGTGCATAGTTTTGTTTTCAATAAAAAAAATAACAAGACAAGGCCATTTCTTCTCAAAATCAACATGTTTATTAATAATAAGAAGCTCTCCAACTCAAATACAAACAAACAATATTAAACATGAACATATTTACAATGTTGACAATGTTGTGAAGTCAAACTTGACGTCTAATGATCTAAGATTCTGTCATTTTGCCATCGATGAGCACTTCGTTTCTGAGCTAAAGACAAGAGATAGCCAAAACAAAGAAAAAAAAATAGAATCATCATGTGGAATTTATCTTTTTTGACTTTGAATGTTATCTTTTACTCTGATTAAATATTTTATCACAAACTTTAACTTTTTTATTCTTCTTCTTCTCCAGCATGAAACCTCATGTATGCCTCTAGATTTAGTCGGTGACGAAGCTGCATGTCACATAAATAACAATTACAATTGCATGGTTTTTCTCTGGAATGCTGTCCGATTCGGACTATGGGTGATCCAGACAAGGCAAGGGAACTTGTTTCATTTCAAGAAGGCATGAACCTAGAAAAGTTGTAAATATGGTGCTTCGTGTCGAAAAACTTTAAAGGTTGCATATAAATACCACCCTTTTGCTCTCTGCAGAAGATCAAGTTGCATCCGTGTTGCAGAAATAAGATGCCTGGCACCATTGAGTGAAACATCTTTTCTGAAGAAGTTCGGGGGGGGGGGGGAGGAAGCTTTCATCAAACTGGAAAGTTAGATTTGCAATTTGCCTATGGGAGAAAAAGAAGTAACAGTATTTGACAAGCTTTTGGTTTAAGAAAATTGTCATCTGTACAGAAATTTACATAAAATAAAATAAATGCAATTTAAAGGTAGTAAAAATATAATATCAAGGTACATAAAAAAGATCCATCTCTTTGGTCCTCTGGTCTCAAATCCTGTCTCAATCAGGAGTCTGTACTGGCTAAAAGCAGTGGCACGGGTCAGCTGAAGTCATCAGCTGACAAGTTTTCCTTCAAAACGACCTTAACTATGGCCAAGGAGGGGTTTGAAAAGATAGGCTGCAGCTGCCCTCTATCTACTACTACTACTACTAATAATAATAATAATAAATGTTATGACCGTTATTCTAGAACAATTGTATGTAAACGCTTAGAGTGTCAATAATAGTGATAGCCAAGTGACAATTAGATGATAGCAACTTTATCATGCACAATTTTTATTGTCGAATTGTTTGTGAATCAAGAAAACTATCCACTCAAATAGGGAAGTAGTAATATTTGGGTGTATGGAATCATATGGGGTCATATAGGGACAAAATGAGCAACTTTATAGGGTCATAACGGGAAATCCTATGTTAAAAATGACCATATGTTTACATTGGGATGCTACATTAGCTTCATACGAGAAATGTAATGTTAACATGTCCTGTTATAGGCCGTTTCCATTTTGAAAACTTTATTGGATCAAAATATAAGTAGTTGTTTGGGAGTATTCGGGGTCATACGAAAATTAGTATTAGACCACAGGTTAATATGCGAGGCCTGGCATGGGGTCATAACGGGAAATCCTATGTTAAAATGGTCCATAGGTTAACATGCGGGGGTTGGTATGGGATCATACGGGAAATCTTATTATGAGATCAAAAGTATTTATGGGGTCAAAATGGTTATAGAGTCAAAAGTGCTTATGGGGTCAAAAGGGTTGATGGGATCAAACGGGAATGGTAATGTTAAAAATTTGTATCTACAATCCAACACATCACATATCCTATCCAAACACCCTCTCCCGTACAATCCAACAAGAAGGGTAGGAGTGTTTTATACACACACACTGTACTGACATACATACAAACACACTATCACACAAGAAGAGGGGTAGGACGTAAAAGAAGGGGGATGAAATAAACACTTTTACACACAAACATTGAAAAATACTATCACACACACAGACACACACACACACGCACGCACACACACACACACACACAAGGGTGGAAGATGCTTACAGATACACTACTATACCCTTACATACAAACATACTATCAAACGGAAGAGAGAAAGGGGATTTAAAGTTTTCGGTTTTGTGAAAGACATATACAAACACACAACATAAACACACACGTACACAAAAGGTTTTGTCAAATTTCGATTAATATCTCTCTTTTCTACAGATCTGGGTGGCCCTGGAAAGGGTCGTTGGGTTTCTACTACCACTTCCTTAGCAGTGGTCGCACCTCCCAGGTCGGGCGCTGCAGGCTGCACATCTCTGCCCACGTTTCTTCCATGATGTGTTGGTGGAGACCACATCTGTGCATTTTTTCCTGTGTACACTAAGTGATATGTGTTTTCTTCTCCAGATCGGTTAATGTAAATAGAAGAAAACATGTCTATTGACAGAAATGTGTGCTCAGATTACGAAAGAAGAGCCATTTAGAAAAGGAAAATTGCTCTACACTTAGTATCAATGGTAGTATAGACTCATTTAACTGTCAATTCAAGTTTGCTGCTTGGTATGCCAAATTAAGCTATATTACCTCCCCTTTGACTGTAACTGAGTAATTGCAGGATTTTCTTTATTTCCCTGTTTCTCTATTATTTATGCATTTTAATCAGCTTTATCTAGATAGATAAGAAATTTAACACTACTTGTAGAAGAAAGTTGGCACAATATTGATTTGGGGGCTTTTTCTTAACTTTTATGTTTTGTGGCTAAAAGTTGGTATAGATTTATGTATCGGAGAACTTTAACATGTAATTGAATCCTATTGCTTAAATTTACTGAGTATCTTATGCAGTCATAAATTATATCATTGTATGTATATTGTATTGAAACATGTATTTGCCTTGGCATCGCAAAGTTTTCCATATATTTCTCCACCTCCAGCTAACTTCTTGGCTTGGGCCGCATCAATTTGCACATTGGCCTGCTGTCTCCAACATCAGTTTCAGCATCATAGGAACTTTGAATAGATTTTTCCAATTTTTCTCTTGTTGCCCCTTATGTAACAGACCTTGAGTGGCTTTGTTTTTGTTTTTTTTTGGTTGATGTACATTTCTTTCCCTTGTTGTGGGGAACATTACCAGGTTTGAAGAAATAACTTTGTCTATTCTGTGTTTCCTTACTCTTTCCCGTAGTGTTGTAATAAAAAGTAGCACTAAACTATATAATTTTTCAATAGTATAAAACTTATGGTATTTGTTTGGATTTTTATACATTACTGTGCAGATTTGGGGGTGATAAATCACTGGTGTTGATAGTTTAGATAATTTTGGAATGTCAGCATCACTGTTGTTTCATGGGTGTGTTTGCTTCCCTTAGTGCCAGAAAGACAATGACCCCTTATCATTATCCGCTGTCATCTGGCGCACTTATTAGTTTGATTTTGATAGATGGGAATAGGGATCCTCTGTTCATTTTTTTTCCTGTGTGAGTCAGGAAAAAAATGGTCATTTTGAATTGTATAAGCTATTAAAACAAACTTGTCTTATAACCAGTGAGAGATGAAAATACAAGGTGTCATGTAATTTGATACCCAGTTATGTAATACTTGCTGATGTCTGCATGTTTGAGTTTCATTTGTGTAGCATGCATGCCATATAAATATAACATGAAGATACATATGCAGAAAACAATAAATTTAATAACAATAATAAATCACTAATATGTATAATACAATACAGCAAAATGTTATGCGGATACAATTTAGCTATAGATAGTGGTATCACATCAAATGCCGTTACACTAATATCTTTGCACTAGAGTGGCCAATTCTTTATTACAACGATGTTCCAACATCAATGAGTAAAATACATATCTTTGTAAAAAAGTCAGATCTACGTATAGGACTCACGGTACTAATTATATGGAACAACTGTGAACCAGTCTAGAAATGGGTGAAGATTTAATAGAGTATATACGGGTTTGGTGGTCCATAAGGAATCAGGCCACAATTAATACTTCCGGTTCAGTACCCACGAATGTAGTCCGAGTCTATTTTTAGATCAATTTTTCCTCTCTCAATTTAGTGGTGATGTATGCATTAGATTTAGTCATTCTTAGTATTGATTTATAGGAAATTGGTTATTGTTTAGAATATGAGCATTATAGTGTGGTTGTCTCTGTGTATTTTGGCGACAGTGCACAGTGAGTAATGAGGCATTGGTGCTGATCCGGAAGTGAAATCTGTGACTCCTTGCACGTTGCTTTGTTTACAGTCCAGCCTCTCAAAAAATGCCGGTTAACCTATGACAAGAACTTCAGCATGAGTTCATCTTTGAAAATAATTTACAGCAACATATGATTTATTAGGATTTGGACACAGTGGAAAGTTCAGTACTGACAAATAAATGTAGAGACTATATAGGAAAATTAATTGTGGTCTTAGTCCTGTCAGTAGGAAGGTTATAAAAGTTTAAATTGTTATCCTGAGTTTATTATTCAAGGTAGGTGCATGAAATTTTGACATTTTGTGTATATTACCTTTAAAAATAAAACTATGAAATTAAAAATTTAAAAATTTATATATTTTTAAAAATTTAAATAAATTTTTAAAATAAACTTTAAATTTAAAAAAAAAATTAAAAAAATGCACATATATATACCCTGTGGGGTTGATACTCATTATTATCAGCATGTATGTATTCCTACACCTTATACAAGTTGCAATGGTGGATATTTTTGAAATTTTGTCTGAGAAAATCTTGTTCAATTCTGTCCCTGCATCTAACAGTACTTGCATACTCTGGACAGGAAATGTAACGTCAAATAGGTTATATGGGCTATTGTCATATAGGGACCCTGAGACTAACGTTTGGAAAAAGAAACATGTCCACATACTGGCATTAATGATAAAGATGAGAAGTCTGAACATTCTAAAAGAGTTAGATGCATCGCATTTATGCCACAATAGTTTGTGTGTTAATGCGGACCACCTCAGCCTGGAACCCCATCGTATCAACAATAATAGGCAGTATTGCAAAGGATATAGGAATTGTTTTGGACATGGTGAATTTCCAAACTGTATGCTACAGTTGAAATTGTGATATGGAATAATTGCAGGTATAATAATATGCCCTGCACACCCACCCACCCACCCACCCACATCCATATAGAAATGCATATTAGCATGAAATGGCTGGCTTGCTGGTTGCATGGATAAAATGGGATTAGTTTATTGATTGATTAATGGATGGATAGATGGATGGATGCATTGATGATTGTTTTGCCTTAAGTAAGGAGGATAGAGGAAAGAAATAAACACTGGTCTTTTTTTTATTTGACCATGCTGGTATGACAGCTTTGTCTTACATAATACATTCACTCATTTATTTATTCATTCATTCAATGCTACATTCATTCATTCATTCATTCATTCAGTCAGTCAGTTCATGCTATGTTAGAATATGTTATTTTTTAATTTTTTTTATATTTTATTTCTATATTATGTCTTCATATTTCGAGAAAACTGTTTCGACCTCTCCATAGGTCTCATCGGGTGGTAGTAGGTAACACAACTGCACATAACATGCGTTGTGTTACCCACGATTTCCCCACGACAGTTTTCCTTTCTGTATTATGTGTTTTTCATTGTGTCTTTGGGCACTGTCATTTTGTACATGGACTAAGATCATTTTTCCTGTCTGCGGTGTCCTTGGCTCTTGCATAACCTGTGCATAGGAGTGATCGCCCTTGGAATGACTGTCCAATAAACCTTTGCAGTAGTCAGACTTCCTTTTTTCCGGGCTGAGTTCTGTACCTCAGATGAGCCTGTATTATATTTCCCCGTCTTGCCAGTATTCGTTTCCTGGTTTCCGGACGCTTTTGATACAACTGATGGTAAGTACATGTTGTATCCATTTCATTCAGTGATCTCATAGTCCTTGGTGAAAGTATACCTCCCAAGTGTTTTACTTTTGTTTTCTGTGATGATCCAAGTCTGTTATTGAGCCTGTGTATTGTTGAATGCACTCTTGCCTCAACGTTTCTTGAATAGTTAACATTTTTAGGTAAGGAAACACTAATTGATCTGTTCACAGCTTCACATTTATGCGTGTTTGTGTTAAGTCGCAGTCTTTGCACAACATCACAGGAAAGTTTCATTTTCAACACTTCCAGGAGAATATTCTTATCACTTTCTGTCATGTTTAGATGAGTCGCTTGATGAGGGCCCAGAAATGCAGATCATATCCACCAACTGTTAGTACTTCCTCCCCCACAAACCTTCGAATAATGCCGACATTTGTTGCAGTCCCCAGAATAACACCGCTGAGTAGCATCCAGTACTTGGAGAATTTGACATTGGATAAGTCTAACATCAAACTGCAGCGGGCTTTAACATCTTGACTGAGAATTTTCTGTATCAGCTTTTTTCCTTCTCTTGTTCTTATTCCCGGAAACATGCTTTCACTAAAAGTTGCAGAATTGCAACGTTTGAACTGGGAACGACGCAAATGAGTGGGGTCCGACAATCTTTCTACTTTCCACATTGGATATAGGATGCTGTAAGCATCCTGAAAGCCAGTAGCAGCCTGAGCATCCCCATCTGTTGTTGCATGTCTAACGAGAATTTCTTGCAGCACAAACTTGTTTCCTATTTCTCTTGCCATTGCATGCTCTGAATGTGGTGCAACTGGTGACAGATTTGCTGTGCAATCAACATGGCCACCTGGGCATTGCACATCCAAACCTTCGCCTTTGAACCATGCTCCAGTCCAGCACAATTTATTTTCTACTGTAGCTCCTACAATATATTGTTTCTCTGTAACAGTTTCACAGACAATTCCAACAGCTTGGGATGAACTTTGACCAGGTTTCTTCTCATGTCCAAAGCTAATGGCATTGTATCTTGCATCAAACTCGACATTTATTTGCTCAGGATCCTGCACACCACGCATGACAATAAAATGTCGGACTAGTTTCAGCTTGTCTGCCATACCCATTTCATTTAGCTGTATAGTAGCTTGACATACAATGTTGGAAGCCCTTTGCATAGATGTTATACTAGGTGGTTGAATGTCAGTGGCTGCAGGTAGGTATCTAGCCCTGGTGTTGCCCATTGGTGTATCCTGTAGTCCAGCTTGAAACGTCATATTTACAGCAGCAGGATTTGGCCCAGGTTTAGCTGTTTTTATCTCGTCATACAGCTTATACTCTGGTGATTTAAAACTGCAGTTTTTACACATCATAGTATGCTTCCAAGCAAGTCCCCATTTTGTTTCATTAGCAATTTTGAAATCAGGTCTCTCACATCTGTTGTCTTGATTTCCATGACGATGGATGATATCATTCCACATTTCAACATTTTTATTCATACAGATCATACGTGTCCCCTCATGCTGATTCACTTCTGTCTCTTTCAGGGTCAGTCTTGCTTTGGATGATGGCCGTATAATTCTAGCAGACCCAGGTGTGCCATTACAGTCTAGTGCCACAACTGACTGGAGACCCCCACCTGTCGGCTTCGTCACTGCCATGAGAGAGAACTTGTCTGCATCCATTCTTCTGGTCACTTGAGCAGATGCAGCACTGGAACTTGGTAAAGTATCATCAGTCAGAAATCTGACCCCTTTGTTATGTGGAATATTTTCTGGTTTACTGACCAGGTAAACCTCAGCGTGAGTTCATCTTTAAAGATACTTTACAGCAACATATGATTTATTAGGATTTGGACACAGTGGAAAGTTCAGTACTGACAAACATATGTAGAGAAAATATAGGAAAATTAATTGTGGTCTTAGTCCATAATTAATTAATAATGAAAAGTAAAATTTTATTAAAAAAATTATTTTGTGACCTTATCCTATCTGTACCTAAAAAAATAGAGACAAGATTCTATTGATGCAATTTTAGTATTGTTCTAGACTTGACTTAGGAACAGTCAATAACATCAGTAGCACCCTATTCATTAGGTGCAGAATGGATAACACATGTTTCATGTACATGTAGATCCAAAATATGGCGCGGCTCATCTGGTTTTCTTAATACAGAAGCTTGCATCAAGGATGGGTCTATACTGATAAATATAGGTTTCATCATGAGCATTTAGAAATATAAAGTTATTGAATTTTTAATATCATGATGTTTCTATAGGTTTACTATGGGAGTTGAATTAGTACCGTGAGTCCTTAACTTCTTCGACACGAAGCACGATTTCAGCAGTTTTTCTCGGTTCATGCCTTCTCGAAGTCTGAAGGTGAAATGAAACATGTTCCCTCAACCCGGCATTTCGTCCGAATCGGCCGTAATTTGGTCCGAATCAACCATAGTCCAAAACAGACAGCATTCCAGAGAAAGGCCTTACGAATTTGATTTGTTTGATATGCAGCTTGGTCACCGAGTAAATATAAAGGCACACACACGAGGATTCGTGCTGGAAAAAGGAGAAGAAGAACAAAAAAAAAACCAACAACAAAAACAATAAAATGTAAAGTTTGTGATAAAATATTTGATCAGAGCGAAAGGCTAATGATTTACATGATAATATTTACTGCGGACAAAACCATTCAAATGTGATGAATTGTAATACCATAGTGTTATGTGATAGAGGACATGAGAATACATCACGTAGAAACCCAGTGAAAAAATTTAAGGTTTGTACACTAATGTTTAGTAACAGTGAAAATCTGAATTAGCATTTGAGGACACATACTAGAGAACAAACATTTAACTGAGAAGTATGTGATGAAATGTTTAGTCAGAGTAAAAGTCTAAAGAAGCACAGAAGGATGCATACTGGAGAAAAACCATTTAAGTGTGCAGTATGTGATAAAACATTTAGTCAGAGTGGAAGCCTTAAGGTACACACGAGGACACATACTGGGGAAAAACCATATAAGTGTGAAGTATGTGATGAAATGTTTAGTCAGAGTGCAAGTCTGAAGAAGCATTTGAGAATACATACTGGTGAAAAACCATTTAAGTGTGAAGTATGTGATGAAATGTTTAGTCAGAGTGGAGATCTCAAAATGCACATGAGGATACATACTGGAGAAAAACCATATAAGTGTGAAATATGTGATGGAAGGTTCAGTCGGAGTGAAAGTCTGAAGAAGCACATGAGGATACATACTGGAGACAAACCATTTAAGTGTGAAGTATGTGATACAATTTTTAGTCAGAGTGGAAGTCTTAAGGTACACACGAGGATACATACTGGGGAAAAGCCATATAAGTGTGAAATATGTAATGAAATATTTAGTCGCAGTGCATATCTGAAGGTGCATATGAGGATACATACCGGAGAAAAACCATTTAAGTGTGAAGTATGTGATAAAATCTTGAGTTATAATGGAACTCTGAAGGTGCACATGAGGAAACATACTGGAGAAAAACCATTTAAGTGTGAAGTATGTGATAAAATGTTTAGTCAGAGTGGACATTTAAAAGTGCATATGAGGATACATACTGGAGAAAAAGCATTTAAGTGCAAAATATGTAATAAAATGTTTATTGAGAGTGGAAACCTAAAACTGCACATGAAGATACATGCTGGAGAAAAACCATTTAAGTGTGAAGTATGTGATGAAATTTTGAGTTGTAATGGAACTCTGAAGGTGCACATGAGGAAACATACTAGAGAAAAAACATTTAAGTGTGAAGTATGTGATCTGAGGTTTAGTCACTGTGGAAATCTTATGGTACACATGATAATACATACTGGAGAAAAAAGCATTAAAATATGAAGTTTGTGATAAAATGTTTAGTGAAAGGCTAAAAGTGTACAAGATGATTCATACTTGAGACAAAACCATTCAATTGTGAAGTTTTGTGATGAATTGTGTCACCATGGTCTACATGTGAAGGTGCACATGACAATGCATACTGTATTAAAACCATTTACTGTGCAAACATTGCAGATTACGGATAATCGACACCTCCATAGTGGAAGTTAATCCATCCACGCTGTTGTCCATCAAGGAACTTACCTGTCAGCTGAGCTACTGTAGACAGTGCACAGTGCCATTTAATATTCAAAGACTTACTGACTAACATGCAAAAGATGAAAGATACATTTCCAGAAATTGCAAATAAATATTAGCGGGTTAATATGAGAAGAAAGAAGATATTGAAACAATATGTAACATGGTTAGTAGTATAGTTTGGCACTCGAACTCACATGGACAGAGGTGAGGTGTGTGAATGATCTGTAAAGGCAAGCACCTTAGACCACTCGGCCATACAGGGCCCCCATATTTCAGTTTGGTTGACAAATGTTACAGATTGGCCAACCTAGATTTAGGACACTGACAGACTATTGCAACACCAAAAGACTTCATCGTTTGTGTTGTCGGGAAAAAAATCACACTTTAAAAAAGGTCACTGAGTGTACTTTATTAATTTTTTTCAATTTTTTCTGTCTGTCTGTAAATATGCAGAGTGACTCTGTTGATGTTTGAAAAAGGCTAAACTAAAAGTACATCGAATCTGTGTATTGTACACTTGTGGTAGAATTTTGTTCAAACCCAAAAACTGAATAAAGAGATAGAGAGAAAGTAAAACTAAAGTTAAAGAATTTTTTGCAAAAAAAACCCCAGTCAGTGCCATCATGGGTATATAATAAGATCAGAGGGCAGGAGGGAGGGAGGTAGGTAGGTAAGGGGGTATGTATGGGTTCAATAGATAAATACCGTATTTGCCAGCCTATAAGTCGATAGTTTTTGACCTGAAAGTCTGGACTTCATCTTATACTCTGAATCAACTTGTATATGGATTATGTCATTGAAATTACTCTTTTAGTCAGCAAAATCAAAAATAGGTCACATAGCTCTACCAATTCTTGTTCAGTTACCATGTTAGTAAATTGTTATAAACTAATATGACAGCTTTTATATAAGTTTTATCATTATTTTGTATGCATTTGTATGTGCTTGTATTTTCTGATTTATTCAACAGGATATAAAAGAAAACAATTCAAGAGCTCACAATTCATGGGCCACATAGCACACTTAGGGTCTATACTCAGTAGTGTATTGTACTTATGCAAAGAATATTGTTTGTTCCTAAAACAAATAATTTGCTTTATTCATCTTTTTTTTTACCATACCTCATTCTTCCTGATCACATTTTAGCCATAGGTCCATTGATATTTGATTTACCAGTATTTTATTTGACGCACTCAAGTGATTACTGGTAGATATTTTTGATTGATATAATGGATCCTACAAAGGGATGTAATCCATATTAACTTGAATGTTCGATGAATATTTATAAAATACTGTAGATTAAGCACAACATTTTCATATATTCACATTATTGTCATATATTCACTAAAGAATGACCATAATATAGCATAAAATTCAGAAATAGAGATGGACTACTTATAGATCATCAATGATCCATTTTTTGTTTTTCATTTCAGCTTAAAGCAAAATGTAAAGTCAACACATAACCCATATTCATTTTTAACCAGCTGTTGTTTCTGCATCTCTTTTTGATTATACTGGTAATTGATAAATTGGCCTTTGGTTTCCAACAACAATCAAAGCCAGTTACTGCAATTGTATAAACACTGTTATTGGCTTTGGCTACCGGTAATATGTAATGCTGGTACCCCTTTGTACTCTATCATTAATCGACATAAATTACAGTACATGTTTTACAATCTCAAATGGATTAAGAAACAGACGAAATGATGCCTGCTCTCTTCTCTGGAGGGGCCCCAGGTGGCTGAGTGGTCTAAGTTGTTTTCCTTTTCAGATCACTGACATCTCACCTCTGTCCACTTGGGTTCGAGTCTCGGGCTCGGCCAAAGTGGGTATGTGAGAAAGCTTGCCAGTAGCAGGGTTGGTGATTCTTCCCGTTGTTTTTCCGGGTTCTTCCTCCAACAAATATACTGGCTGCCATGTGTAGCCTATCATGTGCTGAAAAATGGCGTTAAACCCATAACAACAACAACAACTCTTCTGTTGGACATAAATAATGAAGTTAGCCAAGGGCATTATTTTCATTGTTGTAGTGCAGGTACATTTTAATGAGTTAGGCATGTTCTGATCTTCAGTCCTAATTATTTGTATAAATATCCTGAACAAATCATCCAATTTATCTCACAATGCCTCCCGTCAAGTCATGTAAGTCGTACACAGCAGCTTTTAAGCTGGAAGTTGTTAAGTTTGCAGAAGAGAACAGTGGAAATATGGCTGCTCACAGGAAATATGGTGTAAGTGAAAAATGTGTCCAGGATTGGTGTAAAGCTAAGGTTGCACTAGGCAGTAAAAAAACAAAGAAAGAAAGCAAAAAGCAAATCGTTGCTGCAAAGCATGATGGAGTAACATTGAGGACAAGTTAGGAGAATATGTCTTGACACAACGCGCCACGTGTCATGGAATGAACACTGTTCAAATCAGTCTAATGACCAGGTAAACCTCATCCGATTTAGGAATTGAAAATTTCAGTAGCAGTACATCGTGGTGCTCTAGATTCATGGAAAGAAGGGGCCTTAGTATAAAACAAGGCACTACTATGGCACAGAAACTACCTGTGGGCTTTCTGGAGAAGTTGAGCAACTTCCGTGAATAGATGCAAGACAAGATTCAGACTGACAATTTGGAAATGTCAAACGTGAGATAAATATGGATGAAATGCTGTTTACATTTGAAATTCCAATGAACAGAACAGTTGATCTTAAAGGAAAGAACAGTGTTACTATTAGGACAACAGGTCATGAAAAGTCAAGTTGCACTGTAGTTCTGTCATGTTCTGCCGATGGCAGGAAGTTGCCACCAATGTTGATTTGTAAGAGAAAAATAATGCCAAAGGAGAAATTCTCCAGTGGAATAATGATTGAAGTCAATCCCAAAGGATGGATGGACAATGACGTGATGGGAAAGTGGTTAGATAGATGTTTCGCTCATCGAGCCGGTGGATATTTCCTCACTAAGAGGTCTATCCTCAACATGGATTCTATGCATGCCCACATCAGTGCTGACACAAAGGTAAAGGTTAAAACAAAGAAGAGAGATTGTTTTATATTGTAATTGTTCAATTTATATAGTTTCTAAACAATGTCTCTTTTTGGTAGTAAGACGGTGAAAGTGGGATAAACCCAGGTAGAGTTGGTAAAAAAAAAATTGCTGCTATGATGAAACAATGCCGGACTGAAAAAAAAGCTGACACTCATGCCGCTCCAGTATAGGCAGTGATGGCTGTATGAGTGCAAGATAGCACAATGCCATCTTATGTTCCCTATATCGGTCTAGCTTTGGCTGCTGGCTTTGCACACGCCTTATTCCGCGGCTCACCACCCATAGAATGCAGCAGAAAGCAGCGGGCCTCTTGGAGCGACAAAGGTCACATGTGCCAGCTTGCACTACTAGACACGCCTGACCTTTGTCATATAGAATAGTAGTGCACAAGATGTTTACACCACCTTACGCCAAAGAGCTCAGAAACCTCCTTTTCGATGAAGCAGTCTCAGCAACCTTGAGGTTCGGTATACGATGATTGACATGCGCTTGTTAAAAGTAAAACCAGCGACCTTTGCTGCCTGAACTTGGAAGATGCAGCAAAGGCCATTACTGTCACAGCATTAAGTTTTCCAACACAGGACATGATAATTGAATAAGGCATAATTCCTGCTAATATCATGACAGCTGCATAAATGCAAAACAATAATGATCTCCATTATATTTATTCTTGGTGGGGCACATGTTAACGTCCTCACATTCACTAGCTCAAACTTTATTTTTTCTCAGTTTGATCAAGATAGTTACATTGCAGAACTCAATCGCCATGATAAGGCATTGGAACAGATCAAGGCTGCGCATGCCAAGTACCAATGGAAGCAAAGCGAGCTTCTCTGTCTCTGCAATGAACAAGAACAGCAAGAGCAGGCAGGAATGCAGGTGTCCTCTCTCATCACACCGCTCAATAAACTATTTGAGTTAGTGGCCATATGCCCAAGCTGTTATGACGTCAGAAGCAACCCATTTTTATGCCAGCGAAAGCAGGCTCATCTTTTATATGCAGTAGTTCCATTTTGTGGTGGTCGCTGCAGATGGTCATAGTGTTGCGAACTTTTTCAAATATGTCTGACGGTATCCAAACGCTGAATCCATATACATTCCATTTCAGAATTAATATTGAATTATGCCCTTTTGTACAATTATTGAACAAAGCTTTTAAGTTTGTAAAATTGCGTAATATCAGATTTTAAAATTAAGATTTAAAATATTTATTTTATTATTTTGATAACTAATTAGTTCAAAAGAAGCACTATCAAGATGATGATACATTTTTAAATTGTACAATACTTTTGTATTCATTTGTTTTTCTCACTTTTCTGCAAATAATAAATAAAATTAAAAAATATTCAGGTCCATTGTTCTTTGTTAGGTATTTTTAATTATTATATACAACAACAGGGAAAAAGAGGGGACATAACAACTTTATCGACCCAATTACCAGAAATATGTGCTTTAAAATCATACATGAGATTTTACCTGTAAATTACAATATGTTCCTACAAAGAATTTCGCAATTCTAAATCATGCACTTTCTGCAGTGATATTGAAACTATAGACCACTAATTTTCTGAATGCAAATTAATACACCCGTTGCAACATCTTGTGATCAAGGGGATCAAGAAACACGTTAAACACCTTTTACATTTTCTTGAAATTCGGCCTTCTTTCCAAAGAGGCTTCTTTCTCGGAGCCTGAGTTCGAGAACCCTTGCCTCCTATTAGCAGCTGAGTATAAATATGTAATTTGGTTCCAACACGTTCGATCCTATTATCATAAAGAAACAGTAACCTCGAATACACTACTATCCTTCTTTCCCTCCAGACTAAAATGTAGAATACGAGCAGACTTTTATAGATATAACCTTATCGAATTCATCTATAAATGGTGCTTAGCTGGTATTTTCTGCACCCTATATAACTTTGACTTTGACTAATTACAAATCTATGAAAAAAAGAGGGGATATTTCTAAGGCTCTAACCAGCCATATATGCTTGGAATGACTGGGAGGTGTCCACAAATAATGAAAAAGGACAAGACTGCTATATGCATAAAGAAAATTGCCGTTGTAGCTAAAAATCTTTACAACAGGTCTATCCCAACCGAACAAACTGCTGTCTGCATAAAGAAAGCTGCCGCTGTAGGTAAAAAACTTTACAACAGGTCTATCCCAACCGAACAAACTGCTGTCTGCATAAAGAAAGCTGCCGCTGTAGGTAAAAAACTTTACAACAGGTCTATCCCAACCGAACAAACTGCTGTCTGCATAAAGAAAGCTGCCGCTGTAGGTAAAAAACTTTACAACAGGTCTATCCCAACCGAACAAACTGCCGTCTGTATAAAGAAAGCTGCCGCTGAGAAATAGAAATGACCAAAATGCTTGCAAGCAAAATATTTTAAAGCTCGCTCAGCCCAACTAAACCAGATTGTTTCTGGCATATACAAAAGCGGTGGTTTTGTTTTTAATACATCTATATCATGTACATATTATTGTGGATATATTTTTTTATATCTTTTATCATGTAAATATGGCAATTAAATCTTATGAAAAAATAACAACAAAATAAGACAACGAACAGCTGGTTGTATAGGTTACCGTTCATAAGTAGAAATACCCCAAAACATTGTAGGCAAAATACTTTAAAGGCGGGTTCAGCCCAACCAAACCAGTTATTGAGAAATTGTTTCTGACCCACACCAATAACAACAGAAGTGACCAAATACAACAAATTTGACAATCAAGTTCATATATAATCTTAGAATTCAAACCTATGGATAAATAATATCCAAACAGTGAATCCAATATGTTTCTTTTAACAGACGTTCCATTTCCGAATTAACAATATCAATTACCTTAAATGAAAAATCTTGTACATTATGGAAGCCGTCATTAAAGTGTGTGAGGACATACTATTAAAAAGATGGATCAGTAAAGTTATTTATGTCAAGTCTCTGTTTATTCATGCGTTTAGATACCTGCTTACGGGTTTGTCCAAAATAATTCGAAGTTATCAAATAAATAACATTCGACGTTTGCACAGTTAGTATTATAACTCATCTTAAGTGTTTCTTTTGTATTACAGCTACTTAAATAAGTATTTTGATTAATGAAAGAACAGTAGGAACATCTGGGTCCATTATATTTAGTTGATGAACCATGACTTTTAAACATTTAACAACCTTAACTCATTTAATATTGAAATATGCTGACATTGTGAAATCTGATGTCAGAACCAACATGCCCTATTCTCCAGTTATATTTTTCACACTTAACAGACATACTTATATTTCATCTTCGTCTCCTATTATTATTTATACTTATGTATATATGTTAAGTTTTTCCATTCAGCTTTATTTCATCAACTGTGTTCGTTAATGAATATGTATACACTTACAAGGCAACGTAGGTCATAGTTTCCTATCCCTTCTGTAATTACATTTTTCCTTTTAGCTCTGCTTTTATCATACTCTTCTTTATGCGATTATAAAACTGTCTCGCATGTGCTACCAAATATAAGACTTTTCTGTCCTATACCAAACAGCGCCATCACTTCATATACAAAATAATGTGTTAAAAAATACCCATTAAAAGAAACAACGCAACAAAAAAATATATACAACAAATAAAATTCCTTCCTTTTCACACATTTCATGCATATTAAACTCAGTTACAACTTTGTTACATGCCATTACTCTTGCGTCCTCTATTGGTACTTTTCTAAAGTATATATTCTTATTCTTGTATATGTTTCAGGTAAAGGTTCATGGAGCAAGGTCGAATTCCTATGCAATTCCATTTGCAGAAACACCTCTACCCTTAGTAAATAGTCAATGCTCTTTAAAGATAAATATAAAGAACGTCTACATTTTTAAAACAAATCTTAGTTTCATTTTTTGGTTTTTGTATAAATGCAATAACGAGTAATTAAGTTTTTGATTTGAGAGAAGTTCCACAAATTCTAAACATTATGGAGCTATTTAAGCTCTATATCGAAAACTTCAGGGGCCGATCTTTCATTTTCGGGGGTGGGGAGGAGGCTAGGATTATTTTGAAAAATAGCTTAAACAAATAATCTTGCTCTGATTTGTATACAAAAAGAACTAAATGTATCTATTGTAATTTTTTAAAATATAAAAAAAAAATTGTCTTGAAACTAAGAAACAACTATCCAGATTGGAAAGAAAATCTCCGCCCCACCCACCCACCCACTCAGTATAAAATAAAGGAATATATCACAACGTTTATAACGTTTACTCGCCGAGTCACTACTTGAGATCCTAAGAAAACATTTCCGAAGTGAACTTAAATACAAATAGGCCACGTGATCGATAAACATAGCCACCATTTGCACAGCTGGGCTGAGCTGATTATGACTCCATTGTTTCCAGAAACATAATTAGCAAAACATCGGCAAATACGACATCACGCCGTATAAGACCCTACTGCCTGAAGCGAAGGTAAACAGAAACCAAATTTTGCATCCACTCTCTGTGCTAAGGTGCCTAACAGTTAATAAGGCGGTGGGGGATATTTGGAAAATAAATTCCGGGCTCTCAGATAAAAATATTCTTGCTCTGATTTAAAATCAAAAACTCTATTATCTTCATTATAATAGTTGTAAATTATCTATCTATCTATCTATCTATCTATCTATCTATCTATCTATCTATCTATCTATATATATATATATATATATATATATATATATATATATATATATATATATATATATATATATATATATATATATAAATAATAATAATAATAATAAAAACAAATATCGGCCCGGCTAGAAAGAAATCACATCCGCCCACCCAGTAATCCAATGGTCGGTCCCTAATACCTGCTATCATGTGACTTTATTAGTCAAGGTAATTGATTTACAATAACACTAATGACATAAATAAGGCTTTGTAAAAGTGATGGGCCGTAAAGCCCTAAACCAAATCCTTTGGAGTCTTGGAGTTTAATATATGGTTCAATCCCCCACTTCATTCCTTAAAAAAACACCAACAAGAACAACAACAACAACAAATACAAAATTGTTTTTTTAGTCATCTCCATAGTGTGCTACCAAACGAATTTAGGCTTTAGAAACTTTAAAAAGTGAAAAACCGAAGAAATTCAAAAATGTGTTAAATCAGATTGAGTTTAATAAGAATTTAATGTTGTTGCTGTTTTTGTTGTTGTTGTTATTGCTTTCCTTTTTTTTTTGTTTATCATGGTATAAATAACAAACTGTCAGTTGCCGAATCGCACAGCAAACAACGACAGAAAGGCAATTTGGCAACTGATAGTTTATGCTCTTATAATTGCAATTTCTATTAATTTTATTGATTCTTTTATTTGTATTTTGCTTGTTACAATAGTTAGTATAAATTTTTGGAGTCTTCTTTTAACAATATGAACACTAGTTTGGTATTCGGTTCACATTGGATATTTCGGCAAAACAAAATATGATATGTAGGATTTATTTTGAAATTGCGAATGACTATTTTGGGTGCCTGGTAACATAGCAATTTAGAGAACAGGGGATTCTCCATTTTATGTTTCCAGCACTCTGCACCATCACTGCTTAGTAAAAAAAATACTGGAACTTATGAAGTTTGATATTCAATGATTATCAAACAAGAGATTCAACCAATGTAATTTATCTACGGTTTGGAATTTCTTGTAGCATGGTCTTAATATTTTATCAAAAAGGACCTGTATTCTGAATGGAAGCTCAATATTCAAAGATATGTTGTTCTTTGAAATATAAAAAGATGCCAAAATTGGATGCTTTTGGCAGATTCATCACTGTCTAGACTCTTGAGCCGCCTATTTTCGTGTTTATAAACAGTCCAGGATAACGAAGGCACATCATAAAATGTCGATGCATTTGTTTGTAGAAGCTGTGTGATTATAGTATTGTTTCTACACGCACACACACACACACACACACACACACACACACACATATACACACACGTTTGTAAGTTAGCAAGCAGCTATCTGGTTCATACTTATTCCAGTATTTGTTGTCTGTGTATCTCCATCCCATAAATATTTCACACAGGCACTCATAACAGCAAGCCTATTTGCTGAACACAATATTTTGTATTTATTCTTAACACACTTTTCTAAAAGTATTTTAATAAGAATTACAACACAACAATGAAATATAACTTAACAAATAAACCAAATTTATGACAGATTCATGTATTTACTATGTTAGTATTTGTACTTGTATAAACCATTGTACTGCATGTTTGCATAATTTTTGATTAAAAATTGCCGTTATATCTATAATCAAAACCAAAAGTAATAGATATTTTATATTATCATTATTTTGGCATGGATAGTTCACATAAGGCACTTAAGTAAAAAAGAGCAAGTATTTCTTTAACTTGTTGGAGTAAATGAATTTTTGGTTGGAATTAAACTCGAAGGTGCACTTACTGTTACTGAAATGGCATGTGGAGTTCGTGACGAAACCTGGTCAAAGACTTCAATGTATTTTCTGAGAGTGCTTGTAATGGAATTTGTGCAGATGCAGTGAAAATTACTTGTATAGTACCGGTTGGGTCTGTAAGGGTAATTTGAACATTACACATTCCTGGGAATCATATTGCAGAAGAATCTGGAGCAGAAGATGCCAAATTTTGGACTTAAATTGGACAAAATCAAACTCATTTGTTGCTTATCTTGAGTACTGGGTCTTGTGTAGGGTTTTAATGAAAGCTCACCGGAGTGGTCAGACAAGAACATTGCGTGCATAGCAGAAACTTCTGGTTGGCATCCAAAGATTCATTGCATTCAAAGTTGGGCATTTTTGCGTCTGTCAGGCATAAATTGTTAAGCACTTATAACGGTATATCATGTTTGAAACATTTGGGGGTTTCGCAAAGCATTCTTATCTGTGTGACAAATTGTTACAAAAAAAAAAAAAAACTTTAGCTTTTGGATGAATGCATGTGAGGTGGTATTTTACTAATATGACTGAACAGTGTTGACCCCAAGTTGCATATATTCTCTTGTCAGGGTTTTCTTTCTTAACATTTAAGTCCCCCTGATGATTTTCTGCATAGTTTGATGGGTCAAAATGACATATTCAACCGCTGTTTTATCAAACTTGGATTAAAAACTGGTAAGTGCTAATTGGCTGTGGAATTCTAATCCTGGAGTAACATAGTGGATAGATATAACCAAAGCCTGTATCTGAATGTGTGTGATTGATTGCATTAATGTCTGATGAGGAATAATGGGTTTGTGTTCAGTGGAGCTTGATAAACCACTCTTGGTATTAAACTTAAATTTTCCATTTAACATGTTGTTTACGTTTTTAAACTCAGGGTCTGTAACAATATTTGCTGAATGATCACACTCAAACTGAATGTAACAAGTAATAACATCCCAGACATTTGATTAAAGAGATTTTGTAATATTTGTCCGCTTGGGCTTCAGGGAGCTTCTGCAAACGTGTTGCGGTGACGTTTGGGGATACTTTAGCATAAAATATGGATAGCTTTTTGGCCATATCTGCAGGCTTCACTGTCTTCAGATCTACCTTTAGGTTCTTCTCTATGTACCGTGCTGGAATTCATATAGGTGTGAGCTTAATATGTATGTATGTAGTAGCAATTAACGGCACCTCAGCCAATAAGTGACTGAATGGTGCCAACTAAAAATAACATTAGAAAAATGTAAAATTGAAGAACTGCACAAAACCTTCGGAAGGTAAACGATTCATGCATTTTGCAAATTCGTTTACAAAACTTTTTAATTTTTAAATCAAAATGACTTATAAGGCCATGTTGACCTGGCAGACATTTATAATTTTTAAAAATCTGACATATGTCTTGATGCTTCTGTTACATTTGCTATACTTTTATTCAACGTTTGCATACAATAAAAAATTCCTTAAGGTTTATTTCAAGCACATCGACCTATGAATTTGGTTTCATTTATAGATTAAAGAGTATGCATAATGTTGATTGTCATCTACAGATAAGTTTAAACAGGGTTCAGGAATAGGCATAAACAATGGGTTCAACGTTTCGAAATCTAAAAGTGTTTGTATGCATTTCAGCCGTTTACATTAAATTCTTGATTACCCCAGACCCTTATTTGATGTTTGTCTTATTCCTGTTATGGAGGAGACCAAATTTGTAGAGCTTTTTTGCAACCGTAAACTAACTTTCCTTCCACATATTAGAAACCTCAGAGGGACAAATGTCAAGATAACCAGGATTTAATAAGAGCCGTGGCAAACACTGATTGGGGAGCAGATTGGAAGGTCTTGCTCTGCCAGTCTGGCTAGACAGATTTAGTAAAATCTAAACTTAACTATGGCTTAGTTGTCTGTGGATCAGCTTGTAAATCGTACCTGGAGATACTTGATCTGGTACACAATTATTGACTTAAACTTTGTCTGTGTGCATTTAAAACTTCCCCATTAGACAATCTCTATGTGGAGGCAAACAAATCGTCATTTTATCTCAGATGAATAAAATTGACTCATCAGTATACTACCAAACTATCTCCATCAAATCCTGCATATGATGTAGCTTTTATACCCAGACCAAACCTCATATGCTCAAAATCCAAATTCCTTTTTTTTTATCAAATGATGTCATTGATATAACATTGTACTGGGTCATAATGTTACACCTGTAACGTTTCATAATATTACGTATATACTCTGTCATATTATTACACCTGTACTCTGTCATTATGTTACACCTGTACTCTGTTACAATGTTACACCTGTACTGTCAAAATGTTCACACCTGTACCCTGTCATATTGTTACACATGTACCCTGTTATATTGTTACACCTGTACTCTGCCATAATGTTACACCTGTACCGTGTCATAATGTTACACCAGAGGTAACAATCACAACAAAAGTCTTTGAAGGTACCATATTTCTCTGATGATTAGATCAAGGGGGTAAGCCTATTATATTTTTCAGAATGTAGGGAACTCATTCTTGGATATGTCCTTAGAATCAAATCATCACATATAGGGTGTATTGCACTTCACTCTTCATTATGTTGCATGCTTTGAAAGTAAATCTAGAGCCATTCCTTAAAACCATGTTATTTACCCTTTGGATCAAATATCTTCATCATGGAAACATACAGAAAGCACGTCACTTTTTATTTCAAGAAAAATACTTTAAACTTCCGAAGAAGTTGTGTATGATCATGCATTGTAGATAGTACTAAACTTCACACAAACATATGTATCGACTGCAGAACTTGGAATCAATTTTAGGGGAAAAAATATTTTAAATATTAACCCAGCATGAAAATGCTTTCAGTTCATGTGCATTTTATATTACAGAAAACCCTGTTTTGAAAGACCACTGCCTTGACAGACCATGACTTTTTGGCATTAGGGGTGGTCTTTCAATACAGATTCTGCTGTATTTGGAATTTTACAAGTATTGGAATATAATTATTTGTGCAGTTTGTTTCATGCAAGTTTTCACACAAACCGGGATAAGTTTATTTCTTCTGCTGCAAAGATTTTGTTTCTACTGGAATATGACAGCATGTTAGCCATAAAACTGCGGTATTCTCAAAGTCATTATACCTTCTAATGATTTTGGGTATCACGCTTACGATCAAATATAAAGAAAGGAAATGTTTGACAATCAGTTTGAATAAAGCTTAGATGATGTAATTGCTAGAATTGAA
Source organism: Margaritifera margaritifera (assembly GCA_029931535.1). Classification (NCBI taxonomy): domain Eukaryota; kingdom Metazoa; phylum Mollusca; class Bivalvia; order Unionida; family Margaritiferidae; genus Margaritifera; species Margaritifera margaritifera. The sequence goes on along the minus strand of JAQPZY010001640.1, from coordinate 5,054,236 downwards.
AAACAGTTTGTTTAATCCTTTTTGAATTGGAAATATTCCCAAACTTTCGCCAGAAATCTATAGGTGCAAGACAAATATTTGAACACATTACCGTTTTGTGCTACAACCGTGTGATAAGTGAGTATTTTAATTCACATTTAGGAACTTCATGACACTAACAGGTTTCGAAGTGAATTTATTTTTATATAGCAAAAATTGATTTTAAAAGAGTAACTGAATGTCAGCGTAAGAAATATTTTTAGCAACTATTTTATGAATTAGTTTATTTAAATGAATGACATTTATCATGCCACTGGGGCTATACAATTAGAAGAAACAATGTTTGGAGACTTTGTTGGATTTAATTACAAAACATTATGCATTATGAATGTATGCAAATATTTTATCTTCAACCCTGGTCAGAAAGTGGGTATATTTTGGAGGAACACCTCTGTCTGCTACAAGTCCCTCATACTGAGGGCTGGACTTTTTTATGAGCAAAGACATATCTTCAAAGAATTATATTTCAGCACGTCACCTTAAATCCTCAGTGTAACCTCCCATAACAGTCACCTCTCATAAATAGTAACCTCCTTTCGATAGCCAATCTTCCATTTTCCCCTCCATATCGCATGTTATTTTAGCAGGGGACATGTTTTTGCAGTTTAGCGGTCTAAGTGTGTGATCATGAAAATAAATCGTGTGAAAATGTATCATCTTCTATATTATAAGCCTCCTTTGATCTGCAATCACTAAAATTAGATCTAGGCAAAAATTTAAAATCCTCATATTTAGACCAAGTTTTACATCTGCAACAAATCTCACTTTACGGTATTCCCTTGAAAGCCCCCGACGGCGCCCCCTCCCCCCTCGCATCGCCACTGAAGTTAACATTTTTTTTATTCCCATGGTATGTAACACGGGAACATGTACATACATGCCAACCATTCGGAATTTTGCAGAATTATAATGATTTTTTGGGAAAATTCCATATTCTTACGTATTGGCAAAATTCTGAAAAATCATTTTGTTCGATACAATTTTGAAGAGGAGTTTTTTGTGTGGACACAGCTAGGGAGCAAAATATTTGAGCACCAATATGATGGACTGGTATATTGTACATAGCTTCTCAATGTAATTTGCTGATGTCTGGTTTTAATTGGCATGCCAGTATCATAGGCCTGTAACTTAGAAATCTCTGTCTCTGATTGGTTAGTTAGTGACGTAATTCACACAACACTGATATCATTCCCATTATGACTAGTTTAGAAAATTCCCCTTCTGAACTCCATTCATTGGTTGGTAGTCTCACATCAGCGCGGTGCATGTGTGTAAAAAGTACATTTTGTACCTTATTCAAAGATGGTGATTGATAGTCATCTACAGACTCTCACGACCACAAGAAGTATCACTCATTATTCAGTGAACTTAGTGTAAAAGATGGAACGCGCAAGACAACAAAAATCAGTTTTAAAAAATCATGTCAGAAGTGATGAGGAAAGACATATGCAGATGATTCATGAGGACAACTATTCTTTATGGTTATTGTCTTGAGCAACAGGGATGAAGGTAGAATTAACTTCTTCCAAACTCCTGGACAACATTCAACACCTTCAACATTACCGGTAGAAAAGCTACTATTCACATGATCAACGCTTCACCTCCAATAGGCAGCGGACAACGCAAAGTGTTATTGGTGGATCAACTTCGCAGTACCAAATAAAGTAATGTCCAGATTAATAACCATCAAGATCATATTTATTTTACCCCGTCTCATCGTGGTGTCTTGTACTTATACAGCAGAACGGAAACGATGGGCGAGCATTAGACAATCGGACAGAGTCAAACAACTGAAAGAAGCAGAGATTCTTTTGGACCAAGCTGGCATTGCCAAAGAGACCGTGTGTGGCGTTCCAGAAACGCAAAATCTTCAAGACGTGCTAGCGCCATGTTATTGGTACAATATATGCAAATTTACCAACACATAATCTGAGATATAGGTAATGCTTTAGATATAAGTCTCTGATATATGAATGTAGCTCCTAGGCAGCATTTTGTCCAAGGGACTTCCCTTCCTTTGTCTAGTTTCTCTTCAAAACGAATTAATCTTTCACTCTGGTTTTCTCTATACAGCGAAGGACCATTCCATGAGTAACGAAAACCTAAAGCCTTGTAGGCAAAACACTTTACAGACGGCTCAGCCCAACCAAACAAAGATTATTGCGTGTGTTGCAAAAGACACACAAAAATATTCACCTTTGTTTGGTCTGTAAAAGGGCAAGGCATGTTGGATAGTAAGTGTATGATATTGGACACAGCACATGTTGGATAGAAAGTGTGGGGTATTGATCACTACACTTGGCATGTTGGATAGCATGTGTGGAGTATTGATCACTACACATGGCATCTTGCATAGTAATGCGGTCTTGGTCACTACAGTGTATTGGATAGTATGTGTGGGGTGTTGTATAGGTGGGGTATTGATCACAACACACGGCGTGTTTGATAGTAGATAACTAGGTGCTGGATAGCAGATAAATGGGTACTGGGGCATCCTGGATAGAATTTATTAAGTATTTGGTAATAGATAATTAAGTGTTGGATAGTAGATAACTAAGTGTCATCAACTATTTGTTATCTACTATGCCCACAATGTTAAATTTCCGTAGAGGACTATATAGTTCCACAATTTTTAATTCCCACAGAGGATTAAATAGTCCCACAATCTTAAATACCTGTAGATGATCATATAGTCCCATAATGTAAAACTATAGCGTAATGTTAAATCCCGTAGAGGACCATATCATCCCACATTACTACTGGCCTCTATACAAACAATGATAATTAACATTACGGCCGCCATTTTGAAATAGACCTCTGTATGGACAAGGGGAATTGTAATGGTATAACGATATGCAGACAAGGGGAATTGTAATGGTATAACGATATGCAGACAAGGGGAATTGTAATGGTATAACGATATGCAGACAAGGGGAATTGTAATGGTATAACGATATGCAGACAAGGGTAATTGTAATGGTATAACGATATGCAGACAAGGGAAAATGTAATGGTATAACGATATGCAGACAAGGGGAATTGTAATGGTATAACGATATGCAGACAAGGGGAATTGTAATGGTATAACGATATGCAGACAAGGGGAATTGTAATGGTATAACGATATGCAGACAAGGGGAATTGTAATGGTATAACGATATGCAGACAAGGGTAATTGTAATGGTATAACGATATGCAGACAAGGGAAAATGTAATGGTATAACGATATGCAGACAAGGGAAATTGTAATGGTATAACGATATGCAGACAAGGGAAATTGTAATGGTATAACGATATGCAGACAAGGGAAAATGCAATGTTAAAACTGATTGTAGTATAAAGATGATGTGCTGTTATACGGAGATGAGAAAATGTAATGATAAAAATGTCTATAGGTTTAACATGCACTTTTACTCACCAACACCCACATATACTGACCAACACCACATTTACTAACCAATACGCATTTGACTGACCATCCCTCACTTTTCTACTGACCAACCCCTACGCTTACTCACACAAAGCGTAGGATTTTAAGAAAGGTGACGAAATAGAAGTGAAACCCCTTATAAACAAAATTAAAATGTCTCCTATCCCTCTATACTTCTCTACCATTTTCTTATAAACAAAATTACCACCCCATACTTCTCCTATAGCCTCTTTAACACTAGAAGTGAAGTGTAAGGAGAGGAAAAGGTAGGAACATTCAGACACTATACACATCAACATACTTATATACTATCATACACTCATAGTGTTATAAGTAGCGAAAAGGCTTGGACTGTTTACACATACACAGAAACATACTTATAGAATATCACACACAAGAGAAAAGAATGGAGAGGGGTTTTTGTTGACAAAAGACAAAGACATACACACAAAAACATATATTTTGTCAATGATTGAGTAGCATCCCTGCTTCTGAGAGAACTGTGTGACTCTGAAAAGGACCGTTGGTTTTAGCCCTGAAAACGGCTGTTTTTTTTGGGGGGGGAGGGGGGGGCACACTTACCTTAAGTCGCCAAATCTTCTGGAGCGGGGTCTGCTCTCCCTTTCCCTTAGCCTCTGCTGAACTTTAATCCACTTTTGGTTGAGGTGTTCCTGCGCCTGTCCACTGTTTACTCTTTCCTGTCTCATTTGTCATAATCAGTAGTAATGTGTGTCACTCTGGGAACAATGGGGGGGGGGGGGAGGAGTTAACAGGGAGAAATGTCATTCTGGGGACAATGGAATTTAACATAGAAATATCATCCTGGGGCAAAAGGGGAATTTAACATGGAGATGTCACTCTAGTGACAATAGGAATTAATACTAGCCAGGCAGGACTCTCTGGGGACAATGGAATTAAACATTAGGCTGCCAATTTTAGGATTTATAGGGACAAGGGGAAATGTAATGTTAAATATGTACAGAGGATTTACATGTGTGGGACCCTATGGCCTCTAATGGGAAATGTAAAATTGTAACATTATGGATCTGTCTGGCTTCTAACGGGAAATGTAATTTTAAAAATTTACATAGATTTAACACTGTGGGGCTCTTTGGCATCTAACGGAAATGTAATGTTAAAAATGTCCATAGGATGAACCAAGCCAACACTCGGTGATTTACTTTTCAACAACAAGTTCTCTATTATCTAAAACCCCATACATACTAATCCACACACCATTTGAGACACAGAGAGAGAGTTGAGTTGTTCGTTCCAGTACATGGAGTGTTTGCATATGTTAAGAAAAGAATCTATTTTGCCACACACAAAAATAGTCAACACCATGTTTTCTAAATCAACATTTTTTAAATAAGCCATGCTAACTTAAACATTCAAAAAAAAAACAATGAAGATGGAAGATTAGGGTTAATCCATTCTCTTCTCTTCCAATGATTTAGTACAGTGTCATTTTGCCATCGATACACTCCACGTTTCTGTGCTGAAGAAAATAGATAGTCAAAATATTTCTCAAAGTCACTTTCTACTTTGTCATCGTTTCCAGAGAAATCATGTTCAAAACATGTCAGAACAATCCAAGACTGTGTTGTCTATGTCTTCAACAAAAACTGAAACTTAAACCTCTTATCCCTCTTGTGTGATAGCATATAAGTCTGCTTGTGGGTATAGTGTGTGTAAGTACTCCCACTCTTTGCATTTTTATAAACAAACAATTCTTTTCTTAACAAGTACAAACACTCCATGTATGATGTATAACTTCCTTTCTCTCCATCCTGCTTAACGTCTATACAAGCCTATGTTACTTAAGTGTTGCCGTTTTCAACCTCGAACAGAAAATTGTACTTTCTCATTCTCTGTAAATCTTTGGTTTGGCACAAAAAATTCTACCCAAAGCAATCTCAACTTCCTAAAATTGAAAATGAAAACTCAAAATGAAAACAATCAAATGAAAATTGAGAAACCAAATCTGAAAATGAAAATTTGAAAATTTAAAATAAAAAATAAAATTACAAAGTTACAATTGAAAAACCAAACTTCAAAATTAAAATTGAAAATGAAGATCAAAAAATTTAATTTGAAATATCAAATTTGAAAAGTAAATTTAGAAATAAAAGTAAACAAGTGGAATATAAAATAAATGAAAATGAAAACTTGAAAATGAAGATTGAAAAAGCGAAAATGAAAATGGAAATTAAAATTTTAAAATTAAATTGGAACCCTAAATTTTAAAATTAAAATTAAAATGAAAATATATATCAAAATTGAAAAACCTAAATTTAAAATAAATATTTAAAAGTGCAAATCTAAAACTGAAAATTAAAATATTTTTATAAAAAATTTAAAAACCAAATTTGAAAATTGGAATAAAAAAAAAAATATTTGGGATTTTGAAAATAAGCTAATGCGCGTCTCTAAGTTTGTGTTTCTTATTCTCTCCGTCCTGTTGAATGCTATGTTTGTGTATGTGCATGCATTCTTATTCTTTTCTCTTCTTTCACTCCATGTACAATCGTGTATACCTATGTTTGTTTATGTGCGAGTACTCTTGCGCTTTTCTCTCATTTCAATCCATGCATGGCATTATATAGGTCTCTTTTTGTATATGTTTGTATACTCCTACCTCCTCTACACTCATACAGTTACAATTTGTGAAGATGGAAGAGCAACAACAGATGGCACTTCTGATCAGAAATTTACAGAAAGTCATTTGAAAGTACACTTCCAACATGACTTCTGGAGAAGGTCTAGACTACTCTTCTCGAAATAAAAGTCAAGATACTTGTTATGTCTGTCAAGAGAATGGATATTGAGCTCCATACTATCCGCAACATCAAAGAAAAGGAACTTCTAAGACATGAGAAAAAAGAGAGAAACATAAAGATGTCTATTATCTCTGTAAAAAAAAATGACATTGATCTACAGAGTGTCCCCAAAAAGTGAAAAAGAGTAAAAGGATGAAATTTCAGAAACAGAAGGTTTCAGACATACACTATGGCAAAACAATTCATAAGAAAACATCACATTTGAATGGTTTTGTCTGCAGTATGTGTCATTTTGTATACCTTTAGCCTTTCACTCTGAATAAATATTTTATCACTAACCTCATTTTTCAATGTTTATTTTTCTCAAGCATGTATCCCCATGAGTGCCTTCCAAGGTCGGCGCAATGGTATTTGACAGTAGTTATGGGTGCCTGGATAGCCTCAAATATGGCAGTATGTCCTCAAGGGGAAATTAACATGAGATGGCAGTATGGCCTAAAAAGTGTTTATAGCCTCAAAGGGGCGCTATGGCCTCAAAAGTGTGTATAGCCTCAAATGGGGCTCTATGGCATCAAAAGTGTTGATAGCCTCAAAATTGGTTTATTGCCTTGAAAAGGTTTATAGCCTCAAAAGTGTTTATGGGGTAGAAGTGTTGATGATGACAGAAGTGTTTATAGGGACAGAAGTGTTTATAGCCTCAAAAGTGTTTATAGGGACAGAAGTGTTTATGGGGCAGAAGTGTTTATGGTGCAGAAGATTTATGTGCAGGATTCCTTCATCTACTATCCAACAACCCACATATACTATTGAACACGCCGTGTGTAGTGACCAATATCCCGTCATCTACTATCCAATAGCCTAAATTTACAATCCAACATCCACTTTTTGATTACTCTCCAACACCCACTTTTTTGGTTACTATCCAGCACCCCATACACACTATCCCAAACGCCTTGTATGGTGTCTAAAAAATCCAAACCTACTATCAGACGAAAAGGGTATGATGTGAAAGAAGTTATGAAATCACAAAAACATACTATCCAACACCTACTTTTTGATTACTATCCAACACTCACTTTTTGGTTACTATCCAACACCCCATACACACTATCCAAAACGCCTTATGTGGTGTCTAAAAACCCCAACCATACTATCAGACGAAAAGGTTATGATGTGAAGGAAGGGATGAAATCACAAAAACATACTATCCAACACCCCCTTTTTGGTTACTATCCAAGACCCCATACACACTATCCCAAACGCCTTGTGTGGTGTCTAAAAACCCCAAACATACTATCAAACGAAAGGGTTACGATGTGAAAGAAAGGATGAAATCAAAAAAAATACTATCCAACACTCACTTTTTAAATACTATCCAACACCCAGTTTTTGATTATATCTAACACCCGCTTTTTGTTTACCATCCAATACCCAATACACACTCTCCAAAACGCATTGTGTGGTGTTTAGAAACCACACACCTACCATCAGACGAAAAGGGTATGACGAAGGGATAAAATCACACCAACATACTATCCAACATTCACTTTTTGATATACTATCTAAAATCCACTTTTTATTACTATCCAACACCCTTTTTTTATTACTATCCAACACGCTGTGAGAGTGATCAAGGTCCCCTACACTTAGTAACCAACCAAAAAGGGTAGGTGTGCTTTACACACATTATACTTACATACACACAAACCTACTATCGCATAACAGTGGTAGGATGTAAAAGAAGGGGATGAAATAGACACACACTTTCATATACAAGCAAGGGTGGACGGCAGATTTGGTTAACGCACCGCTTTATATGCTGGAAGCGCGGACTCAATGGAAAACATGACTCAGATCGATAGAGAGAAATGTGAAAGAGTAGGTACCTCAGATTGATAGAGAGAGGGTGAAAGAGCAAATACATTCCATTCTTTCAATCAATAAACAACACAACACCATTTTGTTTCATCAAAAATCAACATTTTTTTAATCAACAAGAAGAAGCTTCTCTAATACAAAATACAAAAAACAAACAAACATTTTTTTTAAAACATGAACGTATTTACAGGGTTGACAACGTTGCGAAGTCAAACTGGACTTCCGCTGTTCTAAATCATATTGTCCTCGGTGCAACGTACGTTTCTGAGCTAAAGACAAGGGATAACCATAATGTTCACAAAACCATCTTTCTACTTTTGCATCATTTCTAGCGTACTCCCTATCATAGCAAGTCAGTAATGTTCTAATGGAAATCCAAGACTGCGTTGATGAAGAAAATACACACAATATTGTCCACGCACCATAGAATCTGATCCTTGTAATTTCACATTATTGAATCGAGTGGAGACAGCATTTCTTCTCATAAAGTCAATGATGTCCTCTTCGAAAGGAGGTAATCCATAAGTATCAAAATATTCCACACTGTGATCGTTGGGACACTACACTGCCACCCAATGGGTTCCTGGTCAATGGCTGTCGTCGGTATTGATGACACAGGCATGAATGTATTTAGGTTTGCGATGTGGAAGTTCATCTTTAGCACACACCACAGGATTCCAAGAAGAGGTGTTCGAACTGCGACTCAACAGGTAATGAAGCTCCCAGGTATCCATTTCTTTGTTCACAGGTAATAATAAGTCATCAACTCACACTTGACTTTATGCTTGAAACGTTCTGTCAAGTAAGTCAACGAACTACGGCGGGTAGTCTCTGTACTCTGTTGCAAGAGAGCTTTGATGCGTTGGATCTCCAGAAGTCAATGGAGGTGAGGAACGATCCTGCAAGTCTTTATACCACTTTCTCAACACCTTTTCTTCCAAGATCAGAGACCATGCTTCCTCCAGATACTCAGTTTTGCTTCTGCACTCATCATCATTCATTTTGTCGTGTCCTTTCTGACTCGGATGATCGATTTGACATCCATGACAATGTTCTCTGGTCAGGGCTGTAATTCTTTCAGCCAAGTCCGTAGCAACACAGGAGATTAAATGTTGTTCTTGTTCTGGCCATCTACATGGTATAAATTCAGTAAACTTGGTAACACTACTTTTCTCTTCCTCTTCACTGGTAGTTTGTGACTGTTGTGGTGTTTCTGGATCACAAATCCTTCATCTTCTATCTCCATTGGTTCTTCGTGTTGAATCTTTTCTAATAGTCTAGAATCACTTCTCTCAAACTGTTGATTTCCAGAGTATTGACAAATTCTGCATACAAGATGACGTTTACGGTGTTGGCTAGAGCTGTAGCAAACTGAAGTTCCACACGAAATTGGCCTGATTTTATAGGGTGGAAATGTCCTTTGTCGCGGCCTTGGTCGGGAGTGAAATCAAATCCCCACAAAGCATATCCTCCTGCATAATAATCGTACGAAATACCGTGGCTGCTGTTGGTGCCTAACTGTCATGTGGCTTCAAACAGAGTCAAGTAAGATCTCAAGCAATTTCTCTGGGCAAAGTTAGGTTCAAAAGGTCTGGAACACAACGCCTGACTTCTATCTTGGAAACATTGAAGTGTTGAAAGTCGAAAGGATTTTGATCGATGGCTCCGTTGAGGGCTGCATTACTGACGATGCCGATCAGCAAACGTTTGGGGAGCTGTCATTGGAAGAGGTGATCTTCGACTTTGGATCGGAGTCCATAGGCAATGGTAAATGTTTTCACTTCCACTCGTCGCACAGGATAATTGGCGGTGGTTCAGCTCAACGTGTGACTAATGTCGTTGGCCACTTTAGGTAAGACTTCTATACGGCGCACGTAAAGTCTGGCTTCTTTGATTATGGCTTTGTACTCTTTGGCGTGAACCATCAAATGGAAGACGGTACTACTGCGATTCTCTTTCTGCCTTGTCCTTGCTGTGGCGTTGAGGAAGAAGTAATGCCAGCGCCAGAAGTGTGAAGTGAATTTATAGGGGTCTCCCGGCGACCCAAAGATCTTTTCCAGTTTGCAGCAACACGTTTTTCCCTGCTCTCATAAAGGTTTATTTAATATTTTGTTTGTCGATGACGACATTTTGACGAAATTCTTTTCCTTGCGTCAAAGCGGCATCTTTTAAGGCATGCAATCCTCGAGTCACCATGGGTTTCAAGATGGGGGCTACGGTGCGAAAAGCAGATTTTAACTTATCTCCTAAACCATGTCCTCGTTGTCGAACCACTCCTCGGTACACAGGATACATTTGGTGTTACAATTCGCTGGAAAACCTTTTTCGAAAATGTAGTTTCACCGTGGCTTTTCCTTTAGTGAATAGAATATTTTGTCCCAGATCTCCTTTTATACTAATGTTGACACTGTCAAAAATACGATTTACTGACTGGAAGATAATGAGGATGTACAAATTTATGGTGAACGTGATACGTGTTTCCACCTTCCTCGTACGCAGCGACGGCAGAATCCACTTTGAAAGGAATGACTCTCAGTAACGGAGCGGCTGTGTTTCCCACCACGTTGTACTCCAACACATCGGAGTACACAAACAATAAATTCAGTCCATCGTTCAAATCGACCGGGTAACGAGAATGCTTGTAAAATCGATCGTTGTTGTTGATGTCTTTGGTAGAAGCTAGATTTGTATTTCCACCCAACATGGCAAACAACTGAAGAGAAAAAGTGATGGACAATATTTTGGCGTCCGAAAAATGCATTTTGAGACGATGAGAAATGGCACGATACTCGACCAGGACACTTTTCATGGTTTTGTCCAGGGCTTTGCCAAACTGGTAGCTGTAAATAGAAGCAATAGCGTCCACCAAATGTCGAGCACTTAAATATTAGTCTGCAGGAATTCTAATGAGATAGATACTTAATTGAGGATTGGCGGGTGCTGGTCTTTTGGATTCGTAATAACCAGGATCATTTGTGTCTAGGTGTTCTTGCACTTGTTCGTTCAGGATTTCCACGACAAAAGTGATTTGATCTCCAGACATATTCATGGCTTGCGTAGGATGAATGATTTCTACCAAAGCCACATCCCAATGAGCTTCGTGATCCAATTGTATGGACTGAGGTAATTTGGCAGTGAAACAACATAAGGTGTTGTTGGGAAACACATCCATAGAACTGTCACTGGGTAAAGTTAAATAAAATTGGTTATTCATAGTTCCAGGGTTCTAGTGTCCGAGGAGTCACTCGTGGTGAAAGGAGAATGATGTTCTAAATGTTCCAAAAGAGGGCTGCTGTTGTTTTTGTTGTGACTGGAAGAAGGATGATTGGCGTTGGGCGTACCGTTGTGGCTGCTGTTGCTACTGTCCGTCGTATATTTCAAGGAAGGACTAGGCAGAAGATAACCGATGCAACTGCTGAGTAAAATGGTCCACAATTGTTTGTCACCTTGTTGCAAACTCAAATTGGCAATGGCTGCTCCGATGACACAATACATAAACAAAGATTTGGCAGAAAAAGACGATTTAATTTTTAGGCACACGTTCTCCGCACCACACCCACAAAGGTTGCTTTGTAATTCTTGAATAGAGAAACTCTGCGAAGTAGAAGCGGTAGCTGCTGTGTTGAACGGCATGTTGGTTACTTCTTCTTTTTATAGTCGACGACTTGGGAAGCGGCAATCCAAGAATCAAAACTAGGAGGATATCCTTTCCAACGCACTTTGACTTCTTCCACTCGACGTTTGCCTACTTTAGTTGTTCTTCGTTTGAGAATGCTTTCGATATCGTACAAGTCGTCTTCTTTTTTGGTCACTCGTTGTAACTCAGGCAAGTAAAAAGTTCCTTTTAATACTTCTGCATGTCTTACAATTTATAGACAGGAGCATCACGTCCACGCACTTGTCCAGTAACACGAAAAAATTCGGTAGTCCAGTTGGGTAAATACCCTTTGTCAAAAGAGCGTTTGGTTTTTCCGATGCGAACTCAATCTCCCGTCTTGAGCACCAGGGCTTTCTTGTGTCCAATCTGAGGTGTACCAAACAATCGATCAAACACTGTCACTTCGTTTTCAGGGGTGACTTCTTCGGGGGCACATCCGATGCTACGATGGTACAATTGATTGTAAGCTTTGACCAAACGTGGTAACACGTCGACGTACTTGGGAGTGTGTTGATGAGTAAAATATTTCCACATGCGTTCTTTCAAAGTTCTTTGAAAACGTTACACGACACTGTCTTTGGTTTCAGGATTTTCAGTGGTAAAAAAATGAATGTGCCGTTGTTTCAATTCTTTTTGAAAAACTTGGTTTAGAAATTCGGTGCCTTTGTCTGTTTGCCATCGTAAAGGGTGAAGACCACTTTGTTTCAACACCAGTTTTAAAGCGCGTACTAACTCGGCACTGTTTTTAGAAGTCAAAGGAATGACCCAAGCAAATTTGGAAAACACGTCAATGACACAAAACAAATATTTGTAACCACGAGTGTACGCTGCCAAATGAGAGACATCTGCTAAATCTGCTTGCCATTGATGGTCGATACAATCCACTTTGGTTTGACTTCTGGAAAATGTTCGTCGAATGGGTTTGTGTAACGTGTTCGTCGATTGTTCTTGTAACCATCGTCGTACTTCTGGCAAGCGTACACTTTTCAATTTGTTTTTAGCTGCCGATACAATATTTGAACTCCTCCGTAACCAGCAGCATGGGCAGGATTGTAGTAAATGCTGGCTAAAAGTGTCTCCATGTTTTTACTCCTCAAAAAGTCAAACACTACTTTTGGTGTCGTGGGGTTTGGACGAAGCTTGTTGACGCGTCTGACGAGCCACAGGAGACGGTTGTGACGTGGTGGTAGTTATTTTGTTGGTGTCTTTTTTCACTTCTGTCTTCCCTTCTTTCTTTTTTCTTCTGGTGAAGATGGGGTGAATATTATCTTTTTAACCCAAGCTTTCATTTCTTCTAGTTGAGATGTAGGAGATGGTGTCAACAAGGCATCTGCCATCTTGCTAGGGAGGGCGGGAGCAGACGGAGTTTGAAACACTTTTCGTGGATCGTCTTCTTCTGTCGTGCCCGTGGCGGTGTCTGCTGTTTTGGTGGTTCTAGGTTCTCTTTTCATCATGGCCTTGAAATCTCTCAGAGTGGGATTAGCTGTTTATGGTGAAAGAGATGAAGACGTTGCAAGAGTTGACCGTACCGTTGAGATTTTTCTGCTTCTGACAAATCATATCGATCCATGAGCGATTGTAATTCTTGTTGTAACTGGGACATCTCGTTGAGATTAGGATTGCGAGGTAAATGAGGTATCCGTTGTTCGTATCAACGATGGAGTTCCATCCATCGTTTGTAAGGAACTAAAGTCAGTTTTCGTCCTTCCATAAGATCCAAAGGTACAAGTGTGCTGTCTTTCCAGAGAAGGGTGTCCTTTTTATCTTCGTTTCTTCCCGCCTTTATCGCATGACTCCTCCTAAAAGAGGTCCAGCAATCGTTCCTAGCAAAGAAGCTGCTAATTTTAACAATGGTCCTATCAGCATGTGTAGAAATCCTCCTCGTTGCCCCAGCATTTTTTTCTTTTGACTGAGAGGTATTTTCTTTTTGGCCATTTTGCGAAGAACGTTCCGATGTTTTCCTAATTTCTGTTTCTGTATCTTGGATAAAGGTACCGTTCCTTTCAACACATTCAAACAACATTCACACACGGTATCGATGATTTCTTTGGAGGCAGTTTGAATGAGTTGCTTTCGCATGGGAGGATTGGATTTAGTCAGGACTGTCAGCACATCCCAATGTTTGGCCAGACGAGTCCTTTTTTGGTTTTGCCTTTCTTGGAACGACTAGGATTTTTGGTGTGCACTTTTTGGAGTCATCTTGGATGTCAGCAGCCGAATAGAACTGAGGTCATTCGGATGCCACACTTCTTTTTTATACTGGAACACGTCTCCACGGATGGTTACCACGGCGTACCAACTTCATGTCAGGCATCGCTCGACGTTGAGTTGTTTTCAACGGACTAAATCGTGTCAGTTCTTGTTTGGATAAATCCAGTAAACTTTGTAACACACCTGTTCTGTCTTGGACTTTAGTTTTAGGGGAGGCCACTTTTTTAGCGACAGCCGCAGTGGCCAGAGCAGCCGAAGCAGATGCCCCCCGGAGAAGAAGAGGTGACTTTCGAAATGGGTTTCCATTTTTGTATCCAATTAGGAAACACGGGTCTTAAATCAGGTTTGGCAGGCATCATCACGAAGAGTGAAGAAGAAGAAGTGGACTGATTAGAAGGAGACACCGTCGCTGCCTATCTTGGCTTTCCAGAGTACGTGCGTTCCTCGCAGTAGTACCTCTCTTTCGGGCAGCAGCAGATGTTGCTGTCGGTTTTTTCTTGGAAGAGCTTTTCTTCTTCTTAGGGCTTTTCTTCTTAGGGCTTTTCTTTTTCTTGTGGGTGGTGTGTTGTTGTGACCATCTTGGAGGGGGTTTGGTTTTTTCATTTTCTTTTTAGTTTTGGCTTGGGCATTAGTATCCCATTTCAAAAGAGAACGAATCATGACACCTCCTAAAGAACCACTACCACCAGGGATCAAAATGATTTGTTTTTTAGTGCGTGAATCGATTCTGGGACCTGCCAGTTGTGACAACGCCACTTTATGTTTTTCAAAAAACGTTTGGTTTGATGAGGGATGTGAACGATGCCTTGAAGTAATTGACGTGCTGTAAAAGTAAACCATTGTAAAACTTCTTTGAGACTAGCTTCTAACAAATGGGCACGGACATGAGCATTTTTTTGCGACTGGTGCCATACAGGGCACGAATCGATTTGGCAGGAGGATGAGATTGAAAGGAAGTCATCTTGAAGACTGTGAGAAAGAAATGACTCGGTGGATGTTTTTATAGCTTTTTTTGTTTCAGAGAGTTACCGAAGGGGACGTGTAAATGACAGGACCTCCTTCTTGACACCAATGGTGAAACAATTGGGTACGAAATCTCAAACAATCGGGAGTGGTGGGCTTTAAATCGATGAGTAAATACGCATGAGGTGTTTGAGTGGCATCGTCGTACGCATAATTCAGCCAAGGAGTGCCTAAATGTTTTTCTAACACTTGCACTTGAGATTTGTCTCTGGAGCTTTTAAACAACACCACGTAATGAGCATTGAGACTGATGGTACGATGGGTTTTACTTTGTTGAAATAAATTTTGAGTAATGTAAATGATACTGGCAATACGATGATGTCCTTTTTGTGTAAACCAAAGTTTAATTTCTTCTTCGTCTTCTCCTAACATGTCGTCGAAGATGACCAGATGTGTTTGACTCAAGTCAGACACGATCCCATCGTCTTCGCGAGGAATGCCTTCGACAAACGAAATGGCTTCTCCTTGACTTTCACGAAGTAAAGTGTAAGACGATTGCCACTCTTTGTAACACCACACGATACGTTGAGGAGGACGATCAAACAAATGAGATTTGTGTTCAATCAAACGTTTGACAAATTCGGTTTTGCCTAAACCACTGGGTCCAGCAATCAACATGTTAAAAGGATGGCGCAGATACAAAGCTTCCCAACTTTGACGATCTAACTTTTTGTCAATCACTTTGACCACAGAAGAAGAGGCAGAAGAGGAAGAAGATGCAGCCATGACTGAGGTAGGGAGAATTTTGAGAGGAATACAAAAGACACAAGACATTTTATACATTTCATACACGTTTAATTTTTAAAAACAACAAAAATATATTTAAGGTCATGAAGCACGAAAACACATAAAGCAAAAATGGTTAGATACAACAATAAGGCACACACTAAAAGAACCAAAGCTGTGTATAAACAAGTCAATGTACAACAGTAGTCTCGATGGATGTGTATCCTACGAAATCGACGTACACGCACTGGTATTCTTGTCTCTGTTGAGGAATGGAATGTCTCTGGCGGAAAGGATCTTTGTTTCTCAGGTGTTTCTATTGGTACGACGGTGTTGTCTTCTTCTTGAGGCTCAAATGTCATTTTTAACTTTGGTTCTAATGGTTCTCTTTGTCTTGGAGGATTAGTGACCCGCAATGTCCTTGGCATAGTGTACCACTTCTTGTAGCCATGCATCGAAACCAAAACGTTTCCAGTCACGTACATCTTTCCAATCGCTCAGTTGTTGGTGTAACTAACTAGCGATACACACTTCTTGGAAAGTATGAAGTGAGGATAAAGTTTGACAAATGTCTTCTTCACTCGGAGGTACACAACTGGTGCTCATCACGATTCTCAACACTTTGAGCACAATTTGTCTTTCGTGCAACGATAAAGCGTGAGTGGTCATGTCTTTGTTGTTGCACGTACCGCTCATAAATAGTCCACAAGGAATACTGTTCCTCCAAAATAATCTACAACGAATGTCCTGGGAAACGAAATCCAAGAAAAGTAGTCAGTAATACACACACCACATATCGTCCAAAATTCAATGGAAACAGTTCGATTATCAGTTGTCTGTATTCCTCTAAGGTCTGAACACTATCGTTGACTTCCTTCCACGGAATTAGTTCCACAAGTGAAGACAACGGTCGCGGCATGGTCAGCTTTTATATCCAAGTTCACAAGGTTTGTATCTTCGGTGATAGTCTACCCCAAGGCATCTGTGATAGTTTCTCCCAAGAATCAGTCTTCTTATACTGTGAAAATAGCAATAGTTTAAAAATCGAGAAATGACTCCGAGTTTGCGTTTCACTTGCATCTTGACGAACTCTCTGTAAATGCGTTCTCGCAGCTCCAGAGGCAGATTCTGAATGTACTCTTCTAAACTAATCATTCACAGGCACATCTTTCTTTTTGATGAAATAGTGATACTTTTGCCAAACGATATCTGGTGGTAAATTATGAGAAACCAGATCAGTCACAAACTCACACACCACACGCCGTGTAGAAGTCTCTTCTTGAGGTGACTCTTGTTGTAAACACTCTGAAAAGAATAAATCCTCTTACAGCATTCAGGTACCACTGGTTAAAACGCCTATGTCGTAAAGGATGTAATTGTTCTTTGCGTACACTTGAATCTGGACCAACTCTTGGTAAATGTGTTCTCGTGGCTCTGGAGGCAAACAATGAATGTGCTCTTCCAAAGTATCCGACATGTTACTTCTTTGGACCGACCAAAGTCAGGTACTGACAGCGCGGAGACCATCTGGAATGTTCCAAGTAAGCTTAGTCTTTATACTCCCGTTCGTGAAGTGTCACACCGCAACTGAAACACTTGACTTTATCACCTTCTCCCAAGTAGACAAATCCGGATCTGGCTAAAGCTTTCGGAGTAGGTCCTTCCAGATATTTAGGTCACTTATCTTTGAACGTCTGGAATCGACTTTCAAAGTCACAATAGCCAGGCAAAGCCACAGGCAACGTGTATTCTTTGCCAGTGTGTGGATGGCATCCGCAGGTAGGTATACGCTTAGCATCACTTTCACCAATAAAGAAGAAAGGGCGTCGTGCTGCATCGCTTTCGCTAGTGGATCAGTAAGCCACACGAACGGCATCGCTTTCGATGGTCCTAGAGGAGCGACAAGGTCGTGCTGCATCGCTGATGTCAAAGCATACGGCATCTGTCTCATCGCACTCGATGTCGTGATCGAACTTGGAGTCCACAGTAGATCCCACACTCTGTGACTCTGTCAAGTTCGTCAGGTTCAGTGTCTCTGTACTGGTCTCCACATTGAACTTTAAGTTCACAGTGAGTTCCTCACTTGGTGGATGTGTGGAATTATTATTCATCTTCTTCTTCTTCTTCTTCTTCTTGCTTGGTCAACGTTTGTAGTCACAATGAATTGTTGGTCTTGGAAGTTGTCCCTTTTTTATACTGAAGATCGGCGTATCCGTATGGTAAAGTGGTGTGGTCTGGAAGTCGCACTCGTTTCTGGTAGACAATTTTTGACAGACTTTTTCTAAAGGGCGACTGACGATTTGGTGGTTTAGCAAACGCATGATTATGTGGGGTTCTAAAGTATTCACTCGAAAGTCTTGAGCTTGTCCAGACTGTAAAGCATTTTTCAAAACCTCAAAGTTCACCACTTGACTGGCTCGATAATTCAGTGTCAATCCTTTGACCTTGTATTTGGTATGAAGTTGACCTTGTCCGTCTCTGTATCGGTAGCAGTAATTTTTAGGGTCACAGCCGGCAAAACTGAGGGTTGCCTTTTGGGAGTGCTCGTTCGTCCACGCACCTAAACGATCCCTTCGATGGTTGGGTGTTGGCTGCCAGGGCGATGAATGTACATACAACTCTCGGTGTCAAAGTACAGGACTTAATCTCCCAACGCTTCTAAAGCCTCGTCGTACAATTTTAAGCGAGCATTGGCTGTCACGTAGGCTGCAATGACGACATTGTTAAAGTCCTCGGGGAGTACAAACTTTGGTTCTTCTTCGTAATTGACCAAGATCAAATTTTCACGGATAATTTCCATGTGTTTCGTTAGTTTTCCTTTGTCGTCCACCAGTTGAAAGTAGCGACTGGGATCTGCCAAGTATTCCGTCTTGGGCAATTCCAGACGTTGTGCCAAATGTTAATTCTGCCTGTGTACTAAACTCCATCCAGACAGGAGACTACAAACTATCGTGATGAATGGAAAGTCTCAATCGATCGTCCTCTTTCGCTTGGCATTGTCGTTTCAATGTTTCAAGCAAGGAATCCCACAAATCAGTAATGAAACCTGTGGCTTTCTCATGGGGTACTTCAGATTTGAACGCTTTAAAGTTGACCGTGTAGGTGTAAGCCGTGGTTTTAAATTTTATGGAAGTCACTTTTTGCGTCTCTCGCGAACTTCAGAACGACTTTCTTTTTTAGGGATTCTGGACTCTCTTGGTCTTGTGGATGTAGAGGGTATTGTTTCAGATTCATTCATGTCCTCTTTGAAATCACTGGCATGGACTTGGGCTAGCACTTCAGCTTGCGACGTATGAGGCGGCACGGAAAGTCGTTGTCGTGGCCTATTTGTTTCTTCTTCTTTTGGTTTCTCACTGAAATTACGTGATCGTTTCATCTTGATGTCCAAATTTTATTTGATTCAGTTTTACACAGGCTATTTCCCTATATATAGAGAGAGCTTCTTACCCTCAGAGTAAACCTATTGACATATTTAACATATATAACTATAATGTTAAACCTATGGACTAAAGGCGTAATGTTAAATTCCCATTAAATGCCATATTGACCCACACATGTTAAACCTATGGTGCAATGTTAATTCTCTTTAGAGGACATAAAAAAAAACAGCATAATGTTAATTCCTGTCAGAGCCCATAGAGATCCCCACATGTTAAAAATATGGACATTTTTAACACAGGATTTCCCAATAACTGGGTGATGGTCACTCCAAACAGCATGTTGATGGTTTAGATTGGGTACTGGATAGTAGATGGTCACTCCAAATGGTGTTGGATAGTAGATAACTGGGTGCAGGCCACTCCAAGCAGCATGCTGATGATATAGTGTGGGTGTTGGATAGTAGATCAATGGGTGACGGTCACTCCACATGGCATGTAGATGGTATAGTGTGGGTGTTGGATAGTAGATCACTGGGGGTTGGATAGTAAATAAATGGGCAGTGGATAGTAGATCACTGGGTGATGGTCATACCAAAACGGTGTGTTGAATAGCAGATAACTGGGTGTTGGATTGTAGATAACTGGGTTTCAGTTTGTGCAACAATACCTTGAATCTAACTGGTCCAGTATTCTTAGACTACTGGATATAATGGCATATCTGGAATGTGAATTTCTCAAAATTTCTCCATGTATGTATTTAATTACACATGGTTGAAGCCAAAGGGGAAAATATAGTACTATATTTTAATGTCTGTGTGGTCCATTACTCCCAATAAATCCACTACTAGTGATGCGACACACATCACAGAGACATTGTACAGATTCAACCGAAATGCAATGAAATATTTCAATATTTACTCTGGGACATATTAAAGCAAAAAAAAATATGTGTTTCCAGTCGGCCGACCATCCCTGTTTCTCGTTGCCGACCCAAGCACTTTTTCCCCACCAACCCCCCCAATTTTTTTTTTAAATAAAAAAATCACATTACCAAAATTGATTTGTGCATCTAATTGAGCCAGTTTTGCCCAGTACTTTGAAGCGCTTGAAATATAATTTGATTTATATATAATGTTAAAAAAAAATAATTTAACATCACATTGCCAAAATTGATTTGTGCATCTAACTGAGCCCATTTTGCCCACTACTTTGAAGCGCTTGAAATATTATTTGATTTATATATAATGTTAAAAAAAAAATTAAAAAAATTATTTCAATCACATACATCTACTCTGAAGCGCTTGAAATGTTATTTGATTTATATATAATGTTTAAAAAACATCTGGGTTCACCCTTTCTATCCTCCGTTGAATTTACCCGAGGCAGGCCCGGATATGGCGCATGTGAACCCAAATCCAGTGCGCAACAAACACGGGTCTGAAGCGAAGTTTTTCGCGCGTGCTTGCTGGCGAGTAAACCATGCGAGCACTTGCCACGAGAAAGCCCGCCCCCCCCCCCATGTAGCCTCTCGATGCGAGAACCTAGGGCTGTTGTGCCGACCGCTGGTCTGCCTGCAGCATTGATAATATTGCCTGGCTCATAAATTTTTCCGTGCCGGTAATCCTCGAAAATTTCTCGAATTAAGGTCCCCAGCAGTCAAATTCAGCCACCGCCGATATAAAACGAATCGAATTAATGATGTTGGACGTGCTAGTTAATAATGTTTGAGATAAAAGAATTGCGATAACAGCCGTGACAATGAGTGCACGTGTGGTCAATCATGTATGCGGTTTCCATAAGAAAACGAAACATGTACACTATAATCATTTCAGAAAGAGCCACTGCACTCGAAAATAAGATAAATGGCAATCGTAAAACAATTCGATTTTACACGGACACAAGGTGTGGGGGTGAATTACATGTTTTTCGCCAACGCTGTTAAGATTTTATATGAGTTCATTTCTCCTACTTGTCAAGTGTCCGCGTGGCTTAATCGGTTAAAGCGCCAAACTCTTGATCGAGACATTCCAGGTTCGCAACACGCTGAAGGAAAATTATATTTTTCTTTCTTAATTGAGGAAACTTCGAGCACAGGTTGAGTTGCACACGAATGATGAAAGTCAAATCTGACGATGAACCGTTGGTGTTGATTACACTACTAGATACTCATAATTCTTTGAGAGGTAGTTCTAGTGTGAAACAACCACTTAGCTTTCTAGGATGACGTTTGTCATCCTAGGGACTCATTGGGAGTTGCACATTTACACTACAACAATCGACACTGATTAGAACACGTCTGCTGACTGTCAGAAATTATGTGCAACAGCTTAAAATAGCAGCGTGCCTTTGATTCTCAAAAGATATACTATCGACCAGCACAACCCCAGCGGCGACCGTTTCCTTTTGCATGAGAATATTATATTAAATGATCACAGAGAGTAATATACAACGTCTTTGAAAGTACCACCGTTTGACACATACCGAATTTTGAAAGAATTCATGCACGTAGCTAATGCAGGAATTAAATTGCCCGACCAATAGTGCGTTTGTAATGTCACAGAAAGGATTAAATCGCTATTTAACCTGAATGCATCATATTGATTTATCAAAAAGCACAACATGTACATGTATGTTGGCACTTTCATCGGATGGTAGAACTTACTGGTTTATCTCTTTTTTCTTATGATAAGATATATTTATACAAATGTATGTTGTTGGAAAATTGTATTACCATTACCTACGAGTTATGATAGGTATCATACCGGTATAAATTGTTTACTACAAGTATGTCCATCGACATAGACAAGTACATACAGATTGTAAAGAACACAAAAAAAAATATTTACTGTATATATATATATATATATATATATATATATATATATATATATATATATATATAAGAGATAAGACATATTACTTTCTTCCCACTTTGCAAAGATGGTTGCATTCTATATTTTCCACAAACATGTAAAAATGTATTACATCTTGTACAATATGACGCAAACATTAGATTCCCTATTTCGATGCTCGTGATGCACATAATTTTCTTATACTTTACTGATATATAAAAGTTGCAAATTCTTATTATAGCTTTTCGCGGAGAAAGTAGTATTTACAAATTTGACAGCTCATGCTAAACTCATTTCGAGTTACACAAATCATATCAGCATTGAAAATTCTTAGGCATAACAATGAGATAGGAACAATTATTTAAAGACATTTAAGATCTCAACGACTCTATATATCATTTTATCCCACCTCCGACAAGTATATTTTGCTCTGATTGGTAGAGTGAATATATGTGACAGTCTGATATAATCCCGTATCAGACAAGTATGTTTCTGATACGGAAACGCGTCAAAGACAAACATAGCGTCAGATGAGGTGTTTTGACGTTAAAAGGGTGAAAACGTTTCCAACTTTACATACCAGATGAGTGCGGCAACGTTTTATGCTGAAATTTTCATTTACCTTGTCACATTCACATATTTGTTTGAATTCTTAATTTCAGCTCGGCATTCAAAACAATAATATTTTAAATTCATTTTCTCTTTAAAATAAAAGGAACACCAGATGAACGAAGTGAAATTGGAACTGAATGTGAGTGAATACGAAACAAATTTAAGGTGTAAATACAAATTATTCTGACATTTTAAAGTTTGCAAAGCACGCTCGCCCCTTTTAGAAGTTCTGTATGTACTTTGTTTCTGAAGGAATATGAAATCATATGGGGTCCATACGTTTCATCTCCGTCTCAGCTGACGCCTAGCCAGACATGAAAACTACAGACACTATACAATCCAATGTCGAGTGAGCAACAAACTTCGTCACAGATGATGTATGTCCATCCGTGTGTCTCTCCCTTATAGTACCTTATATATGTTCTTCTGAGGCTATACCACAAGGTTTTAAATGAAATATCACAACAACAAACTTTAGCGTAAGTCCATCAGCATGTTTTTGTGTATTGCCAAACATTGTACATGTATATGCAGTCAAACCTGTGTATAATTGCTATTAAGAAGACCATCAAACAAGAATCTTTATGTCAAGATTACAAATATAATTCGCAAATTTCAACAGAACTTAAGAATATGGTCATATTTAGAAAGCAGGATTCCACTCTAGGCTCAGCTAACACAAATATTAAAATAAATTTTGCAGTATTTTGATCAAGAGGAGTATGATATTCAAATTTGTGCAAATTTGATGAATGTTTTATATTCATTCAGTTAGACTTTCATGTACAATTAGTAAGGTGGTACTTTTTCATATACTTTTCTTTTAAAACTTACTTTAGGATATATAT
Source organism: Margaritifera margaritifera (assembly GCA_029931535.1). NCBI lineage: Eukaryota > Metazoa > Mollusca > Bivalvia > Unionida > Margaritiferidae > Margaritifera > Margaritifera margaritifera. The sequence goes on along the minus strand of JAQPZY010001640.1, from coordinate 5,030,799 downwards.
TCAAGTAAGACTTGTGCAAGAAATGCTCACCAGTTTTTACATTTGTAATTGATTTTGGATAGCTTGGATCCTTAGCTATGTACGAATATCACTTTTTCAAAAACGGAAAAGCACCCCACCATTTTACAAGCGATCAATCTTAAAAATGAAATGTAACACAATTACAATGTCTTATTTCATGGAATGAACAAATGATGACATGCACATTTTAATGTGAGAGCCAAACAAATGCCCGTGTTGTTAAAATTTGCAAGATGTAATTTGCACGTCGTTTTATATTTAAAGTTTTGTAACCATCGTTATTATCAACGCTTTTTTTAATTAAATATATTAGGACAGTCTCGATACCATGTTTAGACTTTTACAAAAAAATCAATATCACATAAATCCGCGTATAATGTTGTATTTTGATGACCAGATTGAAAAGAGCGTGTATATGATTATTTGCAATTCAATGAAGTCTCTTGAAATATAGTTACAAAATAAAGTTAACAGATTCCATTGAGTTATTTTCAAGTCAACATAAATTACTAATAACTTTTCTGATCTTATTCAAGGGACGGAAACCACTTGTGACCAAAATTCTGTGGAAAAGTGTAAGCTGGAATCACCTTAATATTGGAATTTTGTGATCATAAATGGCAGATTAGAAACTTTATCCACTCAATTTCTTTAATATCATCAAATTCAAGACACAAAATTTGATCCTATACGTCGGCTCACAATTATTCAAATTTAGTTTCTGATATATTTTTCCACTGCCGTTAGGTGGGTTAAAAAGAAGATGAATGCCAGAAAGTCCTGTTATTTTTGTTTATTATTATTATTATTTTTATACAAATATTACATAAATCCGAGGGTATTTTTGGATTTTGGTGACCAGATTGAAAACAACATGTATATGATTATTTGCAATACAATGAATTCCCTCAAAATATAGATACAAGATTCCACCGCTTTTTTTTCTTTCAAAGTCGACTTAAAATTACTGGTAACTTTTCCAGTCTTATATAAATATAGAATACCGTTTGTGACCAACATTTCATGCTAAAGTTTAAACTGAAATCATGTTAATTTTGGACATGTTGAACTTAAAAATGACAAATCAAAAACTTAATCCACTCAACTTTTTTATATTTATTAAATTCTAAACACCATTTGACCTTATAAGTCAGCTCACAGTTATTAAAATTTAGTTTCTGATATATTTTTATACTGCTGTTTCTCGTTTCTTCCTCTAAAATAAGATGGATGCCAGAAAGGTTGTTGCATACTTCTTTTAATGTCTTTGTTAGGTTTATTCCTGTAAGACTTAACATTATTCATTACAATGTGAGAAACTAAAGGAATTGTTGAACATGGAACGTATACATTATTAAAGTACAACATTCCTTTCTCAAACCAATTGCTATAAAATATACAACTTTCTCGTATTATAATGCTTGGATTGCACCATATTTGTGTCTAAAGAAGATCTTCCTTACAATAATTTGTGAAATACGACTCCACACAGGAACTACTTATTAATATAATAAAAGGAGGTTACCAAGATATTTTTCAGTCTGATTTATACCCCTAAACCTTCATAACTAATTAAGTTTGATTTATATCCTTACAACTTCATAACTAATTAAGGTTGATCTATATCCTTAAACCTTCATAACTAATTAAGTTTGATCTATATCTTTAAGCCTTCATAAATAATTAAGTTGATCTATATCATTAAACCTTCATAACTAATTAAGTTTGATCTATATCATTAAACCTTCATAACTAATTAAGTTTGATCTATATCATTAAACCTTCATAACTAATTAAGTTTGATCTATATCATTAAACCTTCATAACCAATTAAGTTTGATTTATATCCTTAAACCTTCATAACCAATTAAGTTTGATTTATATCCTTAAACCTTCATAACTAATCAAGTTTGATTTATATCCTTAAACCTTCATAACCAGTTAAGTTTGATTTATATCCTTAAATCATCATAAGCAGTTAAGTTTGATTTATATCCTTAAACCATCATAAGCAGTTAAGTTTGATTTATATCCTTAAACCTTTATAACTAATCAAATTTGATTTATATCCTTAAACCTTCATAAACAGTTAAGTTTGATTTATATCCTTAAACCTTCAAAACTAATTAAGTTTGACTTATATCCTTAAACCTTCATAACTAATTAAGTTTGATTTATATCCTTAAACCTTCATAACTAATTAAGTTTGATTTATATCCTTAAACCTTCATAACCAATTAATTTTGATCGTTTCTAATAATTTATTAGAACTTTACTTTTAGTCGTCATATTACTGTCAGTATTATGCTGACATGCCTTTAAGCTATAATACATATATACTTACGTACATAAGAATCTTAAAATAAATATCTGTGAACCATGTTCATACCTTCTTCTCTGTAAACAGTTATAATGACATTATATAATTTGGCCACAAAGAGAAGGTATATACACGGGCTATTTACTTTTATCATGTAACCAACTTCAGACCTGCGACTCACGTATAGTTTATTTATGGCAGCAATATATATATATATATATATATATATATATATATATATATGTATATAGATATATTATTGATTGAACATTATTGCCACCGTTACAGATAAACACTATGCAATTTGTTATGTTCCTCAGAATGCATTTATTGATCAAATGTAGGTGTACAATATGCCCATTTAGTTCGTAGCCCGATACCGGTATAGCAGCAATTATAGCGCTGGCCGTCAGTAGAGCATGTGTTGAGTAGAGCATGTTTTCAGCGGGTTACGACAATAATCCCAGTTTTTTTCCTCATTTACATAGCACCAATACGGTTAGTTTCCATGTCCGATCCTCCGTGAGTGCCACATGGATGCGAGGAAAGACATTTTTTGCCACTGACAGTCATCAAACCAGGATTACCACAATAAGAATTTATGTTTCCAGTATCACATTTCATGTAGGCGAAATTTTTATCTTTAAAGCATGTTCCAGTGCAGCAATACTCCCAATTATTGCTGTCATCCGTGTAGCACCAGCTGTAGGATGTGTCTTGATGATATCCACACTTGTGGTCCTGCCCACACTTTGTGTTACCAGCGGTATAGCTGTCCTTCTCTTCAGATGTATCGCGAATATTGCCACGCAGTGAGAAAGAGGGACCATCTTCCGCACTATTCTTCTTGTCGGTAATCTCATCTCTAGTTTGAATACAATGTGACTCAACAAGGAGCACTAGGCCTAATAGAAGTAATCTGTATGTCATGATGCTTCGGAGAAGGACCTATAATAGAAAATAGATAAATTAGCCAGGCCGTCGATTTATTTTTCTCATAATTTTTAATTTAAACGTTTACTTATCCACGTGTATGTGAATTGCATAGTTTAACTTGACTTTTTAAATTTTAATTTCCAAAGTCAAAGCATGTGACAATCAATATGGTTCTCTTGTGTTCTGGAAAGTTTTACTATTTGCGTTTGTGGAGTGACATCTATGAGACCGTGAAATTGTTGAAATCAAATTCATATTTTAACACCATCCTTAGGAGGTCATCATTACATCACTTTAAATAATTGATATAAACTTTTCGTCAATCAATTGTGAAAGCCACCAATCTCACACGTTATAAAATCCGTAACGATTCAACTGGGAGTCAAAGTTTCATATCTTATAACCGTCAAACTGTCAAGCATCGTTTGCTCACTTGTCGTACAATACATAATCAAACAGTTACCTATTACACTTATAGTCCATTATGCTGGCTGGAAATTAGTCTCAGCCGACTTTTTATAAAACAATATCTGCCGACATTCGTCAAGTTACAAAACCAAGATAATCCGTTTTAGGAATCTCATGAGTGGCAACTTTCAGATACACCTTAATTGATAATTATACATGTGGATAGGGAACTATGGAAAACAAAAACCTATTTATAGACGTCAATGTTTATATAAATTCGGAAACCGCATAATTTTCCAGTAGTGATTGATACCAGCAATGTATTGAAAGTAAGCTCTAACAAATAACTAACTACTTTACATTTTCCAACTAGACAGTCTACATTTGTACTTGGCTTTAATTTTGAAATTAGATAATACCCGTTAAAAATATTCGGATTAAAGTAGCATATTACAGCCGTGGCTGTTCAGTGGTTAGCGTGCTGGACTCGCGTCTAGGAGTGTGCAAATTTCCAGTCGTAACTACAGCAGGCCGTGTCAGCCGCTGTGGTGTGTACAGAGGCAAGGCATTTCACTTCAGTTACCTCAGCGCAATACGGGAAAACGAACTGCTCGTGACGAACTTTTTTTATTGAATGCAAAATGTGAAGAAACATCTGTATTTACCGAAGTAGTGCTTGCTAGCACTTTGTATGGGATAATTTGTTCATTTCTTTCCGGGAATCGACGACGTTCCATATGTTCAAGATGTCACCATATTTGGAAACTCTTCAGCTGGAAAGGCAGTAGTTGTCTGTTCTCGTGACGTGGTATAGTAAATTCCTGTTACTCGGCAAGACAACAGTAACTCGAAGTTTGATAGGCAGTTTGGATTTAATTTTGAATATAATTTGGTTTTATATGAAAAAGTCCACGTCTTAGCAGTGTCTTGGAGTATCTTTATAAACCTAAAGCTTACGTAACGCATCATTTATTGATATGTTGCCGTAGTGAAAAGCGATAGGTTCTCACGGTAGGTTGCACAAAACTGACAGCCTTACAATCTGGTTTCTTGTGTATCTCCATAATCCTAATTCATCTCATTATTCTTAGTTTTAAAATAAGATAAAAAACGATAAGACAAAAAACAAGCAATAAAAACAACCAAAAAAAAAAAAAAAAACGATAAAGCACGGTGTCCACTTTGTAAACTCTGTACATTTGGCACATGCGACTTGTCGACATTGGTGATGAAACATTTAGGGGTTTGGTTGCAAGATCAATTGATATGTAGTGAAGAAACGAAAGCTTAGAAATTAACTATGAGACTGAGATAAAGTTCTTAGAGTCCCGGTAAAGCTGATTGGCTTGGAGAGAACTCAAACACACGTACAGACGCACACACATATATTCCATTAAAAAGGCAATCGGTAACATATCCAGTCCTTATTCCATCTAGCGTTTTTGCATCATCACCGTCATGATGGATATTCTTTATATAGGTACCTACCTCGAGTATAATGCTGCGAAAGGCCTTGAGGGAAAAAAATGGGTGTAGGATTTCCTATTGATGTAAGAAGAAATCTAGGCTGTCACATGTATATAATGGATATAGCATGAATATTAACAAACTGACAATATAGGGAGTAAAATGAATCTATGTAATCACTCTGACTAAGGTTGAATCGTGGGATCCACTACATCGGGAAAAACTGGTAACTGCCATATGATTTTTGTTTTAAAGATAGATAGAAAAACAAATAGTTAGATAAATGGATAGATGTGACTGAATATATCTGTCTCAATGTACATTATATTTAGTACCAAAAAAAAAAGATTAAAAAATAAAAAAAATACGTATGGTGTTGCCATTGGTGAAGGTGCCATTCCCCTCACATATATATCGAACATTATTATGCAGTGAGAAGGATTTCAGAAATAAGAAGAGAAATAAAAGAAATAAAATTTAAAAAAAATATTATGCACAATGCTACGATTGAGGTTACACCGTTGGTACAATTACAAAATTAATTTCAGCTCCTAAACGATTAAACCACAAGTTATTTTTTCTTCTTCTTACCTCTTTTGCCAACAGACGTTGTGCATAATCCCAGTAACTCTCAAATACTCTTTACAACTGTTTGTACTAAAAGGTTTAGATATATGGTCTATTAGTCGTTTGCAGTCGTATCTCCAAAATATGCACCTCCATATTTTGTTTCCGTTTCCCCTTAATTTTCCTTTCTATAATTAAAGCAATGAACCACATACATCATATTTTGCGTATCATATAAAATATGCTGTTTAATTAATTTTTTTTACCTGTTTTCAAGATTTGTACTTTCACTGAATGAATTACAAAATCGCAATGTTTATAGCCATTAAATTCACACTCTAAACAACCAAGTTTGTCGATAGTCAACTGTTATTTACCACACGGGTTAGGGTTAGATAGAAAAATAGATATATAGATAAATATATAAACCTCTTCTTCGATTTTTATCTCTTACATTTCGAAGTTTTCACCAAAGCAAATGTAATGGAGCTTTTATTTTAAATGTTTAACAACAGGAGCAATAATTCAACTGAAATTATATATCACAAAATAGTCCATTATTCGATCACAAAATAGTCGATGATTCCAAGCCTTAGAGTTCATCATTTGCGCTATCTTACTTTTTTCACCTTAGAAACTTATCTATTTCGACACTTGAAGTTCCATTGGCTTAATTGCCAGGAGTAACTATCCTATATTAGAACCATTTAGCCTTACTTGGTTTAGACACTTGAGAACAAAGACAACGGTTTTTTTTCCAATTCTCAATCTGCAGTTTATATCAATGACTCGGGCCCTTATATTGGCAGTAATAGCAACATATAGTTCAATAATGACATCATCATGCAGTCAATCATACAAGAAGGTAGGACTTGGTTCCGTGAAGCCGAGGTTAGGTAGTTACCATACATAAGCGAGTTAGTATTGTTTTGAAAGAAATTCCGATTTGTTATTAACCAGTCGATCACTCAGGAACATGAAGAAGACCATGTCTAGTCATTAGCACATATATTTATACAGAACTGGCGTTTTTCTCTCTCTCTCTCTCTCATTCACACACACATACGTTTCAGTGATTCAAGTAAGAAATACAGTCAAACCTCTCAATACCAGCAACCCACGTTCCAGTGATTCAAGTAAGAAATACAGTCAAACCTCTCAATACCAGCAACCCGTGGGAAAAGGACTAAATGGCCTTGTACACATGTGACGTATGTATGCAGGTTCACTTTTCAAGCTCGTTTTTTCTTTGGGGAATACCATGCACCTAATTCTATCGTTATTATTGTTATTGTTATTGTTATTATTATTATTATTTTATCAACAGATTTAGTTTTGTGCACCAATCAACTAAATCAAAAAATACATGTAGATGTCCTTCTCTACGAAATTTATGTTCCACACAAGATTTTTATATCCTGTTCACTTTAATATATCCTATAATTTAAATATCACCGCCTTTTAGAAAGAAAAATGTCAATAATCATAATTTCTTTTCTGCACGATGACAAAACACTAATTTCACAGCAGTATCTGGATTAACCAGTTGCTCAGCTTACCGAGATTAAAACACAATGGGCTTATGTGAGCGGTTTTAGATGAATAGGGAATGAAAACAAGCTTAATGGGGCTATTGCATGTGAGACATAAACTTTTACTGAATAACCTCTAACCCTAACGCTAAGTTACTGATTGGCATTAATCGACCCACGGGTAATTTAGTCGCGTGAATTTGAACCTTAGTAATTAGTAAACAACCAGTGAGGGGACACCCGACATCTGCCTGGAGCTAGTGATGGAGTGTGGAAAGAAATCCGAAGGAGGAAGAATTATTATCACTCTGTCGAAAGATTTTGAGGGTTGGTTGCTTAGCATTTTTAATAAGATCTTGAGAGATAGTGGTCCAGTATTTCTGTGATAACATTGGTCGATAGGAGGATGAGTCGCCTATTGCTTTGAGAAGAAAAATATTGTATCGTGTGGTGGCTAGAGTATTGGCGTTTAGAAATAAATTAGAAATAGTTGCGTGTTGGCCTAGGAGTTTTCTAGAATATAGGATGGGTGGCTTAAGGCTTAAAAAAGAAGGTAATAGGTTGCCTGGTTCAGAATCAAAGTTTCCAATCTATTTAGTTCTACCCTTAAAGAGAAAAATACTTGGAATTAAAAACAATCAGTTGATAGTATTAATGTATTTTCTCACTGAAGCAATATATTTATAGTTGTACATTTCTTATTGAAATGCCCAATAGTTTTCATTCTCAGAAGGAATTCAAGATGTATTTTCTATCAGAAAAGTACTGTGTTTATGTCAATAGCAACTGGGAACATTTTGATTTAGTATATCGCTTGCCTGTCCCATATGAAAATATTTATAGAAATATGGTATGTATACGCATATAATTATGGTTTCAACAGTACAATATTGCTTCTTTACTCTCTTGATCAGTGATGATTTTTCACTTATTAATCAAGAACAAAATAAGAAAATATGGAAAAGAAGATGTTAATAATAATCCCCTCTTTTTCCCTTATCTCTCTCTCCCGTTCCATACCGGACAATACAACGTGAAAATCTGTGGAGAGAGAGAGAGAGAGAGAGAGAGAGAGAGAGAGAGAGAGAGAGAGAGAGAGAGAGAGAGAGAGAGAGAGAGAGAGAGAGAGAGAGAAGAAAGAAAGATATACGTTTGAAGAATCATATAGCTGAATAGGTGTGCATACATTTATATATGTACAAGTATGCATAATAGCTAGATAGACAGAGAGATGGATAGAGGTTGTAAAAGGCTTACATCCTCAACTTATTATTAGTATTGTTCTTGCAATTATTATTATTATTATTATTATTATTTCCGGCGGTTTAAAATCTTATATTGGAGTAGAGACCTCCCGAATATAATTGCAAATTACGTTGAGAATTTTGTATTTAATCAAGCATTCTCTCTCTCTCTCTCTCTCTCTCTCTCTATATATATATATATATATATATATATATCTTTATATATATATATATATATATATATATATATATATATATATATATATATATATATATAATCTATATTCTAACATGCAAGATCTGTGCCACTCAGTATCGTTGATTTCAGAAAATGGGTGAATAACCGCATGAGGCATATTTGCAACAACATGAACTCGAAACTTGAAAACAACTTCAGCTTGACTGTGCATTCTCTGGAGTCCCTCGAGATGCTACCGATTGAATGTAACCTGGGGTGGACCGAAACAAAACACACGTAAGGAACGATACTATATACTACAATTGAAAACTCATGGGGAGTTTAGCCTAAATAAAAATGTCTAACCTTCCTAATTATGCATCCATATTTGTTTTACTTAATATCCATCTTAGTAAGTATATAGCAAATACGAACATACAGAATCAAACTAAGGAATATAGACTAGTATAAAAAGCGTAAATCGCAATCAATATCAACAAGAAGATGTACCGCTACGACGTTAATCGAATAGAAAATTGAGTTAATTCAGATTGACTAAATGCCTGACCTTTGATGCATAAAGTCAGTCCTACATTTTCATCTTATGATCCGCAACTACTTTGAAAATTGGTATAGTAGTTTATAATGTATTAAGGAATGATATCCCGATAACAAGTTTGAAAGCCTGAATTTCCCATTAATTGTATTATTTTATATTTTATCAGTGGATAATCCACCTTAAATTACCGTTAAGTCTACTGAATATAGTATTACAATAGACATTTTACCAATCATCACACACTCAGATGTCTCGTCCGGATTGACCAGTATTAAATTCATTTCTAGACACACCTTGAAATGATAATTTGTCTATATAAATAACAGTTCTAGTCATGCTTACAATCTGTAAAGCAGATGTCCTTTCATCAGATCATTTTGCTTTTTACTTTTTATCTGGCATGTGGAGACTATTTGCGTATTGTACCCGGTTGAATTGTTGCGTCAGTAATTAGTAAACAATACGTGAGTAGAAACCAGACATCAGACTGCCGTTACACCTAAGATGAGTAAGACATCTGAGTAAATAAGTGATCGCTATAAGTGTGAGAAAATAAATACGACTCTCTCTGGTGGAGAGAGGAGATGGGCTTAAAGAAAATAATCTAAGACCATTACTTAACAAAACAAGAAAAAAAACAAAGACTATCAACTGACGAACATCAACCAGGAACTACCACTCCGATTCTAGACATTACAGTGTGTTTTGTCCCTGCGGAATAACGCAGACTTTGCCTTATGCGTTCATTTGGATGTATGGAGACCAGTGACAAGCTAATACATGGTGTACATGCTACTTGGTATGATTTGCATGTATATATCATAAGCTTCAATGTAATTCTTTGTAACTTGTTTTAGGATTTGACATTATTATTTTCATATTCTGAAAGCAGATAAGACATATCAATAAAATTGAAAGGAATTTTGCAAGTGACCAAAAAATCCGAACATCACCTATCCTGGGACAAATCCGCAAACCCTTTCAAAATATGTGCAATTTGTGGAAACATCTTTTGAAATGGTCACCCTATCTCGAGTCGAGCTCTTATTGTAACACGTAGTGTCTTAATACTGGTCCAGCTGAAAATCTTTATCATACGCTTTTCTATTTCGAATTACTGTGTTCATTGCGTATGAGAATTTATTATTGGAAAAGTAACTCATTTAAGTTTATGCTAAGTAGATGCAAGAACAATTTAGAGCAAAGAAGCTAAATCAGAAAATAATTGTGTAAAACGGTCATAATCCGTCACTCAGTGCAGCCTCTCTGGTTATTTGTAGACGAGGTACACGTCGCTTTTCACTTCTCCAACGAAAATAAGTTAATGAAGTAAGATGTTTTATGTCTGTCAATGTGTTTGCTGGTTGCGTTTGTGTATGCATGTGTTTGCGTGTGGAAGAATATACATGTTCATATTGTATGAAATTAAATGAATGTGTGTTTATTTGTTTCAATTTATACCTGTATATATATTGTAACACCCCCGAGGGTTACATTGCAAAAGACCGGAGTTCACGATGTAAAATATTTAATAAAATAATAAAGGTGAGATAGAACATGCCTTTCATTATAGCATAGCAAGTTACATCAGCACAGTATTTGTCACAACACTATAAACTTCTGATACTATGGAGTTCACAATTGTTTATCTAAAAGTCAAAAGTCAACGTTATAATACACAATTTTATACTGAAATGAATTATGTTATTCCTATGCACAATAGCAGCTTAGTGTACTTGAGCAGTGTGGTGGGAGATAGCAGCGGCTTTATATAGAATTGTTACATAATAATTATAAGGCAATCAAATTCAATAGCAATCATATAATAAATCTACTTAAAATTACTTGAGAATAATAATTTGATTTACTTTTGGAATTTTCTATCATTAAACAAATTTAATATTAGTTATGTAATAATAATGTATGATTTCCGATTGGATTTTTGAATATAACGCCGAAATGCTTTTCTACTCAGATGTTCATACTTTGCCGCTCTGACAGCTATCTGCCAATGCACTCTCTGCACCCGTATTTATAGACTCCTGTTCACGTCACATGACCTCTGCTAGCCAATCAATGCTTGTCCGTCTCAGAGCTAGCTATGGCGGTAACCAAGTCAACTGTTTGAATTGCACAGAAAAACGCCTTTGAACACAAAATCAAGGCAGAATTAAGTTGTCCTCTAATTGTCCGTGTTGTGCGTATTTACTCTTAATCTCGTTTATACATTCATACATGTGATTCTGTACAAATTAACAAAACGGACAAGTGAAGTTCGATGTGAATCGAGCGAAAGTTCAACTTACTGATGATGCAATAAGTCGGAATGCGGTTCAAATAGTCCCTATCAGTTTTATATTATGTTGAACATTAAAATAAACTAACAAGTTCTGCATAGTAAAGAACTTACAATAGAGAACAATAACATCAGTTCTAACTAATCGTTAGAACAAAAGTCCGACAAAAACGTGATTCCTCGGCTGGGCACATTGATTCCATCACAATCCTGTATCACACTGCGTCTGTAACAGCATTCCATCGGAGGGTTGAATTCACTAATTTATGGACTGTTATCATATTCCTGGCTTTGGTATACCACATTTAAACCAGGTAAGATAATTCATTTCTTAAACTATTCACGAGAAGTTCCTGCATGATGCACACGTGGTCCAACTTGGAACGAATAGGGTACGGTAACGTTCAACATGCGAACTTCTTTCTACTTGTTGACCTGCTGGGCCTTCTAGAATTGATGCTATCGAATGAATTCCTCTATGCTCATCACGACAGTATGGAAATATAATGACTAGAACAAGTTTGTATACTCATACTTAGTATAAAACATGGAATACACATCCATAGAAAATATAGATGTCAATTTAAGCAACTGTGGGTGGGGTGGGGCATATGTTCCAGAGGAATGGAGAAAAGTAATTCACACATGGTAGACATTATCAGTGATGAATAAAAGTGAGTAATCAATGCTACAGTCTTGTAGATGAAGCATTATTTCGCACTCCAACATTTAACATGAAACAATCTTGACACAGTGAATGAATAATTAATTGAATAAATATGGACAAATTCACTTGTAATACCATAAAGGTATTACAATATATATATATATATATATATATATATATATATATATATATATATATATATATATATATATATATATATATATTTATATATATACACATGTATAATGAATTTATTGTAGATAAAAGTTTTCTCGCTTTGTAGTTACTTTAAGTACTTTAAATCTGTTGAGGTCTTCAAGTAGGAATGGCTAAATGTCAACTGTTTAGCCTCATTAAATGTGGTAAAATAAAAACGATTCTTTTATTAATTATTATTAGAATAATTATTTGATTATAGACTAGGACAATAGTATGGAAATGTGAATGTAGTAGGCATTTTTTAGGAAACGTTGGCAAACTACTTTTTTCAAAGCATTTGGGTATGCTAATATCGATTATTTTGTTTGTCATGCTCTAATTTGATGCTTTTAGACCGAAATCGCAAAAAAACAACCCCAAAATGGCCGCCATAAGCTTCAAACGCCCATGACTTCTGAACGGAGGGGTGGGGGTGATAAAGCCTTGAGTTGTGCGTCCAATACCATGTTTTTCATGCCTACAAACACTCTGAATACATGGGAATAAGGCTATGTTCAATATATCTGAGTTGAAACTATCACGAAGAACATTTCAATTGAAAATAGTTATGGACGTTTGAAGTTTCGCATGGCGGCTATTTTGCTCCTAAAACATTAAAATAGAGCTTGATAAACAAAATATTCTTTTTCAGCATACCCAAATCCTTTAGAAAAAGTGGATTTCCAACTTTTCAACGTTTTGGAAGTTTGAAGAAACAACCAAGTCTAATATACATGTTCTTGTTTCATTTTCAGAGCATCGCAATCATGGAGCCAGTCATCAATCTGAAGCGATAAACCCCTGTATCAAAAATCGAAATAGAGCGTGGCAAACAAAATATTTTCCTCAAAAAAGCCTCCTAAACTGTATGCAGCAACATATCTGGGAAATTGTACTGGTCTATCACCAGAAGGAGAAGAGACTTGTAAAAGATGGAAATGGTTCCAGGTTTTTTTGTGAATAATAGTTAATACTTAGAATATTTTTGTTTAAATTATACTATACAGTAACAAGCTATTGGAGGCAAAAAGAGTAATCAATGTACAGATTTATTGTAATTTCTTCCACCGACCAGGGCATTGCAGTAAATCATCTACTATATCACATGTATTGCTAAATTTTTCATAAGATATTCACATCACTACCATTCTGCTTCTAAACATTGTGGATATACACGGTGGAGGAAATCAAAACGCCATGCATTATTATTTCTTGCAATACTATCCACTTAACGACTGCATCAGCGCTAACAATTTGCAGAGAAATTTCCTTTTATTTGTTTTCCATCGAGTTACCATACAGTTATCTGATATATATATATATATATATATATATATATATATATATATATATATATATATATATATATATATATATATATATAACAAGTGAAGGCCCAGAAAAGCAAAACAACGACAAATTGAAATTGCAAGTTTTCGTTGAGTCAGACGTTCCAGAGTTCACTCTGATTCCAGGTCATTAATATTTACCACTGTAACATTGACATGCCAAAACTAAGGTATTTGAAGCAGATATATATATATATATATATATATATATATATATATATATATATATATATATATATATATATATATATATATATATATATATACCAGATTTCATACACTTTCCACCCAAACTATGTCTGCAGCTTAAATAAGGGGAACAAAGTAAATAATATTTCCTTACAAAAGTTTGCTCGGTGTCAGGAAAATACATCAGCATCTTGGGTGTTTGAAGTAAACTTAGAGACTTATGTTACGGAATTACGTTTTATCTTTAAATTATAATATAGTTTTCATTTAGTTATGACATTTTGTATACTAATTCTTTAATTCAGTAGCCTACTCTATTGTATACATTGCCACATGAGTCATCGTTTTTGTCTAAGAAAATCAATAATTATGTCGGTCAACTTGAAACAACAATGGTGAGTCGCGCGTGCTGATTCATGGCCTGGATCCCATGTTAACATCTTGTTAATTTAGAACAAGGTATTATAATTGTAGAATTTATAATTGTAGAATTTATAATTGTAGTGTTAATTTAGAACAAGGTATTATAATTGTAGTGCGAAGGCACTTTTAGCATTAACATGCGCGATCAAGTTTCTGATTTGTTTAGTAAAAGATGTTTACAGGAAGATGGAATTGTTTTAGAACGAAGTTTCAATGTTAAGGGTTTTTCTCTTTTACGCAGTAAGAGGCTATATAATAAGATTTTAATCACTGTATGTTCATTCTACACAATTACTTCAGATAGAAAAGAGAGAGGACGATTATGTTATTGTTTGTGACACAGCTTAGTGGAATATCTTATTTCTAAATATAACTTTTTTGATTACGTACTAAAGATCTGAACATTATTCAACTCCACTGGAATTTACTTGGAATTAACATTTGGATTTAGAACTGAAAATTGTTGGTACATGCACACTAATGTTCTCTTTCGGAATACTTTGGATTAACTTCCGGATTAGTGAATTCTCTAGAACAATTTAGAACTAATTAAGGAAATTCTAAACTATAAGTTATTTTAAATTCTTTCACTTTGTTTGTTTAAAATATTTAAGATTTTAGGAAATTAAATTTGTATTTTAGAAATTGTGAAAGCTTGTTTGAGTCGTTCTTTCTTTTGTTACATTTCTAACCCCTAGACGTAACACGTTATGCTTATCTATTTGATATGCATATACTAATACAAGTAAGATGGTTTATCTTTTCCAGATTTATGGTAATACTTTGGGATATGCATATCTTTACATAATTTATTCAATTCCCATTATAAGAAATACAGGGCAGGTATGAATATTTGGGGGTGTCACATATGAAAAATAAAATGTATATTTGATATGACATATAAGATGACACTGAATATATGCAAATATTTGTATCTTCTTCCCTAAAAAAGGCTATTATGATGCCTTACGCTATAAAATCACATCTTCCTTATGCTAAAATAAAACAAAACAAAGAGGCAAGGCTGTACCAAATGACATTAGGACATATATACATCAAACCTTTTATTTTAAGCTGGTCCGTAAATTATTTATTTTTAATAAACATCGACAACAATATGACCAAATAATTTCATCCGCTCTGATGTCAATCGCTTTGTGCAGTTCTATCATCTCGATTTATCACACAAGTGAGTCAGGCTCGAATCCCACAATGAACTTTATTCCATGTATGTGCTTTATTGTCTTGAGTTAGGAAAGATAATTATGCTACTATACTCTATATATTATTGCTCACATGCGATTATACATGCTAGATATAAAATTACACATACAATTATTATGTTTTATACCACACTTAATCAAGGCTTACCAACGTCATACACTTCTAATATTTATGGGGTTTGTTTTGCTTTGTTTTGTTTCTTTGTTTCTTTTTTTCAAAATATAATGTAAACGATCAAATATCCAATTAGCCAAGTCTAAAATTTAGAAAGAAACCAATATTTCCCAATATTGCTCAATTCGTTTTGTAGGAAATACATTTTGAATGCTCGACCCTAAATGTAAAAAAATCATGTCTTATAACTTATAAAGTATTTTATTCCTAATACTGATAATCATAGAGCATGAAGTTGGCAGCGAAATCCAATATTAAATTTACCAATAAGGTATGAATTTCTCATAAAACTTGACACGGTCCATAGAGCGCTAAATTTTACAATTCATTCTATGGAATAAAAGAACACAGTTTGTTTAAAAGAGAAAATTGAAGAAAGAATCACAATATATTCAAACACCAGATTACTGTACTGCAACATCTGATGAAAATACTTTAAAATGCGCCAAGTGGTAAAACTTTAGAATAATTTCTTACCTGTAAAGATGAAGATAAAGAACTCTGAATGGTTGCAGTTGCAGTCTTTGCTTACCCTACGTTTGGACGACTGCTTATATAGAGTTTGCTGTCCACAATGATCCTACCCTTGTTCCAAAAATAGATAAAGGCTAGAGCGAATTGACGCAATCTTTCTCTACGTGGTTAAAACATCTTTACTAGTCCAACAAAAGGTAGGCGAAAGTCCTGCACACTTGACTTTAGAGTTCATGACCTTCCCGATGCTAAATCGTTTTCAACTTACTGACGTAACGAGTGGAAGAAGTTGGCTCTGGTGTAACTCTGCAAAACGGCAGCGAATACGCTATATTACTTTACTGATAATGAGGAAGGAATCGCTGTAATACGTATATGTAGTGTATATGTGTACAAGACAAGTAGTGCAAAGTATCGTAGCATTTGGCTACCATATTTACTCTACTTTATGAAAAAGGAATAATCATTTCATTTGCAACATGTGTACATGCTAGATAAAGTTGGTACAGAAAAGACCGATTATATCAACACTACGTGAACCTCTCCTTAAAGTATTTTGATTTTAACCCTCTTTGACAATTTGTGCTTAGGATCTTCTCCAAAATAGAAAAGGTTTAGACAAAAATTCGTTTCGAGAAATTGGAGTCTGAATATATGGTAGGTATAGAAGTCTTTATCTATATTACAACCTACGTCTAAATGTGGAATTTATTATTCCGTTCTTAAAATTTATGATATGGACCCATGTTGGAGATTTTATTTACAGGGATCTATTTTTAACGTCGAGCCAAATAGGATACATATGAGGATCATTATAAATTGGTTAGGTATAATATCTAATAGAGAGATGATAAGCACAATTGGGACTCTGAGATCCCCTACTTAACGTATTTTGATTGAAACCACGTTTTAAAATCTTGTGGTCCGGGATCATTTTAAATATTCGAAAATGTTCAAACAAAATTCACGACGCTTATACATATCAATTTATCGGGTGGAGGAATGAATACCGTCCTGATTATTTGAGCCGAGTCATCAGGGCTCTATAAGACAAAATTAAAAGATGAGATACATGGAGGATAATATAAATATGCAATATACAATGTAGTATAGAAAATAACCATGTTATTTTTCTTCTTCTTCTTCTTATTATTATTATCATTTGTGTTGTTTTAACAACATTAGCCTGTTAGAGGATTGTCATCATAACCGGAAAGCAAATTCTACTGCACGATTTCCTTCATAGTAGCAATCAATGTTGAATAGCAGTTAATTTATCAATGTGGGATGATTAGGGGAATGTGTTTGGAGAATATTAAAGGTCTGGATGGGATCATAAGGCAGAATGTCAGGGAAACACACGGATTCTTCCTGGGTATGTAAGTTGCGGAATATGTTTATCGGGTGGAGGATTGAAGCGTTCAGTGCGATTTTCAGTGCAATCAGTACATGTAGAATTAGGTCTAACCCGTTCTTCAAACCATTCATGTAGGTTGTACGAATTCCTAGATTTCTTTATAAATTTATGATATGGAATCTTGGGGTCGTCTAAGAGAGATAGAGGCGTAGCTGAGCTGTGCAAAGGTGTAAGTTGGCTAATCGTAGGAATCCATTTGACAAATGTTCATGGAAAAATCCCCAAAACTAGGTGTCATGGTCGACAAAGGAACGCGACCCAATATAAGATTTGCCAATGCTTCCTCCGGAAAAGGCGACATCCACTAACTGCAATAAAATAGAATGCTTTTGTCAATGCAGAAAGTTAAGTGTCTGAAGATATTAATGTCGCATTTTTCAAGATGTATGTTAAACTCTTTCTTTGCTTTCGACATTTGTAACATTGGTGAAAGGGCAATCACCTTATCGCCTACAAGGGATGATAGAACAAATAGATTGTTTGTAGCAAAAATAAATGTGACTTGGCCTTCCATTCTATATTCATTTGATCCGGGTTCAGACGTACTAACTTGTCTGTATTAAGATTTAATTTTGTGATGCCCTTCTAAACCAGTACACTAACAATACGAGCTTTTCCTGACCTCATAGCCACATACCTACGTCGGAACTATATATAGAGAATTGTGTAGAAGCTTTGTAAAAATATTTACCGTAAACTTATCACCCTGTTCTGATATTGTCACATCTAGTGTTTTCTCATACATCTTAGACAAACCAATAATTATGTCAATGTTCAATATAAATCAAATATATCGTTCTATAAGCAAAATCACATTAGATACTTGTTCCTTAAATTTAAACAATTGTATGGGCATTAGTAGTCAGGGGTCTACATCAACCCTTAATATAACTTGAGGCAACATTATTTGAGCGGAATCTGAGAAACACGAGCGCCCTTATGGGTACTGCCTAAAGTATTTCGATTTGAACCCTTCTTTGACTATTTTTAGCTAGGGATGTGATCCAACATCAGAACATCAGAAAAAGTTTAGTCGAAAATTGTCCAGTCGTTGTAGCTTCTCAGAGGCTTATATATAGTAGATAAAAAGACCCTTAAGAAGATCACATCTTACGTCAACATATGGGCCATAACATCCCCTCCTCAAAGGATTTTGAGATGGACTCTTCTGCAAGAATTTTTATCTAAAGATTTGTTCCAGTTCCAGAAGAAGTATTGAAGAAATTCGTCGAGTAGAATTGGAGCAATAGGAGGGTCCTTTTGGGTACCAGATATACAGAGTATTTTAAACTACGCCATCCCCTTCTTGAAGTATTTTGTTTTTACTCCCTCCTTGACAATTTGTGATTAGGGATTTGCTGCAAGAAAAGAAAATGTCTAGACGAACTTTGTTTCGAGAAATCGGAGTCCGAATATATGGTAGGTATAAAAGGTCCGTGGGGAGATTACCTCCTATGTCTAAATGTGGATTATAATATCCCGTTCTTTAAAATGTCTTGATTTGGACCCTTATTTTGAGAGATTGTAAACAGGGATCCGTTTGGACCCGTACAAGGACTGACAAAATTCTTTGAGCCGAATAGGAGGAATAAGAGGATCTAATCAACTGTAGATAGATGACCGTTCAATATACACAATTGAGAATTTGTGATCCCCTAATTAAAGTATTTTGATTTAAACCACTTCTGACAGTCTTGTAGTCAATGACCTTTTTAAACATTAGAAAATGTTTGTACAAAATTTGTTTGTTGAATTTGAAGACAATATGGAGGCTAGTCAGAAAACAATTTCATAAAACCTATCGACCGATATGTGGTATATTCACATATAAATGATCATATGTTCAGCTTACAATAGTTTGATTTTGACCTCTTATTTGACCTTTGTTACCTTGAGATCTCTTTAGACCACTGGAATGTGTTTTGACGACTTTTAGTCCTAGTAGGTATGTCTGACTCTGAAAGCTAAGTTGCTAGAGCGTCCGTTTAAAATTACTGACGTTCGAGTCCAGGTCCGGCCTGGAATTCTTCCCCTGGAATTTGGTGGCAGTGTGGGGATCACGCACGTAAAGACCTAAAATCCTCATCAAGAGCTTGACTTTCAGCCTCAGTATGTAGGTAGGTCTGCGTGGTGTGGATAATGGAGACACGAAGACGTGTCTTCAAAAAGCAGGATGAATATGTTATAGATGAGGGTCGGGTGCGTTATCTCGGATACCTCAAGTAGTACATCACATCTAGAGTTCTGGGAGGCGAGTTCAAGATTTTGTCCGGTCTGACACATGTTTTCACTGTAATCTTTGCTGGCCAGCGATGGGATGAGCCATTAACAATCTTTCAGGTGTAAGAGTATATTATAATTCGAGAAATCTGGGTTTGACGATTGGTCCGGCCGAGCAAACCTTTCCGTGTGACATATTTTAAAAAAATATATTAGATTTTCTATTTTGGGTATTACAAAAAGAAATTACTCAAGCATTTATGTTATTTATAATAACGACCAAAAACGAAATCAAAAACATATCTGTTCCTGATGTTATTTGTAATCTGAACATGTATTTTGGAAACCATCCATAAAGAAGTGACTGATACTACGAGTATATAATATATGTCGAATATTTAAAATAGCACAATTAAGTTGTAATTACGCCAATAAATAGTTGATTCGTGTATAAGACAGATTTCAATACCAAATTAACTCGATTTCGTACGCCAAAATCGATATAAGCATCAACACACCCAGATACGTGTCTTGTTTTTTTTAAATATAAATATGTATATATATTTGAATTAAATGAACGATACATATGTGAACAATATGTTTGATGGTGACTTTATTTGGCATTACATTTATGGCCACTACAAGCCAATATAAAGCAGTACAATGAACCTAACAAACCTTAGTCTTGGACATAACGACAAGGTTAATGGCAGATTCATATGGTATGTATGTACCCTATGTTCCACACATAGTAAAAAAAAATAGAAACTTATCTTTAAAAGGTCCAAATCTGTTTTATTAGAAAAATAAAGGATTACTAAGTCAATCCTTATCCGTTTGTAGGACTTAAAAAAAAACAAAATTGAAAAAAAAAAAAACGTCTCAGACAAATGTCGGGAATGTTATCGATGCTTCATATGTCCGACTTTAAGAACATTATGCAACCTACTAGAGCACAAATAATACACGACGTCGAACATTTAGAAATTGACATATAAAAAAGTCTCTGGAAGATAGAGAAGATTGATATCTCACTTGGAACAACTACGTATGGAGATTGACGAAGATGACGATGAAATCAAAAGACTCACGACCCGTCTGTGTAATAGTGGTGCGGTCTTGAACAACAAATCACTGCAAACACAAATACTTTGTCAGAGTTGCTGGAGAGAAAAATGATTTGGCTATATAACAACAAAAACAAAGCATGGACAATAATACAAATACGAAAATAAACTTGAGGTCAACGATAGTATGCTAGAACCATCTGTTAGAACCCCTTGGTGAATTGAAATGTTAAAATCAATAACGATCAACGACCAGACTTTACCAACTCTTCAAAGTGACCTGACTATTGAAATAAGTAGCTTCAATGATTAAATTAGTAAAGCTATTGTATTGTAATAACCGAAAATGAGAAAAATTACATAAAGAATTTAAATGTCAAAAATATGTGAATACATTAAAGATACAACACACAGAGATTGTAGAGACGCTAGAAACAATATAAAACTGGGAAATTGATCGACAAAAACAATAAAAAAAGAACAACTTTAGAATTGAAAGAGAATTTCGATAAAAACCAAATGCGTTGTAGGAAAAGAAAACATAGTCATGATTACATCTATAGGACTTTACTTTTTAAATATCATTCCGAGTCATTGTATGCTTAAAGTCATTCTAACTAAAGGCTGCTATGTTTCAGGGTTTTACGTAGAAGCAGATACAATCTTTTATTACATCTTCGCCACAGGTAAAACTAAGATAGGCAGCAGCATTAAAATATATACCTCTTAAATCGAACGGGGCCACTACATATATTGTCATTTGAACAGCTATAGCCAATGCTATGGGTTTTCGCTGGTTGTAATTTAATGAGGGGCCACTGCATATATTGTCCTTTGAACAGCTATAGCCACTACAATGGGTTTTCGCTGGTGGTAATTTAATGAGGGGCCACTGCATATAATGTCCTTTGAACAGCTAAAGCCAATACCATGGGGTTTCGCAGGTGGTAATTTAATGAGGGGCCACTGCATATATTGTCCTTTGAACACCTATAGCCAATACCATGGGTTTTCGTAGGTGGTAATGTAATGAGGGTCAACTGCATATAATGTCCTTTGAACAGCTAGAGCCACTACCATGAGTTTTCGTAGGTGGTAATTTAATGAGGGGCCACTGCATATATTGTCATTTTAACATCTATAGCCAATACCATGGGTTTTCGTGGGTGGTAATTGAATGAGGAGCCATTGCATATATTGTGCTTTGAACAGCTATAGCCAATACCATGGGTTTTCGTAGGTGTTAACAGTAGTAATGTGGGGGTATTGAGCGACAGGTGGGGTTATCGGGGGACAAACGGGAATTTAACATGCGTGGGGCACTTGGGTGACAAACGGGAATGGAACATGCGTGGGGGTACTTGTGGGTCAAAGGGAAAGGAATATGGGGAGGGCACCTGGGGCAGTTGGGGGTACTTGGGGTCGGAAGTAATTGGAGGGGGATAGAAGTGACACATACACCTAACACACAGACAAACAAACACTATACCATCCAACACGCCGTGTGTAGTGACGAATATAACGTCATCTACCATCCAAACACACCACACTATACCATCAACACGCCGTGTGTAGTCACGAATACAACGTCATCTACTATCCAAACACCCCACACTATCCAACAGGCCGTGTGTAGTGACCATTACTCCGTCATCTACTATCCAACCCCCACACTATACCATCAACACACCGTGTGTAGCGACCAATACCCCGTAATCTATGCTATCCAAAACCCACATATACTATCCAACACGCCGTATGTAGTGACCTTCTGCCTGATGGCTATATCTATATAGCCTAGAGTTATATATAAAGCATTACCTATACCTCAGATCATGTTAGAGGTGTCAGTAAATTTGCATATATTGTACCTATGTAAATAGCTTTAATCAAGGGAACCAACTCATAATAACACCAAAATGGATGTGACTCTAAGTTGTACTAAACTTAGGGAACCGTCACGGACTTTAGCGTTGACTAGAACAAATCCGGAACATTAGATTATAATGGGCTAGACTAAAAGTATCAGTACAAATCCTAAATTGTACCGGACGTTAACGGAGACTGAAAATAATTCGGAATTTTTTTCAAAAAAATTGGCTGACTAAAAGTAGCAGTAAAATTCCGAAATTGTACCGGACGTTAGCGGAGACTGAAAATAATCCGGAATTTTTTTAAAAAAATTGGCTAACTAAAAGTAGCACTAAAATTCCGAAATTGTACCGGACGTTAGAGGAGATTGAAAATAATCCGGAAAAAATTGAAAAAAAAATTGGCTGACTAAAAATAGTACAAAAATTTCGAAACTCATAGACAGAAGAAAGGGAGTAGTGAAAAAACGGCGAGTCTACTACAAAACATTTTGGTGGAGTTCACGTATCTGAAACAAATATATCAGACTTCTTTAACATAACCCAAGAGAAAGAGACCATTTAATTTTTTTTTTTTATAAAACACAAACACACATCACACAACCCTTTTTTTGAGAATTTGTTTTTATTTTTATAAAACACAAACACACACCACACAAGCATTTTAAAATTTTTTTATTTTTAATTTTTTAAAAAACACAAACACTCTCTACACAAACCACTTTTTGAGAAAAGTTTTTTATTTTTATTTTTTAATCAAACAAACACACCACACAACCATTAAAAAAATTTTTATTTTTATTTTTTTGATAAAACACAAACACACCACACAACCCTTTTTTTGAAAGTTTTTTATTTTTATTATTTATAAAACACAAACACACCACACAACAATTTAATTTTTTTTTATAGTTTTTATTTAAAAAAAAAAACACAAACACACTCTCTACAAGCACACACCACACAACCATTTTTTGAGAAACGTTTTTATTTTTATTTTTTAATCAAACACAAAAACACACTAGAGCACCATTTTTAATTTTTTTTTATTTTTATTTTTTATAAAACACAAACACACACCACACAACCCTTGTTTTGAGAAAGTTTTTTTTTATTTTTATTTTTTTATCAAACACAAACACACCACACAACCATTTAAAAAAAAATAAATTATTTTTATTTTTTATAAAACACAAACACACACCACACAACCATTTTTTGAGAAAAGTGTTTTATTTTTATTTTTTAATCAAAAACAAACACACACCACACAACCATTTAAATTTTTTTTTATTTTTATTTTTTATAAAACACAAACACACACCACACAACCTTTTTTTGAGAAAAGTTTTGTATTTTTATTTTTTTATCAAATACAAACACACACCACGCAACCATTTAAAAAATTTTTTTATTATTGTTTATAAAACAAAAACACACACCACACAACCATTTTTAAAGAAAAGTTTTTTTTTTAATCAAACACAAACACATACCACACAACCATTTAAAATTTTTTTTTTCTATTTTTACTTTTTATAAAATACAAACACACACCACACAACCATTTTAATTTTTTTTATTTTTTATTTTTGAAAAACACAAACACACTCTATACAAACACACACCAAACTTACATTTTTAGAAGGGATTTTTTTGGAGTGGGGAAAGACAAAGACAAACTCACAAACACTAAACATACACAAAAAATATTTTGGGGTAGGCAATCTACGAGTTGTTTTCTTTTCTATAGATCTGGGTGGCCCTAAAAAGGGCCGTTGGGGTAAGAGTTTTTTTTTAGCTTCTAGTAGCAGTAGCAGCAGGACGGCCACGTTTTCCCACTGGTCTCACTACTGCAGGACAAGGTCTCTTTCTGGTGAAAGAGAAGGCAAACTCCTCACAATTCATTCTGCAACTGACTTCTCCGTCTGGTTGTTTCAGCTGCTGCAAGAGTTGTTGTTGTTGTAGCTGCTGTTGTTGTTGTTGTTGTAGCTGCTGCACTCTTTGTCTCTCCTCCCATTCCGCTATGTCCCTGATGATTTCTTCTCGCATAACTTCTTTCACCAGATCTTGAGCCATTTGCAAAAAGATCATCGTCTTCATCTCTGGGTTCTTCTCCAGCAAATGATGCCTCACCCGCTACGTGTTCACCATCGCTTCGTTCAGTTTACTAATCTTGGCTGCCATGTTGTTGAGATCTTGACGAGCCAAGGAGAGTGACTGAACTGGCCAACGCACCGCTTTATATGCTGGAAGCGCGGACGCGATGGAAAACATGTCTCAGATAGATATTGGAGAAAATGGGACTGAGTCGGTGACCTAAGATCGATAGAAAGAGATAGAGCATATTGATTTCATTTTTAAAAAAAATCCAATAAACAACACAACACCATTTTTTTCTCAAAAATAATTATTTTGTTTTAATACATAATAAGAAGAAGCTTCTCTAACATAAAAATGCAAACAACTAACAAGATTAAACATGAACGTATTTTCCGGGTTGACAACGTTGGGAAGTCAAACTGGACTTCCACTGTACTACATCATTGGGTCCTCGATGCACACTGCGTTTCTGAGCTAAAGACAAGAGATAACCATAATGTTCACAAAATCATCTTTCTACTTTAGCATCGTTTCGAGCATAGTCCCTATCAAAACAAGTCACTAAATGTTTTAAGGAATATCAAAGACTGGGTTGATGAAGAAAATGTACAAAATATTGTCTACACACCATATAATCGGATCCTTGTAATCTGGCATTATTGAATCGAGTGGAGACTGCATTTCTTCTCATAAAGTCAATGATGTCGTCTTCCAAAGGAGGTAATCCATAAGAATCAAAATATTCCACACTGTGATTGTTGGGAAAGTACACGGCTACCCAATGGATTCCTGGTCGATGACTGTCGTCGGTATTGATGACATAGGCATGAACGTCTTTAGGTTTGCGATGGGGAAGTTCATCTTTAGCACACACCACAGGATTCCAAGAAGAAGTGTACGAACTGCGAGTGAACAGGTAATGAAGTTCCCAGGTATCCATTTTTTCTTGCTTCACAGGTAACGATAAGTCATCAATTCACACTTGACTTTATGCTTGAATTGGTCTGTCAAGTAAGTCGATGAATCACGGATAGTCTCTATACTCTTTTGCAAGTGAGCTTCGATGCTTCGGATCTCCAGAAGAGTGAGTGGAGGTGAAGAATCCTGCAAGTCTTTATACCACTTTCTCAGTACCTTTTCTTCTGAGATCTGAGATCATGCGTCCTCCAAATATTCGTCATTTTTTCTTCTGCACTCATCATGAAGCATTTGTCGTGTTGTTTCTGGCTTGGATGATTGATTTGACATCCATGACAATGTTCTATAGACAGATCTGTAATTTGGCACCCAATTCCGTAGCAAAACAGAAGACTAAATGTTCTTCTTGTTCTGGCCATCTTGACGGCATACATGGGATAAATCCAGCAAACTTGGGAACACTATTTTTCTCTTCTTCTTCTTTTTTTGGTTCTGGATGAATCACATTGTCATCATTGGTAGATGGTGGTGACTGCTGTGGTTCACAAAAGCCCTCATCTTTGTCTATCTCCATAGGTTCTTTGTGTTGCATCTTTTTGTCTTCTAATAGTCTAGAATCACTTCTCTCAAACTGTTGATTTCTAGAGTATTATCAAATTCTGCATACAAGATGACGTTCACCGTGTTGACTAGAGCTGTGGACAACTGAAGTTCCACACGAAGTTGGCCTGATTTTATAGGGTGGAAATGTCCTTCGTCGCTGCCTTGGTCAGGAGTGAAATCAAATCCCCACAACGCATATCCTCCTGCATAATCCTCGTACGAAATGCCTTGGCTGCTGTTGGTGCCTAACTGTCCTGTGGCTTCAAACAGAGTAAAGCAAGATCGCAAGTAATTTCTCTGGGCAAAGTTAGGTTCAAAAGGTCTGGTACACAACGTCTGGCCATCTCGACTGACTTCTATCTTAGAGACGTTAAAGTGTTGAAACTCAAACGGATTTTGATCGATGACTCCGTTGAGGGCTGCATTACTGACGACACCAATCAGCAAACGTTTGGAGAGCTGTCCTTGGAAAACGTGATCTTCGACTTTGGATCAGAGTCCAGCGGCAATGGTAAATGTGTTCACTTCCACTCGTCGCACTGGATACTAGGCGGTGGTTCTGCTCAAAGTTTGACTGATGTCGTTGGCTACTTTAGGCAAGACTTCGACACGCCGCACGTAAAGTATGGCTTCTTCAATGATGGTTTTGTACTAGTTAGCATTGGCCATCAAATGGAAGACGGTACTACTGCGATTCAGTCTCAGGCGTACATCCACTCCGTTCAACAAATACTTGTCTTGCAACCACATGTCCAAATGCAAACGATCCATCAGTTCTAAAGTGCGCCCTTGTCTGATTTTCTTTCGGCGGTTATTAAATCCCACATTGTGCTCATCTGAACCATCATCTGCACGCAACGCAGTGTCGTTGAAGGCATCCACAGTGTCAGGTTTCTATACCACGGAAGCATCCAGATGGGTGTTCTAGGCTTCTTTTCCGTACGTCAAGAGATTTTCCAAGTAAGCACGGTAAGGGTAAGTATCCATGCTGCTGCTGACCAGTTTGTTATTCAAGTACAAATCTACTTCGCTGAACAAGGAATGCATGAAATTATTGACGGGAGCGACTCTGGCATCGGCATCAGGATTGCTGTTGTCCGTTTTGATCACTTTGAGTTTCAAGTACAAGTGGCTGCTATTCAGATCGATGTAATCTTCGGTTTGTCCTTTAATTTAAAATTCGATGGGATCTGAAGTTGTCAAAGAAGATACAGGACGAAATTCGACCCATTGGGATTCTTGCATCCTCATCATGGTGGGGGGCATGGTAAACAGATCCAGTTCTGACTTGGTACATTCGCAAGAATCTCGGTGCATCATTTTTTCAACCGTTAGTAATCAAACTTGTCTAATTCTCTGACCGTTCTTCTTTTCTTATTCTTTTTATGAATACCGTGTCGTGGATGAGCTCTGAAGGGATGTCGACGTCGTCTCTTTCTGTCTTGTCCTTGCTGTGGAGGGGAGGAAGAAGTAATGCCAGGACCAGAAGCGTCAAGTGAATTTATAGGAGTCTCTCGGAGACCCAATAGATCTTTTCCAGTGTGCAGCAACACATTTTTTCCTGCTCTCATAAAGGCTACTTTAGGATTTTGTTTGTTGATGAGGACGTTTTGCAGAAATTCTTTTCCTTGCGTCAAAGCGGCATCTTTTAAGGCATGCAATCCTCGAGTCACCATGGGTTTCAAAATGGGGGCTACGGTCCGAAAAGCAGATTTTAACATATCTCCTAAACCGTGTCCTCGTTGTCGAGCCACTCCTCGGTACACAGGATACATTTTAGGTAGGTTACAATTCGCTGGAGAACCTTTTTCGAAAATGCAGTTTCACCGTGACGTTTCCTTTAGTGAATAGAATACTTTGTCTCAGATCTCCTTTTATATTAATGTTGACACTGTCAAAATACAATTTACTGACTGGAATATAATGAGGATGTACAAATTCACGGTGAACGTGAAACGTGTTTCCACCTTCTTCGCACGCGGCGACGGCAGAATCCACTTTGAAAGGAATGACTCTCAGTAACGGAGCGGCTGTGTTTCCCACCACGTTGTACTCCACCACATCGGAGTACACAAACAATAAATTCAAGCCTTGGTTCAATTCGATGGGGTAGCGAAAAACTTATAAAAGCGATCGTTGTTGTGGATGTCTTTGGTGGAAGTGAGTTTTGTGTTTCCACCCAACATGGCAAACAACTCAAGAGAAAAAGTGATGGACAATATTTTGGCATCCCAAAAATGCATTTTGAGACGATGAGAAATGGCATGGTACTCGATCAGGACACTTTTCTTGGTTTTGTCTAAGGCTTTGCCAAACTGGTCGTTGAAAATAGCCGCAATAGTGTCCACCAAATGTCGAGCATTAAAATAATAGCCTGCAGGAATTCTCATATCGTAGATACTGAGCTGAGGATTGGCGGGTGCTGGTCGTTTGGATTCGTAAATGCCAGGATAATTTTGTCCAAGTGTTCTTGCACTTGCTCGTTTAAGATTTCGACGACAAAAGTGGTTTGATCTTCAGACACATACTTGGTTTGGGTAGGATGAATGATTTCTACCAAACCTTCTTCCCAATGAGCTTCGTGATCCAATTGGATGGACTGAGGTAATTTGGCGGTGAAACAACATAAGGTGTCGTTGGGAAACACATCCATCGAACTGTCACTAGATAAAGTTAAATAAAATTGGTTATTCATAGTTCCAAGGTGGTTCTGGTCTCCGAGGAGTCACTCGAGTTCAAAGGAGAATGATGTTCAAACGGTCCCAAGGATATACTGGGTAGAAGATAACCGATGCAACTGCTGAGTAAAATGGTCCACAATTGTTTGTCCCCTTGTTGCAAACTCAAATTGGCAATGGCTGCTCCGATGACACAATACACTACAAAGGTTTGGCAGAAAAAGACGATTTGATTTTTAGGCACATGTTCTCCGCACCACACCAACAAAGGTTGTTTTTGCAATTCTTGAAGAGAGGAACTCTGCGAAGGAGTAGAGGTAGTTGCTGTGTTGAACGGCATGTGGGTTACTTCTTCTTTTTATAGTCGACGACTTGGGAAGCGGCAATCCAAGAAGCAAAACTATTGGGATATCCTTTGCAACGTACTTTGACTTCTTCAACTCGACGTTTGCCCACTTTACGTGTTCTTCGTTCGAGAATGCTTTCGATCTCGTACAAGTCGTCTTTTTTTTTGGTCACTCGTTGTAACTCAGGCAAGTAAAAAGTTCCTTTTAACACTTCACCGTGCATGTCTTACAATTTATAGACGGGAGGATCACGTCCACGCACTGATCCAGTGACACGAAACAATTCGGTCGTCCGGTAGGGTAAATAACCTTTGTCAAAAGTGCGTTTGGTTTTTCCAATGCGAACCCAATCTCCCGTCTTAAGCACAAGGGTTGTCGTCTGGTGTTCCATCTTGGGTGTACCAAACAATTGATCAAACACCTTCACTTCGTTTTCAGGGGTGACATCTTCGGGGGCACATCCGGTGCTACGATGGTACGATTGATTGTAACGTGGTAACACGTCGATGTACTTGAGAGTATGTTGATGTGTAAAATATTTCCACATGCTTGGTTTAGAAATTCGGTGCCTTTTTCGGTTTGCCATCGTAAAGGGTGACGACCGCTTTGTTTCAACACCAGTTTTAAGGCGCTTACCAACTCGGTACTACTTTTAGAAGTCAAAGGCACGACCCAAGCCAATTTGGAAACACGTCGATGACATAAAACAAATATTTGTAACCACGATTGTAGGCTGCCAAATGAGAGACGACGGCTAAATCTGCTTGCCATTGATGATAGATGCCATCCACATGGTTTGACTTCTAGAAAATTTTCGTGGAATGTGTTTGTGTAACGTGTACGTCGATTGCTCTTGTAACCATCGTCGTACTTCTTCCAAACGTACACTTTTCAATTTAGTTTTAGCAGCACGATACAATTTTTGAACTCCTCCGTAACCAGCAGCATGGGCAGGATTGTAGTATAGGCTAGCTAAAAGTTTGTCCATGATTTGACTTCTCAATGAAGTCACCTACTGTTCGATGCTACTACTTTTGGTGTCGTGAGGTTTAGACGAAGTGGCTTGACGCGTTCGACGAGCCACAGAAGTCAGTGGTGAAGAAGGAGTGATGGTAGGTTTCTTCTTTGTGGTGGTGTCTTTTTCACTTCAGTCTTGCTTTCTTTCTCTTTTTATTCTGCTGAAGAAGGAGTGGACATCATCTTTTTAACCCAAGCTTTCATTTTTTCTCGATGAGGTGTACGAGAGGGTGTCAACAAGCCAGCTGTAATCTTACTAGAGATGGGAGCAGACGGAGCTTGAAACACTTCTCGGGGCTCGTCTTATTCTGTGGCGGTGTCTGTTTTAGTAGTGGTGGTGACTTTAGGTTCGCTTTTCATCAGAGCCTTGAAATCTCTCAGAGTGGGTTTAGCTGTTTCGTCTAAAGCTTTTTGCTGAAAGATTTGAAGACGTTGTAAGAGTTGACCGTACCGTTGCGATTTTTCTGTTTCTGACAAATCGCTTCGATCCATCAGCGATTGTATTTCTTGTTGTAACTGTGACATCTCGTGGAGATTCAGTTTGGGAGGTAAATGAGGTATCCGTTGTATCCATCGTTTTTAAGGAACTAAAGTCAGTTTTTGTCCTTCCATTACATCTAAAGGTACAAGTGTGTCGTCTTTCCAGAGAAGGGTGTCCTTTTTATCTTCTTTTTTTTTCTTCCCGTCTTTATCGCATTACTTACTAAAAGAGTCCAGCAATCGATCCTAACAAAGGAGCCGCTATTTTTAACAACGGTACTATCAGCATGGGTAGAAATCCTCCTCGTTGCACCAACATTTTTTTTCTTTTGGTGGAGAGGTATTTGCTTTTGACCATTTGTCGAAGATCGTTCCAATGTTTACCTAATTTCTGTTTCTGTATCTTGGACAAAGGTACCGTTCCTTTCCAGACGTTCAAACAACATTCGCACACGGTATCGATGATTTCTTTAGGGGCTGTTTGAATGAGTTGTTTTCGCATGGGAGGATTGGATTTGGTCAGGACAGATAAGACGTCCCAATGTTTAGCCAGACTAGGTGGAAGTCCTTTTTTGGTTTTTCCTTTCTTTCTTTGGTGGTGGTGGTGTGCACGTTTGTAGGTCATCTTGGATGTTAGGAGCCAACTATAGAACTGTGGTTTCTGGTAGGTTGCACTTCTATTTTATACTGGAACACGTCTCCACTGATTGTCTGCAAGGCGTACCATCTTCATGACAGGCATCACTCGACGTTGAGGTGTTTTCAACTGACTAAATCGTCTCAGTTCTTCTTTGGATAAATCCACTAAACTTTGTAACACGCCGGTTCTCTCTTGGGCTTTGGTTTTAGGGGAGGGTAGTTTTTTAGCGGCAGTCGCAGTGGCCAGATCAGCCGAAGTCGATGGCCCCGGAGTGGTGACTTTCGAAATAGGTTTCCATTTTTGCATCAAATTAGGAAACACTTGTCTTAAGTCCGGTTTGGCAGGCATCATCACGAAGGGGGGCGAAGACGAAGAAGTGGACGAAGGAGAAGGAGACACCGTCACTGCTGCCTCTCGTGGCTTTCGGTTGTACGTTTGCGTCCTAGCACCAGTACCTCTCTTTCGGGCAGCAGCAGATGTGGTGGCTGCTGTTTTCTTGTTAGGGCTTTTCTTTTTCTTCTTCCTTGGGGTTTTCTTCTTAAAGCTTTTCTTCTTGGGGCTTTTCTTTTTAGTTTTTGGTTTTTTGGCTTGGGCATTAGGATCCGATTTCAAAAGTGAACGAATCATGACAACTAATAAAGAACATCTAGCCCCAGGGGTTAAACTGAGTTGTTTTTTAGTGCGTGGATCGATTCTAGGATAGGCTAGTTGTGACAACGCCACTTTATGTTTTTCAAAAAAACGTTTGGTTTGATGAGGGATGTGAATGATACCTTGCAGTAATTGACGTGCCGTCAAAGTAAACCATCGTAACACTTCTTTGAGACTAGCTTCTAACAAATGGGCACGGACTTTTGCATTTTTTTCGCGACTGATGCCATACAAGGCACGAATCAATTTGGCAGGAGGATGAGATGGAAAGGATGTCATCTCGAAGAATGTGAGAAAGAAATGACGTGGTGAATGTTTTTATAGTTTTTATCTTTCAGAGAGTGGCCGAAGGGGACGTGTAAATGACGGGACCTCCATCTTGAGACCAATGGTGAAACAATTGGGTACAAAATCTCAAATAGTCGGGAGTAGTAAGTTTTAAGTCGATTAGTAAATACGCATGAGGTGTTTGAGTGGCATCGTCGTACGCATAATTCAGTCAAGGAGTGCCTAACTGTTTGGCTAACACTTGCACTTGAGATTTGTCTCTGGGGCTTTTAAACAACACCACGTAATGAGCGTTGAGACTGATGGTACGATGGGCTTTACTTTGTTGAAATAAATTTTGAGTAATGTAAATGATGCTGGCATTACGATGATGTCCTTTTCGTGGAAACCAAAGTTTAATTTCTTCTTCGTCTTCTCCTAACGTGTCGTCGAAGATGACCAGATGTGTTTGACTCACGTCAGACACGATCCCATCGTCTGCGCGAGGAAGGCCTTCCACAAACGAAATGGCTTCTCCTTGACTTTCACGAAGTAAAGTGTAAGACGATTGCCACTCTTTGTAACACCACACGATGCGTTGAGGAGGACGATCCAACACATGAGATTTGTGTTCGATCAAACGTTTGACAAATTCGGTTTTGCCTGCACCACATTGTCCCTTCAATCAACATCGTAAAAGGATGGCGCAGATACAAAGCTTCCCAACTTGGACGATCTAACTTTTCGTCGATCACTTTGACCACAGAAGAAGAGGCAGAGGAGGCAGAGGAAGATGTAGGAAGAATTTTGAGAAGAATACGAAAGACACAAGACATTTTATACGTTTCATACACGTTTAATGTATTTTTTTCTTCACAAAATGTCAAGACAACAAGCAAAAACATATTTACAAGTCATGAAGTACGAAAACACATACAGCAAAAACGAGGACATAATGATGTAGAACAGTGGAAGTCCAGTTTGACTACCTAACATTGGCAACCCTGTAAATACGTTCATGTTTAATTTTGTTGTTGTTTGCATTTTTATGTTAGAGAAGCTTCTTCTTATAATGTATTTAAAAAAAAAAATATTTTTGAAAAAAAATGGTGTTGTGTTGTTTATTGGATTTGAAAAAATGAAATGAATATGCTCTATCACTTTCTATCGATCTTAGGTCACCGACTCTGTCCCATTTTCTCCACTATCGATCTGAGACATGTTTTCCATCCCGTCCGCGCTTCCAGCATATAAAGCGGTGCGTTGGCCAGTTCAGTCACTCTCCTTGGCTCGTCAAGATCTCAATAACATGGTGGCTAAAATTAGCAAGTTGAACGAAGCGATGGTGAACATGCAGCGGGTGAGGCATCATTTGCTGGAGAAGAACCCAGAGAAGAAGACGATGATCTTTTTGCAAATGGCTCAAGATCTGGTGAAAGAAGGTTTGGGAGAAGAAATCATCAGGGACAGAGCGGAATGGGAGGAGAGACAAAGAGTGCAGCAGCTACAATAACAACAACAGCAGCAGCTACAACAACAACTCTTGCAGCAGCTGAAACAACCAGACGGAGAAGTCAGTTGCAGAATGGATTGTGAGGAGTTTGCATTCTCTTTCACCAGAAAGAGACCTTGTCCTGCAGTAGTGAGACCAGTGGGAAAACGTGGCCGTCCTGCTGCTACTGCTACTAGAAGTTAAAAAAACTTCTTACCCCAACGGCCCTTTTTAGGGCCACCCAGATCTATAGAAAAGAAAACAACTCGTAGGTTGCCTACCCCAAAATATTTTTTGTGTATGTTTAGTGTTTGTGAGTTTGTCTTTGTCTTTCCCCACTCCAAAAAAATCCCTCCTAAAAATGTAAGTTTGGTGTGTGTTTGTATAGAGTGTGTTTGTGTTTTTCAAAAATAAAAAATAAAAAAAAATTAACAATTGTTGTGTGGTGTGTGTTTGTGTTTTATAAAAAATAAAAATAAAAATAAAAATTAAAAATGGTTGTGTGGTGTGTGTTTGTGATTGATTAAAAAATAAAAATAAAAAACTTTTCTCAAGAAATGGTTGTGTGGTGTGTGTTTGTGTTTTATAAAAATAAAAATAAATTTTTGGGAATTTTAGTGCTACTTTTAGTTAGCCAATTTTAAAAAAAAGTTTTCCGGATTATTTTCAGTCTCTGCTAACGTCCGGTACAATTTCCGAATTTGAGTGCTACTTTTAGTCACTCAATTTTTTTGGAAAAAAATCACGGATTTTTTTTAGTCTCCGCTAACGTCCGGTACAATTTCGGATTTGTACTGATACTTTTAGTCTAGGCCATTATAATCTAATGTTCCGGATTTTTTCTAGTCAGCGCTAAAATCCATGACGGTTCCCGAAGTTTAGTACAACTTAGAGTCACGTCCATTTTAGTGTTATTATGAGTTGGTTCCCTTGATGAAAGCTATTTATAACATAGGTACAATATATGCAAATTTACTGACACCTCCAACATGATCTGAGGTATAGGTAATGCTTTATATATAACTCTAGGCTATATAGATATAGCCATTAGGCAGAAGGTCACTACACATGGCGTGTTGGATAGTATATGTGGGGTTTTGGATAGCATAGATTACGGGGTATTGGTCGCTACACACGGCGTGTTGATGGTATAGTGTGGGGTGTTGGATATTAGATGACGGAGTAATGGTCACTACACACGGCGTGTTGGATAGTGTAGTGTGGGATGTTTGGATATTAGATGACGTTGTATTCGTCATTACACACGGCGTGTTGATGGTATAGTGTGGGGTGTTTGGATAGTAGATGACGTTGTATTCGTCACTACACACGGCGTGTTGATGGTATAGTGTTTGTGTGTCTGTGTGTTAGGTGTATGTGTCACTTCTATCCCTCTCCAATTACTTCTGACCCCAAGTACCCCCAACTGCCCGCAACTGCCCTCCCCATATTCTTTTCCCTTTGACCCCCAAGTACCCCCACGCATGTTCCATTCCCGTTTGTCCCCGAAGTGCCCCACGCATGTTAAATTCCCGTTTGTCCCCCGATCGCCCCACCTGTCCCTCAATACCCCCACATTACTACTGGTAACATAATGAGGGGCCACTGCATATAATGTCCTTTGAACAGCTATAGCCAATACTGCGGGTTTTCGCAGGTGGTAATTTAATGAGGGGCCACTGCATTTATTGTCCTTTGAACAGCTGTAGCCAAAACCATGGGTTTTCGTAGGTGGTAACTTAATGAGGGGCCACTGCATATATTGTGCTTTGAACAGCTATAGCCAATACCATGGGTTTTCGCAGGTGGTAATTTAATGAGCTTATATATTGTACACACAATACAATATTCCTCAGGGAGTAAAATATTTCAAGGAGTATTATATCTCAACAATAACCACACTACTATTACGTAAAATCGAAGTGACATTACACGTGAGCAAACGTTACAGCATTGTATACTCAAACTTTCCTCCCATGTGATGATACTATCTGGTAACCCGCCATATACAAGTCAATGGAGATTACTTATAAAGATATGCGCTTGCTAGAGTCTGTTAGAACTAATCGGACAGAACAGGGAATAATGAATGAAAACTTTAAATCGCTAAGATCGCGTGACAATAATGAGTAAAATACGGGTTAGTAAGCTCTACAGTATATAGTGCACGAAAATTATTTAGAATACATTCTGACTTGCAAATGTTCACATACCAGTTTCCATTGTATCCTTTTGTTTAACCTCATGACCCTCAGTTTACGTTTGTTAAAGCTTCAAAAATCGTAAAATACTATTTGGAAAAGTTAGTGTTTGAAACACAACACCATTGCCTACAATTAACTGGCTCAATCCATACACGATCGATATAGAGCATAAGAGAACTGTATCGATTTGATGTATTAAAAAGCACATATACAATACATAATGCATATATATATATATATATATATATATATATATATATATATATATATATATAATATGTGTACATATACATCCTCTCTCTCCTCCTCCTCCTCCTCCTCTTCAGAGAGAGAGAGAGAGAGAGAGAGAGAGAGAGAGAGAGAGAGAGAGAGAGAGAGAGAGAGGAGAGAGAGAGAGTGTGAGAGAGAGGGGTGAACTTAGGATTTTTGCACAGTTATTGAATGTTCATTTTCAAATAATTGTAACACTATATATATTGTTGGTTGGTACCAATATTGAGGATCAATATAACATTTTCTAAGTGAGACATATAGAGAATAGGTGATGACAAACTTGTATCCACCTTCAACATCATTATTTATACCAAGTTCACGTTTGGTTGTATGCCTTTCGTTTCCTACATGTCTATCAGTCTCGATACTTACGAGTGTGATGAAAACCGTAACTGACTTAAAGCTTTTCTGTGGCTAGCATTAGCAATTGTTCTAAGAAGAGCTTTCTAATATATATTGTATATCTTTATACATATATGAAGTTTTCAAAGCAACTGCAGAACTCCAATAAGACTGAACTATATCTCTTAGTGTTTGGTTAAAAAGCGATAAAAAGGAAGATATCTGTATTGAATTAGGGTAATATCAAACTGCTCCAAAGACTAAGATAAGTAATATCCTTTTTACGTGAGGAACCCAGTTTGTATCATTCATTTCTTCGGTTAGCACTAATGGGTATAGTTAGCGAAGAATACACTTTTCTATATTACGCAATTTGAACCAGAACTTAATGATACACTCATATCGATTAACATAAAGTAAATATCTACCCAACTTTCCATATACAAACATATTTCTGATAGATTGTTTAACGTCTAATAACCACTTGCAATATCTTCTATGTTCCTATTATATTGTGTTGAGCTTTAAATAATCTACATATTTCACAGGAATAGGACAAAAATAGAGATACAGAGGTGTCAAGTAAATCACATATTATAGTCATAGGACATTGTCGATTATTAGTATTAATAAAAAATACGTTCATTGCATTTACGCCTTTGCCAGCAATACTATCTCTAGCACATCCAGACGAGCATCTGCTGTTAAAAACAAGTCCTAAACAATTAAAATTATTCACAATGCCTGTAGACACATTTCCGTACTTAAATGAAAAGTCTTGTCTTCTAACTCTTTTTGCTAAAATCATAACTTTTGTTTTATTAATATTTACAAATATATTCCAGTATGCATGTAATGTATCGACGGATGTTTTTATAGTCATTCTGCTGTCTCTGAAAAATATCACTGTATCATCAGCAAACAATACAAGATTTAAATACATTTCTTCGAAAATATTCCAGATTTATTTGCAATATATTTTCCAGATAATGAATATAGAGAGACTATTTTAATGGAGAGAGGCGTCTGTCTTGAAGACACCTAAGTGAACAATGGGAATGGTCTGAATGTGACTTTAAGTGCTTTACACATGACTGCACTAAGCTGTAAATATATATGTGTATTGTTCATATTACCCCAGGTACAAAACGGAATGTCTTTATTATACAATTATAATACAAAGAAATGATTTGTAAAGGTAACCGCTAACATCACTCTGAGCTGCGTTATTCTCGATTCACCAAGAATGAGCCTTGAATGTATTATTGAAAGTATTCTTATTGTAACTAATAAAGATAACCAACACAAATCAAGAGAAGTATATTAATCCAGCCTTACAAAATAATTGTTGATTTCCATTGAAGGCATTCCCAAAAATAATATATTCTCGAAGATACAACTGAAAACAACAATTTGATAAAGCCAAAAAGTGTAGTTCTCGGAGGAAATACATAAACATATAGAAGTGAGTTAAACCAGCGAGTACGCATGCTTTGTATCCCTATTGATCAGGGTTTAAAACTCCATAATAGACAGCAAATTATCCATTTACAAATCGACTGAGAATACATTATCCATTCACATTATATATATATATATATATATATATATATATATATATATATATATATATATATATATATATATATATATATATATATATATATATTTGTTGTTGCGGATTTTCAGATCAACATTTAAAACAACCAGAGGCATTTTGGTATGTTTTAAGAAATAACATGTATCTTAAAGAATTCGGTAACTTAATTAGATGCAGTGGAAAGACAAGAATGACCGTAAGTTTGTTCGATGCGAAGTATTATTTTTTTACTCTATGGTAAAGGTATGTGTTCTTTCTGTTTATAACGTCTTGGAATCAGTGGCGTAGCAACTGCCCAAGGAACCCATGCAACTGGGCAGGGGGAAGGGTAGGCCTAGTGGGGCCCAAAATTCAGATCAAATACCTTTTTTACATTGGGAAGGGGGTCCAGAATTAAGTTTTGCGGGGTGGAGGCAGAATTTCTTACTATGCCACTGCTTAGGACAGCAAATGCTGTTTAGAGATGATAGCGTGGTCTTTGTATATCATGGGGATAAGTTAAACCAATCATTAGAGCAACTTATACGCGTTTTCAGATAACAAACACTCTTCTTCTCGTCGGCGACCGTGCAGATTCTGGCGATGTTGTGGTCCATATGTGGACGGATGATGCAATCTCCTTCCGAGATACTTCTCTTGATTTCTGTTGGTTATTTGTATTAGTTACAATAAGAATACTTTCAATTATACATTTAAGGCTCATTCTTTTATACCTTCCATAGATTGAGCCTCCGATTTCTCGAAACTAACTGGCCGAATTTCTTCTAAGTATTTTCGAATGTTAAAGCAGATGCCGTATGGACCCTAATATTTCTAGTCAATACATATTTTCGTGGTTGTTGTTGTTGTTGTGGGTTTAACGCCATTTTTCAGCACATGAAAGGCTATACATGGCGGCCAGTATATTTGGTGGAGGAAGAACCCGGGAAAAACCCTGGAGGAAACACCGACCCACGGGAAGCTACTGGCAAGCTTTTCTCACATACCCACGTTAACCAAGCCCGAGACTCGAGCCCATGCAGACAGAGGTGAGATGTATGAGTGATCTGAAAATGCGAGCGCCTTAGACCACTCGGCCACCCGGGGCCCCTCTTCGTGGTTGAACAAATCCCTTTAAGCAAATTCTCAAAGAACGGTTTATGTCAAAATCCGTTCAAGAAGTGATTTTATGGTCCATAGATGATCATAAGATGCAATTTCCTTACGAATCTTTTATAGCTACCAGATATTTAGACTACCATTTTTCGAAACTGGCTGGGCGAATTTCGTCTAAATTTGTTGTACTAATGGAGCAGATTTCTAACTATAAAGTGTAGAAGAGGGGTTAAATTCAAAATAACTTAAGCAGGTGTTGAAATTTCCTAAAGTGTTGATATAATTGGTCCTCATTTAACGGGATTTAAATAGCCCTTGGCGACAGTACTATATCTCCGATTCCTTTGGAGGAATTTCGTCAGTACTTCATCTAGAGTCGGAACAAATCCCATATACGAAATCTCAAAGAATTGTCCAGGTCAAAATGCTTTGAGGATGGTATGTTTGTAACAGGTTGAAACAGGATTGGTATTGGATTTAGCGAAGAAAATATGAATACTGTATGTTTCATCCACAAGTAGGATGTATGTATTATTGATTTTCACTCATGTAGTGATATTGAATAATATTGATTTAAAAATGAAACATATGTATCTCGCAGGGTCTAGTTGACGATCACGATATATGTCCGGTTCCGCAACTCTCGTCGAATGGTCAAGTAGTCACCACGCTTGACCCGCCCCTCCCAGTTTGCCGAAGGATCCCTCAAGAGCCTGCTTATACCATACAGACCCGCAGGTCCCGAAGCTTTGGTCACGCACAGCGAGTAAACCAATACCGTCCTCCAAGCCAACTTCACCATCAATCCCAGCATACAGGTTGCACGAAAACCTACAGAATTCTACGACTCCCCGTCACAAAATAGCTCGAAAGCTGAAGATTGCTTCCATAAAGTGGTTATTTGTGTGCATCTTTTCAGATACACGGTCAAAACACCTTTTATTTGGTTCGGCAGAGTCCGATGTAAGTTCTCAAGTTTTTTTCCCCCCAGAATCCCTAATACAAGAGTCCACCTACTTACTGGGTGGACTCAGATAGCAAGAACTCTAAGTGACTTCCATAAAGTGGACAGCTTCCTAATAAAACTCGTTGTGTTGTGATAATATATCGAGACTTTACTCTGTAAGTAAACTGGTTATGATGAAATCCACGACCAGAGAACTTGAGGTAAAAAACTCCATTTCACAGAATCAAATGCTTTTTCAGAATCAATCTGCATTAGCAATCCAGGTTCTCTGTTCTAATTAAAAACGTAATATCATATAATGATATTAGATTTTCATTAATAAGTCTTCCAGCCATAAAACCAG
The DNA here is from genome assembly GCA_029931535.1 of Margaritifera margaritifera. NCBI lineage: Eukaryota > Metazoa > Mollusca > Bivalvia > Unionida > Margaritiferidae > Margaritifera > Margaritifera margaritifera. Next base: position 4,989,978 of record JAQPZY010001640.1, on the reverse strand, counting down.
TTTGATCATCATTACTTAAATACCGGAACATTGTTAAAAATTCATGCTGATACAACGGTGCAGGTAGTGTCACATCGAGATTGCAGCCTTCAATAATCTAAATAATTTTGATCTGTATCACCTTTCAGAATACAAGTAATCACTCCTTTTATAGTTGCCGAGAGATTATTTGAAAACCATAATTGCTTGACCTTACCAGATAGCTGTGTATATCGTTCTCCCCAAATTATTTTCAAAAGAATGCAATGATAAAACATTGGAATCAAGGATCTTATCTATTCATATTTTTGAGAGCCGCTGAAGGTTCTGTATAGGATATTTTATCCTCCAACTTTGGAACATTTTGACCACCAATGATTACATTTGTATTACGATCAATTATTAAATTCTTAAATTATGATCAACATTTTCTACATCTCAAGAGTCATAGTTACTTTTATGATATAGTTTTATCGCTTCAAGAATATCTTTTTATTTGTAAGAATAATATTACCACTTTTTATTATAGCTCTCGTGTGCTTGCTGAGGTAATTTATGTTTTGCAAGTTACACAAATATTTGGTCTTGTTTTACCTTGTTCAATCCATCGTACTCTAGGCCTTATCACGTGCCCTTACAGTCCCTGTTGAAGAACTACTTTAAATTCAGTTTGTTTTTCTCATATCAAAGCAGATTCATTTATTACATTCTCATTTAATATGTAATAAGGTTTGTATATCCTGAATTAAGACCCCTATATTAGTCATTGTTTTTATCTTATAAGAAGATTAATATATTGTGTTGGTGCTGATATCCATTAGAAGAACTTAAATTACCGGTTATTTATCTTGAACTGAAATTCGTCGTTTTGGAATATCAATAATATCATTTACATTATATATTTTAAACAAATATTGTATCTTTTACTGCTTTTATTACTTTTTAATATCATAAATATATACCTTATCTTTACCTAATGAGTTTCCAAAATGATTGTCTCATCTGGAAGTATCAATTCGGTATACTAAAGTTACAAGATACTGATCAGTTCTATATTCAGATTAAATATATGTAGTATCAATATCTATAGATTTTTAGAAATAAGACCAAAATAAAGTCTGGTTCTTTTAAATATCTCAAGAACAGCTGTTCTTTTATCTATTAATTTCTTTCCATACATAAACAAGCCCAAGTCCATTGGAATATCCATACAGTTCTCTCTGGATTTTAGATTATTCATCCTAATATACTTATTGTTTGGTTCATAACCTGATTAAAATCCCCAATAATAATTAATGCGTATTTTATCACCATAATTACTTAGATCAGCCTTTAATCGATCAAATAAGTTTGGTGAGCCGATAGAAGATAATTTAATTAATAATTTGTTTTATAAAAGAGAAGAAAAATAGTACATACTCTTATTTCAAGCAATATATATATTCCACTCTAATGTTGTGAAACCAGCCAGACAGGAGGGTATTATTTTCACTAATTAAACAAGAGTACCGTTCACGGCACGTTATGCACCCGCCCTGTGTATAATTGTCTTCTATGTAGGCACTAATAGCCAATTGTTAGTCACAGTGGCCTTGAGGTTTGGTCAAGGTATGTGGTCTTGAACTAAACGTATTGTGCAGTAACCATTACCTTCTTAATATGTGGCATCTGAAGAAAATGTATAACAAATACAGTCCAAATTAAAATTATATTCAGAGCCTCTAAACAGGTTTTTGCTTCGCTTTTTTAGTTCTGAGTTTCTGCATTTATGTTTTTCCCTTTCAGACAGTTTAATTACAAAAGAGTCTACACAAAAATGAAATGTCAACAATGGATGTAACCCTGACTGAGTGAGTGAACGTGTTCAGGTTTCAATGCCATTGCCTTCCCCCTATCAGACAGTTGTATGAGTATGGGACCTGAGAAATGACACGTCAAGAGAGGATTCAACCGTGGCTAAGTGGGTGAACATGAGGAGGTTTTATTGTCATTAGCTTCTCCCTCCCATTGCCAGATAACCTATATATACTAATCATCTGGATTTACCGTAGCATTTACATTAATTAGCAGAGAGACAAAATAGTAACTCTCTATGGCAGCTACATTGTGCTAATGCACTATGGTCTACTTCCGAAGCTATGCAAACTTAAGTCCATTGAGAGTTGCTTCTCACTGCAGGGGCAGACTTTATCTGTTCCTGATCATTTCAGTCAAATTCACGATATGAAACTGAGAACATGATTTGTGGATGTAATGGTCATTTAGCATGCGTAACACAGACCATTTTCTCACAGTGGCATGTGTCATGCTGTGATCAGTGTTACGACTAGGGGTTATGTAACAAAAGAAAAGACTCAAACAAGCTTTCAAGATTTAAAATACAAATCTTTAATTTCCTAAAGTATTAAAATATTTTAACAAACAATTAAAGTGAAAGAATTAAAAATAACTTACAGTACAGAATATCCTTAAAAGTCCTAAATTGTTTTAAAGTTCACTGTTCCGGAAGTTAATCCAAATATTCCAAATGTAGTATTCTGTGAAAACATTGGTTGCTAGGAGTTTTGGTGGCCTATTGTTTTTTTGAAGAAAAATATTGTATATTCTGATGGTTAGATTATTGGCGTTTAAAAACTCACAAAGAAAACGATTGGTGGTGACCTAGGATGTTTCAAAAAATGTGTTGGAGGATAGAAGAATGGGTGGTTTAAGGTTTTGAAAATTTTTAAAAACGATAGAAGGGTATCTGGCTTAGAACCTAACTTTTATATGCTTCCATCATCTTTTATGTGACCCTTGCAAAATAAAATACCTGGAATCGTCAATGTAAAACATTCACATGATATTGTGAATTTAATTGTTTTCTCAGAGAGCAGAAGGAATTCAAGTTATATTTAATATCAGACAAAAGTACTTTCCTTATGTCAATAGCAACTGGGAAAGTATTAAAATTTTGGTCCAAAATGCATTTGAACAAAACGAATTTTGATGAAGTATAATACTTGGTATGATAGAGCCTTTTATGCGTTAACTGTTTAATAATTACTGTCGCAATAATTCAAGCGTCTAAACTTATGCGAGTTGTGAGGAAGGAGTGGCATTCATGTGAAAATTGGAGAAATGAAAAAAACAAACAAAACAACAACACCTTACTGGTATGTATTCTATACAAACCTAACGCGTTAATTTAAATAAATAACGCGTTATAAAGTTTTGAAATTTCTGAACAATAATTATCTGAATACAAGGAAGAAGATGACATATCGCTCAGATTAATATTTACAAATTTAGTGTCTTGTGTGTGCTACATAAGTTTTGAGAAAGATTGCTTCAAGGAGAACTACAGGTTAAACTGTAAGCCGCAATCGGACGCCGCAATCTTGAAAAAACAAGTCGGATTCGAATACAGTTGTGCCTCTAATTTCCCCATAAGCAATATTATCTTAAAACGATGTATCGAACCAGAGACACAAAACTAGCAGCAATGTGTCTCAGCTGATTTTTTCATCTGAGCGGCTATGCCTTCTTCGAAAGATTTGACTGCTTGTTTCATTCAGCTGAGATTTATAGCTTTTATTCAGGAAAGCTCAGCAATGCGCATGTCCGTCAAATAGGGAGGTAACATTGATCAGAGCACGATAATTACATTTTATCAACATATGTAACAGATTTAGATCACTTTATATAAGCCAATTCTGAGCTTTAACGGATTCAGGTGGTTAAACGGACTCTTAGTTGTTACAAGAGTAAGCTACTTATACGTTCAATACTACAGCCTCAAAGATTTTTGGAGAAAATTCTTGTTGCAGGACGATGTAAGGAACAACTATTAATTTTGACTTAAACAAATAGCCAATGGAATTTGATCCATTTGTTTCCTTGCTTGATTGTTGTATATATACACCACCAATCTAACACTTGCTGAAAAGCAGCAATTTCATGTGATTTTAAGCAAGAAAACTGTCAAATCGGACACATGTACAATTTGGCTTGGATCAAAAACTTCAACAGGGTATGGAGTGATTCATACACATTTCAGTGGAAAGCGATTACAACTTGTAACACATCGTCTACTATTTTTCTTGCACCATCCTAATGTGTCCATCTCAAAAATGTACATGTGTCCCATTGTTGCCACAATAAAACATGCACAGAGATTTCACATTTATCTTTAGAAACAGCAACGGTTAATGATAAACGACAAATTTGTCGCAACACCGGCGAGTGTACAGGACATTATGGCTTTCCAAAGTGCATACTGTAAGGAAATAATTACAAATTATTTGCAGTTTTTCTTTTTTAAAGTACTGTTCTGTTTATGTTGTTGGGTTTATTCATGTCCCTCTGCAATCTCCGTAAGTCCTTCAGAGAAAACAGAGTTCTTACAGATTGTTCGATTGTTTTTCTTCTTGCAAAGAAAGTATCTATTTTCTTTTTGTACTGAAAAGTCATTTGTCTCTGACTGTCATATTTTGCCTTTGTGTTAATTTTGTTTAATTGCTGATCAAATGGATCATGAGATTTAACTTAAAGTCCTATGTATTTTGCCAAATGAATAGCAGACTGACCAGATCCGAGCGAAGATGAATGAACAGCTGAATTAAATAGACCAGACCAATGAGCATAAGTAAAAACACGGTGATGCAAGATCTCGGCTTTGTTAGTGGTTGACAGTTTTGACATTTGCTTTAAAAATTCCCTTTGCTGCAAAGATGATCTATGTTAGCCTGTAATTTATTTATATCTGACTTACTGAGTTGAAGATGTTTACCATAGGGAAGAAACTTAGTACTGTAAGATGCAAGGTGTGCAGAAAGACCATTGATCTAGATCTACACACTGTGTGCTGAACATGGAAGCAAAGTATTACATTGTCAATGGCATTTTTGGAATTTCGAACAAAAGTATCATCTGTTGTACACCGAGATCGCTGTCGGACAAGTTCTAACCGAATCGTGGACCTAACACATGATGCTAATTTTTGATTGTACAATTTTTATCATATGCTTTGGGGCAACTACTTAATTTTAAGTTTTTGATTTGTTTTTATTATGTTCGGAATCTATGAACAAAACATCTGTTGTGCACAATCGAATGATGTTTTGAAGTAGAATATTGGCGTAAGGCTTTTGCTATTTGAAAGCTTGCATGACTTGTTACTGAATGCACCCTTAATATCTTACGATCCTGAATGTTTTCTAAATTTCTCTTTAGAAATTTGGATTCAGTTGAGGCAATTGACTCTTCATTTTGTTTGTTGCATTTGTTGATTTTGTGATCGCACTTAAGTTTTCGGCAACTTGCAGGTAAATTCCTAGTTTTCTCTGGGTGTTTCTTTCAATTAATGGTGCAAAACTTTGTGCTGATGCTTCACACCCAGCTTGTGGTCTACTGACAAATGACACATTATATTCTGTATCCATTGCTTCATCATCAACCCTCCCAGCAAGGAGGTTGATATAGTACACATACTGCTGGTTTTTCTCCATTTGTTCTTCATTGAGGTCTACCATTTTGTCAGAAAAAAGATTCAGTTTTTTTTCTGTATTCCATGTGCATTGGGAACCTTAATGTTCATACATGTGTTATGTATGATGTTTATATAATATTATAAATATTTTAGGAAATTTTAAATGTTTCTTGACTTTAATATTTGCTTAAAACTTAATGTTGTTTATCAGGAAAACATGTTTAACTATTGTCATTGAATTAGGTTGTTTACTTAATATTTGAGTTTAAGGATAGTTTTGATAAACAAGATGTTGATACAATTTGAGGTCAAGGTTGATTTTGTTTACAGATGAAACCAGAATTTTATTAGAGTTATGTGTCAAAAATAACATAGACCCTTTAGTATTCTAGAACATTCTGTCATGTGACCAATCTTTATATATACCATGTTTAGTGGACAGTTTTTCAGTTTCGACATTACCATCAGTCTTTTAAAGAGCCATTACAGTTGCAGAAAGTCATTCTAAATTCTAAGAGAGGAATTATTTAAAATATTCATTGGATTATAAAAGTGCTCATAGACTTTTGGATTTTGGATTTTGAATTGATGATTTTGGGATTTATGTGAACTTATTCAAATATATTTTGGAGTACTTCATTTTGGCACATCAGCAGATTAAAGACTACTGACACAGCAGGACATTCAAGATCATTGGCACATCAACCCATTCAAGGATACAGCCATTCATTCGGTACATTCTATATTTAGGACTTGTAATTAGGACACTTAGATTTATTGGATTATTTGGGTTTAATTCACATTATTATAAGTGTCTTTTGATTTTCATTTTAATTATCTAAAAATAAATTGCTTGTCGATTTTTACTTGATTTCTTGGTTTCTCTTTCTTTCTGTTACATTTTTCTTAGACCATAGATTCGTAACACATGAGAGAACTAAAAGTACATCCGCAATACCAACTTTGCATTTTATGACCGGTAAAACCGGGGCTTCATTGCAGGCCCGCGTGACCTTTTAACAGTTTCATACAGTTTCACATCTATAGATTTGAAACTGCAGTTTGTGCCAGTGACTGAAGCTGTAATACATTTCCATTCTTTTTTCAATGATAATGCGGTCTTGGAACATCACATATATGGGGTTGAAAAACTTAAAACCAATGTGATTGCATTTTCATCTGAGTCTTCTGATGACTTACTGCATTCTTGAAGTTCTGGGTTTTCTTTACTTGTAGGCCCCAAGGTGTATGGTAGCGCACCTGCCGAAGTGATACTGCTGGCCTGGACGATATCACAGATTTTCCTCCAGAGTCAGCCGCACCAGTTGCTGTAGAGCTTTCACAGGAGTATCCACATCAACTTCATCGGAGCTTTGGTGAGTTGTGTGAAATGGATGTCCCTTTTTAAATTGTGTTTTTCTCCTCTCCTGATTTCTTTTGCATGATTTTCTTTTTACTTTGGATTTGATTCTATGCGTGCTATTATCACTCGCAAAACAAACTTCTCTAAATAGCAGCTTCAGCAACAATATGAGCTGACCAGTGTGAAAATGACACAAATGTGACTTTCTTATTGTTCTTAAAACAATCATTTTCCATAAATATTGTCTTGTCAGCAGGTGGGGTGAGACTGGGTATAGAATTTCATTGCTAAAATTTTCCTAATGAATGGGATCAGTTTACTAACATTGGTCCATATCTTTTGTTTACCTGTGGAGTTGCCTCCCTTAGACTATTCCTCAACTTTGGGTAAGGGGTAAGCATCTTAAGCATCTACTGTCAAGACACCAGCGTACTCCGCCATCCATTTTCCTTACCAGAACTACAGGTGACACACACTCTGAGTTAGAGGGTACAACCATTCCAGGTCTAAGAATCTTTTCCAAGTAGGTATCTTCTTCACTTTGAAATTAAGGTAGAGTTCTTCTAACTTGTTGTCGAATAGGGGTTTGTATCCCAGTATTGATGTCGTGTTTCACTCTTGAGAAACGCCCCAAGTCTCCGGCAAAAACCTCTAATATTTTGAAAGCAGCTTCCTTACGTACACCACTTGTTGAACTGTTAATGACATATTTGTTGCTTTCCATAAATCATGTAAGCGTTCTGGCAACTTGTCATCTACCGTAGCAACGCATCTATAGTCACATCCCTCCTTTATTGGCTTCAACGTGCCCAAATGCTGGTTTTTAGCCAGTTTTATGGACCTGTCATTAGGGATAATGTCTTTATAGGTCACCAACATGTAATCCAGTTTGGTTGATGCTCGGATCCAGGACAGTTCCTTCATCTGGTGCGTAGAGTGTTGTGATTCTTCCCACTATTATCTGCTCTGACCCAGGGCGGATGACAAAATCATTAGCAGCATCCACAAGGCAAAATCCTTCAACTGCACACGATGACCATGCACGCATTTGATTTCAACTGTGCCATTACCTTGTGTTGTTAAACTGTTCATATCTGCTGACTTCATAAAGTCTAACGCTAGCAAAATATCTTCACGGACTGGCGCAACATGCACAGGTCACTGCCTTGTGGTGTGGGCGATTTGTAGTGTCGTTGTCACTCCTACATATGCCTTCATTGTATCGTCTTCGTCTGCCTTCAGAATCTTACATATTCTGACTCATAGTTGACACCAACCAACTCTGGAATATCCATTGACATGACGGTCCCATCTGCAGCAATGTCTGCAACAGCTCAAAGTTTATGACCAGTTACTTTCGCAGGTACCAAAACTCTTGGTAATCCATGTTTCTCCTTTAAGTGAGTTACTTTAATCTGCTTGTCATTTTAAGAATGATAAGCGAACTGTTGGTCAGGCTGTTGCTGTACATGTAAGCACATTAAGTTATCATTACTGTATGTGTCTTCCTCCTTTGCCTTCCGGCTATTGTTTATCAGACCAGTGTAATCACTCAAGTTCTCGGCGTCTCTTACGGGGCTATAATTCTGGGCTCGATCTATATTCCCTTGCACTGGACTACGACTCCTTTGTCCAGCGCTGTTAATAAGTGATCTTAAATTCCCACACTCATTACGACTGATGCGAATTCTACCATTAAATCGACTTTCATGTTGCAGTTTCCTATCTGGAAGTGAGCTGTCTTTGGCAAAATGACTAAAGTACCCACAGTTGAAAAAGATAGATTTGGATCTTTACTGGCCTCTTACTGGTGTTTTGTGATGCCTGCAATTTTTCAGTCATTTGCTATTATTCAGTTAACCGTTCATCTTGGTGATTTAGTATTATAAAAGTAGGCTTCGGGCAAACACGTCTTAAATCTATAGAATATGCATTGGTCTTTTCAGCATCATCCCATCGTACACGTCTTGTTCTGTACTTCAAATCTCTTACTAATGTGGCCTTATAGTTGTGCTTTAAAAATATCAGCAGTTCAAGAGCTTCATTAAGGGTGTTTGGATTTTGATTGATGGCTTCATAAGCCAGTCTGCTGTTTTAAAATCCTCTTAAAAATGCTTCAGCTGGCATCTAATCTATCATTTTGTGAGAGAACACCTGGGTAAGCTCTAGCAGTTAAGCCGTCTGATTTTGTTTGCAAAGGTTTCATTTGACTATGAATGACGCTGCCTGATTTCAAACAATTTTCTCGTGACAGATGAAGCTGGTTCTCTCTGCCCAAATGTGTGACTTAGATGGCGTGTTAGTAGAAGATAAGTAATTGCTACGTCTCTCTGGAGACTGCATAGATATTTCACTATATTGCACAACAGACATCCATACAATCTATGTTCTCACTTTCTGACGATCTATACTTTTCTTCAATTTTTTCACATGGAGTTAAAAAGACATCTATATGCTAAGTACTTTCATAACTTAATTAACTTCTGATTTAGCTGATTTAGTGTGATGCATGTAGGCGGTGGTTAGACACGTCTTAAATCCACCGAATCTTCACTGGTGTCTTCCGCATCAGATATTGCTACAAGTCTTGTGCTGTCCCGCCCAACTCTTGCTATCGTTGTCGTATAGTTGGGCTCCAGAAATGTCACCAGTTCAAGAGCTTCACTAAGGGTCCTTAGATTTTGATTCATAGCTTCAAAAGCCAGTCTGCTGTTTTTAGATCTATATAACTGCCATCGCATCCACTATATTTGGGAGGAACGCCTGGGTAGGCTCTATCATTTAGTCTTCTGATTTCATCTGCAAAGGTTTTATATGACTCTGAATGAGGCTGAATGATTTCGGAAACTTTTCTCCGACAGATGAAATTGATTCTCTGTCCCCGAATGTTTAACTTAAATGGCCTTATAGTAGACATCACGTCTCTGGGGGAGGGGGGGGGGGCTGCATTTGTATTTAATTACACTGTCCGTCAGATATTAATACAATCTGATACAATCTATCTATCTTCTCACTTTCCGACCACTGATACTTTTCTGAAATTCTTTCAAATGGGGTGAGAAAGACATTAATATGCTCAGTACCATCATAACTTGGTATCTTAATCTCAAGTGCACTGTGCCGAGATAATGCTGATGTATATCCATAAGGTCCCCACATGCTTTTTGGATATTAAGTGTCTTGCGAGTATCTGAATTTTGACTCATGCCTCTATGATTCATTCCTGTATTCATGCAATAGAACAAGATCCCGCTGGGATGAAAACTGTTGTAAGTATTTGGATCTAGCACCAGTATTTGGTGCTGCTAACACTCGTCTATTGTCATCATTTTCTTTTTAACCAGTTGGAAGGTGTGCCAGAATTATGCTTATTTTCTTGTTACTTCTTCAACATCGTGATCCCTAGTTCTACCTCCTTTTTTCTATCCATTCTGCTGTGCATTATGATTACTCACAAATTTAGTTCAAATTAAATTCAAACAGTTCCAGAGTGTAAATTTTCAAACAATTTGAGCTGTAAATCGAGCTGCATCATTTTCTTTTTTAACCCTTTGGAAGGTTATCAGAATTATGCATTGTTTCGTGTTATTTCTTCAACATCTTGAGCCCTAATTCTACTTCCTTTTATATCCATTCTGCTGTCCAGTATGATTACTCACAACGTTTGTTCAAGTTTAATTCAAGCAGCTCCAGACGGTACATTTGCAAACAATTTGAGCTGAAAACTGAGCTGCAGCACTCTTTCACAATGTCGATTTGCAATTGTTGCAACAGCTTTTCCCTCAATAACTTCTTTGTATGGATGCCATCTGTAAGTAGGTCCAATAAAAATACTTTTTATGTGGGTCTGGTTTTCACCAGATCTGCGTCGAATTGTAATGTATGTATACCAACTCGTTGCTGAGTGCCACAATTTTATTGTTAAGTTTGAAATCAAGGTCTTTAGTTCGACATCAGCTTCCCTGAAACTTTCTGGGAATGGATGCCACTTGAGCATATTCCACTCCTTAATTGATTACTTAGGTACCCCCAATGAATTTGACTCTTTCACCTTCCTTAATTACAACGTCTTTATCTTGTGGCATGTACTAATAATCTGATCAGAAGTTCTATTACGCAGTTCTATGTAACATTGTCTAACGTTTCTGGTAAAATCACACGTGCCAGTCAAAATATACAAGAAAATTGGTTTGGTATACTTCTCTCTTTTTTAATCCTCGACAGTCGTCTTTGGTACACTTAAAGATGCACACTTACTAAAAGAGGGGAAAGACCAAACCTATCTTCACACAAAAGAGCACCGTCCCGCGCGAGGGTCATTACTAAAACGCAGTCCCATAACAATATGTCAGTCATAAAATTACTAAATTGTCTCTGTCTAAAGTTCTAGTGATGTGCCATATTTGACACAATTGGGGATTTTTCAGAGTATTTTACCAATGTGGCAAAAGAGTGATTCAGCTTTTAAATTAATGCTTGTTAGGCAGCATTTTACTGACTTGATATGGCAGTTTGGACCAGCAGTTGCATACATTCTCTTGTCAGGGTTTTTATCCTTAGCATTGAAGTCCCCCCCCATTTCTTTTCTGCATAATATGACCGGTAAAAATGGCTTAGTCAGCCCTTGTTTCATCAAACTTGAATTCACGACTGGCTGTGGAATTATGATCCACAGGTACTATAGGTGATAGAGAGATATAACCAAAACCTGCATCTGAGTGTGACAGGATGATCTTACATCAGGTACCGAATGATTGCATGCATATCTGATTGAGGAATAATAGCTTTGTGTTCAGTTGATCTTATTAAGCCACTCTTGGTGTTAAACTTTAATTTCCCATTTAACATGTCAGTTGCTTTTTGTAATGTCAGGTCTGTAACAATAATGGTTGAATGACCTCATTTGACTTAAAAGTAACGATTAATAGCAGTCCTGATATGTTTTAAAGAGTTATTTTTATATTACTTCAGTTTGGGCTTCAGGGAACTTAATCAGTCATGTTGTGCTGACCTTGGGGGCTGCTTCAGCTTACAATATTGCCTGCTTCAAGGCCAAATCTGCAGGCTCCACTGTGTTGAGATTAACCCGGATGTATCACTGCACTGAGCCATTTGAGAGATCTTTTTCTTTAAAAGATTTAAAGGGTTTTGGTCTGTGATCATCCTGCTGTTCAAATGGCAACTGAACTGGTGTTGGTTCATTCAAAATGCTTGGTAACTCAGATTGGGAGATTTCTTCCGCTTCACAAGGCTTGTCAAATATTGAGGGGTCAATGTTTTCAATGTCATCATGTAGGAAATCTATCTGATAAGGAAAATGTTGTGAAATTCTCCAAATGTATTCATTTCAGACACATCTGATGGATGTCGAATACCGGCAACCACTGACTTTGACCTAATGCACTTGCAACGTTTTAGTCCAGAGTTTTTCATTAATTTAGTCAAACCAAGAATGAATTTCTTCTTCAGAAAATATTACAAGCTATGTTGTTTCAGTCTCTCAAATTCAATTTATTCAAATTAAACAAAAATGCATTATATTTATTTTGTTTGAAGGTATAAGTTGAGTCTGCCACGACTTGCAGTGTTGACGTTTTGCTTTGCACGTGACTTTATTTATAGATGAAGGTATTTTATAGAAAAGTAGATCTCCTTACAGTTTATACAAAGTAATAAACACCCATCAACCTGATCACCAGGACATATTCTGACCGATGGAAATCTAATTAACTTTTACCAACTAATGCCATTGCAATTTTAATATGTTGAAAGTCTGTATTGGGCAGATTATCAATATTAGCAATAAAACTTTATTAAATATCCGTTATTAATAAGGGATAGGCGATTATTTGCGTACGCTGGACAATAAGTGAAGGGTGAAGGACACTTTATTATTTTGGTAGAAAATACACAGAGTGAACTTCCTGGGTGATCTATAGTCCTTCCTAGGAATCGACAGCAGTTTTATAAAGTCTTCTCCCGAGCTGGTTCATTTAAAATAATTTGTACTGCGTCTTTCGCGTCTACTTTGGGTGGAAAAAAATGTTTTAATAATCACAGACAGTCTGTGAAAAATTCGACACAACGACAGAAGTTCAATATTAGTTTGGATATATTTGCTCATATTTTCGAAATAAATCCAAAAATACCGGTTTCTCTCCAACTCTGAAATGGGATCGAAACTTTTTTATCTTTCTCAGAATAATGCGGAAATGTTTTCTAGCTGTAATATTTATGCAAAGTGTTACGACTCTATAAAATAATATAATGTAACAGAAAGAAAGTGAAACCAACAATGTAAGTATAATCAACAAACAATTTATTTCTAGATATTTAAAGTGAAAAGTCAAGAGACTCTTACAATAAATCTGAATTAAAGTTCAAATAATCCAATAATCTAAGTGTCATACCCTACAAGTGCTAAATATAGATTGTTCTGAATGAATTCCAGTAGCCTTGAATGTCCTAATGTGCTAGTAGTCTTGAATGTTCTGATGTATTTGTAGTTTTGAATGTTCTGATAAGTCAGTAGATTTGAATGATGTAATCCAGAATATCTTTGAATTAATTCACATAAATCCCATAGTCAAGTATTAATCTAAAATAAGAATGAACTCTTTTGGTAATTTCAATCAATACTTCAAATAAATAATTCCTGTTTGCCAAACCAGTATAAATATAAGGATAAGTCACCAGACAGAATATTCTAGTATTTGAATAACTCTAATAGAAAATTTCGGTGTGTATGTGACTTTTCTTACATCTACCATGAAAAACTCAAATCTAAGTACTAAATGCTATGTAAAAAGTCTGTCCTTGAATTCAAATGCAGTGAATATGTTATTTACAAATTAATGACCACTACAGTACAACTTACCTCATGGACACACATGATATATTCAATTTTCATAACAAAAGACAGAAATTATGTATAAACAAACAATTTGCAAAGCTGTCACCAGAGATACGACTAATGCAACATAAGCATATTAATGGTCTTCAAATAGAAAGGAATACTGTAAATACAATTGCTTTCTTTTTCCTCCCTGTGCCATGGATCAAACACATTGCAAATAATTTATCCATTTTACAAATCTAATCGAAACTTTAAAAAGCAAAGAAAAACATAAAGAAAAACATAAATAGGTCAATATCAACAAATATCAAATTATATCTGTATTTAAAGCGGCAATCTTAATATGCTGGTACTTTGCATAAATGACATTGAGAAACGTAAAGAAATACACCATCGATGGTGGATTGTAATAAATATATCGATAATGGATTAAAATAAATGCATCATATCATATCTTAAGTAAAGTTCCTTTTCTATTAAAATAGCTTCTGAAAGAAACTGAAAGTAACATAGAAAAATAACTTAATTTTGTTGTTTTCTGGATATCATCTCCTAAATTTTCCGTAAATTATTACGATTAGATTAATCGCCAATTGTAACCTTTAAAAGACAAGATTTACTTTTCCTACTAAATGGAAAGTGCATGTGCTGAACATAGTGACCTTTATTGTTTGTAAATGCATACAATCCATTCCCATTAATCATATATTGTAAATTTATGCGTATGAAAATCATGAATCACGTGAGATACGTGCTAAATATTAAACATAGTCTATTCTGTCTAAACCAATTCTAGTTAGCAAGTTAAAACTGATCTAATGGAACTTACATCGAATCATGCACATGTCTTTTGTGTGTGTACTTTGGTTTCTCAGTTTCCTGCATTTTAAAAACTTTGCTCATTTGCAAATCTTTCCGAGACAGAGAAAATGTTTTAAATCCTATAGTATATATCTGTCATCAAGCAGCAGACAGGAATAATAGGTACATTCTACTAATTGACATTATTTACATTAATTTGGAAAACAATATACAAACTTGTTAAATGCATTAATCAACTCCCCGCGTGAACTTCGCTTAAACCAAGTATAAACTAAGAATTAAAAAAATAATAAATGAAATGAAGCGTAAAACTCTGGAACCGTTCAGTTTAGTTTTAAAAGTATATTTTTTAGTAACTATTATTTGATTTACATTTACATGTAAAATTACAATAATCATTTCCCTAGACACATTTACCTGCAAAAAACGCGATTACATTAGTTTTTAAAATTATTGGCGACAAATATTATCAATAAAAATATAAATAAAAGAATGTAATTTTAATTCAGTATAAATGGTGGCTTTTGCCCTAATGCATTTAATTTTATAGCATGACACATTTTTACAGACGTCTCATAGATGCACACTTGAGTGTGATATATTATATGATAGAGTAACAAGCATGAAAAAATGTGTATCAGTATCAGTAGTTTAAAAAGGAAATTACTTTGCACTGTAGGTCTAATGGTGATATACTTTAGGGAGAATTTCAAAGTTTTCAGGAAGAAATAAATAATTTACAAATGTAAAGCAATCTAAATTCCTTCAACCAGTTCTTATCTTAAATAATGTTTCTGCGAAGAACAAGTTGCAAGGTTTCGATATACTGTCGAGTTGCTCCTTTGCAAATATTTCGGAAATTCAGACACATTCGTTATGAGAATATTCAACTTTGACCTTAACTCTTGGTATAGTAGACAACTGATTATGAAATGAAATTTATCTTCGACGTATTAAATGTCAGCAAGAAGACAATACACATAACACATTTCCTCCCATTTAATATTACTTCTTCGTCCTGATCTTATCGCCAAAGGGTGAGTTAACAATTTTTGTTTAGATAATCCAAGAATAAATTTGAATGACATATTTAAGTACTTTTCTAAGCTCATGTCTGTGCTCACGATTTTGTGTAAGTGTAACCTACTTTTATATTTTTCACAGATTGCGAATTTTGGAAACTAATACATATGAATTTATATTCACATTTCGAAGAAATATTATTTTATCTGCAACCCCCTGCAGTAACCATATATCACCAAATCCTAATTAAAATAAGATATTTTTAACACTAGATACCTAGGCTAACTGACACAATTTATCCGATGATTTTAGCAAGTTAGAGCATGAGTTCATAGTTTGAAATTCACTTATATGGGTAACTTTAAGCCAGTTCTTGACACATTTTATCATATGAGGAACTGCCAATTTATATCAATCGAATTATCTTAGTATAGCTGCATTCGCCGACTTTTTGTTCTCCCTAAGAATATAATTGCAAAAGTTGATTTCAACACTTTCGAGACAACGAACATATTGATATTACTATATTTCAGAGCCATATAATACATTGTGTACACCAATGAAATGAAAAAGAGCACTATTGCAACATCTGGATATTGATATTTGGACATTGAACGTTTAAGTAATGAAACAGTCTTATCTCCTTTTGTTGCCAAATTTTGACGTGTTCTGTACTACTTTCAAATAGGAAAAATATTGTCCCCAAATTGTTATAAAATGCTGCAAATTCAATAATATCATTCCTGTTTTACAAAATTCCATTTTTTACACATCCTCCTCATCTGAAAACTATTATTTTTGTTTTTGACAAATTTACCTTTATACAATAGTATGACAACTCTTTTCTGATTCTTGGAGAAGATATAATAGTATCAGCAACATTTGTAATGTCATCATATGCTACATCACATATATCATCTACTTGTGGACTAATTGATATTCCTCCGCAGCCAACTTTTCAATAACTTACAACATGTTCATTCACATACCAAATAAATAAAGTAGGTCTTATCACACAGCCTTGCCATATGATATGGAATATTCAAAGTCTTCTGTCAAACAATTGTCTGTCTGCACACGAGACTTTAAAAAGAACAACTATTTGATAAGTGATGCTCAGCCAAGAAAGTTGATAAAGATTACGATAACCTCAGACAGTCGTATTAATTGGAGAGTTCAAGAAGTTCATCCATAGTGATTTAAAAACCTATCTTGATGAGCAAAAAGCGGAAACGTAGAAAAATGCTGCTTGCATGGCTGATAATTATTCCTTAATTCACAAAGTTTCATTTGTCAGTAAGTCTTCTCCTCGGCAGGTTTTGAGTAAAAAACCATCTCAGTCTCATACAAGTACTTCCAAATTTCAATCTGGCATAACCTTTAGAAATAACACATTTGACAAGAGTGATCAGAAATCGTTATTTATTCATACGTGCACTTACTGTAAAAAGAAAGGGCACGTCATTTCTGATTCCTTCAAGTTGAAAAGTAAGCAACAGAATAAAGACAGAGCTATTCGAAATGCTTTTATTTCAAAGAGGTCAAGGTAACGGTCTTGGATTGAAGGGAATATATTTCTTGGGTCAAACAAACCTCAGTCTGATTCTAATTTGAAGACTGATGACCCATTCATTTCAGACGGTTCTATATCACTTATTGGTGATTCTGCCAAACCTATCCCTATTAAAATATTAAGGGACACAGAAGCATTTCAGAGTCTTTTGTTATCAGCTACTTTGCCTTTGTCTGAGAAGTCTTCTTCTAGTTAAAGTGTTCGTATTCAGGGAGTATAGTGCGACTTTGTAAATGTTCCTCTCCATTGTGTCAATTTGGCATCAGACTTATTTTCTGGACCCATGACTGTTGAGGCAGTGATTTCTTTACCTATAGACGGTATACATTTGTTACAAGGCAATGACGTAGCTGGAGATAAGGTCGTGGTTAATCCGATTGTATGACAAGCCTTGTTTAGATTAAAGAATTTATCCTATTGAGATTGAAATCTCTGATTTGTATCTTGCTTGTGCAGTTACCAGAGCTATGGCAAAAAGAGGTCTTGAGAATGATGTTGATCAGGAAATTATTTCTTTAGCTGACACATATATTGGTCAGTCTTTGATGAGGTCGCCTTTTTTCCTGGTATGATCACAATAATCCTCTTGTTACACCCCATTCTCTCTATTCTAATCAGCGTGACAAACGACAATTTCTCGTTGTCTTACAGGAACAAGATCCTGAGATCTCCCGTTTTGTTTCAGATGGCTATTAGTGAATCTGAAGCCACACAAGTCCCAGATTGTTACTTTGTGAAAAATGTGGTCCTTATGAGGTAATGGAGACTACCTGAGGTACCCACTGGTGACGAGTGGTCAGTGAGTTATCAAATTGTCGTTCCGAGGTCATATCGATAGGAAATTGTTAGTCTAGCCAATAACACTCCATTGGCTGGTCATTTAGGAGTCAATACAACTTATCACAAGATCTTGAATCATTTTTATTGGCCGAAATTCAAAAGTAAAAGTGATGTTTCTAATACTGCAGATCTTGTCACGCTTGTCAAATTGTAGGAAAACCCAATCAGAAGATACCTGAGGCTCATCTGCAAGCTATTCCTGCCTTTGACGAACCATTTAGCAGAATAGTGATAGACTGTGTCGGTCCCTTACCTAAGACCAAGTCAGGCAACAAATACTTGCTGACCATAATGTGTACGTCTGCAATATTTCAGGGGCAATTTCTTTGAGAAATATCAAAAACTAAAACCATTTTAGAAGCTTTGGTAAAGTTTTTTTTACACTGGTTGGCCTTCCAAAATCTGTCTAGTCTGATCAAGGGTAAAATTGTATGTCTGGAGTTTTCCAATAAGTTATGCATGAATTAGGCATCCAGCAGTTTAAATCTTCTGCCTATTATTCTAAAAGTCAAGGGGCTTTTGAAAGGTTTCAACAAACTTTGACGAATATGATTCGGTCATATTTCTTTGATACAGGAACGGATTGGGACGCGGGTGTTCATTTGTTGTTGTTTGCTGTTAGGGGATCAATCATTGGGTTTTAGCTTTTTTGAACTGGTTTTTGGACAAACTGTCCGCGGACCATTGAAGGTATTGAAAGAGAAACTTCTTTCAAATGAAGATTGAAAGAATCATCTTCTTGACTACGTTTGTGATTTCAAATATGTGTTGTCAAAAGCTTGTGAGGTAGTCATAACTAATCACCACACTACTCAGTCAAAACTGAAATTAAGGTGTGACAGAAATACAAAGGAAATGAGTTTTCAGCCTGGTGATAAAGTTCTGGCTCTGTTGCTCATACATCAAAATCCTCTTCGGGCTAAATTTATATGGTCCTTATACAGTTGAAATGAAGGTAAACTACTTAAATTATATAACTAATACTTCTGGCAGGCGGAAACAGAAACAACTTTGTCATACAAATATGTTAAAAGATTTTGCTTGACAGAGATAGCACAGTTAATTATTCAATCAATTTAGTTGTACATGTCCCACACCGTAAGGATGTAAACGTTGGAATGCAATCTGACGGTAAGCAGTGACTTCGGTTTAACCAAACCTCAGAATTCAGAATAATAAAACAACCTGGACCAGAAACTTTCACATCTACAACAGCGGGAAAGGAATTAACTAAAACAGTTATTACATTAGTATGAGAACTTTATTCCTGATGTTTCAACACGAACAAATACAATCTATCATGACGTTGACATTGTATATCCTGATAGGGTGAATCCTCTAAAGCAGGAATATTTGAAAAAAGAAATTCAATATTTACTGGAGAATTATTTTATAGAACCAAGTAAAAGTAACTGGAGTTCACCATGTATTCTTGTGCCCATGCCAGATAATACATTCTGCATGTGTACTGACTATAGAAATGTCAACAGTGTCACAGAAACGGATTAATTTTCAATGCCAATTTCATTGGTCAAGTTGGAAATGCGAAATATGTCACCAAGTTTGATCTTTTAAAAGGATTCTGGCTAATTCCACTCACACAAAGAGCACAAGAAATGTCGGCATTTGCAACTCCAGATGGACTTTATCAGTTTAAAGTCATGACTTTGGAATGAAAAGTTCTAGGGGAACATTCCAGCGTCTTATGAACATGCTAATGTCTGGTCTAGATAGTTGTGACGCTTACATCGATCACGTCATCATCTACAATGACACCTGGGAAGATCACTTGGAAACCATTCGGAAATTCTTTCATCGACTCAGTGATTGCAGATTCACTCTCACGTGTATAGAAGTACTATATTGCTTTATTTTGTGTATATTTTGCGTAATTGAGCTGAGTATCATTGATATCAGACCCAAATAGATATAACGAAATGCAAGAAGAGAATTGATTCTTACACAAGTTACATATTCATTATTGAGGGACATTTTTGAAGAAATTGTTGCTCTTTTTTATTTAACTTAGCAACGTATTTTTCAATGTTCTTTTGCATTTCAATTATTTGCTTAAAAACATAAATGGAAGGATTTTGTATATTGAATCTGCAAGTGTAAATATAATATTTTGCCAAAATAAGCAATAAATTACACAAACGGTCAAGTTGTACACTTCCTACAAATATTTCTTTTTTGGACAAGTGTATACTATTTTGGGAAGAAGGTGCAAAATGTTCAATATAACGGTACCAAAACTGTGAAGTAATGTTGCAATCATAGAAGAGAGTTTCAATAGTTTCGTTATCACTCTTACAGAAAGTACATTCATTGTCATCTAATATGTTAATTCTTTTCAAAAAGTTTTTAGTAACAATTATTATATGGATTAATTGAAAGATAAAAGAGAGCAACTTTGAATCCTTAGTACAACATTTTGTCCGGCAAAAAATCTCAGACCATTCATAACTACTTATATTTTTATTTAATACTTGCATCCAAGTTTCTTGCTTAACAGTGTGTTGCCTTGTTGCCATTTTTAAAAGATCTTTGTAAACAAACTTGGGTGAATTTTGTTTTTGCAAGTTCATTATTTTATCCTCCTGCTTATTAAAATTAGTATGTACTAAATGGTTTTTGATAGCATCTTTCCATGATTTTGAAATTTTGGATATTAAGGAGAAGTATTTCAAGACTGCATTGCATCGAGGTTTTTGTTTTATCATTTCGATAGGTATTAAATTACCGTGATTATCTACTAAATCATTCAGAATTTCAATACCGGCTTCTGTCCAGTATTTGTATTAATAGAACATTATAGGGGGGGGGGGGGGACAAAATTTAAAATACTCAGAGATAAATACTCGTTTGGACTTTGCGTTTCCTCTTTCCAATTAGATACTGCAAAATTTACATCTCTCCCAAAACTGTTTTTAATGAGCTTACTACATTTTTCAAATTTCCTTCTCCCTAAGTTCCCAATATCATTTTTATTTCTGAGTATAGTTGTATTGACTAAGTTCTGCCACGCTCCATTTTCATCTTCCAGCAGTCTTTTAACCCATCTTATCTTAATATACCTAATGAATGAATAAATGTGTATCATATTTAATCCTCCCTCGTTCCCCGGGGATACTAGTATATCACGTTTAATTCACTCTATTTTATCACCCCATACAAATTTAAATAATGTACGATTTAGTTCTGCTTCAACTTTTGCTGATGGATTTGGAAGTGCTGAAAAAAAGATGTATGAATATGGGCAGAACACGAGTTTTTACAACAATTACTTTACCAACTACTGGCAGATTTCTTTGACTCCAGCTTTCGTTTTTCCTTCGTTAGTTTCTTCATATAGTTAATTTAAACCATTTGTTGTAAATCCGGAGAAAAATCTATGCCAAGGAGTGGAAAATTAGAATAAGACCAATTTAGGCCCATATCGGGACATATTCTTTCATTAGAAAATTTCTTGTATCCAATCCAAATAGCCTTTGTTTTTGTTATGTTACATTTAAGTCCAGATAATAGACAAAATCTTGCAATATATTCATAGTTGCTTTAAGAGAAAGTTGAGATCCATCATGAAGACTAAAAGCGTCATCGGCATACTGACCCAATTTATATTCACTGACATCAAAGATCAGTCCCCGTACATTCAAATCTTGCTTTAAAATTATAGCTAAAATCTCAACACTGATGAACAAATAAGGCGCAAGGGGATCTCCTTGACGACATCCTCTTTCAAGTCTAAAAAATGATAGCATATGACCATTATTTATAACACAACTTTTAGAGTTATTACAAAACAGTTTAAACAAGTTACAAACGGAATCACCACAATTAAAGATTGTAAAGCTTTTTCCACAAAGCTAAAGTTAATTGAGTCAAAGGCTTTTTCAAAGTCTATTAACAATAATAAACCATATATATTTTCATTCTCTAGTTGATCCATGATATAGTATAATAGTCTGGTATTTTCTCCAATGAATCTACCTTTGATAAATCCTTTTTGAGTGTCACTGATTATTGATGGAAGAACCTTTTGAATCCTAGATGCAATGGCTCCCGAAGCAATCTTATAGTCAATATTTAAAAGTGATATAGGTCTCCAATTTTTAAAGTATATCCTGTCTTTTTCTTCCTTTGGTAAACATGTGATGACTCCTTGAGTCTGAAAATCGGAAAGTTTTATAATTTATTGATCTGCATAGAAATCCCCCAAGAGACTTCCAAAAGAATTTATAGAACTCAACGGTGAATCCATCTGAGCCAGGACTTTTTCCATTTCCATCCGTTTTAGAGACATACCGTATTCATTAATTGTAAGTAGACCCTCGCGTGATTCTCTTTCCTCATGACTAAGTTTAATATTGTGATTTAAAAAAACTATTTTGAGTTTCTTGGGTATCCTCAACATCAAGCTGAGCAATTCTACTTTTGTACAATTCCATATAAAACTGTTTTTGGGCTTCTAAAATATTTATTTGGTCTGATATATTTGTCCCATCATCTAAAATAATTTCCTTTATTTTCTTATTGACATAATTTCTTTTTTCAAGTTTTCAAAAGTACTTCGTGCTTTTTTCTCCAAATTCGTACCATCCAAACCAATTATTTCCTTTGACGTTCTTTGAGAAACAAATAAAGATGTCATGTCAGTCAATGCTAGACAGGCTAAACTTTACAATATAATGTGTGCATGATCTTGGATTTGACTCAAAACGATATTAACATGCTATCTATGTTCCCTATATATGGGGAAAGTGTCCGATCAGTCTTGAATCGTTCATAGTCATGTAAAGAGCATACCCTTTCAGGGAGAGAAAGAAACAAAGCGACGACGTTCTTTGTGGCTTCATACCCAGAGAAACGTTTTGTCAGAAGTTCACCCAAGGGATTTTGAAGAGGAAATGAGTGATCCCTATCTAACACCATCAACCTACTCCTCTTTAAGGCTGTGAGAGCCAAGATCGGTCAAGCAAGAAATGGTTCGGTAGCCCCTGAATATTGTTTTCACATTCGAGCTACCGAAAAAAGGACTTCCAGAAATTTTTAAATGATTGCCTACACTTGCACGATAAAATCTAAATAGTTCTAGTCTCACGTCCCGGCATAAAAACGAATACAGTGATATACATTAAGCATTAGTTCACATAAATTGACTTCGTTACGCATTAAATGATTTACTAAGATCAACTGTACGAGATTATTATTATAATAACCACGTTCGTACATGAATGTGTCTCTGGCAAGAATAATCGCACTGGATTATAAGAACTCGAGCACTACTCGTCATTTAATGCATGCAACATATAACTATATTCAGCTTGCTTGTTCAGCAATAAAAATGGCTAACTTCAAATAGACTATATTCTATCTGATAGCAAAATGTGATTGTGACATAGGTCTGACTCTCTATAAAATTTAGAATAACTTCCGAAAAATCCAATATATACAAGAAATGATTCGATGCTCTACTTGCAGACGAAGATTCGTCAATCCAGCGTGTTACTAGCGACGTCGCATCAAACAATTTCAACAACAGAAAAGTCCTTGCAAATTATTAACAGTATGTGCCAACTGTGGACAGCATATCCGTACCAATAACAAAAAGTTACACGATTGTCTGTGAAAAAAACGATGTCGTGTGTGTGTCCAAGTCGTATCGTTGAATCATCAATGTTACATTCAGAGATATGATAACGAACATGAAAAATTATTTAACGATATGAACAAGAAAAAGAAACGACTTTTTTTACTTTGAATGTTCTCAAGAAACTGGGATTCACATTCCTAACTTTTATGTGGCTCATTGCGATTGTCACGTTTGTATACATGAACCTTTCTTTCAACCTTGTCGGAATTGTAGCGTGATTACAGGGGGACGTGAAAAGATATTTCGTGGTTTCCATATTCATTCTGATTTCGCTGAGTGGGTTTTAAACCCCACGGACAACACTTGGAATGAATAGGAGCTGTATAGTTATGGGAACTGCCATCAACACTCTGCAGTCATTGTTGACAGTTTCTCGGGATACGACGGACAATTTCTTTTGAAACGTTTTTCAGAATAAGGAATTAGATTTCCACAAATCACCATTTACAGAGCGAAAATCATTTACATGAAAGTGGGACACGTACAGTTTAAAGAGTCCATGAGTTATTTAGGTATGACTTTGAGTAAAATGCCTAAAACCTTTGGAATGACGCAAATGGCTAAAGCCTACTTTCCACACTTTGCCAAAACCGAAGAAAATCAACACGTCGTGCACACGCATTTGCCTAAAGTACACTTCTATTACCCCTATGTTATGCAAACACAACAACGAGAAAGTTTCCACGCTTGGTATCACTCTTCGCACGCTCTTTGATTTTCAAGAAGTGATTTTCAAATAGTATCTGTTCTATGTGGACATTTTAAGACGTTCTTGTGGAAAATTTCGACAGTCATTTACAGAATACGGAGGTATCGATCCCTTGAAAGAGGCTTGTACCAATGCCAAAGCGTTTGGATTAGTGTACCAAAAGATGTTCATGCCCGATAACAAACTAGCCATTATACCATCTCAATGCTGTCAATGTCAATCTGTCAGCTGTCGACATTAAGCCAAATCTTTGCGTTGGTTACATTACCCATGCAAAACTCGAGACAAATGAATATAACACGGTAGTCTACCTTTAAACAGAGTAAGAGTTAAGTCTCCTTCCATGTCTTTTCAGTATTGTATCCAATACATGTGTTTACATGTATCAATTAAACGATGTTTGCCAAATAGGAACATTTAACATCATCTTTTCATGCCTATGAAAATCAATTAGTGTCAACAGAAAATGTGTGTTTGAAATGAATTTTATATATTATGATACGGTTTGCATTTTTTGCAGATGTCAGTAAAATTAACTTTATCTTTTATTACATACTTCTCTCTTGTACAATTGATTATGATGTTAATGTCTTCTTTATTACCGAAGTGTTTGAAAAGAGTTTTGCATCAAGAACATAACATGGCACAATGGCAGAGCTTAAAACGTATGGAACTTTATATATATATATATATATATATATATATATATATATTGTTACGGAATCATACCTCTTTTCCTTTGTATAATAATTTAATTTATTAGTTTATGATCTCTGTTCTTAGTCTAAGTCGCGGTTATCATTTGAATATACATACGGTAACTCGATCAATAAATTGTAGCTTTTCGTCATACGCTGGTTGTGTCACGTGATCATCTCGCGCTTATAACCTAGATTATCTGTACTTTTTCTTCATTGAAAATAACAATTTGTTGACTGTTAATTCTAGTCTTGTTATCTATGATGTTTATATAATATTATAAATATTTTAGGAAATTATAAATGTTTCTTCACTTTAATATTTGCTTAAATCTTAATGTTATCAGGAAAAACATGTTTACCTAGTGTCCTTGAATTAGGTTGTTTTAATCAATATGTTTTCTCAATTTGAAGGTCAAGGTTGAATTTTGTTTACAAGTAAAATTACATTAAGATGACTCATATTCTAGAACATTCTGTCATGTGACCAATCTTTATATATGCCATGTTTGGTGGACATTTATTCAGTTTTGACATTACCATCAGTCTTGTAAAGAGCTATTACAGTTGTGAAAATTCATTCCAAATTCTAAGAGAGGAATTATTTTAAATATTCATTGGATTATAACAGTGCTCATAAACTTTTGGATTTTGGATTTTTAATTGATGATTTTGGAATTTAACTGAACTTATTCAGAGATTTTGGAATACTTCATTTTGACATCAGCACATCAAGATTTCTAGTACATCAGGACTTTGGAGACCATTAGCACATCATAACATTCAAGGACACAGCCGTGAATTTGGAACATTCTATATTTAGGACTTGTGATTAGAACAATCATTCTTATTGGATTATTAGGATTTCAAAACACATTACTGTAAGTGACTTTTTGATTTTTCATTTTAATTATCTAGTAATAAATTGCTTGTTGATTTTTACTTGATTTGTTGGTTTCACTTTCTTTCTGTTACATTTTTCTTAGACCATAGAGTCGTAACAGTCTAAAATAGCATTCTTGAGAATGAAATTGTGTTTACTGGAAGTAAATACCTTCTATAGGCTTCCAAAGGCTTCGAATGCTGAGAGGAACTACGTAGTGGGTTTATTTGATTCTTCGCACTTAGTGAGGTATATATAGGAAATAATCCTATATTAAATCATTCTGTTACAGTTACTTGAGAGAAGAGAGGTCGTATTAAATTGTCAGTTCACTGTGGAATTTACTTTGAAGATTCATTATCTATACAGTACATTTAGGAATTAAGTACTGTCTTCATCTGAATTAATATACAGTTCCGTGGAATTATCGGGAACATGTATAATACTTGTGAGATTCCAGACTTACAAGGATTATTTGGATTTACTTAAAATTTATCTACACATTAGCACATCAAAGGCTATTTCATTCGGGATACTACATCCGGATTACTTGGACTAACTTCAGGAACTTAACTTTAAAACAAATTTGGACTTTTTAGGATATTCTATACTGTAAGTTATATTTTAATACTTTCACTTTGATTGTTTGTTGAACTATTTTAATTTGTTTAATACTTTAGGAAATTAAAGATTTGCATTTTAATCCTGAAAGCTTGTTTGTGTCTTTTATCTTGTTACATTACCCCTAGAGTCGTAACAGGATAAATTGGAGGGACTTCCGGGATTAGAAATTAGAATAATTTCAGGATCAATATTTGAAATATTTTGGAATTTAGATTTGATTAAATATTTTCGAGGTTTTAATATTTCAGAGATTTTGATACTTCGGAAAGTTTTCTTTTTGGGATTTAAATTTCATTGTTTGAAATGTTAGTGGTCTTTTGATTTCCAGATTAAGAAAAAAAGAGAAACGAACAGGCTTTCATAATGACATCCCGAGTAGAGAGTTTCTTAGCTGATCCTACCCAGGAGAAATTTGAGTCCATAAAAGAAGGACGAATTACTTGAAATTGCTCAACATTATAGTCTGACTGAAGCGAAGGCTTCCATGTTAAAACAAGATATTAGAAGTATCTTGATACAATATTTGGTACAAACAGGTATTTTTGAAAAGG
This sequence comes from Margaritifera margaritifera, assembly GCA_029931535.1. Taxonomy (NCBI): domain Eukaryota; kingdom Metazoa; phylum Mollusca; class Bivalvia; order Unionida; family Margaritiferidae; genus Margaritifera; species Margaritifera margaritifera. Next base: position 4,962,931 of record JAQPZY010001640.1, on the reverse strand, counting down.
GGATTTCAAGTGTTAAAAAAAATCTCCGTCTAGTTTGGGAAAGAAATTACAGATAGCTAAGGACACAGAGATTGAAAAGATCAAATTACAATGGGAACAGATGCAGATGCAGGAAAGAAGGGAGGAAAGGGAAAAGATTAGGGTAAGGGAGGATAAAGAAAGGAAAAGACAGGAAAGAAGGGAAGATAAATTAAGAGAGGGGGAAATACAGAAGGAATTAAGAGAGAAGGAAATACAAAAGGAATTAAAAGATAATGAAAGAGAAATACAGAAGGAATTAAGAGATAGGGAGGATAAAGTAAGGGATAATGAGATACAAAGGGGAATAGAGAAGGAAATGAAGGAGAATGAAATACAAAAGGAAATGAGGGATATTGAAAAAACAAGAGAGGGATAAAGATAGGGAATTTAGATTAAGGGAATTAGAATTGACCAGCAAAGGGCACTTGATATTTGTTTGGAGGCTAGCTTACCTCAGTCTGATTTTATAATGAGGGATTACGAACCATTCATGTCGAATTGTTCGGAGTCACTTATTGGTGACTTGGGTACGACTACTCCTATTAAGATATTAAGAGAAACAGGAGCTTCTCAGAGTTTATTATTAGATAGTACTTTGCCGTTTTCTGAGAAGACTTCTACTAGTGAATGTGTATTAATACAGGGGGTAGAATGTGGATATGTTAATGTCCCTCTTAATTGTGTTAATTTGTCATCAGACTTAGTTTCGGGACCTGTGACCATAGGAGCAGTGGCTTCTTTGCCTATTAAGGGCATCCATTTATTACTAGGTAATGACCTAGCGAAAGATAAGATCGTTGTTAATCCACTTGTAACTAACAAGCTTAGTATGGATCAAAGAGTTGATCATATTGAAGTAGAAATCCCTGGTTTAAATCCAGCTTGTGAAGTTACTAGAGCTATGGCAAGGTATGCTCTTCAGAATAATGTTGTTGAACAGGATGAATTTCCTTTAGAGGACACCTTTTTGGGTCAGGCTTTTCATGAGGTCACTTCTGCTCCTCAATCTAGTATTGATCATAGTGATACTCTTTCAATTACTATGTCTCATAAACATAATCAGGGTGTAATAAGACAAACACTAGTTGTCTTGCAACAGGGAGATTAGGATATCTCCTGTTTGTTTCAGGGGGCTACGACTGAAATTGAAGCCACGCAAGAAGGTACTTGTTACTTCTTGACGAGTGAAGTTCTTGAACGGAAACAGAGATTGCTTGGAGTAATTGCTGGTGACGAGTGGTCAGTTGGTAAAATAGTAGTTCCTAGATACTATCGTCAGGAATTACTTAGTGTAGTCCATGAAACGTCGTTGTCTGCTTGTTTAGGAATAAATGAAACGAAGTTAGGCAACCAATACTTGTCGACGAAGTGTGCGTCTACAAGTTTTACAAAAGCTATTCCTTTGCGGAATATTAAAACTGAGACCATAGTGAGAGTTTTGGTCGGGTTCTTCACACTGTTTGGTCTTCTGAAGTTGATACTACATCAGGCTTTAGAACGAATTATTATAGCATATTGTTATGAGATAGTATTTAATTGGGAATTGTTGTGCAACAGAAAGGGAGTAGGTTGAAGGTCTCCAATTATTGTTGTTTGCTGCGGGGGGTCAGTGTAGGAGTTTTTTTAGTCAGGTAATAGAGTATTAGCTTTGCTACCCATACCCCAAAAAATCCTCTTTAGGTTAAGTATTTTGGTCCTTATACTACTGACAAAAGGTTAGGGAATTTAGATTATTATTAATACTTCTGGGAGGAGAAAGCAGAAACAACGTTGTCATGTCAAAATGTTGGAACAATATGTAGACAGAAATAGCCATATACATTATCGATTACTTTTATAGTACTTGTCTCACACATTGAAGTCAGTACTCTTCGCATATACTGCCGTCTGAGATGAACGAACCGAAGCAGTTGATTAAAGAAAATGAACATTTAGTTACAAACATTCCACACGAAAAATTTTCCATGATGTCACCTCTCTAACCAGACTATACGGGAAAAAGACTTGAACCAAATAAAAGTGACTGGAGTTCTCCATGTTTCAGTGCCGAAACAAAATAACACTTTCCGTATGTGGGCAAATTATAGAAAGTAAATAGAGTCACCGGGACAGATTCATTTCCAATTTCTAGACAGGATTGGAAGTGCCTAAATTGACCTATTGAAGGGATTATACCAAATTCCACTTACGGAGAGAGAGAAAGAAATGTTTGCATTCACGACTCCAGAACTTTACCAATACAAAGTCGTACCATTTGGGATGAAGGTTCCCCAAGTTCCAACGTCTGATGAATATAATAACATCTGAATAGAAATTGCGATGCATACATTGATGATGTAATCATCTGCAACGACATGTGGCAAGATCATATAGAACCATTCTTCAAAAGATTCAGCGAAGCGAACTTGACCATCAATTTGAATAAAAGTGACTTTTATCGTGCCTGTGTTACCTTTTCAGGGCATGATTGTGAGACATGGACAAATAAAAGCAATAGAAGCTAAGGTTACGGCTATTTCTTAGTAAAATTTAATTGATGATGTATTTTTATGTGGATAATACCACCATTACACTGTTTTGTGTACATGACGTATCATGTATTACTTTTCTTTTTACAATTAATTATTTATATGTTGGAAGTACATATTATAAAGCGATTTATTGCATAAATCACTTTTTGTTGAAGGGGGTGGGGATGTTACGGAATCATACCTCTTTTCCTTTTTATAATAATTTAATTTATTAGTTTATGATCTCTGTTCTTAGTCTAAATCGCGGTTATCATATGAGTATACATACGGTAACTCGATCAATAAATTGTAGCTTTTGGTCACACGCTTGTTGTGTCACGTGATCATCTCGCGCTTATAACCTAGATTATCTGTACTTTTACTTCATTGAAAATAACAACTTGTTGACTGTTAATTCTAGTCTAAAATAGCATTCTTGAGAATGAAATTGTGTTTACTGGAAGTAAATACCTTCTATAGGCTTCCAAAGGCTTCGAATGCTGAGAGGAACTACGTAGTGGGTTTATTTGATTCTTCGCACTTAGTGAGGTATATATAGGAAATAATCCTATATTAAATCATTCTGTTACAGTTACTTGAGAGAAGAGAGGTCGTATTAAATTGTCAGTTCACTGTGGAATTTACTTTGAAGATTCATTATCTATACAGTACATTTAGGAATTAAGTACTGTCTTCATCTGAATTAATATACAGTTCCGTGGAATTATCGGGAACATGTATAATACTTGTGAGATTCCAGACTTACAAGGATTATTTGGATTTACTTAAAATTTATCTACACATTAGCACATCAAAGGCTATTTCATTCGGGATACTACATCCGGATTACTTGGATTAACTTCAGAAAGTGAACTTTAAAACAAATTAGGACTTTTTAGGATATTCTATACTGTAAGTTATATTTTAATTCTTTCACTTTGATTGTTTGTTGAACTATTTTAATTTGTTTAATACTTTTAGGAAATTAAAGATTTGCATTTTAATCTTGAAAGCTTGTTTGTGTCTTTTATCTTGTTACATTACCGCTAGAATCGTAACAATATATATATTTATTTTATATATATATATATATATATATATATATATATATATATATATATATAAAGATCTTCGGCACGAATACGGACATTTATACACATACAAATTCATCGTAGAAAGCTGACAACATACAAAGGAATACCTAACGTTATACGGTTGTTGAATTATGCTTAGAAAAGGTTGTTTCTCTATTAATAACTCTGATTGTTGAGCGATATAAATTGCATTATACAGAAAATAGTTCTCTTTTTGAGGCACACTAAACGTTAAATGTCAATTTTATGGAGAAAGGGACTTTTAAATTAAACTGGGACATCCAGACATATGAAGAAGAAGAATATACATTCATGATGCTGTTTACGTAATGTTCCTACTATTTTACTTTAAACGTTGCATCTTTTATAAAATATCTGATTCATTTTTACATTGTTAATTTTCTTTGCTTCAATATGTCAAGCACTCGAAGTATCTGGAAAATATCAATTTTGGTAACACGTTATGCTACATGTAATGCACTTTGCCATTTATTACTTTAGTATTTGACATTGAAGAATTTATATTTTGTACATACTATAAGTATATGTCTCAATATACCCAAACACATTTCAGTTTTAGACACACACAAATGTATATATTTCATGTAGATATTAAAAAATACCAATTACCATACTAAAAACGTTGTCATGTCAAATATTTGACCTATGTTAATATATATGTATATAGAGTATGCAGTATCAACCAATTCATGTAGCAATTGTCTGTTGGAGGAGGCAAATATCGGCTGTGCCTTCGCTCAAATCCCAATTAACTATGTTAAATATTATGTTACTTTTTTGACTATTTTGATAACTTGAACACGGAGATAAGTATTCATCTCACCCACAATAATGTTTTGTAAATGAACGCAAGTTACTGCAAATTGTGATATATATTAATTATGTAAACCATGTTAAGAATTGTATTTATACCTTGTAGCAAAAATAATGTTTCCGCTTTTTCATATGTCAAATTCTTTAATAATTCTAGGTAGATATACTCTTTAACCAGGTGTGATACTCTGGCTATTTCATACGGAAAGTAACATTGGATCTGAGGAATTTTGTGGTCGTAAAGTTATCCACCTAAGCAAATTATTTTAAAATTAATACTGTACATAATATATATCATTAGCATCTTTTACATAGTTTCAATTTTTACAGAATTTGGTTCGATGATTTTATTTCAGGTTAGAAAAGCTATAAAAGGATTTGCAATTATCAAGCTGTAATGAAAAACGAAAAGTTATTAATTGTCGATTTCATATTGTTCTTTTTATCCTAAAGATTCATTTTTTATGCTGAAACACTTTATGGACATTTGGGCTGGGGAACTTATGGCTAAAAGTAAAGTGGGTCATTGCGCGTGGTCTTGTTAATTGATACGCCATTATGCATTAAACAATATCTAATTAAGGTATATTTGCATGTAGTAGCTTCATTATTTTCCAGCAGTTTTAAATGTACCATGAAATAAGATGATAATAACTGATTGATACACTGAATAAAACTGTTCTGGACTTGACATAATGACAAAAGTGTCATAAGAAACAATATGTGACTCAATCAGTAGTAATATCCATTGTATTTATTACTTTATGTTGTTTATTCTTTTGAATATTCCCATATCAATAATGAGAACATTTTCTTTGTTTTATTTCAACTAATTTATCCTATGTACGTTATTTTATATTTAAATTCTAAAAAGGAATGTCCCAACTCAAGTACCAATATACATTCTGCATTTTATAAGTCATGTTCTTCTTTATCGGGATCAGCAATTCAAACTGTGCTCTGAACCATAGCTCATAGTTACTTACCTTGCACATTTTTCAAGTTACCTAACCGAATGTGATTTCAACTACGACTGCTGTATCATTTGCATGATACAATTTGGAAGAGAACCTGTTAATTAATTTGTGATAACTTTCGGAAGGCTTTACTAAGCTCCAAACCCAAAGCTTTTTAAATAAATACTGGATGTGCAAATTGGTTATATATCATAACACCTCTACAGGGCTTAACCGTTTATTCGATATATAATTGTATGCATTCATTCGTATTTTCTATTATATTTTATGCAACTGATATTTTTGCGTACGATGCAAATATAAATCTCATATAAGGAATACCCCATGATTCAAACAGGTCAACGAATTATTACCGTAGAGAAAGGAACGGAAGAAAAGATAACACCATCCTTTTATGTCCACGGCTTTCGAGCAAAGTCGTGGTATATAGGATGTATACATCACAGAAAATGTTTCCTATGTGGAGAAAAAGGGCACAGCCCTAAGAAGTGCCCAGCACAAAAAGAAATACACCAACAACATCAACAACAACAGCAACATCAACAACCTCAAATGGAAACAGAAACATCACATCTAGAGACATATACGAGTGAAATAACAATTTTCCCCAAGAACAAGAACAATGAAACAGTACAGGAAAACAAGAACCAGAATCAAGAACCAGTCGAATCAGAGGAAGAGAAAATTACCTTAGCACCCCATACATCAGACCCCTCACCGGGAAAGATTAATATGATAAATGTGCAAAGGAGAGAGAGAGCAAACGCAAGACAAACAACCTTCCCTAGAAAAAACACAACTATCAAAGAAAACACAAAAGAAATAAAGGAACAAGACAAAGACCATGAAACAACACAGTTAGAAGTACCAATTAAAGAGCCTGGGAAAGGAAGACACAATAGACGCAAAATACAAAGGAAGGAGAAAGAACTTGAAAGACGAAAGAGTGATAAACTAGAACCACAAAAGGAAGAAACAGAGCACTATAGTGTTTATACTTTTAACTACTCAACAGATGAGGAGATTACGCCAAGAAAGAGTCAACATAACCAGCCAAAACGGAAAAACATCTCTCCTCTACAACATACAGGAAAGAAATGATGGGTGAGTCGGCTCTCAGGTCGGCTTGACATGCCTCCCCCTAGTGGGGGGCATACTGGAAGCTCATCTCCCGCACTGTAAAAAAAAAATTAAAAAAAAAAAAAAATAACAATAATAATAAAATCACTTAACAAAATTGAATAACAAATGCATAACCAATAACTAATAATAATAATAAAAACTACTAACATAATAACATAAAACTAACAAGAATAATACCAATTGTAATCTCTTAAAAAAAACTAACAGCAATACACGCACATACACGTATATACAAAATAAATAACTCCAACCAAATGGAACCATAGCCAAATAAAACGTAAATATATCTAAACAGAAAACACAAACATATAAAATAAACCAAACTTCAAAAATATAATTTTAAAAAACAAAATAGGAAACTCAAATTTTTTTAATCAAACTTAGACCCCTTGGCAAGGGTCAAATAAAAGCGACAACTCACTAGGGGAGGAAGGAAAGGAAACTCGCCCAACAGGCAATACCTGGAGGGAGAGGAGTACGGAACTGAATCCCCAAGAACAAGAAAACTTGGAAACTAGGCATAGAAAAAGATGAACCTCACATTAAAACTAGATTGGAAATTAAAACAATTATCTCCTGTTAAGAATAACTAATTGATAAATAAATAAAGTACTTTATATGAGGGGGCATTTTCCAGTTCTAATCAGCCATATGCTGAGATGGACGAGAAATTCCCCACAAAAAAAAAAAAAAAAAAAAAAACAAAACAAAAAAAAAAAAAAAAAAAAAAAAAAAAAAAATATAAATCTCAGTAGAAGCAAAAGTACTTCTTTCTTTGTACACATGTAACACGTATAACTTTCGAATGAGAATTTCAAATTGTAGCAAACATCCCAAAGGATCTATATATTGGACATACCATACAATACTTATATAGTGTATACATAATACTGAATCCATATCTCTATGTTTATCTGGAGAAAGCAATAGTTGACCTTGCTTGCGGTAGAATGAAATTCAAGTTGATTTGAGAAAATAAATTCTCTCACATTTTGACAAGAATATCAAATCTAACATCAACATAAGCATCTAGCTTACCTCTCTGTTAGGTTCTAATAAATACTGCATCAATAGTTTATATTGCAGTTTGTTTTTATCAAAACATATATAAGTGTTAAAAGCAATTTTATTTTATTGAACCTTCAATCTTGTGATCATGATCATATTATGGTCCTTCATAAATTTGAATTCAAATTAAGCACGCACAGGAGTCAAAGTAAAACTGAAAAAATAACAGTAGTAGCATTTAACGCAAAATCAGTTTTGATTCGCACAGAATATATAAACAAAATATCAAAATAAGCTTAAGTATTACAGCAGCTAATACGTTATGTTCTATGAAGATTGTTAGCATTTTCCTTTTTTATGCAGGGAAAAGGCAAAAAGTACAAACAATAGTGTTGATGACCATTTAAGATATGATGCGAAAATGTTTATTAACTGTAGTTTTATATTTACCTTTTATATTTCTTTTTATATTTTTTACATGTAAAATATTGGACACCACGAAAGATGTGCAATGTATAATATTCATAGTCTTGTGTCCCTGTTACCTCAGGGAGCAGTAAGTTTATCAGATACATCAAATATGAATTCATCGGATGTTACAAAATGTCATATTACATGGTTGGTGTGGGGAAGATTTAACTCCCTCCATCATCGTCTTCTACAATGACGTGTTATCAATGGAGTCTTAATTTGGAGAACGAATACTTTGGTTTGGTCTAGATGGTTTAGTCAAATTTGTGACAAAATGCAGATTGTAACATTAGTTGTTTAGTGTTATGATCAACTTTTACAATAAAACAATATTGTCACAGTAAGTTAAAATTAAATATAGTTACAGACCATGAAATGGTGCGAGTATTGTCCGATTTCTCGTTCAATGCTTTTGCAATTCAAACATTTAGGTCATCGATTCAGTGAATACGATACAGTTTAATTCAGTCAGACACTATTCTAGAGGCTTATGTTTTGCATTTGATGATTATAGTCACTTATTTTACATAGAGATATTGATTGAAGTTACTTCGGAGTAAACACGATCAATCTAGCAAAGCGCTTCACAACTTTCATTTTGTTACTATGAGAATGCATGGATATCCGCACTCAATGCTCAATTTACCGATGAATCAAGCCAAGCCTTTCTGAATGGCAGAAGCCTTTCCTGGAGAAAGTAGTATTTACACATTTTACAACACAACGTAAACTCTTCTCCGTTTGGATGCAAAAAAATGCGTCTTTAGAAACATTCCAGTACTCATTGAACTTATATATAAGCATCTTGTCTTAAATTTGACTGAATCACCTATCTCTAAACAGCAGTACCAGCTTTTCAATTATATTCTCTATATATCGCTTATCATTTTATATATGAATACCTATAAAACGAGGCATGTTACAATGCCCCTGTATTTAATCTCTCTCTCTCTCTCTCTCTCTCTTTATATATATATATATATATATATATATATATATATATATATATATATATATATATATATATATATATATAGCTGCAAAGACAAGCGTTGCCTAATTTGCAAACATATGCCCGATGCCAAATCGTTCAGAAGTTCGACGACAGGAGTTAGCTACACTATCAATCAGAAGTTAGGATGCCGAACCAGAAATGTTAACCATCTTTAAACAAACAAGATATGTGGCACTCAATATGTTGGCGAAACCGTTGATTTCAGAAAACGAATGAATAACCACAAGAGCCACATTCGCAACAAAATCAACACGAAACACGCCGACCACTACAACTCGACTTTGCATTTAGTCGAGTCCCTCGAGATGCTACCGATTGATTCTAATGTGGGGTGGACCGATATAGAACGCACACGTAACGAACGATACTGGAGACTTTAATTGAAAACTCATGGGGAGTTCGGCCTAAATGAAAAAGTCTAAGCTTCCAATTGCAATCTTATCAAAACTACAGCCAGGCATCAGTTTATCAGACGTACGCAATTTTTGCGATACTATTTACCCAAGTAAATATTCCGTAACTCTTTATATGTATTATTGGTATTCTTCTTCTTCTTCTTCTTCTTCTTCTTCTTCTTCTTCTTCTTCTTCTTCTTCTTCTTCTTCTTCGTCTTCCTCTCCTTCTTCTTCTTCGTCTTCTTCCTCTTCTTCTTCTTCTTCGTCTTCTTCTTCTTATTATTATTATTATTATTATTGCTTTTATTATCATTAATATTATTATTACTGTTGTTGTTATTGTTATTATTATTGTTATTATTATTGTTATTATTATTATTATTATTATTATTATTATTATTATTATTATTATTTGAACTCTTGTCCATTATCTTTCTATAACATGTTCTTGACATACGTCCTTAGTACCTCCATTCATAACTTAACTGGGATATAATTTCCTTTGCACATTTTGGATGATGGCGTCGATTTATCGCCGAGCATGGTGTCAGTCCTTTGTTCTAAGCCTGGAATTAGGTTAAATCACTTTGGTCCTCTGCGTGATACGCACGATAAACACTTCTTTGAATTTTTTTACACAACTGTCTTGGGCCGATGGTAGCATAACGTAGATATGTAGTTAACCCGTTTTAAACTGTTTTTTTTTATAATTGTGTCTTCTTTCTTTCTTCTATTGTTTATCCTTTGTTTATTTATTCCCCGTCATTGAAACGTGTAGGAGTCTTCTTGGCTTTTGTGTTTAGTGTTTGTTTTGTGGATGTAAATTATTTCTCTCCCTGACGAAGAGCTTGCTTAGCTCGAAACTTTGGGAAACTGTTTTGTATTTGCGCCGTTATCAATTTGTGTGCCATATATATATATATATATATATATATATATATATATATATATATATATATATATATATAAACAATTTCCATATATTTCAAGCTCTGCCATTGTGCCATGTGATGTTCTTGATGCAAAACTCTTTTCAAACACTTCGGTAATAAAGAAGACATTAACATCATAATCCGTCATTCAAGAGCGAAGTATGTAATAAAAGTTAAAGTTAATTTTACTGACATCTGCAAAAAAATGTAAACCGTATCATAATATATAAAAATTCATTTCAAACACACAGTTACTGTTGACACTAATTGGTTTTTAAAGCCATGAAATCGTGATGTTAAATGTTCCTATTTGGCAAACATCGTTTAATTAATACATGTAAACACATGTATTGGATACAATACTGAAAAGACATGGAAGGAGACTTAACTCTTACTCTGTTTAAAGGTAGACTACCGTGTTATATTCATTTGTCTCGAGTTTTGCATGGGTAATGTAACCAACGCAAAGATTTGGCTTAATGTCGACAGCTGACAGATTGACATTGACAGCATTGAGATGGTATAATGGCTAGTTTGTTATCGGGCATGAACATCTTTTGGTACACTAATCCAAACGCTTTGGCATTGGTACAAGCCTCTTTCAAGGGATCGATACCTCCGTATTCTATAAATAACTGTCGAAATTTTCCACAAGAACGTCTTAAAATGTCCACATAGAACAGATACTATTTGAAAATCACTTCTTGAAAATCAAAGAGCGTGCGAAGAGTGATACCAAGCGTGGAAACTTTCTCGTTGTTGTGTTTGCATAACATAGGGGTAGTAGAAGTGTACTTTAGGCAAATGCGTGTGTACGACGTGTTGATTTTCTTCGGTTTTGGCAAAGTGTGGAAAGTAGGCTTTAGCCATTTGCGTCATTCCAAAGGTTTTAGGCATTTTACTCAAAGTCATACCTAAATAACTCATGGACTCTTTAAACTGTACGTGTCCCACTTTCATGTAAATGATTTTCGCTCTGTAAATGGTGATTTGTGGAAATCTAATTCCTTATTCTGAAAAACGTTTCAAAAGAAAAATGTCCGTCGTATCCCGAGAAACTGTCAACAATGACTGCAGAGTGTTGATGGCAGTTCCCATAACTATACAGCTCCTATTCATTCCAAGTGTTGTCCGTGGGGTTTAAAACCCACTCAGCGAAATCAGAATGAATATGGAAACCACGAAATATCTTTTCACGTCCCCCTGTAATCACGCTACAATTCCGACAAGGTTGAAAGAAAGGTTCATGTATACAAACGTGACAATCGCAATGAGCCACATAAAAGTTAGGAATGTGAATCCCAGTTTCTTGAGAACATTCAAAGTAAAAAAAGTCGTTTCTTTTTCTTGTTCATATCGTTAAATAATTTTTCATGTTCGTTATCATATCTCTGAATGTAACATTGATGATTCAACGATACGACTTGGACACACACACGACATCGTTTTTTTCACAGACAATCGTGTAACTTTTTGTTATTGGTACGGATATGCTGTCCACAGTTGGCACATACTGTTAATAATTTGCAAGGACTTTTCTGTTGTTGAAATTGTTTGATGCGACGTCGCTAGTAACACGCTGGATTGACGAATCTTCGTCTGCAAGTAGAGCATCGAATCATTTCTTGTATATATTGGATTTTTCGGAAGTTATTCTAAATTTTATAGAGAGTCAGACCTATGTCACAATCACATTTTGCTATCAGATAGAATATAGTCTATTTGAAGTTAGCCATTTTTATTGCTGAACAAGCAAGCTGAATATAGTTATATGTTGCATGCATTAAATGACGAGTAGTGCTCGAGTTCTTATAATCCAGTGCGATTATTCTTGCCAGAGACACATTCATGTACGAACGTGGTTATTATAATAATAATCTCGTACAGTTGATCTTAGTAAATCATTTAATGCGTAACGAAGTCAATTTATGTGAACTAATGCTTAATGTATATCACTGTATTCGTTTTTATGCCGGGACGTGAGACTAGAACTATTTAGATTTTATCGTGCAAGTGTAGGCAATCATTTAAAAATTTCTGGAAGTCCTTTTTTCGGTAGCTCGAATGTGAAAACAATATTCAGGGGCTACCGAACCATTTCTTGCTTGACCGATCTTGGCTCTCACAGCCTTAAAGAGGAGTAGGTTGATGGTGTTAGATAGGGATCACTCATTTCCTCTTCAAAATCCCTTGGGTGAACTTCTGACAAAACGTTTCTCTGGGTATGAAGCCACAAAGAACGTCGTCGCTTTGTTTCTTTTCTCTCCCTGAAAGGGTATGCTCTTTACATGACTATGAACGATTCAAGACTGATCGGACACTTTCCCCATATATAGGGAACATAGATAGCATGTTAATATCGTTTTGAGTCAAATCCAAGATCATGCACACATTATATTGTAAAGTTTAGCCTGTCTAGCATTGACTGACATGACATCTTTATTTGTTTCTCAAAGAACGTCAAAGGAAATAATTGGTTTGGATGGTACGAATTTGGAGAAAAAAGCACGAAGTACTTTTGAAAACTTGAAAAAAGAAATTATGTCAATAAGAAAATAAAGGAAATTATTTTAGATGATGGGACAAATATATCAGACCAAATAAATATTTTAGAAGCCCAAAAACAGTTTTATATGGAATTGTACAAAAGTAGAATTGCTCAGCTTGATGTTGAGGATACCCAAGAAACTCAAAATAGTTTTTTTAAATCACAATATTAAACTTAGTCATGAGGAAAGAGAATCACGCGAGGGTCTACTTACAATTAATGAATACGGTATGTCTCTAAAACGGATGGAAATGGAAAAAGTCCTGGCTCAGATGGATTCACCGTTGAGTTCTATAAATTCTTTTGGAAGTCTCTTGGGGGATTTCTATGCAGATCAATAAATTATAAAACTTTCCGATTTTCAGACTCAAGGAGTCATCACATGTTTACCAAAGGAAGAAAAAGACAGGATATACTTTAAAAATTGGAGACCTATATCACTTTTAAATATTGACTATAAGATTGCTTCGGGAGCCATTGCATCTAGGATTCAAAAGGTTCTTCCATCAATAATCAGTGACACTCAAAAAGGATTTATCAAAGGTAGATTCATTGGAGAAAATACCAGACTATTATACTATATCATGGATCAACTAGAGAACGAAAATATATATGGTTTATTATTGTTAATAGACTTTGAAAAAGCCTTTGACTCAATTAACTTTAGCTTTGTGGAAAAAGCTTTACAATCTTTAATTGTGGTGATTCCGTTTGTAACTTGTTTAAACTGTTTTGTAATAACTCTAAAAGTTGTGTTATAAATAATGGTCATATGCTATCATTTTTTAGACTTGAAAGAGGATGTCGTCAAGGAGATCCCCTTGCGCCTTATTTGTTCATCAGTGTTGAGATTTTAGCTATAATTTTAAAGCAAGATTTGAATGTACGGGGACTGATCTTTGATGTCAGTGAATATAAATTGGGTCAGTATGCCGATGACGCTTTTAGTCTTCATGATGGATCTCAACTTTCTCTTAAAGCAACTATGAATATATTGCAAGATTTTGTCTATTATCTGGACTTAAATGTAACATAACAAAAACAAAGGCTATTTGGATTGGATACAAGAAATTTTCTAATGAAAGAATATGTCCCGATATGGGCCTAAATTGGTCTTATTCTAATTTTCCACTCCTTGGCATAGATTTTTCTCCGGATTTACAACAAATGGTTTAAATTAACTATATGAAGAAACTAACGAAGGAAAAACGAATACTGGCAAGCTGGAGTCAAAGAAATCTGCCAGTAGTTGGTAAAGTAATTGTTGTAAAAACTCGTGTTCTGCCCATATTCATACATCTTTTTTTCAGCACTTCCAAATCCATCAGCAAAAGTTGAAGCAGAACTAAATCGTACATTATTTAAATTTGTATGGGGTGATAAAATAGAGTGAATTAAACGTGATATACTAGTATCCCCGGGGAACGAGGGAGGATTAAATATGATACACATTTATTCATTCATTAGGTATATTAAGATAAGATGGGTTAAAAGACTGCTGGAAGATGAAAATGGAGCGTGGCAGAACTTAGTCAATACAACTATACTCAGAAATAAAAATGATATTGGGAACTTAGGGAGAAGGAAATTTGAAAAATGTAGTAAGCTCATTAAAAACAGTTTTGGGAGAGATGTAAATTTTGCAGTATCTAATTGGAAAGAGGAAACGCAAAGTCCAAACGAGTATTTATCTCTGAGTATTTTAAATTTTGTCCCCCCCCCTATAATGTTCTATTAATACAAATACTGGACAGAAGCCGGTATTGAAATTCTGAATGATTTAGTAGATAATCACGGTAATTTAATACCTATCGAAATGATAAAACAAAAACCTCGATGCAATGCAGTCTTGAAATACTTCTCCTTAATATCCAAAATTTCAAAATCATGGAAAGATGCTATCAAAAACCATTTAGTACATACTAATTTTAATAAGCAGGAGGATAAAATAATGAACTTGCAAAAACAAAATTCACTCAAGTTTGTTTACAAAGATCTTTTAAAAATGGCAACAAGGCAACACACTGTTAAGCAAGAAACTTGGATGCAAGTATTAAATAAAAATATAAGTAGTTATGAATGGTCTGAGATTTTTTGCCGGACAAAATGTTGTACTAAGGATTCAAAGTTGCTCTCTTTTATCTTTCAATTAATCCATATAATAATTGTTACTAAAAACTTTTTGAAAAGAATTAACATATTAGATGACAATGAATGTACTTTCTGTAAGAGTGATAACGAAACTATTGAAACTCTCTTCTATGATTGCAACATTACTTCACAGTTTTGGTACCGTTATATTGAACATTTTGCACCTTCTTCCCAAAATAGTATACACTTGTCCAAAAAAGAAATATTTGTAGGAAGTGTACAACTTGACCGTTTGTGTAATTTATTGCTTATTTTGGCAAAATATTATATTTACACTTGCAGATTCAATATACAAAATCCTTCCATTTATGTTTTTAAGCAAATAATTGAAATGCAAAAGAACATTGAAAAATACGTTGCTAAGTTAAATAAAAAAGAGCAACAATTTCTTCAAAAATGTCCCTCAATAATGAATATGTAACTTGTGTAAGAATCAATTCTCTTCTTGCATTTCGTTATATCTATTTGGGTCTGATATCAATGATACTCAGCTCAATTACGCAAAATATACACAAAATAAAGCAATATAGTACTTCTATACACGTGAGAGTGAATCTGCAATCACTGAGTCGATGAAAGAATTTCCGAATGGTTTCCAAGTGATCTTCCCAGGTGTCATTGTAGATGATGACGTGATCGATGTAAGCGTCACAACTATCTAGACCAGACATTAGCATGTTCATAAGACGCTGGAATGTTCCCCTAGAACTTTTCATTCCAAAGTCATGACTTTAAACTGATAAAGTCCATCTGGAGTTGCAAATGCCGACATTTATTGTGCTCTTTGTGTGAGTGGAATTAGCCAGAATCCTTTTAAAAGATCAAACTTGGTGACATATTTCGCATTTCCAACTTGACCAATGAAATTGGCATTGAAAATTAATCCGTTTCTGTGACACTGTTGACATTTCTATAGTCAGTACACATGCAGAATGTATTATCTGGCATGGGCACAAGAATACATGGTGAACTCCAGTTACTTTTACTTGGTTCTATAAAATAATTCTCCAGTAAATATTGAATTTCTTTTTTCAAATATTCCTGCTTTAGAGGATTCACCCTATCAGGATATACAATGTCAACGTCATGATAACTCTTTATATGTATTATTGGTATTCTTCTTCTTCTTCTTCTTTTTCTTCTTCTTCTTCTTCTTCTTCTTCGTCTTCTTCTTCTTCTTCGTCTTCCTCTCCTTCTTCTTCTTCGTCTTCTTCCTCTTCTTCTTCTTCTTCGTCTTCTTCTTCTTATTATTATTATTATTATTGCTTTTATTATCATTAATATTATTATTACTGTTGTTGTTATTGTTATTATTATTGTTATTATTATTGTTATTATTATTATTATTATTATTATTATTATTATTTGAACTCTTGTCCATTATCTTTCTATAACATGTTCTTGACATACGTCCTTAGTACCTCCATTCATAACTTAACTGGGATATAATTTCCTTTGCACATTTTGGATGATGGCGTCGATTTATCGCCGAGCATGGTGTCAGTCCTTTGTTCTAAGCCTGGAATTAGGTTAAATCACTTTGGTCCTCTGCGTGATACGCACGATAAACACTTCTTTGAATTTTTTTACACAACTGTCTTGGGCCGATGGTAGCATAACGTAGATATGTAGTTAACCCGTTTTAAACTGTTTTTTTTTAATAATTGTGTCTTCTTTCTTTCTTCTATTGTTTATCCTTTGTTTATTTATTCCACGTCATTGAAACGTGTAGGAGTCTTCTTGGCTTTTGTGTTTAGTGTTTGTTTTGTGGATGTAAATTATTTCTCTCCCTGACGAAGAGCTTGCTTAGCTCGAAACTTTGGGAAACTGTTTTGTATTTGCGCCGTTATCAATTTTTGTGCCATATATATATATATATATATATATATATATATATATATATATATATATATATATATATATATAAACAATTTCCATATATTTCAAGCTCTGCCATTGTGCCATGTGATGTTCTTGATGCAAAACTCTTTTCAAACACTTCGGTAATAAAGAAGACATTAACATCATAATCCGTCATTCAAGAGCGAAGTATGTAATAAAAGTTAAAGTTAATTTTACTGACATCTGCAAAAAAATGTAAACCGTATCATAATATATAAAAATTCATTTCAAACACACAGTTACTGTTGACACTAATTGGTTTTTAAAGCCATGAAATCGTGATGTTAAATGTTCCTATTTGGCAAACATCGTTTAATTAATACATGTAAACACATGTATTGGATACAATACTGAAAAGACATGGAAGGAGACTTAACTCTTACTCTGTTTAAAGGTAGACTACCGTGTTATATTCATTTGTCTCGAGTTTTGCATGGGTAATGTAACCAACTCAAAGATTTGGCTTAATGTCGACAGCTGACAGATTGACATTGACAGGACTGAGATGATATAATGGCTAGTTTGTTATCGGGCATGAACATCTTTTGGTACACTAATCCAAACGCTTTGGCATTGGTACAAGCCTCTTTCAAGGGATCGATACCTCCGTATTCTATAAATAACTGTCGAAATTTTCCACAAGAACGTCTTAAAATGTCCACATAGAACAGATACTATTTGAAAATCACTTCTTGAAAATCAAAGAGCGTGCGAAGAGTGATACCAAGCGTGGAAACTTTCTCGTTGTTGTGTTTGCATAACATAGGGGTAATAGAAGTGTACTTTAGGCAAATGCGTGTGTACGACGTGTTGATTTTCTTCGGTTTTGGCAAAGTGTGGAAAGTAGGCTTTAGCCATTTGCGTCATTCCAAAGGTTTTAGGCATTTTACTCAAAGTCATACCTAAATAACTCATGGACTCTTTAAACTGTACGTGTCCCACTTTCATGTAAATGATTTTCGCTCTGTAAATGGTGATTTGTGGAAATCTAATTCCTTATTCTGAAAAACGTTTCAAAAGAAAAATGTCCGTCGTATCCCGAGAAACTGTCAACAATGACTGCAGAGTGTTGATGGCAGTTCCCATAACTATACAGCTCCTATTCATTCCAAGTGTTGTCCGTGGGGTTTAAAACCCACTCAGCGAAATCAGAATGAATATGGAAACCACGAAATATCTTTTCACGTCCCCCTGTAATCACGCTACAATTCCGACAAGGTTGAAAGAAAGGTTCATGTATACAAACGTGACAATCGCAATGAGCCACATAAAAGTTAGGAATGTGAATCCCAGTTTCTTGAGAACATTCAAAGTAAAAAAAGTCGTTTCTTTTTCTTGTTCATATCGTTAAATAATTTTTCATGTTCGTTATCATATCTCTGAATGTAACATTGATGATTCAACGATACGACTTGGACACACACACGACATCGTTTTTTTCACAGACAATCGTGTAACTTTTTGTTATTGGTACGGATATGCTGTCCACAGTTGGCACATACTGTTAATAATTTGCAAGCACTTTTCTGTTGTTGAAATTATTTCAATCGATTGCGCTAGTAACACGCTGGATTGACGAATGTTCGTCTGCCAGTAGAGCATTGAATCATTTCTTGTTCTTCAGGAATACAAGGTCTGGGCGCTAAAGAGCCACGACATTTCTCTGTACAATGAATATGTTGCTCCCGATTTGTAAATCCTTGATCACATTTGTTATAATACTATCCGCATCCGAGAAATCATATGATACCAGCAATAGTATGAAAATGATTTTGGTTATGAAAAATGTGAATGTATTTTCTGTCTGGTAGATTAGGTCATCGATACAGGAGATCTCCACAAATGACTTGCGGGTACACTTTGAATGCATAACGAGGGGCAGGTGTCACGAAATTGTGTGTACTAAAATACCTTGATGTAATATATGGTGGAAAATGTACATGGGTTTTCTTACCACGTACTGCTTTACCAGGAGGGGGATATAGTTTCAGCCTTAGTTATTTCAAAATACTGAGTTCGGTTCACTCACTGTTGCACGCACAAAAATGTGAGAAGTCCGATTACAGCAAGTTCTCCGGCAGTTGATGTGACTACAACCAGGGTACGTATAACCCAAAATTATCTATGTATAGTCACAGTACAGATGAGTTATGTCAGGAAGCTGTCAACTTTACGGCAGCAATCTTCAGCTGTAGAGTTATGTGAAAATCAACATTTATTCTTTCCTGTTATCCGTTCTATATTATATAGTTGTTTTATATATTGGATGTTTCGGAAGTTATTCTAAATTTTATAGAGAGTCACACCTATGTCACAATCACATCTTGCTATCAGATAGAATATAGTCTATTTGAAGTTAACCATTTTTATAGCTGAACAGACAAGCTGAATTTATTTATATGTTGCATGTATTAAATGACGAGTACTGTTCGAGTTCTTATAATCCAATGCGATTATTCTTGCCAGAGACACATTCATGTACGAACGTGGTTATTATAATAGTAATCTCGTACAGTTGTTCTTATTAAATAATTTAATGCGTAACGAAGTCAATTTATGTGCGCTCATGCGTAATGTATATCACTGTATTTGCTTCTTTGCCGGGACGTGAGACTAGAACTATTTAGATTTGATCGTGCAAGTGTAGGCAGTCGTTCTAAATTTTCTGTAAGTCCTTTTGTCGGTAGCTCGAATGTGAAAACAATATTCAGGGGCTACCGAACCATTTCTTGCTTGGCCGATCTTGGCTCTCACGGCCTTAAAGAGAAAGAGGTTGATGGTGTTAGATAGGGATCACTCATTTCCTCTTCAAAATCCCTTGGGTGAACTTATGACAAAACGTTTCTCTGGGTATGAAGCGACAAACGTCGTCGCTTTCTTTCTGTATTCTCCCTGAAAGGGTATGCTCTTTCCATGACTGAACGATTAAAGATTGATCTGACACTCTCAATATATAGAGCACATACATAACATGATAATATCGTTTTTAGTCAAATCCAAGATTATGCGTACATTATATTTTAAAGTTTAGCCAGGCTAGCATTGACTGACATGACATCTTTATTTGTTTCTCAAAGAACGTCAAAAGAAATAATTGTTTTTTTTTGGATTCTTACAGCCGAGCAACACATGTGGTTAGTAATTACAAAATGCAGAGAAATAAGTGTGTTATATCTCTTCTCTTATGCACGAATATTCTCTTCTTCGTGTTGTTTTATTTCTTGTCATTTTTGGTGTGTTTTATCCACTTAATACTCTGTTGTTAGTACTCCTACTCGCTTTTAAAAACTCGATACTCGCTTTTCTTGACTTCACTCGCGCTTTTCTCAGTTTGATACTTACTACTAGAATGTACTCCTAGAACGTCAGTAAACCTCTCAAAGCACTTGAGGGCTCCATTTAGTATTCAGCGACACACTGTTGTTTCAAGTAAGGTAAAACTGACTTGCAGCTTTATACCATGGGATTGTGTTCAAAATACAACAAGTATTCACGTATAGATATTTACGATAGTTATTACTATATTACAATCGGTATTCATTCAATCTTTGGATATTAATATGTTCCTGCAACGTTAATAAACACTTTGTATCCACATTTGCGATCTTTAGTGAAAATGATATAGACAAATTTTAAAAAAGTATAAGTAAGCGCGAGTTTTGGAATGCTTTGCTAATTAGATATAATTAGATATAATTAGATATAATTGCATATATCACGAGTTCATCATTTCAAGAATCGCATGTTTTGAATACTTTAACAGCCTTTTGATTATAATGGTTATATGTTTCTTATATAACGGGCGAGAAACTAACGACAACTTTTAAAAAACTTAAGAATATTGTGGTATTGTAGATACAAAATTGTATGAGCGAAAACTGAGCCTTCTATAAGCTCGTCAAAGAAAACATTTCTGTATTAATTGTTAAGCTTAAATGTTATAAGGTAAAAAGTCAAAAATATTGCAACAAAAAATCTTAAGTATCATTTACTTTTCTTTACATGTGAACAGATTCACTTCACATTCTCTAACAAAAAAGTAAGTAAATAAATACCCAGAACATTATCTATTGGAATAGTATTAGACTACTTCAATAAAGTACTTATAGGCATCTTCGTAAGCGAGTTATCTGCTGAGGGTCAATTTAGTAGTGTTACGACTCTAGGTCTTAAAATACAGAAAGAAAGTGAAACCAACAATGTAAGTAATATCAACAAGCAATATATTTCCCTACAATATAAAGTGAATTTCAAGAGATACTTACGATATTGTGTATCAAATTCAAAATAATCCTAAATGTCCTAATCACAAGTCCAAAAATATGGAATGTTCCAAATGAGTTCCAATAGTCTTGAATGTCCTGATATAACACAATGAAACAGTCCATAATGTCTTTGAATGAGTTCACCAGACTCCAAAGTAATGTATTAATTCGAAAGTCAATGAGCACTTTAGTAATTTCAACAAATATCTTAAATAATTCCTGTTGAATTATATCTGCTTTCAACGGCACAAACTTTAAAATATGATCTCAAATGCATTTCCACAGAGTGACCTAAAACAGGAATGAATTATTTGTTTACTAAATCCCTATTTATACACATTTGTACTTCACCTATATCAACAGGATGTGAAGCAACAGAAAGGAAACAAACCGTGTCTAACGGTCAACAAGACTGGCCTTGAACACAAATGTAAGTGTTCTGTTTATAAGTGACCAGTATCTAAAGTACACCTTACCTTCATGGAAAAGATTTAAACACACATCATATATTAAATATGCATAACACCTCCCCTCATAAAGAAACAGAAAGATTTATGCAATAAAGCTTTCTTTTACATATGTGTCAAATATGCATATGATACTATAATAATCAAAATTACATAGGAAGATGTCTTATCAATGACACTCATCTCAATTATACAAAATATACACAAAGTAAAGCAATATAGTACTTCTATACACGTGAGAGTGGATCTGCAATCGTTTCCAAGTGATCTTCCCCGGTGTCATTGTAGATAATGACGTCATCGATGTACGTGTCACAATTATCTAGACCAGACATTAGCATGTTCATAAGACGCTGGAATGTTGACCCAAAACTTTTCATTCCAAAAGTCATCACTTTATACTGATAAAGTCCATCTGAAGTTGCAAATGCCGAAATTGCTTGTGCAACTAAATTGATTGAATAATTAACTGTGCTATCTCTGTCAAAAGAAATCCTTCAACATATTTATATGACAAAGTTGTTTCCCAGAAGTATTAGTTATATAAGTTAAGTAGTTTACCTTGTTTTCAACTGTATAAGGACCATATACAGTTGGCCCGAAGAGGATTTTAATGTATGAGCAATAGAGCCAAAACTGTATCACCAGGCTGAAAACTCCTTTCCTTTGTATTTCTGTCATACGTTAATTTCAGTTTTGACTGAGCAGTGTGGTGATTAGCTTTGACTACCTCACAAGCTTCTGACAATTTATACTTGAAATCAGAAACGTAGCCAAGAAGATTAATATCTGAATCTTCATTTGAAAGAATTTTCTCTTTCAATACCTTCAATGATCCACGGACAGTTTGTCCAACTCAAACCCAATGATTCTTGAACTGATCCCCTAACAGCAAACAACAGCAAATGAACACCCTCATCCCAATTCGTTCCTAAATCAAAGAAATATGACCGAATCATATTCTTCAAAGTTTGATGAAACCTTTCAAAAACCTCTTCACTTTCAGGGTGATAGGCAGAAAGATTTAAACTGCTGGATGCATAACTTATTGGACAACTAGAGGCATAACATTTTACCCTTGATCAGACTAGACAGATTTGGGAAAGCCGACAAGTGTAAAAACATTTACCAAAGCTTTTAAAATGGTTTGAGTTTTAATATTTCTCAAAGAAATTGCCCCTGGAAATATTGCAGACGCACACATTATTGTCAGCAATTATTGGTTGCCTGACTTGGTCTTAGGTAAGGGACCGACGCAGTCTACCATTATTCTGCTAAATGGCTCTTCAAATGCAGGTATAGGTTCCAGATGGACCTTAGATATCTTCTGATTGGGTTTTCCTACAATTTGACAAGCGTGACAAAATCTGCAGTATTTAAAACATCACCTTTACGTCTCGGCCAAAAAAAATGATTCAATATCTAGTGATAAATCTTATTGACTCCTAAATGGGCAGCCAAGGGAGTTTCATGGGCTAGACTAAGAATTTCCTATCGATATGACCTCGAAACGACAATGTCATAGTTTACTGATCACTCGTCACCAGTGGGTACCTCAGGTAGTCTCCATTACCTCATAAGGACCACATTTTTCACAAAGTAACAATCTGGGACTTGTGTGGCTTCAGATTCACTAATAGCCCTCTGAAACAAACAGGAGATATCAGGATCTTGTTCCTGTAAGACAACGATAAATTGTCGTTTGACACGCTGATTAGAATAGAGAGAATGAGATGTAAAAAGAGGATTACTGAGATGGTACCAGAAAAAAAGGTGACCTCATCAAAAGACTGACCAATACATGTGTCAGCTAAAGGAATAATTTCCTGATTAACACCATTCTTAATACCTCTTTTTGCCATAGCCATGGTAACTGCACAAGCAGGATACAAATCAGAGATTTCAATCTCAATAGGATCAACTCTTTGATCCAAACAAGGGTTGTCAGTTACAATCGATTTAACCACGACCTTATCTCCAGCTACGTCATTGCCTTGTAACAAATGTATACCTTCTAAAGGTAAAGCAGTCACTGCCTCAACAGTCATGGGTCCAGAAAAAAAGTCTGATGCCAAATTGACACAATGGAGAGGAATATTTACAAAGCCGCACTTTACTCCCTGAATACGAACACTTTAACTAGAAGAAGAATTCTCAGAAAAAGGCAAAATACCTGATAACAAAAGACTCTGAGAAACTCATGTGTCCCTTAATATTTTAATAGGGATAGGTTTGGCAGAATCACCAATAAGTCACATAGGACCGTCTGAAATGAATGGTTCATAAGTCTTCAAATTAGAATCAGACTGGGGTTTGTTTGACCAAACAAATATCTTGCCTTCAATACAAGATTGTGACCTTGACCTCTTTGAAATAAGAGCATTTCGAATAGCTCTGTCTTTATTATGTTGCTTACTTTTGAACCTGAAGGAATCAGAGATGACGTGCCCTTTCTTTTTACAATAAGTGCACGCATGAAGAAATAAGGATTCTGATCAGTCTTATCAAATGTTTTATTTCTAAAAGTTGCGCCGGTTTGAAATTTGGAAATACGTGTATGAGACTGAGATGATTTTTTATTAAAAACCTGCTGAGAAGAAGACTTACTGACAAATGAAACTTTGTGAATTAAGGAATAATTATCAGCCATGTGAGAAGCATTTTCCAAAGTTTCCTCTTTTTTGCTCATCAAGATAGGTCTTTACATCACCATGGATGCACTTCTTCAACTCTCCACTTAATTCGAGCTGTCTGAAGTTATCGTAATCTTTATCAACTTTCTTGGCTGAGCATCACTTATCAAATAGTTTTTTTTTTAAGTCACGTGTGCAGACAGAAAATTGTTTGACAGAATACTTTGAATATTCCATAGCATATGGTA
Source organism: Margaritifera margaritifera (assembly GCA_029931535.1). Classification (NCBI taxonomy): domain Eukaryota; kingdom Metazoa; phylum Mollusca; class Bivalvia; order Unionida; family Margaritiferidae; genus Margaritifera; species Margaritifera margaritifera. The sequence continues at coordinate 4,938,317 of JAQPZY010001640.1, read as the reverse complement.
AGGCTGTGTGTTAAGACCTACTTTATTTATTTGGTATGTGAACGAACATGTTACAAGTTCTTGCAAAGTTACCTGCAGAGGAATATAAATTAGTCCACAAATAGATGATATATGTGCTATAGCATCTAATGATATTACAAACGTTGCTGATACTATTATGTCTTCTCCAAGAATCAGAAAAGAGTTGTCATACTATTGTATAAAGGTAAATTTGTCAAAAACAAAAATAATGGTTTTCAGATGAGGAGGATGTGTAAAATTTAGGGACAATATTGTTTCTATTTGAAAGTAGTACAGAACACGTTAAAATTTGGCTAGAAAAATAAATAAGACTGTTTCATTACTGAAACGTTCAATGTCCAAATATCAATGTACATATGTTGCAATAGTGCTCTTATTCATCTCATTGGTTTACAGAATTGATTTTTTGGCTCTGACAAATAGTAATATCAATATGTTCGTTGTCTCGAAAGTGTTGAAATCAGCTTTTGAAATTATATTCTTAGGGAGAACAAAAAAGTCCGCGAATGCAGCTATACTAAGATAATTCGATTTATATCAATTGTCAGTTACTGATATGATAAATTTTTCAAGAACTGGCTTAAAGTTACATATATAAGTGAATTTCAAAATGCAAACTCATGTTCTAACATGTAAAAATCAGTATCACATCGCCAGGTGTGCTACCATACACCCTGAGGCCTACATGGAAAGAAAACCCAAAACTTCAAGAATGCAGTAAGTCATCAGAAGACTCAGATGAAAATGCAATTATTAATTTTAAAACAACTATCACATTTGTTTCAAGTTTTTCAACCCCATATGTGTGATATTCCAATACCGCATGTTATCATTAAAATAACATAGCTTTGCACCATTAATTGAAAGAAACATCAGGAGAAAACTAGTCATTCCCCTGCAAGTTGGCAACAAACTGTGCCGAAAACTTACGTGCGATCACAAAAACAGAAAATGCAAAAAAAAAAAAAAAAAAAAAAAATTGAAAAATGTCTGCTACAGCAGTAAGTATCTCAAAGTCGTGATGGTTAAGGGGTAATGAGGAGCATGTTAATTTGTTATAATACCAGTGAACTGTAATCATGCATAAGGCACATACTGATTCTTTGAGCCTCTTTGTCACAGGAAAATATTCAAAATAGCTCTTTGCTGTCAAAACTGAATGTAAAAAGGAGGGGTTGTTGGTAGTGTCGATTAAGGAAAAAAGCCTTCACTTGTACATGGAATTAACCTGAATACCTCGGTCAAAATCTTACAAGCATTGCTTTCCACAAAAATCATTGGCTAGGTTTTATTTGTATCTTTAATGTAAAATTATTCTCATTTTTCTGCAAATTGTTATTGTCGGATGAAAATTCATCAAAACAACTGTACAGTGAGACCTTAAGAACTGATGTCATTTTTTCAATCTGGTCAAATCTTATTAGCTGTGCCAAAAATAATTTCCTTATTACCTCTGTGTCTTTAATCTGACATAGTAAGGTATTCCAAACACACACTCCCTATCGGTTTTATATATAATACCTCATAGTAGAAAAAGGGACCTAATTCAGCATTGTCAGAGTTAACAGCTATCTCTCCTGATCCATTCTGCTAATGAACAACAGAAACCTTACGAGTTTCATACAAGGTGGTTTGATTGAAGTGTTTCACTTCCTTATTCAGTTTATTAATATTTACAGTACATACTTTCTATATTTTCTTAATTAAATCATGATTTCTTTAATTGCACACCATTATATTCTTATCTACTTATGATATAATATTTCAATACATACATTTCATCTTATTTACAGCCATTTAAGTTATAATCTAACACTTGCTGAAAAGCAGCAATTTCATGTCATTTGAAGCAAGAAAACTGTCAAATCGGACACATGTACAACTTGACTTGGACCAAAAACTTCAACAGGGTATGGAATGATTCCTACATATTTGAGAGGGAAGCGAATAAAACTTGTAACACATCGTCTGCTATTTTTGTTGCACCATGCTAATGTGTCCATCTCAAACATCTACATGTGTCCCATGGTTGCCACAATAAAACATGCATAGAGATTTCACATTTATCTTTGGAAACAGCATCGGTTAATAATAAACGACAAATTTGTCGCAACACCGGCGAGTGCAAATGACATTATGGCTTTCCAAAGTGCATACTGTAAGGTAATAATTAAAAATTATTTGCAGTTGTTCTATTTTAAGTACTGTTCTGTTCATGTTGTTGAGTTTAAACTATATTCATGTTCCTCTGCAATCCTCTGAAGTCCTTCAGAGAAAACAGAGTTCTTTCAGATTGTTTACTTGTTTTTCTTTTTTCGAAGCAAGTATCTATTTCTTTTGTACTAAAAAGTCATCTGCCTCTTGCTGTCATATTTTGCCTTTGTAGCAATTGAGTTTAATTGTTGATAAAATGAATCATGAGATTTAACTTGAATTCCTATGTATTTTGCCAAATGAATGGTAGACTGACCAGATCCGAGTGAAGATGAATGAGCAGCTGAATTACATAGACCTGAAAAATTTAGGCTCCAAACAGTATTTTTTGCAGCATAAGTGAAAACACGGTGTGTGGTATCGTAGTTAGTTCTAATTAATAACTGCATCCTTAGTAGCTGCAACATTAGATTTGGACTGCTCCCTGACATAGGGGGCGCAGCGATCCATCATGGAAGATATCTGATATGTATTATGAACGTGCGTCAATAAACCCTGTGTGTGTAACAACTTGAGACTTCGTCGTTTTCATGACATGGTGTCAGATGTGACTCCAAAAGATACATAAACTTTGCAGTGAGTGAAAATGGCGAAATTCCAGGCACCGGAGAGCTTTAACTTTGGGAAGCCAGTGGAGTAGCCGGATTGGAAACAGAGTTCCGCGCGCTTTAGGATCGCCACCAAACTAAATAAGGAAGATGAGGCAGTTCAAGTAAGTTCACTAATATATGCAATGGGAAAAGAAGCAGAACAAATATTTAAATCGTTTGAGTTTGCTAATGACGAAGATGCCGACAAGTACGCCCCAGTTTTGCAGAACCTTGACGATTACTTCGTCCCCAAGAGCAATGTAATCCACGAAAGAGCGTGTTTCCACCAACTTAGTCAAAAACCAGGAGAGTCCGTGGAGGAATTTGGAAGAAAGCTGTATGAAATTGCCGATCATTGTGACTTTGGCGCACAAAATGACGAAGCAATAAGGGATCGTCTTGTATTTGGAATTCTGGTTAAGGAGGTTTCTGAAAAGCTACAAATGGAGGCCGACCTTACCTTAGTGAAAGCCATACAAATAGCGAGACAGTCGGAACTGGTAGAAAGTCAGATACGCGACCAAAGTCTGTCGCTCAAAAAGAGTAAATGAGGTCACATTCAATGAAACACCAGCTACAGATAATGCAGAATACCAAGAAGCATTCTTCCGTGGCTCAGTAACTATGTGTGATGACGATAATGAGGCATGGCGTGTGATTTTGGACATATGTCGATCCTCAGTTCGCTTCAAGATAGACACTGGAGCAGACGCAACAGTTATGTCGGAAGCAACATACAACTCCCTTCCAACAAAACCAAAGCTGAGACAATCTGAATCCAAGTTGTGCAGCCCTGGAGGGATTCTGGATTCAAGAGGCGAGTTTATGGCACATACTACCTATAAGAAAGTATCGTACCAGTTTCGAGTATTTGTCATCAAGGGACCACGTGCCAACAATCTCCTTGGACGTGCAGTTGCACATGCAATGGATCTTGTGAAACGAGTTGAAGAGATCAACAAAACAGCCTTTGGGCACTTTGACCTGTTGAGGTGTGAGCCAGTAAAGATCATACTCAAGGATGATGCCAGGCCATACAGTATAGGTGCACCCAGGCGCGTACCATTTCCTTTGTTGTCTAAGGTGAAAGAAGAATTGCTCCATATGCATCCGGAAGGCATCATTGAGGAAGTAACAGAGCCCACAGAATGGTGTGCACCTATGGTATCAGTCCCTAAAAAAAATGGCAGTCAGAATCTGTGTCGACTTGAAGAAGCTCAACGAGGCTGTCAAACGGGAAAGATATATACTCCATACTCTAGATGATGTATCAACGAGGCTGATAGGCTCCACTGTCTTCGACAAACTTGATGCAGAAAGCGGATTTTATCAAAGTTGACAACCTTTATTACACCGTGGGTCGCTTCTGCTTTAAACGAGTCCCATTTGGTACTACGTTGGCACCAGAGATTTGCCAGAGCTGCTGACTGGCTATTAAGGGGCAGAGGTCATTATGGATGATATACTCATTTATGGCAGAACCTTGGAGGAGCATGACAGACGCCTAAATTTGGTACTGGAGAAGCTCGTTAGGAATGGTCTCAAGCTCAACAAAGAAAAATATGAATTTAAGAAGAACACACTGGAATTCTTCGGTCACGTGATCAGCTCAGATGGCATACTCCCCACTCCAGCAAAGGCTGCTGCAGTGAAAGAGCTGCCTGCTCCATTAAATATCAGTGAGCTTCGTCGTACCATGGGCATGATCAACTACCTTGGTAGATTCCTATCAGACTTGTCTACAATAATGGGACCAATTATGGACCTGCTGAAATCAGACACTGCCTTGTATTATGGCCCAGACCAGGATTACGCCTTCACGAAAGTCAAGGAGATGCTTACATCCACACAAGTCTTAGCATTTTACGACCCTGGAAAGTTAACAGTTGCCAGCGTTGATGCCAGCAGTTATGGTATTAGTGGGGCATTATTCCAGCAACATGGAGAGAAACTCACGCCGGTTGCCTTTTGTTCCAGAACACTCACCCCTGAAGACGGTAAATATGCACAGATAGAGAAGGATTGCCTTGCATATGTGTGGGCCTGTGAGACATTTTCACGATATCTTGTTGGACTGGACTCATTCAGATTGCATACTGACCACAAGCCTTTAGTGCCACTGATCAACACACATGATTTAGATAAAGCTCCTTTGACGTGTCAACGACTGTTGATGCGGTTGAGACGATTCAACGCAAAGGCAGATTATGTAGCTGGGAAGCTTTTGGTGTTTCCAGACACCCTTTCTCGGAGCCCTCTCCTAGGCCAGGAAGCCACATGCGAAGAGGAAATTGAAGTTTTTATAAAGTCAATGGAGGCATGAAGGCCAATTTCCGATAGAAAATTAGAACAAATAAAAGAAGGTTACATGAGTGACCACCACCTGCAGATTGCAATGTCTTTCACCAGGAATGGATGGCCAGATAAGAAAAATAGCTGTCCCTTAGATGTACATCCATGCTTTGCTGTAGGCAGTTAACTCTCTATTCAGAACGACCTATTTCTCTTCAGGGACAGAGTTATCATACCTACGGTCTGAAGGCCAGGAATTCCTGATAACATCCACGAGGGTCATCAGGGTTAGCCAAATGCCGTGCGAGAGTCCAATATTGTGTGTGTAGGCTTGGAATCTCGAGACAGATCCAAGACAAAATAGAGACGTGTGAATTTTGTCAGATTAGGAAGCCAGCACAGAGGAGGGAACCATTGAAGACAACCTCTCTACCAGACAGACCATGGCAGAAAATTACAATCGATATTTGTGAAGCCAAACAAGAAAGATACCCGGTAGCTATTGACTACTTTTCACGCTATTTGGAAATTATGCATCTAACAAAAGCAACCTCTCAACAGGTAATCGGAAAGCTGAAGAGCACATTTGCACGATGGGGGATCCCAGAAATCCTAGTATCAGACAATGGGACCCAATTCACTTCCTCAGAATTCAAGGAGTTTGCTGAGAAATACAACTTGAAACAAGCATTTACCAGTCCTCACTACCCACAAGCGAATGGAGAAGCAGAAAATGGTGTCAAAATAGCAAAGTCCATACTTAAACAGGATGATGTATTCCTTGCCTTGATGGCTTATAGAGCCACACCGACAGCTGGAACAGATGCCAGCCCAGACAAATTGATGATGGGACTCCAGATGAGGACCACGTTGCCCATCATTGAAAAGAAATTAAACCCCAAGTGGCCAAACCTCAAAATCATCAGGCAGAGAGACCTTAAGACAAAACAAAGATGTGAATTATTTTACAACCGGCGCCACACTACACATAATTTACCAGATATTACTGAGGGAGACAGCGTCAGAATCAAATGGCATGGAAATGATAACAAGTGGTCAACACCAGGCAAAGTTATTCAAGCCGACAAGGACCGAAGAAGTTACTCGGTAAAAACTCCCCAAGGGATATACAGGCGCAATCGAATCCATGTAAAGCGGATGAAAAGCCCTGAGAATCTACTTCCAGTCAATACAAATTCCTCTACAGACACCACAACAAAGTCTCCACATTGTCCAGTCAGGACCCATTGGGAGTCCAGCACAAAGTCTCTCAGTAACATGGAGCCCGTTCCACCATCTGATCATTCGACCACCCAGCGTGACCCTGTACAGCCCACCCCATGCAAACCAGCTGTACCCAGTGGGCCCAACAATCCAGACACTCCAGTGCGGACGTTAAGTGGAGAGTCGTCCGAAAACCAGTCAGATTCAGTGATTTTGTCTAAGAAAGTGACTTTTATAAATGTGCCAACGTGTAGTTTTGTACTCGATTTCTGAATTATTGCAATATAATTGGACTTTTAGGTTGTCTATAGTATTACAATCAAGACTATCCTGTGCAAGTTTACAGTAACCTAGTATATAATTCAATTCCGTCAAATTCTTTCAGTGGACAATTAAGATACCAAGACAATAAATTCATTGCGTTCTCATTTCATGTTTTCATATTGGCGGAATTGATTCATTTTGTCCTATCTAGTCATAAGCAAAATGTTATGTTCAGATAATCTCAAAAGAGGGGAGATGTGTGGGTATTGTAGTTAGTTCTTATTAATAACTGCTCCCCTTAGTAGCTGTAACATTACATAGGGACTGCTCCCTGACATAGGGGGCGCCGCGATCCATCATGGAAGATATCTGATGTGTATTATGAACGTGCGTCAATAAACCCTGTGTGTGTAACAACTTGAGAATTCCTCGTTTTCATGACACACGGTGATGCAAGCTCTCGGCTTTGTTAGTGGTTGACAGTTTTGAGATTTGCTTTAAATTCCCTTTGCTGCAAAAATGATCTACTTTAGCCTGTAATTTGTTTATGTCTGATTTATTTACTGAGTTGAAGATGTTTACCATAGTGAAGAAACTTAGTGCTGTAAGATGCAAGGTGTGCAGAACAGACTTTTGATCTAGATCGACACACTGTATGCTGACCCTAGAAGCAAAGTGATACATTGTCAAAAGCTTTTTCGGAATTTCGAACAAAAACATCAACTGTTGTACACCGAGATCGCTGTCGGTCAAGTTCTAACCGAATCCTGACCCTAACATATGATGCTAATTTTTGACTGTAAATTTTTTTTATCATATGCTTTGGTAAAAGTACCTAATTTTTTTAAAAATTTGATTGTATAATGTTTGTAATCTATGAACAAAACATCTGTTGTGCACAATCGAATGATGTTTTGAAGTAGAATATTGGCGTAAGGCTTTGGCTATTTTAGAGCATGCATCACTTGTGACTGAACGCACTCTTAATATTTTACGAGCCAGATTGTTTTCTAAATTTTTTTTTTAGAAATTTGGATTCAGTTGAGGCAATTGACTCTTCATTTTTCAAGTTTTTTGTGTGCATTTGTTGTTTCTGTGATGGCACTTAAGTTTTCGGCACAGTTTGTTGCCAACTTGCAGGGAAATGACTAGTTTTCCCCATGTGTTTCTTTCAATTAATGGTGCAAAACTCCATGCTGATGCTTCACACCCAGCTTGTTGTCTACTGGCACATGACACATCATATTCTGTATCCACTGCTTCATCATCAACGCTTCCAGCAAGGAGGTTGATATGGTGCACATACTGCTGGGTTTTCTACATTTGTTCTTCATTGAGGTGTACCATTTTGTCTGATAAAAGATTCAGTTTTCTCTGTAATCCATGTGCATTGGGAACTTTATTGTTCATACATGAGAGAACTAAAAGTACATCCGTAATACCAACTTTGGATTTTGACTGGTAAAACCAGGGCTTCATTCAGCACACCAGCAGCAGGCTCGCGTGACTTTTTAACAGTTTCATACAGTTTCACACCTATAGATTTGAAACTGCAGTTTATGCAAGTGACTGAAGCTGTAATACACAGTCCCATTCTTTTTTCAATGATAACATGCGGTGTTGTAACATCACATGGATGTCCCTTTTTAAATTGTGTTTTTCTTCTCTCCTGATTTCTTTTGCATGATTTTAGTTTTGCTTTGGATTTGATTCCAGGCATGTTACTATCACTAGCACAACAAATATTTTATAAGGACATTTTAGGTTTAAGTGGGGGAAAGTAAAAGATGAAGTATGAAGGTGTCTCATTGATGTTGCTGCATATGATGTCTTCTCGGTCTTTGAGAAATACAATATCATCATAGGAAACAAACCGTTTTGAAACTTACCCATATTAAGGTTGCGTTTTATTCAGAATTGCCCAAAGTTTTGAAACTGAGAAACTTTTTCCCTAATCAGACTGGTATGTGAATTATTAAGGTCTCACTGTACAGTTTTGTATCTTGACCCCCCCCCCCCCCGATTTTAGAGGTAGACAGCATGAGCCTAATAAGCATAAGCCGAGTGTTTACACATTCACACAGAAGCTAAATCTATGATAGGGTTTACATTTACTTTGAGTTAGGCTTGAAAATGGGTTGGTTTGTTTGGTGACTGCATGCCACAGTTAGACTAGCATTGGAGATTAAATGCGTAACTTGTGCTGCAAATGAATAGCCGACTTGGCTTACGCATTTATGTATGTCTGCTTCAGTGGGATGTATTTCAAAATCGAGAGGGTTAAGGGGTGATGAGAAGTATGTTACTGTGTTAAAATACCAGTGAACGTTAATCATGTATAAGGCACATACTGATTCTCTGAGTCTCCTTGTCACAGGAAAATATTCAAAATAGCTCTTTGCTGTCAAAAATGAATATAAAATGAGGGGTTGGTGGTAGTGTCGATTAAGTAAAAAAGCCTTCAGTTGTACATTGAATTAACCTGAATACCGTAGTCAAAATCTTACAAGCATGCTGTCCACAAAAATCATTGGCTAGGCCATTTATTTGTATCTTTAATGTTAAAGTATTCTCATTTTTCTGCAATATATCATTGTCGGATGAAAATTCATCGAAAAAACTGTACTGTGAGACGTAAAATGTTATTTCAGAGTGGACGTCTAAAGTTGCACAGGAGGGTACATACTGGAGAAGAAACATTTCAGTGTAAAGAATGTGATGCCATGTTTAGTCAAAGTGGAAATCTAAAGTTGAATATGGAGACTATACATACAAGAGAAATAACATTTAAATGTGAAGTGTATGGTAGCATGTTTAGTCAGAGTGGACAGCTGAAAGTGCACATGAAGATACATACTGGAGGAAGACCAGGCAAGTGTGAAGTATGTGATGCCATGTTTAGACAAAGTGGAAATCTGAAGGTACAAATGAGGATATTTACTTGAATAAACCAATTATGTGTGCAGTATGTGATAAAATGTTTAGCGAGAGTAATGTTTTAAACAGGCACACGAGGATACATACTGTAGAAAAACCGTCTAAATGTGATTATATGATGCCATATTTCTTCCGAGTGGACAACTTAAGTTGCACATCAATAGGTTACATACTGGAACAAATACATAGAAGTGTGAAGTATGTGATAAAATGTTTAGCGATGGTTCTGATTTAAAGAAGCATATGAGGATGCATCCTTGAGAAAATAACATTTAAGTGTGAAGTACGCGTTGTCATGTTTAGTCAAAGTGGAAATATAAAGGGGCACACAAGGACACATACTGGACAAAAAAACATCTAGGTGTGAAGTATGCGATGTCATGTTTAGTCAAGGTGGAAATCTGAAGGGGCACACGAGGACACATACTGGACAAAAACCATTTAAGTGTGAAATTTGAGAGATCACATGAGGATACATACTGGATAATAACTATTCAGATGTGAAGTTTAATGGTTTAATGAAATGTTTAGCCCTTGTTCAGATTTAATGAAGCACTTGCTAAAAAAACAAAAACATTCCAATATGAATTATGGGATGAAGTGTTCAGTTGAAGTGGATGTTCTAAATGTGCACATGAGGAGGGTACAAGCTAGAGAAAAACCATTAGTGTGAATTCTACTTTAAAGAAGCACATACTGATACATACTGAAATAAGATGTGAGGTATATGAAGTCATGCTTATCTAAAGTGGAACTCTGAAGATGCACATGGTAGCTTTACATATATCCTTCTTGGTATTCCTACAAAACTCACAAATCTAATGTGCATGCATAAAACTGATTTTTATCAAATATAGATTCACTGAAATAGGAAATAACCCCTGCAAAAATGTCATGAACAAGTCTTCAGTTGTCCTTGAATTGTTCTAAAACACTTGTTCCTGAAGGATTCATAAAATAAACAAGAACATTTCATGAGCAGTTTGAGAACATTAAATGGCCAAATGTTCCAGAACATGAGTTCAAGACTTGTTCTAGAACATTTGTTCTTGAACAGTTCATGAACTTGTTCAAGAACTAATATTCTAGACCAATTCTTGAGCTTAAGTTCTTGAGCATTCAGCCATTTAATGTTCATGAACTGCTCATGAAATGTTCAGGTGCATTATAGGAATGGTTCATGAATAAGTGTTTGGAACAATACATGGACAATTCAAGAATTGTTCATGCCATTTTCACAGGGGATGGGGATTAGTGGGACTGAGATAGCAGGGGTTATAAGAGACATACATATAGATGAATTAGGCATTTCGCTTACAAATCAAGTGTACTTCATTTATAAGTGAAATGTAAGTCATTCACTTATATGTATTACATTTATATGTTAATTCCGCGAAATTCAATGGATTTGGGGTTTAAAAAAGCTGCCCCCCCCCCCCCTTCGAAAAAGAAATTGTGTCTTTGTATAGATACAAGTAATCAGTTTCATTGAATGTATACATGTAATTGGCTACTTATTAGTATTCAAGTCATCAGTTGGATAGAATGTATACATGTAAATGGCTACTTATAAGTTCTGAACTTACAGAAATCTCGCACATTTCCAATGACAACTTGTGAAATGGTTCCAACACAATAGCCGACTGTTTTGAATCCCCAGTTTTGAAACAGCTTGCTCAATATCAGATTTTTAGCTGAATAAAACAAAAAAGTGACAAGCAAAAAAGTAATTTATTACCAAGTAATAAATATTTTTTCAAACTTACTTTTCAGGCAGAATCCATGGTCATCAAGTATAGTAAAAGTTATACAGGTCATGTATGCATTCAGTACCGACTATTTCAGTAACGGGTGTCGTTTTTTAGCATTTGATTATACATACCTTTAAATGGTGATTATTCACTTTTTTGGGTCCACATACATCCATATGTATTTCAAAGTCATTATTTATACACCCCGAGAAACACATACAGCAAAACTGATGTTAACTACATGGACATTTTTGGATGCGGTTAACCTAAAGGTGTGATCTTATATAAATCAGATTGAATGTCGCGCGCTGTGATGTCACAGTGAAAGCTACGCATGTTGAAAAAAACAATTTGTACTACCCTATATTGTGATGATTAGACCTGAAGTGCTCTTTTCTTAACCCAATTTAGTACCTGGTCAACATAGCAAAAGTCCATAGCAATCAAAAAGTTTTGTCTGGAACTTTCTTGATGACAGTTAAGTGCAGGGCATTAAATAATCAGGATTGAATAGATATAAGTTAAACTATATTAGTATTAAGTTTTAGAACAACAATTAATATTTAATTTAAGATGAGTAAATGCGCCTACATGACCACATTAACACACACTACAGGCCCTACAATCAAATTTGAAAACAGGTTTTTGACTCACATGTGGCAGTGCAGTTTGTTCCATAATCAGATGGCCACTTTACTTCAGCTGTCAAATGAAGGCTGTCCCAGATTTGATTGTCAGCAAAACAAAACCGCTATAGGGAACAAGTCAGCATAATATAATTCCATATATGCAGACAACCAATGGTTTAAATTCCGGACATCTTGAGGGCTCTGGATTTTTCCCGTTGAAACATCTTTTCGATGTCAAATAATTTTTCAGTATCCAACAATAAATTATTTTTTATGATGTCATTATAATATACACAGTTGATTGTTTGGTGCCAAATCATATTGTTTTAAATGAAATTATAGAAAATAGTTTATTTTTGGATGCTGAAAAGTCTTTGTTTACAAGGTGTGTCTGCGATGTGTGGTTGTGCATGCTCAATCATGACCCCATTTTGCATTTTACACACACAAACATTGATTTATTCTAGCTGTGACATGTACGATCCATCAAAGTTGGAAGGTTTATTTCAAGGTTTTGGGGTTCTGTTTTTTAAATCTCAAAATATTTTAAATAAAAAATGATGAAATTCTTTTTGTTGTTGTTGTTGGTATGACTCATTGAAATTGATATGTCTGGTGGGAAGTTATACATTTTGGAACAAAAATCATAGTACCACCTTAGTTGAACATGGATTGTATTTTGCAGTAAACCTTGAGCTTGAAACTGTATTTTGTAGTAAACTGTTAGTCAGAAAATGACAATGTCCACGAACTTGCAGTTCACTTATACTCAACTGATAAAGGCTTAATGAGGTGATCGTAAATAATAATACTTTCTGAATTTATTATTTTGTTACCTTTATGACCATACAGAATTACATATTAGATTTTTATTCCTGTTGTCATTCTTTTCAGACATTCTCTCTGGTTTTATAATTGCCTAGAACAAGTTTCATTTTAAGTAATATTGAAAACATGGAGTTGGCTATCAGTTAAAAGATTAAGTTATGACAGAAATAATCTTTTTCACTGGATCATACTGCATTCAAAATCAGATGTCCTCAAATTTGTATTTAGTTTTCAGTTATTTCAACTGAAACTTTTGTGTGATTAAACTATTCCTGATTTCTTTCCAGCTATTTTCTCTATGAACTTGTCAGCACTTTTGCAATAATTTAACTGCAATATTTTATAGTTCTTGAACTGTTCTTGACATGTTCCAGAATTCTTTCAAGAACTATTCATGAGTTCTTTTTATGAACTATTTGAATTTATTTTAGTACATTAACTGTTCTTTAAGTTACTCATGAACTCATTCAAGAACAGTTCTTGAACTCTTATGATGTATTATTGTTCTTAAATGGTACATAGTTTGTTCTTTAAGTTATTCATGAACTGTTCAAGAACTGTAGTTCATAAACAGCCCAAAACAAATTTTCAAGAACATTTCATGCTCAGTTCAAGATTAGTTCGTAAAGTTTATGAACTGTTCATAATTTGAAGAACTACATTTCACAGGGGAAAAGCTCTTGAGTAGCCTAATGTTTCTTTGCTGTACAAAATGTGACCGAAAATGTATATTTTGTAATCCAAAATATGAACAAATCAATGATATAGAGTGGTGTTGTAGTGCATATTTGATGTGAATGTACTTTGGTTGGGGAATTAGAAAATCGAGAGGATTTTCCTTTTATACATTTAGTTCTATATGAACCCTTCTAGTTCTACATGCTGACTACCTGCACTACTTACTTACTTAAATTGAATTATACTCTTGTGCGGCCATTTACGAGTGGTTAATGGGCTTACAGCGCCCTACTCAATTTGTCGTCAAATGTGTTGCCGGGCTGCAAGCCTATTTGACGGTTTAATGTGTGCTAAGCACACTATTTAATTATTCGTCAGGTGGGCTACCGGGCTGTAGGCCAAGTCGACGCATTACTGCACACAAAGCTTGCTACTTAATTTTTCGTCTCTGGGGGAGGCAAAGGCGGAGTCGAACATGGCGTAGGAGGATTGAGCTCAGCGTCGTTGGATGGTTCCATTGATTCAGGGTGTGAATTTTGATTTTATTTGCCAAAGATAATTGTTGTCGTCTTGTCCGTTAGCTAAAATACCCTTAAATATTGAATAAACAACTCTTTACTTGTGGCTGATTTGTATGTTAGTTAGTGTAGATTAAGATGGATAGATTTTGGTTCAGTCCAAGGAGTGTGCGATAAGGTTATCCTAAGATTTGTAGTCATATGCACCTTTTACATTTGTTTTGAGATGTATTTGTGCCCAATCGTTGCCCCTTTGCGTGGCTGGTCCTGATGGTTTAGGTTATTAACCACCTTAAGTTATCTAATTTTGTTTGAATGAATTTCAGAATTCAATCTCACGATGCATATGCGTACTTGTTTTTAATTTTCGGGGATTTCGGATATTTTAGTTACCGCCTTGTGCGGTGGGGCCATGATGATCTGGACTTAGGACCACCTTATAGTCTTAATTTGGTTATTTTGGGGACCATACGTATGGGCCGTGTTATGTTGGTATCCGGATATTACCATATTGTGTGTTGTGTGGCTGGGGCCTGATGGTCTGGGTTGGGACCACCTTATATTAACTAAGTTGTTTTATGTAGGAATGTGTATTTATTTTGTTACTCCTTGGACAATTCAACGAGTACCATCACCGAGTTGAGATATATAGGGAAGAATGGAGAATGTTAGGGAGGACATTTTTTTAATTATTATTATTCCTGTAGTAGGATATATATATATATTCATTCATTCGTTCATATTAGTATTTTCATGTATTGGGAGAGTTAGAGAGGATTAGTTGGAAGAGATGGAAAGGGATGTAATACGTGTGTGAATATGTTCTCTTAGTTATTGTATGTTTTCGAATTTAGTTATTGTTTATATCAGGGATGAGCTTGTATCCAGAGGACTCTCGTGTCGCTTGCTTATATCCCTTTGATATATGATAAATATTGCACAGCTATATTTTTTGAATTTTTATACAGATTTTAATTGTCCTGATTGCTTGTTTGAGTCTTTTAGTAAGGTTTTCTTTTTAAACTTGCAGTGAGAGGGACACCAGGCGCGGAGACCGTATTCCCACCTTAAAGGTGGGAATCTACCTGGTTTTCTCTCACTGCTCATATATATTAGGTGTGATTTTAACTTAGAAATCTCTAAGTATGTACTCTGGTATTCCGTTGTCTTATGTTTTGAATTGTCCCATTTCTTTTATATGTTGTATTGATTTTAATTATGGCTCCTATCTCCTACCGTATTTAATATCCTGTTTCGCTTGTTTATGCATTAATTTATGTATTTATTTAATTTTCATCCTCCCTATTGGCGGATTGTGAGTTCCTAGCCGGGGTTTAGATTTTTCCTCGCTTTGCGATCTCAGAGATATATCCTAGAATATTTTTGTATACCGAATTGATGTTATTATTTCCTGTTGTTAGGAAATTCTGGTATTGGTTTGGGGCTTTTAGCTTTTTCTGATTTTCTCGGAACTTTTTTCTTTGTTGACTGTAAGTGGGACATTCATTGAATATATGGCCGAGTGTTTCTGGGGTTGGACAGTGAGGCAGTTAATTCCTGCCTCTTGTATACCTGGTAAAAACCATCCAAAACTGCTGGCTAGTAGCGTGTTTCCAGTTTTGAGTCTAGTTATGACTTTGGAGTCATATGGGTTTGTTAGGTTAGGGGAGCGAACGCGTCTACTAACTAGCTTCTGCAGGTTGTAGAATTTTCTTCCTTTCTTTGTTTCATCCCATTCCCACTGCTATTTGTTATCTATTTTCTGACTAATCATACTGTAGATTTGCCTCATGCCGTAATCCAATTGATGTACTTCGGATTCGCTAAGCTGACTTATTTGTCGGCCCTTTCGTTTACGGGTATGTTAATGTGGGAGGGCACCCACGTAAATTCTACAGTATGGTTATTCTGTTCCAAGATTTTAAGTCTTAAATAGATTTTCCTTAACAAATGTTGTCTGCTGGAGGAGTTGCTTGTTTCCAGGGTTCGCAGCACGCTGAGGGAGTCGTTAATTATCACTGCTTTTGTTGCTTGGGTGTTCTGAATCCATTTGATTGCTTCATTAATAGCCCAAAATTCGACTGTGTATATAGAGCAGTGATCGGGTAGCCTCGCCTCCAGTACATGTCTGATACTTAATATTCATAAATCATATCAGCATTGAAAATTCTTAGCCTTAAGAATGAGTTATGAACAATTATTTTACTTATATCATTAGCGTATTAAGCAAAATTGTTCTGTTACGGAAATGCGCCAATGGCACCTATTGTGTCACATAAGATGCCATGAAGTTACAAGGGTTAAAATGTTCTCAGCATTATATAAAAGATGACTCTTGTAACGGATAGTATCAATTAGAGTGTAACGTTCACATATTTGTTCGAAATCCTTATTAAATACAATATTATTTAAAATACATTTTCTCTTAAAAAGAAATGAAAGGAAAGACAAATGAACCAAAGTCAAATATTTACAAATGTATACAACAGATTACAAACAAAGATATTGAAGGTGTAAATGCAAATACAGTACTTTGTTTGTGAAGAAATATGTAATTGTATGGGGTCAGTACAACCCATATTTGAGCTCAGCTGACGCCGCGCCAGATAAGAAAGCTACTGACACTATACAATCCAATATGGAGTCTGCAACAGCCTACATTAATGATGACGTAATGTGTGCCCCTATCTTTCTCCCTCTCTTATCTTCTGACTCTGCACAACAATGATTTAAATGAAAGGTCACATCAACAAACTTCAAAGATGATTGTGAAGCATATTTTAGTCAGTTACCAAACATAGTACATGCATATGCAGTTTAACATGTGTATTATGGCATCTAAGAAGACCGTCTGTAAAGTACCTAATTATCAAGATTACAGATATTATCTCCAAATGTTAGTAGGACTTAAGAATATGATCACACATAAAATGGAAGATTACAACCCAAGCTGCTATTAATTGCGTATTATCTTCTACTCGATTGACAAAGGTATTAAAACAGTACTTTGCAACATTGTGATCAAGAGGAGTATATAATATTCAAACTGTGCATATTTGATCAATTTTGAAATACTTGTTCAGTTGTTATTTCATGTACAGTTAGTACTTTTCCCACCCTTTTCCTTAAAATGAATCTTACTTGGGGATATATATTCAAATAAGAGTGGAGGAAGACAATGCACACCAGCCTTTGTAATTGTAGTTGATTTTGGATTGTTTGCATCCTTAGCTATGTACAAATATAAATTGTTCAAAAATGGAAAGTACGTCAACATTTAGCAAGCAATCATCTTTAAAAATTAAACACGTCTGACGGAATCAGCAGATGAGGACATGGACATTTTATTGTGAGATCAAAACAATTGAGCATGTCAAAAATTGCAAAACGTACTTTGCGAGTCGTTTTATATCTAACGATTAATGATCCTCTTTTTTAGCAATGATTTTTACTGAAATATAATAGGAATTTCTTGATATAACATTTAGATTTATATTATATTTGGTAGTATCAATACTGAGGTGGGCATTCAGAAGGATGAATAACTCTCTAATGGTTTCTTTTACCTAAAACTACGGAGTCAACTGAATATATCCAGACATAGATAGTTCCTTTGTAGGGCAGTCCTATTTATTTGGTTGTTGTTTATTCTATTATTCCAAAAATCTCCTCTAAATGAAATCATGTTTTGTCTTACAGTAAATATTGTCTTTTAGGATATCCAATGTTTGTTGAATAACCTTAAATTTATGAATAATTGAAAACTAATTATACAGTCTAAGGTAAATGCATCCCAAAAGAAATAAGACTAAGTGTCAGAAACTGATATGAATGCTTTGACTTTGACCCACATTTTTCTCTCAGCTTAGCGTTAACATTAATTTCTTGGTGTGTTCTATTATTTATGTATTGGCATATTTTATATCACCAGGCACCTTTCTTTCGTTTGAAACATTTTAGCCCTTTCACGTGTTATGTATGATGTTTTTATATTTAACTTTTGTCTATGATTGTAAGTTGAATGATTATTTGAAAAAACATAGTTAACTTTTGTGTAATTGTTTACATGGTATTTTCATAGGCATTTCAATTAGACCTTTGTGACATATGTCAGGTAGGCCGTATTTTTCAATTAGAAATACTGATATTGTGATGTCATGTAAGCCATGTTGGCATGTGTTTTTCATACATATTTTGGTAAACAAATTCATTCCTATTCTAGAATTCAAGTTCTAAAAGATCAGTGTGTAAGGAATATATTGTATTTGTGTTGTTGAAATCAGATATAATTTGAGAGGAATTATTTATTTACAATATTAATTGGAAATACTAAAGTGCTCATATAATTTTGGATTAATACATGATTTTGGAATTTGTGTGAACTTGTTCAAATACATTCTGGATTACATCTGTTTGGTACATCAGGACATTCAAGGCAATAACAATAACGTGAATTAAAATATATAGCTCCGAATTAATTCCAATAACCTTGAATGTTCTGAGGTACAACAATGATATAATCTGCAATGTTTTGAATTAATTCACATAAATCCTCAAAAGGGGTAAAATCTATGAGCACTTTAATATTTCCAGTGAATATTTTAAATAAATAATTCCTCTCTAAATTATATCTGGTTTTCACAACTGTAACATATGATTATTAAAATAGCTTCTTTACAGACTGATGTTTAGAATAAGACTTTTAGAATCCGAATGATCTCTTGTTTACTAAGCCCATATATACAAATAGGTTGACCTGAAGATTCTCACATCAGAATATGAGTAATATTTATGGAAAATTACTTTGTGTACCTGAATTTTGTCACAGCAAGACATGGAAATAACTCTCCAGCTGCTAACAGAACCGGCCTTGAACTCAAAATGTTATGTAAACATGTTGTTTAAAAAATGACAAAAATCTGACTAAAGTACAACTTAGAATCATGGACACGTATTATAGATTCAATATACATAGCAATTAAATGAGAAGATTCCTAATTTCAAAATGTTTAAAATAATATTTTTTTTTTTTGTGAATGTATATCATAAATCTGCGTATAATTTTGTATTTTAATGACAAGATTGACTAGAGCATGTATATGATGATTGTACTTTAACGAACTCCCTCAAAATATAGTGTAAAGGTTCCACTCCGTTTTTCTCCAAGTCGGAATAATTACTAGTAACTTTTCCGATTTTAGAAAAAGAAAACCGTTTGTCACCAACATTCTGTGCACATGTTTCTAATGGAATCATCTTAAGTTTTGACAAATTGTGATCATAAATGACACATTAAAAACTTAACTTGCTAAACTTCCTTTATATTATCAAATTCCAGAAACCATTTTGACCTTAGCTGTCAGCTAATAGATTTTAAAATGTAGTTTTTGATGTATTTTCCAACTGCCGTTTTTGGTCTCTTCTTCAAAAAGAAAATAGATGCCAGAAAGGTTGTTGATTACTTCCGTTAATGCTTATATTAGATTTATCCCTGTAAAATTTAACAGTATTCAATACAATGAAAGATACCAAAAAGAATTGTCTGAACTTGGATCGTATACATTATTCAAGTACCACATTCGTTTATCAAACCAATGCCGATAAAATGTATATGGTTCTCATATTGTAATGATTGGATTGTACTATATTTCTATCTATTGTAATGCATGGATTGTACAATATTTTTATATATTGGAATGCTTGGATTACACCATATTTGTATCTAGAATGGCTCTTCCGTTTTGCACGCTTACAATTTACCTAATTATTGAACATTAGCAGCAAAAACAGATATTCAAACTCTAATGAGTTGTTTACATTATAATATGTGAAAGTCTACTCCACGCAGGAAATAATTATAAATATAAGAAAAAAAGGCACAAAAATATTTTTAAATTTGATTTATATGCTGCTAAAACCTTCTTAACCAATTAACTTGGATCATTTCTAATACATTTTGAGAATTTTAATTTTGATCGGAACCCTACTATCAGTATTATGCTTACAGGCCGTTAAGCCCTAATACACACATGCATACATACATAAGTATCTTGACACAAATATAATTGAATCATTTTTATACCTCCTTCTCTGTAATATTTTATCCTGGCATCAATTTGGCCACAAAGAGAAGGTAGATATGTGTTATTTATTTTTATCATGTAGCTGACTCCAGACCTCCGACTCAGGTACACTTTACTCATGGCAGCAAAAATATATATTGATCGTACATCGTTGAAGAAAAACACAGTACAAATTTGTTTGCTCATACTGCATTTATTGATTATAGTAAACTGCTGGTACACATTTAAGTTAAACGTGTAAGGAATGTGATTGTAAAGCAAAGCAAGAGCGAGTGCATAATTTGGATACATTTAGTTGCCTTAGAAAGGAGCTAGCCGTAGAAATACGTATGCACGAAATAGAAAACGAATTGGAAATGAATAGAAAATATGTTGACTGAACAAAAATGACTATGTTCTTTTATATATGCTACCTTTTCGCGATGCTTAAAATATGCTTTTATTTGCAAATATGAAAAAGCATTATGAATATTTTCTCTGTAGCTTCCATTCTTAAAGAAAATCAGAACAGATAATGACGGGAAAGGGGAATATCTTTAACCAAGACTCAAACAGTTAATTAATATGAACTACAATCAAGCTCGAATCACTTAAATATGCTTTATAAACGACACGGTTCCTGTTAAAGAGGAGAATTCTAGATTCAAATAGTCATAATATATAGATCTTCAGTTCATATTAAGCCAACTGAAGACGTTTCATTGGACTCTTCAGTTATGTTTTGGTGTAAACAATAATCCCAAGTACATCCCGACCAATACATTAAACCGATGCAGCACCAATCGTAGCTATAGCCTTTTTTAGAGCATTCGTCCAGCGGGCTACAACAATAACCCCATTTCTTAGTCTTCTCTAGATTACACCAATACTTCCCATAATATGGGTTTTCTACTCTGTGAAGGCCACATGTTTATGAAGAAAGACATTGCGCTCCATTGACATCTTTCGAACCAGGACTACCACAATATGCAAATGTGTTGCCACTATCACAACTCAAAAATTGATGGTCTCCTTTTTGTGTGCATTCTCCAGTGCAGCAATATTCCCAATCACCGGTTTCTACGTAGCACCAGCTGTACTTTTCGCCTTGATTATATCCACATTTGTTGTCACTCCGACATTTTGTGTTACCAGCTGTAAGTGTGTCGTCCGTTTTATTAGTCTTGTCTGTAATCTTACATTGTGTTTGAATCCAAGGTGAACGAACAACCATGACTAGACCAATTAGGAGTAATCTGCATGACATGTTGCGTCTCATTAAGACCTGGAATAGAACATAAATCAATTTATTAGACCGTGTATTTTTTTGTGTGTTTTTTTGTTTTGTAATTCTATTTATAAGTTTATTTACCAACGAGCATGTGAATCGCATATTTTCAATTGGCTGTTCAAATTTTCATTTCTCAAGTCAAAAAATGTAATGGTTAATATTGTTCTATCCTGTTCTTTAATGCTTAGTTTGTATTTACTTTGGTGGAATGCAATCTCCGAGACTGTGATTGGAAGAGAACTATTAGATTGTATAAATCAAATTCGTATTTTGGCATCATCATTCGATTGTCATCATTGACTCGCTTCAAGCATTTTATACAGATCTTATATTAATCAATATGATTTGCGAAAGTCACGAATATAACATATTATATAATACTTAAAAGTGCAACTAGGAGTCAAAGCTTTATATCTTAAACTGTTAAGCATTATTAGCTCACTTGTTGTGTGATACATAATCAAACAGTTACCTGCCGTACTTATGTTCCATAACTCTGGTTGGAAATTATTCTCATCACACCTTTTATAAACAATATCTCCCGACATTCATCAAGTTATAAATCTAGATAAACCGCTTTTGGAAGCTCACGAGTGGTAACTTTCCGATACACCGACACGATACGTGTAGTTCAGGAACTAACTAACACAACTTCTTTAAGAGGATACTTTTTTAGACGCCATTGTTAACTTAAATCCGCAAACCGTATTTCTAGTAGTAGAGTGATACCAAGAGCTGTGTATTGCAAGTTAGCTTTTTTGAAAAACTAATTACTTTACATTTTGCAACTTAGCAGTATACATTTGCCTTTGATTTTATTTTGAAATCAGATAATACTCATATAAAAAGTACTAATCATTCGTGAGTTAAAACATATTCGGATTAAACTAGTCTATTAGATCCGTGGTAGTTCAGTAGTAAGATTCTGGGCTCGCGTTCAGGAGTGTGCAACGTTCCAATCCTGCCGAGATCAGACCGGATTAGCCGCCGTAGTGTGTCCCGGAGCAGTGCACTTCACTCTAGTTATCTCGGTACAATACATTCTTTCATATGTTCATGTGCCGTTAAAATTTTTTTAAAAAAAATATAAAAACATAACAAAATAAAATATAAAAAAAACAATTAAACAAAGTCTTTACACCCATTTGACCATTTTGAAACCAAATTAATATATCCTTCTAACAATGTCCCAATACAAGAGTTTTTCTGAGAATGTTTTGAGGTTAGTGTAGTGCTTGAACAAGTACCTTGGTCTTGTAACCGCCTAAGACGTCCATAAAAGTACTGCATGTTCTTATAGACATGGGAAACAGCTCTATATCATATCAATTAATCTAAAACATTTGTAACATATGTCCAACGGGAAACCAAACTGCTTGCGACGAACAAATTTTACAGAATGTAAGATGTGATGAAACGTCTGCTTTACCGAAGTTGTGCTTGTTAGCACTTTGTAGGGAATAATTTTTAGATTTCTTTCCCGCAATCAACGACTTTTTTGATGCACAATATGTCGCTATATTTGTACGCTCTTCACCTGTAAAAGCAGCAATTGTCGGCACGCTTGACGTGGTCTAGTATATTCCGGTTACGCAGCCAGACAACGGTATCTCGAAGTTTTGATAGTAAGTTTGGATTTCATTTTAGATATAATTTGATTTAACATTAAAAAGTTCAGCTCTTTGCAGTTTCTCAGAGTATCTTGATAAATCTTGTAGTTAGTTTTAGTTGTTATTTTGCCGTCGTGAAAAGCGATAGGTTCTTCTTGTAGGTTGCACAGATATGACAACCTTATAAACTGCTCCGTTGTATGTCTCCATAAGCTGAGTTCATCTGATAAATTACTATATAGTTTTACGTGCTTGTTCTTTGTGAGTTTGTTCTCAGATCCAAAATAAACTGTATGTCAACAACGAAATCGGCCATAAACCTGATGCGACTTAGTGACGTCACAACTATATCATGGCAAGTTTCCAAGCCTTGACTACGAATATTTGAAATTAATCAGCCAGATCTTTAAAACCACCCGGTAAATGAATAACATGATTGTGTATATTTCCATTCTCTTAGTATATTACTCTAGGCACATATCACACTACTGCCCGGGCATGCAGATCACTGATAGGCACATATCAGACTAATGCATGGGCATGCGGATCACTGGGTTTTTCTTAATAAGCTTGAAGTCTCAGCCGATTGAAACAATCGGTCGAAATGTTTGTAGAAAGTAGTGAAGCTCAGACATGAATCCCGTTGATATAAATAGCTCACAAATTGTTGTCTTTTGTGCAATACATACTTTTTACGCAGTATTGCTTTTGGTCAAATTCTACCTCGAATCTGACATATTTCACGATTGCTTTGTCCACTTTCAAGCAAGGTTTTGCCTGTAATTTTACTATAGTTTATCTTTGTTTTGGGAAACGATGTTGCGTACCACTAATATTAAAAATAAAAAATAAATAATAGTAGCAACATATCTCACTAGTCGGAGTTTCAATACATCTTTCCCACCCCGTTTTACATATTTTGACAGTTATGTTGGGATGTGAGTTCATCGTTTCCCTATGGAAAAAAAGGTATTCGCCAAAACCACGCCATAGCGGCTTGGGGTAGTTGTTTTAAATAGGGATGACAACATTAAGAGGCATTGTATTTAACCCTACGTGTCTGATATCGATGAAGATAATATTTGTCTTCTCAGACATAGGAATTAAGATAGAATTTGAAACTTTAATTAGTCGACAAATGAGCTAATTATTTACAAACATTCAACTTTTGCTCGCAGCATTGCTTATTCACGTGATCTCTAGGACTCGCAGCATCACATATTACATCGCATTCGGCCTTTTCTTTACTTAGTTTGTCTTTAGCGCGCGACACTTTGGCATCTGACGTCAACAAAATGTAAGCAGCGATATTTGGATCACATGACCACACAACGTAAAAAATGATCAAGTACGGTGCCCACTTTGTATACTCTGTACATTTGAAATGTGCCTCGGCTTATTAAAGAGACGAAATCAGTTTTAGTTGTTATGAATCAGAGTATAAATATTCAAATTATCGATATCAGGTAGGTACGGTTCCATTATATGTCGATTAATATTGCTAGCACTTATATATAGCGACTACACATGCCGCTACTGAGCAGTTTCAGCGCATTCTGGGTGGGGAAAGTCAGAGGAAAAATTCGTGTTATTATCCCACACATACAGACGCACACATACATATACTCATTTCAAAGGAAAGTAGTAATATATCCATTCTGTATTCCATCTGGAACTTTTGCATTACCACCATCATGATGAACGTTCTTTAGATAGGTACCTACCTCCATTATAATGCTGCGAATGCCCTAACAATAGCCCGAGTAGAAGAAAAAAATGAATGTAGGGTTTTCCGTTGAAGTGAAACGCAATCTAGGCCGTCACGTGGATATAATGGATATAGGATGAATATAAAATAAACTGACAATACAAAGATCTAAATTAGGATATGTTATCACTCTGATTAAGATTATCTCTTGGGATGCAGTGCATCTGGGAAATTTTTTATTTGCCATTTGATGCTTGTTTGATAGATAGTGTTACGACTCTATGGTCTAAGAAAAATGTAACAAAAAGAAAGTGAAACCAACAAATCAAGTAAAAAATCAACAAGCAGTTTATTACTAGATAATTAAAATGAAAAATCAAAAAGTCACTTACAGTAATGTGTTTTGAAATCCTAATAATCCAATAAGAATGATTGTTCTAATCACAAGTCCTAAATATAGAATGTTCCGAATTCACGGCTGTGTCCTTGAATGTTATGATGTGCTAATGGTCTCCAAAGTCCTGATGTACTAGAAATCTTGATGTGCTGATGTCAAAATGAAGTATTCCAAAATCTCTGAATAAGTTCAGTTAAATACCAAAGTCATCAATTAAAAATCCAAAATCCAAAAGTTTATGAGCACTGTTATAATCCAATGAATATTTAAAATAATTCCTCTCTTAGAATTTGGAATGAATTTTCACAACTGTAATAGCTCTTTACAAGACTGATGGTAATGTCAAAACTGAATAAATGTCCACCAAACATGGCATATATAAAGATTGGTCACATGACAGAATGTTCTAGAATATGAGTCATCTTAATGTAATTTTACTTGTAAACAAAATTCAACCTTGACCTTCAAATTGAGAAAACATATTGATCAAAACAACCTAATTCAAGGACACTAGTTAAACATGTTTTTCCTGATAAACATTAAGATTTAAGCAAATATTAAAGTGAAGAAACATTTATAATTTCCCAAAATATTTATAATATTATATAAACATCATACATAACGATAGATAGATAGATAGATAGATAGATAGATAGATAGATAGATAGATAGGATAGGTATGTGCGACTGATTCTATATGTCTCAATGATCCCGCACAATATTTCAAACAACAACAACAACAAAAAACAGGAAGAAAAAAAAAAAACAACAACAAAATTACGTTTAAAAAAGAAACAAAAGAAATAAAAATGCACAGGGTTACGATCGAGGTTACACCGTCGGTGGAATTTCAACATTGATTTCAGCTCCTAAATGGTTAGTCTGGAATTGTTTTCTTTTTCGTCTACCCGCTTCTGACCAGTAGACAATGTGCTCAAAGCTAATCACTCTCAAATGATCTTTTCTACAGTTTGTATAAAAATCTTTAGATAGATGTTTTATTTTGTTTTTAGCAGTTGTATGTCTGAAAAAATGCCGCTGTATTCTAACGCGTTAATTTCTTTCGGTGTTACAGGATGAAGCCGGGTTGGGACTGGATTAGTGAAGACACCGAAAGCAAATGCGTTAATAAGATGTTTATTTATAAACGCAATTTAAAGATGAACAAATCTGACACCATTATAACAAAAAAGATAAGGAAAATTATAAAGTTCCTAACATGGAACTATCAACAACAAGTAACTCAACGAGAAAAATCAAAGATGGATTTAACAAATGGAATTTTAAACAAACGTGAATAGCATCCTATCACCAATCGACAAATAAGAGTATATGATTTACACCCCAATATAAACAAGGTCTTATTAAGTACCAAGGGTGACCAAAGCATGTGATTTATGCACTTATCAATAGAATACTCATTTATCCATCAATCTGTTAACTCGTCAATTTATCAATTTAACAAGCGATGTTGGAATATGAATTTATGAATCCGTCGTTCATATAACGATATTGAAATGGGGATGTATGAAAGAAATATGCTGCTTAATTGCACAATTTCGAGAATTATACTATGTTTGAAGTAATTAGATAATCACACAGCTTACAGGCACTAAATTCACACTTTAAACAAACATGTTTGTGGATATGATTTTTGTTCAAAGATAGATAGATAGATAGATAGATAGATCTCTTCTTCGAATTTCGTCTCTAACATTTTGAAGTGCGCACCAAAACATTTTGTTAATGTTTAACAGCAGACAATTAATTCAGCCTAAATTTTACATCACAAAATAGCTGATGATCCGATCCCAAGCCTTTGAATTCATAATTTGCGCCATCTTTCTGTTTTCACATTAGAAACTACCTATTTCGACCACTTGAAGTTAAATTTTTGAAAACTGGTTTGTGAGCAATTTGCTTGATAAGGATTCCAATTAACGGGAGGAATTTTCCAATATGTTGACCATTTACCCTGGCTTGAGAACAGAGACAACAGCCCTTTTCCAATTCGAATATGGCTCTTATACTGGCAGTACCAGCAATATATCTTTCAATAATGACGTCATCATGCTGTCAATCATAGAATAAGACAGGACTTGGTTCTGTGTATTTTAGGTTGTCACCAAATAGAATCGAGTTATTGGCTGCTGGAAACATTCCAACTTGTTATTGACCAATTGACCTCTCGAAAACACGGTGAAAGCTCTGTCTACACATTAACATATGCATTTCTTGAGAATCTGTGTATTTTCTCTCTCTCTCTCTCTCTCTCTCTTTCTCTCTCTCTCTCACACACACACACAGACACACACACAAAGATGCTCCAGCGATTCAAATAAGAAATACAATCACACATGTCAATATAATTGCCTTGTTCAAAGGTGACCCCTATGTGTAGGTACACTTTCAAACTTGGATGTTTGGCAAATATCATGCACCTAATACCATTATCGTTATTATTATTATTATTATTATTATTATTATTATTATTAATAATTATTATTATTATTATGTTATCAACATATTTAGTTTAGTGCACCAGTCAACTAAATCATAAAATGAACGCATATGTTGTTCTCTACCAAAGTTATGTTCCACACAAGATTACTGTATTATCCTATTCACCTTAATGCTGGATTATCCTATTCACTTTAATATATCCTATTAATATAAACATCACCATATTTTATTTTTGTTTTGGAGTTAAAGTTTTCATTTTCGTATTGAATCCCCCACCCCATCCGCCTTCAACAGTGTTTTAATAATAGTTCTAACTCTGTCTATCGCTTACTTATTCAGGTTTAGTTCGCAAACAAAATGTCGACAAACTATGAAATGAAGTAAGGTAAACAACTGGGGATAGCGTACATTTACTATGTGAGTCCCGGGTAGAGAGTACAATATTATTCCAAACTGATATTAACACTCCAATCAGCTCAGGACTACGACAAGGGTATGTGTAACATGTGTCTGTTCAAAGGCTATTGCGTTGCACACCTGAAGACACAATATTTAAATGTATAAATGTTAAAATGAAATCGTGGTTCTTTTTGTTTACATTCGTTTATCTCTGTGGGTAATGCAAACAAACACGGTACAAAAACTCTGTAGAACTTGTGCTTTTTGCTTTTTATACTAAACTTAAAATAAAATTTACGTAACTCTGGGATACATTATACAGTGTGATTACTCTTTGCTTTATACCTGTACCAAATTACAACACTCCCTTGTTCTGACAGTGAAAACACTTTATGTATTAACAAGACTGTGCAGAACCTATTGCCCCTAGACGGTTAAATTTAAGTGTCATTTGTATTGGGGCATTAATGTAGATTTTATTTTAATGTGTGAAAATGCACTATTTGTGTAAATATGCACTATTTTCATGAAAATATGATCCTTGCCGAATGTTGTCACAGTTTTTCCATTTGACTGGCATAGAAGTCAGTTTTAAGCTGAGTAATAAGTATGAATTCAGTATATTTGAAAAGAGTATAGATTGCCAACATTTTTAGTTTGGATAAACTGATAACCTTGTAAAAGAAACTCTAGTCAAAAACAAAAGATGGGAGTGAGGAGACAATGCTCATTTTACTACAGTGTTGAATGACTACTACCACGTACTGTATTCCTCGCTTGACTTGACTTGACTGTGGTGTCAGGAATGGCACTTAGCTCCCATTTATTCCATATGATATAGCCTATTATGCGTTAACTGTTCAATAAATACTGCCTCATTAATTCAAGTGTTTAAAGTAATGCGCGCGGTCGACAAGATGTGGCGTTCATGTCAAAAATGGAGACAAGAAAAAAAGGCCTTACTTTTATATATTCTAGACAAAGGTAGCGCGTTAATTTCAACTAGTAGCGCCTTATAAAGTATTAAATTTTGTGAACATCAATTATCTCAATACTACAAAGAAGACGACGTTCAATATTTTACAGTTAAGAACAATAGCTACTAATTTGGTGTCTTGGGTTTGCTGCATCATGTTTGAGAAAGTTTGCTTACAGTAAAACTACAGACTGAAACTGTTGGCCGCAATCGGACGCCACAATCTTCCGCAAAGCATTTCGTATTCGAATTAAGTTTTACCGCTAATTTCACCATAAGGAATACTATGTGAAAACGATATATCGCACCCCAAAGACACAAAAGTAGCAGCAATCTGTCTAAGCTGGTTTTATATCGGAGCACCTCTGCCTTCTTCGAATCAGCTGAGATTTATAGCTTATTCAGAAAAGTCACAAGTGATCCTCATACCAACTTCATACACTTCTAGAATTTCTGTCTTTAAAAATATTATGCAAATAATCAAAAATCCAATTCGGCCAAGGATAGGGAGGAACAAAAAAATAGATTTGTGTAAGAAACCAATAATTCTAAATAATGAACAAATCGTTTTGAAGGAATTACAAACTTTTCGATGTTCGACACTAAATGCCGAAACATCATGGTTTGTAACTTTTGAAAGTTTTTTTTTCTAAAGTGAGTTATCATGGAACATTAAGCTGGCAGCGAAATCATTTACAGTAATAAATCCAAAATTAAAAATTAGAAACAACTTAAGAATTTCTCAAAAAGTTTAAAGACTCCATAAAAGCTATATTTTACAATTCACGCTATAAATTTGAAAAAACTTTGTTAGAAAGAGAATATTGAACAAAGTGCCATAACATTTTCCAACTTGAGATTATAGTACTACAGTATCTGAGGAAAAGACTTTAAAATGTGAAAAGTGGCAAAACTTTAGAATTTACAAAATAAGTATGTCTTACCTGAAAGAAGAGATCAAGAACTCTGAACGGTCGAACGTGCGATATTTACTTAATCAAAGCTTGGGCGACTACTTATATTTATACACCTAACCGCAATGCGCCTACCTTTGGTCCAAAATAGATACGGGTTTAAAAGTTTACACAACGCATTTTTTGTCCACAACAGGCTAACAGGTAGGCGAAAGTTCAATTCACCTGCCTTCAAAGTTAATGACCTTCCCGACGGTAATCCATGTTTTCAACTTTAACGTATATAGTGGATGAACCCGTCTCTCATGTATCCCTACAACATAGCAGCTAATACACGATATTACCTAGCTGACTAACGTAAAATGATGGATGAATCGCTGTATTATGCATATGTAATGTTTATCGGTAAAAGACAATTAAGAAAAAAATGTTTCGTAGCATTCGGCTTCAACGTATACTCTACTGTATTAAAAAAATATAGAAATTTCAGTCATAACTTGGGTACCTGCTAAACAAAGTTCTGATGTTTGAAAGATCACTGACTACAAGATTAGCAAAAGTGGTTTAACTCAAAATACTTTAAGTAGGAGATCTAAAAGTCTCAATTTTGCTTGTCAACTATCATCTCTCTACAGGCTTTTATACTTAACCAACTCATAAAGACCTTTCAAACATCAGAACATGTTTAGACGAAATTTGTTGATCGGGTTCGAAGAAATATGGAGGCTAGTCAGAGAATACTTCCATAAAGCCTATTGGCATATATACAGTATTTACACATATGATCGATCCGATGCTCTATTTACAATATATATATATATATATATATATATATATATACAGTATTTACACATATGATCGATCAGATGCTCTATTTACAATATATATATACAGTATTTACACATATGATCGATCCGATGCTCTATTTACAATATATATATATATACAGTATTTACACATATGATCGATCCGATGCTCTATTTACAATATATATATATATATATATATATATATATATATATACAGTATTTACACATATGATCGATCCGATGCTCTATTTACAATATATATATATATATACAGTATTTACACATATGATCGATCCGATGCTCTATTTACAATATATATATATATATATATATATATACAGTATTTACACATATGATCGATCCGATGCTCTATTTACAATATATATATATACAGTATTTACACATATGATCGATCCGATGCTCTATTTACAATATATATATACAGTATTTCCACATATGATCGATCCGATGCTCTATTTACAATATATATATATAGTATTTCCACATATGATCGATCCGATGCTCTATTTACAATATATATATATACAGTATTTCCACATATGATCGATCCGATGCTCTATTTACAATATATATATATACAGTATTTCCACATATGATCGATCCGATGCTCTATTTACAATATATAAATATATATATACAGTATTTCCACATATGATCGATCCGATGCTCTATTTACAATATATATATATAGTATTTCCACATATGATCGATCCGATGCTCTATTTACAATATATATATACAGTATTTCCACATATGATCGATCCGATGCTCTATTTACAATATATATATATACAGTATTTCCACATATGATCGATCCGATGCTCTATTTACAATATATATATACAGTATTTCCACATATGATCGATCCGATGCTCTATTTACAATATATATATATAGTATTTCCACATATGATCGATCCGATGCTCTATTTACAATATATATATACAGTATTTCCACATATGATCGATCCGATGCTCTATTTACAATATATATATATATATATATATATATATATATATATATATAGTATTTCCACATATGATCGATCCGATGCTCTATTTACAATATATATATATACAGTATTTCCATATATGATCGATCCGATGTTCTATTTACAATATATATATATATATATATAGTATTTCCACGTATGATCGATCCGATGCTCTATTTACAATATATATATACAGTATTTCCACGTATGATCGATCCGATGCTCTATTTACAATATATATATATATAGTATTTCCACGTATGATCGATCCGATGCTCTATTTACAATATATATATATAGTATTTACACGTATGTTCGATCCGATGATCTATTTACAATATATATATATACAGTATTTACACGTATGTTCGATCCGATGATCTATTTACAATATATATATATATACAGTATTTACACGTATGTTCTATCCGATGCTCTATTTACAATATATATATACAGTATTTACACGTATGTTCTATCCGATGCTCTATTTACAATATATATATATATACAGTATTTACACGTATGTTCTATCCGATGCTCTATTTACAATATATATATATATAGTATTTACACGTATGTTCGATCCGATGATCAATTTACGATAGTTTAATTTTACTCTTGTTTGGCCATGTCGCAAGCTTCTGTGGTCAATGTATCACATGTCGGAATAAAATCAGCAAGTGCCATTAGGAATGGTGTCCATATTGAAAGTATGTGATCGGAATATCTTGCATTGTGCTAGACGGGGGATTAAAGCGAAAATGAATCGTTCCTTACCGGATAGACATGCAATTCGAAGAAATAAAGACATTCCTGCAATACTAATCACAATACCAACAGAAAATGGCTATATGAGACTCTTAGCGATGTATTTATTCTTGTGAAATCATAAAGACGAATAGGAGAGATGACATCAGAACATGGTTATTTAAGCCTCATAGGAATACAATCAAGCTCATGAAATCATCAAGATACAAAGTAGATAAGAAATCGGAACAAGAAATAGATTGGTCATGAAAATAATATGTAGTTGAATATAGATTAGTGGATTGACTGTGACACAGTTCGATCCAACAATATAGTAGCTGAAGACACAACATTGGCAAAATGTGTTTATCCAACAAATCTGGGGTTCTTCAGAATCTGTACACGTTTCATTTTCATTACCTCATGTATAAGACGCGAGTAGGTCACTTCAATTACACAGGTGATCTCTAAATGCAGGTTCACTTTTAAAATTTGGTTTATCGGCAAATACCATGCACCTAATAACATTATCCATATTATTACTATTATTATTATTATTATTATTATTATTGCAACTGCTATTATTAATTTTATAATTCTAATTGTTATTATTATTACTACTAATATTCTTATTTGTATCCTTATTAATGCTAATATTCTTCTTCTGCTTCTGCTTCTTCTCCTTCTTCTGATTATTATTATTATTTTATCAAAATTTTTAATTTAGTGCGCCAGTAAACTAAGTCATAAGATGCATGTATATGTTGTTTTCTACCAAAGTTATTTTCCTCACAAGATTACTGTATCCTGTTTACTTTAATATATCCGATAAATTGAAACATCGCCGCTTCTTAAAATAAATAAAAATAAATAATATTAATTTATTTTGTGCACCATGATAAGACTCTTTGTTCCGCCATCTTGTATAATTAGGCTTAGAAGCAGCTGTTCACGCATCAAACAATATCAGGATTACCATGTTGCTCGGGTCGCCGATATCAAAACACACTCAGCTTATGTGAGAGGCCTATACTAAATAAGGAATGACAAGAAGCTTAATATGGCTGTTACATTTAACGCATTAACCGAAACTTTGTCTGCTTTTACAAACAAATTTTTCTAAATATTGAATAACCTCTATCCTTATTGAAAAGTGATTGTTCTGCATGGGCCGACCACCTAATTAATCTAGCCGCTTGAATTAGCGTGTTAGTAATTAGTACAAACAGAGAGTAGACAACATAAATTCGCCTGGGGCTACTGGTGGGTTGTTTAAGAAATCTGAGTAAATAAATGATAATCGTTGGAGGGAGAATTATTACCACTCAGTCGGAAGATTTTAAAGGTTAGTTTCTTAGTATATTTCAAACGATTTTGAGGGTCAGTGACCCAGTGTTTCTCTGACAACATTGGTTGCTAGGAGGTTTGGTGGCCTATTGTTTTTGTGAAGAAAAATATTGTATATTCTGGTGGGTAGAGTATTGGAGTTTAAAAAATCAAAAAGAAAAAGATTGGTGGTGACCTAGGATGTTTCTAAGATGTGTTGGAGGATGGGTGGCTTAAGGTTTTGAAAACGAATAGCAGGGTACCTGGCTTAGAGCCTAAGTTTCATATGATACTATCATCTTGTCTATGTTACCCTTCCAAAAGAAAATACCTGGAATCGTCAATGTAGAACATTTACATAATAATGTAAATTTAATTGTTTTCTCAGAGAGCAGAAGGAATTCAAGTTACAGTTAATATCAGAAAAAAAGTACTTTCCTTATGTCAATAGCAACTGGGAAAGTTTTAAAGTTTTAGTCAAAAATGCATTTGAACAAAACGACTTTTGATGAAGTATAATACTTGGTATGTTAGAGCCGATTATGCGTTAACTGTTTAATAATTAATGTCGCAATATTTCAAGCGTCTAAAGTTATGCGAGTTGTGGGGAATGAGTGGCATTCATGTGAAAATTATAGAAAAGAGAGTAGAAAAAAAAACTTACTTGTATTTATTCTATACGAAACTAACGCGTTAATTTCAATAAATAACGCGTTGTAAAGTTTTGAAATTTCGGAACAATAATTATCTGAATACAAGGAAGAAGATGACATACAGTTAAGATGGATATTTAAAAATTTAGTATTTTGAGCGTGCTACATATTTCTTGAGAAAGATTTGCTTTTAGGAGAACTACAGCCTAAACTGTAAGCCGCAGTCGGACGCCGCAATCTTAAAAAAACGCGTCGGATTTGAATAACGTTCTGCCTCTAATTTCCCCATAAGCAATATTACGTTAAAACGATGTATCAGAGACACAAAACTAGCAGCAATGTGTCTCAGCTGGTTTTTTCATCTGAGCGGCTATGCCTTCTTCGAAAAGTTTGACTGATTGTTTCACTCAGCTGAGATGTATAGCTTATTCAGGAAAGCTCAGTGATCCGCATATCCGTCAAATAGGGAGGTAACATTGATCAGAGCATGAGAATTACATTTTATCAACATATGTAACAGATTTAGATCAATTTATATAAGCCAATTCTTAGCTTTAATGGATTCAGGTGGTTAAACGGTCTCTTATGTGTTACAAGAGTAAACTACTTATACGTTCAATACTACATCCTCAAATTATTTTTGGAGAAAATTCATGTTGCAGGACGATGTAAGGAACAAATATTAATTTTCACTTAAAAAAATATCAAATCGGATTTGACCCCTTTGTTTCCATGATTGTTTGTTTTTTAACAGCACATCAACACACAAAGGTTATATATCGCTGAGGTAATTGGAGTGAAGTGCCTTGCCCCTGGACACATCACGGCGCCCAATCCTGCTTGGTGTATGCAGGATTTGAGCCTGCTCTCTCTTGGTCACGAGTCAAGCTCCCAAACCACCGGGCCGCCCCACTTATTATACGCTATATGAATCACAACGTTTGTTTAAACAATTATTTAATCGTATCGCTGTATATGTATTATCTGATTTCAGACTTAAGGTTTAAGGACAATTCTAGACTGCTCAATTTTAAAATGCCAATAGGTCTCTTTATATAGTATTATTATTAACGTAGCGCCGCATGTGAGTCAAACCTTAATATGCGGCGATACGTATGGACCGTGGACCAATACTGTTCTTGGCAAAGGTGTCAGGCATTTTGTGATTTTACAGGATCAATGAAAACTTGCCAGATATGCAGGTCAAATAATCGTCACCTAGCCAGCTGCAACTATATAACATCTAGAAATTCAAATCCTCCTAATTGCAGTATTTCTCAACCATTTTTATGAACTATTTAGCTGGATTAAAACAATAATATTAAATCACATGGGGTAAGAGTCAACATAAAATTCTCTGATTTTACATCATGTTGTATGCTAATAAGTATTTGTTGCTATCTTTGATCTGATGATTGATCAATTCTCAGTCATGGTGTATTTTAAAATAGCCACTCGTGAGTTTTCTAAAATGGATGACCTAGACTTGAAGCTTGAGGCTTGTTGTTTGCAATAACAACCACAACCAACTAACATACTATTTACATATTATAAAATAACAAATAGGTGCAAAAGTTATAATTTATTATTGATTGGTGATATTAAAAGTAGCGAATGAAGGGCCGGATATTATATGCACAAATGAAGAATCCATTTCCAAATTGAATGAACCTATCAGAAAATATGTTTGGGGAATCTTAAATGCTTAGATTGAAAGCATAAATTCAGTGGAAACAGCATCATAACATAACACGGAAAGTTTTGTTAGCTTGGTGGATGCTTTCATAACTGGCAAGGAAGAACTAGACAGTGACGATAACGTTTCCCAAAACAAAGCTGTATAGCAAAACGTTCATAACATCAACACTTGATGTGAAATTAGATTATAAGAATCATGTTGAAAATGATAAATTTATTTACCATATTCCTAAGCCAGACAATGAAATCCTCAAAGGAAAACGAAAACTTATAGTTAATTCAAACAAAGATAATATTCATCACAACTATATGTCTGCTTCTTCTAACTGATTAGCAAGTGATAAGCTTACAGTAATTCTTTCTTTCAAACTTAAATTTGGTGGTTGATCAATTTCCTGTCTAATTTTAAGATTATTTATAATAACAGGATTAATTCGATGGGATTTATTGCTGGCAACATCCCGTTATTTGTCGAAAGCTCCAGCATTTTTCCTGTATCATCCAGGTCTTCACTAATAAATTAAGTAGCTAATGTAAGTAGAATATACAGATAAACTGTTGGTGAAACATTAGCACAGTGGAATTAAAAAATGGATAAGCAAAAGCTCAAGAAAACATATCATGCACGTGTCAATGTCAGAAGACTCAAAATATAAATATCTCATGTAGTATGCTGAGAATACATATTTTGCATGAACATACATGGCATATTGGGAATCAAATCATAATTTAAGTTGGAAGTCAGATCTCATAACAGACACTAGGTGTTCGATGTAAACGTTATTACAATCAATACTTTGAGAATATGTTGTGAAAAAGAACTATTTTCGATCATCACCCCATGATGATAAACCAATTAGTTCCAAATATTTTTCCTTTTTCATTAGTTTTAATCCATGCCATATTCTAGATTTTGCTAATTTAATTTTTTCAAAATCTTATTAATTATTGTTTGATTTGATAAGCTGTATGTTGTGTATTGTGAGATATTTGCGACGGAAGATTTTCTGTTATAATACCCAAGTTCGATTTTAATTCACAACACTTTGTATATTTTTATAAAATTCATTAAGCTAAGCATTACATTTTATAGAATGGCATAATTGTACAATTAAATTTAACATATTGTATTAATATGTTACATTTATGATAATGTATCTCTTTGCATATGTTGAAAATGTTTCAACAATAAGTGGACACGGGGAAAAAATAAACTGTATTAATATCAAAAGAAAATTAAACATTAACAACAACACAAGATAGAAAGGATCATAAAAGTGTTGCTCTTTGTAAACAACTTGGAAATATGTAACATTTTTAGAAAGAGCAAAATAAAGATTATCAGAATAAATGAAAATGCATTATGATACAAAACTGTCTGAAAAATATCTAGCAAAATAAGCATGTTCTGGTATCTTACAGGTGGAATATCAGCAATCGTACCTGTCATTTTCGTGCATATAAACTTTATTTCCGAACAATCCCGAAATCAACACGCAACTATCCACCAACCTGTCGGAAAACCACCCAAACCAGTCTTGCAATAAACACTAAATTCTTCGCCATTTCCCAAATACCGTAAAATATTATCATTGAATAAAGCACTAAAATGACAAGATCACTGATACCAACTATGGCCAGACTCGAATTTGATACCATATTTGAATTCTCAGGAAATGAGTCCACCAACACAATTTTTATACAACCCTGTTATTAGCATTTTCCATTAGATTGATCATGATAGAGAAACGGCTTGAATTTAACAATTAATACAAACACGCTAATTTAAATTTATTATTGATTTTTTGCCAGCTTCAAACGCTGCCAGCTTCAAATGCTATGTTGGAAAAAAGCGGTTT
The DNA here is from genome assembly GCA_029931535.1 of Margaritifera margaritifera. Classification (NCBI taxonomy): domain Eukaryota; kingdom Metazoa; phylum Mollusca; class Bivalvia; order Unionida; family Margaritiferidae; genus Margaritifera; species Margaritifera margaritifera. The sequence goes on along the minus strand of JAQPZY010001640.1, from coordinate 4,900,441 downwards.
ATATATATATATATATATATATATATATATATATATATATATATATATATATATATATATATATATATATATATATATATATATATATGGTTATGTTCACCAGCTAGATTTAAACGAAACTTTGTAGAATGGTAACTTTCCATCTGTGCTTGCATCTATACCTGCTAAAATGGTCTAAATATAAAGTTCTGATCTGGAAGTTAAATTAATCAAGTCAGCAATTGTACCTTATAGAATAATAATAATACGATAATCAGATTTATTGAGGGAGAAAAAGTTGCTATCAGACACGAAGCATCAAATGTAGCTATGCAATCAGGAATAGAACATCTTTGCATATTACAGGCATAGTACACTATAATAAATTATATTAACCAAAGATGACACGTCAGCTTCTTTATCAATGAAACAGGCAAAAAATGATAACATTAAATGGGGAATTATGTTGCTTATATATACGTAATAAAATACCTTTCTTTCATAAATTTAGACTATATTCGAACCATTCTAATATGTTAAGATTTTGATAATAAAATAACACCGGAAATATTTTATTTTAGTTTTAGATTTAAGGACAAATATTGCCAACATGATCTTGAATATATGACAATATATATGACGTAAAAAAAATATATGGTTATATACATTTTGTGTTTTTTCACTAATTTGTTAATGTATATTTCAAACTTATATTGTATTGTTCATTATGCATAACATACAATTAGATTAATTATTTTTGGGATTTAAATCAAATTTATACATTTTGCGTCAATTGGATCCAATACTCTTACACCTCACATCTGGAACACCTTACACGTCTTTAAAGAAAAACACTCACACATACAATCCATCATCCAGGGCTAAGGAAAAACACACATTCACTCGTTCTGACCGCATAAAAATTGACTGGGCCGAGTAATACGTTTCTACGTACATGTCTCAATGTCGAGTAGACGCGTAATGGCATGGAATAAAGCTGAATGCATTTTCCACCCTTAACAAGCGCAGAAGTTCAGCATCGCTTAACCTTTGGCATGCAGCAGTTATAAATAACTACCTACTCGTTGTCACTCTAAAACATGTTGCAAAAAACAAAAAAAAATGATTATGTTTTGCTTTTTCTTTTCTTTTACACAGGAACATGATGTATGCTTGACAGTTCAATAGGTAAATATTATGAACATATTGTTGTAGTTTTACGCTTAATCCTTGATTTCTTAATGTGTGCATTTACAGTAACATTCTTCAGTAATTTAGGTACCATTCTGATGTGGAGAAAGTCTCTTTAAATAAGCCACCACACATCTTTACGTGTCAGACCTCTTAGAAGTTACAAGAAAAAAATGTTAGAATGTGTGATTTTTCATCTATTCAGACAATGTTATAGTTGCCGCAGGTCACGGGTCAATTCAAGACAGAATCTGTGTTGATACATTGTCTTGCCAAAAGGCAGATGTCAGCAGATATTTCTATAAGTATGTAATTACTTCTCACAAGACAAATGTTGCCAACTGAGATACGAAATGAGTATATTAAGTGTCTCAAACGATTCCCACCAACATTCACACACTGCATGCCGTTTAAAATCTATTTATAAAGCAGATAATGTCGCGAGAACAGCCGATTAATCGAAACGTAATTGGAATAATGACGTATAAATATTCCAGTTCTTCTGGCCAATCAACAATCTTCCATTGCATGATGCCCGTGTGTGGCTCTCTAGAATTGTGTTGGGGGGGGGGGGGACATCGCGCCCGTCCTTAGACTCCGAACCCACGTAGGTGGGGTGTAGTTGAGGTGTGGTTCTCTCGAACGAATAGCCACAAGGGACTGCATAAACAAGATATGGCCACAATAGTACGACAACAGCCCCAATAGGTGATAACGTGATATAGAAAGTGTCTTGCAATAAGTATATCATTGGACGATTATTCCCATGCAGTTTCTGAAAACCCCACCAATAGTTAAGATAAAGTCAAAGAGTTTTTCTAACTTTGATAACATGTAGTGCAACAAAATTTCGGTGGATAACTATATAGCGAGTTGAACCTTCTGATATAGTTCAACTAGATCTGTCAGTATGAGAGTGCGATTTTTAAAAAAAGTAGTTAGATAACTTCAAAAGTACTCAGCTGACATAGCTAAATCTTCATATGACACACACACATTAGTCATGATACAAATGCATACCATATTTCATACAAAGATATCAAACACTTCCTGAGATATTAACTGGACAAGTGAGTGATTGACAGATGGACAGATATGACTTGTATTTATAATGGGTATAATTGGTGCAATACTTAAAGACGGACTCGGTTTGCACAGGGCTCAATGTCTAGCAATGATACAAAAACATCCACATTACATTAAGATATCTAAAAGGGTTCATGAGATATTAAGTTAAGGAGAAACTGATATAAATGCAAAACTTAAGCAAGATGTGACAGATGAATGAAGATGGGATGCCCATTACATGCCCCTTCCACATTTCTGCAATTGCTATTAAAATACAAATATATCGCATATATAGACTTTTCGTTTCATTTTATTGATTCGTAACAACCTCATTCTTCGTTTTATATAATTGTGAATTAACACCACAATATCAGATATAGAGATGGAAAAATTACAGGAACATGATAACATAATGTATAATGTTAAATACAAGATAATTTCCAGGATGATTTCGGGTTTCCCCTTTAGCAGTTCAGATACTATGTTCCCAGTCTTTTCATTTCACAAAATCCTCTCTCATCTAGTTGTCAACTATAATTGTTTGTTTTTGTTGTTGTTTTTAAGTTTATTCTTGGCTTAGCCAACACTTTCTGCTATAACCCTATTTTACATTGCGCACCAAGTTCAAGGAATATCGAATTGATTTTTTTGCTGAGCCCTGAAACACCTAGTGTATGTCAGGCAGCACGCTATGATAGCCCATTGCAGCAAAGTTACTGAACTGGAATGAATGAGTTTAAATATATTTTAATTTAAATATAATTTAAGTTAAATGATAACCATAAATGAGGAGGTAAATTATGCATTATCTAAGTATGCCTTTTACAGAACGTTTACCCCGCTCAGAGTGTTGACTGCATATTGACCCCGTCGTAAGACATCCCACGTTACGGTCTTCCTTGATGCGGTTAATGGACTTGATGAAGTGAACTGTAACTGCAAATCATTACTAGCAGCTGGTATATATGGATAGGTAAAACACCAATAAAGGCGTTTTATTTTACTTCTGATCTTCCAGAAAAAACGGAAGCATACAGTCGATATAACTGTGATTTGGTTATGAGTGTACGAGATATAGAATACAACCAGAGTGGATATAGTTTACAAAAATGTTGACGTAAATTACGATCGTAAAATCACATAGATTGGACGTTCAGGATAGGTCCGCGAGGGTCTGATAACGAGCTTCTCATGTACTCATCCCCTTTTATATATGTGATGTTGTCACCAACCGAAGTACGCGTGCAAACGAGGAAATTTATGCATAATCAAATGTTCCATTTTATGTCAGTCAACCGCATTTTATTATTTCGGACAATATATGCATCGCTCAATATAAACTTTATATCGTAAAAAGTCTGTTATACAATAAATTAAGCGCATAAATGGATTACACACATTTTTATAGGAATAGATTTTACCTAGTTGTGTATGATTTTAAAATAGCGAATTGTACATTAACAACATTGCTTGGCACAAACGTGTCATTGTAAGCACATGTAAATTATATTCATTGAACACGTCAAGTCATTATCGTTTTCTGAAATATACCCCAAACATGTTTTTCCCGTCAATCATTCTTTAATCAGTTCCGGTACACGATCAACAGGATGTTTTCTGAAATATATCCCAAACATGTTACATACCGTATTTCCCAACAACTATGCTTTAATCAATTCGGTTAAAAATATAACATCATGTCTTCCTTATTTCAGCACAAACCGTATAGTTGTGTTTAAGTCTTTATTTTTGTTTTCTGGGTTTAAAAAAAAATTGAATTAGGATATATTAGACTTATAGTCCATTTTAACTGAATCGAAATGCAAACGTACAAAGAGAGTTAATATCATTAATTAATTCATTCATTTATACAAACACTGTAAATAGTACTATCAGAAGCTTTGAGATTAGTTGTATGCAAAACTGTATACAACGGGATAACTTACTGAGTGATCAAAATGAGATTATGTATTACCTTAATGGTTGCCTCGGTCATTAAAATCGAGCTCTTACCTAGATGTTTATCAAAGGGTTGTATCACAAACGAAAAGAGTCAGATTAGTTGTGCCTAGGAAACTTTATGAGTGTACAAGTGACAGCACTAATTAATCTCGAGAGGATTGGTTGGTTGTTATGGGTTTAACGTCATTTTTCAGCACATGATAGGCTATACATGGCGGCCAGTATATTTGGTGGAGGAAGAACCCGAGAAAACCCTGGGAAGAACCACCAACCCACGGGAAGCTACTGGCAAGCTTTCTCACATACCCACGTTGGCCGAGCCCGAAACTTGAACCCACGACGACAGAGGTGAGATGTCAGTGATCTGTAAAGGCGAGCGCCTTAGACCATCCTGCCACCCGGGGCCCCTATCTCGAGAGGAAATAGTTCATAAGCAATACACGTTATGACATCTTGTCTAATTTCACTTTCTATCATCATTGTATGAATTCTCTTTATCCATGTAGTTTACATTATAAGGGGTATAATACAAGTAATTAGGACACTGCAATTAGCATATATGATATTTTTGAAAATATAAATATCACCACAGGAAATTAGTGTTCTTGGTCTTAAACACATCACACTTCATCATGCAAAATGATTAGTCCGAATGACCCACTTTTGAAGTTTGTGTGTTTTTGTTAGTGGCATTTATTTCTATATATCTCTGCAGCATTGGTCTTAATTAGCCAAATGCTATTACTCAGGAACCTTTGTACAAGAACAATGCTTCTGTGAGATGAGGTGATTACTGTGACCTTTTAGTCATTAATCAAAATATTCCCCAGCGAAAGGTAGAATTACAAAATTTAAAACATACAAAACAAATACGTGACACAAGAGAGAGAGAGAGAGAGAGAGAGAGAGAGAGAGAGAGAGAGAGAGAGAGAGAGAAAATCTGAGTAATTCACATTTTGAATGACATGTGAAATCTACATATAAAAGTTAAATAATGAGAAAGAAAGGTGGTAAACAATAATAGAAAGGTTAAAACTTCATTTGTTTTTTATCTTAGGATCAAAATAGCAAAAGTTTTTCAAAATTAATTGTGGTTATCCGCGTAAATACGTGTAACCCGTACAGAGAACCAAATGCTTAAACCTAAGTCTATGCCAAAGACAAGGGACTGAAAATATGCGTTACGAGATATAACGCCATCATAGATCAGTAAAAAGAATATGTCCTAAACTAATATCCGGCAGGATGAACAAAATGAAATATATCGTGAGATTGTCGTAGCGGTAGAATAATGATCATAATAAATATAATAATGATACTACAAATACTACTACTGGTGCTACTACTGCTACAACAACAACAACAACAACAACAACAACAACAACAACTACTACTACTACTACTACTACTACTACTACTAATAATAATAATAATAATTAATAATAATAATAATTCATCCAAAGAGCAAAGGAGTATTTGCATAGGCAAAACCAATATCACAACAGTTTGCGTAACGGTCATAAACTGAAGCCTATCTGAAATATTGGCAAGACTATGTTGGAAATATTACATACTACAACAACTACTACTACTACTACTACTGGTGCTACTACTGCTACAACATCAACAACAACAACTACTGCTACTACAATTACTACTACTACTAAAAATAATAATAATTAATAATAATAATAATTCATCCAAAGAGCAAAGGAGTATAATGCACAGGCAAAACCAATATCGCAACGGCTTGCGTAACGGGAATAAACTGATGCCAATCTGAAATATTGGATAGACTGTGTCGGAAATATTACATTGTTTCAGATCGACCAATTTCTCATGAGTTTTCAGATGTAGAATCAAGGAACGCACACTTAAGGCGCGATACTGGTTTCTGCAACTGAACACTTATATGGAATGTAGTCTAAAGAACAAAATAACATTCCCAATGATGTCCTCTCAATATTTTAGGCAGGCATCAGTATGGGAGCAGTATGCAAAACTTTGCCACAACTCCCCTCCCTCTTGAGCCCCCCCCCCCTCGAAAAAAATGCTCAAAAGATAACACGGGTAGAAAACTAACTGTGCAAATATTATTGTGTACATTAAAAAACAGCATCAGTCATATGCCGCATTACAAAACTTTAAAGCTCTTATGTTTAAATCCGAATAAAAGACGAACAGAGTTGTCTTGTTTGGGCAACAGCCGTGGCTGAAATCCTACATAGAACTAAACACGAGTTTGAGATAAAAAAAAAACAGACATGTTTTTAAGAAAAACATATTCAAATTAATGCATATTACTGTATTAGGAAAACAGATGGATAAATTGATAAAACGACAGTGAAAATATGTAGAGATGAAAATACATTTTTCAAATGCTAAAAAGACATATCACTCTACAAGAGAATAATTATTGAGGATGACCTGGTGCTATTCACTTTCATAAACAGGAACACCAAACTAGCCAAACAAATTTATGGTGGATATACTGTGTTGATGATTAATGTATTAATTGTATTGCATCAAGCTTAGAAGACTACGGTGGTACAATCAGACGACTCAAGGCTGATACAGATTCATTATGCATGTATATATCGACAGAATATTTTGCAGCTAATTTAAAAAGAACAGAACATTTTAGTACAATTTGAAGATCCAAAGGACAACGTGTTTGGTTTACAACAAAGAAGTTATAAGATACCAGGCGTTTCAAAAGACAAATTAATCGGCGCTCTAACCAGAGCTTTGTTGGTTAAGATCAAAATTATATTGATTCATTAAAAAATAAAGACGGAAAGAAAGTTTCCAAAAGGAAAACAAAAAGATGTGATTGAAAGGAATTTAAAGTTGTAGATGCATCAATGTTGCTTTTTTAATCACAAGGACCATTACCAGGAAAGGAATTTACATAAGTCATACAAGCAAGAGATATACAGAATCCAAATGAAAACAGTGTCATTGTCTATGTATGACAGAAAGCATTGTTTGGTTGTCAACATAAATATATTACTCACGGACACGTGAGCACTCTATAGCCAAAGGAAAACTTTGCACGCATTAAACTCTTTTTTCTTATGGCGTGTTTCAAAATATCTAAACTTTATATTTTTTTTATATAGTCTGCAATAACACTGTTCTTTTCAAACTGTGTATCATTTGCTTTTTTTGTACTTACTATAGAAAACTACGAAAAGCCATGCATCTTCTCTAAAACCTTTACTCACAGATGTTTACTTTTGCACGATCATCCATACTGATTTTCCAAAATGTCTACTGGTTAAAGTTAGTCTATGTATATTAGATGCTTTTGTTTGTACGCCGTCATCATTATCTCAGTCATCAAGTAGAAACAGGGTATTTCTACCTTGATAGATATCAACCAGTAACCCTAACTACTTAAAGTTTTTTTTGGGAGCCATCACGATCAACTCTTCATCTTTGAGAAACCAATTTATTGTCGCAAGTCTTTCTGCACATACAATTTGGATATATCACAACTTAGTAATCGAAACTAATCTTTATATTCAGCACGTGTCAGTTTTAGTGCCATAATTCCAATGTTTGAAAACTAACTATGATCACCCATTGTTGTAACACTACTGAACTGGATTTACTGGGTTTAAATGTAGCTTAATTTGAATAACATTCATCCTAAATGTTAAAGATAAATAATGCAGTTAATTATGTATTATCTAAGTGCCCCTTCTATGGAACGTTTACCTCGCTCAGCGTGTAAAACGCACACTGATCGCGTCGTAACACACCCGACAGGACGGTTTCTGGTATGCAGTTAACACGCTGGCCGACGTCTACCTCAACAACAGGTATGCATGGATAGGAGAAAGATCAAGAACTTATACATGCAAATAAATTACTGGGGGATAAAAATGAAATTATGGTCTATGAAATTATGGAGTACCTACCCTGCCCTTATCCCCAGGCTGATGTCTTCCGTCCACTCACTGTTTCTTTACTAATTACTGACGCACTGTTTCAAGCTACTACATTACACGTGTGGTCATTCCAAGACGATAGAGTCAATTAAACTAAGGACAGGATATGCTTCAATGACAGTCAAACAAGCAAGAGCTAGTCGTTATATTGACAAGGATTTACTATTTTCAGAATAGAATTTGAAGCAGGTTTCAAGGAAAAAATTTTTTGACTGTAAAGTTTGCCTACATCTTTCATTATTTGAATATACTAGTGTTTGTTCGTGTTATTTGTTTGTTGTATTTTGTATTTTTTGTTTTTGTTGTTGACCTTATCAAAGGTTTATGATTGTAATCAAATGATTTATTATACTTAATTATTATATCATGTAATCTTGTTCGGGAGGAAATGCAGATGATGTTGGTGAGGTAATGGAATATTGTGCTGGGTCAATTTTTGTACATCTGGACAATAGAACGAAGGTTGCTTTTTATATTCTACAAATACATATAATTGCCAGAAATGTGCACTTTGAAATATAGTATTGTCAGTATCACGTTCAGTTCAGGGAATTCAATTAAAACTACGTAGTCTTACGATAACAAATTGATTACTCAAAGATGAAGAAGTTATCATGGTGGCTCGCCAAAAAAGATTGAGGTTACTATTTGATATATATCAAGTTAGAAATTCTCTATTTCTAATTGATGACTGAGAGAATCGTTATGAAAAATAAACCAACTAATTATAAATAGATTAACATTTTGAAATATCAGTACTTGTGATCATGCAGAATAAAACTGTGATCACCGATTTTAGAGAAGATACATGGTTTTAATCAGGCTTCTATAGCAATGACAAGAAAAGCAATGGGAACATTGTTTGGAAAGACCAATGTTATTCCAGGCTAAATGAGAAGCAAAATAGAAAACATACATTGTCAACATGTCAGCATTTGAAATATACACAATGGGATATTCAGTCATCTAAACAGATAAACTATTAGAAATTAATTTTATCACAGAAGAGTATCATATCTAAATTTAATGAAATGGGATATTGCAAATAATGTTAATAATACTAATAAAAAAGCAACAGACTTGAACTATTTTTTCATATGGCTACACAATCACAAAATACATTTATATGAAAAGATTCGAAATATGGCAATCTAAGCAACTGGATATCAAAAATGAGATGAATTAATTATAGTATCAAGAAGATAAAAGCCCATGAGAATTAGAATATATTTTTTAAAAACATTTGTAGTAATCTCAATTATCCTTTGACAAGTGATTATCATTTTACCGTAATGTTGTTTTTCACTATAACATTTAATAATCATACTGCTATAGTTAGCACCAAACAACAAACATTCTTATGAACAGGTATCAGAAAATTATAATACATATTAATTAAGAACAATGTGTCCAAAGTGAGAACAATGATCGTCGCTAGACAATCTAAGGTAAATAGTAACATTTTTATAGATATAATCTTAATGCGAAGCTTTGACTAATTTAACCAGTAAATACAGCTAATTGACAGTTATTTATTCTGCCTATTTTACTAAAGTTGTTAAATGAAATGTATGCCGCGCCAAATTGTGATTTAAAGAAAAAAGAAGATAAAAATCACAGATTCATATGTCACAAGCACAATATAGAAACAACCAAACAAACAAATGTATTTTTGATTGTTGTGCTATATTCTACTGTAGGGTATACATTAACAATTTATTATAAAACTGTCATATTTTATTTCAAGACCAGAAAAATAATATTTCATATTTATTCGTATCTAAATTGTGACAAACTAAACATAAAACATTCATATTCTCACTTGAGTGCACGGATGTCTATAGCCTTGTGACCCATCAGATCAATAACACATCGGACTTGAATATAGTCTGATGTTACTTTTGTGTTAAATATTAATTTAAGCTTACAGGTAGCAGCATTAATGGACAGAGGATTTATTTGTACACGTGTTTAAAAAAAATTGAAACCAGATAAAGAGATGATAGACAAGTAAATAGAGCCGGGTGATTTATCAGGTTATTCACTCATTAGACATGAATACAGTTAGTGGTTATTGTTATGTCAAAGATTAATCTAAGGTTAAGGCAGCAACATTAATATAGTTCAGGTTTTGTGTGCATGTGTCTGAGAGAAAGAGAGATCAGACAAGGAGAAAATGAACAGGTCAATAAAAGACCACCAAATTATCTTACAACTTAAAATATTTATATAAACAGACATGTGTATTTATCTTCCTTTTGATTATATGTTAAATAAATTTAGATAAACAAAATGTAATATTGTAGACCCAATGATTTAAAGGTCGCAATACAGTAAAAGAAGTGACATATCCTATGTTAAACCAAGTACGTGTAGCAGGACACAATGCAACAGAAGAACGAGTTCGACACGTCCATTTTCCAAAGGAAAATTGCACTAAGCTGCCTATCCATCGCTAAAGTCCTTACCAAAATTAAATACGAATGTGCAGGTAAATCATTTGTTGAACCCATATAATAGCAATTGCAGCCAAAAATTATGCATTACTTATCAACGAATGATATTCTTCTTTTTCTATCAAGCATTAGGCCATTTATATCCCTACCAAACGGAAACATATTTGTCTTTAAGCACGGATTGAAATATGCACACAAATATTAATAATGCAACCTTGCTTTCAATTTTTCTGCAAAGAGGGGCGGGACAAATTAATGGTCATTCAAATTGAACCCATTTATCCGATAGATTTATAGACAACGGTGGACGTTGCAATAATGAAAGAGTAGACTGTATTTCTTCCTGCACCGTTACAGACCGAAACTCAAAACATTGAGGAATAGTTAAATAGGAAAGACAGACGGGAAAAGAAGTGCAATTGTAATAAAATAGTTTTATATTTTCCCTTCTTTTTAAGGAAGCCCTATTCATGAACTGGTGGCTTTACGACTCAATATGTATTTATATACCATCGGAGATGATGGGCAGAAAAGAGCAAAGGGAGTGGTGAAATCTGTGGCTGATAAATATTTAAGGCACTCATATCAAACAATGTTGTTCGATCAAACGACAAAACTGTGTCGAATAAATAAGGTTTAAAGTAAAACCATGAACTATACACCCTTCACTTAAGGAAGGTGGGTCTGTCCGCCTTTGAAGTTAACATATTTGTGTTGGATATTGGTATTGATACACAGCGTTTTGGACATTATATAATTTCCCTGTTAATGCTGAGAAAAACTAAATACTGTAAATTCTGTAATGCATGAATGTGGCAACATATACACAGAGGCGACTTAATTCAAATGTAAAAGTAAACATTTATCAGAGTGGCTCGTTGTTGTTACTGTTAGAAAATATTTTAATAGAAATCACCCATTGAAATTCAGAACGACTAGTCATTTAACGCTTTTGTAAAGATTGGGCACACGCACACACACACACACACACACACACACACACATATATATATATATTTCTTGTTCGATTATCAAATTCTGTTCAGTAAAAATCTGTCCCCACGAGTATAGAAAACAATGACAATCAGTCATTGCTAAAAGAGATTTATTAGATTACATTCAGATTGCAATACATGTTGCAAGCAGAACTGCATTAGATCCTTATTACTTGCTCTGTTGGGGGTTTGCTGCTTCCTGTAATTAACAGGAGAAAATAATACTTATTATGATGCATAAAACATATAATCACGATATTTTTAAATTTATATAGTAATAAATGAAATTTACAACCACCAAAGAGACTCAGTTTATACAATTTGTATTGATTCAACATTGTGCTGTGCTAGATCCAGTTTTCTTGACAGTGCAATAGTTTTTGTTTCTTGCGGGGCAATTTGATCACTTAAGCTTCAGAGCTTTTGTTTTGTGTCATTATGACTTAGATATTACAACAGTGATAACATACTGTATTTAATGTAACTGATGCCTTAGGTAGCAGTTGCCGTCTTTGGATTTTGCATATAAAAAACATTTTATCGAAATTCAGGTACGTTTAGTATTTTATGTATTTGTGGTCAACATTCAGTTATGATTAGTAACGTTCTATTTATCTTTTTTTTTTAAAAAAAGATTCCATTTGTATAATAGAGCATATATCCTCTGCAGAAAGATAAACAAAACAATTAATGGATCATTTGGGTTTTTTAGGGCATCAATATTGTATTTGTGACATAAAACTGTTTTTGTCTTTTAATATTATAATTTTGCCCAGCACACATTTCGTTTAATAAATTTAGTCACATATAGACGTATTTACTACCTCAGCTTGTCCAAGATTATATACATTACAAAATCTGTTTGACGATTTCCGTTAGTTATCTCTAGCAATCAAAATTAATCTGACTTCTAACGCATTTTTTTCGGATTAATACGTTTTATATTTGTTTGACAATTATGCATGTGATTGTTTGTTGTTTAGTGCTCAATATAGTAGTAAGGTTATTAAAATTTTAGATATATTTTTTTTACAATAAAATGTTTACTGCTATTAAGAGGATCATACAGATTGCAATTAGTTTCAAAACATTTGGTCTAATTTTCATATTGTTCTTGTTGTTGTTTCTTTGTTTGTTTTCTTTTTCTATTATAATTTATCTCATTTCAGATATGCATACATATATTAACTATATATTGTGTCTTTTGAAATAGAATTCATTTTAGATACCTTAGCCCTACAAAAGAGAAATTAATGTTTTGTTCTATTATGATTATTCTTGTTTGTAACAGTCCATTTTCCTATATTAATAGGTGATACATTTTTCTCATAAATTGTTTCAGTAATTGTTTAAATTTGTAATTGGAATAAAACTCATTTAAGTTCGTATTTTCCTTGACATTTAAATAGGATTGTAATAAATCCGTATTTGTGCCATCCTCACACATGCTTTAGTTCCATCATCCTTTTATAATTCGACTTGTAAGTCATTGGTATCCAACATTACATTTTGTTTTTCTAAACTTGTTTAACATATAATCAAAATGAAGCTAAATGCATTGAATAAATATTTCAATAATTAAGATAATTTAGTGGTATTTTATGTACCTGTTCAATTTCTCCGTGTATGACCTCTCTTTCTCTCAAAACATGCAAACATAAACATGTACATAACTAGAGTTGCTGCCTTAAACTTAATTTAAACTTGGACACAACAATTTCAACTACATGTACTAATGACTAATGCGTCACTAACTTGATAAGTCAGAGGCCCCTAGCCCTTCGAGCATTCAATTGTGGTGCCACTATCCTTTTTACCTGTTTATTTTATCTTTATCTGGTTTCTGATTTTATCACAAATAAACCTACACTCCGCTAATATTTTCGCCTGTGACCTTAAATCGATCTTAGACACAGCGATGACCTCTCACTACACTCGTGACTAATGCGTGATTATCTGATTTTTTACAAGGCTCTAGACCTTCCATCATTCAAGAGATAATTTGAATGTTTTATATTTTGTTGGTAACAATTAAGCTGTGCAATATTTATCTGTCGGATTTGAAATGAAAGATTACATTTGTATAATGGAGAACATATCCTCTACAGACCGATATAGCACAAAATAAATGGTTCATCTGTTTGCTTGTTTCAATATTGTGTTTGAGACATATGAAACTGTAATTTATTTCATTAATTGAAATCAGAATATCGCACAGCATACATTTCATAATTTTAATAACATAGGAATTATTTTGTATATTTTTATTTTATTCCTTTGTCAAAGCTTGACATTAAGATAATATACACAACAAAATGTGACTATTTGCCTTATTTTTTCTACCAATGACAATTAACGCATTTTTCTTAATTAATATTTTGTACCATTGTACATACAATTATTATTACATGGTTAAAAATTAGAACACAGTAACACATATTTCTTGTTTTACTAGTATTGATATTGTCGGCAACATCCCATTTCTCTCATTTTACATATGATACACTTTTCTCATAAATAAAATGTTTTCTAATAGTTAAAGCTGTTTTCATGGCTTAACTTGCCAATGGGTATATTGTAAGTGCTGACATATTGGTAACTTCATTAATTATTTCAATTTGTGATTTGAATCAGAGGTACAAAATATATATTTGTTTTAACGATAAATTAAAATCTTAACACCCAAGTTCTTTGATCACCCTCACAAATACTTCAGTTTATTAATTTTATTTTCCTACATGTGACTCTTAAATGATTGGGTGTACAATATCAGGTTTTTCTATTCCAAATATACTTAAAATATATGCCAAAATAAGTTCAATACAAATATATGTCGAAATAAATATTGGTTTATCTAATTTGTTGGTCTTTTACTTACCTGACCCTAACCTCTCATTCCCTCAAACATGTTGGTACATAAACCCACACTCCACTAATGTTGTAGCCTTTGACCTTGAATTAATCTTGGACACCACGATAACATATATCTACCCTCGTAGCTGATGTGTCATTAACCCAATCAATCACCAGGTTCTTGACCTTCAAAAATTCAAATGAACTAATGCGATCATTGTCATATTTACCTGTTCATTTTCTCCATCTCTGTCATTAATACATAAAATCCGCACTTCTCTAGTGTTGCGGTCTGTAACCTTAAATTAATCTTTAACACAAAGATAACCACTACCTGTACTCATAACAAATGTGTCATTAACCCAATCGCGCACCAGGCAATAGACCTTCGAACACTGAATAGAGTTGTTACATCATGATCTGATATTTGTAATTCCTGAATTTGTTCCTTATATATGGGATATATAGGGTTAATAATGAATGCATGCTTAAGTATTATTATAGCTGACAATCTGCTGTTGCACGTGTAGATCTTTCACAATCATATTACATACATTTTCCCGTGAATATGGAATGGACAAGTCTTACTTTATATACAACGTAGTTTCTTTTGTAAGTTTGCCGGGGCAGAGTTTGATACTCTGATATATTATGAATTAGTTTAAGTACACATAAAAGAAGAAAACTGGTTGATATTATCAGTCTTCGCCATATTAGTTAAAATAATGGATTCAATGACTCGATAGCCATCCATATAGGTAACATACATATTGTCTTCATGTTGATTCTGAAGCATTTTGACACTAGAATTATTCGATTTCCAGTCTTCAGAACATCTCGTCAAGATGCTTAAACTGGCATTCTAGGTGAGAAAAGAATTAGTCCAAAGGTGGATGTAAGAGCATTACATTCCAAGCTAATAAAACAACTTTACAAGAGTAAATCTTATTGAATAAATAATCCCTTCTGAATTCATTTAAGTTCGGTACTTCTTAACTTGTTGAATATGCAAATGCTATATTTCCGTTTCAACCTTACTTGGGAACAGGGGCTTATTCTTATAACCTTGTCAGGAACGTATACTTCAACATGATTCAATTTCTGAAAACTGAGGATCCAGGGCAAGTTATTGAAGGTCCAGGATGCACACCTTAGAGTGTCTTGTGACACTGAAAAGTTATTTTCAGGCCCAGTTGTCCTTGCACTAGTTAACTGAAACTATATCTATAGTAAGTGATTCTTGTATTATCTTTGCACTCACCAGTGTTTTTGCTTTTACACTAAAGAGTTAAGAAAGTTTTCAAGTGAAGGTTCATGTGTCGCTTCACCTATTCTTCATTCTTCATATAACATTTTATCAGTTCTTCTCTGTATTACAATAAGACCGCTTCATTTCCGAATTATTTTGTAGGAAAAGAGTATTGATATAATTGCTTTTAATATTTTTCGTTGTACACGTACCAAACGTCTGTAATTTATTTTTCCTGCAACTACTAAAATGTATACATTCTCTATATTAGTACTTGCTATACTTCCATATTTGTACTCATTTCTACAAGTTTTATACCAAGTTAATCGAATTCTTAATACTTCTGCATACACATATAATTGAAAAATCAGTGTTAGGCTACAGAATACTGTTAGAATATAGTGCATCGCAAACTTGAATTTGTAAAGTCTGACCATATATAACACACATAAGGACAACACGCGTGCAGTGACACCTACACATCCACACGTACACATGCATACGTTACTGTATATCCGATGACATATCCATGCTCAAAAGGAACCCCACCACAACTTTGAGAAACTTCTAACAGATGGGTGGGTTAGGGGAGGGGGTAAGTCTCCCAAATTAATTCTAATTTTGAATTTCTTTGTTTTTCCAACATATTGGATGCTGTATACCCTGCATGTAATGAGGTAGATCACATTTATATGTTGTATTTTTTAGGATGACTCTGAATGTTTAACTTTTCACCTGTTATTGTGCTTGAAAATGTGTTGTTTTTTTCTTCACATGTTGGCACATCTTGCATTTTTTATCTCCACGAGGCTTTGATTTCAGAATTGTTTGATTTGAGAGTGGCTTTATAATTGCCCTGACTAGCACGACTTTCAAATTTTGAGATCTACGGAATGCTAATGTTTTTGAATGAAGCGATCCACTTGAGGGCTATCTGGGTGGAACTTGAGGTTGAAAGGTATTGGTTCCACGTTTGTTTTTGCTTTGTATTTTTGGAGGTCAGCCCGTTTTGTTTTCTTGACTCTTTGCATCTCTTTCTTTATTGAATCATTGTTGCAGGTCCCCTTTGTCAAATATAGGGTTAGATCTACGAACCTATTATCGAAAGCTATCAGAGCATATTGTCTGTAATGTTATTTATTATTTAAGAGAAACTCCAGTGGGCGATCTATACTATTTATTAACTACATAACAGACATCATAACAGTTGTGAAGGGGAGACAAGACTGCCTTAAACGTATTTTTCTCATGGAACTTAAACTCTAGTGAACGCATAACATAAACCAGCTGTATATCAGTTCCAATTCAATGTGGAATGTCTGTTTACTTTTACTGCCAGGAACAGTTGAGTCATACTTAAAGCTAATTAGACTAAGGCTAACACTACATCTTCCCTCCTGAGTATGTTAACATCTAAAATGAAATGTGATCTGGTGACCGCATTTTTAAACAAGCTGCTATCAACTTTAATTTTACAAGTTCAGTCTCAAGTGGTTTTGACAATCTTCCTGAACGTGTGAAATATCCATTTTGCCTGATTGGTACTGGCTTGCTTTCATCAGAGTCAGACAAAGAATCAGGGTTTGAAACATTCACGCCGACAGGCTCTGATACTGTGATAGGCATGGGAATTAAATTGCTCCTATTACTCCGGATCTCTCCCTCATCCGTTACTACCATGTATGAATGAGGTGTAGATGCCTCAGATTTAACGATCCATACCTTATCCTCTACCTGAAGTTTTTTTCATATTCCGAGCGTGATGTCGACGATCATAATTTCCCTTTTGAGTTTGCTTCTGACAGTTTTCCGATTTCTTCAGTTTCTTTAAATCTGTCCATTTCGGCTGTAAGTTTTCTGGTGCCATTGGCAACGTAGTTTGTAATTTTCTTCCCATCAGTAATTCGGCATGGCTGTATCCATTCGGTAATGGTGTTGCACGATATGTGAAAATAGCTATGTAAGGATCGTCTCCCTTTTAGCATTCTTTTGATTGTTTGAACAGCTTTTTCGGCAAGACCATTACTCTGTGGATATCTTGGACTACTTGTAATATGTTTGAACCCGTAATATTTCGCAAATTCTTTAAGCATTACGGATGTATAGTGCGGACCGTTATCTGAAATTAATACTTCTGGTACACCGTGTCGCGCACAGATTGATTTTAGATGATTGACGATTGCTTTTGAACCTGTGCCTTGCAATTTTGCTATTTCAATGTATGGTAAGAAATAATCAATCACCAAGAGATATGTTTGCCCATTCATTTCAAACAAGCCTGATGCGGCTCTTTGCCAAGGTCGACTTTGAAATTCACTTGGTATCATTGGTTCAGCTTGATCTCTCGAGGTTTCGATGCAGTTTTGGCAAGATTTTATCAAGTGTTTCAAGCTGAGTAAATAGTCCTTTCCACCAAACTGACGTTTTGGTGCGTTCTCGGCATTTAACTATGCCTTGGTGACCATCGTGAATTCTCACTAGAATTTCTTTCTGAAGTGATTCTGGTATGACCAAAGGTGTACCTTTCATTAAAAGACCATTTTGCACTGTAAATTCACCTTTATCTGACCAGTAAGATTCAGGTTTTCTGTCAATAGCCGATTTTTCAGGCCACCACTGTTCACAGAATTGTATAATTTGTTTGCAAATCGAATCATTTCGATATTCAGACTTGATTTGTTCAAGTCGAGTATTTGATGCGGGCAAATTACTCTCTATGAAATCAACCTAGGCATTAGTCTCAGCCTGAAGTTCTCTGTCACTCTCAGAGTGATGACTTAAAGGAGCTCTGGATAGAGCATCAGCTGTTAATAGATTCTTGCCAGCAATATGAACTGTAGAAAAGTTGAATCTCATCAAAAGTATTCTAAAGCGTTGAATTCTAGGGGGTAAATCTCCTAAGATTGTTGTGCTCATTAGTGGTACTAATGGCTTATGGTCAGTTTCAAGTTTGAATTGTGAACCAATTAAGTAGCTGTTGAAGCGTTCACATGCCCACGTTATTGTTTGAGCCTCTTTTTTTATTTGAGCGTAGCGTTGCTCCGTTTCTGACATACCTCGCGATGTGAACGCCACCGGTCTCAGAGCGCTACTGTGTTTCTGCCTTAGCACAGCACCTAATCCAAATGAAGATGCATCTGCTGACACAACTATTTCTCTGTTTGGATCGTAATGTGCCAAAGTTGGTGACGATATAATTTCTTGCTTGATATCTATAAAAGCTTGTTCTTGACCTGGACCACAAGTCCACAAGTTTTTACCTTTCAAAAGCTCACGTAACGGTTTTGATTTTTCCGCCAAATTTGGACTAAATTTGCCAGGTTGATTTGCCATACCTAGAAATCGTCGAATATCTGTGACACATTTCGGAGTTTCCATTGCATTTATGGCTTTGATTTTTTCAGGATCAGGTCGGCAACCATTTTCGTCAACAACGTGCCCAAGAAATCTGATGGATGATCTTGAAAATTCACACTTTTAAGCGTTCAAAGTGACGCCCACATTTTTAATTGATTTCATAACTCTTTCTAGTCTTGCCTCATGTTGTTCTTGTGTTGTTCTTGTGTTTCTCCACAAACAAGAATATCATCAATGAGACAGAGAGTTCCGTCAAATCGCTCAAGAGTTTCCGACATCCTTTTCTGAAAAAATTCGGGCGCGGAACTGATTCCGAATGGACGGCGATTAAAATAAAAACTACCAAAGTTTTGTGAAAAATTGTGCACCTGCTAGCTTTGCAAGGGATTCTTCAACTGATGGTAGCGAGTGATTCTCTCTTTTAACTGACTCATTTAGTTTAGTTAGATCCACGCAAATTCTTACTGTGGTTTTGGCACGACAAACATTCCCGCGCTCCACTCTGTGGGCTCATCTACCTTTGAAATGACACCCATTTTGTCCATTCTATCCAACTCCTCTTGGACTTTATTCAATAAAGGAATAGGGACCTTTCTTGGGGTAGATAAGGCATACAATTTGTAATTTTTGTCAAGAGTTATCTTATAGAACCATTTTGTTTTCCCTAGGCCTTTAAACAAATTTGGGAATTTCTCGAGATAATCTCTATCTAATTTTATAGATTTCTCGTGACTTTCGCTTGCATTTTGATCTGAGGCATTTACGGAGGATATATTTACCTCTTCAATAATCTTGAGAGCCTGTATCGTGGGCCTGCCCAAGAATGCCTGATTTAATCCCTTTACAATAAATATGTCATGTACACTGAATGCTTTGTTCGATTCCATCTCGCATGTAAATTTTCCCAGCACTTTAAGTTCAGAGTTTCTAGGGCCGTACAATTTTTAAACAGACTTTGATAGCTTTTGGTCTCCAGTCTTTCGTAAGTCCTTTCAGGAATTACAGTCACATCAGCTCCAGTATCAATTTTGAACAAAATTAAAGCGTTGTTCAATCTGATACGCGTTATCTACGTTGACCCTTCTTTGTGCTGATAGTCCCTAGAAATCCAGGTTCCGCTCTCGATTCTATTGTGCGAACTGCTGATTTTAAAAGGCAGCATTTTGCATAGTGTCCTCTTTTCTTACATTTGTGACATTCTGCTCCTTTTGCTGGACATTGCTCCCGAGAATGATTTACTTTATTCCCACATCTTGTGCATCCTTTTTTGTTTAAATTATTCTGTTAAAATTTTGGGATTTTATGTTTCTGCTTCCCATATTTCTGAGAAGACAATTTTATTGCATCCATTGCAGTCATTCGTTCTCCAGTGCTCGTACAATTGACTGTTGCTTTCGTAAGGCCTCATTTTGTCGAGCTTGACTAACGGCAGTCTCTAGGGTTAGATTTGCATCTAACTGCATCTTTTCCGACAGATTTGTATCTCGCAGTCCAACTACAAGTCGATCTCTGATCAGTTCATCATGTAGTGGCCCGAAATCGCAATTATCCGCTAAAACATTAAGAACTGTTACAAAACTGTCCACTGTTTCTCCCTCTTCCTATTTTCTCTGATTAAATTTAGCTCTTTCAAAAATTACATTCCTCTTTGGAATGAAATACCGCATGAATCTGTCAGGTTGAACGAAGACAAAATGTCATCAGCTTCACTTCCCATGGAATAAATCAAGGTATTCACTTTAATTTTTTCCTCTTTTTCACTAAGTCCAGACGATTGACAAAAGCGTTCAAAGCGCTGAAACAACTTTTCGCATGTTCAGGTCTCGAAAAGTCAAATTTGTCCGGATTTGTGAATTGAAATGAAGCCATATTCAACTCTGATAATCTTGTGTTTTTACTGCTGCCACCATGTAATGTTATTTATTATTTAAGAGAAACTCCAGTAGGCGATCTATACTATGTATTAACTACATAACATACATCATAACAGTTGTGAAGGGGAGACAAGACTGCCCTAAACGTATTTTTCTCATGGAACTTAAACCCCTTGTAAACGCACAACATAAACCAGCTGTCGGTGTATATCAGTTGTAATTCAGTGTGGAATATCTTTTAATTTTATTGCCAGGAACAATTGAGTCATACTTAAAAATAATATTAGACTAAGGCTAACACTACATTCTCCTCATTCTAAGTGCTTGAGTGTAAGGTATGGTTTCAGTGCAGTGCCTTGAGTAGCTGATGGATTGAAGAAAGTACTGATGTTTGCCAGTCAGTTTGGAATAAATGTATGTGTGCAGCGTGTTCGTGACAATTTTAGTTTTTGTCCCAAAATATCTCACCCGTGTTCGAAATTTCGGCAGTGAATTTAATCGAATGATGGAAATTATTGGTTTGCATTATGAATTCGTCTTGCTTTCGCCTGCCATGTGTCAATTTCATTCCCTCAGCATCAACGAAACGTACCCATTGATGTGGGTCATAGCTTACAGAAACCAGAAGTTGGCTTTCTAAATTTTAATTGGACAGTTGTCGAAAATCCTATAGACTGCGCAATTTGTTCAATCACCGATCCTTCTTGTTTACGTCTTCAATTAGATTCCTTTGTTTTAACCACTTTCATCCTTACGAGAGTCGTTTTAAGATGCATCGCAACAAGTAGAGCAGTACAACTGTATTCCTTTTATTCATTTTGTCTTGTTTAGTATCGTAATTATATACAGCCAAACATCATGTAGATTATGTAAGATAATTATGTTTTGTGTTTTATTATTGTCTCATATGCGGAATCGTCCTTTGTAGCTGTGTGACCTCGAGAAAGGAATCGGTATATTCTGAAAGCGATTATGATGGTATCGCACCAGTTTTGTGCTGCTGTTTGTCAGGTTTTCCGTTTATATACATGATTTATCCTGAAGAACACGAGATTTATTATTCAGTACAACTTAGAAAGACTGTTATTTGCCGTGTGATATGTAGCTTATACATACATAAAGAGCTTGTATAGCTTTCAACGTTGGGAAACTGTTTTGCATTTGCGCCGTTATATATATATATATATATATATATATATATATATATATATATATATATATATATATATATATATATATACCTACTCTAACATGCGCGATTGCTGACATCACGCTACAGAATTAAATTTTGATCTAGTATAGATTTCAATAAACAAATACTTTCTAACTTTCTAGAACTGATTACCGCAAGATCTATATATTGTTACAGATTATATACGCAAGAATTTCCAATCGGGAGTTTAGAAGTGTACCACAAACGATTACTGAATTTTGTCCGCTCGTATCACAGAATAGATACATATTGCCTATTCAATAAATGAAGGATATCTACTTTTATGTGGATGTAAAAAGATATGTCACGAGTGAAGTTGAAACATGGTATTTTCACTCGTGGCGTCAGCTGATTGAAAACAGCAAAACAAAATATAGCATAACAATAGTTCCATTTATCCTCTATTTATTATGCATTTATAATGCGCCACTAGTAAAAATATCATGTTTTCGCAACAGTAGTGAAATATTTTGTTATACCCACACATCAAATTTTTGCTTTTCTTCCTATTATACATTTGGTTTTGAACAGGAGAGGGAACGAAAGGTAAAAATGAACAAGCTTCTATAGCGCATTAATGGATCAGCTGATTGACTAAAGCAAGACGAAATATAACACATAGTTCTATATAGAACAAATCATTACACATTTAATCGAATTGAATGAAAATAGTGTACATGCATGAAGAAAAATAAAATGTATATTTATAACTCCACTACTTTAATCCAATAAATATTAGAAACGTATAACAAAATATCGACATCAAAATCCGCCTATGAATACAACGCGCGAATTTTAAGTCAACGTTCAAGAGGACATGAAGACGAAGCACAAACAAATTGGAGTTAATGGTAAGTTCAGCTACTATGTCAAGACTTTGTTTCTTACTGTATCAGTTTATGGTAAATTTTACTTTTATTCACTGTCACTGCTATCATAGATAACTCTGATCCGTTTGAACAGGTATGGTCCAGTTGGGCTACATGCCGGTGAAGTAGTCAGTATACATGTAGGTGATGACGCTGCCTGGCTGCCAACCAGTCTTGAGGGCGATGAATGTACTGTCTGCTGGGACATTTGCACAAAGTTTTAGACTGCATGCTGTTTTGTTGATTATGGAAATCTACGTGGACTCCGCCATTTATTGTGTTATTACTGACCATGTAACTTTGGTCCGGGAATATTTAGACTTTCTCCAGATGTGGGTAGGGATTCATGATGTGGGACGCCTGAATGTCAGTAGCTGTGCACTTTGTGACATTGGTACCAGAGACAGTGCTTTGTGCATTGGATAGGATGTGTGAAATATTTCTGCTCTGCAGGGAATTTAGCTTACTGTAGTTATCAAGGCTATTTACGTTCTTGTGTCCAGAAATGTGCACAATCTGGTTTGGGGCAGGCCCTCATCTGTCAGCTTTTGAACAAGATGTTTCCTGACACTGTCAAAGTAACCAAAAACGATGGAATTACAAAATTAGACCATGCAACTATTTTTTATATAAATTTCTTACAATGGCAAGTTAGAATTTCTGTATTCAAAGTCTTACGATGAATTCAAACACCGGGAAAATATTCAAGTGCTTCTGAAATTTCAGAACGGGGGATATTATTTTGCTGTTGTCTATTCATACCCCACATAGCCGTCCCTAATTCATTTTAGGGAGATAGCAGAACAATTATAAAACATAGAGACATGAAAATTACCCACTTGATCATGGTTATAAATAGATCACCGTATATGAGAATATACGCCATTACACCAAATTTTCAATCTTTTACACATTTTTTTAAAAACTGTATGTACTAATGATTGTTAGCACATTAGACAAAAACCGCTTGAGGTAGACAAATCAAATAAAATTTGGTAGGCATATTTATATATTGATATTTACATGACCTGACTAGTGTTTGAGGCGATGACAGCAAATTTGCTTTTTTAAATAAATTTGTGTATTATTATACATAAGTGTGCAATATAGAAAATTGTTGGCGAAGTAATTTTCATATTTGTTTCATTCATATATTTTCACATGTGAAAAAAGATTTCCTATCATGTTATGTGATGCTTGATTGTGTATGCCTATGAGTTACACCTGCAGCAAGAAAAATTAGTCCTTTGTGAGGTAAAGCAAATAAACAGAAACTGATTACATTTCAGACATGGAAATTATCTTTTGCTGGAGAAATTTGACTCAACGCCGTTCGCTTCTCTATGAAGTCATTTCCCCTTACTACCTTGACAACAGTGATAAACTTGCTGTGTTACATTGCTGAACTGGATTTGTTTTGAGGTCAGATATGGTCAAAAAGTTAACAAAATGTCAAAAATGGTATTTACTGCAACAGATTAGGTCATCCCAATTCTACCGCTCTCTAAAGCTGCTGATATTTATGTGCTCAGCCTCTGAAAGTGAGGTGAATTTACGAAAAGGGGGAGAGGTGTTGTGCTGAAGAGTTCTGGAGCAAGTTTAGTATATAATATGAGAAAATTTTAACTTCCTGCGTACCGAATATATTTTATCCCGTGGTACCAAAAACGATATATTTTAACTCGTAACTCGTGACTTTGCCGCTGGTTAAAATATCATATTTTATTGTACCACGCTATGAACTATATCTGGTATTAATAAGAACTTGGTTTTGTTGATATTATGCCTCTTGTATTTGAGCCTGATCTTGTTTTTTTTTTTTTTTCTTTCTTGTGAGTAAACTGTGTATTCTTCACTATTTTCATCTTGTTTCAGGGAGATATCAACCCAGCACATTTCATGCATTTCTCGGCCTGTCCTCATTCCAAAGTTAAGCGCGCACACCATCAACAGTGATCTCTGAAGAGACGAGGGTGTGTGAGGACATGGAACTCTAGCATTGTACTTGGTGTGCAATTCTGCTTAAGAGATGGGATATGCTGCCTTTGGTTTGTTGCCTTTTACAATGGATTTTAGCTGCTTTTGCTTACATTGTAGGATTTATCTGGCTTTGGAAAGTTGTAAATCTTTTATTATTGAAAAGTGATAATTGTTCTATGTTAAATTCATCTCAATGGATGAAAAAAATGAACCCAGTGTTGTGGGTTCATATTCTGAATCTTCTGCTTTCCTCACCCTTAAACGAAAAGATAAAATAAGGTTGCATAATTCCTCTGGTGGTAATCAATGTGGGAGTCTAAGATCACCTTCGGATTCCAGGTACTTTTTGAAAAATAGTGACAGCACCTTATGTCTTCCTCTTGGTATTGACATTTTGTTTGTTGCTCGTTTATAAACTGCTCTATAGTTACCTTCTGAAACCTGCTACTTGTATTATTGCCACCTTCCGACAAATGACAATCAACATAAAAGAGACTCTGCACATCGTCATCACAAACCTCTATAACTCTATATCATCCATATTTTTTGTCGCCGACGAAAATATATCAGGTGACATTATCAAATATTATTATGGATTTTATATTTTATTTTATAAAATAAAGAATACTAGATATTTTTTCTACATTGTCTAAATAATATTTCTTGAAGAAGATCTATGATAAGGGGAGATAATTCATAAAAATAGTAGTTCCCTAAGTCTTGGAAAAAGTAGCTCCAAAAGTGATATCGCCACTGTTGTGATAAAACTGATATCGCCACAGTGGCGATATAATTTTTCTCACACTCTTATATTTCAATATCTCATTATGAAATATATAATAATATAGAATTTTCCAGTGCACAACCAGTATAATACTATTCTGTTAACATAACAGGTATGCAACTATTCTATTCACACAAGTGATATGAAACTGTTCTGTTCACAACATGAAATTATGAAACTATTCTATTAGCACAAGAAAATGAATTGATGATTTATGATATTGCTCTGTTCGCATAACATACATTGAATATGAAATTGTGCTGCTCGAACAACAGACGTGAATATATGATATTGAGCAGCTCATATATCAGATTTGCAACCTAATGAATAGATAAGTGCCGTACAGCCAACGTTCGACGATTTAACTCTAATATAACAAGGCCGTATTCGAAAATAAGGTCATCACCCACCGTTTGAAAATTATATTAGGCTGCCTTCTCAGGTCTTTTCATTGGAGAAACAATGTGACGGTCTTCGGTAGTGTGTGTATATGTAACTGTAAACATTATGGATGTTTGTAATTAGATGTAATTGTATTGCTTACAGATGGATGAGTGTGTGCATGTGCATACATATCCTAATAGTAATTGAATAACCAAACTCTGATTTTAGGTTCCTCAGTTTATTGCAAAAAATAAATTAATCACACTCAGCAATAGTATATGTAAATATGTAAGTAAACAATATGTATGAGAATTAAAATAATTTAATCTATAATCTTATTTGACTATACTGGTACATGGTGAATATCACATTAAAAGAAACAAAACAAACTTTGGTAGATAACTAAAATCTCAGTTACACAATTTTAAATAAATATAATGACGGAACTAGAATGGACATTTCAGATCAATAAACCGTCATATGGGCAATTCAACTTTACTTCAACCCTTGCTATATGAAAATTAAAGCTGCCGGTTTATGATGCTATGGAAATAATTTACACGTAATGATTTTACTTAATGCATTACATATCCAGCAAATTTTATACTATGTGATTGAACGAAATGCAAATATTCCCCCTCCTTTATCTGAAATATACTTTAGTCAAATCAGTTTTATTTAATAAAGTTGAAATACTATTAGATTTAACTTATGTTCATATGACCGAAAATGGGATCGTTCCTAAGGAAAACGTTTGACCATCCTCCCAATTCCGCCAAGCATCTGGTTTATATACCCTACAAAATCCCGTAAGGAGTACAGAACTCTGCTTAATTCCTACAGAATTCTGCAGAATACCACCGCGGAAAATCTTACCCTCACAACGGAATTAATTCAAGAAAATAACTATATTCAATGAAAAACAACGTAACATTTACAGTAAATTAAAAAATAGTCATTAGAACAGTTTCTTGTGGTGAAATATATAAAAAAAATTCTACAAAAACTTTAGAAACTCGGTGGTTGGAATCAAAACTAGTGATGACCCAGAAGTGAACCCTAGCGAGGTCACCGCAAAGAGGTCAAACGCCGCATTAGATGAAACAGTGAGTAAAACAATCGCCGATCACAGGCTCAAAACAAGATACATTATGAAAATTACATAACAGCTACAGGTATTTATAACATTACAGTTAGTAGCATTAGCTGTCAACGAATTTCAATCCTGATTATTCATTAAAAACATGTTCAGTACATATCGACAGAAAACACACACACTCCCCCGGGAAAACCCTCTCCTTTACAGATGCAACACTGCTGTAAACATGCTAAATCCTCACAATATAGTATGCATATTTTGACAAATGCATCCTTTCAGCACGGGTGCATAACAAGAAAACTTGAATCCCTTCTTCGTTGAGAAGATATAAAGATACGTATGCAGGTAACACAAGTAAAAGTGGTGTTGGTCTACAGTTCTTCAGATTAATGTACTTCGTGATTATTTTTAATTGTCATGGGAAAAAATGTTGATGTTTATGTCCGCACACTTTGCAGACCATCCAGTAAGTCACCTTGCGAATACAAATCTGACCTAAGACAGATAATATGCCAGTGTGACTTATATATGCATTGTAGCTCAAAACATAATTTGAGAAATCGGAAAGGAATTCTTTATGCAGCTTACCAATGCAGACATTTATTTTTCTAATCTCGAACCCCTCCTAGTCCTTTTCCTACATGCTGTATATGTTCAATGTGTCTCTTGAAGAGGAAAGGAAAGGTTATCTATTCTTTTCGACAAAGACAGATACGTAGGAGAAAGTATAAGTACATATGTTATCATAGATTAAGATGGCCCACGCTGCACTATAGGTCACAATTTTTTAATGTACATACATAAAATTGACAGTACATGTATATTGACTATCATCAACTGTTTCATGATCTGACACTTTAGCTTAATTTCTTCTGTTTACCTTCTGGGATTTTTACATTAATATTCAACTAAATTGCTCAATAATTTAATAATTGCTAAATTCAATTTCATTCATGGAATTCAAGCTTTCCACTGAGACTAATTAGGGCAACATTTCATGCTTATCTACGAACTGGACTTATTTCATTTATGTGGATTTTTCCGACTTCTAATTTGTCAAATGTGCAGATTCATTTTATTCACTTGCATGAATTCCGTGCGGTTAGTACTTGCATGAGATTGATAAAATTTTCGTTATTTACACAGTATAACTGTTCATTCAGTACCTTGGGTAGAAACAAAATATTATGGAAGTTTCCGTTTTTATGCTTAAAAACAATTGAGTCGATCAGTCGCAATATTTTATTCCTTCCCCCTTCCCCCCCCCCCTCATATATTGAACGTAGACAACTGTTGCATGACCTATTTTGTCTTTTTGTTTTTTAAAAAGACCTTGTCAGTATCACTTAACAACATGATGTTATTCACGTATGATAGATATGCCATCTTTATATAATTAAATATTTTGCGTTCATCTTATATAATAGTCTTTAAATTTGAATCTGACCGAGAACATTCAACATCACGCAAAGTTGCCATTACTGACTCATTGTGTGGGCGGGCAATGAATTTGTTTTAGTTGGAAGTAAAGTGGAAGGTGCAGTTATTGAAATAGCAAGTGGAGTGTGTGATGGAACCTGTCATAGAATTCATTGTATTTTGTGAGAGTGCTTGTAGGGGATTTTGTGCAAAATTGTCGGACTAAACATCTCCACCTAGCCATTGGAGGCTGGATGGTAAGGAGTTGTTTGGGTCTGTGATATTCCCAATAATCAGCACACTTCGGTAAATAAGTTGCTTTGGAAAGTACTTCCCTGATCTGTGTTGAGTTGCAGTGATGCACCAAAAACGGGCCACAAACGCGTGCACGAATTTCTATGCCACTAACTGTGCACCCTGGTGCGGCAAGGGGATTGCTTCAACCCATTTACCGAACTGGTTGATGATAACCAGCAAATATCTGCTACCTCTTGTGCTCTCTTGTAACGACAAAACACATCTAAGTAAAAGTCTATGGGGAGCTCCATACAGGTACGTCTGAAGAGGTATTTTTGATTTTCTTGTTTACTTCTTGTTTCTTGTACAGAGGTCGCAGCGTTTGGCAAAGTGTTCAATGTCCCGAGGAAAGCCATACCATTAAAAGTTCCTCTTCACCCTATCTTTCGTACGGGTTATCTCTTGGTGACCAGCATATGGTGCTGCATAGTACATCTGCAGAATTTCTCTTTCGAACTGCCTTGGTAATATCTGCAGAAGGTTTGTTTTTCTCCAACAGGATCCTTGCACCTATTGTGTAGATTACCATCTACCAGAAGAAACTGTTCGACCGCCAATCAATAGCTCCTGATCTCAAGACTTCCAAATCGAACCTCATAACTTATCGGCTTTTTATAACCTGGACCAATTTGATAAATTCTCCAATGTGCCTGTCTGCTGCCTGGGTTGAAACGATATTGTCTTTGCTTTTATGTCCATCCACTTGCACAACAGGTCTTTCTTTCCTCCAGGATCCCTTATTATCTTAATGGCGATTGACACAGCATAGTCTACATCTTCTTTCAAACCTGCCCATTTTCATGCAGGTTGGTGCATGACTTGCAGCCGAAACATGGCAATGATCTGATATCAACTCCAGCTTAATGGTAATCACAAATCATTCTTTCATCTGGCATCCGTGACAGTGCATTACTATGGTTTCTACTCAAACGGTGCTGCACAGTAAATGCATACTGTTTCAATTCTTCCAGCCATATTGTCAGCTGTCGTCGAAGTGCCTTTAATGGAAATAACTATGAGAGACCGCCATGGTCAGTGCGTAAGGGGACTGGAGGACCCAATAAATAATTTCTAAATTTGTTTGTGAACACTACCACTGTCAGCGGCTCTGTTCTGATTACACAATATCTTTCTAACGATAGCCCAAGGACAATAATCCTTCCCTTTCCCCTCTACTCTTGTAAGAGCACAGTTCCAATGCTGAAGCTGGAGGCGTCGGTGTCCAGTAAAGCTGTTCCCTCCTGTATAGTGAAAGACAAGGATCACATGTGAGTCTGTATTTTTACTCTTCGCAACTTGCCGATTCCAGTGCTGCCCACCTGACAACTGACCATCTGACAACTGACCACCTGACAACTGACCCTTGCTTCAAGAGCTTATATAAGGGTGATGTGGTCTCTGTATATTTTAAAACAAAACGATGGTCGTAATTTGTCAACCCCAGGAAAGACTGCAGTTTTTTCTTAATTTTTTAGTACTGGCCAAGTTCTAACAACCTCGGTCAACTCCGGATTTGTCTCCCCACCATCTGTGCTAACAATATGGCCAATAAAAGGTACTCTTTTCTGGACCAACTTCCATTTACTGGCCTTTGCCTTCAATCTATTTTCAAGAAATCTATTCAACACCATCTCCAAGTGTTCAAGGTGCTCCTCAAATGACTGCCCAGTGATTATTACATCATCTAGGTAAATAAGGACAATTATCCATTATAGGCCTCTTAGCACAAACTCCATGGCTCGCAGGTACGTTGAAGGTGAATTGCATAGCTTGATAGGCATTCTTGTATACTTAAAGAGACCTCTTTTCGTCATGAATGCAGTATTTGTTCTGTCATTTTCCCGAGATATATTTGGTAATATCTATTCATTAAGTTAAGAGTTTGTGAACGCTACCACTGCCAGGTCTGCGTTCAATTGTAATGTATTTATACCCAACTCGTTGCTGAGTGCCACAATTTTATTGTTAAGTTGAAATCAAGGTCTTTAGTTCAACATCAGCTTCTTGAAACTTTCTGGGAATGAATGCCACATGAGCATATTCCATTCCTTAATTGATTATTAAGGTACCCCAATGAACTTGACTCTTTCAACTTCCTTAATTACAACGTCGTTATCTGGTGGCATGTACTAATAATCTGATCCGGAGTTCTATTACGCAGTTCTATGTAACATCGTCTAATTGTTCTTATAAAATCACATGTGCCAGTCAAAAAATAAAAAAGAAATTGGCTTGGTATACTTCTCTCTCTTTTAATCCTCGACAGTCGTCTTTGGTACACTTAAAGATACACACTTACTAAAAGAGCGGAAGGACCCAAATATATCTCCACACGAAAGAGCACCGTCTCGCGCGAGGTTCATTCCTACAACACAATCCCATAACAATATGTCAGTCATACAATTACAAAATTGTCTCTGCCCAAAGTTCTAGTGGTGTACCATATTTGACACAACTGGGGATGTTTCAAGGTATTTTACCGATGTGGCAAAAGAGTGATTCAGCTTTCAAATTAATGCTTGTGAAGCAGAATTCTACTGACTTGATGTGGCAGTTTGGACCAGCGGTTGCATACATTCTCTTGTCAGGGTTTGTATCCTCAGCATAGAAGACCCCCAACCCCCGACAATTTTGTTCTGTATAATATGACGGGTCAAAATGGCTTGGTCAGCCTTTGTTTCATCAAACTTGAATTCACAACTGGCTGTGGAATTATAATCCACAAGTACCATTGGTGATAGAGAGATATAACCACAACCTTCATTCTGAGTGTGACAGGATGATCTTACATCCGGTACCGAATGAATACATGCATATCTGATTGAGGAATAATAGGTTTGTGTTCAGTTGAACTTAATAAGCCATTCTTAACACGTCATTTGCTTTCTTGTAATGTCATGTCTGTAAAATTATTGGCTGAATGACCACATTCAACTTAAAAGTAACGGTTAATAGCAGCCCCTGACAAGTTTTAAAGAGTTTTTTTTTGTATAGTTCTTCAGCTTGGGCTTCAGGGAACTTAATCAGTCATGTGTGCTGACCTTGGGGGCTGCTTCGGCTTACAATATAGCCAGCTTCTAGGACAAATCTGCAGGCTCCACTGTCTTCAGATTACCCGTATGTATCGCTGCACTGAGACACTTGAGAGATCTTTCTCTTTAAAAGATATAAAGGGTTTCGGTCTGTGATCATCCTGCTATTTAAATGGCAACTGAACTGGTTTGGGTTCATTAAAAATGCTTTGTAACTCAGATTGTGATATTTCTTCCACTTCACAAGGCTTGTAAAATATGGAGGGGTCAGTGTTTTCAATGTCTTCATGCAGGAAATATATACGATACGGAACATGTAGTGAAATTCTCCAAATTTCTCCAGACAAATCAGTTGGATGGCGAATACCGGCAACCAATGACCTTGACCTAGTGCACTTGCAACGTTTGGGTCCAGATTTTTTCATTAATTTAGTCACAACAAGAATTAATTTCTTCTTCAGAAAATATTACAAACTATGTTGTTTCAGTCTTTCAGATTCAATTTATTCAATTAAACAAAAATGCATTATTTTTCTTTTGTTTGAAGGTATACGTTGAGTCTGCCTCGACCTGCAGTGTTGACGTTTTGCTTTGTACGTGACTTTGTTTATAGATATAGGTATTTTATAGAACGGTAGTTCTCCTTACAGTTTATAAAGAGTAATAAACGCACATCAACCTGGTCACCAGGACACATTCTGACCGATGGAAATCTTAATTACTTTTACCAACTAATGCCATTGCAATTATAATATGATTAAAGTCTGTATTGGGCAGATTATCAATATTAGTAATAAAACTATGTTTAAATATACATTATTAATAATGGATAGGCAATTAGTTTTGTACGCTGGACAATAATTGAAGGACACCACATTATTTTGGTAGAAAATACACAGAGTGAACTTCCTGGGTATTCTAAAGTTCTTCCTAGTAATCGACAGCAGTTTTATAAAAACGTCCCTCGAGCAGGTTCATTTAAAATAATTTGTACTGCGTCTTTCGCTTCTACTTTGGGTGGCAAAACTGTTTTAATAATCACATACAATCTGTGAAAAATACCACACAATGAAAGAATGACAAAATGTATTGTTTCAGTAGTTCAATTTTAGTTTGGATATATTTGCCCATTTTTTCGAAATAAATCCAAAAATACCGGTTTCTCGCCAACTCCGAAATGGGATCGAAACTTGTTTTTTTTTTCAGAATAAGAAGGAAATGTTTTCTAGCTGTAATATTTATGCAAAGTGTTACGACTCTAGGTCTTAAAATAATGTAACAGAAATAAATTGAATCCAAAAATGTAAGTAAAATCAACAAGCAATTCATTTCTAGACAATTAAAGTGAAAATTCAAAAGAAACTTAATGTAATGTGAAATAAAGTCAAAATAATCCAATAATCATAATTGTCCTACTCACAATTCATAAATAAAGATTGTTCGGAATGAATTCTAGTGGCCTTGAATGTCCTAATGTGTTAGTAGTCTTGAATGTTCTGATGTATCAGTAGTCTTTAATGTTCTGATAAGTCAGTAGATTTGAATGATGTAATTCAGAATATCTTTGAATTAATTCACATAAATCCCAAAGTCAAGTATTAATCTAAAATGAGAATGAACACTTTTGGTAATTTCAATGAATATTTCAAAAACAAATTCCTCTCTCTGAATTTGCTCTGATTTTCACAACTGTAACATGTGATTTTTTCATTTTTCATTTCATTTGTCCCGTAACCTTGATGGTCGTCGGGGCGACACTGATGATTTTGCGACAATCTCTCTACATGTTACCCTGTTCTCCACTGCTCTTTGGGGCTTTGCAAAGTTCATCCCTGTCCACTCTTTGATATTGTCTTCACATTTCTTATTCTGTCTGCCTCGTTTTCTATTTTCTCTCACTGTGACCTGTAGGATTGTCTTTGACAGGCCACCCAGTTGAGCGTGAGACGTGACCATACCATCTTAGTTTGCGTTTCGTTACAGTTGTGAGAAGATCTTCATAAGATCCAATTGCAACTTGGATTTTAGTGCGCACCTCCGCATTACAGACGTGGTCTAAGTATGACATTTTCAGGATCCTTTGATAACATCTCATCTCTAAGGCATGGTTTCTTCTCTCTAATTCTGCTGTTAGGGTCAATGTCTCACATGCATATAGGAATATGGACATGACGAGGGAGCGCATAAACTTGATCTTGGACCCAAGATTGATGTGGCTGTCTTTCCAAATAGGCTTCAGGCTAGCCAGAGCAGCTGTTGTCTGCGCAATCCTGGAAATAACCTCAGGTTTTGAACCTTCATCAGAGGCGATAGCACCTAGGTACTTGAAGCTTGTTACTGTACCCAGCTTATGTCCATTCACTCTTATTTCCTTTTGATTGGCACTCATGTTGTTTGTCATTAGGTTTACCTTTTCAGCGTTGATTTCCATCCCATATGTTAGTGATGCTTGATCGAGACGGTTCACTAAGGTTTTCATTTCTTCTACATATCCTGCTAAGCCATCTATATCATCAGCGAAGTGCAGGTTGGTGATTGTTCTGCCTCCAACACTGACACTGCCTTCATGGTCTTCCAATGCGTCGGACATGATCTTTTCCAGGTAGATGTTGAAGAGAGTGGGTGAGAGAAGGCACCCCTATCTGACTGACTCCGACTGTGGTTCTGAACCAGTCTCCTATGTTGCCATTGACGAGAACTGTACTAGTCGCCTTGTCATACAGGGTTTCTATAGTGCAAACTAGTTTTGCGTTTATGTTGTATATCCGCATGGTGGCCCACAAGGCTGCATGCTATACCTTGTCGAAAGCCTTCTTGAAGTCAATGAAGATATGATAGAGGTTTTGTTGATGCTGGAGATATTTTTCACAGAGGATTCTAAGACTGAAGATCTGTTTTGTAGTGCTACGTCCTGCTCTGAAACCTGCCTGTTCTTCAGCAATGATGTGCTCTGCTTGGGGTTTCAGTCTGTTGAGAATGATTTTAAGCATAACCTTGCTTGGGTGACTGATGAGACTGATTGTTCGGTAGTTCTGGCACAGTTATATATTTGCCTTTTTAGGAAGAGTCACGATCAGAGACTGGGTCCATGGGGTGAGCCATTCTCCTGTTTGCAGATTTGGTTGCAGATAGTAGTTAGCGGAGAGTACTGGGGTACTGCGGGGCCTCTTTGGGTACTCTATGGGAATTTAACGTTGTGGGGCCTCTATAGGTACTTTTGGGGCAGTATAGGTACAAAAGTGAACAGATTTATAGGTACTGAGGGGGCTCTATGGGTACTCTACGGGAATTTATCATAGCGGGCGTATGTAGTGACGTTGTCTTCGTCACTACATACGGGGGGTCGTGTGTGTAGGACATGGCAATGATGGAAAATAATTAATCTTTTCTTTGTAAAATGGGTGGTCCTGATAAGGACCGTTGGAGGAGGAATATTTTTATTTCCTCCAACATTGAGTTAGGAAGCCTGGGAGGTGGAACTTGTTTTTCTTCTTCTTCTTCTCCTCCTCCTTCTTCTTCTCGGGTATCCAGTCGGGATGATTCAATTGTCTGAACTTGTCCTGAATTTTCATCCAGTTCAAGTTCAGACGATTGAATTGTTTTTCTTTTTTTTCCTTAACCCACATTAACTTGATTTTGGCGACTTCCTGTTCCATAATTTTTTTAACAATGGTTTCAACTCGGAGCAGGGCCGCTTCTTGTCGAGTGAGGATTAGGCACTTTAAATTATCATCTAATTTTTTTATGCAATCCAAGACTTCTTTAAGAAGTCCTACTCGACAAGGTGAAGAGGAGTTCTTGCTCTTTTTAACTTCCTCCTCCTTCTTCACTTCTTGAATTAAATCCATAATCAAGTTAATGTAGGTTAAGTGTTCTATTTCCCAGTGGAGGTTTACTGGATACCACCACATCATTCTTTGTCTATAATATTTAACTTTCACCATCCAGTCCCAGGCTTCCTGTAGATTTTCTATGATGTCGATCATTCTTGTAGAGTGAAAGTGTGAATGACTCAACTGTGGAAGACACTTCTTTTATATGTGAGAAGCGCGGACGTGAAGGAAAACATCCCCCTTTTTTTCCAAAAAAAACATACATACAAAAAAAACAAAAAAAAACACACAACACACTAATCTTGTTTTATATTTTTTTTATCAAACATACTCTATACAAGCATACCCTCATTCATACATTTTTATATATGGCAATCATAGAAAATTAATCTTTTCTTGAAAAATGGGTGGCCCTTAAAAGGACCGTTGGATTTTTTTGTTTTTGGGTTTTAACATTCAAATCTCCTAGGAGACCTTCTTTTTCTAAGACTTCTTCTGATTTCCGGGCCGTAGTGAAGTACCCTCTTCAAACAGCCTTGTCTTGCCACATACATTCGTCTTTTCCAGTAAGAAGTCTCTGTCATCTTGGTGATGACCCATGAAGTTCTGATATACATGGGATAGTCTGTGTTAAAAAACAACATCTTGTTTTTTTCTTTATGAGTGGTCTTGGAGAAAACCGGTGAAGCTTTATGAGACAATAGGTGGTATATATACCTTACGATCGGATTGAAATGCATCGAAATGAACTACCAATTCAATTGAGCGTTACAAGCGGGTCGGTTTTTCTTTCAATGGGAAGAGAGTAGGGGTATGACGTCATTTCGGGTATAAAGGCATCACAGCGTTCGTTGGGATTTTACTTTTTGGACAGCCTAAAATGGAGACTACCAAGACGACTAGCATGTATTGGAGTGAGCCTTCAATGTTTAATGCTGCTACTTTGCTGAACTTCCGGCCGGAAGACTTTAATTTAGATTTTCTAAATCAAGAGTTTGAGTCTGAGACTACTGCTGCTACTGTTGTTGCTGCACCAGTGATGGATGAATTTAAAAAGAAACAACAGGAAGAGATGGAAAGTTTTTTAAAGAAACAACGAGAGGATGAAGAAATATTTCTTCTTCAGCAGCAGAAAGAAGAAGAGAGAAGAAAAAAAGTGAGGAAGAAATCAGACAACAGTTAGAAGAGGAGGAGAAGGAAACAGCAAAGGAAGTCGTCAGTCCTGAAGAAAAAGCGGTGTGTCTTCTAGAAGAGATATTATCAGAGTTGAAATATCTGAGAGAATTATACAAATATTCTTTGGCTCAACCACCTAAACGAAAAAGACCATCACGGGCTAAACATTCCAAACCTACCAGTTCTAGTGAGATGCCACCACCACTACCACCACCACCAACACCACCAGTGACTACCACCATGAGCAAAACACCAGCAGGATTTGGATTGGGTCGTGGTAAAGGATTGCGACAATTGAAGTTGATTATGTAAAACTTCATAAGTTTGTTTTTAACCAAACAAACAAACACCCCAACGGTCCTTTTCAGAACCACCCAGATTTCTAGAAAAGAAATCAAATTGCCAAATCAAGTAAAACTTAAAAATTCCCATTGTGTTGTATATAAGCGTGAGTGTGTGCGTGCGTGCATCTATACTCTAAAACAAAATAACACAAAATCACTTACTTTTTTTCCAGTCTGGTGTATTCTGCCATTTTTTACAAAATAATTCACCAATAACATATAACACCACACTCCAAAAAAAAAAAAAACAAAGTTCATTTGCTTTTTTTTTTCACTGTCTGTCTCTCTTGTTTTTCTTTAATTTCTTCTTCATAGGGATCCTGATCGTCACAGGAATCATATTTTCCTTTTCTTCTTCATTCTCACTGTCTTCCATCTTTCTCACTCTCTTCTTACTTTTCTTGATGATATGTTCTTCTTCTTCTTCTAGGTTTGAAGATCCTTCGGCTTCCTCCCTCTCCTCTGGTAGAGAGTCTTGTTCTTGTTCTTTCCGAGGGCACTCAGAAGACCAATGTCCTGGTCCTTTACAATGATAACAGATATCTTTTGTTTTGACTCTCTTTTCTTTTTTTAGGTTTCGACGTTGTGGAGATTCTGGAGCCCAATGTCCTTTCTCTTGACAGATATAACAAGTATCTTGACTTTTATCTCTGTTTTGGTGTTGCCGTTGTGGACATTGTGTAGCCCAATGACCTTTCTCTTTGCAGATATAACAAG
Source organism: Margaritifera margaritifera (assembly GCA_029931535.1). Lineage (NCBI taxonomy): Eukaryota > Metazoa > Mollusca > Bivalvia > Unionida > Margaritiferidae > Margaritifera > Margaritifera margaritifera. The sequence continues at coordinate 4,862,354 of JAQPZY010001640.1, read as the reverse complement.
TATCTTGACTTTTATCTCTCACTGTACTTCCTCTGGCTATATAATTCCAATAATCCCAAGAAGGATGCATTCCTCTTGGAATACGTCTTCTTGACTCTTCCATCTTTACAGTTTGAAAGTTCAATCACCAAAGACTGATTCTGAAGGTACGAAGGTCTCTCTTTATATACTCTCCTCTCTCTATATAAAGGTACCTGGGTGAAAAAAACTGAATCAGTTTCAAAGTAAACTTAAAGATGAAAAGATCACGCCCAAACCATGAGAAACCAGAAGAAGAAGAAAAAGAACAAGAAGAAACAAAGAGGCCACGACGACGAAGACATTCCGTGCCACCTGAAACACCATTAGATGAACTACTAGCTCAAGTCCATGCAAGTGACTTCGAAGAGGAGATGAGTGAACCTGAAACCTTACCACCTTCAAAACCACCCAAAACAAAATCCAACACCACTACCAACACCAGAACCCCTGACCAAGAAACACAATCTAGTACCTTGGCTCCTCCTGAAAATTATTATCGGATTCGAGAGACTCAAAAAATAACGTCTCGAAAATTTAGAACCACTGCCTACACTCACACTGTACACTTCAAAGACTTCAAGTCCGAAGTACCTCCCGAGAAAGCGGCGGGGTTCATTACCGATTTGTGGGGTTCTGTGTTACAGAACTTGAAACGCCAATGCGGAGCCAAAGAAGATGATCGTTTGAGACTGGCCATCCATCATGACAACTTGAAGACTCCTGTTTGGATCGAGTTCAGCACCCCGGCAGAATTAACGACAGACAAAGTTGTGTCCAAAATAGAATATGTGCAACAATCCAATGACAAGTTTACCATCACCGATGGAAAGGCCACACTCTACATGACACACGTTGCTCCTCCTCGAGGGAGCGGACGAAGCAGAAAACCGTTATTGGTGGACGACCTTCGTACTACCAAGCGCAGTGTCGTCCAAATTGACAATACTCAAGACCAAATGTGCTTGGCCCGAGCTATTGTGGTGGGGCGTACGTTTGCCAACAAAAACGAGAGTAAAGAATGGAAAAAAGCCTGGAATAACATTCGACGATCTAACAAAGCCAAACACGAAATGAGGCAGAACTCCTGTTACAACAAGCTGGGATCCCTAAAGAGACCGTGTGTGGTATTTCTCAAATGCAGAAACTTCAAGATGTTTTGGCTCCTCACTACACTTTGAAAGTTCACCCTCAAGTAGTGCGCGGAGATATGGTGTTTCGAGGCCCCGATTTTCCTGAAGGAAAATACATTCACCTCTATTACCATCAAGAACATTTTGATACCATCACTAGTATTACCGGATTTTTGGGATACTCTTACTACTGTGAGAAATGCAACCAAGGGTTTAATAGTCGAGAGCGACACCTTCATTGCGGAGCAAGATGTCGGGGCTGTTTAGCGGACCAACCATGCCTTCCTGAACAACAACAAAATCACGTCCATTGTGAGGTGTGTCGACGAAGTTTTGTCAGTCCTTCTTGTTACCAACAGCATCGCAAGACACAAGGTCACCAACAAAAATGTGCTTGCGACTTATTGAAATCGTGTTCTACGTGTGGACAACTAATTCGTACCAACGACCCCAAGAGGCACGTTTGTGCTGGCAAGATAAAATGTTCTATTTGTCATCAGATCGTCGATTTTGATCATCGATGTTTTATTCAAAAGTTTGACAAGACAGAGAAGAAAGAAATAAAGAAGAACAAGAACAAGAAACAAGTAGATTTCATCTTCTTTGATTTCGAATGCATGCAAGAAACGGGCATTCACATTCCAAATTTCTTTGTGGCGCATCGAGCTTGTGATCAGTGTATTCAAGAATCGATTCATTTTCACTGTCCTCATTGTAGTCGAATTCCAGGAGGACGTGAAAAAATCTTTCGTGGAGTTAACACTTTGTCCGAGTTTGCTGAATGGGTTTTAGACCCTACCACCCACGACAGTTGGAGCGAAGAAGACATTCAACGTTACGGAGATTGTCATCGGTATGCGACCGTCATAGCTCACAATTTTTCGGGATACGATGGCCAGTTTTTACTAAATTATTATTTGAACCATGGGACCGAACGACCTAAAGTCACCATGAACGGAAAAAAGCTCATCTACATGAAAGTAGGACAAGTACAGTTTAAAGATTCTATGAGTTATTTGGCCATGCCTTTGAGTCGCATGCAAAAAACGTTTGGCATGACAGAAATGGCTCAAGGCTACTTTCCTCACTTCTTCAACACGGAAGCTAATCAACATGCTGTCCTACCTCATTTGCCTGACCTTCATGATTACGACCCCGACGGAATGCACCCCGAACAGCGAGAAGCTTTTCATACTTGGTACCGCGCTCACCAGACCGATCCATTTGACTTTCAAGAAGAGATGCTCAAATATTGTCGATCTGATGTGGATATTTTAAGACGTTGTTGTGGAAAGTTTCGAGAGTTATTTCTCGATCACGGAGAGGTCGATCCTTTGAAAGATGCAGCCACCTTACCTAAAGCCTGTTCCTTAGTCTACAGGCAAAATTTCATGCACGAGAACCAACTGGCCATCATCGACTCCAACACGTCTCTCTTTGCTAGTCGTCAATATTCGGTCAAAGCTTTACGTTGGTTTCATTACTTGTGTGAAAAAGAAGACAAATGGATACAACATGCTAGAAACGGAGGAGGAGAAAAGAAGATTGGAGGTTATTCCGTGGATGGATTTGATTTAGAAAACCCGCACACGGTATACGAGTTTCAGGGTTGTTTGTTTCACGGATGCCCTACTTGTTATCCTGATCGAGAGATGAAAGGCCCTTATTCAGATTCTACCATGGAACAGTTATACGAACAGACTTGCCAACGACGCCTCAAGTTAGAAAGTCAAGGATACCAAGTGGTAGAAATGTGGGAGCACGAGTACGATCGACGTTTGAAAACCGATCCTGAATTTAAGAACATTACTCAAAGTTACGACACGGCCGAAATCTAACCTTTAGATCCGCGCCACAGTTTATTTGGAGGACGAACCAATGCCACTCGCTTGCTGTACGACGTGAATGAATCCCAAGGAGAAGAAATCAAATACATTGACGTGTGTTCTTTGTATCCTTGGGTGTGTAAATATGCTCTTTTTCCCACCGGTCACCCTGAAATTTTGACAGAACACATTGACGTGGAACACATTCGTCAATACGAAGGATTAATTAAATGTAAAGTCTTACCTTTCGACCAACTTGTACCATCCCATCTTGCCTCACCATTGTCAAGGAAAACTGATGTTTCCTTTATGCCGGACGTGTGCTGAAACGTGCAACCAAGATCAGCCCTGTCACCACACGAAGGAAGAACGGTCTTTGACAGGAACGTGGGTTAGCGCCGAATTGTTTCGGGCACTGGATCGTTGAAAGTGTAAGAAATCTGGCACTTTCCAACTACAGCCCAATACCAAAAGGACGACGCCACCAATCATCCAGGCATTTTCTCGGGGTACGTCAATCAGTTTTTAAAACTGAAACAAGAAGCTAGTGGTTATCCTTCGTGGTGTCAGACTCCCGAAGACCAAAAACGATTCAAAGAAGAGTACCGTGACATCGAAGGCATCACTTTGGAAGAGGTGGAAAAAAATGAAGGAGAAAGATCGTTTACCAAAGTGATGCTCAATTGCTTGTTGGGAAAAATGGCCCAACGTACGATCTTACCCAAAACGGAATACGTCACCGATCCTTATCGTTACTTTAAACTAGTGGACGACAAAAGTATACTAGTCAAACACGTTGAAATCGTCCGCGATGATTTGATCATAGTCAATTTCGAAGAAGAACCCAAGTTTGTCAAACCTGACAAGTTTAGCAACGTAGTCATTGCCGCTTACGTGACCGCTCATGCTCGTTCGAAATTGTACAACGAAGCGTTAGAAGTCTTGGGAGATCGTGTCCTGTACTTTGATACTGACAGTTGCATCTACATTCATCGCCCCGGTTGCCCCCACCCTACCATTCAAGGAGATCGTTTAGGAGCCTGGACAGACGAGCACCCTCAAGACACCATTCTGAGTTTTGCCAGCGGTAGCCCTAAAAATTATGGGTACCGATACCGAGACCCGCAAGGTCAACTTCACACCTCCTGTAAAGTCAAAGGTTTGACTCTCAACTATCGAACTAACCAAGTAGTCAACTTTGAGGTTTTAAAAAATGCTTTACTGACTGGACAAGTGGAAGACTTTCAAGTACCCACGTTAGAACCTCACAAGATTGTACGACTACCTAATCATCAAATCGTTACTCGACCTGTTCAAAAAGTGTACCGCATCGTGTACCAAAAACGAGTGAGACTTCCAGATCACACCACTTTACCTTACGGACACGCTGATTTGGAGTATAAAAAAGGAAACCCTCTTGAACAGAAAAAAAAGACAACACCAAAGATGACTTCAACATTTGCCTTGCCTGACTATTGTGAGTGTGCCAGTCGCTTGAAGACGTTCAAAAATTGGCCTAAACACATGCCTGACTATTGTTATTGTCCTCATCGATGGAGCACATTCAAAAAAGGAAAAAATGGATTACCTACTTCCCACTCTTTAGCCAGAGCAGGATTTGTTTACTTTGGACAGCTAACCAAAGTACAGTGTTTTAGTTGTGGTGTCACTATTCGTATGGATTGTAAGAATTCAGCTCTTCTGGAACATGTCAGATGGTCACCAAACTGTGCTTACCTTTCTTTGGCGTTTCCACGGATCACATTACAATACTTTGCGGATGGTACAGTCGACAGGTATAAAAAAGGAACCCCTTCCAATCCTAACCCTTCATTCTGACTTTCAACGTTGACCGAGCAAGAAGATGAGTCATTTTGTTATCCTTCCACATAACTACAATAAGAGTACTCAAACTACCACCCACCCGTCACCATTACCAAGAAAGAAATCAAGTGTTGGTGTGAACTCCACGGTACGGTTTGGCATCCCCGATTCACACGTTCAAACGGATTCCGTATGTTGTAACATCTTGGATTCAGGACCATCTGGTAGTCTCACTCATCGACAACCCTCTAAAGAGGCAGTACGCCCTTTTTGCTTTAGTGGAAATACTAAAGGAACCTGTATTGACCATAACGACAACAAGGGAATAGGTATTGGTAAATATTCGCATGTCAGAATACCTGTGACTTTACCTGGTTATTCCATGTATCATTCAAAGACAAGTGGCCAAAATATCTACAAGGACCTAAACCCGAAGCTTTAGCCAGATCTGGATTTAAATACGTGGGAGAAGGAGATAAAGTTCAATGTTTCAGTTGTGGTGTGAAACTTCACCAATGGGAGCCTACCGACTCAGCTTACATTGAACATGCCAGATGGTCTCCGCACTGTCAGTTCTTACCTTTAGTGGCTTTAGAAGAGTACGGGTACGATGAGCCAGATGCCAAACAGAAGAAGAAGTAGTTTATTTTAAAAAATTCCATGTCGGAGGAGAATACTTCTTTAGAAGAATACATTGCTGGTTTACCTTTGGAGTTGCAAGAACGCATTTTTCAGTATATTCCTAGCTTAGAAGATCGCATTCCTGTTTTACCTTTGGAGGTACGAGAACGTATTTACAAAGAATTTGTCAAGATTCAAGTGAAACATAAAGAACAGTTACATCCTTTACGACACAAACATTTTAACCATTGGTATTTGAATGTGATAAGACATTTGATTTGGGCTAAGATATTCAAATGGTCAGACATTCACGAAAAACTACAGGACACTTTTAAGAAATTGGAGGGTACCACCTACAATGTGGCAGTGGAATATAGAATTCGATGGAATGAAGTGAAGGAAAAAAATGTGACCAACAGACAAGAATTCCAAAAACTGTTACAAGAACTGTCACCTCAAGACGAATCGCCTTTACGTCGTTCAAAATTAGATAGAATAATCACTAATACTTTTTTGGGATATGAATTACCTACCGATTCCATTTGGTTGGTATGTGAGTATTTTGTCACCTAGAAGACGGTCTCTTTAGAAGACCCCATTTGTAATGTGAAACTTCACTCCCCTTTGAAGTTGCAAGTAGTAGTAAGGATAAAGGAGGATCCCAGCACAACCCATCCTCACCTCGTTCAAATCCAAAAGTCCGGGTCCTTCGGCCCCATCCTTTCGTATTTTCACTTCGGATCGGATAGATTGTGCTGATCTCACGCCTTTATCCTTACTACTTATATAAATGTTTATATAATATTGGTTTATATAAAAATGATTATTCTCCAAAAATTATGTCAAGGATATTCTCTGGTTCATTATCATCAGGATCGTATCCAAATGCAAATGTGTTGATTCCATCATAACAAATTCTTTTATCATCAAAATTACATAGCCCAGCTTTATTGATAATATTTGTTTTAATATTATGTTTGGTTGAGTTTATTGTTGTCATGGACACATGATTATGTTCACCTTGTAACGCATTAAAATAATCATCGAATGATATATGTTTATTTACTACAGTTTTTACAATTCCTTTAGCTTTTTTCTTTGTTTTATTATCATCTGTTTTTATGCTGTACATTTTAGATCTTAATCCAACGAATTCTTTGATCGGAGTGAAGTTAGTTTCATCTTTAAATTTACCAATTACCTTTTTATTCTTCTCACACTTAAATGGAGTATTGTTAGGGTAGTCTGATAAATCAAATAACGCTTTGTTGTCGTAGATATCCTGATATAGATCCTCAACTTCAACGTGATAACAGATAGAATCTGTGTCGCTAAATAATAATTCTGAGTTGGGGTATTTATGTTTGAAATAATCGTAATGAAATTCATATATTAATATTTTTGATACATCTAGTATTGCAGATCCCACATAGATTGGTTTGTTTAGTTTTAGTTCAGTTTTACGTTTATGAACTGCTACTAGATTTTCTTTGAAAATTTTCATTGATACAAATGTGTCTTCGGCTAGAACTTTATCTCATCGCACTGGATCGTTGATTAGTTCTATGTTTCGACGCTTTCTTATATTTTCCATTGTTTTGCCAAATACCGAATTGTTCATTAATTTGAAGAAGTCTTTTTCCGATTCAGTTGTTGCTGCTGTTCTTTTACTTGTGTTAAAGTCAATATATTCTTTGAGCCAGCACGATTGCCTAAATTTTAGTGCGCGATGTACATATGTTATCATAATACCGTGATCGACTGCCTGTTTTAACGCTCGATGATGAATAACATATCTAGTTTTACTCATTAAGTTTGGAATAAGTTTGTTTGTAACATTTTTACTGAGATTATATTTTGCTTTTAGATCGCGTTGTTCTTGAGATATCATATCATCGGTGATTAATAGTTGTTCAGCGCAGAAGGGATAATCATTGTGTAATTTATGTAGATGACTGGGATACATTAGATCGACTTCAACAAAATATCCTACATCTTCTGGTATTTTTTTATTTGTTTCGTTTAGATATTTTTCTCCGGTTATCCACCAAAATAAATCAACAGGGATTGGTTGCGACATTGCCCAGCCATATAAATTATTTTAATCTAAATGTGTGATATAACTCGATGGCTTACTTGCATCATAATCTTTTAAGTATTTGTTATTTGTGATTGCGTGTTTTTTAGTAATAACACTTATTCCACCACGTATTGATTTTTCTATAAAGTAAAACATCGTTGGATCTGTCAACAATTTTAGATTTACTTTGGTTAGTTTTAATGCAGCGTCCCATGATAGTCCTGGAGACGAATAATACCAGCAGGGGTCAAGTTTGTAGTAGTTCAAACAAGTTGATCTAAATTCCTCGAAAATGTCAGCTAGTAATAGAACATCTGTCTTAAGATAAATATCGTGATAATCGCCTAATGTTTTACCATTTAATGTTGACCAGACTTTTTGCGCGTGTTCGTAATCGTCGTTGGATATTTGTTCCATTTTTAGTTTGGAATCAATTTTTTCTTGTGGTGGAAGACATGTTTCATCGAATTTGTTCCAGTCATCCATATATTCGTAAGGATAAATTCCTTTGTTTTTTAGAATATTACTATGCTCATTGAAATGTTGCTCGAGGTGAGTAAATTTTCCACATCCTTTTGCTAGTACATCTAATGATGCTGGCTTAAACTGTAAACTATCGATGAATTGCAGAGGCCCTATTATGACAGACATATACTTTTCATCAGTATTTGCGATGCAACTGATTTTTTTATCGCGGAGATTAACATTGTCAAAGGCACTGACAATTATATGTGAATCATATCCACGTAAATTGTGGAATATTACTGGAATAAAATCAGGACATTTGAAATGTAAGTTACATTTATCATGTGCTGGTCCACGATAATCTCCAGTAATGTGACAATGATCTCTTACTTTATCAGATTTATATATTATTTGTTGTTGGCAAATATGGCATATATTTGATATATTATATTCTTCTTCTTGTTGCTGTGTTAGCGGTATCATTTTTTTAGGTCGTTTGTACATTAATCGTATGTTATTTGCTTCATCCATTAAGTTTGATAATAACCATTCGGCGCAATTCATCTTTGATGGATCGAGATTATTGCCGCGATATAATTTAATATCTTTTGATACATTTGGATTTGTACATACTACTTTATATGCAACACCACAGGGGACATGATTTTGTATTTCTGTCGTAGACGATATTTGGGGATCATTTAATGCTGATGCAATAGGTACGAGTAATGATTCAAAGTCCGCGTAAATAACAAAGGGTATTTTTAGTTGTTTATTGTAATTTTTGAAACTTAATGATTCTTTTCCTTTTTCTGGAAGTTTTACTTTTTGAACTTCTACACAATACTCGAGATGTTTACTGAATATATCCTCTGATTGACATCCGTGTAGCCATTTGTAACAAAAATATATTTTGGATTTGTGTTTGTTGTACTGCGATGCAACTAGTCCATCAAAATTGTTGATATAACAATAATGTTCTTTGTAATAGAGCAAATTAATTGTTTCCTGCGATGCTGTTTTACTTATCAGCCGAGGATAATATTTTATTTTGTTTGCGGTTTCTTCGAGACCAAACACATTAATGCTGATCCCATTGAGTTTTTCAAACTTTGGAATTTGTGATTCGGCAACGGGAAATTCAATACCAGTAAAATTTAACGAATTTTCATATTGTTTGTATTGCGATACTCTGTTTGGATTTCTTTCAAGTGTGTAAAGCGCAGATAGAATCGCCCATTGAAAACATTTGTTGTCGTTGTTTTTTACATTTATCACACATTTACTGTTATTGGTTTTTTCAGGTAATTCCACATAAGATTTTCCTCGCAATGGTTTAAATTTATGAGTGTGAACAAGTACGGATTGTATTCGCTGTAATGTCCAAGCAGAACCTAATGAAACATATTCCGATATTTTGTTCTCGAGTTCATTGAATACTATTTTAGTTATTATTTTATTTAAGTCTGATCCGAGCAAAGCAATTTTTGATTTTGATGAAATATAGACCTCAATTTTATTTGATGATTTATCATTATCGATTGATGTTGCTTTTTCAAATATTACCTTATATTGCACTAAAAATTTGATACTCAGGTGTTTGGATCGTTCTTGTATTATTGTTGGTGATACTGTGTTGTATAATGCTGATGGCGATAATGACACAATATTACCCGCTAGATCAATTTGCCATGAATTGTCAAATCCTGCAAACGCTGACGCAATTTTCTTAACATGTGTTGATTTCCGCATCATTATTATATATAATATATCTAACTGATTTTTAATAGCGGGAAAAAAACAATTAATTAGAGAAATAATTATTATGTGATATTATATACAATGCAAAATTCTAGAATTCCAGAGTATGATGAACTCAATAAACCTTGTGCTCATCCCGAACTCGATGGATTTTATGGAACAATGGCTGGCATAAATTCTTGCGACGACGATATTTATCTGGAAATTATTACAACTCCAGCTGGATATAAAATTATATGTGATGAAACAGAAATGTTTGTTAAAGATTTTATCTACACTTGTTTCGTCGATGAAATTCCAGCAGGATATCGAGTTCATCACGTGAATGGCTCGGTTATGGATAATAACGTGGATAACCTAGGACTACAAGATGAATTTCAACAACACCCAATATACCAAAATTACGAAGCAAGTGATCAAGGGATGATACGATACGTGAAAACAAAAAAGGTGGTGGGTAATATAAGTAATACTGGATATTTGAGCATTAATACAAATTACAATAATAATAATAAGACCATTTATTCACATCGGTTTGTGTATGAAGTTTTTAATGATATTATTCCGTCAAAGCTGGTCATAGACCACATAAATAAGATTAAAACAGATAATCGGCCGGAAAATTTAGATTTGGTTACCCAAAGAGAAAACGTGATAAGAGGCTGTGCTGGTGGTGTTAGATTAGCTCATCCAGTAACATCAACTGATCCAGAAACAGGAGAACAAGAAGAATTTGAATCAACATATGCTGCTGGTAAACACTTTAATATTGATCGCAAATCTATACAATACGCTGCTAATGGAACTTATCGATCAGCATTTTCAAAGAAATTGCAATGTAAAATAAAATTTAAATATGTTTAACTATTTTGATTAAATCTTCTTTTGATATGCAATTGTGCGTGTAGGACATTATTGCTTCAACGTCCCAGTCGATGATTATACTGCCGTACTCGTTAAACGCCTTTAGTTCCTCCGCTGTTAGTAAAATATTATTTTTTTTTTGTTTCGGCGTCATCGCTTACTTTATCAATTTTTATTGATACACTACCTTTTGTATTATTATTTGCGAAACAATATTTTATTGCTCGTTTTAAATCAGACATATTTTTAATGTAACCTTGCACATGATATCTTATTGCCATTGTGATTATATAATAATTGTTCAGATAAAATTGATTATATAATGTTGGCAAGATTAAAATTACTTATCAACAATCAACAATTGTCGATCAACAATAAACCTACTACCAACCGAAAATGTGTGCCAACTACAAGTGATGCCGATGATAATGTTCCACCATATGATTTAGAACCCGGAGAAGTCGTTGATGAATATGATGCTGTATCAGTCGTTGATCATCGGCCGTACAACAATTTTAGAAAGAAAAGTTGTTACAACGCGAAATATCATGTGGCAAAGAAAACTATTAAATTTAATTTTACTCCAGAAGAACGTGAGGAATTCCAGCGAAGATTAAACTTTTTTTTAAATGTTCACATTCCAGGCCGTAAAAAAAATATTAAATTTGATTATATTTTTGTTAAGATTTTTGAATTGCTTAACGTTGACGAACAACGACGCCAAGAACTAGTAGGTTTATGCGCACCTGTTAAATGCAGATACATTTTAAATAATTATGTTAATATTTGCCGCGAGATGAACTGGTTTGGTTGATTGACGATTAATTGACGATTGATCGGGTTGGTACCCAACTATTAAAAGAATCACCGTATCCACGCCATTTTACGAGTGATTTGTTGCCGCGTCGCTTTATTACTTTTTCAATTACAATTATGTCTTGATCTGTGCGCTGCAGTTCTTGTTCGTAAAAGCTTCCTGTGATTGGCTCGCTGTTTTGGTCTTGCAATTTGTATGTAATTGGAATTGTTGTTACTATCTCGCTGATTATGAATACTTCCTCACTCCAGTTTGGCGTGAATCCTTTTTCAAATTGTTTTTTGGAGAGTGAGATTCTGACGCGATCGCCGACATTATACTTGTGTTTGCGATACAGATTTTCGCTTGCTTGTATTGGATTTGATAATGCTTCATTGGGAGTTCCACCAATCGATCTATGCGTTGTATTGTTGTACTTGGATACAATTTGTGGTAGATGATTAATGTATCTACGCGTGTTATTAGCAGTCATCCACTTGTACAATTTTTCTTTGATGGTTCGATTGAATCGCTCAACAATTACGCTTTTACCTTCATTGCCAGTCACATACTTTGTAATATTATGTTGTTTTAACCAGTCTTCGAATTGTTTGTTGTAAAACTCTGCTCCATGATCGGTCCATATTTTATTTGGTTGCCGCGTACTGTCCGCGATGATTTTGCTGAACGCTGATGTAATTGTTGCTCCCATTTTATTTTTTATTGGTGCTACAAAAGCGAACCGGCTTTGAATGTCCACCACGGTTAATAAAAATTTGTTGCCGTCGTTGTCGTCAGCCAACGAAGACATATCAGCGAGATCAACAGCCCATGTATCGTCTACGGCGTTTACGACAACGCGACGACGTTGAAACTTTCTTTTTTTAGGCTTGTGGAGCTCATCAGCAAGTTTACTGAAATGGTTTTGTCCCCGATTCGCAAGCGGATTGCGGTCTTGACCAAGACCAAGTTTATATTTTGCTCCAATTACTCCTCGAACAAATTGACGATCAATTTGCTCTCTCATATTTTTTGCTTTTATTTCTCGAAGTTCGTCCAACATTTTATTGTCACACATGTGTTTATCATTTGGGTTATAGCGGTAACATATGTCATGTCGCATAGCCGTAGCGTCGACCTGGTTATAAGGTTTTTGTCCTGGTAGTGGTTGATCATTGCTGTCGATTTGATCATCTAATGGGTTCCATGGGCCGGTATATTTATGTCCGGGTAAGGTCCAACCGTCTTTTGGTCGCGGCAATTTTCCAATGAGATTATGTATGTTAATTGCTCCACCAATAATTTTATGTATGTTAATTGCTCCGCCAATAATTTTATTTCGTTTACATTTTTTGCAGTAAATGTGCAAACCATTACCCTCCACACAAACACATTTTGGTGATGGTGCTCCATTGTCATTACAGTTGCAGTTCATGTTGCGTTTATAAAACAATCATTGATAAAAATCATAGTGGTCATCATCGCTGACATCATCAATGTCTGAGTGAACATCAACTACTAGATTAATATCATTACCATTACCACCATGTGGTAAATTTCCTCCTGATTGAGAACTAACAAATGTGCTCTTTTTTCGTCCACATACCTCACATGTTCCTTTTAACATTGTTCTGTTATTTTTTGTTATTATTGTTTTTTCATCATCACTTTCTGTTTTAGTTTTACACTTGAGGCAGTATGTCAACATTATACAATTGCGATTATACAATAATTGTTTAGATAAAACTTACTCAACGCGTTTATATTCATAAATTATTAAACAGTTTTAGACAGATTACATCATTGTTTAGCGTCGGGTTTGGTTCAAATTGCAGAATAAAATTTAGAAATGATTTTCGCGAGTTCATCCATCGTATAAATAAAATACAATAATAACCGCATGTGTTTGTTCCTAAAAGTTGAATTTGATTTGATGAGTAATTTAATGGTGTGTTTTTATACTTAGGAATACTTTTAACATATTTTTTAATACTATCACTGGGTGGAATTCCATATGAATCGAAGTAATTGTTGCCATGTAATGCTACCCAATGAGTTCCAGATCCATCTTTGAAGTCTTGTATATTAATAATCATTGACTGTGTCAATGGCGACGGTGCGCGATGACGATTAATATGCAATTGATCCTTGCTAAAAACACCATTAAAGCTTTTAATATTTTAAAAATAATCTATGATTTCAAAGCTACTCAATGGCGCAACATCTTTGATCGCTATCTTTTTCTTTAACGTCTGTGGCGTCGACGTCGCATTCCGTATCCCGTTCGTCTTGTTCCTGGAAGAGTTAATCCGTGGCCTTTTCTTGGTCGTCTTTTTTTAACACCTCGTCCGATACCTAATAAATTTGGTAATAGCGAACCAGCTATTCCTGCCAATAATGGTCCTATAAATCCACCTCTTCGTCTTCAAAACATTTTTATAATAATTGATTAGACAAAAATTTTTATCATTGATTATTGTCAACGTTTACATTTTTTTAAGTATTTGATACAAAACACGAGGGTTACGTGAAGAATCACTGTACCCATTAAGTATACATAATGGATTTAATGGATTTTTTATGTTGCGGATAATCGGATGATTTAGTTTTTCGAGAGGTGCGGCTTGTTTAATGCCTGATCCGCGAGTAGCTCTATTTGTTGCGCCGGATATTGCTCCAGATGCTGCTGCAATACCTAATGTGCCGAGAACCGGTAATATTTTTGGTGCTAACGCTATTAATGCTGTTGCAATCATAGCACCGACTGATCCGCCTGATCTGCGCTTGGATCGAGTTGATCGTTGTGATTTAACTTTTTTCTTGCCATTATTGATTATTATAATCGATTATATAATTGTTGATTAATCTACGATTAATTGACGATCAATTATACTTTGATGGACATTCTTCCATTAACACCATCAAGAACAACGTATCTGTCAGATGTAACTAACGCGTAAATGTTATAGGGTGCGCTTGCTATACCTGCAACTGCATATCCACCTGCTGTAGCAACACCACCAAACACTCGTCCACCATCAGCATTTGCAGCAGTTGCTGCAGTGGTATACAGTGCATTATTTAAACTCCATTGAATTTCAATATCTGCTGGTGTTCCCACTAATCGCTCGGAATGTGATATGGGATATAATCTCGCAAATTCGTCGATGGATATTTGTGCACCATCTGATGTGTCCTGATATTTTTGCATGGATTCCATTAACATAAGATATGCCCGAGAAACATTTCTGTTATTTGGATCAAAATTACATTCTATAGCTCGTTCTGGATATTGCCTTGAAGCCATTCTTAGCACTATTTTAGAAACAAACATATGATCAAAAATCATATTATTTTCCGTTTGATCATTATGTCGATCTAGTAGTTGAAATACCACAAATACATGTCGCGGCAAACGTTCTGATGATACTGTATCTACTCGCCATGTTCCATTAGATCCTCCAGTATGGATATTATTTTCGTATGTTCTCCACTGCTCAAAGTACAATCTTCTCGAATATGAATTTAATGAAGCCTCCAATTCTACAGTCATTAACGTTGATGGAGTAATTTTTGGCATCCATAGCGACAGGTAAGTGATAACAAATCTACCATTGGCTACACCTTGATCTCTGTGTATGGTGTTATTAGGAATATTGGTTACTAATTCGATTCGATGCCTCATGCTTCTCATCACGGATGTCACGTCCTTGCAGAATCCAAATATAGAACTTAATGGCAAATTCATGGTAATCTGCCTGCTGCTGTCACATAACGCGCGTCGCTTTGCAAAGCCTTCATTGTAAAGCTTTTGCCTGAGGTTTGTAGCGGCTGTCCGAATAGTGTTGCCAATATCAGCTACAGCATTGGCACCGGGATCTGCTACAATATTATTGTTGTCATTAGCTGGCACACCAGCTGCTGTTCTAAATTCGTAGGGCATAGCACCTCCAGTACTTGTATCTTTCATCCAAAACATATTTAATGCTATTGATCTAGAATAATCTTCTGAAAAACCTACTATATTCATAATTGTACTTGCAATAGGAAGATGCCGTATGTGTTCGATCTCCTGATGGTTAATAATATATCTTGCCTCGGAGAACAAACTCCATCCGTTGTTGACTAGCGCTATTTCTTCTCCTGCGATTTGAGCTAAGACGTCCTCGAACTTCAATATAGCCTTTATGAGGTAGTAAATAAATATCCTCGTCACGTGTTCTTAAAATTAAATTACCAGTTTTGTCGATTAAATTGGGCTGATCCTCCTGGTATTCGATGTACTCATGTTCTGTTGCGGAATTATCGACGTCATAAGAGTCATGAATATTTAAATATGATCTTGCGGACATTTTATTCGATTATATTATTGCGATTATATAATAAATGTTTATAAAAATCACGATTATATAATAAATGTTGATAAAAATTGATTTTGATAAAAATTGATTATACAAAAAAATTCAATCATTGATGTGATTTTGATAAAAATTAATTATACTTTCACAGACATAAATCCATTAATAGCATTAAGAACAACGTATCTGTCAGATGTAAGTAACGCGTAAACTTTATATGGTGCGGGTAAAGGAGGTACAGCAGGTACAGCAGGTATAGCAGGTATAGCAGGTACAGCAGGTACAGCAGGTACAGCAGGTATAGCAGGTACAGCAGGTACAGCAGGTACAGCAGGTACAGCAGGTATAGCAGGTATAGCAGGTATAGCAGGTACAGCAGGTGATCCAACAACAGCAGGTATAGCAGGTATAGCAGGTACAGCAGGTATAGCAGGTATAGCAGGTACAGCAGGTATAGCAGGTATAGCAGGTACAGCAGGTATAGCGGGTATAGCAGGTACAGCAGGTGATCCAACAACAGCAGGTATAGCAGGTATAGCAGGTATAGCAGGTACAGCAGGTGATCCAACAACAGCAGGTACAGCAGGTGGTCCAACAACATCAGGTATAGCAGGTATAGCAGGTATAGCAGGTATAGCAGGTATAGCAGGTATAGCAGGTACAGCAGGTACAGCAGGTACAGCAGGTATAGCAGGTATAGCAGGTATAGCAGGTACAGCAGGTATAGCAGGTATAGCAGGTACAGCAGGTACAGCAGGTATAGCAGGTATAGCAGGTACAGCAGGTATAGCAGGTACAGCAGGTACAGCAGGTACAGCAGGTATAGCAGGTATAGCAGGTACAGCAGGTACAGCAGGTATAGCAGGTACAGCAGGTATAGCAGGTGATCCAACAACAGCAGGTATAGCAGGTACAGCAGGTATAGCAGGTATAGCAGGTATAGCAGGTACAGCAGGTACAGCAGGTACAGCAGGTATAGCAGGTACAGCAGGTATAGCAGGTATAGCAGGTATAGCAGGTATAGCAGGTATAGCAGGTACAGCAGGTACAGCAGGTATAGCAGGTACAGCAGGTACAGCAGGTACAGCAGGTACAGCAGGTATAGCAGGTACAGCAGGTATAGCAGGTATAGCAGGTACAGCAGGTACAGCAGGTATAGCAGGTATAGCAGGTACAGCAGGTACAGCAGGTACAGCAGGTATAGCAGGTACAGCAGGTATAGCAGGTACAGCAGGTATAGCAGGTACAGCAGGTATAGCAGGTACAGCAGGTACAGCAGGTACAGCAGGTATAGCAGGTACAGCAGGTACAGCAGGTATAGCAGGTATAGCAGGTATGGCAGGTACAGCAGGTGGTCCAAAAACAGCAGGTATAGCAGGTATAGCAGCTACACCAGGAGTTCTGTATCCACCTTGTGTAGCAACACCACCGTGCGCTCGTCCACCATTCATATATGCAGCAAGTCGGTCAGTGTTATAAAGCGCATTATCCAATTTCCAAAATATTTCAATATCTGCTGGTGTTCCCACTAATCGTTCAGAATGCGCTGTTAAATCAAAATGAAATATAGGATATAATTTTGCAAACTCTTCCGGAGATATTTCAGAACCATCTGATGTGTCCTGATACTTTTGCATGGATTCCATTAACATAAGATATGCCCGAGAAATATTTTTATTATCTAAACTAAGATCTCGTTCTGGATATTGTCGGGAAGCCATTCTAATAAGTATTCTAGAAACAAACATATGATCAAAAATCATATTATTTTCTAGTTGATTGTCATTACGTGCTGTCATTTGAAAAACCACAAATATATGTCGCGGCAAACGTTCTGACGATACTGTATCTACTCGCCATGTTCCAGTATCGCTACCTTTTGCCATATTATGTTCGTATGTTCTCCACTGCTCAAAGTACAATCTTCTCGAATATGAAGATAATGAGGCCTCCAGATCGATTGGCATCTGAGTTGCTGGAATAACTTTTGGAATCCATAATGCCATATATTCAATGACAAATCTACCATTATGTATTTCTGGCGCAGCTGCACCTGCAACTAGAGGTAATATTGCAACTCCAGCTTTATGTATGGTTTTGTTTACCTCGCTTGTTGTTAATTCAATTCGATGCCTCATGCTTCTCATCACAGATGTCACGTCTTTGCAGAATCCAAACACAGAACTTAATGGTAAATGCATGGTAACCAACCTGCTGCCGTCACATACCGCTTGTCGCTTTGCAAAGCCTTCATTGTAATTAGGTTGCCTAATTCGATCTGCGAATCGTCTGACTAAATCACCAATATTAGCTCCAGGGTTACCACCTGGATTTGGTACGAGATTATTAGCGTTATTAATTGTTGCTAGACCAGGTTGTGTCCTAAATTCGTAGGGGACAGCACCTCCAGTACTTGTATCTTTCATCCAAAGCATATTTGTTGCTATTGATCTAGAATAATCTTCTGAAAAACCTACTATATTCATAATTGTACTTGCAATAGGAAGATGACGTATGTGTTCAATTTCCACATCGTTGATAAGATATTTAGCCTCGGAGAACAAGCTCCATCCGTTGTTGATAAGTGCTATTTGAGTTCCTGCGGGAAAGTTAACAGGAGCAGCTGGTACTGTATTGTCCATAAGGCGCCCTCGCACTTCAAAATAGCCTTTGTGAGGTAGTAAATAAAGGTCCTCGTCGCGTGTTCTAAAAATTAGATTACCTTTTTTGTCGATTTCATTAGTCTGATCCTCTTGATATTCAATATATTCTAATGCTGTTGCAGAATCGTCGACGTCATAAGAGTCATGAATATTCAAATACGATCTTATTGACATTTTTATTCGCGTTTATATTATTGCGATTATATAATAAATGTTTATAAAAATCACGATTATATAATCGTGTTTATAAAAATTGTTAATCAATCAATAAAAAACCGGATCTGTTACACGATTTTTTGACGATTTAATCAAATCCTTTGATGTTCTCATCATCGCATGAGCTATTTCAGGAGTTGGAGCAATTTCTTTTATGGTTTTATTGATTTGTTTTTGAGTTACAACTGGTTGAGGATCATATATTACCTGTGGCCGATCAACAATCGATCTATGATCGATCGGCGATGCCAATGAGTGAACTGAATCTACCGTTGACGGTGGTGGCTGACCTCGAATTTTATCAGCAATTTTTTGTCCAACTGCAGTTCCTGCCGCAGATAATGCGCTTGTAGCAAATGACTTTGTGGCATCAAATGCAATTGGTGCTGCTTTAACAGCCAGACTTGATGCCTTACCGGCTAAATTGCCAAGCCAATCAAATAAGATATTTCCTCCGATTTTTTTTGTCGCGTAAATTGCAATAGGATATATTCCGCGTTCAATACCTGGTTTTATTCGAACAACTTTTGAATAAACACCTCCGAGAAATCCTCCAACAATTTTTTTGTTCATGATCTTGCGTCGCCGCATTACTATTAATGCGTTTATATTATTGCATTTATATAATAAATGTTGATAAAAAAATCATTAAGTGGACGAGACATCTAGGATGTCTTGCGCAGATGTAAATAGTACGTGACCTGCTCTTTATTAAAATCTAATTGACGCCCCGATTGATCTGTAATTGACATTTTAATATTAGCAATCTTATCCTTGACATTAAGCGGGTAGTAAATGACCTGTCTTGGAGTGATTTGCATTAATGAGCCTGGAAGAACCTCAGGACTAAATGAATAAATTGCTTGGCCACGGCTTCCTTTGGCGGTATGCGAGCTGTAAACGATTGAGCAATTGATTAAAACAGTACTAACTTCCGATATATTGGTTTGAAATTCACCGCTTATTCTTATATCGGAGTTAGTCAATGACCCATACACGCTATTCGAAAAACCAAGTAACGAAGCAATTGTATTATTAGCGGTAAAATCAACCTGAAAATTGTTTTTTAAGTGCATTACGGATCGAAGCGTATTGTAATTTGGTTCAAGTGTAAAGTCGCTGCCATTGAATCCGAGTCCGTTTATTAAACTCTGAATAATCTTATTGATGTCTGGAAGATTGTAAGCGCCAGGTGGAATGATTATTTTTTTTACTTTGCAGGGATCAGATGAAACAATAAAATTAAAAACATTATTGACCTTATCTTTAATGTTAAAAAACGAGTGCCACATTGTAGCTGATATTAATCCGAGTTCATAGCTCGCATCTGGTTCGAGTTCAATCGCGGGATAATAATATACTTGAAAATTTGCGCTGTCATCTGATGTTGCGCTCGAGTCTAAAAGTAAGGTTACCCCGGACATGATTGATTGTATATAAACGATTTTAGGCTGTGGTTGTGGTGGAGGTAGAGTTGCTATAAATTTAGCTTGTTTTTTAGGATCAGGTTGATAATCTATTTCAATTTGTTCTTGTGTTACTGGTTTTGCAGGTGTTGTAGTTGGCGCTGGCACTGTAGTTTTTGGTTTTGTAGTTTGAATTTTCGACTTTGGTGGTGGAGGTCGGGCAGGTGGCGGTGGTGGTGGTGGTGGAGTCAAAGGTGGTGGTGGAAACGATGGCGGTGGATATGATAGTGGTGATGGCAATGCTGTTGCAATTGGTGATGCCAATGGTGATTTCCTTACTGTATCAAATTCCCTTGATGTCGGCGATATAACAACTTCTAGACTACGTGTTGTTTCTGCGTGAGGAGGCGCAACAGTTGTCAGTTCTCGTTTGCTATATGGAGCCCAAGCTGGAGTTGTTGGCGGCCCTGGTGTTGCCTTAATTCGTTTTGTTGTATCAGGTGAATAAGGTAAATCAGGATAAGGATATTGCGTTTTTATGTCATATTGACCAGCAATTGGTGATATAACAACTCCTGGACTGTCCGTTTTTTCCGCTTGAGGAGGCGCGACAAGTCTAATTCGCTCTTTTTCTTTTTCTAGTTCTTTTTCCCATTCGTAGTCTCTTTTAGCCGCATGATCTGGCCTAATTGCGTATTTTCTTGTTGTAAAATCTACTCCTTGTTGTATATCTTCTTGGTGTTTTATCCACCAATCTTTTATTTCCATATAATGTTTTTGCGAAACATTAGCATAATTACGATCCTCCATTGGAAGATTCCGTTCATCCGCAGACCTTAGTTCATGTTTTTATTTTAAGTAACGTCTTACCCATTCATCTAATTCTAGGAATAAAACCTGTGGTTCTCTGTCAGAACCTGGAAAAGACATGTCAGGTACAGTACGTCTAGTTTTAAGTTCAGCAATTTCTGCAGGTGCTGCAGGTGCTGCAGGTTGTGGAATACCACTTAATTGCGACACACGAGGATGCTTTAATTTCAATTGTGGTTGCAGCGGTGGTTGTGTTGGTTCTGGAGTATAAGGTAACCACCATGGTTCTTTCGAATACATATCCGCTATTCGTCCAGGGTTCATTCCGTATTGCCAATCCTTAGAACCCCCATCAAACATTTCTTTTTGTCGACTCATCCACAAATTTCTTATATCAGTGTGATATTTTTGTAAAGCACTAATGTAGTTTGAATCTTTTTTAGCAGACGGGGAAATATACTTGGAAATATAATCTTCATTCATTTTATTACCACTATATATATAATTTACGTGTCCTTGGGCGTTAACATCTAATTCCCTTAATAGAATACTTGGATCTCGGCTGGGACCTTCTTTATTACGATCAAGTTTGGAAAGATGAGCTTTAAATCTTTCATCGGTTTCTTGTTTTCGAAGAACCCTTAATTGTGGTTCAATAGACTCCCGTGATTGTGGTGGGTTATATTCAATTTGTCCTTGGGTATATGGTGAAGATCCAATACGTTCCCCTTGAGTAAAAACCGTGTCAACCACATGTAATGCTCCAATCGCGTTACCTGCTGCTAATCTTATTTCATCACGGTATTTTTGATGCACAGCCCCATCTCCATTCATTCCGGTTATACGTTGATATGCTTCTGGCGATAAATATGGTCTTAAATGTAACTCCATTGCTGATGTAATAGTTACCGGAATAACAGAATCAACACTTTCAGCACCTAATTGTTTATATAATCTTTCCAAACCCTCAATCATAAAGGTTCTTTCAGCAAATGATTCTATTTTCGGAGGATCTTTTCTCTCTATTTTTGGTGGTTTTGGATGTCTATATCTATAAGTCCAATAACGACCAGTAGGCCCAGAAAATATTTCATTTTTACCTATTATTTGTGGTTCTTTTGATCTATCATCAGCCGATTCTACTTTAGCCATTACTCTAGCAACAGTATCGTCATCAATCGTTTCAGTAAAATGTTGCCGTAGTATTTGAGCTCTCATATTGTTCTGCTTGCGTCCCATATAAGCGGTTATAACTTTAGGGTCATTAATTTGTATTGGTCTCTCCATTAAGTGGCGTTCTGTATTATAAGTTAATTCTTGTGTTGTCATGTCTTTTACAATTTTAAGATATCTTCGCTGGTTCTCATCTTCAATTATAAGAAGCGTTCTAGGATCTGGTTTATCTTGAGTTCTTTTCGCAATTACTTTCCTAAGATGCCATTCATACTCCAAATTCTTTAAGTGTTCATCGGTTATATTTTTCACCGCTTCTGGAGTTATCGCAGTCATATCAATTGTTGGATCAATTTCATCAAATTGATATGGCTTCGCCGGCATTGTCTCTGATGTTAATAATGATGGTGGTTTTGCTTCAGGTATTCTTTCCGATCTTCGATGCATCGGCCCAATACTATATCCAGCTTCTTTAAACTTACGTAAGTTATTTTCTATAGTATCTTCCACTGGACGATTGAGTAATTGTGCATCATCCATTATTTGTTGGCGTTCATATTCAGCAATCTTTTTCGCATGTGCGTCAGTAGCACCATAAGATATTTCAATATGTTTATTTTGGATAGCGTCACCAAGTTGTGTAACATACTTGCTGAGGTATTCTTTACCCCTATTAGAACCACTAATCGTTGGATCCACTGGAGTTTCAACATATAGTTTGTACATTTGTCTGTATAATGCTGTTAATTCATTCAAATTATAACGGCTAAAGTCTTCATCCAAATAGGATATTGTTTCTTGATCTCCAATCGGCGCTAATTGTTCCAATCCTAATGTATCTGGTTCTCCTAATGGTATTGGCGGATCATATCGTGGATCAGTCTCAATACCCGGTATTTCTATCATTGGTTGAGGCCCAATTGGTACTAATAGTTCTAATTGCTGTATTAGTGGATCATATTCTTGTGGCCCAATTTGAGGTCCTGGGTGTCGCGGTGGTATTGGTGGCGGTCCTGGTGGTGGACCTGGTGGTGGTCCTCGTGGTGGCACTTGCGGCGGCCCTGGTATCGCCGGTACTAACCTGCGCTGTGGTGGTTGCTGTGGCCCTATAAAATTAATATTTGCACCTCGTTAATGATTGAATATATCCTCAAAAAGATATTCAGTCGGTATAAATCCACGATTAATCGCTGTTGATACATCCAAATCGACCTCATCTTTGGAATGTGGAGGTTTATATGACCCAATAAAAAATTTACGAATTGGTTTTAAGTAATCGAGCAACAATTCTTCTCGTTCTTGTTTGCCCTGCCTAGTCGTCTGAAACAATTGTTGATTATTATATTTAAGTGTAGCAAGTTTTTTTAACGACGTTATTCGATCACCAACACTATGTACCTTTTCCAAATAATATCTCTCCATGATTATTACGTTTATAAAATTAATTATATAATAAAGATTTATAAAAATCGCTTTGATTCATTGTTATTAATAGGTTATAAAAACTCATCGAGATTTTTTCGAAACATTTTCGCAGGATCAAGCGCGTACTTGTCAAACAAAAAGAAATCATATCTACCACCTGTAGAATAAAGATACATCTGAATAAATTTTCGTTTGTCAACAGAACCACCATAAAAATCATTGGCAATTCTACCTATGTCATTATTATCAAGGCCACCAAATAAAATAAAACAGCCTGTGTTGCGTCTTATCGTCTTTGGAACAGTAAAATAACTTTGCGCGAGATAAATAGAATTGCAACGTTTGTTCCGCGACAATGCAAAATAGGATTCCACAGGCTTAATATCCTTGGCTGCCAAAGGTATATCATCAAATACCACAATTTTATTCTCCTCATCGTCAAGTTCAGCAACAGGAATAACATCATCGGGTGAATGAAATGTAATAATATCCTGGCCTGATATTTTTCTTAAAACATGATCATTAAACTGCTGCAATAAATCATATTTTTGTTGTTTCGAATTGATTGTGTAAATGTACACACGATCATATTTTAATATTTTACCCGTTATTAAATTCATCAAAAGATTGGTTTTACCCGATCCAGTTCTTCCAACAATCAAATAATGTGTATCTGGCAACTCATTCTTATGTTTGGTTTTTGTATTTCGTGATGGATCATCATAATTTATAATTGACATTTTTGTGCGCGTTTATATACATAAACGTTTATATAATTAATTTTATATATAAAATCCAATTATTATAAAATCGCGTTTATATATAAACGTATATGTATAAATGTCTTATTATAGTAAATTTGGAACATTAATAGACTCAACAACAGGTGATAAATCAACCGCCGTTGCCACTGCCGCAGATGTATCAGACTTAGTAAAAAATACGGTGACACAATGACTGGCAACTTAATAATGAGAAATTCAAGAGTAATTGGTTTGGAAACTGATTATCCAATAATTAATCCCGATAATAGTCAGGCAGTAAGTCTAATCCAAATGTTAACAATCAACGACAGAAAAGTCACTAAATCCGGCGACACAATGACCGGAGTCTTAGATATGAGCACCAATAAAATAACTTCATCGTATGTTCCAGTAAATCCATCAGATGTCGTCAACAAATTATATGTGGACACAGTTGCATCAACATATGTCAACCGCTATGGCAGCACAATGCTGGGCGCACTTATCATGGGATCAAACAAAATATTATCTACGTATGTTCCAATCAATGGTACTGATCTCGTAAGCAAAACATATGTAGACTCATCAACGATATTTCTCAAACGAACTGGAGATATAATGGTGGGAACATTAAGCATGGGATTAAACAAAAGAACATCGTCGGCAATTCCAACAACTGCCGTTGATCTCGTAAACAAAACATATGTGGATGATATTACATCGCAATATGTTGGTCGCGCCGGAGATATAATGGCTGGAACTATAACAATGGTAAATGGCGCTAAAATAACCGGATTGCCAACAACTTTTCCACCAGGAAACATTTCCGATGCTACATCCTATGCGCAGGTCACAACAAAATTCGCTGAATACGTGCCGCGAACTGGAACAACAACGATTGGCTCGCTCGACATGGGTGGATATGTTCTAAACGGACTAAACACATACTTATCATGGGCACTTGATAACGCGGTCAATGTCAAGTATATGAATGATAATGCTGTTCTTAGAACTGGAAGTACAATGACTGGAGTGTTAAACATGAATAATGTAGCTATAACAAATGTACCAGTACCAACCAATCCTGGTGATGCTGTTCCATACTCATCTATTGTAAACCTCAAAAGCACAGTGGTCAATAAAATCGGCGACACAATGACAGGCAATCTCGTAATGACAAATTGTGTTGTCAAATGCACGACCGCGCCAACAGCAACAGATGACCTCGCCAACAAAGCATATGTTGATTCCAAAGTTGTAGGTGTCATTCGAACAAAAAACAGTGTTGGTTATATTCCACCACTAGCTGGAAATAGCAACAATCGTACCGGATTTATCGTAACATCATCGTCGGCATATCCAGGGTACGATCCTTGCTACGCATTTGCATATCATCTATACTCAGCAGTAAATACAAACGAATGGGCAACAAATGGTATGTCAGCAAACTTCTGGATCAAAATCCAATGTCCATCTCAGGTTGCTATAAGGAAATTTCAACTACGCGGACGAGCTAGCGGAGGAGAAAGAATATATAATTGGCGACTCGATGGTTCCAATAATGATGTGGGTTATACAACATTATATACAACCGCACCAGGTGTTACTTATATTGGAACCACACTTCAAGAATTTACTTTATCTAATACAACTAAATATTTGTATTTTAGATTGTATGTGGTCAATGCCGAGCCTACAAATCCTGGTCTTACTCTGTTTCAAATATTTCCACTAGACGATAACGTCTAATGATATCGTTTATGTATAATTAATTATTGTATAATTGCTAATAATAATCACAATGATTGAAGTATGTCGTGAGTTTTACAATAAAATATTCGAATTTGATCACAATCAACTCACCACACCAGAATTGAATGCACCAATTCCTGCTGGTAAAACAAAACCAGAAAAAGATGAAGCGCAAAAACAAGAAAATATTAGAACAGCTATTCGTGAACTAGCAAATATGTTAATCAATCCAGATGAAAAACCCCAAATATTGAAAACCTAAAATCAGTTATTGTAATGAGAAAAACTCAAATGAAAGAAATGTTGGACAAATACGATATATTTGTTAAATTTTGTACTCAATCTGAAATAGAAAAACTGGATAAGGAAATTGAAAAATTACTTCATGATGTAATCATAGAATTATCTCGTGATAACGTTTTAACAATATTACGGGCAAAGTTAATACAAAAACGAAAATTTACTGGAGGAGAAGAAAAATTACATAGAGAAAGAATAGATTGCTTAGATAAAATTTTTGATAAAAAACGTCACGGCCTTGGAAGAAACGTAAAAGCGTTTAATAATTTTGCTAAACGACGATTGTTCAGAGAACACGGGTTAGATTTCAATGATAATGAAACAATTTTTACCGTTCACAATACACCAGATGATGCTCATGGTCTTGCTGCAGCTTATTTAGTATTAATATCATCAAAAACCGTAGGATTTAAAAACAAATACAGCGGCGATGATATAGCAACCGCATTTGATACCATTGAAACAATTGAAAAAAAAATTAAAAGGATTAACGGAAGCTGAAAAAACTTCTTTTTATAATGAACTAAACGCACTTGATGAAATACAAGATAACATAACATGGAGTCCAGATCCAAAGCAAATGTCGTATATTGAAATAATAACCAAACGCGCCGACAATAACATGTTAAAAAACTTTATAAAAGAACCACTGTATTCAGGTTTACATGATAAATTAAAAGAAAAATTACAAGTAAGTGAACTCTGGAACGAAGACAACTTTAAAGACGATTTTGCTGCAGCATATGCAATATTATACCAATACTTGATACTAGACACTATACCATTAAATGCGGTAAGATCAGCTATAGAATTTATTGAATCACATAAAAATGATGTTGATGTAAATACTATAGAAAATGTTCCGGATAAATTTGAGTTTGTAGGTAAATCAACATTAGTAAAAGAGCAAGAAGAAATAATAAAAAATAAAAGACATGCTATATTTAGCACATACAGAAACTTTATCAATGATGAAAAAAATGATCAATTTAAAAAATTAATATTAAAAACCGCAGCAAACACCAATTTTGTGAAAGTTATTTATTTTTATGATAATCTGAATAAAATCGTTGATGCAGTTTTTACTATTTTATTAAGCAGTTTCTTTATTTCTTATGAAATCAAAAAAGATATTTATGAAAATAATCTTAAATCAGCTATTGATTTTTATAATAAAAATGAGAACCTAGTAGATAAAGTAAAAGTCGATGATCTTTTTAAAATAAAAGATTGGACAAGTGAGAATGATCTTAAAAAATATCTTTTTTTCTTATGATGAATCACAAAAACAAGAAATACTAAATATATGCGATAATATAACTAAAGTATATTATAAAATAAAAGATAGTGATAAATTATTTCTTAATAGACAAACAAACATAAATACAGGAGAATATGAATATATAACAGAATCAAAGGATTTTTCATTAGCTACATCAGATCAACCCAATCAATCACCACTACCAACGTCACATGTAAAAGAAAGATTAGCAACCGCATATGTAATACTCCGCCAATACTTTATTCAAAAAATATTAACATCGATTTTATCAAAGCGGCTATCGAATTCATTGATTTACATGAACATGATATTGGTGAAATAAATGATATTGCAACAGTTTCAAATACACTCGACCACAAATCAACAAAAGAATACACTGAAAAACAAGAAGAACAACTGCGACGCCCTACATCCAATATGTTTAACAAATACCGAACAGTACTTACAGATGTACGTAATACGGATTTTAATGCACTTGTTTCTGGTGCCGCTGTAAAATTAAAAATCATAAGTTAACCTAAAAATATCGACGTGTTTATATAAAAATTTATAAAAATTAATGATGAAACAGATCATCGATTTTAATCATATTTCTTCAGCAATACCAGAAGAGGAACGCAATCAACTAATATCATATTTTTATACTTATCATAAAAAAGCGTATTGTTCTAAACAAGCTGCCAAGTATTACAGCCGACTAATCAAATTAATATTTTATACACCGCTATTAATAACAACAAGTGGAATTATTTCAGCAGGTAGCACACTTAATCCACTACTTCTACTAGTATCCGGTGTTGGAATATTTGTTAGCGCTGGATTTCGTCGCCTCGAACCAAAACTCGAACATAAAAGATCATCATGCAAATTAGCTGCATCAATTTACTCAAAGATATTAACAGAATTACCAGCTTATTTACGTGGTAAAAAATACGATATTATTGGACTAATCCATGAATTACAAACCAAAGAAAATATGTTAGTCGATATTGCTCCAAATAGAATATCAAAATATGAAAAAAATATGATAATATATATAGTAAAGAATAATATGATATGCAAAAAGTGTCCGATTATAAAATATTTTGTAAATCATGGAGGCATTGAAGACTGTTATATCATACATAACGCAATATTTTACATAAATTCTAAATTCTATTATGATATGAATACCATGGATGACACAATTATTAAAATTTATTATACGTTAAAACACGGCAATATAATCAAAATAAAAACGTTCAAAACCATCCACAACTTATTTTTCAATGTTATTCTTCCTGGTAAATCAAATGCGTTTAATGTTATTCTTCCTGGTAAATCAAATGTATTTGATAGCACTGATATGTTAATACCAAGCATAAACGATGATTCTGATGAAGCAAATTTAGTTACTAAATTTTTACTATCCAACGATCCCGCTGATTCTAGTGATGTTTTTTTCAGAAAATAGACTCCAAAACAGTAATTTTATAATCAGACTCAAATTTCAAGACATAATTTTATATAATTTATATCATAAAACATCTTATTTAACGGATCAAGTGTTTTTGGACAATCAAACATATTCAGACTGTATGAAAACCATTGAAAAAATATTAAAATTTATAATTTTTATCTAAACCAATATTATATAAACATTTATATAAGTAGTAAGGATAAAGGCGTGAGATCAGCACAATCTATCCGATCCGAAGTGAAAATATGAAAGGACGGGGCCGAAGGACCCTTACTACTCAAGTTACCAGTGGTCTTAAAAGAGTATGAATACAATGAGTCCGATGTTATGCCTCTACAAAAGTTGAAGAAGTAAAAAAAGCCATGTCGGAGAAGGATACTACTTTACAATGGTATATTGGTGGTTTACCTTTGGAGTTGCAAGAACACATTTTTCAGTATATACCAAGCTTAGAAGATCGTATTCGTGACTTGCCTTTGAAGTTGCGAAAACGCATTTACGATGAGTTTGTCCAGATTCAAGTGAAACGTAAACTTCAATTCATTCCTCGATTTGCGTACTACCGTGACTTTCGACATATCAGAAGTCTGATTTTGAAGAAAACCTATCACGAGTATCGTGAAGAACACAAAAGAGAGTTACTTCTTTCCAAGTCAGAAACTTTACCAGAGTACATTCGTGGCTTGCCTTTGGAAGTGAGCCAAATGATTTACCAAGAGTTTGTCAAGATCCAAGTGAAACGTAAACTCAAAGTCATTTCTCGAGCTGTACACTATGCTTACTTCCAAAGTCATAGAAGACTGATTCTGGGAAACGTCTATTGCTGGCACTACGTTGAAGGAGACTTTCTCAAAAGGTACCAACCTTGGGAGCCTGGCTATAAAAACATGCCACCCAAGATATCTACCTTAGCCATTGACCCCTATCATGTACCGGTATGTCTGGGCTGTACTCGTCACTCGTGAAACGAATTCCGTGGAAGGAAGTCAACGATCGTGTTCAGACTTTAGAGGATTATAAAGACTTTATACAAGAACTGTTTCCATTGAATTTTGGACGCTATGCAGTGTGTGTCTTAGTGACTGCTTATCTTGGAATTCGTTTTCCAGGACATTCGTTGTGGAATATTTTTGAGGACAAGTGTTTACATTGGATTATTTTGGAGGACCCGTGGTTGTTTTGGACTAATTTGTTGAGTTCAAAAAAACAATATGACCCTTTGTTCTTCTTCGGACTTAGTAGAAGAAGAAGACTATAAAAACTTGATTTTATCAGTACACGAAAGACAAATTGTACTTAAAGAGTTGAGAGTGGTAATAAAAATCAGTGAGGAACCTCCATGTGAAGAAGACATTCGTCACACTTTATCTGTCTATAAAACATTTCAAGAAGTGTGCTTTGCTAGTGAGTTACACCAACAACTTTTCAATTGGAAAGATGTACGTCCCTGGAGAAACCTTGGATTCCATGCTTGGTAACAAGAAGTGGCTCAGGTTGCCAAAGATTTGGCAACATGTTCATAAGAGTCTAAAAGTGAAAAAATGGGAACCTCAATGGGAAACCCTGAAAGAAGAAAAAGAAGAAGAACCTGACACAACAGTAAAGAAAGATGACCACACCGCTACCGTTGTTCAAATACCTCCTGAGGAACACAACCCTTCCTTACCGCTACCGTCAGAGCATTAAAAAAAAGACGACCAGAAGAATGTCACCACACCCAGTGCCTAGGTCTTCCATTCCTAAGAGACCAGAATGTTGTACATTGACTTGTTTGAACAGAACTTTAAATGTTTTAGTGGTAGCCTTAATCTTGTACGTGATACTTTTACTTTGCTATTTTATCACTAGTTCGCTTCTTCGTGTTCGTGTAAAGTTGTAAAAATATGTTTTGTTGTGTTGGTTTTTTTTTTTTTTTTTTTTTTTAAATAAACGTGTATGAAACGTATAAAATGTCTTGGGTCTTTTGTCTTCTTCTCAAAAATCTTCTTACCTCAGTCATGGCTACATCATCTTCTTCTGCCTCGTCTACCTCGTCTACCTCCTTTTCTGTGGTCAAAGTGATTGACGAAAAGTTAGATCGTCAAAGTTGGAATGCTTTGTATCTGCGCCATCCATTTAACATGTTGATTGCTGGACCGAGTGGTTCAGGTAAAACCGAATTTGTCAAACGTTTGATCGAACAAAAAGCTGATTTGTTCGATCGTCCACCTCAACGTATCGTGTGGTGTTACAAAGAGTGGCAATCATCTTACACGTTATTGAAAGAAAGTCAAGGAGAAACCATTTCATTTGTGGATGGTATTCCTCACGAAGACGATGGGATCGTGTCTGACGTGAGTCAAACCCATTTGGTTATTTTTGATGACATGTTAGGAGAAGACGAAGAAGAAATTAAAATTTTGGTTTACACGAAAAGGACACCATCGTAATGCTAGTATTGTCTACATTACTCAAAATTTATTTCAACAAAGTAAAGCCCATCGGACCATTAGTCTGAACGCACATTACGTGGTCTTATTTAAAAGCCCCAGAGACAAATCTCAAGTACAAGTGTTAGCCAAACAGTTAGGCGCTCCTTGGCTCAATTATGCGTACGACGATGCCACTCAAACCCCTCACGAGTATTTACTCATCGACTTAAAACCCACCACTCCTGACTATTTGAGATTTCATGCCCAACTGTTTCACCCTTGGGGTCAAGAAGGTGGTCCTGTCATTTACACGTCCCCTTCAGCCCATTTTTTTAAAAAAGAAAAAAAACTATAAAAACAGCCACCACGTCATTTCTGTCTCACACTCTTTTGAGATGACTTCCTTTCAAGCTCATCCTTCGGCTAAATTGATTCGTGCCTTGTATGGTATCAGTCGTGAAAAAAATGCACAAGTCCGTTCTCATTTGTTAGAAGCGAGTCTTAAAGAAGTGTTACGATGGTTTATTTTGACGGCACGTCAATTACTGCAAGGCATCATTCACATCCCTCATCAAACTCAACGTTTTTTTCGAAAACATAAAGGGGCATTGTCACAACTAGCCGATCCTAGAATCGATTCACGGACTAAAAAACAAATCATTTTAACTCCTGGTGGAAGTGGTTCTTTAGGAGGGGTCATGATTCCTTCCCTTTTGAAATGGGATCTTAATGCCCAAGCCAAAAAATCCAAAACTCCTAAAAAGAAGAAAAGTCCAAAGAAGAAAACCACCAAGAAAAAGAAGAAAGTCACCCACCAGAAAAAGAAAAGTCGTGCCAAGAACAAGAAAACAACACCTACCACAACTACCACTAGCACCCGCCGTAAGAGAGGTACTGCGGCCAGGACGCAAACGTACACCCGCAAAACACCACCGCCATTACCATCACCACCACAACAGTCCCCAATGATGACGAGGTCTCCTTTTGCGTCCAATTCATCATCTTTGTCTTCTTCACGACCCTTTACGATGATGCCTGCCAAACCAGACTTAAGATCCGTGTTTCCTAATTTGATGCAAAAATGGAAACCTATTTCGAAAGTCACCACTTCGGGACTCTCGACTTCAGCTGATTTGGCCATGGCAGCAGCAACCAACAAAGTGCCGTCCCCTAAAACCAAAGTCCAAGAAAGAACCGGTATCTTACAAAGTTTAGTGGATTTATCCAAAGAAGAATTGAGACGATTTAGTCCTTTGAAAACACCTCAACGTCGAGTGAGGCCTGTCATGAAGATGGTACGTCGTGCAGACAATCAGTGGACACGTGTTCCAGTATAAAATAGAAGGGTACCCTGCCAGAGACTTCAGACTTGTTTTCTACCCTACTAAAAAAAGATGACTCCTAAACGTATGCACCACCACCAAAAAAAAGAAGAAAAGTAAAACCACCAAAAAAGGACGACTTCCACCTCGTCTGGCAAAACATTGGGATGTCTTGTCTGTCTTGACCAAATCCAATCCTCCCATGCGAAAACAACTCATTCAAACAGCCCCCAAAGAAATCATCGATACCGTGTGTGAATGTTGTTTGAACGTTTTGAAAGGAACGGTACCTTTGTCCAAGATACAGAAACAAAAATTAGGGAAACATCGGAACGTTCTTCGTCAAATGGTGAAAAAGAAAATACCTCTTCAACAAAAGAAAAAAATGTTGGTGCAACGAGGAGGATTTCTACCTATGTTGATAGGACCGTTGTTAAAAATAGCAGCTCCTTTGTTAGGAACGATTGCTGGACCGCTTTTAGGAGGTGTCATGCGATAACCAAAAAAAAAAGAAGATAAAAAGGACCACCCTTCTCTGAAAAGACCACACCTTTTTGGTACCTTTGGATGAAATGGAAGGACGAAAACTGACTTTAGTACCTTACAAACGATGGATGGAATTTCATCGTTGGAACGAACAACGGATACCTCATTTATCACCCAATCCTAATCTCAACGAGATGTCCCAGTTACAAAAAGAATTACAATCCCTGATGGAACGAAGCAATTTGTCAGAAACAGAAAAATCGCAACGGTACAGTCAACTTTTACAACGTCTACAACTCTTTCGCCAAAAGCAGTCGACGAAACAACTCCACCCACTCTGAGAGATTTTAAGACCCTGATGAAAAGCGAACCTAAAGTGACAACTAAAACAGACACCGGCACAGGAATGACAGTAAAAGAAGAAAAAGAAGATGATGAAGAAGAAGAATTACCAACTCCACCTACTCTTAAAAAGAAAAAAAAAAGTTAGCCACACCGGGTTGGATAAAAAAGATGTTGTCAACCCCATTACCCTCAGAAAAGAAAAAGAAAAAAGTGAAGTCAGAAGTCAAAACAGAACCAATGACCCCTGTTCAAACAACATCTTCTTCTTTTACACTAGTGGCACGTCGGACACGTAAACAATCCAAAAAGATACCCCACGAAGAAAAGAGCATTGGTACTTGGTTGACTTATTCTTGAGGGAATCATGGAGAAACTTTTAGCCACCATTTATTACAATCCTGGTCATGCTGCTGGCTACGGAGGAGTTCAAAAATTATATCGAGCTGCTAAAAGTAAATTGAAAAGTGTACGTTTGCCCGAAGTACGACGATGGTTACAAGAACAATCGACGTACACGTTACACAAACCCATTCGACGTAAATTTTCTAGAAGTACAACTCAAGTAGAAGGCATCGATCATCAATGGCAAGCCGATTTAGCCGACGTCTCTCATTTAGCCACTTACAATCATGGTCACAAATATTTGTTTTGTGTCATCGACGTGTTTTCCAAATTTGCTTGGGTCGTGCCTTTGACCTCTAAAAGCAGTACCGAATTGGTACGTGCCTTAAAATTGGTCTTGAAACAAAGTGGTCGTCACCCTTTACGATGGCAAACTGACAAAGGCACCGAATTTCTAAACCAAGCTTTTGAAAAAGAATTGAAACAAAGACAAATTCATTTTTTTACCACCGAAAATCCTGAAACCAAAGCCAGTATCGTGGAACGTTTTCAAAGAACTTTGAAAGAACGCATGTGGAAATATTTTACACATCAACATACTCTCAAGTACATCGACGTGTTACCCCGTTTGGTCAAAGCGTACAATCAATCGTACCATCGTAGCATCGAATGTGCCCCCGAAGAGGTCAGCCCTGAAAACGAAGTGACCGTGTTTGACAAATTGTTTGGTTCACCCCAGAAAAAAAAGAAGAAGAAAACCTTGTTGGAGTTAAAGACGGGAGATTGGGTTCGCATCGGAAAAACCAAACGCACTTTTGACAAAGGTTATTTACCCAACTGGACCACCGAATTGTTTCGTGTCACTACCCCCGTGCGTGGACGTGATCCTCCCGTCTATAAATTGGAAGACATGCACGGTGAAGTACTCAAAGGAACATTTTACTTGCCTGAGTTACAATGAGTGACCAAAAAAGAAGACGCCTTGTACGACATCGAAAGCATTCTCGAACAAAGAACACGTAAAGTAGGCAAACGACGAGTAGAAGAAGTCAAAGTACGTTGGAAAGGATATCCTCCTAGTTTTGATCCTTGGATTGCTGCTTCTCAAGTCGTCGACTATAAAAAGAAAAAGAAGTAACCCAACAACATGCCATTCAACACAGCAACCACGACTTCAACGACTCCTTCGCAGAGTTCTTCTCTTCAAGAATTACAGAAACAACCGCTTTGGGTGTGGTGCGGAGAACGTGTGCCTAAAAATCAAATCGTCTTTTTCTGCCAAATTTTTGTAGTGTATTGTGTCATCGGAGCAGCTATTGCCAATTTGAGTTTGCAACAAGGAGACAAACAATTGTGGACCATTTTACTTAGCAGTTGCATCGGTTATCTTTTACCCAGTCCCTCTTTGAAATTTACGACGACGACGGACAACAGTCACCACCACGGGAGTACGAGCAACGCCAGTACACCTTCTTCTTCTTCCAGTCACCACAGTAGTCCTCTTTTGGAACCCTTTGAACATCATTCTTCTGTTCACTTGAGTGACTCTTCGGAGAGTAGAACCACTTTGGAACTATGAATGACCAATTTTATTTAACTTTACCTAGTGACAGTTCCATGGATGTGTTTCCCAACAATACCTTATGTTGTTTCACGGCCAAATTACCTCAATCCATCCAATTGGATCACGATGCTCATTGGGAAGTGGCTTTGGTTGAAATCATTCATCCTACGCAAATCATGAACATCGACGATGGTCAAAACACTTTCATCGTGGAAATCTTGAACAAGGGAGTGCATGATGAGTTGGAGAGAATTCAACCTGGCCTTGAGCATTCCAGAAAGTTATTCACGAAGACCACTCCTCCCTTTGCGAGCCATACCAAGAGAATTCCTAAGGGGTATTATTTTAGTGCTAAACATTTGGTGGACACCATTGACGCCATCTTCTTAGCTCAATTTGGCAAAGCCTTGGAAAAAAACCAAAAAGGGGTACGAATCGCTTACCATGATGTGGCACACCGTTTCATCTTGCAATTTTTTAAAGAGAAGGGGGAATTCATTGACGACAAAAAAGACAAAAACTTACCCGAGCAGGACAGAAAATTCATGACCATTGAATTTTCTCCTGGGTTGTATTCTATTTTGGGTGGAAATAAAAAGTATACTAATTAAAAAGTTGCAAGCAACGTAGAATTCGGAGATGGTTTTAAAACCCCTATCGAATTGAACGTTGGACTGAATTTAATGTTTGTGTACTCCGATGTGGTAGAGTACAACGTGGTGGGTCACACATCTGCTCCCTTACTAAGAGTCATTCCTTTCAAAGTGGATACTGCTGCTGGTGCGTACGAAGAAGGTGGAAACACGTTTCACGTTCACCGTGAATTTGTACACCCTCATTATCTTCCAGTCAGTAAATCGTATTTTGACAGTGTCAACATTAGTATAAAAGGAGATTTGGGACAAAGTGTATCATTCATTGACAAAGGAAAAGTCACGGTGAAACTACATTTTCGAAAAAAGTTCTCTAACGCCTTGTAACCTCCCAAAAAAATGTATCCAGTGTACCGAGGAGTGGCTCGACAAAGAGGACACGGTTTAGGAGATATGTTAAGATCGGCTTTTCGGACGGTAGCACCTATTTTGAAACCTATGGTGACTCGAGGATTTCATGCCTTAAAAGATGCCGCTTTGACACAAGGAAAAGAATTTTTGCAAAATGTCCTCATTGACAAACAAAATCCTAAAGAAACCTTTATGAGAGCAGGCAAAAATGTGTTGATGACCACTGGTAAAGATCTTTTGGGTCTCCGAGAAAATCCTATAAATACGCTTCACGCTTCAGGCTCTGGCATTACTTCACAGCAAGGACAAGGCAGAAAGAGACGACGACATCGAAATCCTTTCAAAGTTCATAAAAAAAACACACGGCGGTAGTTCCAAAAAGAATAAGAAAAGATAAAGAACCATCAGAGAATTAGACGTGTTTGATTATTAAAACCATTGAAAATGATGCACCGAGAATCTTGCGAATGTACCAAGTCAGAACTGGATATGTTTACCATGCCTCCCACCATGATGACGATGCAAGAATCCCAATGGGTAGAATTTCATCCTGTATCGTCTTTGTCGGATTCAGCTCCTATCGAATTTGAAATCAAAGGACAAACCGAAGATTACATCGATCTGAATGACAGCTACTTGTACCTGAAACTCAAAGTGATCAAAACGACGGACAGCAGCCTTCCTGATGGCAATTCCAGAGTCGCTCCAGTCAATAATTTCATGCATTCCTTGTTCAGTGGAATAGATTTGTACTTGAATAACAAACTGGTCAGCAGCAGTTTGGATACTTACCTTTACCGTGCTTACTTGGAAAATCTCTTGACGTATGGAAAAGAAGCCAAGAACACTCATCTGGATGCTTCAGTGATCTGGAAACCTGACACCTCGGAAAAGTTCAACGACACAGAGCTGTCAGTACCGGCGAGGGTTGCTGCTGTTGCTGATGGGGGTCGTCATCTTGTTAGAGATATAACTCCAGCAGAGCCGCACGATGTGGGATTTAACGACCGTGGACAGAAAATCAGACAGCGCAGTTTAGAATTGAATGATCGTTTGCATTTGGACATGTGGTTGCAAGACAAGTATTTGTTGAACGGAGTAGATGTACGTCTGAGACTGAATCGCAGTAGTACCGCTTTCCATTTGATGGCTCATGCTAACGAGTGGAAAACTGTCATCCAAGAAGCCAAACTTTATGTGCGACGTGTAGAAGTCTTACCAAAAGTAGCCAATGACATCAGTCAAACCTTGAGCAGAACCACTGCTAAGTATCCTCTTAGACGTGTGGAAGTGAAAACCTTTACCATTGCCGCTGGACTCCGATCCATAGTCGAAGATCACATCTTCCAAGGACAGCTCCCCAAACGATTGACCATTGGTATGGTTACTAATGCAGCCTTCAACGGAGTCCACGATCAGAATCCGTTCCAGTTTCAGCACTTTGGCGTCAAAAAGATAGAAGTCAGTCGAGATGGCAAGACCTTGTGTACCAGACCTTTTGAACCTGACTTTGGTCCCCAGAAAAATTACTTGCGATCTTACTTGACCCTGTATGAAGCCACAGGACAGTTAGGCACCAATACCAGCCACGGTATTTCGTACGACGATTATGCAGGAGGGTATGCCTTGTGGGGATTTGATTTCACTCCGGACCAAGGCAGCGATGAAGGACATTTCCACTCTATAAAATCAGGCCCACTTCGAGTGGAACTTCAGTTTGATCCAGCTCTAGCCGAGACAGTGAACGTCATCTTGTTTGCAGAATTTGATAATACTCTAGAGTTCAATAGTTTGAGAGAAGTAATTCAAGACTATTAGAAGAAAAAGAAAAAAAGATGCAGCAAGAAGAACCTATGGAGATAGATGAGGGATTTTGTGAGAAGTCACAAACTACCACAAAGGATGATGATGACGAAGTCATCCGTTCAGAACCTAAAAAAGAAGAAGAAAACAATTCAGTTCCTGTGTTTACTGGATTTATTTCTCGATGGCCAGAACAAGAAAAACAGTTAGTGTCCTGTTATGCTCAGGAATTGACTGAAAGAATTAACAGCCTGATTAAAGAACAATGTTATGGATGTCAAAACGATCATCCCAGTCAGATACAACACGACAAATGTATGATGTTGACAGGTGAAGAAAAATTGGATGAATATTTGGAAACGGCCTGGTCACAAATCTCAGATGAACACGTGTTGAAACAGTGGTATAAAGACTTGCAGAAATCTTCTTTTCCTCCACTTACTCCTCTGGAGATCAAACGTATCGAAGGACTCATTCAACAGAGTGCAGAGCCTATCCGACGTGAATATTCCTGGAATTACTTGACAGATATATTCAAGCATAAAGTCAGGTGCGAATTGGTGACCTATTATTTCCATTGAAGACAAAAAAAGAAGAAGAAGAAAAAAAAATGGATACCAGGGAACTTCATTACCTATTGACTCGTAGTTCCTACACTTCTTCTTGGAATCCTGTGGTGTGTGCTAAAGATGAACTACCTCATCGTAAACCGAAAGACGTTCATGCCTATGTCATCAATACCAACGACAGTCATCTACCAGGAACCCATTGGATTGCCGTGTACTTTCCCAACGCTCACTGTGTGGAATATTTTGATTCTTATGGATTACCTCCTTTGGAAAACGACATCATCGACTTTATGAGAAGAAATGCCGTCTCGACTCGATTCAATAATGTTCGATTACAAGGATCGGATTCCATGGTGTGTGGACAATATTGCATACATTTTCTTCATCACCGCAGTCTTGGATATTC
Organism: Margaritifera margaritifera; assembly: GCA_029931535.1. NCBI lineage: Eukaryota > Metazoa > Mollusca > Bivalvia > Unionida > Margaritiferidae > Margaritifera > Margaritifera margaritifera. Next base: position 4,823,127 of record JAQPZY010001640.1, on the reverse strand, counting down.
CTTAGAACATTTACTGACTTGGTTTAATAGTGACTATGCTAGAAATGATGCTAAAGTACAACGATGGTTTTGTGAACATTTTGGTTTTCTCTTGTCTTTAGCTCACAAGCGTAATATCAATCAGAATGATGTGGATGTAGAAAGGTGGAGGTTTAGTTTACCACCCCAACGTTGTCAACCTTGTAAATATGTTCCTGTTTAAAATTTTATTGTTGAATTGTTAGTATTTTTATGTTAGAATGATTATTGTTGATTAAAAAAATGGTTATTGTTGAAAAAAATAGTGTTGTGTGGTTTTTATTGAATTTGAAAAAAAAAAATAATTATGTTCTATCTCTCTTTCTATCGATCTAAAAAAAACTTACTTCTTTTCCTCTATCTGTTATCTCACTGTCGATCTGAAACCCTACCATGTTTTCCATCGCGTCCGCGCGTTAAGCATATAAAGCGGTGCGTTGGCCAGTGTAGTCATTCTCGTTGACTCGTCAAGATCTCAACAGTTCCAAAAAAAAAAGAAGATGGCAGCAACCAAGATTACAAAGCTGAATGAAGCTATGGTAAACATTCAGAGGGTGAAGAATCATTTGATGGAAACCCACCCGGAGAGAAAGACGATGACATTCATTCAAATGGCGCATGATCTAGTAGAAGAGGTCCTGAGAGAAGAAATACTTCGGGAAAGAACAGAATGGGAGGTGGGACAACGACTACAGCAGCAGCAGCAGCAGCAACAACAACAGGAAAGACAACAACAACTTATGCAGTCTAACAAACTACCTGACGGCGAAGTAAGTTGCAAGATTGACTGTGAAGAATTTGCCTTCTCTTTCACCCGAAAGAGACCTGCCTGTCTTAAAGCTGTGAGACCCATTGCTAAACGTGGCCGCCCTGCTGGAGCTGCTACCACGGCTGCTACTTCACCCCTAAGAAGTTAAAAAACAACATAACTTCTTAAACCCAACGGTCCTTTTAAGGGCCACCCCAATCTCTAGAAAAGATTACTACTCTAAATATTGCCATATATATATATATATATATATATATATATATATATATATATATATATATATATATATATATATATGTGTGTGTGTGTGTGTGTTTTATATGTTTGTATGTTTGTATGTTTGTTTGTGATAGCCCACCCAACAAAAAAAACCCCTTTTCCCTTTGTATGTTTGTGGCGTGTGTTGAATATAAAAAATTTTTAAAAAAGTAAAAAAATGGTTGTGTGGTGTGTGAAAGTTTGATATAAAAAAATATATAAAAAAATATGGATTGTATGTTTGTGGAGTGTGTTTGGTTTATAAAAAAAATTTTAAAAAATGGATTGTATGTTTGTGGTGTGTGTTTGGTTTATAAAAAAATATAGATGGTATGGTGTGTGTTTGATTTTTATCAAAAGTAGTTTCTTTTAGGTCCGCGCTTTTAGAGTAAGGGGTGATGGAGTGCAAAATCCGCGAAGCCTAGAATGACGTCAAACGAATGACGTCAGACGCGGGGTGGTGGGGTGATATTTTTGTTTGTTTTTAGGTGTAAGGGATGTTTTCCTTCACGTCCGCGCTTCAAGTATATTAAAACAACACCTTCACACTTGAGCTATCCCATTTATTCAACAAACATGAATAAACAAGAAACGATCAGGCAAGTTAGAGTTCATTTAGAGGTGGCGTGGCACCTTCTCCAAGACCTAGAGAAGAAGGAGAAGGAGGAGAGGGAGAAGAAAATCCCTATTAAACCACATTGGATGATGGAGGAGCAGGACACCAATAAAGAAAATTGGGATCCGGAAACAAACCATCCTCCATTTGTTTTGAAAAATAACAACAAACGATGCATGAGTTTCAAAACATGGAGGGGGAGCTGTCCTGCATGCAGGGCAAAGCCTGGGAGGTGCCCACACCTCCTCTAGATGAACTCTTCAACAAAAAATCCAACGGTCCTTATCAGGACCACCCATTTTACAAAGAAAAGATTAATTATTTTCCATCATTGCAATGTCCTACACACACGACCCCCCGTATGTAGTGACGAAGACAACGTCACTACATACGCCCGCTATGATAAATTCCCGTAGAGTACCCATAGAGCCCCCTCAGTACCTATACATCTTTTCACTTTTGTACCTATACTGCCCCAAAAGTACCTATAGAGGCCCCACAACGTTAAATTCCCATAGAGTATCCAAAGAGGCCCCGCAGTACCCCAGTACTCCCCGCTAACTACTGCAGATTGTTGTGAGGACATCTATCATGGAAGTTCCTCCTGCTTGAACAAGTTCTGTTTGTATATTGTCTACCCCAGCTGACTTCCCTCTTTAGTGTCTTTAGTGCAGCCTCTACTTCGTCCCTGAGGTTCGGGTGGTCAACCTCTGTTGTGGTCAGTGGTACCTTTAGTACAGCTTGGTCTCCAGAAGTCTCCTGATTGTAAAGCTCCGAACAGTATTCCGTCCATCTGTTAAGAATGTCTTAGTTTTCTGTCAGACTCTTACTAGCCTTGTCCTGAATCTTAGTAGATCTCCCCTGTTTCTCTGCTGTCAGGTCTTTCACCAACTGGTATGCCCTTTTACTGTCATTCTGGTTCAGGCTTTTCTCGACTTCCTTGCATTGGTCCTCTAACCAGTTTTCGTTTGCTTTCTTTATGCACTTCTTAATCCTGTTGTTAATCTCATTGTATTTTCTTACTCCTTCATGGTCTCCTCGCTTACTCCTCAGTTTTCTCCTCACATCGCAGAGGTCGAGGATATCTGCTGTGATCCAGGACTTCTTTATTCTACGATGCTTGCCAAGGATCTCTCCGGCTGTGTCTATTACTGCCTTGTTGAAGGTGATGATCACGGAGTCTAGGTCTATTTCTTCATGTCCCAGAATTGTGAGTGGTGGAAATTTGCCGCCTATTGATGCTTCAAATGCTTGTGCCACGCTTGGATCTTTAAGTTTTTCAAGGTCGAACCTGATCCTAACTTGTCTTGGGTTATTGGTCTTCCTCAGACGAAGTTTGATAGTCATCATCAGCAAGTTATGGTCGCTTCCTATATCAGCTCCTGGGAAGCTACGTGTTCTGGCAATGATTACGCTAGACCGTAATCGCTTTCTCACCAGATTTAATCAATCTGGTTGTGATGCTTACCGTCTGCGCTGTATAGTTTGTGGGGGACAAGGGTGTTCTTTAGCACTAGGTTATTGTATGTGGCGAAGTCCAGGAGCTTGAGTCCTTTCTTATTGGTCTGCTTATTACAGTATGGACCACATACTTCTCGCCAGTCTGCTTGTGCGTCTTCTCCTACCTGAGCATTCCAGTCTCCTTGAATAACCAGAATATCCTTCTTGGGTGTCTGGTCTATGAAAGTTTGAAGCTGGTCGTAGAACTCATCCAATTCCTCGTCATCATGGTAAGATGTTGGGGTATAGACCTCTATGATAGTGATGTTAAAGAGAGATGCCCTCACGCGGATGGTAATCATCCTGTTAGGCACTGGTTGACAACCCATGACTGCACTTACAATGTCCTTTTGTACCATATACCCGACTCCATGTTCATGCTTCTTATCATGCCCACTGAAGTAGACCCTGTGTCCGTCATCTGTTGATCTCTCTCCGAAATTTTTCCAGCGCATCTCGCAGAGTCCAAAGATGTGCCATTGGTATCTTCCCATCTCATGGGTTAGCTCCTTGAGTTTCCCTGCTGGTCTTAATGTCCTGATATTATATGTTCCAATTGTGATGTTATATCTTGCCCGTACTTTGATGGTAGTTGCACCAGTAGCATACTTATCACCTCCTTCCTGGTGTCCAGCGGATGGCGCTGTCATTGGTAACCCGGGCTGTGACCGATCCGGTATGTGAAATCTATTTATTGTCATTTCGTCATCATTGGCGTATCATGGGGCGTTTCAACCTGGCGGGGCCCAACATGTGATTACCAAAAGAAATTGCTTTATAGACTGATCTTATTAATATGAAAGGACTAGGTACTACAAGGGTCAAATTTGGCCCAACCACCAAAAGGCTGAAAGTTTTGTATAAAGACGGTTTAGGATGCATTTTGTTCAGAATAATAAAAAATTTCTTGAATTTAATCAAATTATGTATGCTAGAGGCACCAAAAGTTTACCTACATAAAATGACGTTACTTCTGGTTCCATGACGTTATCGTGATTTTAATGACGTTATGCATGCAAATTTTAATTTTTCAAGACTTGCTGATTATATATATATATATATATATATATATATATATATATATATATATATATATATATATATATATATATATATATATATATATATATGCAAATCACGGGGACTAAAGGACTTTGACAAAAGACTTCTGCAAATATCAACAAAACATCCATTAGAAAAAATATATATTCAACTTAACTGCTTTATCTATTTATTTTTTGTACCCCAAATGGATCGCTATATGTTTTCTGTGCATCTTTACAGAACACACTTACTTTAAGATGCTGTGAAGTACTACGTGTATATAACATTATCATCACAAGGAGGAAAAATCATTTTAATATGCTCCAAAACTTAAATTTTAAATTGACATTAACCCTATAGAAAATCATTGAAGTGAAAGATACACTGTAATATAGACATACACTGTGATATAGACACACACTGTGATTAAGTCATACACTGTGATATATATATACACTGTGATAAATACATACACTGATATATAGACATACACTGTAATAAAGACATACACTGTGATGTGGACATACACTGTGATAAAGACATACACTGTGATATATTGACATACACAGTGGTATATACATACACTGTGATAAAGACATACACTGTGATAAAGACATACACTGTGTTAAGAAGGAGAAGGAGAATAATATAAATTGTCATTTGTCAATTGCAAACAGAGAAATCGGTTATCCGAATAATGATTCACCTAAGATGTTGTTCATCATGCAAGCGTATCACGATGTTAGCCTAGCACATGCCACTTTATACAGAACCAATTCACAGTTGACTTTGAGAGTTGGCACAATAAAGTGTAGAGTATGTATTTGAGAAAACAAAGTTACGATAAAAAACAGCTACTTAAACACATTGCATGTTAACAATCTTTGCAAAGCTAGTTTCCGCATCATTAAGTGTATTCAATAACACTTTTATTCCAGAATGCCAGTACTTAAACGAAAACTTAACTATCCACAATGGACAATTTGGATGAATTAGAGAGAAAGAAAATCAATTTACGAAGTAATGATCAACAAAGGACACGCTCGCAATATTATTAGTTTCAAATTGGTCTCGGGTTTGTTAAATGTCGCTAAGGCAGATTTTCAAACATTATCTACCATTGTCCCTAAAAGCAAACATATGGTGTGACATTTACATGCCTAATGTATGGTAAGAAGAATATTGACATCAGTCCCTTTGTTGATAACAATTTCAATACAAATGAGCTAACATCATAGCAGATATGTGAGTATTTCACCATACAATTATCGTCACAAAAAATCTAAATGTATATCGTCACTGTATGTTTAAAAGAACTAATTATGTGCACATATATAACTAGAACACATACAGTATATAACTTGACTGGAATGTACAACGCAATACTATTAAATTATCCGTATAGTTATTATTTTAAGTTTTAATAAAAATATTAAGCAAGCAAATGCATGTTCTTATAATGACCTATTCACACAGAATTTTGTGTCCAATTTACACGGTCCAAAACAGTATGTACTTAGATCATTCAAAACGATATACATTATTAAAACTACAGAGAAATCTGATATAACATTATTGACTGTTTTTTTTTTTACCTGGACTAATTACTTCACAAGCAACTTGTAACTTATTTAAATGATTTATTACTCTTCGATGTCAGCTGTATCATCATCATCACCAACGGTATTATCATCGTCATCATCATCATCATCATCATCAATCAACTGAGGTTCCGGAAGTCTTGCGCATCATTCAAATATGAACTACAGTCAGACATCTAATTAAAAGGTGCATTTTGATGACGTGCATATCCAAGGTACCAGATGACGGCTGCTATGTGCGCACACGTACCAACAACACGGGTTCCGGCTTGACATAGGCAGTATTAACCTCTGACTGAATATTGATCATAATCAAGCCAGAGTTTGCACGCTCTACTGGATACATCCCGGCTCTGAATTTTGGCCATTAGAAGTCCATTCTGGTCTTTATGCACTAATAAATCATAACCTCCATCCTCATAAGGTGCTCACGGGTGTAAGATTTTGCTAACTTCAGTTGGTCTAATCCAAAAGTAATATTTCGCAAGTCTCCCTCATCAAGCCTTGGAAAGTCAGGAATTATGGTATCTGAGACATCTATATTTTCCCAAGGATTTCTCTTCTTGTCTAGACCATCACGTTCCACCATCTGCATCAGCTCATTACTTTGTTTAGATAGGTGCAGCATTTTTGAACCATGTTGTTCATCTGTGACATGACTAGCACTCAGTGCTTGACGATACTTGTTCGAAATAGCACATACCAGTCTCACATATTTGCCAATATATGGTATCTGTGAATTGGGTACAACATTATCTAGCAACTTCCATGTTTTTACCCTACCAATGACAGATTCAACTACCCATCTTATTTTAGTTACTAATCGTGTTGCTTTGCTCTCCTCCAATTTGTACTGTTTCCTTCTTTTCTGCAAGAAAGCAGGCATTTCAGTTTGGAAGCCTAAATCTTCAAGTAGGTCGATTGAGTCTCTGAATCCTCGATCCACAATAAAAACATCATCTTCTTGCAGACATTCTCTCATTTTTTCAATATTGCTGCTGATGGCATGTTTTAATATGCTGGGATCGTTATTTTTACCATCACTTAGGTATGGACCAATAACACTGACAACTTAGCCGGTTGTACTAACGACCATCATTGGTTTCACAAGTGGACGTTGTTTGTGAAGACTAAATGATCAACGTTGGAAATTAAACTGTGAACTTTTATGTATGTATATGTAGGTACCATCTATGACTAAAATTGCTGGAATGTTATTTCCGCCAAAACACGGCCTGCGCCAGGCTTCTAGTATGTTGAGAGATTACAGATCCAATGTATATGTGTTCAAAGCCAACATACTTCGGAGTAAAGTCCTTAGCTAAGGCTTTTCTAGCTCGTTTCACGGAATGAACACTGATATTAAAGACTCTTGATAGCAGTTTATTTGACATACCTGAGCGAAGTTTTGTCAAAAGGATGCCTATGCATGTTCTGTAGCATCTGATTTTTGAATCTCATAGACTTTCTACATGACTACAAATGTCATCGAATGAGACCTTGTCAATCCCGAGTAGATTGTAATAATCAGCGTCAGTCATAGATGTTGACAAGTCAAAATCAATCCGTCTGCTTTTATTCTCAAGGGCAATGCTTCTAATACTTTCTATCAGCTTGACAATATCTGTCCTGTTCAAACAGGTTTCAGATCTCAAGTCTGAAGTACGTTCAAATGCTGCGTCTTTAAATCTGTCATCTTCAATGTGATCAGGATAACATCTTGCACCAGCTGTAATGATTATATTTCTATCAATAAACGTGTGATACCTGACTGAAGCTGGAACTATAATAAATTTTGGCCCTCTACGTTTGCATATGCAGCAGGATGAATGAGATGAACCCATAACAGAAGACAGGGGCAAGGTTATGTTCTTTGGAGAATTAACATCAGCTTTGTGTTTCTTTTCTGGTGGATTGTAAACAAGATCTACATTATCGTCATTGGGTAGCTGTTTCATGAAAAGACGCTCCTCTATGTCTGTAGTACTTGCTTCTACATTTAACACAAGTCACATCCGTTTCTTTTACATTTATCAGGAAAGTTCTTAGCATAAACTTTAGAATCTCTTTGTTTCTTGGACCACTGAGGTCTCTTCTTTCTTTGGGCGTAGTTCGTTTTGAGCAGACAATACATGGGTAATTTCTGGGCTCATATAATCTGAAGGAAAATGACCAAATGTTAGTACTACTGGTTGTGCACGATATGATGGTCAAGGCCGGACAAAAGGCGGAGGAAATTGAGCAGTTGACCCTGGGCCCCCGCCTAGCGGGTGCCTCGCAATGCAGTGAAATGGCATTTTAAAATAAATCTTTTATCTTATTTTTTTATTTTTTTTTTCAGGGAAGGGTGGAGGGGGGGGGGCTTTTTGAAATGTGTATAGGTCCTCCAACCGCCTTAATCCGGTCTCGACGATGGTAACTATACATAAAAATAAGATACTATTCAATGTACAGTATTCTTGATATAAAATATATGTTAGGTTGGAAATTAGTGCTGTATAAAGCACTTTGCAAAAATCAATGTTATGAAGTAAACTTATGTTATAAAGTACTTTAATATTCATAATTAAAAGTTTAAGGAATCTAAAGACAACTAATCAGCAAATATCAGTCTCAAAATATAATATAATTATGCTGTTCATGACTTGTAGTCTGATTGTGAATATTTAAAGCTAAAGGACGGGACATGTAGCTTTTTTGTCATTAGTGATTTTTTGCTTATTCGACTGATATTTGAGTCCTAGATGTTATTTATTCATTTGAATATTCAGTTAAATTATTAATTAGTGATATGAAATACATTTCGAGACTGCATTGCAGTCTATATACTTTTTTCTAGCACATGTCCTTGCAACAAGTTGTAATTTTTTGTAATATTTTACCCATGAGGCAATTAATTTGTGACGTAACAAATAATGAACATTCTTCTTTAGGTACCTGCTTTTAGAGTCAGCCATCTTTTCCTGCATCACATAATCTCCTTACTAGTAATCTTCGTCACTACATCTTCAAATTAAATGCTGAAGAATAAAACATATAACGACACTATGTATGATACTATGTACATTTTTTTTTTTTGTACAAAAATAAAAACATCAGTGGTGACTATTGAGATTGTTTTATAAACATCAGGAAAATAAAATTATTACATGTTAATATCTTAACTTAGTGGTACAATTTTTTAAAAGAGAAATAATTCGTGACCTTTACGATTTTTTCATATAAATCTGGAAAATAAATGTATTACTGATTACTATCTGTACTAAGTTGAAATGAGAAGGAAAAAAAATATCCTACTTTACTAGTAATCGAACCAAGGTCGGCGTTATATACAAGCGGACATTATACCATTGGACCACGAAACTATGTGTGCATGAAATGTATTTATATGAGCTAAATAAATCTTCTTGTACTCTATAGCAAACACAAGTATTTTCTTTCTACTAAATATTTCTGGTCTTTACCACACTGTTTATATAAGATATGGTTTTGTACTTGTTTGCAAATCAATATAAATACTATTTTCATAGCGCTTTTCCTCAAAAACCCTTCCAGTTATAAACATAATGAGTTTGGAACTAGATTAACCTAGAGAACCTGGCACCAGTTACCGCACGATCGTTAGTTCTCATGGATTATTTTTGTTAATTGCTGAAACAAAATGTACCTTATATTGAATGTTAATTATTTATTCTGCCAATTCAAATTGTACTACACTGAGTGTTCAATAAGTGATGAACGTGAGGTAGGCCCGACTGGTTCCGTACGGAAACTGCTTCAGGCCCTCTACGTATATGTACGTCAATCGCTTTCTAAGATTGTAATTTTATTTACCAAAAATTTCAAAACGAATTAACAAAAATTTCACAGTATTTCATACCACTGTATATAATGCTCTTATAGAGAAATATTTGTCCAAAATACCAGTCTGACACAAATATTTTATAAACCAAGCTGGATTGTCTACAGCGTCATAAAACACGTCTTCTGCAAATGAACACCGCCTGGAAATATTTCAACTGTGAAGATTTTCCTTAATTTCTAAAGAATATGTGTGTCTGATAAACTATAACTGGATTTAATTTCATATTTTACTCATTTATTGTGGCATAATATTTGAAAAATGAAATTTACATACCTTGTAAACTGCTGCTGCGATGAAAGCGTCACTGTTGCCTGCCATAGAATCTACCCATTTTCTTTAAAATTACCGTATCCCACATGAGTGAAACGACATAAAATTTTCTGAGATTACAATTTATCTAATAAGGGAAATGTATTGAAAGTTTCCCGTTGTTTCATGACTGCGGGAATAGTTAAATTTGTATAAATACATTATAGTCAGACGCATGTTTCACATTCTCCGCAATTTACACCTCACGCGCGGGTGCGGATGACGTTATCACACGCGATAAATATGAAAAATAGAACTTATTATTAAAGACAAAGATATGTCTATACAAAATAAATAAAAAAGCTTTTAAAATAAAGAAAATAAATCTTGGACATTTTCTGAACCCATTACACTTATCTGGAGTCCTAAGTCCTTTAGTATAGGAATGAATTCCTGTTTACCAAACCTGTATACATATAAGGATAAGTCACCTGACAGAATATTCTAGAATATGAGTAACTCTAATGGAAAATTCCGGTGTGTATGTGACTTGTCTCGCATGTACCATGAATAATTCCAATCTATACTAAATGCTATATAAACAAGTCTGACCTTGAACTCAAATGCAGTAAATATGTTATTTACAAATTAATGACCACTAAAGTACAACTTACCTCCTGGACACATATGATAAATTCAATATACATAACAATATACAGAAATTAAGTATAAACAAACAATTTGCAAAGCTGACATCAGAGACACTACTAATGTAACATAAACATGTTTATGGTCTTTACATAGAACGGAATACTGTAAATACAATTGCTTTCTTTTTATTTCCTGTGCTATGGATCAAACACATTGCAGTTAATTTATCTATTTTACACATCTAATCGAAGCATTAAAAAGCAAACAAAAACGTAAAGAAAAACAAAAATGGTAAATATTTGCAACTGTCAAATTATATCTGTAATCTTAATATACTGGTACTATGCATAAATGACATTGAGAAACATAATGAAATGCATCATCGATAGTGGATTGAAATACATACGTCATCGATAGTGGATTGAAAAAAATACATCATCGATAGTAGATTGAAATAAATACATCATCGATAGTGGATTGAAATAAATACATCATATCATATCTTAATTAAAGTTCCTGTTCTATTACAATAGCTTCTGAAAGAAACTGAAAGTAAGAAGAAGAAAAGAACTTAATTTTGTTGTTTTCTGGATATCATCTCCTAACGTTTTCCGTAAATTATTACGATTAGAATAATCGACATTTATTACCTTTTAAAGACAAGATTTACTTTCCTACTAAATGGAAAGTGCATGTGCTGAACATAGTGGCCTTTATTGTGACCCTTATTGTTTGTAAATGCATAAAATCCATTACTATTAATCATCTATTGTAAATTCATGCATATATGAGATACGTTCTAAATATTAAACATAGTATATTCTGTCTAAACCAATTCTAGTTAGGAAGTTAAAACTGATCTAATGGAACTTACATCTAATCATGCACATATCTTTTGTGTGTGCACTTTGGATACTCAGATTCCTGCATTTCAAAAATTTTGCTCATTTGCAAATCTTTCCGAAACAGAGAAAATGTTATAAATCCTCTAGTATATATCTGTCATCAAGCAGCAGACAAGAATCATAGATACGATCTACTAATTGACATTATTTACATTAATTTGGAAAACAATATACAAAACTTGTTAAATGCAGTAATCAACTTCTCTTTCACCAAGTAAAAAAAAAAAAAACATTTTTAATAAATGAAATGAAGCGTAAAACTCTGAAACCATTCAGCTTAGTTGTAAACGTTTTTTTTAAGTAATTATTATTATTATTTATATTTACATGTTTAATTACAATAATCATTTTCCTAGACACATTTTCCTGCAAAAAAACCGGTTACAATAGTTTTTAAAACTATTGGTGACTGCTTGAAAGATTCAGAGAAAACTGCCGACACTCATTAAAAAAATAGCCATCAGAGATACTTCCGTTGGCAAACAATCTCATGATGTAAGATTTAAGTCCATTGGTTGCATAAGATTTCACCGAGGGCGAAAAGTTAAACATTTTGACCAGTGTATGTAGAGCAAAATGTTATAAATTGCATTGCATCTTAGAGTGCTGATAAGGCAGAATTTACACCCTGAACTGTAATTTGTTATAAACAAAACACCAAACCCTTACTCAACTATCAACTAGCCATTAACTTGCCCTTGTTTGAAAACATGGTCACAAATATCGTAGATAACGGTACATGTTTGAGTCTTACTTACCAAGGTCGTAAGTAAACCCATTCATGATGGTTGATAATAATGGCAAGCCGTGGTGAACAAATAAAGCATATTTTTAAATATAAATTTCGAAAATTATTTTCTAAAATAAGAAGATTATTTTCAAATGTTAGATATTGATTTCCTGGTACTAGAAAATGATTTTCTAACATTGAAAAATGTACCGATTTTGTAATATTAGAAAATGGAGTTTTTTGTTTCCCACAACGACTTGCCATAGATATTAGATAAGCCATGATTATATGTTATCAGCACTGTATTTGCTTGTATATAACGCACGCCCAAATGCAAACATCGGAAACCAAAATCTGTCTTTGCAAGATGATCTCGCAGATCAGTGTCTACGCTGTTCGACCGAAATCATTAGTGGATCGAAGTTCATTGAACAATACATATCCTGTCCTACCTGGGGTCCTGTATGGCCGAGTGGTCTAACGCGCTCGCCTTTACAGATCACTCACATCTCACCTTTGTCCGCGTGGGTTCGAGTCTCGGGTCGGCCAACGTAGGTATGTGAGAAAAATTGCCATTACCTTCCCGCGGGTCGGTGGTTCTTCTCGGAGTCTTCCCGGCTTCTTCCTCCGTCCTCCACCAAATATACTGGCCGCCATGTATAGCCTATCATGTGATAACAAACGGCATGAAACCCACAAAACCACAAACCAGAAACCTGGCCTATCTCCCCAAACTCCCCATCTTGAGTACACACTTCTTCGTAAATCTTTACATTTGTCAAAGTGTTACAATATAAATTATACATATTTAAGAGACATCTGTATTTTAATATAATGCTACTTTGAAGTCTTTTGTATTCTAAATTGATTGTTTTATCAAAATTTGATTACAGTGTCCATCATAAAACAAAACGGACTTTAATTTTGTAAATATTCTTTTGATTGGCTGAGAGTGAAAATGATCTCCCGGTTCCGTAATCAGTTGTACGATCTCCAGGTCCCGTATTCATAAAGCTTTAGTGCACACTCAAACTCAGTTTGATAGCTTACATTGAATAAAACCTTGGAATGCAAGAGATCATCAACTGGTAATGCATTTAAATACATATGTATGTTAAATATATACAGTTTAATTTGGAAGAAGTTAAGAAATGTAAAAAGTGTGACATAGACAATTTGTAATTTGAGTGTGCACTCAAGTTGAGAAGGTTTGTGAATATGGGACCAGGCCAGGGCCCGTACTCAAGCTCAAACTGAAACCCCAAAATTAGATATGATACTAGGAGGTGCTCAAACAGTTATGAGAATACAGGGACAGGTCTGGAGAATACGGGGTAAGGCCCGGAGAATACGAGCTCTGGTCAGGAAAACACGGGATCAAGGCTGGATAATACAGGATCAGGTCTGGAGAATACAGGGTCAGGGCTGGATAATACAGGTCAGATCTGGAGAATATGGTGCCAGGTAAGCCGGAGTATTTTGTGAGGGCAAATTTTGAGAATACGGTGTCAGATCTGCCGGCTTATCTTGTGACGGCAGATATGTAGAACAAAGTTTAGGTCCGTTGGCATATTTAATGACGGCAGATCTGGAGAATACGGGGAAAGGTCTGTGGGCGTATTTAATGACGGCAGATCTGAAGAATAGGGGGTCCGGTCTGCCTGTCGTATTTTGTGATGGCAGATCTGAATATATTCACTTCGCATAAATCTCTGAATATATCGGTACTCATGCGATACTTGAATAAATATCTACAAGATTAATATGTTTATTTCCATCCGAGTTTGAACTTCCATCTTAATGTCATCTTTAGAAAAGGTCATTTTTCGAAGACTCAGATAATGACTTCAAAAATCGGACTTCCAAAGAGAGGTACCATGTATGTATGTATGTATGTATGTATGTATGTATGTATGTATGTATGTATGTATGTATGTATGTATGTACAACCGCAGTTCCGAATATGATATAATTCCAGACATGGTCTCCGATTTCGTTGAGAACAAAATGACTCTAAATTTTATTTTAAGTGTAGAATTTTCCAAATGGAAAATATATACACTCTTCAATTTTTCATGAAGACAACCCAATTGTTACAAAATAGCTAAGCTTCTTCTTTTGCATTATAATAATCTAGTACTCGACGTTTGGAAACATAATTATACGCTTTTGAGTAACGTTCCATAAATGATTTTTAAAAAGAAACAAAAGAAACAATTACAACTGTTAAAAAAAAATCAGAAAAGAATGAATATACCGACATAATTGTTTTCTACAGCTATAACGAACGACTCAAGCTTTTCTGTCTTATTCAACATTATGATGGTAAATGTCGTATATAGGCATCTAATATCATCCTTATAACATATGCTTTCTATATAGCATGAATTGGTGCAGAAGACGGTATATTAAGATGTTATCTTTTAAATGAAAATCATACTATACATGGTGTATGAGAAAATAATACATTCAGGACATGTATATATCTGTCGATATAGAAAATATTGTGTCCATTTCCTCGTGCATAGGTTGAAGAAGACTAATCACATGAATGCATTACCAACCCTGTATGAGCATTTGTAGACTTTATAAAGCATACGTTTTCTCAGTCAGATAATACGCAAGTGCGTTTAAGTATACATTTAAATATTCAGCCTGAATGCGATTATTTAAAGATACCAGCCGTCTCCAGTAATATATGAATCTGGTGATAGAGGGTTTCTTCTGAGTCTACCGGGCGCAATCCACCGACTATCTATGCGACACTGTACTTTTCTTTACTCATTAACACCATCACTACCACCACAGCCACTGCTGCTGCAATCATTGCCAACATCCTGAGATGTTGTTTATGCGTTGCGTTTTAAATGAAACAAATCACCACAATAGAATCAACCCTTACATTAAGGAAACTTGCATATTATGAAATCTATTATTTGTTCTTTAAATTAACTGCTCTAATTCTAAGCTCTGTTCATGTATATATTCAGTCTTGAATTTTCATCCATTCGAGTTGAAACAAAAAAAAAAACAAAAAAAAAAAGTTTTCTCGTAACCTTCTTTTTCTCCATTTTCTCCTCCTCGTTTCACAGCCACTAGCTCATTGTCATACAGATAGTATGTATCTTATTTAAGATGGTATTTGTCTTTTAGTCAACACATCATCTGCAATTTTGACTAAGAATTATAACCCAAAAATCCATCCCGGCCGCATTAATGCAAACCATTTATCAAGCTCTGTGACGCTTAAAAGTGAGGAATTCTCTGTCTGTCTGTCTGTATGTATGTATGTATGTATGTATGTATGTATGTATGTATGTGTGTATGTATGTATGTATGTATGCATGGATGCATGCATGCATGCATGCATGTATGTATGTATGTATGTATGTATGTATGTATGTATGTATGTATGTATGTATGTATGTATGTATGTATGTATGTCTCTCTTTACGGTTGCTTTAGTGAAAGACGGTGCACAAAACCGTAACGAGGCATTTCCAGTCGGGTCTGGTCAAAAGATGTTTAATATACCAGGAAGTAACGTGCTTGGAACTGATCACAAGGACACCGTCACCTTGTAAACAGACTGCACGACGAGCAGTAATTTATCAGGTGTATGCATACAAAGCAATTGCTACAAGAAAGTGACGATAGCAGTTTGCAGTTGCTACTCCATGGATCATGGATCATTTATTAAATCTACACTTGTAACGAAACCCATGTCATTGTAATAGCCGCCTTGTGTCTTATATCTTTTGTTTACTTACTAATGTAACCTATTTGGATACTATCTACTTTTGTTGGATCAAATGTGTATTCCTGTGTTAATGTGAATGCAGGCGCGCATTGCTTGAGGTTAAATTTGATATCGAGTGGACACTAAATACTGTAGAAAGACAAAACGATATACCGTTACTTTTGAACAAAGTATTTTTCGTGATTTTAATGAAGATTTCCCAGCTACAAACATATAAGGAACAAGATCTTGTATGGTGAATAAAGATTTTGATCTTCGGCAAGTCACGTGTGATCATTTTACATATGAACATTGTATTAATGATGTGGACCAGGTCCAATATATGCACGGAAAAACATCTATACAGGACATGTACCTATATTAAACAATAAAAATATTCCTCATTCTGAGAAATATTATTGAAGTAAATATAGCAAATTATTTACTCGGGCTATTCTCTGCACACTGTGCATATGAATTCATTACAATTTTTACAAAAGGACTTTGCTGAATTTTCACTATTCCACTCCAGACAAATGCCACATATTTTTTCGCTAGGCTTATCTGCAGTCATGTCCAATAACGAAGACACAATGCTGTTTACTGGGAAAGTTTCCGCCCACCGTTCAATACTCACTGTGGGATCAGATAATGTTGTGTCAGCGCTACACACTAGACAAGCAAAGCGTGCCTGAGAAATTCCCTTATCAGTCAGTTTACTGTTGATATGCGACTGAAGACACGAAGCACAATAAATATGTCCGCATGACAGAAGTTTTTGTCTTCTAAACGTCTTCAGGCCAATGGGACACTGCAAGACTTGAGCAAACCGCCCCTATGTCGGGCGAAGCAGTCCACAAAACGTTTGTTGATATCAGTTATTAGTTATCTGCTCTTGGTATGTTTAACTTTAAACCCTTGATTACACATCTATTTATTCTATACAGATGAGAAATGTAGCATGTTGGGGTATATATGGTAAACATATATTTCATGTACTTGACTGTTGCCTTAAATGGCAGATGCTGATCTCAGAAATGAACTTATTAAGTTCTGCTTCAAACTCAGATTTCTTTATAAAGAAGTTATTAATATTCTGTCTGTTCAAATATGAATTACCACCAGTGCACGTCATATAAGATGCATACTCAAATTCAGCGGTATTTCAAGGTATAAAGAGTACAACGATGTAGCAAATGTTTCGTTCTTCATATCCAACAAAATTAATAGTTCGGGCACATTACACTGGTATAACTGGATGAATGCAAAAGGTGTGGCCAATGGTTTAAAAATGAGAAAAGAACACGTGAGTCTCATTTTTCAGCTGTAGATCCTAACGGGTGCCAAGCTAGAAGAGCAAGGTGTCTCAGTGGCCTGGAATATTATGCCAAAGGACCAAATCACAACTGTCACCTTGATTCGTTGAAGTCCTATCGGTTTTGTATAAACGGGTGAATCGACCGATATTCAAGGAATATTGTATGTCTCTATTTGTATTGCAATTCCAACAACAATGTGTAACAGTCACCTCGATGCGTTGAACGAGAGCAATCCAAAATTCCACACGTTGTTTTCGAACATACATACATACATACATACATACATACATACATACATACATACATACATACATACATACATACATACATACATACATACATACATACATACATACATACATTTCGTCATTCCCAGCAGAAACATCAATGCTAGTCAGTTTGCGGTATCATGTACCGCAAACATATGAAGAAGTTGTGACTATGAACAATAATCTAACCTTCCCGTTAAAGTGAAAAGCTTTGTGTCAGTTATACACAACCCCTAAGAAAGCGCGGTAGAGTATTCTGTGAACATAAAAAGACTGAATATCATAGGTGCACTTGTTGGAGACTACAATATTACTCTCCTCTTAAACTTCTACATAGCATGAATGTGCACAGGAATACAGGTAACTTTTATAACTTTATTAGTTGGCCAATCAGTACACTCTAGACCATTTATTTATCTTCTTGTCCACTTGAAGTAAAGTACATGTTTCCTGGAAGAAGATAGCACATGCCTTATACACATCTGATCTATCTGTTTTTCGTTGCGACAAGTCTATTCGTGTATATTTCTATCTGTTTTTCGTTGCGACAAGTCTATTCGTGTATATTTCTATCTGTGTTTAAAATTGTTTGCTTTTGTTACTTCTAAGTCGCAAAGTAAATAAAATTTTTATCAACAACGTTTGATGACATTGGTTGCGGCGTAGGCTATTTGGGGTGACTAATTATTGAAACCATGCACAGACTGACATCATTTGTAGAATCTAGCGATCTTTCCTAAAATTATTGAAGTTTAATAAATACTTTACACGCTTTTAATGTATAATACCCTGAATTATGCCCAAATTCAAAGAAATGAATCTTAATGACAATTTAAATTTAAAGACCTAGTGTGCCCCAAACCATGGTTTGGACTTGACGTTTCATCTGCCTGTTGAAATAGTACAGAGGCAGATTATAGCTTATTGATAAAAGCAGAATCCATGTAAAACATGATGCTTAAAGTAAATCTGCAATGTAATTTTGATTAGTTTGTTTGGAAAACAATATTCATTTTCAGAATAAGAAACCAACAAATTTCATTTAGATTGGATGCCGTGTGGCGGAGATATGATTGTTTAAATATCCCTTGCTTTACACTTCAATGAAAATAATCTACCAGCGCTCTTCGGTTATTTCCTGTCTTTAGGCCGAGTATCGCGTGACGTCATATGAGCAACACAAGCGGTGTCTCATAATGGGTATCCAAAAATAGCCGGTTGAAGCGATTGTTCTCCTCGTCCCCAACTAAATAATTTACATTTCATATGAAATGTCTTCTTTCAACAAGGATTGCACATTGAATGTCGCGAAAAACGGCAAAACGATCCAATATATTAGGGATGAAATAGTTTAGCCATTTCGTTTCGAACCATAGAAAACCACAAACACAGTAAATGACACCCAATAAGTTTCTTCTGCATTGATTAAAAATTAGTTAATTGATTATTAAATGGTCTCTTTTCAAGGATAATATTTGCGAAATAAAATAGCTACGCAAAATACGCGTGCCTATTTTATGGCAATCCTCTTATAGGCGTAGTATTTTTTGTTTTAATTTCAGAATGACAGAGGGAGTACCTATTATTCAACGATTTGTGTTATATTTTGAGTAAAAGGCCGTAACAGAGACAGATCGACGGATGAAACAATAGGTCAGATAACATATTATTTAAGTCACGTTTCTCTCGACACTACGTTCTTCACATACAAGTCAAACTCGTTTAGAAGGACCTAATTTGCAGAACAAATGTACCGGTAGATTCAAATTGTAGCAGGAATCAGAACGATTTACATTCATGCGTAATATTATCTTGATTAACATGTCTCGACATTGAGCTACCTAAGTAAGTATTCACTCGCAATGTAAACATGTAACTTTTACAATCGCTGAAGAAGATTGTATGTCTTTAGATCATTTCAATGGTCTGCCCCATATCTGGTATATTGGTTTACTACCTGTATAATTATATCACCTAGGGCAGCCTATAACTAATGAATAAACAAACAGCAGAGCACAAACAAACTTTTAGCTGCATATAAATGGATTGGATATAAAGATGCAGATAATACTCGTCCATTGCAAGAAAAATAATAGTAACAATAAAAAAAAAACAAACTCGTCCTCTAATTTTTATATAAAGATATTAAGTTTTGGAGGTATCATTACACTAATTAAGTTCCTTGTATATGTTCTTCATTTTGCACATTGTTCACGAAATACAGTACATTGGTTATACGTTCAGATGCATAAAGACTATCTTTCTTATGTTAGAGACTAACTTGGACATAACATATTACAAAATCAGCAACGGTTATATAGCCTCTCATGGGAATAGTTGTGTCTGAATAAAATAACTAGACTTATAGTATAAGCACAATATAAATTATAGCTGATGGGAAGTAATATTTTGTATATATGATCTTTCCAAAGACATTTTGAAAATAATAAGCGAAACTAGACAAATAAATAATCTAGCATATGATGGTGATACAGGAAAAGAAACACAGCTTAAAAGTCAATTAGAGCCCACTGTTACGCAAAGGCTGTCAATAATAGTCTAGGAGAACATAGTGATGAATGTTTTAAATGATATTATTGGTAAAACAGGCAAGATAAGTAATGAAACAAAGAAAGGAATTTCTATTATATACGGAATAATTGATGAATTAGGTGATTTTTTGAAGAAAATATTTTCAAATCTGCCTAAAGATAGATTGTTTACTCTGCAAGAGGAAAGATAATAAAGCGGTTATGCCAATGAAATAGAAGCAGTCGAATCAAAAACAGAATCACTGAAATTAGGCGCTGAGATGTATCACAAAAGAGATAGAATCTACTCAAGGGTACATCAGCAATGAAACCGATGAAGCTTAAAAAGATACGTTGCGAGAAAATTTGGAAAATACTGCCAGAAAAGAACGCTAATAGTTGGACATTTGACATTTTAAAAAAATAACATTATAAAATTATTAAAAAACAATCTACATGTTAGAGAGTAGTTACCATTGCATGAAAGACTTAAGCAATTGTTCGAAGAGGAGGGTGTAATCATTGCAACTATTGCAACAGATAGAGGAATAATTGCTACAACTCTTGGATTGACAATTTGCAAAAGTAGTCAAAAGTGCAATACCATCTACTCCTACTCCTAGTCCATTTATTTACAAGCTTAAACAAGGTTTGAAAATATTCCAGATTATTTGACTCAGTCAGCTGATAAAGAAATAGCAGTCATACCTGGGAATATAGGTAGCGTATTATTATAGCCATTTACAGCTGCACCAGAGGTTGTCAAATTCCTGACTAATCATGTCATACTATTCATTTTAGCATTAGTTGAACTGATATATGTCATAAGTGTTAGGGTGTGGAGATTGCCACGCAAAAAGTTAGAAAATCGACTTCCCATCCGTCGGAAGTATACTTTCCTACCCCTACGTCTCGACGTCTAAAGAACTCGGTGGAGAGGTCTCCTACATTTCTGTGTTCTTATTTCACAAACCAAAGCTAGCTTGTAGAAAGAAGTACGTCCAATCGATTAACTCTTCTGGCGTTGTTTCAGAGTTATACTACTCAAGACTGTATCATATGCACCGTCATCTGAACCATCATTTTCCTGCTTCATATCTTTCTTGTATACTTGTTGCGGCATCTGAAGTTTTTCTCTCTATTTTTAATAGGTTTGTAATATGATTTGGGGCCATTAATAAAATTTAAATTTTTCCCTATTAGATATCTCCAATCATGATGAATAATATTAAATTTGTTGCAGATTATGTTAAATAGTTTTCGGTTTATGTACTTACTATTTGATTTAAATGATTGATCATCTTGTAAAGGAAATGAACAATCAGATATAAACTTTTGATATATATGCCCTTCCTAATATTTTTTATCATTATTTTCATTATCAGTTGCAGTTGATGATGTTGAATTACCATTTTTGAATATAGCTTTTCATTCATACCATATTTAGTATCATCAAAATCATCAGAGTCAGAACCATTATACTTAAAATTTGGATTATTAGAGTTAGGATTATTAGAGTTAGCTGAGATAATGTGTTTAGATTTATTACTACAATTACCCCGGCATGTCTTATTGTGTTTGCTAATATTGATTTCTACTACTTTTTTTTCACAATTGGCACATTTAGCCTTTTATACTTCGCATTTAATTTAGACCATGTATTTACATTAGTAATTGTGGGTACAGCTATGATTACAGGTATAGGCTCAGTTATACGTTCAGATCTTCGTTCAGTTATGGGCTCAGCTATAGACTCAGTAACATTAGATAATAGCTTAGGCAGTTTGACTTCAGGCACCTTTCACCCAATAACCACTTTTCCAGGCGATATTCAGCCACCATATGAGGTAATATTTCACTCACTCCTTAAGTATATTCTCCGCTAGTCAATCCATTTATATTCAGCTCATTATTTGCAATGGCTCAATGAAGTCTGGGAAGTATTTCTAGAAGTAGGGTATATTTGTATCAGTAGAATAGAAAATAGGTATACTAATTAATCAATACGTTAGTATCTCTTGTTATAATAACGTTGGTTTATCTCACTTCCCGTGCGGTAGCGCGGGAGTCGTTGTAACTAAATTTTATAAAACAGAGGATTGGTGAATTGTTATCCCTCTTATCTCTTATAGTCAATATCTTGATGTACTTCATGTGTACCTTTATTTGGAGTGATTTATCTTCCTCAAGTTGTTTTTTGCAATTCTTTGTCTTTAATAGAATTTACCAGTATTATGCCTTGATACCCTATCATACATGTTTTCAAATGTGAATACATTGCAGCAAATTCAGATGCCTTTCTTGCATTTAGATTTAAATTAAATCGTTGTAAATAAT
The DNA here is from genome assembly GCA_029931535.1 of Margaritifera margaritifera. Classification (NCBI taxonomy): domain Eukaryota; kingdom Metazoa; phylum Mollusca; class Bivalvia; order Unionida; family Margaritiferidae; genus Margaritifera; species Margaritifera margaritifera. Next base: position 4,800,726 of record JAQPZY010001640.1, on the reverse strand, counting down.
TTCTGCTACGTGACATGATGTCGTAAAGAATCCGCGATCAAATATGTGCAATCATTACATCGTTGGAATCTCAAGCCATATCTTTCAATTATTTTCCGTCTTTTTCGCGTGTTGTAGCTATCACATACAGCCATTTATTTGACTGGATAATTTGTCAATGGTTTCAAACTTAACTATTATAGTTCAGTTTCAAACTAATGATCTCTGTTGCTTACTACCTTATTTGTATGTGCCCATTTTTTCTTCCAGTCAATAATTTTGTGAAAGAGACATATCTTCTACAGCTGCATTCACCTGAAACTCTTTGATACTATTGCTATAGGTCCACAGTTTATGCTGTGATATGCTATCAGTTTCTGTCTTACATTTCTCACCTGTTTTAGCATTGTGGTGAACAATGTTAAAGTTTTGCTTTAAACTTTTTCAAAGTCATATATTAGTGTTTGCAGTCGAATGAAACTGTAGGATAATATTACTAGAGGTAAAAAGTTTATATACTGATACGCGATGATTTCCTGTCTTGTGTTTCTGGTCTACTTAAGCATTATGGTCAACAATGTTACAATTTTAAGTGAACGTTTATGAAATTCAGATGAAGGGGTTATACTATCAAGTCTACAGAGGAAGTCTAAACTTTGGGTTAAGCGGAACACTTGTCTAATTACATATATACTGAGTGACTTTGAGGTATTGACGTGGGTCATGTCCATCACTCGTTGGTTACTTTGGAGTCCAATAATAATGCCCAGAGACACAACCATCGCGTTTACTGCACGCCTGTATTTATGTATTTTTTTTATAGAGCGCGGTACTCTTCAGCCTCTGCCAGTTGGCAGTTTTAAGTCTCGCTGATCCTTTCAGGCGAAAATCTTGTGGGTCTTGGAATTTCGGATATATCGATATAATAATTCGTTTTCAAGCAGCGTAATATGAAAGTTTTATTGATCTGGACTGGTGGGAGAGATGGGCGCGCGCTGCTTCACTGCGGGCACGGTCTTCAACACGCCCTCCAACATGCTCGCCAAGAGTCAGAGATACCACACATATCATGCCTTCTGTCTGCAGTTGCAGCGACTCTTTGTTTTTCTGGCCTATTCCTGTGATGCTGTTTTGTTCTGTTGGTGAGACACGTGACTGAAGACTCTACATACCCAGAAGGAAAGATTATCGGTGAGAACGTCTCGCCAAATACCACGCTGTCATTGCATTAGCAATTGCGCCGAAGACACCCCGATGGCAGTACTTTTGGCTGTTGTTCCAACAACAAAACCGTAATTGACCCTAGCTTCTTCCTGGTTGGTTTATAATGCCATGGGTAGACCCAGTGATCAGTGTCTATCTGCTTTACATCCTGGTTCCACTCCAATCTAAACAAGCACGTGTCAACCTCAAGGAGGCACATATACTCTCGCACCAATGGTTTATGTTCCTTGTGGATATCACGCACATGTGCGTTGGCGGCATAAATACACAGTCTTTCTAGTCGACCTCAGGATTGGCAGCCGGCAGCAATGATTCGTGTTCATTGTCTACGTCTGCTCGCCCATGGTTTTGTGTTGTTTGCCTTTAAGCTAAGTATAGTGCGAGTTCTAATTGCGACAGCTGTTTACCTCTGTCATTGTGGCCCTTACGACTCCGTATACACAGATTTAAAGCGTTGCCCTTGTTCTGTAACCAAGATTCCCATGGAAGTTCATAAAGTAAAATCCAGCGCCCGGGAAGGAGATAGGGTCGTTGTTGTTACTGAGGATAAAAGCACCAACGTTCTTAAAGATGTACGTTGAATATAAGCGATAGAAACCAGACACATTTATTGCAATAATCCCGCCTACCGACGTGATATTGTCGGCCGTTAAGTACACGACCTGCAGAATCAGTGTATGTGCTTCGCTGGCCGTGCTAGCACTGCTCACCACTTGGCCGAGAGTTTCAGCATCTGTCGAATCTTCTGTGGCAGCATTTAATGGGGACAAGGGTAAGAAGGCGTTTGCAGCACTGTTACTAAATAAGCCAGGACCACATAAACTAATAGTGAACAAGCACTGTTTTAATCTCAGCAGTGATAGTTCATTCCAGCATATTACCCGACGAATGTCTTTCTGGATGCGGCCGTCACGCTGTTTACACCAACATGGTATACCATATATATATATATATATATATATATATATATATATATATATATATATATATATATATATATATATATATATATATATATATATATATATATATATAATACAAATGTTGATATCTTAGATAATATTCGATTATATGTTATCCTTAAAATTCATAAATCAGATACAGCGATGAGGGAAAAATCTCCTTGCTCTGTCCGAATTACCAGATATGGCCGTTGAATTAGCTTTGTTTCGGCCAAGACGCAGATTTCATCCTGCTTTTAAGATTATATGTAGAGTGGTGGCTGATATAAATCGCAGCTACAGAAATTAGACCATAGGTTAAAACTGTTATTTCAAGGCAATCTGATTGGGGTTCACAATGATTGCTGATAATAATCCGATCTCCGCCAGTATGGTGTTAACACAACCTAGCGCGTTTACGCGCTTGCATTTTTTGCATAGAGCGCAGTACTCCTCAGCCTCTGCCAGTAGAGTGATTTGAGCCTCGCTGAACTTTTCAGGCACAATTCTTGTAGTTCTGGAGTTTCAGGATATATGGACATTGTTACGGAATTATGTATCCTTTCTTATAAATAATGGTATAGTTTTATTAGTTTATGACCTCTATATAATAGTCTAATAGGTGTCGTTTTGCAGAGTACACATATACGGTAATTTCAATGTGACCCAGTACATTGGTCCTGGGAAAATCAATATTATCGTTTGAAGCATTAGTCATGTCACGTGATTCAGCGCGTGAGTTTCGCACTTTAGTTCTGACTTGGATTTCGCAGTTCAGGAATGATTCATTTTGTTGACCAGAAGTTAGATAGTAAGATCGTAATATTAAGATGTTGATTTGAGACGGAATAAGAAATGGGTTGTATTTGTATTTCAATGACGCAGTACAGAAACTATAAAATAAAATGTAATCTCAGCGTTCGTCATTCCTACATAGTTTCGTCAGCTTGAGAAGTCTTTAACGAAATTGGTTCTTTGTATGTGATATTATGCTTCAGAGATATTATTATTCAGTACATTTTGGATTTAGTATTGCTACTTCAGAAATATTTTCCAGACAGTACTATTTTGGGATTAACTACTGATATTTAAGAATTATACAGCTCCGTGGAATTATCGGAAACATTTCTAGAACTTGTGTGATATTTTATATTCACAAGAATTACTTGGAATTAATAACACTTGGATATAACGGAATCTTGATGGTACGCCAGCACATTGGAGATTTCATACGGAACACACTTCATTCGGAATAATTTGGTTTAACTTTCGGATCAGTGAACATAACATTAGAACAATTTAGGACTTTTAAGGATATTCTATACTGTAAGTTATTTTTATTTCTTTCACTTTAACTGTTTGTTGAAATATTTTCATATTTTAGAAAATTAAATATTTGTTTTAAATCTTGAAAGCTTGTTTGAGTCTTTTCTTTTGTTACATTACCCCTGGTCGTAACAAGAGAATTTGGGAGCTCGTCTCGAGATTAGAAATTTGAATAATTTTGGGATCCGAATTTTGAATATTTCGGGATTTAAATTTAATTAAATATTTTCGAGGTTTTGATATTTCAGAGATTTTAATACTTCGGATATTTGTTTCTTTTTGATATTTGTATTTCATTGTTTGAAATTTTAGTGGTCTTTAACATTTTGATTTCCCGATTAAGAAATAAAGAGAAACGAACAGGCTTTCATCATGACATCCAAAGTAGAGAGTTTCATAGCTGATCCTACCCAGAAGACATTTGAGTCCTTGAAGAAGGACGAGTTACCTCAAATTGATAAACATTATAGTCTGACTGAAGTAAAGGTTTCCATGTTGAAACAAGAGATTAGGAGTATTTTGATACACTATTTGGTGCAAACAGGTTTTTTCTGAAGAGGGTGTTTCGAGTGTAAAGAAGAAATCTCCGTCTAGTTTAGGAAGGAAATTACAGATAGCTAAGGACATAGAGTTAGAACAGCTTAAACTTCAATGGGAAAAAATGCAGATGCAAGAAAGAAGGGAGGATAAAATAAGGGATAATGAAATACAGAAGGAAGTAAGGGATAATGAAATACAGAAGGAAGTAAGGGATAATGAAATACAGAAGGAAATTAGGGATAGACAGGAGAAGGAAAGAAGGGAGGATAAACATAGGGAAGAGAGAGAGAGAGAGAGAGAGAGAGAGAGAGAGAGAGAGAGAGAGAGAGAGAGAGATAAAGAACGAGAATTTAGATTAAGGGCATTGGAATTGACCAGTAAAGGGCACTCTCTTGTTAATACGGGTTCATAATTTGATCTAGCCAAACATATCAGACAGGTCCCCCCTTTTAGAGAAAAGGAGGCAGACAAATATTTTCTCAGTTTTGAGAAAATTGCTGAGAATTTGAAATGGCTGAGAGATAAGTGGACCTTATTATTGCAGAGTGTGTTTACTGGCAAAGCTAGTGATGTTTATACTGTGCTTTCATCTGAACAATCTGCTGATTATGAAGTGGTCAAAGAAAACGTCTTGAGGGCTTATCAGATGGTACCTGAAACTTATCGTCAAAATTTTAGAAATTGTAGAAAGGAAATTAATCAGACTCATTTAGAATTGGCATGGGAGAAATAGCGTTTGTTTACGAGAAGATGTTGTCCGTTCAAGAAGGTTGATAGGGATTATGATAATCTTAAGCAACTGGTATTGATTAAAGAGTTCAAGAATTGTGTCAGTAGTGACATTAGAATATACCTTGAGGAGAAAGGGGTTGAAACTTTAGACAAAACAGCTTATGCAGCTGATGTATATTTTTCGATTCACAATGTTCCATTTGTAAACGGATTTTCCACTCAACAAGCTTTTGTTATGAAATCATTTCAGACTCGTTTGAGTAATTACAGGCCTCAGGCTGGTGTAACTGTGAGGAATCAAATTTCTGATAAGGAGTATCAGAAAACCTTATCTCTTCCCACGTGCTCCTTTTGTAAGAGAAAAGGATACGTTATTTCTGATTGCTTTTGGTTGAAAAATAAGCAACGGAATTCTAACAGAGCAGTTCCAAATGCTCTCGTTTATAAGAAGTCAAGGTCAGGGTCATGTGTCAAGAAAGATACTTGTGTGGAGGTTTGCATACCTCAGTCTGATTTTGTAATGAAGAAATACGAACCATTCATGTTGAAGGGTTTTGTGTCACTTGTTGGTGACTTGGATAAGACTACTCCTATTAAGATATTAAGAGACACAGAAGCTTCTCAGAGTCTATTGTTAGATAGTAATTTGCCTTTTTCTGAGAAGACTTCTACTAGTGAAAGTGTTCTAATACAGGGGGTAGAATGTGGATATGTTAATGTCCCTCTTCATTGTGTTAATTTGTCATCAGACTTAGTTTCGGGACCTTTGACCATAGGAGCTGTGGCTTCTTTGCCTATAAAGTGCATTCATTTATTACTAGGTAATGACCTAGCTGAAGATAAGGCCGTGGTTAATCCACTTGTAACTGACAAGCCTAGCATGGATCAACAAGTTGATCCTATTGAAGTAGAAATCCCTGGTTTATATCCAGTTTGTGCTGTTACTAGAGCTATGGCAAAGCGTACTCTTGAGAATGATGTTGTTGAACAGGATGTATTTCTTTTAGCGGACACCTTTTTGGGTCAGGCTTTTAATGAGGTCACTTTTGCTCCTAGTTTGGATCAATCAAGTATTGATCACAGTGATACTCTTTCAGCTACACAATCTCATAACTTTAATCAGGGTGATAAAAGACAATCACTAGTTGTCTTACAACAGGAGGATCCTGATATCTCCTGTTTTGTTCAGCCACCTTGTGCGGTTGGGATGATGGTAAGGGGTTTGGGACTACCTTATAGCGTCTAGTTTTATTTATTTGGTTTTAGTTGCTTATTCCTATACTATAGTGAATATGCTCACACTATTTGTAAATTCGAGTATTAAGGGTCTTAAGTAGTCAGGAACCGGTTTGTGCAGTATGGGCCTGATGGTCTGGTCTTGGCAATACCTTATACTATTTATGTTTCTGAGCGCCATCATTTGGGCCATATAGTCCTAGGTTTTAGTTAACCAATCGTTGCCACCTTGTGCGGCTGGGCCTAATGGTCTGGGCTTAGGACCACTTTATAATATACAAATGATTTTTGAGGTTGAGGTTTTATTGTATTGCTTGTGAGAGTATTTCATGTTAGCACGAGGCTAGTATTTGCATGCGCTATTAGCTGGGTAAGGAGAATGGAAACGGGATGATAGATGTCTTGTATATGTATATTATCTTTAATTGCTGCTGGTTGTTATTAACTCTTATCGCTTAAACTGTTATCTTATGGTTTTTAGCTGCCCTTTTTTCTTGTCTGTACTATGTGGGTGGAGTTTCTCTTGCCTAAGTGGGCGAGGATTGGGTCCTCCAAACCGCGAACTGATTCCTCTAGTGGGTCAGCCTACCAATCCCCTACCTCTCTAGGCGGAGCCCCTCCTTCCACGCTCTAGATAGGCTGAGTTCCTGTTACCGATCCTATCCTCGCTAATTACTGATATTGCTGTATTCCTAGCGGGATATTAGATTTTTCCCTTTTTTCCGATGTCAGAGATATACCCCAATACATTTGAATACACCGAAATGATGTTATTACTTCCAATTCTGAGGAAATCCGGGTATATGGCTGGGGATTTACGTTTTACTTGTTTCTCCTGGAATTGTTTCCTTTCAATTATATACTTTGGGAAATCGTTGAAAATATGACCTAATGTTTCTGGGGATCAACAATGCAGTAAGTTAATTCCCGCTTCCTTTTATTCCAGGCACATACCTTTCAAAACTGCTGGCTTGGAATTAATTCCTTTCAATTGTATACTTTGGGAAATCGTTGAAAATATGACCTAATGTTTCTGGGCGAGCAACAATGCAGGCAGTTAATTCCTGCTTCCTTTTTTTCCGGGCACATACCTTTCAAAACTGCTCTCTTGGAATTAATTCGATTGATTATTTTGGAATCGAAGTGATTTGCTAGGGTTAGGGCGACGATGTTTCTGCAGATTTTCTTCTGTAAATCGTAGAGCCTGCGCCATTTATTTGTATTGTCCCATTCCCTCTGTCATTTTAAGTCATTTTGTTGCCCAATCATACTGTAAATTTCCTGGACGCTGTAGTCCAGGTGCTGAGTTGTGAGTTCGTTAAACTTATTTTTAGCTTCTTTGTCCACCCTCTCATTCCCAGAGATGTTGATATGAGAGGGCACCCACATAAATTCGACAGTATGATGGATTTGTTCCAGGATTTTTAGTCTCAAGTAGACTTCCTGCAACACGTTTTCTCTGCTGGAGGAGTTACTTGTTACCATGGAACACAGCACACTAAGGGAGTCACTAATTATCACTGCTTTGAACTTTTGGGTTTCTTGTATCCATTGGATAGCTTGTTTAATAGCCCATAACTCAACTGTATATATTGAGCAGTTGTCCGGTAGCTTCGCCCCAAGTGTAATGTCCTCCCCGGGGATAACCACTGCTGGCGCAGTGCGCCCTGGGCCTACTGACTTTGAACCATCTGTGTATATTTTGGTAAATCTCTCATATCTACTCTCAATTTCTGAAAGAATTTTGGCCCTCATTTCCATGGGTTGATCCTGTAATTCCCATATTGTAGTGCATTCAAATTTATTTTGGGTGGCTTGCTAGTCCAAGGGGCAGTGTCAGGGTATTTCATGGCTTTTGCATTGATGTTTGTAAGGTTTAGTTTCCTTTTTAGATCTAGGATTTTACCCCCACCCCCACCCCACCCCAAGTAAATTCGCTTGCAATATGTGTCGGAAAGTCTTATTGCATTCTTCTATTGTTGTTAGAGTAAGATGCGCCTTGGAATGAATTAATATCCTAGTCGCATATCTTAAGAGTAACTCCTCCCGTCTCAGATTGAGGGGAGGCTCTCCTGCTAGAATTCTGAGTTCGTCCCCAGAGATGCTACAGAGAGCTCCGGTGCATATAAAAAGAGCCTGGCGTTGTACTCGGTCCAAGTTCTTTAACACATTTCGGTGGGCCGAAGCATAGGCTTGGCACCAGAATCAATTTTGGACCGAATAAGTGACATATATAGTATGAGGATCGTGGACTGATCCTTAACAAAATCAGAGCCATTGAGGTTCCGAAGGAGTTTAAGGTCCTGCCTACATCGTCTAACTAGCTCTGTTATATGGTTGCTCCATGTTATGTGCTCGTCGAATAGCATCCACAGTGATTTAGCAACTGCTTCAAATTTGATTTACACTCCATTTAAGTATAGTTTTGGTTGTTCCCTATGCATTTTGATTTCGGGGGTAAACAGTACGCCTACTGACTTTCCTGAGAATATTTTAAATCCCGACCTGTCGGCCCATCGACCAATCCTATCCAATCCTACCTGCAATCGTCCGACCACAGCTTAGCTAGCGGGATTTCCCGCTTTTTCTAGATTCCACTGTCGTCGGCAAACTGCGATAGGTCCATATTGGATGGGTCAACTGATTGTTCCAGGTCGTTAATCTTGATGTTAAAGAGGGTTGAGCTCAGCACGCTTCCTTGCCGGGTTCCATTATTTAAGTCATATGTTTCTGAGTATTGGTTTCCAACCCTTGTTTGTATGTTACGATATGTCAAAAAGTTGGATATCCACTTGTGAATGTAGCCTGTTAGTCCGTAATGGTCTTGTTTTGCTTTCAATCCTTTGGTCCACATCAGATCATAGACCTTTTCTAGGTCTAGTAACACTGCAATCAAGTTTCGACCAATTTTCCTCTTTGCATTAAAAGCCAATCTGATGCTTGATTCAAGTCGTATTACTTGATCCAAGGTAGACCCATTCGATTTTTAGGGATCGAATGTGTAGATTTCCCCCTAATTTTCTTGATCTTGACCCATACTTTTTTTAATTTGCCTTGTGGTTTAATGATGAGCAGAACGCCTTCCGTAATTTTTGCTTCGCCGTGAGTATAGTGCTCTTCACTAGGCGTTCCTTTTCTTTGTAAGCAAGGAAATCGTTAGAGTTTTTGGTGTGTCTGAAGCGGTTTAAGGCTATCTTTTTCTCTTCTATGGCTTGCTTACATTCGTTGTTCCACCAGGGAAAGGATTGTTTGCCGGCTGGTCCTCAAGTTTTGAGTGTACTCCGCGCAGAAGCTGACGACAACGCCTCTACGATATTCTTATTAAAGATTTCAATATTTTTGTTAATCAGTTGAACGTCTGCAGTCCCCTCCCACAGAAAACGGAACGACCTTCCAGTCCGCCTGATCGTATCTCCACTTGGGGGTTGGTGCACTGCTATTTTTGTATGTATTTTAGTGTGAATGGTGGTCAATATTGGGAAGTGGTCACTACCTAGTGTACTTAATTGATCAACCTCCCAGTCGGCGATTTCCGCTATCTTGGGCGAGCATATGGTTAGTTCAATGGCTGACATTGCCCGGTTTTCGGGATTAACTCTAGTACGTGTACCGTAGTTTAAAATTACTATGCTAGATATTGTGACACACCTCTCAATATTCCCTCTTCCCCTATCCAAGTGGGTTCCTCTCCATTATTCACTGTGAGCGTTAAAATCTCCACAGATTATTATGTTGCCTCCTAGCTCATTCACCATCGTTTTAAAGGCTTCGGGTTCAGTGATCTGGTCCCCACATGAGTCGTAAATGTTTACTAGTATTGTGATTTGTTACCTGTGTTTATCTTAATTATTTGAAGCTCATGGACAGGGTTATTATTTTGTGTTTGCAGTGTGCTCTCAACAGACTCGCTTGAGACATATATTGTGACACACGCCACCTTTTATCCCCTTGGGTCTTTGTTTGCCATAGCTTGTTGAGAACCCAGGAAGTTTTGGTGGGTTTTTGGTTTGCTCTCCCAAAAGAGTCTCCTGCAAGCACACACAGTCTGATTTCAGGTGCTCATTTAATATCATAAAGGATAATTCTGAGGTGTTTTGCCGAATACCCCTGCAATTTCATTGCCATATTCTGATTATTTATTTTGTTCCCATATTAGGTGTAGTTCTATTTACATTTGTTGTATCGGTATAAACTATTATTCTGGGCGCTCTGGCTTGGATCCGTAGGCTGTTGGTAAAGGTAGTGATTCTGTTGCATATGGTATCAACGCGGATACAGTTGTTGTTATTTAATGTCAGGAACCTCGTCGATAATATCCCTAATAAGTTTGAGCACCTGCTCTATTGTAATATATGGGGTGTTTCCTAGACTGGTTGAAATTTTTGCTGTTTCCTTTTGTGATTCCCTGGTTTATTTGTAAGCCTGTTTTGGGTTCATTTGAGCCTTGTGATTTTTGTGGAGGTTTATGTGATTTAGTTATGTAACTATGAGATTTGTCATTAACTTTGACTTGTTCCTTTTATGTTTTTTTTTTTCGTCAGTGGATAGATATATGCTTTTGTTTTTTCCTACTGTTTTATTTGGGGCTGGTTTTTGAGGTAACGTTGTTCTAATTTCGATTTCCTTCATGACGGGCTCATTGCTGCTGTCCTATTGTATACGGGTTTGAGTTTTGTTTGGTCCTTGTGGTTGGACTTGGTCAGCTTTTCATAGCGGTGGTCGGCTAGATATCTTCTTGAGTGTGTTTCTGTCTGATTCGACATGAGTTTTAGCAACTTGATATGTTACTTGATTTTGAGACATATAATCATTTATTTGTTTTTCCCTTATAGCAAAAGGACAGTCTATTGATTTGGGCGCATTGGTGTCTCTGCAGTTGGCACATCTTTGCCCCGTAAACCTGCATTCCCCATCATGTTGGCCTCCACATTTGTTGCATCTTCTCCTTACCCTACATTTGATGGAAAAATGGTCACATCTCTGGCAATTATTGCAAAACGGTGGTTTGTTCTGAACCTCTTGGACTTGGTAGCGTTTACCATATTGTCCCAGTCGGACTAATAGCGGTGGTTTTTGCTTGAATTGTAGCAAAACTGCAGTCAAGTTGTTGCCTTTATTGGTATTTAGTCGTATTGCGTTTTTCTACTTCTTGTCCGTGGTTTCTGGTGTCTTAAATAATGGATTTTATATCCTGAGACAGGTTTACTTTGATGATTCTTTTTTGTAGAGGTGTGTGGCCATTACTTGGGTTTACTTATGTGTGTGTGGGGGGGGGGGGGGGGTGGAGGGCTACTTGATGTATGCCGAGTAATTGTCACTCGGTAGGATCCTATTGTTTGGATTTCTACACATTTTTCCACTTGTTCAGTAGTGCTGCATCTAATAAATACATATTTATGTTTGGTATGGACAATTTTGAATTCTTCCTCGTACATTCATAGAAGCTTTGAAGTGATGCATCTATCACTGATTCTGCTGATGTTGGTGTCGAGGCTTTTGATGAATATGGTCAAATGTCTCGGGTGGTACAAGTGTGTATGTTTAATCGGTCCTTTTTTCCGATTGGCCTCTGTTGCTGTTACTTCATCTGTTGTTGGGGTTCCACCGTGTTTGGTATGCTCTAGTATCGGGGCCCTGATTAATTGTTGCTTCAACTACCTTGCTTTCTATGTGTGTTCTGGATGTCCTCTGTTTCTTTGAGGTTTTTAGAAGAAGAATTCTTGGTAACTTTTCTTCGAAGAAGTGTAATTTTGATCATTTTTGGTCCTAAATTTGTAAGTTCCTAACTTTAGAATTATAGTGTATGAAGAAAGTTTTAGGAAAATAAGTGTGTTATGAGATGTTTGGACCACTAGCGAGTGCAAGGATTCAGCTCTGATACACCTGAATTATCTAGACCCCAGTGCTCAGTATGGCATAAAATCTTGCAATTAACTCTGAGGGCTAGAGGATACGTAAGGATTCCGCCCAGGCAATTGCTAGTATGGGTCCTACCACCTGTTTGTAAGCATGGCCGAAAATCTCATAATGCACCAGAGTCCAACTTATAAGACAAGGAATTAATCATTTTTGCGCCAAAATTTAGAACAAACGAAATGTTTGGTATTGTTTTCGAAGCCGAAATTTCAATTTATCAAATTATTACTATCCATCGTTTATTGAAAGATTAGTGTTGGTTATTTTGTCGAGCCAAATATATTTATTACAAAGCCTTTCTTAATGGTCAGTAGGTTGTTAATAGGTAGTCAGTAAATAAGTGTGGAAGTCAAGATGGCGGAAACAGAAAGTTTTCTTTATCAGCCAAGTAGTGCAGAGTAATTGACCCGTATGTCTAAATCTTATTGTTCTATCTTACTCTATAATTGATATTTCCAATAATTAAGACGAGTTGATGTGTTCCTACTGGCTGGCTGGCTTTCGATGGCTGGAATGGATAGTAGCTAGTGGCTGGCTGGCTGGCTGCTTGGCTGGCAATGGCTGGCTATGATTGGTGTTGGTTAAAAAAAAGCTCTAAACCTTTGTAGACTACCGCTGCTTGCAAGAAGATCTCAGGTCCTTGTTGCTTAGGTGCGGGGACCTCGAAGTTGGGCTTAGAGGGTAGTCCCATTCGACCATGTGTGAGGAAACACCCCCAGAGGGGGATTAATTTGTGCAATGCACATTATTTATTCGTCAAGTGGGTCCGCAGCCCGGATTGCCGAGCCTCAAACCCACCTGACGAATAACTGCGTGCAATGCATGCTATTTACACACCACTCCCTCGCTGCATGGTTTCCCCGCTAAGGGGGTTCATTTAACGCGCGATATGAGAGGGTGTGTATAGTTAGTTTTACCTGTACATAGTATTGGAACCACAATGTTTACAGGTTTGTGCAGTGCGCATTACTTAATTACATGTCTGGAGTGGAAGGCTGCACGGGCTAGGCTAGGAAGGCGCGGAGTGTGGCGGAAGCACTAAAACGCTATGAACGTACATGATCAAATTCTGCCTAAGTCGGGCTGTCCCCAATACCAATTGTGTTTTAGCCACATATTGTAATTGCAATCGCATTTAGGTAGTTTTAATAATTTACCTAATCCCTATCATTTTTTAAATTGAGTCTACATTGTGTACATCCAATTTTCCGAAAATTTACATAATTTCCGGGTTAATGTAACCTTATTGATAACATTTTGGGATCTTCATTTGAAAATAACAAGTGATTCTTTTGGAACGATGTTTAAATGGATCGTATTTGCATATTACAAAGAAGTTATCGAAACGGGTTTTCAAGACCTAAAGAAAACCCTTTGGCAATTAAGGCAATTCTTTTAGCCCTTATAAAGGCTGAGGTGTACCCTCTATTGCTGGAACCAGGTATGGCCTCAAGTATTTGGACTGCTCGAACTTCCATCTGATGTGGCCCTTCATGGTGTCAGGGTCGATTAGGTCAGCAACCACAAGCTCTTTCATCGGCGGCCATACTGTGACAGGCTGTGACATCTTCAAGTACTGCATTATTTCATTTAAGTACAGCAAGCAGGATTGGGCACCCGCTATACGCCTCCCCATGGGCTCGGATGTTTTCAGCTGCCTTGGAGAAGTTGGATTTCTGTGTCTTGTTTAGAAACCCGTCACATCTTAATCTCTTGGAGAATGCGGAGATCGTCCGGAAGTCTTGTATATGCTGTTTCGCTGCTTCCCTGTCCTCCAACATCTCAACCAGTCCCATTTCCATGGCTTGGTCGTCAAGGTATGCCGACACTTGTTGTTTGGGTAATGACATCTGTGGCTGTTTCTCCAAGTCTTTTTTGCCATCGCTCTCATTTCTGGCTGCATTGGCAGTGGTCCCTGCTTTTTCATTGCCGGCTGCGTCACTGCTGGTGTCTGGGCTTTTCTCCTCTTGGCGTCTAGTTTCCTTGTTACTTCTTGTGCCTCTTGCTCTCTTTTGTCTTCCTCCTTTCTCTCCTCTTCCCTTCCCTGCCTTGCCCGCCTGCTGAACTGGTGTTGATGTTTTTGGCAGTGGAGATTGCATCCTAGCCTCGGGCAATTTCGAGGCTAGGAATGGTGTAGTTATTGGAGGTGGAGGTACTGTAGGCCTGGGTTCCACGGGGGTGATGCTAGGTATCGGCTGAGTCTGTGCTAATCGCTGCTTCTGTTGATCCTGCGATTTTCCTCCATGTCCTGGTCTTCTTGGGGGGCTACTTCTACTGTTTATATTGTCGCTGGAATCCTCCTCCCATATAAGCAGAAGAGTGGTTCTTCTTGCCTGAGCCCTAAGGCTCCACCCTGATGCAATCCTAAGACCTAAGCCTTGGATCGCTTCGATCTCTATTCCAAATACTTGTAAGTGTTGCTTGCTGCTCTGCACACTGAATGTGATGGTGGCCAGACTGGTGAACATATGTTTGAAGCACCGAGGTGGAGGAAAACACCCCTCCGATTCGGTAAGCGGACGTGAAAGAAAACATTTCCATGATCGACAGAGAGAAATATGAAAGAGCATGTGCATTCAGTTTTGTTTTCAGAAAAACACAATATGCCATTTTTTCCTCAAAATCAACATGTTTAATAATAAGAAGAAGATTCTCTAACTCAAATACAAACAAAAAATATTAAACATGAACATATTTACAAGGTTGACAACATTGTAAAGTCAAAGTGGACTTCCAGTGATCTAAGATACTGTCATTTTGCCAGTGATGCACACTTTGTTTCTGAGCTAAAGACAACAGATAGCCAAAACAAAAAGAAGAAATAGAAACAGGATCATCATGTGGATTTGATCTTTTTTGACTTTGAATGTTTCTCAAGAGATTGGAATTCACATTTCTGACTTTTGTATGCTCATCATGTCTGCATTCAAGAACCTTTATTTCATCACTATCAAAATTGTAGTGTGATTCCAGTAGGAAGTGAAATGATAGTTCATGGCTCTCGTATTCTTTCTGAGTTTGCTAAGTATGTTTTAGACCCCACAAATGCAGCAACATTAAGGATGAAGGTGGGTTTTGACCATTTTCACTGTCTTACTACAAAAAAAGACATTCTTTAGAAATTATGGAAACTGAACAAATTCAATATAAAACATGTTTTTAATCATCAGGACTTGGGAAAATCAAAGGGTAGCATTTTGGTGAATTTAAATTTAATTTGCTATTAGAGTAATCAATAGTAAAATTTGTTACCAGAACTAAACAACCAAATCTGTCTCATGCCAAATTCTGCTTTTGTTTGACAATGTAGAAAAATTTAACTCTGGTCTGAACAGCAATATTTTCAGTCAGCGTCTTAAATCTAGGCCCCCAAAACACTATTTGTAACATTGGGCAAAGTAAAGGTCTATTCAGTGTGATTGTCAACTGACAGTAGGTAGCGAGGAAAACAAACCTTAAATTTGTGAGAAGAAAAAAAAATTTAAAAAAACCAAACTGATGAATGAAACATTTCCCTGACTTAACAATGAATATTTGTTAAATGCAACCTGCTGACAGTAAGTAGCCATTTTAGTAACAGCATGCCAGTACAGATATTCTAAAAAGAGTCAAAATGGACTTTAGTGATGTGTTTTTGAAATTTCCTTGTGATTCTTATTCATAAGAATATACCAAAAATCGTTAAGTGTCTCTGTCTTGATTTGCTGTATCAATAGGATATTCAAATGCACAAACAATTTTATAATAGCAGGATTTGATTTTTTTAAAAATTTGGCAGTAGTGAGTAGTATCTTTTTTCCAAGAGATCTAGGTGGGCTCTGAAAAGGACCAATTGGGTTTTGAAAAAATTATGGTCTTGACAACATCAGCTGTAATTGTCTTAAACCTTTCTCCACATCCAACTTACTGTAGTGGTAGTGATAGATGCTGCTACTGCCCACTGTGAGAGAGAGCTAACAGGGGTTCTCTCTCCCTCTCACACATGTTAGGTGTCTGATTGGCATGACTGATGGATAAAATCTCTCCAGTTTGATGGGTGACTTATCTATCTATTGATCCCATACCTACCCCCTTACCTACCTTCCTACCTCCATTATGCCCTCTGATCTTCCTATGTACACATGATGGCATTGACTGGTTTTTTTTTTGCAAAATATTCTTAAACTTTTTTTTACTCTCTCTCTCTCTCAGACTTTGGGTTTGGAATAAAATTCTATCAAAAGTGTGCGATACACTGATTCTATGTACTTTTAGTCGGGTCTTTTTCATACATGAACAGAGATACTCTGCATATTTACAGACAAACAGAAAAAAATAGAAAAAAAATTATCAAGTATACTCAGTGACCCTTTTTAAAGTGTGATGTTTTGATTTTTTGTCCACAGTTTGATGAAGTCTTATCGGATTGCAATAGTCTGTGTCCTCAATCTAGGATGGCAAATCTGTAACATTTGTCACCTAAACTGAGAAAAGGTTGCCCTGTGTGGCCAAGTGGTCTAAGGTGCTTGTCTTTACAGATCGCTCACACATCTCAACTCTGTCCATGTGAGTCTGAGTGCCAAACTATACTACTAACCATGTTACATATTGTTTCAGTATCTTCTTTCTTCTCGCATGAACCTGCTAATACTTATTTGCAATTTCTTTCTGGAAATGTATCTTTCATCTCTTGCAATACAGGTATCTCAGTGCATATTAGTGGGTGAGTCTTTGAATAGTAAATGGCATTGTGCATTGTCTGCTGTAGCTCAGTTGACAGGTAAGTTCCATGAGACTTAGTGGATGTAAACTATTACATAATTATATTGCTGTGACTTTACAGCAATAAAACTTAATCCATCCACTACAAGCCACAATGACCACTATATTAGGTCCACGATGGTCCGTGATGGACAACAGCGTGAATGGATTAATTTCCACCGTGGACGTGTAGATTATCCGTAATCTGCAATGTGTGCTTAGTAAAATGGTTTTAATACAGTATGTATTGTCATGTACACCTTCACATGTTGACCATGGTGAAACAATTCATCACAAAACTTCATAATTTAATGGTTTTGTCTCAAGTATGAATCATCTTGTACACTTTTAGCCTTTCACTAAACATTTTATCACAAACTTCATATTTTAATGTTTTTTTCTCCAGTATGTATTATCATGTGTACCTTCAGATTTCCACTGTGACTAAACCTCAGATCACATACTTCACACTTAAATGGTTTTTCTCCAGTATGTATCCTCATGTGCAGTTTTAGGTTTCCACTCTCATTAAACATTTTATTACATATTTTGCACTTAAATGGTTTTTCTCCAGTATGTATCCTCGTATGCACTTTTAAATGTCCACTCTGACTAAACATTTTATCACATACTTCACACTTAAATGGTTTTTCTCCAGAATGTTTCCTCATGTGCACCTTCAGAGTTCCATTACAACTCAAAATTTCATCACATACTTCACACTTCAATGGTTTTTCACCAGTATGTATCCTCATATGCACCTTCAGATTTACACTGCGACTAAATATTTCATCACATACTTCACACTTATATGGTTTTTCCCCAGTGTGTATCCTCGTGTGTAACTTCAGACTTCCACTCTGACTAAAAATTTTATCACACACTTCACACTTAAATGGTTTTTCTCCAGTATGTATCCTCATGTGCTTCTTCAGACTTCCACTCCGACTGAACCTTCCATCACATATTTCACACTTATATGGTTTTTCTCCAGTATGTATCCTCATGTGTGCCTTAAGATTTCCACTCTGACTAAACATTTCATCACATACTTCACACTTAAATGGTTTTTCTCCAGTATGCATCCTCATGTGCTTCTTAAGACTTCCACTGACACTAAAAGTTTCATCACATTCTTCACACTTAAATGGTTTGTCTCCAGTATGTATCCTCATGTGTACCTTCAGACTTCCACTCTGACTAAACATTTCATCACATACTTCACACTTAAATGGTTTTTCTCCAGTATGCATCCTCATGTGCAGTTTTAGATTTCCACTCTGACTAAACATTTCATCACATACTTTACACTTAAATGGTTTTTCTCCAGTATGTATTCTCAAGTGCTTTGTTCGACTATCACTGCGACTAAATGTTTTATCACATACTTCACACTTAAATGGTTTTTCTCCAGTATGCATCCTTCTGTGCTTCTTTAGACTTCTACTCTGACTAAACATTTCATCACATACTTCACACTTAAATGTTTGTTCTCTAGTATGCATCCTTCTGTGCTTCTTTAGACTTCTACTCTGACTAAACATTTCATCACATACTTCACACTTAAATGTTTGTTCTATAGTATGTGTCCTCAAATGCTAATTCAGATTTTCACTGTTACTAGGTCTAAACATTGGTGTACATATCTTCAAATTTAAATTGCGTTTCTACATGATGTATTCTAATGTGCACCGGTCCTACTAAACACCGCAAAGTCAGACAAAGTCAGACAAAGGCAGACAAAGTCTGTTTATTTTTGTTTTATTTGTACATATTTGTATACATTATACTATATTAACTTTGTTTTGATATTTAAAATTTTAAAAAGCGTGATTTAATGTTGTTTGAAAGTAAAATTGGTACATACGTACATTTAAAAGAACAAAGGCAGATAGAGTATGACAAAGTCATATAACACAGATAGCGTATGACAAAGGCAATCTCAATGTGACAAAACCAGATTTAATAATTTTATATAATAATGATCCTATTGAGAGACACGTAATAATATTATGAAAGTAATATAAAATATTCTATTAACATTCATAATCATACATTCATGATGTACTTTCATTGAAAAAGATCGACCATGACAAGATTGATAGTACAAATACAGAACATCATTTTACATGTTAATGTCCTAATTTGTTTCAGCATAATCATTAGTGTCTTAATCGGTAATACAAATCTTTTCTGTTGCTATTAATGTTTGCGGTATACGATGAGAAGAAGCGATTTTGCTACAAACAGTAACAAATTACTCTGCCGCTGTCGGCAAAATCAAACGCGGTTCCTGGCTATTTTACTATACAGATCTGTTCATGCAGTATTGTTCAGACAGTAATTATTTAATCAACCTTTAATTATATACCGGCGTCGGCAATCTCAAACGTAGGTACTGTTACTGAAATGTCGCGCCTTCCGCGGTTTCGGGCTATATCAAAGGTATGTATTGTTTGCATCAATTAGCAGGCTGATTAAACACCTGACATTTTAAGTTTGTGGATCATGATAAAATGGCCAAGAATAAAAATCTTCATCAAAAGCATTTTGTCATAATTCAGTTACGGTATTAATCTTCTAATGATTAATGGTAAGTGAAGGATACAATAAGTTCAATTACATTTTTTAAAAATGACCATAACTAAAACTTATAATTGATATATTACTTCAGTATTTCGGCAAAATGTGTGTCCCTTTATAGTAATTCTGAAAAGCAAAACAGATTTTCGCTCCAAAAATCACAATAAAAATAAACAAGAACGACAATAATACAATAATATAGCAACCCCGTTATTTTTTATTTTTATAGTTAAGTCTATACACTACCGCTTGTATAACGAAAATTATTATTTTTCATAACATTTATATATTTATTTATGTATGATTGTAGGCTGCTTCATTGAGTGTCGATCATCTCCGTGTTATTGCCCATCGAGAAAAATGTCTTTTACCGCCTCTACAAAGTAGCCATGTTAGGACACTTCAAGTCTTCGTATAGATTTCACTGCTCTAGGATTCTTGGAATGTAATTCACGCAACGAAACCGACGCTTTGCAACCGTTTATGACCACGGGTGATGGGAACTGTTTGTTTAATGCATTGTCTATTGGACTCTGCGGCAGTGAAACGTTAAGTGCAGAAATTAGAGCACGCACGTGCATTGAAATGTCCGTGAATTGTGACTATTATACCACGCAACCTTACGCCAAGGACTTTTCATTATGCTCGCCACCGTTTGCCGAAGCAACTGGGAACTGTGCGAAACTTGGTGGGTACTCTAGTGCATGGACTATTCAATCCGCATCCGATGCGTTGCAGTGTACAATAAACGCTGTGTATCCGTTTGTGAATGGCGAAGCGGACTTCCAAGCTAAATTGCTGACAAGAACACACGAGCCACACATAATGAAAATTCGTCTGAAGCGCATTGTGTAATGTGGTCTAGACTAGGTTGCAGTGGCAGGATATGGCTTCCAAATCATTTTGTACCATTGATGTCACGCAAACCAGAGCAGGTCAGTACGCCAGCCAAATCGATAAATGACGCAAGCATGACGTGCGATGAATCGCGCATAAATAATCATTCAATATTTCACGATGAAGAAAATGTTGTCAACGTTTCTACCACCACGGCCAGTAGCAACATCGGTGATTTAAGTGATGATACTTACGCTGATTGTGACGACACATCATCTTCTAGAGAAAAACTTATCACAGGAACATATTCGTTACCAGCCGGTCGACCGCTGAGTTCAGAGCAAATAATGGACATTATTGTAAGTGAAATTCCGGCCGTGAACAAAATTCCTTTACGTGTCAAAGAGAATGTGTATGTCGTGCTTGACAATTCAGAAAACACAGAAATGAAATCTGCAAAACAGCCAAAGCACTATTGGGACGATTGCGGTGCATGGGATTATAGAAAAGGCTGTTGTGTAAAAACAAAATTTATGATGTAAGGCTACGGACCGACAAAAAAAAACTGACGGACCCCGCAAAGAATGAATCAATAAATTATCCACGCGATATCCGACAGTGTCAGAATGTTAAGGCTCGCGTGAGGGCGGAAAAAGAGGTGGAGTAGGTTCGAAGAACGTTGCTGACGAACTTTTGAATGTTATACGTATGTTAAGCGATAAGCATCCGTATGTAGCTGAAATTATTCATTCTAGAGACAATCCCTTACCCTCAGTAGTATGCTACACTAATGAACAAATACTGGACTTGAAGTCGTTTTTATCATCGAAAGAAGGTGTTGTGGGCATCGATAGAACATTTTCAGTGGGAAAGTGTTTTGTCACAACCACTGTATACAAATCTAACAAGGTACTGCGCAAGGGAACTGGAGACGCGCCAATACTTCTGGGGCCACTCATGCTTCATTGGGATGACCGCCAACAGAATTATTTCAGATTTTTTCGCATTTGAGAGGGGTGCTTGACACATTGTTTTTGAAGACCCGGTTTTTTCCAAGGAGAAAATATCCTATATTTGTAGACACAAACACTTTTAATGATGGGTTTGTTCTTAATTTAACCAATCGTTGCCACCTTGTGCTTGGCATATATACATCAAATACAATTAATTTGGCAAACCCTACCTATCTATGTCGGGGGAGGAGGAGCTCGGTACGGGGGATGGGATTGGATATACTATTCCCAATCGGGGACATGGTTCTCAGAGTGAGGGCCAATGCCCGCCCTCATGACAGGAGAAATTCCACCCCCACAAAGAGGACAGTCAAGGGTAAGCCGAAATTTAATCTTAAACTAATAATTGGAAAATAATATCAATCTTCACTAACAATAGAAATTACACTATCCCAGGACAGGTAACTATATTAACAAACATCATAGCTTCCCCACCCCATAAATATGTATTTTATAGCATTGTATTTCCTTATCTTTTTATTTATCTTTTTTTTTTCCACATCTCTAATGCTTCCCAGTTCGCATTGTGTCACTAGCAAAGCATTCATGTACCTTCATCCTACTACAGGAATACTACTCTCAAAAAAAAAAAAAAAAAAAAAAAACTCTCTCTATGCCTCTCGCTCATTATTTCGGTGGCAGCACCCGGTGAGAAACCAAGGATTATCATTCAATCTAACTATGATCCTCAAAGAAAACTTTCACAATATAAGTTGGTCCTAAGCTCAGATCATCAGGTCCTGCCGCACGATGTGGCAGTGTTTGGAAAATTAAGAATTTCGTTAGTTGACCCACTAATCTGACTTACACATAACTAAGATTTTAAGGTGGTCCCCCGTCCAGACCATCATGGACCACCGCACAGTGCGGTATCTGATTATCAAAACTCCCTGAAATTTAAGAACAATCATAGGCACCATGAAAAAAGTACTTGCAAATATATAAATTTAGACAACATAAGGTGGTTATTAACCCAGACTATCAGGCCCAGCCGCACAAGGTGGCAACGATTGGTTAAATTAAGAACAAACCCATCATTAAAAGGTGTTTGTGTCTACAAATATAGGATATTTTCTCCTTGGAAAGAACCGGGTCTTCAAGAACGTTCTACTCCATTCCTAACCTTAATTAACAATCCTAAAACAATAGCCACAAGTACATAGTTTATTATTTCAAATTGAAAATAAAAATATTAGATAAGGTGCAAAATGACAAAGTTTACTTTTGGCAAATAAAATCAAAATTGGACCACTTGGAGACCTCCAGAGACTTCGAAGCACACTCCTCCTGCGCCTTCTAATCCTTTGCCTCTACCGGACATGAACAATTAAGAAGTGTGTCGTGCACACATTAAAGCGTAGCACCAATTCGACGAGTAATTAAGTAGTGCACCGTGTGTACATTAATCCAACGTAAATAGCCGAATGGCCGCACACGTTGTAAGTTCAGATAAGATAAGTAACAGTTGTGTCATTCATCGTCGAACAGACAATGAAGAAAAAATGTCAGAGCATTGCAAAGTTGGGAAACTGATGGAGTGTATCAGCTTGATGAATCGAGTGCAGCACCTCCTGGATCGGGTCCAAGAAATGGAGTGCTAAGCCCATGCCTGACATCTGAAGAGGGAAATCACCTCTCTGAGAATTGCCAAAGAATTCTGCATAGAGGTGATGGACGAGGAAGTCCTAAAGATTAAGACAGTGTGGGCGGAGGAAAAAAGGGTGACGGAGAAGGAGAGTGAATTCCTGCGACTCAATACGAAGTGGATGAAGAACCAGGAGAAAGTTAGAAGAATGGGCCATCCAGACTGAATCCCGAAGAAGGAGAAAGAGGACTGGGAGAGGAAGACCAGCGAGCCTAGTTTTAGGCTCGTGGTCTCCACCAACACATCGTAGAAGAAATGTGGGCAGAGATGTGCAGCCTGCGGCGTCCGACTAGGGAGGTGCGATCACTGCTAAGGAAGTAGTAGTAGAAACCCAGCGGCCCTTTCCAGGGCCACCGGGCTCTGTAGAAAAGAGAGATACTAATCGAAATTTGACAAAACCTTGTGTGTATGTGTGTGTTTTACGTTGTGTGTTTGTGTATGTCTTTCACAAAACCGAAAACTTTAAATCTCCTTTCTCTCTTCTGTGTGATAGTATGTTTGTATGTAAGGGTATAGTAGTGTGTCTGAAAACACCTCCCACTCTAGTGTGTGTGTGTGTGTGTGTGTGTGTGTGTGTGTGTGTGTGTGTGTGTGTGTGTGTGTGATAGCATGTTTCAATGTGTTTGTGTGTAAGAGTGTCTGTCTATTTCACCCCCGTCTTTAACATCCTAAACCTCTTGTGTGATAGCGTGTTTGTATGTGTGTAAGTAGAGCGTGTGTGTATAAAACTCTCCTAGCCGTTTCGTTGGATTGTGGGTGTGGGGTGGATAGTTTATGTGATGTGTTGGATTGTGGATAGAATTTTTAACATTAGCATTCCCGTTTGACCCCTTAAACACTTTTGACCCCATAAATAGTTTTGACTCTATAACCATTTTGACCCCATAAATACTATTGATCCCATAGTAAGATTTCCCGTATGATTCCATACCTACCCCCGCAATTGTTCTAGATTAACGGTCATAACATTTATTATTATTATTATTATTATTTTTATTATTATTAGTAGTAGTATTAGTAGTAGTAGTAGTAGTAGTGTAGAGAGGGCAGCTGCAGCCGATGTTTTCAAACCAGCCTTGACAATAGTTAAGGACGTTTTAAAGGAAAACTTGTCAGCTGATGACTTCAGCTTACCTGTGCCACTGCTTTTAGCCAGTACAGACTCTTGATTGAGACAGGATTTAAGACCAGAGGACCAAAGAGATGGATCTTTTTTATGTACCTTGATATTATATTTTTACTACCTTTAAATTGCATTTATTTTATTTTATGTAAATTGCTATGGAGTGGACCATTTTTCTAAAAGTAAAAGCTTATCAGATACTGTTACTTCTTTTCTCCCATAGGCAAATTGCAAATCTAACTTTCCAGTTTGACGAGAGCTTCCGTCCCACCCCACCCAGAACTTGTTCAGAAAAGATGTTTCACTCAATGGTGCCAGGCATCTTATTTCTGCAACACGGATGCAGCTTGATCTTCTGCAGATAGCAAAAGGGTGGTATTTATATGCAACCTTTAAAGTTCTTCCACACGAAGCACCATTTCTGCAACTTTTCTAGGTTCATGCCTTCTTGAAGTCTGATGATAAAATGAAACAAGTTCCCTCATCCCGGCATTTGGTCCGAATCAGCCCGTAATTTGGTCCTGATTACCCATAGTCCGAATCGGACAGCATTCCAGAGAAAAACCATGCAATTGTGATTTATGTGATATGCAGCTTCGTCACCGACTAAATCTAGATGCATACATAAGGATTCATGCTGGAGAAAAAAGAATAAAAAAATAAAATAAAGTTTGTGATGTTTTCTTTCACGTCCTTGTTTCAAGCTTATAAACCGGTACGTTCACCAGTCTGGCCATATTTAACCATATGCTCGCCCAAGATTGCAAAAATTGTCGACTGGGAGATTGATCAATCAAGCACACTAGGGAGTGACCACTTCCCAATACTGACCACAATCCACACTAAAATTCATAAATATGTTAGTGCGCATATCCCAAAATGGAGATTTGATAAGGCGGACTGGGGATCATTCCGTTCCCTTTGCGAGGGTATTGCAGACGGTCAGCTGTATAACGAAAATATAGAAATCTTAAACGAAAATATCCTAGAGGCGTTATCATCAGCAGCTGAGAGGTGCATACCCAAAACGGGGGGACGGACCGGCAAACAGTCCATACCTTGGTGGAATGACGAATGTAAACCATTGCAGAGAAAAAGAGAGCGTTACACAGATTCAAAAACACCAAAAACTCTAATGATTTCATTGCTTACAAAGAAAAGGAACGCCAAGTGAAGAACACTATATTCACGGCGAAGCAACAATTGTGAAAGGCTTTCTGCTCAACTTTGCATCATGAGGCTAACTGAGAACAAGTTTGGGATAACATTAAGAGAATTAGGAGGAAATCCTCACTCCCCACCCCTAACCTGCCCGGGCTTACCACTGACAATGACAAAGCCGGAAAACTAGTCGCACACTTTGCAGGCATGAGCAGTAATGCCACCCACTCGGACCAATTTCAAAACCATGGTAACAAAGTAGAGAAAGACCACCCCGAATTGTTCACCGACAGGGGAGACCACTCAAGCCCCTTAAACACCGACTTCACCATTCATGAACGGCAAAAAGCGCTCAGAGGTAAAAAAAAAAACAAAAAAAAAAAAAAAACACAGCTCCTGGTGAGGACACCCTGGGGTATGAAATTCACAAAAGTCTCCCTGAAAAACAACTGGTGATTTTGGATCTGCTGAATGCGATTTGGAAATCGGGAAAAATTCCACAACCGTGGAAACAAGCGATATTTATCTCAATCCCGAGACCCAGAAAGGATCCAGCGGATCTATACTCATACAGGCCTATCTTTCTCACCAATAATATATGCAAGATCTTGGAAACCATGATCAACAACAGGTTTTGAATACCACCTGGAGAGCAAAAACTTGATATCTCACTTTCAGAGCGGGTTCCGTAACAATCGGTCCACATTGAATCAGTTGATGCAACTAGAATTTAGTATCAGGCTGGTCTTAATGCAAAGAGAAAACGCGATCGGAATTTGATAGCAATATTCCTGGATCTAGAAAAGGCATATGATCTGATGTGGACCAAAGGATTGGTTGCAAAACTAAACTATTACGGAATTTCGGGCCACATTCACAAGTGGATATCTAAATTTCTGTCAGGTCGTAGCATTCAAACAAGTGTTGGAAACCAATACTCAGAATCATTTGATCTAGAGAACGGAGTGTACTGAGTCCAACCCTATTTAACATTATGATAAACGACCTAGAAAAATCATTCGACCCATCCTACCGTGACCTATCGCAATTTGCTGACGACAGTGGAATCTGGAAAGAGGGAGATCCCGCCAGCGAAGCTGTGGTTAGCCGATTGCAGGTGGGTCTGGACAGGTTCGGTCGATGGGCCGTCAGGTGGTATTTTAACCTCTCCCGCGGAAAGAAACTGTAATGTTCTCCCCTAAAACTAAAACTCGCAGGGACCCATCTAAACTATATCTAAGTGGACGAGAAATAAAATTTGAAAAAGTAGCTAGGTTTCTGGGGATGCTATTTGATGAGCACCTTACATGGATGAAGCACATAACAGAGCTTGTAAGACGGTGTGGGCAGGATCTTAACCTCGTGAGGAACCTCAGAGGAACTGATTGGGGAACGGATCAGTCCACACTTCTTACAGTATATCGGACACTCATCAGATCCAAAATTGACTATGGGTGCCAAATGTACGCTTCGGCACACCCCAATTTATTTAAAAAAACTGGATCAGATCCAACACCTAGCTCTTGTTATTTGCACCGGTGTTCTCGGTAGCACTTCCAGAGAAGAATGCAGAATCCTAACTGGGATACCTACCCTCAACCTAAGAAGGGAAGCATTTATCCTGCGGTATGCGGCTAGGATATCAATTCATGACAAGTCGCACACTACAAGAGTTATTATAGAGAGATGCAACAACCCCTTCAGACACAAATTGTGCATGAACCTCCGAGGAGGAAACAAAATCCATGAACTAAAAAAGAAACTAAACATTCCCAATATACAGACGGAAATAACAAAATACCCTGAACCAGCCCCATGGGCAAGCAATCCACCAAAACTTAATCTAAATGCACCAACTTACGGTAATAAACCAGAAAATCCAATGTAAATAAGGTCCAAAATCTTCTCTGAAATAGAAAGTAGGTATGAGGGGTACATCCAAATCTATACGGATGGATCTAAATCCCCTGATCCAGGACGCAATGCAGCAGCAGCCGTCATCCCGGAGAACAGCATCACGCTGGGGGCGAGGTTACCAGATACCTGCTCCATTTAAACTGTCGAATTCTGGGCTATAATCCAAGCTATTAAATGGATACTTTCCAATAAACCAAGTGCTTGTTTAGTGCCAAACCCCAAAAGCAGTTATTATTAGCGACTACTTCAGTGTCCTGCGGACTCTGGAGTCCGGTAAATCTGCCAGCAGAGATAACATAACCCTAGAAATTTACTTCAGACTTGAAAACCTGGACCCATAAAAACATACTGTAGAATTCACGTGGGTGCCCTCCCATATCAACATCCCTGGAAACGAAATAGCTGATAAAGAAGCCAAAAACAAATTAAAAAATCAATAATCTACCATAACTTACAGTGTCAAGGAGATCTATAGTATGATTAGGCAGAAAAAAGATAATAAATTGCAGAGGGAATTGGAAGATCCACAAAAAGGGCAGAAGCAGGTCTGCATAAATATTATCACCGCAAACCTGACAAACCTCTATGATACCAAATTTATAAATAGGATCAAAAATGGAAAAACACTATTAGCCAGTAGCTTTGGAAGATTTCTGCCAGGTAAATTGCCCACACTGTCCCACTCCTGAAACATTATGCCACATTTTTAACGAATCTCCCAAATATACACAAGAAAGGGAAAAATTCCAGGAAAAACAGAAGAAACTAAATACCCAAGATAGCTACTAACATAAACTCGGTGCGCTCAAAAATACTGGGATTCATCACCGACATTGGGAAGAGAAGAAATATATAATCCCTGGTTAGGTATAAAATGACAAGTCCAAAAGAAAAATTGAATAATTGGAAAATAAAAACCTTATAAGCATTAGGGAAGCCCTAACAGTATCTCGGGGGAGGAGGGGCTCTGTACGAGGGGAAGGGATAGGCATACCATCTTAAATGGTTCTCAGGGTGAGAGTCTATCTCCGCCCCCACGACGCGAGAAACTGCACCTTTTCAAGGGGACAAGAAAGGGCGTTCCAAAAAATAAAAATTCGAATATATGACTCAAATAAACTTGAGATAGTTGCCTATAAAAGATTCAGACATAAAATTTTATATTAACAATTTAAAAAAAAAAATTACTTCTAAGCGATACAGTTTTATCTCGCCCCATTAACTACATAATCCTAACCCTCAAATTAACCCTACGTTTTCCCAATCCCGAACACTCTAAATTCTTACAATGAAACAAGCAAAAAAAGCATGTAATTTCACATTAACATAGAAATAATCTATTTCTACTAATTTATATTAAACTCTAGGTAGCACCGGTGAACCGAGGAGTATTGTATAACTTAACATGAACCTCAATTCAAAATTAACTTACTATAAGGTGGTCATAAGCCCAGACCATCAGATCCAGCCGCACAAAGTGGCATTGATTGGAAATTCAAAAATTGTTAGCGGCACCGCTAAACGGACCCCCAACATAATTAAGAGTATAAGGTGGTCCAAAGTCCAGACCATCAGGGTCCCACCGCACAATGCGATAACTGATACCTCAAAAATACTTACCCAAATATACGATTAAGCACAGGCGCCAAGAGAAAACTATGGACTTATAAACAGATTAGTCAATATAAGGTGGTAACATTCCAGACCATCAGGCACAGCCACACAAGGTGGCAATGATTGAACACAACAACAAAAACCCACTAATAGATGGTGCCTGTGCTTACAAACCTATAATTGTACTCCTTGAGCAAAACCGAATTCAGAACAAATGTGCGTGATATAAAATGGAATGAGTAACTTTCACTCATTGATTGGTTAACATTTTTGGAAAAATAAGGTATACTAAATGGATTAATTAAATAAAACAAAATTTGTAACTTTAAGAATTGTCATAATTAAACATGTGGTTTACACATAAGTGGTTTTAGGGACAGCCCGACTTAGCTAACTGGACAGAATTTGATCATGTACTTCATGGCGTTTCAGTACTTTCGTCACGCTTCGCGCCTCCATTGCCGAGTCCGTGCAGCTTTCCACTCCAGACATCTAATTAAGTAGTGCGCAATTAGTGCGCATTGCGCACACCCGTAATCCTGTAAACATTGTGGTTCCATTCCTATGTACAGGTATAACTAATTGTACACACCCTCCCATATCGCGCTTTCAATGAAGCACCATAGTGGGGAAACCATGCAGCGAGGGAGTGGTGTGTAAATAGCGTGCATTGCAAACAGTAATGCTTCAAGTTGATTTGCAGCCCGACAACCCACTTGACGAGATTTAAATAGTGTGCTAAGCACACAGTTCAATCCCCCAGTGCGTGCTTCGCACGCATTGGGGGTAAATAGACGTACATGGTCGAATGACTGAACACGTCTTGAATCTAAATTAGTAGCAGTGGTTGTTTAGTCGAGTCTTCAGGGAACAGAGCAACGAGTAACACGTAATAAGGAATAGTGCTAGAGACGGAATTATTAATACCAACCGAGGCCCTGAATACAATCAAAGGATTATGCCTTATCATTGCTTTAGCGTGGAGCATATGGGTTCAGTCTAGGAGAACTACTCTTCTACTGATTTGGAATGAGGATTTCAACGACTATAGGAGAATTAGAAGTAGCCCCCCAAGAAGGCCGGGACAGAGAGGAAGAACGCAGAACCGAGCGCCCCCTCCCCCCCTCCCCCCGCGTTGTTTCCAGGACAGAACTGCCTACACCTCCAAGAACAACACTAATCCCAGCTTCCAAAATGCCTGAAGCTGGGAAGCAAGCTTTAATGCCACCACCAGCAGTGACAACAGTACAGCAGGGTGAAAGGCAGGGAAGGGAGGAGGAGAGAAAAGAAAACAAAATAACGCAAGAAGTCCAAGATGTAAGCAGGAAACAGGAGGCCGAAAGAAGAAAACCCCACCTTCCACGCGAAGCAGCAGCAACACAGCATGTGGTACAAAAGCAGCAAACGCTGACAATACAGTCGGAGACGAGAGCGATGGCAAAGAAGACTCAACAGAAGCAGCAGCCGCCATCGCCCACGCCAAACAACTAGTGTCGATGTACCTCTGCACCCAGGATAATGATTATGGGCTGGGTGAGTTCCTGGAGGCTAGAGATGCAGCGATACAACACATTGAAGATTTCTGGACGGTCTCTGCATGTTCCAAGAGACTCAAATGTGACCGGAGTTTAAATAAGACACAGAGATCCAGCTACACTAAGGCATCTCACAACATCAGAGTCCTTGGGGAGACGTATAGTGGATGCCCTATCCCATTAGGTACGCTGATGTTAAATGAATGGATTGAGGTATGGAAAATCAAGTCCCAGCCCGTCACAGTCTGGCTGCCGATGAGAAACCTTGTGGTTGCAGACCTAACCGATCCAGGCTGCTCCAAGGGCAGCATTAGACGCACGTTTGAGCCGCCCGAATACCTGAGGCCATTCCTGACTCCAGCAACAGAAGTTACCAAAAAGCCCTTCTAAGGGATAAAAGAATTGTTTATATTGCCAAATGGTTTTCTTTTCGACTCAGAAAACCCAATTTGATAATAAGTCTTTTAATACGCAAATACTATCCACACCGTTCAAAAATGATCACTCGATATTACCTAATTAAGATCACAAAATCAAAATGAATGGGTTGCTTTAACCCTGTATTGATCTAGTTTTTGACAAAATTAATATACGCTATGTACACCAAATTCTAAAAGTGATAGAAATTAGGAAAATGTATAAAACTGTTTAGTTTTATTTCATTTACAATATGTGACTAACACACAATTGGTTGTTATGGACAGCCCGATTTAGTTAACTGGGCAGAATTTGATCAAGTACATCTATGGCGTTTCAATACTTTCGTTCCGCTTCGCGCCTCCATTGCTGAGTCCGTGCAGCCTTTTCCACTTCAGACATTTTATTAATTAGTGCGCACACCATCAAACCTGTACATAGTGGCTCCATTCCTATGTACAGGTATAATCCCTGAATAAGCGTGCTGCGCACTCATTCAGGTAGAGACGTGAATGGCCGAATGGCTGATATACGTCTATAATTTAAACATCAATCAATGGCTGTTTAGTGCCTTCAATGGACTCACTCGACAGAGCGTCGCTGACAAATGTTGCCAGACCTCCTCCCGGATTCCCATTAGTCTTGTGTTTAACGTAACAAGTGGTATATCCTGGAATTTTTGGAGGATGTATTATTCGCTCGTTCAAATCAGTCTCATGAAGGCACACAATGTCTTGTTTATTAATTACAGCTTGTATCTTTATTACCTGTTCCAGGATGTTTGTACGTAACCCCCTGCAATTCCACTGCCAAACACGGATTATTGGGTGCTTCCTAGTTACTCGTGTTTTGTGGCTGTCGGCAGCATTTGTTGCTCTTGGTGTTCTGGTTTTAATCCGTAATTTGGTTAGGGCGATTTATTATTTGATCACATATGGTATCGGTGGGTACATAATTGTCCTTTTTACCTTTAAGTACCTCGTCGATAATATCCCGGATAAGTTCAAGCACTTGGTTTATTGGAAAGTTCGGATTATTTTCTCTGGTGCTATATGGTTCTGTTTGGATTTGTTTTAAATTGGTGAGGTTAGTTTTTGATACTACATTGGTTTTGTTGGGGACTTGTGTTTTTGTTGGCAACTTATCAAGTTTTGTTAGGGGCAGCGAGATTTGTCACTGCCCATTTCCTGTTTCTTGAGTGGGATTTTACTTGTGTTCGTGGGGGAATTTACCTTGTTGAGTGAAGTTTTTTCGTTTTATTTTGTTATGGACTTGTGGTTTACGTGTAGTAGTTTTTGATTTTGTTTTGGGGAAATTGGGTTTGTTACTGCTCCCCTCCCCCCCCCACCCCCAACTTCTGGGTTATGGTTTGCTTTGATCCATTTGGGTGTTGTTCTTGATCTCATTTTCCTTGCTGTAGTGTGTTGGTAGGTTTTTGATGTTGTATCCGTTTGGTTTGACGTGAGTTTTTGCAACTCTATATGCTACATTAATTTGTAACATATATTCAATAGTTTCTTTTTCCCTGATTGCAAATGGACATTTAATTGACCAAGGTGGGTGGGAGTCCCTACAGTTTGCACATTTGTTACCTTTGTACTTGTTATAACCTTTGTGTGGGCCCCCACACTTGTTCCACCATAACCTGAATGTACATTGTTTGGAGAAATGGCCCCAACCCTTTGCATTTACCGCAAAAGCGCTGTTTGTTCAAGTATTCTTGTACCTGTTACCATTTGCCATATTGTTCCAGTAGGACTAGCTGTAGGGAGCTTTGTTTGAATATCAGTCAGACTGCAGTTGAGTTATCGCCTTGTTTGTTTTTAGGCGTACTGCATTCACTATTCCCTGCTCATATCTTCTTATGTCTCGGGATATGGATTCAAAGTTGTGAGCCACATTCACCCGAATATTTTTTTTTTGTGAAACTGTTGGAGGCTATTTATTTGTTGTGTTTGTTTTGGAGGGCTATATGTTCTATGCCGAGTAACAGTTGCTCGGTAGGGACTTATTTTTCTGGAGTTCAACATATTTTTCTACCTGTTTTGATGTCGCGCACGTAATCGCCATATAGTTTTATTTTGTGTGGACAATTTTAAAATGTCTCCCCGAGTTCTTAGAAGATCAGTTGTTATGCTTCTGTCACTAATACTGTTAACGTCTGTGTCGAGGTTTTAATGAATACGGTCAAATCACGTGGATGGTATGAGTATTTGTGCTTGATAGCGTCAGTTTTTGGTATGTTTGCCTCTTTTGGTAAATGTATATTTTGCGGTGGGGTTCCCCCGCTTTTTGTTTGTGCTCTGGGGCTGATGGAGACTGCCTGCTTTATTGGTGTGATTTTTTACACCTTACTCTCGAATTGTTTATCGGTGTTTGCAATTGGTTTATTGGAAGTTTTGTTTTTAGGGCTTCCCTTCATTGGTCATTTCCCTTTCCTTGGGTATATGTTTGGTTCATTTGTCTCATGTGAGTCAGGGATTTAAAATACTTGAATCCATTCATCGGATTCTGCTCCTACTTTTAATGGGTCTGGTACTTGGCTGTTGTGCACCTTATAGCAGTTGGCCTTCGTAGTGTTTGGCGTTCGAATTGTTGTTTTAGGTTCTACTTTATCTGTGTTTGCTTTATTTGTTATTTGGTTTTTCTTACCTACCTTCCGTGCAACGTCGGCATGTGTTAGTATAGTGGTCCCTTTTTGCCCTCCTCATTTGGGAAATTTGTTGGTGAGCTGGGAGTCTCTGTTATAGTGGCAGTTTATTTCACCCCTCCCGTCTGCTTTCTGGTGCAACTGCCAATTGTACATGCGGTTTTGGTTTGATAGGGGGCAAGTGTTCAATGGCTAGGGTGTCATTTTGGTATACGAAACTGCCTACCTCAAAGCTATAGTCCCACCCTTTTTTCTGATTTCTGGGCCAGGGGTGTAGAGTCCATTGGTATTAGTTATGGGTGGCGGCATTAATAATGTCTCCCCCATGTTTTGATTCTCTTCATTTGAAGAATTGAAGAAGCCAATCTCTGACACGTCCTTATCTGGAGAATGTAGGTTAGCATTAAAATTAAAATAAAATTCCCAAGCATGGTTGCTCACTTCTACTATGATTGAGCCTATGTGCGCGAGTTAATGGGTTAATTGGTTAATCTGTGTTAAACAACAGTTTATCAAAGAGAGATTGTTACTTTAAATATGTAATGTTAGGTCTCGAGTAGACGCTAACCAGTCAAATAATTGGATTTTAAGCGAGTGTGAGGATTCTGCCATAGTACACATGCATTAATCAGGCTCCAGAGCTCAACTGACAGAAAATCTTACAGTGATCTTTACGTGCTAGAGTATCTGCAAGGATTCTCGATTCCAAGTGCACTCGATTCCAAGTATAAGAGAAAGAATTAACAATAACAATAACAATTGTTGTGCCAAAATTTGAAGACAAAGGAAAAATTCTGAATTACATTATTTTGGATACCGGAATTTCAAAATTGTGCTAACTGTTGTTAATGGAAATGTTTTAGTATTGTTATTATGTTGTTAAGATATAGAGATAGACGTTAAAGTTACGCCTGAAAGTCAACTGTTAAAATATATAATAATTCAAGATGGCGGATAGAAAATAACAGTACAGAATTTTTACCCGTTGGTGTTCGTCTAAATTTCTTAACTTACCCGATGTTATAATTACAAAAGTCTAAGATGAGGAGGTTTCTGCCTGGCGTTGTTGGCTAGTGTAGATGGCTGGATGGTTGGTTATCTGGAGAGGCGATGGTAGTGGTTAACACTTTACGTCTTGTAGTCTACCGCTGACTGCAAGTTGTTTTTAAATCGTAGCTACTTAGGTGCAGATCCTCTAAGCGATGGTTGTTGTTGGATTACATTATAGACGTGTGTGGTCGTTCCACCATGTACGTCTTGTTATTGTACCCTCAGCGTACTATTTAGTTACTTGTCAAGTGGGTGCGACGCTTTAATGGGTGCACTGCACACTTTTTACTTATTCTTGTGCAGAAGAGGAAAACGCAGCAATTGAAGGCAGGTGGCGCCATGACGTCCCTGGAGAGCTCCAGCTGGTCCAAGGTTGAATTTTGATATTTATGCCGAATGTGAAAATTTTGACCTCTTGCATCCTATATAGTTGTTCATAATAAATTTTGAATATAAACTGTGAACTATGTGGCTGTAATAAGTGGTTTTTTAAGAGGAGGCTCACAAGCCCGCTTCAGTCAATGATATTGGTTATTGTAGATATCCTAGCTTTTGTGAGCATATGTATCAGCTTATTATTTATAGTTAGGGTAGGGATTCGGGAATTTTGTAATTTATCTAACCAATCGTTGCCACCTTGTGCAGCTGGACTTATGGTACAGGGTTTAGGACTACCTTATAGCGTCTAATTTTATTTATTTGGTTTTAGTTTCTATTTCCTATAATATAGTGACTATGCTCACACTATTTGCAAATTCGAGTATTAAGGGTCTTAAGTAGTCAACAAACGCTTTGTGCAGTATGGGCCTGATGGTCTGGTCTTGAGACCACCTTATACTATTTATGTTTCAGAGGGCCAGCATCTGGGCTTTATAGTCCTAGTTTTTAGTTAGCCAATCGTTGCCACCTTGTGCGGTCTAATGGTCTGGGCTTAGGACCACCTTATAATATACAAATGATTTTTGAGGTTGAGGTTTTATTTTATTACTTGTGAGAGTATTTCATATTAGGATGATGCTAGTATTTGCCGGTGAGAAACCTTTGGTGCGGGTTTCGTCTGCACAAAGTCACGTGATTGGCCAGCGACGATGGAGTCTACTGGTAGTGTTATATATATATATATATATATATATATATATATATATATATATATATATATATATATATATATATATTGTTATGTATCATGTTTATATAATATTATTGATATTTTAGAAAATTATAAATGTTTCTTGACTTTAATATTTGCTTAAATCTTACTGTTGTTTATCAGAAGAAGAAAAAAAAATGTTTAACTAGTGTCCTTGAATTAGGTTGTTTACTTCAGATTTGAGCTAAAGGATAGTTTTGATCAACAAAATGTTTATAAAATTTGAGGTCAAGGTTGATTTTGTTTACAGATAAAACTGGAAATACTTTAGGAGTTACCTGTCAATGATCACACGTACATTTATTATTTTAGAATATTCTGTCATGTGACCAATCTTTATATATACCATGTTTAGTGGACAGTTTTTCAGTTTCGACATTACTATCAGTCTTGTAAAGAGCTATTACAGTTGTGGAAAGTCATTCCAAATTCTGAGAGAGGAATTATTTTAAATATTCATTGGATTGTAACAGTGCTTATAGACTTTTGGATCTTGGATTTTTAATTGATGATTTAGTGTGCTGTGATCCCTGGAAACAGGTAACTCCTCCAGCATA
Source organism: Margaritifera margaritifera (assembly GCA_029931535.1). Lineage (NCBI taxonomy): Eukaryota > Metazoa > Mollusca > Bivalvia > Unionida > Margaritiferidae > Margaritifera > Margaritifera margaritifera. Next base: position 4,764,840 of record JAQPZY010001640.1, on the reverse strand, counting down.
GAAAACTTGTTGCAGGAAGTCTACTTGAGACTAAAAATCCTGGTACAAATCCATCATACTGTAGAACATGTGCCCTCTCATATCAACATTCCTGGGAATGAGAGGGTGGACAAAGAAGCTAAAAATAAGCTTAACGAACTCACAACTCAGCACCTGGCATACAGCGTCCATGAAATTTACAACAAATGGACCAAACCTGGGACAATACAAATAAAGGGCTCAGATTCTATGATTTACAAAAGAAAATCTGCAGAAACATCGTCGCCCTAACCCTAGCAAATCCATTCGAGGACAACGCCTCTACGATATTCTTTTTAAAGATTTCAATATGTTCGTTAATCAGCTGAGGGTCTGCAATCTCCTCTCACAGAAAAAGGGACGACCACCAGCCCACCGTATCGTATCTCCACTTGGGGGTTGGTGCACTGCTGTTTTTTTAATTGTATTTTAGTGTGAATGGTGGTCAGTATTGGGAAGTGGTCACTACCTAGTGTACTTAATTGATCAACCTCCCAGTCGGCGATTTCCGCGATCATGGACTAGCATATGGTTAGATCAATGGCTGACATTGCTCCGTTTTCGGGATTAACTCTAGTACGTGAACCGTCATTTCAAATTACTATGTTAGATATTGTGACCCACCTCTCAATATTCCCTCCTCTCCTATCCAAGTTGGTTCCTCCCCATTATTCACTGTGAGCGTTAAATTATCCACAGATGATTATGTTGTCTCCTAGCTCATTCACAATCGTTTTAAAGGCTTCGGGTTAAGTGATCGGCTCCCCACTTGGGTCGTAAATGTTTACTATTATTAGTGATTTGTTTTACCTGTGTTTATCATAATTATTTGAAGCTCATGGGCAGGGTTATTATTTTGTGTTTGCAGTGTGCTCTCAACAGACGCTGACACCTTTTAGCCCCTTGGGTCTTTGTTTGCCATAGCTTGTTGAGAACGCAGGAAGTTTTGGTGGGTTTTTTGGTTTGCTCTCCCAAAAGAGTCTCCTGCAAGCACACAAGGTCTGATTTCAGGTGCTCATTTAATATCATAAGGGATTATTCTGAGGCGTTTTGCCGAATACCTCTGCAATTTCATTGCCATATTGTGATTATTTCTTTTGTTCTCCTATTAGGTGTAGTTCTATTTACATTTGTTGTATCGGTATAAACTATTATTCTGGGCGCTCTGGCTTGGATCCGTAGGCTGTTGGTAAAGGTAGTGATTCTGTTGCATATGGCATCAACGCGGATACAGTTGTTGTTATTTAATGTCAGCACCTCGTCGATAATATCCCTAACAAGTGTGAGCACCTGCTCTGTTGTAATATTAGGGGTGTTTCCTAGGCTGGTTGAAATTTGTGCTATGTTTCCTTTTATTTGCAAGCCTGTTTGGGGTTTATTTGATCTTTGTGAATTTTGTGGAGGTTTATGTGCTTTAGTTATGTGACTATGAGATTTGTCATTAACTTTGACTTGTTCGTTTTATGTTTTTTTTTTCGTCAGTGGAATGGTATATGCTGTTGTTTTTCCCTACTGTTTTATTTGGGGCTGGTTTTTAAGGTAACGTTGTTCTAATTTCGATTTCCTTGTTGACGGGCTCATTGCTGCTGTCCTCTTGTATACGGGTTTGAGTTTTGTTTGGTCCTTGTGGTTGGACTTGGTCAGCTTTTCCTAGAAGTGATGGGCTAGATATCTTCTTGAGTGTGTTTCTGTCTGATTCGACATGAGTTTTAGCAACTTGGTATGTTACTTGATTTTGAGACATATAATCAATTATTTGTTTTTCCCTTATAGCAAAAGGGCAGTCTATTGATTTGGGCGCATTGGTGTCTCTGCAGTTGGCACATCTTTGCCCCGTAAACCTGCATTCCCCATCATATTGGCCTCCACATTTGTTGCATCTTCTCCTTACATTACATTTGATGGAAAAATGGTCACATCTCTGGCAATTATTGCAAAACCGTGGTTTGTTCTGAACCTCTTGGACTTGGTAGCGTTTACCATATTGTCCCAGTCGGACTAATAGCGGTGGTTTTTGCTTGAATTGTAGCAAAACTGCAGTCGAGTTGTTGCCTTCTTTGGTATTTAGTCGTACTGCGTTTTTCTACTTCTTGTCCGTGGTTTCTGGTGTCTTGAATAATGGATTTTATATCCTGAGACAGGTGTTATGTATGATGTTTATATAATATTATAAATATTTTAGGAAATTATAAATGTTTCTTCACTTTAATATTTGCTTAGATCTTAATGTTATCAGGAAAAACATGTTTAACTAGTGTCCTTGAATTAGGTTGTTTTGATCAATATGTTTTCTCAATTTGAAGGTCAAGGTTGATTTTTGTTTACAAGTAAAAATTCCATTAAGATGACTCATATTCTAGAACATTCTGTCATGTGACCAATCTTTATATATGCCATGTTTGGTGGACATTTATTCAGTTTTGACATTACCATCAGTCTTGTAAAGAGCTATTACAGTTGTGAAAATTCATTCCAAATTCTAAGAGAGGAATTATTTTAAATATTCATTGGATTATAACAGTGCTCATAAACTTTTGGATTTTGGATTTTTAATTGATGATTTTGGAATTTATGTGAACTTATTCAAAGATTTTGGAATACTTCATTTTGACATCAGCACATCAAGATTTCTAGTACATCAGGACTTTGGAGACCATTGGCACATAATAACATTCAAGGACACAGCCGTGAATTCAGAACATTCTATATTTAGGACTTGTGATTAGAACAATCATTCTTATTGGATTATTAGGATTTCAAAACACATTACTGTAAGTGACTTTATTTTGATTTTTCATTTTAATTATCTAGTAATAAATTGCTTGTTGATTTTTACTTGATTTGTTGGTTTCACTTTCTTTCTGTTACATTTTTCTTAGACCATAGAGTCGTAACAGAAATTGGGGGCTCGTCGTTCCGGGATCTGAATTTCTTTAAAGCATATTAGAGATATTAAATTTATCTTTGAAATTCATATTGATTTTGTCTCGGAGAATTTTTTTTGTCTTTGGCAAAGATTTTTAATAGAGAAATTTTTTTTGTGTGAAACCAAGAAGCATTTACAATGGCATCTAATGTTCAGAATTTCATTTCAAAACCTACCCAGGAGGGGTTAGAGTGCATGAGAAAGGATGAGTTGCTCGAGCTTGCCAGAAAATACAGTCTATCTGAGGCAAAAGTATCATTGACAAAACAGGAGATAAAGATTATTTTGATTCAGTATTTAGTAGGAAAGGGAATTTTTGAAAATAGTGCTTTAAGTTTGAAGAGAAAGCCTGTATCTGGTTCTGACAGGAAATTACGGGAATTAGAGTTAAAGAACCAGATGGATTTAGAATTGGCAAAGCTTCAGATTCAGAGAGAGAGAGAGAAAGAAGAGAGTCAGATACAGATGGAGAGAGAGAAAGAAGAGAGGCAGATCCAAATGCAGAAAGAAGAGAGGCAGATCCAGATGCAGAAAGAAGAGAGGCAGATGGAGAGAGAAAAAGAAGAGAGGCAGTTGGAGAGAGAGAAAGAAGAGAGGCAGATACAGATGGAGAGAGAGAAAGAAGAGAGGCAGATCCAAATGCAGAAAGAAGAGAGGCAGATCCAGATGCAGAAAGAAGAGAGGCAGATGGAGAGAGAAAAAGAAGAGAGGCAGTTGGAGAGAGAGAAAGACGAGAGACAAATGCAGATACAGATGGAGAGAGAGAAAGAAGAGAGGCAGATACAAATGCAAAGAGAAGAAAGGGAAATGCAATTTAAGTTAAGAGAATTAGAACTGGCAAACAGAGCACACTCCACTCCTTTAAACACAAGTTCAGGTTTTGATGTTACTAGATCTATTAGGTTAGTACCCCCTTTTCAGGAAAAAGAAGTAGATAAATACTTTCTTCATTTCGAGAAAATAGCTGAAAACTTGAAATGGCCCAGAGAGCATTGGACTTTGTTATTACAAAGTGTACTAATTGGCAAAGCTCGTGAAGTCTACATTTCACTGTCAGTACAGCAAAGCACTGATTATGATGTGGTTAAGGAGTACATCTTGAAAGCTTATGAGTTGGTACCAGAGGCATATCGACAAAGGTTTAGGAATTGTAGAAAAGAAACTGGACAAACTCATGTCGAATTTGCAAGGGATAAAGAACAACTATTTGATAGGTGTTGCTCAGCCAAGAAAGTTGATCAAGCTTATGATAACCTCAGACAGCTCGTATTAATTGAAGAGTTCAAGAGGTGCATCCATAGTGATGTTAAAACCTATCTTGACGAGCAGAATGTGGAAACTTTGGAAAATGCTGCTCGTATGGCTGATGATTATTCCTTGACTCACAAAATTTCATTTGGTAATAAATCGTCCTCTCAGCAGTTTTCTGGTAAAAAACCATTTCAATCTCATTCGAGTACTTCCAAATTTCACAACAGCACAACTGTTAGGAATCAAACATCTGATAAGACTGATCAGAAATCCTTATCTCTTCCTACGTCCACTTATTGTAAAAAGAAAGGGCACGTTATTTCTGATTGCTTCAAGTTGAAAAATAAGCAACAGAGTAAAGACAGAGCTTTTCCAAATGCTCTTATTTCTACGAGGTCAAGGTCACGGTCTTGTATTGAAAGCAATACATTTGTTGGGTCAAACAAACCCCAGTCTGATTCTATTTTGGAGGCTTATGAACCATTCATGTCAGAAGGTTCTATATCACTTATTGGTGATTCTGCCAAACCTATCCCAATTAAAATATTAAGGGACACTGGAGCTTCTCAGAGTCTTTTATTGTCAGGTACTTTGCCTTTGTCTGAGGAGTCTTCTTCAAGTGAAAGTGTTCTTGTTCAGGGAGTAGAGTGCGGCTTTGTAAATGTTCCTCTCCATTGTGTAAATTTGGCATCAGACTTAGTTTCTGGACCTGTGACTGTTGGGGCAGTGACTTCTTTACCCATAGAGGGTGTTCATTTATTACTAGGCAATGACCTAGCTGGAGATAAGGTTGTGGTTAATCCACTTGTAACTGACAAGCCTTGTTTGGATCAGAAAGTTGATCCTGTCGAAACTGAAATCCCTGATTTGTACCCTGCTTGTGCAGTTACTAGAGCTATGGCAAAAAGAGCTCTTGAGAGTGATGTTGATCAGGATATTATTCCTTTAGCTGACACATGTATTGGTCAGTCTTTTGATGAGGTCACTTTTTCCTCAGGTATTGATCAATCAAACGGTATTGATCACAGTGATCCTCTTTTGGCAACTCATTCTCTTTGTTCTAATCAGGATGACAAACGACAATCCCTTGTCGTTGAACAGGAGCAAGATCCCGAGATATCTTGTTTGTTTCAGAGGGCTATTAGTGAAACTGAAGCCACACAAGTTCCAGTGTGTTACTTTGTAAAAAATGGGGTCCTTATGAGGAAATGGAGACCACCTGATGTACCCGCTGGTGACGAGTGGTCAGTGAGCTATCAAATTTTTGTTCCTAAGTCATATCGACAGGAAATTCTTAATTTAGCCCATGAAACTCCTTTTGGCTGGTCATTTAGGAGTCCGTAAGACTTATCACAAGATCTTGAATCATTTTTATTGGCCGAAACTCAAAAGTGATGTTTCTAAATACTGCAGATCTTGTCACACTTGTCAAATGGTAGGAAAACCCAATCAGAAGATACCTAAGGCTCATCTGCAACCTATTCCTGCATTTGATGAACCATTTAGTAGAATAATAGTAGACTGTGTTGGTCCTTTACCTAAAACCAAGTCAGGCAACCAATACTTGTTGACCATCATGTGTGCATCTACAAGATTTTCAGAGGCAATTCCTCTGAGAAATATAAAAACTAAAACTATTGTGAAAGCTTTGGTGAAGTTTTTTACACTTGTTGGCCTTCCCAAATCTGTCCAGTCAGATCAAGGGTCAAATTTTATGTCTGGAATTTTCCAACAAGTTATGCATGAATTAGGCATCCAACAGTTTAAATCTTCTGCCTATCACCCTGAAAGTCAAGGTGCTTTGGAAAGATTTCATCAAACTTTGAAGAATATGATTCGATCATATTGCTTTGATACAGAAAAGGATTGGGATGAGGGTGTTCATTTGTTGTTGTTTGCTGTTAGGGAATCAGTTTAAGAGTCGTTGGGTTTTAGTCCCTTTGAACTAGTTTTTGGTCATACTGTCCGTGGACCACTGAAATTATTGAAAGAGAAACTTCTTTCAAATGAAGACTCAAAGTTTAATCTTCTTGATTATGTCTCTGATTTCAAATACAAGTTGTCAAAGGCCTGTGAAGTAGCAAGAACTAATCTTCACACTACCCAGTCAAAAATGAAATTAATGTATGACAGAAATACACAGGAAAGGAGTTTTAAACCTGGTGACAAAGTTCTGGCTCTCTTTCCCATACCTCAAAATCCTCTTCAGGCTAAATTTTATGGTCCTTATACCGTTGCAAAGAAAGTAAATGACTTAAATTATATCATTAACACTCCTGGGAGACGGAAACAGAAACAACTTTGTCATATAAATATGTTAAAGGAATATTTTGACAGAGATAGCCCAGCTAATTATTTTGTTAATTTAGTTGTACCTGTCCCACACAGTGAAGATATCAACGATGGAGTACGATCAGACTATAGTGACTCTGGTATAACCAATCTTTGGAATTCAGAAATATTGAACAACCTAGACCAGAAACTTTCACATCTACAACAACAGGAAAGAAATGAACTAAAACAGCTATTACATGACTATGAGCACTTGTTTCCTGATGTTCCAACACGAACAAGTAAAATTTATCATGACGTTGACATTGTAGATTCTGCGCCTGTGAAACAGCATCCTTATAGGATGAATCCTCTCAAACAGAACTATCTGAAGAAAGAAATTCAGTATTTACTGGAGAATGATTTCATAGAACCAAGTAAAAGTAACTGGAGTTCACCATGTATTCTTGTTCCCAAGCCAGATAATACATTCCGTATGTGTACTGACTATAGAAAAGTCAACAGTGTCACCAAAACTGATTCATTTCCAATCCCAAGAATGGACGATTGCATTGATAAAATTGGAAATGCGAAATATGCCACCAAGTTTGACCTTTTAAAAGGATTCTGGCAAATTTCACTGACGGAAAGGGCAAAAGAAATTTCAACATTTGTAACTCCAGATGGACTTTATCAATATAAAGTCATGCCGTTTGGAATGAAAAATTCGCCTGCAACGTTTCAACGTCTGATGAACATGATAACATTTGGTCTTGATAATTGTGACGCTTATATCGATGACGTCATTATCTACAACAACACCTGGGAAGATCATTTGGAAACCATTCGAAAATTCTTCGATCGACTCAGTGATGCGAATCTGACAATTAATTTGAGCAAAAGTGAGTTTTGCCATGCTTGTGTCACATTTTTAGGACATATTGTGGGACAAGGTCAAGTTAAACCTATAGAAGCTAAGGTCAAAGCTATCTCTGAATTTCAAGTTCCAATTTGTAAAAAGCAACTGATGCGATTTCTAGGTATGGCTGGATATTATCGGAAATTTTGTTCCAATTTTTCCAAAATTGCTGAACCTTTGACAAGTTTATTGAGTAAGAAAGCCAAATTTTTTTGGTCTGACAAGTGTCAGGAATCTTTTGACAAGTTAAAGGCCATGCTTAAGAATGCACCAGTTCTTTCTGCACCAAATTTCAGGGATTCATTTAAATTATCTGTTGATGCAAGTGATGTAGGGGTTGGTGGAGTATTGATTCAGGAAGACAAAAGTGGTGTGGATCACCCTGTGTGTTATTTTTCTAAAAAACTAAACAAGCACCAGAAAAATTATTCCACAATTGAGAAGGAATGTTTGGCTTTGATATTGGCTTTACAGCATTTTGAAGTGTATGTTACCTCAGCTCTTTCTCCAATTATTGTGTACAGTGATCACAATCCCCTTACTTTCATCAACAAAATGAAAGATAAAAATCGGAGATTGTTGAGATGGAGTTTGATATTGCAGGAATATAACATTGACATCAAACACGTCAGGGGAAAAGACAATGTGATTGCAGATGCACTCTCACGTGCCTATAAATCTAATATTGCTTGAGGTAATTAAGTCCAGTATCATAAAACATGTTCTTATGTAATTTTGGTTATTATAGTATTAGATGTATATTCAAAAGAAAGCTTTATTACATAAATCTTTCTTTTTCTTTATGAGGGGAGGTGTTATGTATGATGTTTATATAATATTATAAATATTTTAGGAAATTATAAATGTTTCTTCACTTTAATATTTGCTTAGATCTTAATGTTATCAGGAAAAACATGTTTAACTAGTGTCCTTGAATTAGGTTGTTTTGATCAATATGTTTTCTCAATTTGAAGGTCAAGGTTGATTTTTGTTTACAAGTAAAAATTCCATTAAGATGACTCATATTCTAGAACATTCTGTCATGTGACCAATCTTTATATATGCCATGTTTGGTGGACATTTATTCAGTTTTGACATTACCATCAGTCTTGTAAAGAGCTATTACAGTTGTGAAAATTCATTCCAAATTCTAAGAGAGGAATTATTTTAAATATTCATTGGATTATAACAGTGCTCATAAACTTTTGGATTTTGGATTTTTAATTGATGATTTTGGAATTTATGTGAACTTATTCAAAGATTTTGGAATACTTCATTTTGACATCAGCACATCAAGATTTCTAGTACATCAGGACTTTGGAGACCATTGGCACATAATAACATTCAAGGACACAGCCGTGAATTCGGAACATTCTATATTTAGGACTTGTGATTAGAACAATCATTCTTATTGGATTATTAGGATTTCAAAACACATTACTGTAAGTGACTTTATTTTGATTTTTCATTTTAATTATCTAGTAATAAATTGCTTGTTGATTTTTACTTGATTTGTTGGTTTCACTTTCTTTCTGTTACATTTTTCTTAGACCATAGAGTCGTAACAGAAATTGGGGGCTCGTCGTTCCGGGATCTGAATTTCTTTAAAGCATATTAGAGATATTAAAATTATCTTTGAAATTCATATTGATTTTGTCTCGGAGAATTCTTTTGTCTTTTGCAAAGATTTTTAATAGAGAAATTTTTTTGTGTGAAACCAAGAAGCATTTACAATGGCATCTAATGTTCAGAATTTCATTTCAAAACCTACCCAGGAGGGGTTAGAGTGCATTAGAAAGGATGAGTTGCTCGAGCTTACCAGAAAATACAGTCTATCTGAGGCAAAAGTATCATTGACAAAGCAGGAGATAAAGATTATTTTGATTCAGTATTTAGTAGGAAAGGGAATTTTTGAAAATAGTGCTTTAAGTTTGAAGAGAAAGCCTGTATCTGGTTCTGACAGGAAATTACGGGAATTAGAGTTAAAGAACCAGATGGATTTAGAATTGGCAAAGCTTCAGATTCAGAGAGAGAGAGAGAGAAAGAAGAGAGTCAGATACAGATGGAGAGAGAGAAAGAAGAGAGGCAGATCCAAATGCAGAAAGAAGAGAGGCAGATCCAAATGCAGAAAGAAGAGAGGCAGATGGAGAGAGAAAAAGAAGAGAGGCAGTTGGAGAGAGAGAGAAAGAAGAGAGGCAGATACAGATGGAGAGAGAGAAAGAAGAGAGGCAGATACAAATGCAAAGAGAAGAAAGGGAAATGCAATTTAAGTTAAGAGAATTAGAACTGGCAAACAGAGCACACTCCACTCCTTTAAACACAAGTTCAGGTTTTGCTGTTACTAGATCTATTAGGTTAGTACCCCCTTTTCAGGAAAAAGAAGTAGATAAATACTTTCTTCATTTCGAGAAAATAGCTGAAAACTTGAAATGGCCCAGAGAGCATTGGACTTTGTTATTACAAAGTGTACTAATTGGCAAAGCTCGTGAAGTCTACATTTCACTGTCAGTACAGCAAAGCACTGATTATGATGTGGTTAAGGAGTACATCTTGAAAGCTTATGAGTTGGTACCAGAGGCATATCGACAAAGGTTTAGGAATTGTAGAAAAGAAACTGGACAAACTCATGTCGAATTTGCAAGGGATAAAGAACAACTATTTGATAGGTGTTGCTCAGCCAAGAAAGTTGATCAAGCTTATGATAACCTCAGACAGCTCGTATTAATTGAAGAGTTCAAGAGGTGCATCCATAGTGATGTTAAAACCTATCTTGACGAGCAGAATGTGGAAACTTTGGAAAATGCTGCTCGTATGGCTGATGATTATTCCTTGACTCACAAAATTTCATTTGGTAATAAATCGTCCTCTCAGCAGTTTTCTGGTAAAAAACCATTTCAATCTCATTCGAGTACTTCCAAATTTCACAACAGCACAACTGTTAGGAATCAAACATCTGATAAGACTGATCAGAAATCCTTATCTCTTCCTACGTCCACTTATTGTAAAAAGAAAGGGCACGTTATTTCTGATTGCTTCAAGTTGAAAAATAAGCAACAGAGTAAAGACAGAGCTTTTCCAAATGCTCTTATTTCTACGAGGTCAAGGTCACGGTCTTGTATTGAAAGCAATACATTTGTTGGGTCAAACAAACCCCAGTCTGATTCTATTTTGGAGGCTTATGAACCATTCATGTCAGAAGGTTCTATATCACTTATTGGTGATTCTGCCAAACCTATCCCAATTAAAATATTAAGGGACACTGGAGCTTCTCAGAGTCTTTTATTGTCAGGTACTTTGCCTTTGTCTGAGGAGTCTTCTTCAAGTGAAAGTGTTCTTGTTCAGGGAGTAGAGTGCGGCTTTGTAAATGTTCCTCTCCATTGTGTAAATTTGGCATCAGACTTAGTTTCTGGACCTGTGACTGTTGGGGCAGTGACTTCTTTACCCATAGAGGGTGTTCATTTATTACTAGGCAATGACCTAGCTGGAGATAAGGTTGTGGTTAATCCACTTGTAACTGACAAGCCTTGTTTGGATCAGAAAGTTGATCCTGTCGAAACTGAAATCCCTGATTTGTACCCTGCTTGTGCAGTTACTAGAGCTATGGCAAAAAGAGCTCTTGAGAGTGATGTTGATCAGGATATTATTCCTTTAGCTGACACATGTATTGGTCAGTCTTTTGATGAGGTCACTTTTTCCTCAGGTATTGATCAATCAAACGGTATTGATCACAGTGATCCTCTTTTGGCAACTCATTCTCTTTGTTCTAATCAGGATGACAAACGACAATCCCTTGTCGTTGAACAGGAGCAAGATCCCGAGATATCTTGTTTGTTTCAGAGGGCTATTAGTGAAACTGAAGCCACACAAGTTCCAGTGTGTTACTTTGTGAAAAATGGGGTCCTTATGAGGAAATGGAGACCACCTGATGTACCCGCTGGTGACGAGTGGTCAGTGAGCTATCAAATTTTTGTTCCTAAGTCATATCGACAGGAAATTCTTAATTTAGCCCATGAAACTCCTTTTGGCTGGTCATTTAGGAGTCCGTAAGACTTATCACAAGATCTTGAATCATTTTTATTGGCCGAAACTCAAAAGTGATGTTTCTAAATACTGCAGATCTTGTCACACTTGTCAAATGGTAGGAAAACCCAATCAGAAGATACCTAAGGCTCATCTGCAACCTATTCCTGCATTTGATGAACCATTTAGTAGAATAATAGTAGACTGTGTTGGTCCTTTACCTAAAACCAAGTCAGGCAACCAATACTTGTTGACCATCATGTGTGCATCTACAAGATTTTCAGAGGCAATTCCTCTGAGAAATATAAAAACTAAAACTATTGTGAAAGCTTTGGTGAAGTTTTTTACACTTGTTGGCCTTCCCAAATCTGTCCAGTCAGATCAAGGGTCAAATTTTATGTCTGGAATTTTCCAACAAGTTATGCATGAATTAGGCATCCAACAGTTTAAATCTTCTGCCTATCACCCTGAAAGTCAAGGTGCTTTGGAAAGATTTCATCAAACTTTGAAGAATATGATTCGATCATATTGCTTTGATACAGAAAAGGATTGGGATGAGGGTGTTCATTTGTTGTTGTTTGCTGTTAGGGAATCAGTTTAAGAGTCGTTGGGTTTTAGTCCCTTTGAACTAGTTTTTGGTCATACTGTCCGTGGACCACTGAAATTATTGAAAGAGAAACTTCTTTCAAATGAAGACTCAAAGTTTAATCTTCTTGATTATGTCTCTGATTTCAAATACAAGTTGTCAAAGGCCTGTGAAGTAGCAAGAACTAATCTTCACACTACCCAGTCAAAAATGAAATTAATGTATGACAGAAATACACAGGAAAGGAGTTTTAAACCTGGTGACAAAGTTCTGGCTCTCTTTCCCATACCTCAAAATCCTCTTCAGGCTAAATTTTATGGTCCTTATACCGTTGCAAAGAAAGTAAATGACTTAAATTATATCATTAACACTCCTGGGAGACGGAAACAGAAACAACTTTGTCATATAAATATGTTAAAGGAATATTTTGACAGAGATAGCCCAGCTAATTATTTTGTTAATTTAGTTGTACCTGTCCCACACAGTGAAGATATCAACGATGGAGTACGATCAGACTATAGTGACTCTGGTATAACCAATCTTTGGAATTCAGAAATATTGAACAACCTAGACCAGAAACTTTCACATCTACAACAACAGGAAAGAAATGAACTAAAACAGCTATTACATGACTATGAGCACTTGTTTCCTGATGTTCCAACACGAACAAGTAAAATTTATCATGACGTTGACATTGTAGATTCTGCGCCTGTGAAACAGCATCCTTATAGGATGAATCCTCTCAAACAGAACTATCTGAAGAAAGAAATTCAGTATTTACTGGAGAATGATTTCATAGAACCAAGTAAAAGTAACTGGAGTTCACCATGTATTCTTGTTCCCAAGCCAGATAATACATTCCGTATGTGTACTGACTATAGAAAAGTCAACAGTGTCACCAAAACTGATTCATTTCCAATCCCAAGAATGGACGATTGCATTGATAAAATTGGAAATGCGAAATATGCCACCAAGTTTGACCTTTTAAAAGGATTCTGGCAAATTTCACTGACGGAAAGGGCAAAAGAAATTTCAACATTTGTAACTCCAGATGGACTTTATCAATATAAAGTCATGCCGTTTGGAATGAAAAATTCGCCTGCAACGTTTCAACGTCTGATGAACATGATAACATTTGGTCTTGATAATTGTGACGCTTATATCGATGACGTCATTATCTACAACAACACCTGGGAAGATCATTTGGAAACCATTCGAAAATTCTTCGATCGACTCAGTGATGCGAATCTGACAATTAATTTGAGCAAAAGTGAGTTTTGCCATGCTTGTGTCACATTTTTAGGACATATTGTGGGACAAGGTCAAGTTAAACCTATAGAAGCTAAGGTCAAAGCTATCTCTGAATTTCAAGTTCCAATTTGTAAAAAGCAACTGATGCGATTTCTAGGTATGGCTGGATATTATCGGAAATTTTGTTCCAATTTTTCCAAAATTGCTGAACCTTTGACAAGTTTATTGAGTAAGAAAGCCAAATTTTTTTGGTCTGACAAGTGTCAGGAATCTTTTGACAAGTTAAAGGCCATGCTTAAGAATGCACCAGTTCTTTCTGCACCAAATTTCAGGGATTCATTTAAATTATCTGTTGATGCAAGTGATGTAGGGGTTGGTGGAGTATTGATTCAGGAAGACAAAAGTGGTGTGGATCACCCTGTGTGTTATTTTTCTAAAAAACTAAACAAGCACCAGAAAAATTATTCCACAATTGAGAAGGAATGTTTGGCTTTGATATTGGCTTTACAGCATTTTGAAGTGTATGTTACCTCAGCTCTTTCTCCAATTATTGTGTACAGTGATCACAATCCCCTTACTTTCATCAACAAAATGAAAGATAAAAATCGGAGATTGTTGAGATGGAGTTTGATATTGCAGGAATATAACATTGACATCAAACACGTCAGGGGAAAAGACAATGTGATTGCAGATGCACTCTCACGTGCCTATAAATCTAATATTGCTTGAGGTAATTAAGTCCAGTATCATAAAACATGTTCTTATGTAATTTTGGTTATTATAGTATTAGATGTATATTCAAAAGAAAGCTTTATTACATAAATCTTTCTTTTTCTTTATGAGGGGAGGTGTTATGTATGATGTTTATATAATATTATAAATATTTTAGGAAATTATAAATGTTTCTTCACTTTAATATTTGCTTAGATCTTAATGTTATCAGGAAAAACATGTTTAACTAGTGTCCTTGAATTAGGTTGTTTTGATCAATATGTTTTCTCAATTTGAAGGTCAAGGTTGATTTTTGTTTACAAGTAAAAATTCCATTAAGATGACTCATATTCTAGAACATTCTGTCATGTGACCAATCTTTATATATGCCATGTTTGGTGGACATTTATTCAGTTTTGACATTACCATCAGTCTTGTAAAGAGCTATTACAGTTGTGAAAATTCATTCCAAATTCTAAGAGAGGAATTATTTTAAATATTCATTGGATTATAACAGTGCTCATAAACTTTTGGATTTTGGATTTTTAATTGATGATTTTGGAATTTATGTGAACTTATTCAAAGATTTTGGAATACTTCATTTTGACATCAGCACATCAAGATTTCTAGTACATCAGGACTTTGGAGACCATTGGCACATAATAACATTCAAGGACACAGCCGTGAATTCGGAACATTCTATATTTAGGACTTGTGATTAGAACAATCATTCTTATTGGATTATTAGGATTTCAAAACACATTACTGTAAGTGACTTTATTTTGATTTTTCATTTTAATTATCTAGTAATAAATTGCTTGTTGATTTTTACTTGATTTGTTGGTTTCACTTTCTTTCTGTTACATTTTTCTTAGACCATAGAGTCGTAACAGAAATTGGGGGCTCGTCGTTCCGGGATCTGAATTTCTTTAAAGCATATTAGAGATATTAAAATTATCTTTGAAATTCATATTGATTTTGTCTCGGAGAATTCTTTTGTCTTTTGCAAAGATTTTTAATAGAGAAATTTTTTTGTGTGAAACCAAGAAGCATTTACAATGGCATCTAATGTTCAGAATTTCATTTCAAAACCTACCCAGGAGGGGTTAGAGTGCATTAGAAAGGATGAGTTGCTCGAGCTTACCAGAAAATACAGTCTATCTGAGGCAAAAGTATCATTGACAAAGCAGGAGATAAAGATTATTTTGATTCAGTATTTAGTAGGAAAGGGAATTTTTGAAAATAGTGCTTTAAGTTTGAAGAGAAAGCCTGTATCTGGTTCTGACAGGAAATTACGGGAATTAGAGTTAAAGAACCAGATGGATTTAGAATTGGCAAAGCTTCAGATTCAGAGAGAGAGAGAGAGAAAGAAGAGAGTCAGATACAGATGGAGAGAGAGAAAGAAGAGAGGCAGATCCAAATGCAGAAAGAAGAGAGGCAGATCCAAATGCAGAAAGAAGAGAGGCAGATGGAGAGAGAAAAAGAAGAGAGGCAGTTGGAGAGAGAGAGAAAGAAGAGAGGCAGATACAGATGGAGAGAGAGAAAGAAGAGAGGCAGATACAAATGCAAAGAGAAGAAAGGGAAATGCAATTTAAGTTAAGAGAATTAGAACTGGCAAACAGAGCACACTCCACTCCTTTAAACACAAGTTCAGGTTTTGCTGTTACTAGATCTATTAGGTTAGTACCCCCTTTTCAGGAAAAAGAAGTAGATAAATACTTTCTTCATTTCGAGAAAATAGCTGAAAACTTGAAATGGCCCAGAGAGCATTGGACTTTGTTATTACAAAGTGTACTAATTGGCAAAGCTCGTGAAGTCTACATTTCACTGTCAGTACAGCAAAGCACTGATTATGATGTGGTTAAGGAGTACATCTTGAAAGCTTATGAGTTGGTACCAGAGGCATATCGACAAAGGTTTAGGAATTGTAGAAAAGAAACTGGACAAACTCATGTCGAATTTGCAAGGGATAAAGAACAACTATTTGATAGGTGTTGCTCAGCCAAGAAAGTTGATCAAGCTTATGATAACCTCAGACAGCTCGTATTAATTGAAGAGTTCAAGAGGTGCATCCATAGTGATGTTAAAACCTATCTTGACGAGCAGAATGTGGAAACTTTGGAAAATGCTGCTCGTATGGCTGATGATTATTCCTTGACTCACAAAATTTCATTTGGTAATAAATCGTCCTCTCAGCAGTTTTCTGGTAAAAAACCATTTCAATCTCATTCGAGTACTTCCAAATTTCACAACAGCACAACTGTTAGGAATCAAACATCTGATAAGACTGATCAGAAATCCTTATCTCTTCCTACGTCCACTTATTGTAAAAAGAAAGGGCACGTTATTTCTGATTGCTTCAAGTTGAAAAATAAGCAACAGAGTAAAGACAGAGCTTTTCCAAATGCTCTTATTTCTACGAGGTCAAGGTCACGGTCTTGTATTGAAAGCAATACATTTGTTGGGTCAAACAAACCCCAGTCTGATTCTATTTTGGAGGCTTATGAACCATTCATGTCAGAAGGTTCTATATCACTTATTGGTGATTCTGCCAAACCTATCCCAATTAAAATATTAAGGGACACTGGAGCTTCTCAGAGTCTTTTATTGTCAGGTACTTTGCCTTTGTCTGAGGAGTCTTCTTCAAGTGAAAGTGTTCTTGTTCAGGGAGTAGAGTGCGGCTTTGTAAATGTTCCTCTCCATTGTGTAAATTTGGCATCAGACTTAGTTTCTGGACCTGTGACTGTTGGGGCAGTGACTTCTTTACCCATAGAGGGTGTTCATTTATTACTAGGCAATGACCTAGCTGGAGATAAGGTTGTGGTTAATCCACTTGTAACTGACAAGCCTTGTTTGGATCAGAAAGTTGATCCTGTCGAAACTGAAATCCCTGATTTGTACCCTGCTTGTGCAGTTACTAGAGCTATGGCAAAAAGAGCTCTTGAGAGTGATGTTGATCAGGATATTATTCCTTTAGCTGACACATGTATTGGTCAGTCTTTTGATGAGGTCACTTTTTCCTCAGGTATTGATCAATCAAACGGTATTGATCACAGTGATCCTCTTTTGGCAACTCATTCTCTTTGTTCTAATCAGGATGACAAACGACAATCCCTTGTCGTTGAACAGGAGCAAGATCCCGAGATATCTTGTTTGTTTCAGAGGGCTATTAGTGAAACTGAAGCCACACAAGTTCCAGTGTGTTACTTTGTGAAAAATGGGGTCCTTATGAGGAAATGGAGACCACCTGATGTACCCGCTGGTGACGAGTGGTCAGTGAGCTATCAAATTTTTGTTCCTAAGTCATATCGACAGGAAATTCTTAATTTAGCCCATGAAACTCCTTTTGGCTGGTCATTTAGGAGTCCGTAAGACTTATCACAAGATCTTGAATCATTTTTATTGGCCGAAACTCAAAAGTGATGTTTCTAAATACTGCAGATCTTGTCACACTTGTCAAATGGTAGGAAAACCCAATCAGAAGATACCTAAGGCTCATCTGCAACCTATTCCTGCATTTGATGAACCATTTAGTAGAATAATAGTAGACTGTGTTGGTCCTTTACCTAAAACCAAGTCAGGCAACCAATACTTGTTGACCATCATGTGTGCATCTACAAGATTTTCAGAGGCAATTCCTCTGAGAAATATAAAAACTAAAACTATTGTGAAAGCTTTGGTGAAGTTTTTTACACTTGTTGGCCTTCCCAAATCTGTCCAGTCAGATCAAGGGTCAAATTTTATGTCTGGAATTTTCCAACAAGTTATGCATGAATTAGGCATCCAACAGTTTAAATCTTCTGCCTATCACCCTGAAAGTCAAGGTGCTTTGGAAAGATTTCATCAAACTTTGAAGAATATGATTCGATCATATTGCTTTGATACAGAAAAGGATTGGGATGAGGGTGTTCATTTGTTGTTGTTTGCTGTTAGGGAATCAGTTTAAGAGTCGTTGGGTTTTAGTCCCTTTGAACTAGTTTTTGGTCATACTGTCCGTGGACCACTGAAATTATTGAAAGAGAAACTTCTTTCAAATGAAGACTCAAAGTTTAATCTTCTTGATTATGTCTCTGATTTCAAATACAAGTTGTCAAAGGCCTGTGAAGTAGCAAGAACTAATCTTCACACTACCCAGTCAAAAATGAAATTAATGTATGACAGAAATACACAGGAAAGGAGTTTTAAACCTGGTGACAAAGTTCTGGCTCTCTTTCCCATACCTCAAAATCCTCTTCAGGCTAAATTTTATGGTCCTTATACCGTTGCAAAGAAAGTAAATGACTTAAATTATATCATTAACACTCCTGGGAGACGGAAACAGAAACAACTTTGTCATATAAATATGTTAAAGGAATATTTTGACAGAGATAGCCCAGCTAATTATTTTGTTAATTTAGTTGTACCTGTCCCACACAGTGAAGATATCAACGATGGAGTACGATCAGACTATAGTGACTCTGGTATAACCAATCTTTGGAATTCAGAAATATTGAACAACCTAGACCAGAAACTTTCACATCTACAACAACAGGAAAGAAATGAACTAAAACAGCTATTACATGACTATGAGCACTTGTTTCCTGATGTTCCAACACGAACAAGTAAAATTTATCATGACGTTGACATTGTAGATTCTGCGCCTGTGAAACAGCATCCTTATAGGATGAATCCTCTCAAACAGAACTATCTGAAGAAAGAAATTCAGTATTTACTGGAGAATGATTTCATAGAACCAAGTAAAAGTAACTGGAGTTCACCATGTATTCTTGTTCCCAAGCCAGATAATACATTCCGTATGTGTACTGACTATAGAAAAGTCAACAGTGTCACCAAAACTGATTCATTTCCAATCCCAAGAATGGACGATTGCATTGATAAAATTGGAAATGCGAAATATGCCACCAAGTTTGACCTTTTAAAAGGATTCTGGCAAATTTCACTGACGGAAAGGGCAAAAGAAATTTCAACATTTGTAACTCCAGATGGACTTTATCAATATAAAGTCATGCCGTTTGGAATGAAAAATTCGCCTGCAACGTTTCAACGTCTGATGAACATGATAACATTTGGTCTTGATAATTGTGACGCTTATATCGATGACGTCATTATCTACAACAACACCTGGGAAGATCATTTGGAAACCATTCGAAAATTCTTCGATCGACTCAGTGATGCGAATCTGACAATTAATTTGAGCAAAAGTGAGTTTTGCCATGCTTGTGTCACATTTTTAGGACATATTGTGGGACAAGGTCAAGTTAAACCTATAGAAGCTAAGGTCAAAGCTATCTCTGAATTTCAAGTTCCAATTTGTAAAAAGCAACTGATGCGATTTCTAGGTATGGCTGGATATTATCGGAAATTTTGTTCCAATTTTTCCAAAATTGCTGAACCTTTGACAAGTTTATTGAGTAAGAAAGCCAAATTTTTTTGGTCTGACAAGTGTCAGGAATCTTTTGACAAGTTAAAGGCCATGCTTAAGAATGCACCAGTTCTTTCTGCACCAAATTTCAGGGATTCATTTAAATTATCTGTTGATGCAAGTGATGTAGGGGTTGGTGGAGTATTGATTCAGGAAGACAAAAGTGGTGTGGATCACCCTGTGTGTTATTTTTCTAAAAAACTAAACAAGCACCAGAAAAATTATTCCACAATTGAGAAGGAATGTTTGGCTTTGATATTGGCTTTACAGCATTTTGAAGTGTATGTTACCTCAGCTCTTTCTCCAATTATTGTGTACAGTGATCACAATCCCCTTACTTTCATCAACAAAATGAAAGATAAAAATCGGAGATTGTTGAGATGGAGTTTGATATTGCAGGAATATAACATTGACATCAAACACGTCAGGGGAAAAGACAATGTGATTGCAGATGCACTCTCACGTGCCTAGAAATCTAATATTGCTTGAGGTAATTAAGTCCAGTATCATAAAACATGTTCTTATGTAATTTTGGTTATTATAGTATTAGATGTATATTCAAAAGAAAGCTTTATTACATAAATCTTTCTTTTTCTTTATGAGGGGAGGTGTTATGTATGATGTTTATATAATATTATAAATATTTTAGGAAATTATAAATGTTTCTTCACTTTAATATTTGCTTAGATCTTAATGTTATCAGGAAAAACATGTTTAACTAGTGTCCTTGAATTAGGTTGTTTTGATCAATATGTTTTCTCAATTTGAAGGTCAAGGTTGATTTTTGTTTACAAGTAAAAATTCCATTAAGATGACTCATATTCTAGAACATTCTGTCATGTGACCAATCTTTATATATGCCATGTTTGGTGGACATTTATTCAGTTTTGACATTACCATCAGTCTTGTAAAGAGCTATTACAGTTGTGAAAATTCATTCCAAATTCTAAGAGAGGAATTATTTTAAATATTCATTGGATTATAACAGTGCTCATAAACTTTTGGATTTTGGATTTTTAATTGATGATTTTGGAATTTATGTGAACTTATTCAAAGATTTTGGAATACTTCATTTTGACATCAGCACATCAAGATTTCTAGTACATCAGGACTTTGGAGACCATTGGCACATAATAACATTCAAGGACACAGCCGTGAATTCGGAACATTCTATATTTAGGACTTGTGATTAGAACAATCATTCTTATTGGATTATTAGGATTTCAAAACACATTACTGTAAGTGACTTTATTTTGATTTTTCATTTTAATTATCTAGTAATAAATTGCTTGTTGATTTTTACTTGATTTGTTGGTTTCACTTTCTTTCTGTTACATTTTTCTTAGACCATAGAGTCGTAACAGAAATTGGGGGCTCGTCGTTCCGGGATCTGAATTTCTTTAAAGCATATTAGAGATATTAAAATTATCTTTGAAATTCATATTGATTTTGTCTCGGAGAATTTTTTTGTCTTTTGCAAAGATTTTTAATAGAGAAATTTTTTTTGTGTGAAACCAAGAAGCATTTACAATGGCATCTAATGTTCAGAATTTCATTTCAAAACCTACCCAGGAGGGGTTAGAGTGCATTAAAAAGGATGAGTTGCTCGAGCTTGCCAGAAAATACAGTCTATCTGAGGCAAAAGTATCATTGACAAAGCAGGAGATAAAGATTATTTTGATTCAGTATTTAGTAGGAAAGGGAATTTTTGAAAATAGTGCTTTAAGTTTGAAGAGAAAGCCTGTATCTGGTTCTGACAGGAAATTACGGGAATTAGAGTTAAAGAACCAGATGGATTTAGAATTGGCAAAGCTTCAGATTCAGAGAGAGAGAGAGAGAAAGAAGAGAGGCAGATACAGATGGAGAGAGAGAAAGAAGAGAGGCAGATCCAAATGCAGAAAGAAGAGAGGCAGATCCAGATGCAGAAAGAAGAGAGGCAGATGGAGAGAGAAAAAGAAGAGAGGCAGTTGGAGAAAGAGAAAGAAGAGAGGCAGATACAGATGGAGAGAGAGAAAGAAGAGAGGCAGATACAAATGCAAAGAGAAGAAAGGGAAACGCAATTTAAGTTAAGAGAATTAGAACTGGCAAACAGAGCACACTCCACTCCTTTAAACACAAGTTCAGGTTTTGATGTTACTAGATCTATTAGGTTAGTACCCCCTTTTCAGGAAAAAGAAGTAGATAAATACTTTCTTCATTTCGAGAAAATAGCTGAAAACTTGAAATGGCCCAGAGAGCATTGGACTTTGTTATTACAAAGTGTACTAATTGGCAAAGCTCGTGAAGTCTACATTTCACTGTCAGTACAGCAAAGCACTGATTATGATGTGGTTAAGGAGTACATCTTGAAAGCTTATGAGTTGGTACCAGAGGCATATCGACAAAGGTTTAGGAATTGTAGAAAAGAAACTGGACAAACTCATGTCGAATTTGCAAGGGATAAAGAACAACTATTTGATAGGTGTTGCTCAGCCAAGAAAGTTGATCAAGCTTATGATAACCTCAGACAGCTCGTATTACTTGAAGAGTTCAAGAGGTGCATCCATAGTGATGTTAAAACCTATCTTGACGAGCAGAATGTGGAAACTTTGGAAAATGCTGCTCGTATGGCTGATGATTATTCCTTGACTCACAAAATTTCATTTGGTAATAAATCGTCCTCTCAGCAGTTTTCTGGTAAAAAAACCATTTCAATCTCATTCGAGTACTTCCAAATTTCACAACAGCACAACTGTTAGGAATCAAACATCTGATAAGACTGATCAGAAATCCTTATCTCTTCCTACGTCCACTTATTGTAAAAAGAAAGGGCACGTTATTTCTGATTGCTTCAAGTTGAAAAATAAGCAACAGAGTAAAGACAGAGCTTTTCCAAATGCTCTTATTTCTACGAGGTCAAGGTCACGGTCTTGTATTGAAAGCAATACATTTGTTGGGTCAAACAAACCCCAGTCTGATTCTATTTTAGAGGCTTATGAACCATTCATGTCAGAAGGTTCTATATCACTTATTGGTGATTCTGCCAAACCTATCCCAATTAAAATATTAAGGGACACTGGAGCTTCTCAGAGTCTTTTATTGTCAGGTACTTTGCCTTTGTCTGAGGAGTCTTCTTCAAGTGAAAGTGTTCTTGTTCAGGGAGTAGAGTGCGGCTTTGTAAATGTTCCTCTCCATTGTGTAAATTTGGCATCAGACTTAGTTTCTGGACCTGTGACTGTTGGGGCAGTGACTTCTTTACCCATAGAGGGTGTTCATTTATTACTAGGCAATGACCTAGCTGGAGATAAGGTTGTGGTTAATCCACTTGTAACTGACAAGCCTTGTTTGGATCAGAAAGTTGATCCTGTCGAAACTGAAATCCCTGATTTGTACCCTGCTTGTGCAGTTACTAGAGCTATGGCAAAAAGAGCTCTTGAGAGTGATGTTGATCAGGATATTATTCCTTTAGCTGACACATGTATTGGTCAGTCTTTTGATGAGGTCACTTTTTCCTCAGGTATTGATCAATCAAACGGTATTGATCACAGTGATCCTCTTTTGGCAACTCATTCTCTTTGTTCTAATCAGGATGACAAACGACAATCCATTGTCGTTGAACAGGAGCAAGATCCCGAGATATCTTGTTTGTTTCAGAGGGCTATTAGTGAAACTGAAGCCACACAAGTTCCAGTGTGTTACTTTGTGAAAAATGGGGTCCTTATGAGGAAATGGAGACCACCTGATGTACCCGCTGGTGACGAGTGGTCAGTGAGCTATCAAATTTTTGTTCCTAAGTCATATCGACAGGAAATTCTTAATTTAGCCCATGAAACTCCTTTTGGCTGGTCATTTAGGAGTCCGTAAGACTTATCACAAGATCTTGAATCATTTTTATTGGCCGAAACTCAAAAGTGATGTTTCTAAATACTGCAGATCTTGTCACACTTGTCAAATGGTAGGAAAACCCAATCAGAAGATACCTAAGGCTCATCTGCAACCTATTCCTGCATTTGATGAACCATTTAGTTGAATAATGGTAGACTGTGTTGGTCCTTTACCTAAAACCAAGTCAGGCAACCAATACTTGTTGACCATCATGTGTGCATCTACAAGATTTTCAGAGGCAATTCCTCTGAGAAATATAAAAACTAAAACTATTGTGAAAGCTTTGGTGAAGTTTTTTACACTTGTTGGCCTTCCCAAATCTGTCCAGTCAGATCAAGGGTCAAATTTTATGTCTGGAATTTTCCAACAAGTTATGCATAAATTAGGCATCCAACAGTTTAAATCTTCTGCCTATCACCCTGAAAGTCAAGGTGCTTTGGAAAGATTTCATCAAACTTTGAAGAATATGATTCGATCATATTGCTTTGATACAGAAAAGGATTGGGATGAGGGTGTTCATTTGTTGTTGTTTGCTGTTAGGGAATCAGTTCAAGAGTCGTTGGGTTTTAGTCCCTTTGAACTAGTTTTTGGTCATACTGTCCGTGGACCACTGAAATTATTGAAAGAGAAACTTCTTTCAAATGAAGACTCAAAGTTTAATCTTCTTGATTATGTCTCTGATTTCAAATACAAGTTGTCAAAGGCCTGTGAAGTAGCAAGAACTAATCTTCACACTACCCAGTCAAAAATGAAATTAATGTATGACAGAAATACACAGGAAAGGAGTTTTAAACCTGGTGACAAAGTTCTGGCTCTCTTTCCCATACCTCAAAATCCTCTTCAGGCTAAATTTTATGGTCCTTATACCGTTGCAAAGAAAGTAAATGACTTAAATTATATCATTAACACTCCTGGGAGACGGAAACAGAAACAACTTTGTCATATAAATATGTTAAAGGAATATTTTGACAGAGATAGCCCAGCTAATTATTCTGTTAATTTAGTTGTATCTGTCCCACACAGTGAAGATATCAACGATGGAGTACGATCAGACTATAGTGACTCTGGTATAACCAATCTTCGGAATTCAGAAATATTGAACAACCTAGACCAGAAACTTTCACATCTACAACAACAGGAAAGAAATGAACTAAAACAGCTATTACATGACTATGAGCACTTGTTTCCTGATGTTCCAACACGAACAAGTAAAATTTATCATGACGTTGACATTGTAGATTCTGCGCCTGTGAAACAGCATCCTTATAGGATGAATCCTCTCAAACAGAACTATCTGAAGAAAGAAATTCAGTATTTACTGGAGAATGATTTCATAGAACCAAGTAAAAGTAACTGGAGTTCACCATGTATTCTTGTTCCCAAGCCAGATAATACATTCCGTATGTGTACTGACTATAGAAAAGTCAACAGTGTCACCAAAACTGATTCATTTCCAATCCCAAGAATGGACGATTGCATTGATAAAATTGGAAATGCGAAATATGTCACCAAGTTTGACCTTTTAAAAGGATTCTGGCAAATTCCACTGACGGAAAGGGCAAAAGAAATTTCAACATTTGTAACTCCAGATGGACTTTATCAATATAAAGTCATGCCATTTGAAATGAAAAATTCGCCTGCAACGTTTCAACGTCTGATGAACATGATAACATTTGGTCTTGATAATTGTGACGCTTATATCGATGACGTCATTATCTACAACAACACCTGGGAAGATCATTTGGAAACCATTCGAAAATTCTTCGATCGACTCAGTGATGCGAATCTGACAATTAATTTGAGCAAAAGTGAGTTTTGCCATGCTTGTGTCACATTTTTAGGACATATTGTGGGACAAGGTCAAGTTAAACCTATAGAAGCTAAGGTCAAAGCTATCTCTGAATTTCAAGTTCCAATTTGTAAAAAGCAACTGATGCGATTTCTAGGTATGGCTGGATATTATCGGAAATTTTGTTCCAATTTTTCCAAAATTGCTGAACCTTTGACAAGTTTATTGAGTAAGAAAGCCAAATTTTTTTGGTCTGACAAGTGTCAGGAATCTTTTGATAAGTTAAAGGCCATGCTTAAGAATGCACCAGTTCTTTCTGCACCAAATTTCAGGGATTCATTTAAATTATCTGTTGATGCAAGTGATGTAGGGGTTGGTGGAGTATTGATTCAGGAAGACAAAAGTGTGTGGATCACCCTGTGTGTTATTTTCTAAAAAACTAAACAAGCACCAGAAAAATTATTCCACAATTCAGAAGGAATGTTTGGCTTTGATATTGGCTTTACAGCATTTTGAAGTGTATGTTACCTCAGCTCTTTCTCCAATTATTGTGTACAGTGATCACAATCCCCTTACTTTCATCAACAAAATGAAAGATAAAAATCGGAGATTGTTGAGATGGAGTTTGATATTGCAGGAATATAACATTGACATCAAACACATCAGGGGAAAAGACAATGTGATTGCAGATGCACTCTCACGTGCCTAGAAATCTAATATTGCTTGAGGTAATTAAGTCCAGTATCATAAAACATGTTCTTATGTAATTTTGGTTATTATAGTATTAGATGTATATTCAAAAGAAAGCTTTATTACATAAATCTTTCTTTTTCTTTATGAGGGGAGGTGTTATGTATGATGTTTATATAATATTATAAATATTTTAGGAAATTATAAATGTTTCTTCACTTTAATATTTGCTTAGATCTTAATGTTATCAGGAAAAACATGTTTAACTAGTGTCCTTGAATTAGGTTGTTTTGATCAATATGTTTTCTCAATTTGAAGGTCAAGGTTGATTTTTGTTTACAAGTAAAAATTCCATTAAGATGACTCATATTCTAGAACATTCTGTCATGTGACCAATCTTTATATATACCATGTTTGGTGGACATTTATTCAGTTTTGACATTACCATCAGTCTTGTAAAGAGCTATTACTGTTGTGAAAATTCATTCCAAATTCTAAGAGAGGAATTATTTTAAATATTCATTGGATTATAACAGTGCTCATAAACTTTTGGATTTTGGATTTTTAATTGATGATTTTGGAATTTATGTGAACTTATTCAAAGATTTTGGAATACTTCATTTTGACATCAGCACATCAAGATTTCTAGTACATCAGGACTTTGGAGACCATTGGCACATAATAACATTCAAGGACACAGCCGTGAATTCGGAACATTCTATATTTAGGACTTGTGATTAGAACAATCATTCCTATTGGATTATTAGGATTTCAAAACACATTACTGTAAGTGACTTTATTTTGATTTTTCATTTTAATTATCTAGTAATAAATTGCTTGTTGATTTTTACTTGATTTGTTGGTTTCACTTTCTTTCTGTTACATTTTTCTTAGACCATAGAGTCGTAACACAGGTTTACTTTGATGCTTATCTTGTGTAGAGGTATGTGGCCATTACTTGGGTTTACTTGTTTGTGTGTGTGTGGAGGGGGAGTATTTGTCTCTTGGTTGGGTCCTAGTTTTGAGATTTCTACCAATTTTTCTACTTGTTCAGTAGTGCTGCATATAATAATTACATATTTTTGTTTGGTATGGACAATTTTGAATTCTCCCTCGTACGTTCTTAGAAACTTTGAAGTGATGCTTCTATCACTGATTCTGCTGATGTTGGTGTCGAGGCTATTGATGAATATGGTCAAATGTCTCGGGTGGTACAAGTGTGTATGTTTAATCGGTCCTTTTTTTCCTATTGATCTCTATTTCTGTAACTTTATCTGTTGTAGGGGTTCCACTGTTTTTGGTATGCGATCTGGGCCTGTTTAATTGTTGTTTCAACTATCTTACTTTCTATATGTGTGTTCTGGATGCCCTTTGTTTCTTTGAGGTTTTTAAATTAGGACTCCCGTTTATTGCTCTCTTCCCGTTCCCTTGAACGGGTGTCCTTTTTTTGTTTTTTTGGTTCTAGAGAGGTGGCTAGTTTCTGTAGGTGATCCAAGTCTGCTGGTGTGTCAGGTCCTACCTTAGATGGTCCTGTTGTTTGACTACTGTGCACCTAGGCACATCTATACTTGGTGTTATTCGGAGTTGTTGGTTTTGTTTGTTGTTTTTTTTTTGGTGTGTTTGAATTTACATTGTTCAGTGCTTGGTTTATCTTTCCTACCTTCTGTACTACTTCAGAATATGTATTAGGTCTGAAATCCCAGTTTTCCCTACCTTCTGTATGTTTCCTATTTGTTGTGTGATAGGTCTGGAATTCCCATTTTTCCTCTGCTCCTGTATGTTTCCTATTTGTTGTGATGAGGGGGGTCTTGGGATTCTGAATGACTTCCTGCCCCTGCTCCCATTTATTGATTGGGGTCATATCCAGTATGAGGCTTGGTTTCAGTTTGTTTGGGGATGAGAATGGCATGGGCCAAGTGTCGTTAAGATCGACAAAACTATTCCCTTAATGTCTATACTTTAATTTGTATCTCATTTAGGGGGTAAAAGGCCCATTGGAGGTAAATATGAGGGATGCTGTTTGTAATGTATCATCCATGTTTAGAATCCTCTCACTAGTCTGGGATTCAATTACTGACATTTCTGATACCCCTTTGTCTGGGGAAGGTAGGCTGATGTTGTTCAGTTCATTTTCCGTAATGTTTCCATTCTGTCCTTGCTTGATATAACTCATGTGGGTTGGTGAAGTTGAGGCCCTAACATTTGTCCTAATAGAAGGATTCTATGTAACTTTTCTTCGAAGAAGTGTAATTTTGCTTGGTTGTGGTCCTAAATTTCTAAGTTCCTAACTTCAGACTGATAGTGTATGAAGAAAGTTTTAGGAAAATAAGTGTGTTATGAGATGCTTGGACTACTAGCGAGTGCAAAGATTCAGCCTTGATACACCTGAATTATATAGGCCCCAGTGCTCAGTATGGCAGAAAATCTTGTGATTAACTCTGAGGGTTAGAGGATATGCAAGGATTCCACCCAGGCAATTGCATATGTGGGTCCTACCACCATTTTGTAAGCGTGGTCGAAAATCTCACAATGCACCAGAGTCCAACTTATAAGACAATGGATTAATAATTTTTGCGCCAAAATTTAGAACAAAGGAAAAGTTTGGCATTGTTTTTTAAGCCGAAATTTAAATTTATCAAATTATTACTATCCATCGTTTATTGAAATATTGGTATTATTTTGTCGAGCCAAAGATATTTATTATAGATCCTTTCTTAATGGTCAGTAGGTTGTTAATAGGTAGTCAGTAAATAAGTCGGGAAATCAAGATGGCAGAAACAAAGTTTCCTATATCAGCCAAGCAGTACAGAGTAATTGACCCATATGTTTAAATCTAGATGTTCTAACTTACTCTATAATTGATATTTCATAAAATTAAGATGAGTTGGTGTGTTCCTGCTGGCTGGCTATGATGGCGGTGGTTAAAAAAGATCTAAACCTTGTAGACTACTGCTGCTTGCAAGAAGATTTTGAGTTGTTGTTGCTTAGGTGCGAGACTCTCAAAGCTGGGTTTAGAGGGTGGTCCCATGAGCCCACAAGAGTTGAATGTGATGGTGGCCAGACTGGTGAACATATGTTTGAAGCAGGGACATGGAGGAAAACACCTTTCTGATTCGGTATGCGGACATGAAAGACATGTCCAAGATTGACAGAGAGAAACGGGAAAGAGCATGTGCAAACAGTTTTGTTTTCAATAAAACACAAGATGCCATTTTGTCCTCAAAATCAACATGTTTAATAATAATAATAAGTTTCTTTAACTCAAATACAAACAAACAATATTAAACATGAACATATTTACAAGGTTGACAACGTTGTGAATTCAAACTGGACTTCCAATGATCTAAGATACTGTCATTTGCCAGCGATGCACACTTCGTTTCTGAGCTAAAGACAAAAGATAGCCAAAACAGAAACAAGAAAATTGCAATATAAAACATGTTTTTAATCATCAGGACTTGGTAAAATCAAAGGGTAGCATTTTGGTGAATTTAAATTTAATTTACTATTAGAATAATCATTGGTAAAATTTGTTACAAAAACTAAACAACCAAATCTGGCTCATGCCAAATTCTGCCTTTGTTTGACAATGTAGAAAAAAATGTAACTCCGGTCTGAACAGCAATATTTTCAGTCAGCGTCTTAAATCTAGGTCCCCAAAACACTATTTGTAACACTGGGCAAAGTAAAGGTCTATTCAGTGTGTTTATTAACTGACACATAGGTAGCGAGGAAAACAAACCTTAATTTGTGAGAAGAAAGGAAGAAAAAAAAAACTGATGAATGAAACATTTCCCCGACTTAACAATGAATATTTTTTAAATACAACCTGCTGACAGTAAGTAGCCATTTTAGTAAGAGCGTGCCAGTGAAGAAATTCTAAAAAGAAGCAAAATGGACTTTAGTGACGTGTTTTTTAAATTTCCTTGTGATTCTTATTCACAAGAATATACCAAAAAACCATTAAGTATCTCTATGTCTTGATTTGCTGTATCAATAAGATATTCAAACACACACATGCACAAACAATTTAATAATAGTGGGATTTGATTTTTTTAAAAATTCAGCAGTGGTGAGTAGTATCTATTTTCCAAGAGATCTAGGTGGGCTCTAAAAAGGACCAATTGGGTTTTGAAGAAATTATGGTCTTGACAACATCAGCTGTAATTGTCTTAAACCGTTCTCCACATCCAAGTTACTGTAGTGGTAGTGATAGATGCTGCTACTGCCCACTGTAAGAGAGAGCTAACAGGGGTTCTCTCTCCCTCACATGCACATCAGGTGTCTGACTGGCATGACTGATGGATAAAATCTCTCCTGTTTGATGGGTGACTTATCTATCTATTGACCCCATACCTACCCCCTTACCTACCCTCCTACCTCCATCCTGCCCTCTGATCTTCCTATGTACCCATGATGGCATTGATTTTTTTTTTTTTTTTTAGCAAAATATTCTTAAACTTTTTTTTACTCTCTCTCTCTCTCTCTCTCTCTCTCTCTCTCTCTCAGTCTTGGGTTTGGAATATAATTCTATCAAAAGTGTGCAATACACAGATTCTATGTACTTTAAGTTCTGGTCTTTTTCATACACGAACAGAGTCACTCAGCATAGTTACAGACAGACAGAAACAAATAGGAAAAATATAATAAAGTTCACTCAGTGACCCTTTTAAAAGTGTGAGGTTTTGGGTTTTTTTGTCAACAGTACGATGAAGTCTTTTGGGGTTGCAATAGTCTGTCAGTGTCCTAAATCTAGGATGGCAAATCTGTAACATTTGTCATCCAAACTGAGAAAAGTAGGCCCTGTGTGGCAGAGTGGTCTAAAGTGCTTGTCTTTACAGATCACTCACACATCTCACCTCTGTCCATCGTGAGTCTGAGTGCCAAATTATACTACTAACCATGTTACATATTGCTTCAATATCTTCTTTTTCTCGTATGAACCCACTAATACTTATTTGTGATTTCTTTCTGGAAATGTCTTTCACCTCAGTGCATATTAGAGGGTAAGTCTTCTTTGAATATTAAATGGCATTGTGCACTGTCTACTGTAGCTCAGTCAACAGGTAAGTTCCATGAGCATACATGTGATTCTACCGACGGTAGGCCAAATATACTGTTTTAAAGGCCGTCTACCGCACATACAGTTTAGTAGTTAAAATCTACCGCTTTTGAAAATTTAAAAAAAAAAATTATAAAATAAATCCAAACACTGTATTTTTTATGCGTTCCATCAACACATTAGAGAAACCAGCCAAAACCAGTCTACTGGGGACCGGAAATGTTCCACCAGTACAATGACCGGTGCAATGATGCGTGACAGAGCAATAGGATTAGAATTGTTAAAGAACAGCTGACATGTGTACACAGCAAGCTGCTAATTGATTAACTTATTGTTGGAACTTGAGGAGTTTAAGGCCAAATGCGGGATGTTTTTTTTTTTTTGGAGGTGTTACAAGTAATAAAGGGATAAAAGGTGGTCAATGAAGTCCTCTGAGCCTTTGATGAAAATCGGCTGACCGTTAGTGGAGGGGAGATAAAATGAAGAGACCGACCATAAAAAATGATTTTGGCAGAAACACTAGAGTAAGTATTTTGATTTTTGTCTTGTTTAATTGTTATTGTATTGTTCAAGATGTTTTAAGAGGACAACTCCTACATTTTTGTTCAATTCATGTCAAAATGCCAAAACGTGTGCTTTCTCTCAATGCTAAGTAACCACCAGCTAAGAAATATCACAAGTTCAACAATGCTTGGATATCAGAGTTTAAGTGTGTGCAGGCCATAGTAAAGGTCCTGACTTTGCATTGTGTGTTTTAAAGGTAAGCATCTTTTGTATTTCATAAACTATTTGAAGTTTTCATGCACATAAATTAAGTTCAAGCCCTAGATAAAATATATCAGTTAAAAATATATTACAAGATAATGAATTTTTAAGTTTGGATAAATTATTCATAAAAGCATAAATACAACATGTATTTTTTTTTTCATTTTTATTTCAAGTCTAAATCAATCTTTATTTTGTTTTATTTACAGTGGTGAAACTTGCTAACAGATTTTTGGATCTGAGCCATGAAGAGGAAGAAGCCCTTGAGAATGAGGCTCAGGAATACATCCCAAGTCCAAGTCAGGAACTTCCTCCTCAGGATGAACATAGCTTGGAGGAGTACTGGAGAGTAGTCAGCAACCTTACAAAATCAGCAGCAGGAAAACTGAAGTTAGAACTTCTTTATAGGCTGAATGCGGTTGTCCTGTCATTACAACATTCTAATGCTGATAAAGATAGGACATTCTCCATTCTTTGCAAAATACAAAGTGATTCAAGTGGAAATCTGGACAAGTGAACTATTGAGAGCCTGTTAAGTGTGAAGTTTAATAATCACAATGAATGTCATTAGTGGTCACTTGACAGTGATCTTGTGAATGAAACTTAAAATGCTATTGGATTTTATAAAAGAAAATTCTTTGCAGTGAACTATCAGATAAACAACTTTTCCTTTTTCATTATTTGACCATATACTGACTTGTATTAATTATT
Source organism: Margaritifera margaritifera (assembly GCA_029931535.1). Classification (NCBI taxonomy): domain Eukaryota; kingdom Metazoa; phylum Mollusca; class Bivalvia; order Unionida; family Margaritiferidae; genus Margaritifera; species Margaritifera margaritifera. Next base: position 4,732,584 of record JAQPZY010001640.1, on the reverse strand, counting down.
ATTGTAACATTTTCCATTTAAATCTGAATCTGATTCATGTTTATACTTGCTGTTTTATTATAGTATGAAGAAAATACAAATTATGGCACAAAAAACCCCACTTGTTTTATTTTTCATCCCCCTGAAACGTAAAATTTATGCTGATAAAAAATCTACTGGTTTAGAGGCCAATCTACTGATCAAAATTTGTAAATCTACTGGTTTGAAGTCCTGGTTCTGTCACATGTATATGCATGAGAGATAGTGGATGTCAGCTATTACATAATTATATTGCTGTGACTTTACAGCAATAAAACTTAATCCATCCACTACAAGCCATGATGACCGCTGTATCCAGTCCATGATGCTCTGTGATGGACAACAGCGTGAATGGATTAATTTCCACCATGGAAGTGTAGATTAACCGTAATCTTCAATGTGTGCACTGCAAATGGTATTAATACAGTATTATCACAAACTTCATATTTTAATAGGTTTTTTTCTCCAGCATGTATTATCATGTGTACCTTCAGATTTCCAGCGACTAAAACCTCAGATCACATACTTCACACTTAAAGAGTTTTTCTCCAGTTTCCACTTTCATTAAACATTTTATTACATATTTCACACTTCAATGGTTTTTCTCCAATATGCATCGTCATATGCACCTTCAGATTTACACTGCAACTAAATATTTAATCATATTCTTGGCACTTATAGGGTTTTTCTCCAGTATGTATCTTCATGTGCTTCTTCAGACTTCCACTCCGACTGAACCTTCCATCACATATTTCACACTTATATGGTTTTTCTCCTGTATGTATCCTTGTGTGTGCTTTTAGATTTTCACTCTGACTAAACATTTCATCACATATTTCACACTTAAATGGTTTTTCTCCAGTATGTATTCTCAAGTGCTTCTTAAGACTTCCACTGTATCTAAAAGTTTCATCACATTCTTCACACTTAAATGGTTTTTCTCCAGTATGTATCCTCATGTGCAGTGTTAGGTTTGCACTCCCAGTAAACATTTTATTGCATATTTCACACTTAAATAGTTTTTCTCCAGTATGTATCCTCATATGCACTTTTAGATGTCCACTCTGAATAAACATTTTATCACATACTTTGCACTTAAATGGTTTTTCTCCAGTATGAATCCTCATGTGTACTTTTAGATTTCCTCTTTGACTAAACATTTCATCACATACTTCACACTTAAATGGTTTTTCTCCTGTATGAATTCTCAAGTGCATTTTAAGACTTCCACTGACACTAAAAGTTTCATCACATGCTCCACACTTATATGGTTTTTCTCCAGTATGTATCCTCATGTGTACGTTCAAACTTGCACTGTGACTAAACATTTCATCACATACTTCACACTTAAATGGTTTTTCTCCAGTATGTCTTCTCAAGTGCTTCTTAAGGCTTCCACTGAGACTAAACGTTTCATCACATGCTTCACACTTAAATGGTTTTTCTCCAGTATGTACCCTCAAATGCAGTTTTAGGTTTCCACTCTCATTAAACATTTTATTACATATTTCACACTTAAATGGTTTTTCTCCAGTGTGTATCCTCGTGTGTACCGTCAGTCTTGCACAGCGACTAAATGTTTTATCACATACTTCACACTTAAATGGTTTTTCTCCAGTATGTATCCTCATGTGCAGTTTTAGATTTCCACTCTGACTAAACATTTCATCACATATTTCACACTTATATGGTTTTTCTCCAGTATGCATCCTCATGTGCAGTTTTAGATTTCCACTATGTCTAAACATTTCATCACATACTTCACACTTAAATGGTTTTTCTCCAGTATGCATCCTCATGTGCAGTTTTAGACTTCTACTGTAACTAAACATTTTATTACATATTTCACACTTAAATGTTTGTTCCCTAGTATGTGTCGTCAACTGCTGATTCAGATTTTCACTGTTACTAAACATTTTACTAGTATACAAATCTTCAAATTTAAATTGTGTTTCTACACGACGTATTCTTGCTAGGCTCCAAATTTGGAATAACGAAACAACTTGGAATCCGTAGTTGTTGCACTTTTTCTCGAGAAAGTGTGACCGTGCAAAGCAATATAAATAAAGCAAGCGGTCGGTTTGACATCAGTTCCATAAGTGCGTTTACAGTGGAGGATGTTGATATGGACATTTTTGATTAATTTTGCAGGGAGAAATACATGAATAATAAGACGACTAATAAATCCGTGACTAGGACTTTTGTCAATAATGTATTTTATATTCTGACTGGGATATATGTCAATAATGTATTTTATATTAAATTAGTGACTATGACTTATTTCAATAATGTATTTTATATTCTGACTAGGACTTATGTCAATAATGTATTTTATATTCTGACTGGGACTTAAGTCAATAATGTATTTAAATTAAATTAGTGACTAGGACTTATTTTAATAATGTATTTTACATTCTAACTAGGACTTATGTCAATAATGTATTTTATATTCTGACTAGGACTTAAGTCTATAATGTATTTTATATTCTGACTAGGACTTATGTCAATAATGTATTTTATATTCTAACTAGGACTTATGTCAATAATGTATTTTATATTCTAACTAGGACTTATGTCAATAATGTATTTTATATTATGACTAGGACTTAAGTCTATAATGTATTTTATATTCTGACTAGGACTTATGTCAATCATGTATTTTATATTCTAACTAGGACTTATGTCAATAATGTATTTTATATTCTAACTAGGACTTATGTCAATAATGTATTTTATATTCTAACTAGGACTTATGTCAATAATGTATTTTATATTCTGACTAGGACTTATGTCAATAATGTATTTTATATTCTAACTAGGACTTATGTCAATAATGTATTTATATTCTGACTAGGACTTATGTCAATAATGTATTTTATATTAAATTAGTGACTGGGACTTATGTCAATAATAAATTTTATATTCTGACTAGGACTTATGTCAATAATGTATTTTATATTCTTGATGGGAGACTTGAAGAGGTTTCAGGTTTCTGCAACAATTCGTCTGCGATGCTAGCAAAATTAAAGGACAAGGTAAGTATTTTTTCTCACTTTCATCAGTTACAAGTGAATTTTAAGATAGATTGTGAAGTTAAATCTTGAAAAAATAATCTTCTAGGTACATATATATATATATATATATATATATATATATATATATATATATATGTGTGTGTGTGTGTGTGTGTGTGTGTGTGTGTATATATATAATTGAATTAATGACTATTAATATGAAATTTCTATATTTATTGTCTAGAGCATGTACATTAAATAATAATTTCATTATAATGAAAAATAACACCAACAAATATTAAGATCCACTTATGAATTTTGAAGAAAATGTCTATTTAAAATCTTCATATGAACATGATATGAATGTTGATATTTGTATCTGAATCCCATTCAGTACCTTTCGAATTAAGACAGCAATGAATAAAACTTGAAACTTTTTATATTATTTAAATTTTGATACTCTTTTTCTTTATCAAATTCATTTTGATTTACACAAATAAATAATAAAAATATTTAGATACCACCCATGAATTTATCTAATAAATGCATTATACTTTGTTTGTAATGAAAATACTGAATGAATTTATCTAATAAATGCATTATACTTTGTTTGTAATGGACATACTGAATGCATTATACTTTGTAAAGGACATGCTGAATGCATTATACTTTGTAATGGACATGCTGAATGGATTATACTTTGTAATGGACATACTGAATGCATTATACTTTGTAATGGACATACTGAATGCATTATACTTTGTAATGGACATGCTAAATGCATTATACTTTGTAATGGACATGCTGAATGCATTATACTTTGTAATGGACATGCTGAATGCATTATACTTTGTAATGGACATACTGAATGCATTATACTTTGTAATGGATATACTGAATGCATTATACTTTGTAATGGACATGCTGAATGGACATGCTGAATGCATTATACTTTGTAATGGACATACTGAATGCATTATACTTTGTAATGGACATACTGAATGCATTATACTTTGTAATGGACATGCTGAATGCATTATACTTTGTAATGGACATGCTGAATGCATTATACTTTGTAATGGACATGCTGAATGCATTATACTTTGTAATGGACATAATGAATGCATTATACTTTGTAATGGATATACTGAATGCATTATACTTTGTAATGGACATGCTGAATGCATTATACTTTGTAATGGACATACTGAATGCATTATACTTTGTAATGGACATGCTGAATGCATTATACTTTGTAATGGACATGCTGAATGCATTATACTTTGTAATGGACATACTGAATGCATTATACTTTGTAATGGACATACTGAATGCATTATACTTTGTAATGGACATACTGAATGCATTATATTTTGTAATGGACATGTGAATGCATTATACTTTGTAATGGACATGCTGAATGCATTATACTTTGTAATGGACATACTGAATGCCTTATACTTTGTAATGGACATGCTGAATGCATTATACTTTGTAATGGACATGCTGAATGCATTATACTTTGTAATGGACATACTGAATGCATTATACTTTGTAATGGACATACTGAATGCATTATACTTTGTAATGGACATGCTGAATGCATTATACTTTGTAATGGACATGCTGAATGCATTATACTTTGTAATGGACATACTGAATGCATTATACTTTGTAATGGACATACTGAATGCATTATACTTTGTAATGGACATACTGAATGCATTATACTGCTGTTTAAAGAACATTTTAAGTTAGAAATCAAGTGCAGAGGACTGTTAGGCAAGGTCTAATTATGTTTGTAGCAAAGTCGAAGAGAATAAAAACAACCCAAAGAAATTATGTCAACGGTTGAAGTCGCTCAGATACGGTTATAAACCACAAGATTATGTTAATATTGTATTGACTGTTGATGGTAACCATATCAACTGCCATAGTCCCTGTGGTATTGCAAATAACACTGGTCTACAATTTTTTCGAAGTCGTCTGCTTCAGAGATAAAATGTGCTATTTATTAGGGATCTTGATGTACTGAATTCAATATGACAATTAAAACAACTGATTGGCTACTGTTTCCAAGGTATTTAAGTTTTTACATTTTATGTCTATGCATATTGTGTACACAGTAGAGTTTTAATCATAAATTGTAAACCTAGGTCTTTTCATGTGTTTATGGTTGCTTTACATGATAATATTTCACCTGTCCTGTTTATGTAACACTTTAAAAAACAGCAAAAGGGTTATATAAATAAAAAATATGTTGAAACAAAAGTCAAAATACTATTATGCATATATAAGTACATAGTTTAGTCCTTATTTAGTGTCTACTCGGCGCTTCTTGGCTTGTCTCTTGTATTCATTAAATGGAGCATCTCTTGTCACTATCCAGAAATAGTCTGCAAGCATTGATGGGCTCCATTTTCTCCATTGTTGCAATGTCCTGGTGAAATCGCTCGCAGTGCTCGTCGCTCACTGCTCCGCAGTTCGGTGGAAAAAAATCTAGATGAGAGTGCAAAAAATGTTACTTTAGTGACATGTTGCGACTAAGGCTTTTGTATGCTTTGAGGAGGTTTTCCACCAACTCCCTGCAGTTTTCTGCCTTGTTGTTTCCGAGACAATTTGTTGCCACTAACTGGAAGGCTTTCCATGCTGTCTTTTCCTTGCCACGCAGTGCACGGTGAAATGCATCATCTCGAAGAAGTTCACGAATCTGAGGACCAATAAAGACACCTTCCTTTATCTTAGCTTCTCTTAATCTTAGAAAGTTTCCACGGAGGTACTTGAAAGCTGCTTGTGTTTTGTCCATGGCATTAACAAGTTCTTCATCAGACCCAGCTTGATGTGCAAGGGTGGTAACAAAATCTTCCTTGATTCAACAAGTGGTGGATGCTGAATACTTTTCATCCCAGGCTCCAGTGACTGTCGGAGTGGCCAATCTCTCTTGATGTAGTGGGAATCTCTCGCATGATTATCCCATTAGCAGAGAAAACAGCAGTATTTTGTGTATCCAGTCTGCAGACCAAGCAAGAGAGAAAGAACCTTGAAATCGCCACAAAGCTGCCACTGATGTTGGTCATAGTTTATGCACCTCAAAAGTTGTTTCATGTTTTCATAGGTTTCCTTCATATGGACTGCATGACCAACTGCAATTGATGGCAAAACACTGCCATTATGCAGCAAAACAGCTTTAAGATTCATCTTCGATGAATCAATGAACAGTCTCCACTCATCTGGATCATGAATGATGTTGAGGGCTGCCATCACACCATCGATGTGTTGCAGGCTACAAGATCACCTTCCATGAAGAAGAATGGGACAAGATCCTTTTGACGGTCACGGAACATGGAAACCCTAACATCACCTGCCAGGAGATTCCACTGCTGTAGTCTGGAGCACAACAGCTCTGCCTTACTCTTGGGTAGTTCCAAATCCCTGACAAGGTCATTCAGTTCACCTTGTGTTATGAGGTGTGGTTCAGAGGAGGAGGATGGGAGAAAATATGGGTCATGTGACATTGATGGTTCAGGACTAGAAGTTTCATCCTCTTCCTCTTCCTCGTCTGACTCAAGTGAGAATGATTCTGGTGTATCAGGAAACCGGCAGTCCTTCTCTGTGGGGTACTGGGCGTATAGCTTATTGAATGTTTGGATAATGCACAGTCCACTTTTTCTTCTTTGACACACTTTTCCCAACTGGAGGCACCATGCAGAAGTAACAATTGCTGATATGATCTGTTGGCTCTCTCCAAATCATTGGCAATGCAAAAGGCATAGATTTCCTTTTCCTGTTTAACCACTGGTGAAGATTTGTTGCACAAGTGTTGCAGCATATGTGTGGGGCCCACATCTTGTCCTGATCTCCAATTTTGCAGCCAAAATAAAAGTGATAGGCTTTCTTAACCATAGTGGTTATACTGCGCTTTTGTGATGCAAAAGTCACTTCACCACACCCATATCAGAAGTTATCTGCATTGTTCACACATGTACGAGACATCTCTGCTCACTTTGGCTAAACAGAAATGTGTCCCTTCGCAAAATCAAACACTGACAAATAAGAGAGCACGACACTGTATGATTTGTAGAGCTGATATAGGGCAATTTCTTCAGCAGAGTGATGTAAGCTTAGTTATGACTGCATCGTCCATGATTTCAAGGAATAACATGATGCAATTCATATCACGTATGATGCAACACCAGCTTCAGATAGCATCATTCGTTGTTTTGCCTAAAAAGCAAGTACTGTCCAAACCCAATCATAGATTTATTCATAGATCCAGCCAAAGATGTATTTTAGTCATTTCTGGTTTAAATTTAGATCCCTTCCCTTTATAACTCACTTATCCTCCGCCATTCCCAAGTCAAGGGTCGTATATACTGACCCATTATAATATCTTTAAAACTAGAGCCAATCAACAATTTTAAGCATCATTTTCATTCTCAGTGACCCAGAATTAGTAAAGTTTGACAACATTTATAGACATGTGTAATTTTTATACCTTCACTAATATACCATCTGCTCCTGGAGAAATTACCACAACCTTCAAGTTCATTTACAACAGATTGAACCATTTTTAAAGAGTTTTATAGGGTAAGAAATATTCAATATAACACATGACAACTTCAGCTTGTAAATGAAGATAGAGTAGAACAGTTAAGACTAAATCATGCTCATACAATGTGTTATGAGAAATATCCACCTTACAATTCATATCAGCAGTTTCACTGTTTTATTCACTAACCTGGTTACAAATTTTCTGAACAAACCTACAGCAGGGTAGAGACGGTGGTACAATGTGTCCGATATAATTTGGTCTTCCTTCCCTTGTTTTGACACTACCTATCTTCTCCAGTCTTCTCGTATCACGTGACCATTACAAGTCACGTGATCAACAGTAGTCGCTGATGAAGGCAGTGTGATATTGCCAAAGAATTCGAACTCAAACACATTTTTACTCTGAGTAAAGGAAATTCCTAGTAATCATGAATTATCCAGAGCAAGGAAGCAACCTTTTAAGTTGTACCAAATATTAGTATAATGGAGACTAGTTTTGGTCCTGGTATGACACCCTTACCTGTGTATTTAACACCTTAGCTGGAAGCATTGTTACAGCAATACAGAATATGCCTTATTACCTAGACCAGGTGTGCTATAAGATGCTACAGCACATTATGGGGTGTGAATTGAAAGTAAATCATGCATTCTTGTTATCTTTACCAGATGTGGTATGTAGATAATGTACAGGAAATCAATAATGGTTTCATAGTGTATGTTGAAAAACAAAACTCCGAATAACATAACTTTAATCAAGGAAAACATTGATTTTACATAGGCTAAAACTATAATATAACGTGAAATAAACGAAAACATTTATTTTAAATAGGAAAATAATGAAAAAGAAAAAAGAATTCCCTTCATATCAATATGTTTTAATTGTCACAACGTTTAGTTTTACAAAAGAAAGTCTAATTCTGGAATGTAAATTAAAACTGTATGAAAGATAAAGACAAGAAATAAAGTTATATATAAATAAAGAGTACAGATCAGTAGAAATGACAAAGTACTGTACCTCAACAATATCAAAAACGGAATAGTATATGGGAAGCTGACAGATCCAATCGTTAAAATCACAGATAACAATCAGAGAAAATTCTAACAACCTTGATAATTGATAAAGTATGCATATATGAAGACATTGTGGAATATATACTACAATGTAGGTGCCAAAAAATAATAATGATAATTATATACCTTTTTCAGAAGTACATCTAATTAGCAAACTAAACTATCCCTCTAAGTAATCTTATCTGTTCAAGTAAATGGAGATCTATTAGGAAAATAGGAAGATAAATAAGGCTGCTAACAATAAAATAACTTTATAACAAAACAACAAGACTTGCAATCATTACTTGTATTTGTACTGTATGTACTAACAGGTTGAGATGAAAGGGTATATATCGATGACTATACCAGAAGAAGATGGGCTCACTACCCGTGTCTTGACTGTGCCCAAGAGGACCGAAGTCAGAAACTCCCGGTAGCAACTTCAGCTCATGTAAGTTTAGGAGAATAAATTACAACTTTCATTCACTATAACAAGACCTGGAGTAATCAAGTCAGTATTCACTATGACAAGGCCTGGAGTAATCAAGTCAGTATTCATAACCGTCTGTAATATTGATCGCTAATTTTGATGAAATCAGAAGTCATTGGTAATCATAGTTTTGCAGCATCTGTTCTAATTGTTCAGTGGGGATGAATTGGTATGGTTACAAAGTTGATATCTGCTAGTGTTTTAATTTCTAAGAGATGTTCTATGGCTATGGTAAGCTTTCACTTTTTGTTCCAACTGATGCCCAGTTCTTATCAAGCCTTATATTAATTATTTTCAGGCAAATGGCCGACTGATTGTTGTACCTATAGAAGACTTTTATCCAACATTAAAAGCACTCCATCAGGCTTCTGACCATGGGAAGGAGTGAGTACTGCTGCACAAGGTATAATACAATTACATGCATTATATTTTCAACTATATTGGAGACTGGCTTAATTTGTACCAAGTTCAGTGAATGGGACACTATGTAATAAAACAAAAAAATGATGACTGCCATTGTTGTTGTTGTTTTGTTGTTGTTGTTGTTAATATTATTAAAATAGTTCATTTATATTTTTGAAATTTGATGTAATATTGAATATAGTAAATTATCCTATATTATTTCTATAAATACCTTCGTTACATGTTAAAAAAAGATTTTTGAACTTCATTTTCTTGATAAGCTATGTAATATCTTTTTACGCAGGCTGCTTGTACTATCTTGTTACCCAGGCTGCTTGTAATATCTTGTTACCCAGGCTACTGAGAAGTATGAAGGCCTGACCTAAAGTGCTGTGCAAAAGTACATCAGCATGCGTATGACATGCAGCAGGAATAAGGCTCAACTTGTAAAAGGCCCTACCAGAGTTAAAGACAGCCAAGACATGTTTTCTCGTTGTCAGGTGTGTTCAGCAAATGGTTAAGAATCATTCCGCATGTGTGATTGTATATATGTGTGTGTTACAGTACTGTTACCAGTCGATACATACATGTATCTGTATATCTAGTGAATACAGATAGCTCTATTATCTTCTGCCCCATACAAATGTTAAAGGAAATGCATTTATTTTATGTTAGGCAGTGAATTACTGAATTTCCGAGTAAAATAATTGTGATATTTCACTGCACTGAAAAAATATAATATTTTTCACTTGCAGTCAATAAACATTGATAACATTATAAGTATGAAATTTCAGAGTTTTTGCAAGACACTTGCGTGGTGTAGAGATTAAGATGGCCGCTTCGCATGCAGTCGAATCAGGTTCAAATCCAGCAATAAAATAATATTTTTTTTTTCATTTTCTTTTTATAGGCTGTTCTACCTTGAATTTGAAGGGAGCATTATGTAAATACTGATATTTTATGTGCAAATATACACAAAACAGAGCAGAAAATAAACGGTAAACTGCTGACATTATCGCGCGAGATGCAGTAAGAAATCAGCTACTTCAGTGTGTTATACAAATTGCTAGACAATAAGCTTGAGCATAAAATAAAAAGAATATTTGCTTGCTCCGAGTGAATAACGGATATATTTCATCTCGTGGGTGACAAACTTAAGTATTTTATCACACTCGATGAAATATATCTGTTATTCACTCGTTTCAAGCAAATATCCTCTCTTTATTTGCCAGTTTATGAAAACAGCTGAAAAAACAGACTTGATACATGTTATTAATATTGTTCCACTCATTTTTGCATGATGACCTTATAGACATGACGAGGAAGCCATCAGGTGGATACAAGTATATATACTAAACCTGATGGATCACTTCAGTATGTTCAACTTACTGGCACCACTCAGGCAGAGGTCAACATGGCCCTGTCTCCAATATTTAGTGTAATTGGAATACCAACCATTCTACATACAGAAAATGGAACAGAGTTTGGAGCTTTAGATAGGCTCCTGCGGCAGTGGCCATAGTCAAGTGACATTGTTCATGGACGTCCCCGTTATTCTCAGACTCAGGGATTGGTGGAGAGAGGGAATCGGGTGCTGGAGGAGAAGATGGCGGCAAAGGAGGCCATACATTATGGTGATGGCCCAGCTCCCTGGCTTCCTCTCATACAATGTAAGCTTCTCCATCTGCATAGTCTTAATGAATCAGTGTACAGTTTTGATTGCAGCACACCATCAATACTAAATATCTAATATGTGCCATATTTATCCATCGATAAGTTTATGCTTAATTTAAATCCATCCTCCACAGTTCACCAAAAAGCTTATATTATAGTAAAATGTGGATTTACCAGCAACAGCTGAAATCAGTAAAGAGGTACAAAATGGTCATGCTGAATAAAGCACATGTAATATCCATTTTTGGCTATGATTTAACCCGCAAAGTTAAGTGGTAACAAGACACCATGACGCAATGATGTGCACTTAAAACAGGTATTTTATGCGAGTTTTGGACAAAAGAGAAGTGTGCATATATGTGTCAATGTTACGTCCAATACAATATATTTTCTCAGCAAATGCTGCTACCAGGATGTACTTTCTTAAAACCGATTTCACAGAAAAGTGTTTGTACATGAATCTACCTTTCAAATGTCAGTAAACACTTTTCAGATCAACTCAACACCATAGTGAGCAGGATCATTCAGATGACTCCATATGAGTGTGTTTTTGGAAAGAAGCCACCATCCCCTCCACCACTTGGGCGGCCAGCCAGACTGATTGACCAGGAGGAGGTGGACATAGAAGAGTCCCAAGAAAAAACTCAGGAATGTGACCCATTGCTGGACCACAGCTATGCTGAAGTATTGAAACATATTATTATTATTATTATTATTATTATTGTTGTTGTTGTTGTTGTTGTTGTTGTTGTTATTATTATTATTATTATTATTATTATTATTATTATTATTATTCCCTCACTGACAGAGTTGCAATTTTTTTTAAAGCTATTTTGTCCAAATGCTGAGTAGTTGCTACACCATCAATATCTTGGACCATATTTCACTGTAAAACATCAAACTGGCATATGGATGCAAGTATTTTTTAAGAAGAGTGAGTATTATTATTATTTTTAAATATTCGTAACAATCATTACGAACATAGAAAGAAAGAAAGTGATAGACAAACCGTCAGCTGCTTCAGTATATCATATGTCAAAGTTTTGCCAAATAAAAAATGGCATTCCTTAACTCGTCATCTTGCTGCTGAATGAAACATTTATGACCCGCGTACTTCTGTTGACAGTGTACCAATGGATCAGAAGTGGCAAGACAAGAATGTTGGCAGTGTACCAATGGACCAGAAGGGGCAAGACAAGAATGTTGGCAGTGTACCAATGGACCAGAAGTGGCAAGACAAGAATGTTGGCAGCAAAGCCCAAGTTGAGGTAAGATGCAGATTTTTGATCATTAGTATCAACATAAAAATTCAAACTGTTTTCAGCATTTTTCTATCTAATGGTGTTGGAAAGTAATGTGGATATAAACACACACACACACACACACACACACACACACACACACACACACACACACATATATATATGTGTGTGTTAGTATTATTAGTATCATCTTTCTTTGTTATGCTATTGGAAAGGGATATGGATATAAATGCACATATACATTGGTGTAATGATATGTAAAGCTAGAGAGTGATAAGATTCTTTTACACGTAAGAAATAGGTACTACTTTACTTGTTATCTTGCTCCTTTCTGAGACCGATGTATTTTTAGAAAGGCCCGGGATGTTGTGAACGATATTAGATATTAATGATTTACGTTCTTTTTGATAGACTACAAATGGACCAGAAGTGGAAAATGACGAGAATGTCACCAGCGAAGCACAAACTTAGGAATGATGCAGGTTTGTTGATCATTAGTTTTAACATAAAAATTCAAACTGTTTTCAGCATATTTGTATCTAAATATTGTTGGAAAGTAAAGTGGATATAAACGCAACACACACACACACACACACACACAGAGTCACACACCTATTAGTATAATTAATATCAACATTCAAACTATTTTCAACACCATTCTTTGTAATGCTTTTGGAAATTAATGTGATATAAATGCATATATACATTGGTGTAATGATATGTAAAGCTAGAGAGTGATAAGAATCTTGCATATGCATGAAGCAGACACTAATTTACTTGTTATCTCGCTTCTTTCTGAGACAGATGTACTATTAGAAAGGCCTTGAATGTTGTGGATGATATTAGATATTAATTATTTGCGTACTTTTTTTCCCTGAAAGACTACAATGGACCAAAAGTGGCACATGACGAGAATGTCGCCAGCAAACCCCAAGATGCAGATTGTTGATCATTAGTATCAACATAAAAATTCAAACTGTTTCAACATTTTTCTATCTAATGGTGACGATCCGACGTCATATGACTTACAAAACATGAGACCAGAGAACATTGTCAGCAGGACCGAAGACCATCAATGTGACATTCCAGTCACCTTCAAGGTCTTTGTCCAGCAATTAACTGAGTCAGTAAGTTACTCAGAAATTTTCGCAAATACTTCAGATGGATTTGCCTTTGATACTTTTGTTTTGTATTTTTGGTTCTTTGTGTTGAATTTGAGACAATATTTATTGACTATATTATGTAATAAATGGATCATAAAATCAGACAGTCTTTACATCAAATCTGAGTGAACCAGGCACTTATTACCCATTGCTGAACCAGAACCATCGAACTATGAATAACCAATTTTATTTAACCTTACCGAGTGACAGTTCTATGGATGTGTTTCCCAAAAACACCTTATGTTGTGTCACGACCAAATTACCTCAAGCCATACAATTGGATCACTAAGTTTATTGGGAAGTCACTTTGGTAGAAATCATTCATCCTACTCAAGCACTCAATATCAACGAAGGTCAAAACACTTTCATCGTCGATATCCTGAACGAGCAAATTCAAGAACTGTTAGACAAAAATGATCCTCTCATTTACGAATATAAAAAAAACAAAACATCACTCACCAATCCTCCATTGACTACCTATATCATGAGAATTCCTGTTGGGTATTGTAGCGGAACTCACTCGGCTACACTACCCCGAGTCTCGCTTTCTCGGGTTCTTTGGGATAGGTCTATATATTGGAGTGATACCCCGCTGTATCTGTGTAAGGACTGGCACTCCAGAGTGTGACAGATTTCTGCCCCAGCGGGATACCGTCGTATTCCTCGCTTCTTCTCTACGCCGGGTCACCAACTAGATCGTCGACTGGATCGCAGTCTGAGTCGTCGTCGGAGTCGTCGACCGGGTCATCTTCTGGGTCGCCGACCGGGTCGCAGTCGGGGTTGTTGACTGGGTTGCCGACTGTGTCTCAGTCGAGGTCATCTCTCCTTCTGGATCGACAGAGAGACGAACAAAGACGTAATAAAGAGAGAAGCCAGATCCTCGGTTACAATCTGTATTCCTGAGAAGTCGTAATAACAAGATAACCGTGCTCTTTGAACGGACCTTGAAGCTCCTCTACTCCGGTCGACGAAAGACGTCTTCAGGCTACATCACACCATTCCACACCACCATCGCAACCACAGTTGGCTCGTATATATACCCAACAGGCGGGATCACGTGACCAAAAACTAAGACGCTAGATGGCGCTACAAAACCTGCCAACATTAATAATTAAAGCTTGAGCTTTAACGAAACGAAATTACTGTCCATGTATTTTCTCATTACACAACCGACGCCTCCACAACTATGTGCACACACAAAAATTACGCGAAAGCACGGTGAAATAAAACAAACACAAAACACAATATTAAATGATCATAAAAGAATTAATGTTCAGTTCAAATGACAGTCATTATTTCATAGCAGTTCCTTCCAGTCATCATGACATCTACAAGGACACTCTTGGTCGCAAGGTTGCACCGGCAACGGCTCTGACCATTCTTCCACCCTCATGGTCCGCCTTATTCTCTGCTCTGGGTTAGAAGAATTCAACACAGAATTCGTCAAACTTCTTGGGTAGTTTTCTCTGTCTCTTAGGTCGTTCATCACCAGTTGTTCTTGACTCTCCATTGTCGCTGTTGATCCCTGGAAGAATTTCCGTCGTGCTGTCGATGGAGTAAGGGGCCACAAGACTGGCATCTCCGGAGTCGTCGTTCCCCTGCTTTTTATCAATACTTTCCGACTTCTCGGAATCCATTCCCCTCGCTCCGTCAGAAACTTTATTACATCCCTGATACCTTTTCAGGCAATCCACGCGCACCACAAGAGGCTTCCCGTGTCTACCGCATTTAACCCTATAATTGACATCACTCAACCTGTCAAGGATTTCGTACGGCCCATACCACCATGTCTGTAATTTCGGCGAAATCCCCCTTCTTCTCTTTGGCGAAACCAGCCAGACAAGGTCGCCTACTTGAAATAGTTCCCATCTAGTCCTGCTATCATAGTAGCTCTTCTGTCGCCACATGTTGCATTGCAAGTTCTTCCTGGCGAAACGATGGGAAATTCCTAATCTTCTCTCTAATGCTTGACCCATTCATGCGAACTGCTGTAACGTTGATCAGATGGTCTTCCAAACACAACGTCTAACGGCAAAGCAGCCTCCCTTGCCATCATCATGAAATTGGGAGAGAAAACCGAGGTTTCAGGCACTGCTGAGCGGTATGCTATCGCTAGGTAGGGGAGATGCACGTCTCAATCTCTTTGTCGTTCTTCGACGAAAGCAGATAGCATGCTTTCTAGCGTTCGGTTCATCTAGTTTTCTCGATTCCAAGGAGTCGACACATTTCACGAAAGAGTTCACTCTCGAACTGTCGACCTTGATCCGTGTGAATTTTTCTTGGCACACCAAAACGTGCAACGACTTCCTCTACTATCAGTTTTGCGACTCCTGTAGCTTCCTGGCATGGCATTGGGAATATCTCAGTCCATTTAGTAAAGTAGTCAGCGACCACGAAAATGTAAACGTTTCCATTTTCGGTCTTCGGAAGTGGCCCTATGATGTCGGCAGCTATACGTTCCATAGAAACCCCTCACGTAGCCAGCTGTATTGGAGCTCGCCTTTTCAGTCCTGGTGACTTTCGCTTCGCACAGGAGTAGTTGTATGTGGGTATTGGGGTACAAAAATGGCACTTGATGTACAAACGGGAATTTAGCATTGTGGGGCACTTCTGGTACAAACGGGAATTTAGCATTGTGGGGCACTTGGGGTACAAACGGGAATTTAGCATGGCGGTGGCACTTGGGGTACAAACGGGAATTGAGCATTGGGGCACTTGGGGTCAAACGGGAAAGGAACGGGAAAAGGAAACAAAGGGAGAGAGAGAGAGAGAGAGAGAAGTAAAGCAATCATGGAAAAATTAATCTTTTCTTGAAAAATGGGTGGCCCTGAAAAGGGTCGTTGGTTTTTTTCTTTGGTTTAATATACACATCTCCTGGAGGGTTGTCTTCTTTTTCGGAGACTTCTACGAACTTCCGGACCGTACATCAAGACACGCTTTAAACATCCTTGTCGTTCAATATAGATGCGACGTTTCCAGATGGCGGTCTCTGTGATTTTAGTAATAGCCAATGAGGCTTTGACATATATGGGGAATGCTGGGTCGAACAACATCCCCGAGATGATACTGGATGACTCGACGCTAGTCCACATCTTGTTTCTTCGGGAGTGGTCTTGGAGAAAAAAACCGGTGAAGCTCTACGAGGCAAGCGGTCGTATATATACCCTACTATCGGATTGAAATGAATCGAAATCAACTACCAATCCAAACACGCGTTACAAGAATGTCGGTTTTTCTTCCAATGGGAAGAGAGCGGGGGTGTGACGTCATTGGGGGTATAAAGGCATCACAGCGTTCGTAGGGATGTTACTTTTTTGGACAGCCTAAATGGAGACTACCAAGACTACTATGTATTGGGGTGAGCCTGCAACGAATGGTGTGTTGAACTTCCAACCGGAAGATTTTAATTTAGATTTTCTGTCTCAAGAATTTGAGCCTGAAATCACTACGACTGCTGCTCTACCACTTCCCACTTTTCTGCCGGTCATGGAGGATTTTAAAAAGAAGCAACAAGAAGAAATGGAAAAATTTGTTCAGCGACAGAAAGAAGCGGAAGAAGTGTTTCTTCAACAAGAAGAGGAAAGGAGAAAACGAGAAGAAGAAATAAGAAAGTTAGAAGAGGAGAAGAGTGAAGCACAGAAAGAAGAGAGCGAGGAAGATAAAACGGTGAGTCTACTACTCCAAGACATTTTACGTGAGTTAAAGCATCTAAGAAAGTTATATGAATATTCTTTAACTCAACCCAAGAGAAAAAGACCATCACGAGCCAAACATACGAAACCTATCACTACTGAGATACTACCACCACCACCACCATTCACTACTACTACCACCACCAAAGCAGCAGCAGGAATTGGACTGGGTCGTGGACAAGGATTACGACAGTTGAAGCTCATCATGTCAACTCCATAAGTTTGTTTTAACAAAACGAACAAACAAACACCCCAACGGTCCTATTTAGGGCCACCCAGATCTCTAGAAAAGATGATCATTTCAATTTTGCCAAAAAATCAAGTAAAACTTTAAATCCCATTCCTTGTTTTTTTGTGTAAGAGTGCGTGAGTGCGTGCATCCATACTCTAAAATAACAACACAAAGACACTTACTTTTTTCCATTCTCTTCTATTCTCATTTTTTTTTTTTTACAATGAACATCACACCACACTCCCAAAAAAAGTTCATTGTTCACTGTCTGCTGTCTCTCTTGTTCTTCTTGAATTTCTTCACAGGAATCAAGGGCTCTTTTTCTTCCTCACTGTCTTCCAGTCGTCTAGCTTTCTTGCTTTTCTTGACGATATGTTCTTCTTCTTCTTCTAGGTTTGAAGATTCCTCAGCTTCCTCCCTCTCTGGTAGATTTTCTTCTTGTTTCTGAGGGCACTCCGAAGACCAATGTCCTTTTCCTTTACAATGATAACAGATATCTTTCCCTTTATCTCTGTTTTGGTTTTGACGTTGTGGACATTCTGGAGCCCAATGTCCTTTCTCTTGGCAGATATAACAAGTATCTTGACTTTTATCTCGAGAGGTAGAGGAGGAGTAGTCCTTAAAAAAGCAATCTGTCTTCTTGACTCTTCCATCTTTACTGTTTGAAAGCTTAATCACAAAGACTGATTCTGAAGGTAAGAAGGTCTCTCTATATATAGTCTCCTGTGTGAAACTGAATCAGTTTCAAATCAGATTTCAAGATGAAAAGATCACGCCAAATCTATGAGAAAACAGAAGAAGAAACAAAGAGGCCACGACGACAAAGATATTCCGTGCCGCCTGAAACACCGCTGGCTGAACTGCTAGCTCAAGTCCATGCTACCGACTTCGAAGAAGAGATGAGTGAACCTGAAACCTTATCACCTTCTAATCCACCCAAAAACCAACCCCAAAAAGCCACCACCATCACCAACACCTCTGACCAAGAAAGTCCTACCGTAGCTCCCGAAAATTACTATCGGATTCGAGAGACGCAAAAAATAACCTCTCGAAAATGTAAAACCATAGCCTACACTCACACGGTTCACTTCAAAGACTTCAAGTCTGAAGTACCTCCCGAGAAAGCGGCGGGGTTCATTAGCGATTTGCGGGATATGTGTTACAGAACTTGAAACAACAATGCGGAGTCAAAGAAGACGATCGATTGAGACTGGCCATCCATCACGTCAATTTGAAGTCGCCTGTCTGGATCGAGTTCAGCACCCCGGCAGAATTAACACCAGACAAAGTCATGTCCAAAATCGAACATGTTCAACAATCCAACGACAAGTTTACCATCACGGATGGAAAGGCTACACTTTACATGACTCACGTTGCTCCTCCTCGAGGGAGCGGACGAAGTAGGAAAGCGTTACTGGTGGAAGTCCTTCGAAGTACCAAACTCAGTGTCGTCCAAATCAACAATTTACAAGACCAGATGTGTTTGGCTCGGGCCATCGTGGTGGGGCGAACGTATGCCAACAAGAACGAGAGCAAAGAATGGAAAAGAGCCTGGAATAACATTCGACTATCGAACAGAGTCCAACAACGAAAAGAAGCAGAACTCCTGTTACGACAAGCTGGTATCCCCAAAGAGATCGTGTGTGGCATTTCTCAAATGCAACAATTTCAAGACGTCTTGGCTCCTGGCTACACCTTGAAAGTACACCCTCAAGAAGTGCGCGGAGATCTGCTGTTTCGAGGCCCCGATTTGCCCGAAGGAAAATACATTCACGTGTATTACCACCAAGAACATTTCGATGCCATCACCAGTATCACAGGATTTCTAGGACACTCTTACTACTGCGAGAAATGTGACAAAGGATTTAACAATCGGGAGCAACACATTCATTGCGGAGAGAGATGTCGGGGCTGTTTAGCGGACAAACCATGACTTCCTGAACAACACCACGTCCATTGTGAGACGTGTCGACGCACTTTTGTCAGTCCCTCTTGTTACCAACAGCATCG
This sequence comes from Margaritifera margaritifera, assembly GCA_029931535.1. Lineage (NCBI taxonomy): Eukaryota > Metazoa > Mollusca > Bivalvia > Unionida > Margaritiferidae > Margaritifera > Margaritifera margaritifera. Next base: position 4,713,026 of record JAQPZY010001640.1, on the reverse strand, counting down.
CAAGACACAAGGACACCAACAAAAATGTGCTTGCGACTTATTGAAATTGTGCTCCACCTGTGGACAGCATATTCGAACCAACAACCCCAAGGCACACATTTGTGCTGGAAAGAAAAGATGTCCTATTTGTTACCAGATCGTGAATTTTGATCATCAATGTTTTATTCAAAAGTACGACAAGACAGAGAAGAAAGAATTAAAGAAGAACAAGAACAAAGTGGATTTCATCTTTTTTGATTTTGAATGCATGCAAGAAACAGGCATTCACATTCCCAATTTTTGCGTGGCTCATCGGGCTTGTGAGAAGTGTATTCAAGAAACGATCCATTTTCACTGTCCTCATTGTAGTCGGATTCCTGGAGGACGTGAAAAAATCTTTCGGGGTCCTAACACTTTGTCCGAGTTTGCTGAATGGCTTTTAGACCCTACCGACGACACTTGGAGAGAAAAGGATATTCAACGTTACGGAGACTGTCATCGGTATGCGACCGTCATAGCTCACAATTTCTCGGGACACGATGGACAGTTTTTGTTAAATTATTATTTGCGACAAGGTACCGAACGCCCTGAAGTCATCATGAACGGAAAAAAACTCATCTACATGAAAGTGGGCCAAGTCAAATTCAAAGATTCCATGAGTTATTTAGCCATGCCTTTGAGTCGAATGCCAAAAACATTTGGCATGACAGAAATGGCCAAAGGCTATTTTCCTCACTTCTTTAATACGGAAGCTAATCAACATGCCGTCCTACCTCATTTGCCTGACCTCCATGATTACGACCCCGACGGAATGCGCCCCGAACAGCGAGAAGCCTTTCACGCTTGGTACCGCGCTCACCAGTCAGAACCGTTTGACTTCCAAGAGGAAATGTTGAAGTACTGTCTATCCGATGTGGACATTTTACGGCGTTGCTGTGGAAAGTTTCGAGAGTTATTTCTAGATCACGGAGACGTCGATCCTTTGAAAGATGCGTGCACCCTACCAAAAGCCTGTTCCTTAGTGTACACCCAAAATTTCATGCCCGAGAACGAACTAGCCATCATCGACTCCAACACGTCTCTCTTTGCCAGTCGTTAATATTCGGCCAAAGCTTTACGTTGGCTCCATTACTTGTGCCAAAAAGAAGACAAATGGATACAACATGCCAGAAACGGAGGAGGAGAAAAGAAGATTGGATCTTATTCCGTGGATGGTTGGGATTTAGAAAACCTGCACACGGTGTGCGAATTTCAGGGTTGCTTGTTTCACGGATGCCCTACCTGTTTTCCTGACCGAGACCTGAAAAGTCCTTATTCAGACTCTACCATGGAACAGTTGTACGAACGCACTTACCAACGAAATCTCAGGTTAGAAAGTCAAGGATACCAAGTGGTTGAAATGTGGGAGCACGACTACGATCGACGTTTGAAAACCGATCCCGAATTTAAGAGCATCACCGAAAGTTACGACGTGGCCGACATCGAACCTTTGGATCCACGCCACAGTTTGTTTGGAGGACGAACCAATGCCACTCGCTTGCTGTACAACGTAGACGAATCCAAAGGAGAAGAAATCAAGTACATCGACGTGTGTTCGTTGTATCCTTGGGTGTGCAAATATGCTCGATTTCCAACCGGACACCCAGAAATCTTGACAGAACACATCGACGTGGAACACATTCGTCAATACGAAGGATTGATCAAATGTAAAGTCTTACCCCCGACCAACTTGTAACATCCTATCTTACCTCATCATTGCCAAGGAAAACTGATGTTTCCTTTATGCCGTACGTGTGCCGAAACATGGAACCAAGATCACCCCTGTCACCACACAAAGGAAGAACGCGCTTTGACAGGAACGTGGGTTAGTGTCGAATTGTTTCGAGCTCTGGATCGTGGATACCGTTTGTTGAAAGTGTACTAAATCTGGCACTTTCCTACCACCGCACAATACCAAAAGGACGACGCCACGAATCATCCAGGCATTTTCTCGGGGTACGTCAACCAATTTTTAAAACTGAAACAAGAAGCCAGCGGCTATCCCTCGTGGTGTCAGACTCCCGAAGACCAAGACCGATTCAAAGAAGAGTACCGTGACGTCGAAGGCATCACTTTGGAAGACGTGGAAAAGAACGAAGGAAAAAGATCGTTTGCTAAAGTCATGCTCAATTGTTTGTGGGGAAAAATGGCCCAACGACCCATCTTAACCAAGACGGAATACGTGACCGATTCTTATCGTTACTTTCAACTGGTGGACGACAAAAGTGTACTAGTCAAACACGTCGAAATCGTCCGTGATGATTTGATCTTAGTCAATTTCGAAGAAGAACCCAAGTTTGTAAAACCTGACAAGTTTAGCAACGTAGTCATTGCCGCCTACGTGACAGCCCATGCTCGTTTGAAGTTATACGACGAAGCTTTAGAAGTCTTGGGAGATCGTGTCCTGTACTTTGACACCGACAGTTGTATGTACATCGACCCGGTTGCCCACACCCTACCATCCAAGGAGATCGTTTAGGAGCCTGGACAGACGAGCACCCTCAAGACACCATCCTGAGTTTTGCCAGCGTTGGCCCTAAAAATTACGGTTACCGATACCGAGACCCACAAGGACAATTTCACACCCAATGCAAAGTCAAAGGATTGACCCTAAACTATCGAACCAGCCGAGTGGTCAATTTTGAGGTTTTGAAAAATGCTTTGCTGTCTGGACAAGTGGAAGACTTTCGAGTGCACACGTTAGAACCTCACAAGATCGTACGGGTTACCTAATCACCAAATTGTCACTCGTCCTTTACAAAAAGTGTACCAAATCGTGTACCAGAAACGAGTGAGACTTCCAGACCACACCACTTTGCCTTACGGACACGCCGATCTGCAGTATAAAAAGGGACCCCTTGAACAGAAAAGCCAACACCAAGATTGACGATGACTTCATCACCGTGTGATGAACCCACTGCAGACCTCAAGTTGAAAGAATACAAATTTCCCGTGGTCTTGCCTGACTGTTGTGATTGTGCCAGTCGATTGAACACATTCAAAAAATGGCCTAAATGGAATGGATTACCTACTTCCAACTCTTTAGCCAGAGCAGGATTTGTCTACTTTGGACAGGGAAACAAAGTGCAATGTTTCAGTTGTGGTGTTACCATTCGCATGGACCCTAAAAATTCAGCTATCCTGGAACATGTCAGATGGGTTCCAAACTGTGCTTACCTTTCTTTGGCGTTTCCACCGATTACATTACAGTACTTTGCGGATGGTACAGTCGACAGGTATAAAAAAAGGAACCACTTCCAAGCCTAACCATTCATTCTGACTTTCAACGTTGACCGAGCAAGAAGAAAAAAAAGATGAGTGCTTTTGTCATCCTCCCACCAAAGATGAATAAGAATATTCATGCCACCCACCCACCAAGGGAGAAATCTATTGTGAACTCCAAGTGCCATCACGACTTGGAGTGCGATGCAGTGCCATGCGACGAGACGGATGATTCCGTACGCTTTGGCATCAGCGATTCACACGATGAGACGGATTCCGTACGCTTGGACATCGTCGATGCAGCACGACCTCACCGTCCCTCTAACGATGCAGGACGATCTTTACTCTTTATTAAAAGTACACATGATTGTCATACCTACAGGAGTAAAGAATTGACGATACCTGTGGCTTTGCCTGGTTATTCCAAGTTTGAAAGGCGACTCCAGACGTTCCAAGACAAGTGGCCTAAATATCTACTACAAGCAACTACTGCCAAAGCTTTAGCCAGATCTGGATTTATCTACTTGGGAGAAGGTGATAAAGTTCAGTGTTTCAGTTGCGGTGTGAGACTTCACCAATGGGAGCCTACCGACTCAGCTTACATTGAACATGCCAGATGGTCTCCGCACTGTCAGTTCTTACCTTTAGTGGCCTTAGAAGAGTACGGGTACGATGAGACAGATGACAAGAAGAAGTAACATGTCGGATGATACTTTACAAGAATACATTCGTGGTTTACCTTTGGAGCTGCGAGAACGCATTTACCAGTATTTTGTCAAACCTAGTTTAGAAGACCGCATTCGTGATTTGCCTTTGAAGTTGCGAGAACGCATTTACGGAGAGTTTGTCCAGATCCAAGTGAAACGCAAACTCAAATTCATTCCTCGATTTGCGCACTACCGCGACTTCCACCGTATCAGAAGTCTGATTCTGGAGAGAAGCTATCACCGCTATTATGAAGAAAACAAAAGAGAGTTACTTCTTTCCAAGTCGGATGCTTCACCAGAGTACATTCGTGGTTTGCCTTTGGAGCTGCGAGAACGTATTTACAAAGAGTTGGTCCCGATCCAAGTGAAACGCAAACTCAAAGTCATTCCTCGATCTGTAAACTATGCTTACTTCCAAAGTATGAGAAGACTGATTTTGGGAACATTCTATCACTGGCACCTTGGAGAAGACTTTCACAAAAGATACCAACCTTGGGAACCTGGATATAAAAGCCCACAACAAAAGATACCCACCTTTGGAATCTCACCCTATAAAATCCCACCATGCCAGGACTGTGGTCTTCACTCGTGAAACGTATTCCGTGGAAGGAAGTCAACGATCGTGTTCAGACCTTAGAGGATTATCAAGACTTGATACAAGAACTGCTTCCATTGAATTTTGGACGCTATGCAGTGTGTGTCTTAGTGACTGCCTTTCTTGGATTTCGTTTTCTAGGACATTCGTTGTGGAGTATTTTTGAGGATCAGTGCTTGTCTTGGATTATTTTGGAGGACCCGTGGTTGTTTTGGACTATTTTGATGAACCATCAAAAAAAAAAAAAAACATGACCATGACACAGCAGAGAAAGACCACACCGACGTCGTCGTCCAAATACAACCCCCTGAGGAACACACCCCCTTACCGTCAGACACATTTCATTCTTCTACCACCACCAGAACAAAGACGAGCAGAAGAATACTACCACAAGTGCCTGTGCCTTCCATTCCTAGGACAGTGTTTTGTTCTTGTTGTACATTGACTTGTTTGTACAGAACTTTAATTCTTTTAGTGGTAGCCTTAATCTTGTACCTGACCATTTTTGCGGTCTGCATTTTTGTTCTTCATGACTTGTAAAATAATACGTTTTTGTTGTGTTGTTTGTTTTGAAAAAAAAAAATAAACGTGTACGAAACGTATAAAATGTCTTGGGTCTTTTGTCTTCTTCTCAAAAATCTTCCTACCTCAGTCATGGCTACATCTTCTTCTACCTCGTCTGCTACCTCTTCTACTTCCTCTGTGGTCAAAGTGATTGACGAAAAGTTAGATCGTCCTAGTTGGGACGCTTTGTATCTGCGCCATCCATTTAACATGTTGATTGCTGGACCGAGTGGTTCAGGCAAAACCGAATTTGTCAAACGTTTGATCGAACACAAATCTCATTTGTTCGATCGTCCACCTCAACGCATCGTGTGGTGTTACAGAGAGTGGCAACCATCTTACACCTTACTTCGTGAAAGTCAAGGAGAAGCCATTTCGTTTGTGGAAGGCATTCCTCGCGAAGACGATGGGATTGTGTCTGACGTGAGTCAAACACATCTAGTCATCTTTGACGACATGTTAGGAGAAGGCGAAGAAGAAATTAAACTTTGGTTTACAGTAAAAGTACACCATCGAAATGCCAGCATCATTTACATTACTCAAAATTTATTTCAACAAAGTAAAGCCCATCGGACCATCAGTCTTAACGCTCATTACGTGGTCTTGTTTAAAAGCCCCAGAGACAAATCTCAAGTGCAAGTGTTAGCCAAACAGTTAGGCACTCCTTGGTTAAATTATGCGTACGGCGATGCCACTCAAACACCTCATGCGTATTTACTCATTGACTTAAAACCGACCACTCCCGACTATTTGAGATTTCGTGCCCAATTGTTTCACCATTGGTGCCAAGAAGGAGGCCCCGTCATTTACACGTCCCCTTCAGCCACACTCTGAAAAAAAACTATAAAAACATCCACTACATCATTTCTGTCTCACAGTCTTCGAGATGACTTCCTTTCAAGCTCATCCTTCGGCTAAATTGATTCGTGCCTTGTATGGCATCAGTCGCGAAAAAAATGCACAAGTCCGTGCTCATTTTTTAGAAGCTAGTCTCAAAGAAGTGTTACGATGGTTTACTTTGACGGCACGTCAATTACTGCAAGGCATCATTCACATCCCTCATCAAACTCAACGTTTTTTTCAAAAACATAAAGTGGCGTTGTCACAACTAGCTGATCTTAGAATCGATCCACGGACAAAAAAAAAATCATTTTAACCCTTGGAGGGAGCGGTTCTTTAGGAGGGGTTATGATTCGTTCCCTTTTGAAATGGGATCCTAATGCCCAAGCCAAAAAACCCAAAACACCAAAAAAGAAGAAAAGCCCTAAAAAGAAAGCCAAAAAAAAGAAAAGCCCTATAAAGAAGAAAGCCCCCACGAAAAAGAAAAGTTCTGCCAAGAAGAAAATAACACCCACCACTGGCACCCGCAAGAGAGGTTCTGCTGCCAGGACGCAAACGTACACCCGCAAGACACCACCACAACAGCCAGCAGTGACGAGATCTCCTCTTGCGTCCACTTCTTCTTCACCTCCCTTCATGATGATGCCTGCCAAACCGGACTTAAGACAAGTGTTTCCTAATTTGATGCAAAAATGGAAACCTATTTCGAAAGTCACCACTCCGGGACCCTCGACTTCGGCTGATTTGGCAATGGCAGCAGCCGCGAACAAAGTACCGTCCCCTAAAACCAAAGTCCAAGAGAGAACCGGCATATTACAAAGTTTAGTTTATTTATCCAAAGAAGAATTGAGACGATTTAGCCCATTGAAAACACCTCAACGTCGAGTGAGGCCTGTCATGAAGATGGTACGTAGTGCAGACAATCAGTGGAGACGTGTTCCAGTATAAAATAGAAGAGTGACCTGCCAGAGACTTCAGACTTACTCCTAACCTCTAAGATGGCCCCCAAACGTGCACACCACCACCACCACCACCACCAAAAAAAGAAGAAAAGCAAAAAAGGATCTCCACCTCGTCTGGCGAAACATTGGGACGTCTTGTCTGTCCTGACCAAATCCAATCCTCCCATGCGAAAACAACTCATTCAAACAGCCCCAAAAGAAATCATCGATACCGTGTGTGAATGTTGTTTGAACGTCTTGAAAGGAACTGTACCTTTGTCCAAGATACAGAAACAAAAATTAGGTAAACATCGGAACGTTCTTCGCCAAATGGTGAAAAAGAAAATACCTCTCCAGCAAAAGAAAAAAATGTTGGTGCAACGAGGAGGATTTCTAACCATGCTGATAGGACCGTTGTTAAAAATAGCGGCTCCTTTGTTAGGAACGATTGCTTGACTACTTTTAGGAGGTGTCATGCGATAAAAAAAAGAAGATAAAAAGGACACCCTTCTCTGGAAAGACCACACCCTTTTGTACCTTTGGATGAAATGGAAGGACGAAAACTGACTTTAGTACCTTACAAACGATGGATGGAATTCCATCGTTGGAACGAACAACGGATACCTCATTTACCACCCAATCCTAATCTCAACGAGATGTCACAGTTACAACAAGAATTACAAACGCTGATGGAATGAAGCGATTTGTCAGAAACAGAAAAAACCCAACGGTACGGTCAACTCTTACAACGTCTGCAACTCTTTCACCCAAAAGCTGTCGACGAAACAGATCCACCCACTCTGAGAGATTTCAAAACCCTGATGAAAAGCGAACCTAAAGTCACCACTAAAACAGACACCGCCACGGGGACAACAGAAGAAGACGAGCCGCGAGAAGTGTTTCGAACTCCGTCTGCTGGCATACCTAGACAAATTGCAGCTTCCTTGTTGACACCCTCTCCTACCCCTCATAGAGAAGCCATGAAAGCTTGGGTTAAAAAGAAGATGTCCACTCCTTCTTCAGCAGAAGAAAAAAAGAAAGACAGCAAGACTGAAGTGAAAAAAGACACCACCAAGAAGAAACCTACTATCATTACCCCTTCTTCACTACCCACTCCTGTGGCTCGTCGAACGCGTGAAGCCGCTTCGTCCAAACCTCACAACACTCAAAGTAGTAGCATCGAACAGTGGTTGACTTATTGAGGAATCATGGAGAAACTTTTAGCTACCATTTACTACAATCCTGGTCATGCTGCTGGTTACGGAGGAGTTCAAAAATTATATCGAGCTGCTAAAAGTAAATTGAAAAGTGTACGTTTGCCAGAAGTACGACGATGGTTATAAGAACAATCGACGTACACGTTACACAAACCCATTCGACGAAAATTTTCTAGAAGTCCAACCCAAGTGGAGGGCATCGATCATCAGTGGCAAGCCGATTTAGCCGACGTCTCTCATTTGGCAGCCTACAATCGTGGTCACAAATATTTGTTTTGTGTCATCGACGTGTTTTCCAAATTTGTTTGGGTCGTGCCTTTGACATCTAAAAGCAGTACCGAATTGGTACGTGCCTTAAAATTGGTCTTGAAACAAAGTGGTCGTCACCCTTTACGATGGCAAACTGACAAAGGCACCGAATTTCTAAACCAAGAGAATTGAAACAAAGACAGATTCATTTTTTTACTACCGAAAATCCTGAAACCAAAGCCAGTATCGTGGAATGTTTTCAAAGAACTTTGAAAGAACGCATGTGAAAATATTTTACACATCAACACACTCTCAAGTACATCGACATGTTACCCCGTTTGGTCAAAGCGTACAATCAATCGTACCATCGAAGCATCGGATGTGCCCCCGATTAGGTCAGCCCTGAAAACGAAGTGACCGTGTTTAATCTATTGTTTGGTACACCCCAGAGCAGACCACCCCAGAAAAAAACCTTGCTGGAGTTGAAGACGGGAGATTGGGTTCGCATCGGAAAAACCAAACGCACTTTTGACAAAGGTTATTTACCCAACTGGACCACCGAATTGTTTCGTGTCACTACCCCCGTGCGTGGACGCGATCCTCTCGTCTATAAATTGGAAGACATGCACGGTGAATTGCTCAAAGGAACATTTTACTTGCCTGAGTTACAACGAGTGACCAAAAAGGAAGACACCTTGTACGACATTGAAAGCATTCTCGAACAAAGAACACGCAAAGTAGGCAAACGTCGAATAGAAGAAGTCAAAGTACGTTGGAAAGGATATCCTCCTAGTTTTGATTCTTGGATTGCCGCTTCCCAAGTCGTCGACTATAAAAAGAAGAAGAAAAAGTAACCTAACATGCCATTCAACACAACCACGGCTTCGACTCCTTCGCAGAGTTCTTCTCTTCAAGAATTACAAAATCAACCGCTCTGGGTGTGGTGCGGAGAACGTGTGCCTAAAAATCAAATCGTCTTTTTCTGCCAAATCTTTGTAGTGTATTGTGTCATCGAAGCAGCTATTGCCAATTTGAGTTTGCAACAAGGGGACAAACAATTGTGGACCATTTTACTCAGCAGTTGCATCGGTTATCTTTTACCCAGTCCCTCTTTGAAATTTACGACGACGGACAACAGTCACCACAACAACAGCAGCAGCCAACACCACGATAGTACGACCAACGTCAGTCCACCTTCTTCCAGTCACCACAATACCACTCCTCTTTTGGAACCCTTTGAACATCATTTGAACTCGAGTGACTCTTCGGACGCCAAAACTTTGGACCTACTAAGAATGACCAATTTTATTTAACTTTACCCAGTGACAGTTCCATGGATGTGTTTCCCATTAACACCTTATGTTGTTTCACGATCAAATTACCTCAGTCCATCCAATTAGATCACGATGCTCATTGGGAAGTGGCTTTGGTAGAAATCATTCATCCTACGCAAATCATGAACATCGACGAAGGTCAAAACACTTTCATCGTGGAAATCTTGAACAAGGAAGTGCATGATGAGTTGGAGAAAATTAAACCTGGCCTTGAGCATTCCAGAAAGGTATTCATGCCGACCACTCCTCCCTTTGCGAGCCATACCATGAGAATTCCTAAGGGGTATTATTTTAGTGCTAAACATTTTGGTGGACACCATTGACACCATCTTCGTATCCCAATTTGGCAAAGCCTTAAACAGTGCCCAAAAATGGGTACGAATCGCTTACCATGATGTGGCACGCCGTTTCATCTTGCAATTTTTCAAAGAGAAGGGGGAACTCATTGACGACAAAAAAGACAAAAACTTACCCGAGCAGGACAGAAAATTCATGACCATTGAATTTTCTCCTGGGTTGTATGCTACTTTGGGTGGAAATAAAAAGTATACTAATAAAAAAGTCGCAAGCAACGTAGAATTCGAACATGCTCTTCGAACCCCTATCGAATTGAACGTTGGACTGAATTTAATGTTTGTGTACTCCGATGTGGTAGAGTACAACGTGGTGGGACACACAGCTGCTCCCTTACTGAGAGTCATTCCTTTCAAAGTAGATACTGCTGCTGGTGCGTACGAAGAAGGTGGAAACATGTACATCCTCATTATCTTCCAGTCAGTAAATCGTATTTTGACAGTGTCAACATTAGTATAAAAGGAGATTTGGGACAAGATGTGCCATTCATTGACAAAAGAAAAGTCACGGTGAAACTACATTTTCGGAAAAGGTTCTCCAACGCATTGTAACATCCAAAAATGTATCCAGTGTACCGAGGAGTGGCTCGACAACGAGGACATGGTTTAGAAGATATGTTAAAATCGGCTTTTCGGACGGTAGCCCCTATTTTGAAACCCATGGTGACTCGAGGATTCCATGCCTTAAAAGATGCCGCTTTGACGCAAGGAAAAGAATTTTTGCAAAATGTCCTCATCGACAAACAAAATCCTAAAGAAGCCTTTATGAGAGCAGGCAAAAATGTGTTGATGCACACTGGAAAAGATCTTTTGGGTCTTCGAGAGAGTCCTATAAATTCACTTCACGCTTCAGGCCCTGGCATTACTTCTTCCTCCACTTCACAGCAAGGACAAGGTAGAAAGAGACGACGTCGAAATCCCTTCAGAGTTCATAAAACACACGGTGGTGTTCCAAAAAGAATAAGAAAAGAAGAACCGTCAGAGAATTAGACGTGTTTGATTACTAAAAGCCATTAAAAATGATGCACCGAGATTCTTGCGAATGTACCAAGTCAGAACTGGATATGTTTACCATGCCTCCCACCATGATGACGATGCAAGAATCCCAATGGGTGGAATTTCATCCTGTATCGTCTTCGACGGATTCAGCTCCTATCGAATTTGAAATCAAAAGACAAACCGAAGATTACATCGATCTGAATAACAGCTACTTGTACCTGAAACTCAAAGTGATCAAAACAGCGGACAGTAGCCTTCCTGGGGCCGATGCCCAAGTGGCACCCGTCAATAATTTCATGCATTCTTTGTTCAGCGAAGTAGATTTGTACTTTAATAACAAACTGGTCAGCAGCAGTTTGGATACTTACCCTTACCGTGCTTACTTGGAAAATCTCTTGACGTACGGAAAAGAAGCCAAGAACACTCATCTGGAAACCTGACACATCGGAAAAGTTCAACGACACAGCGGTGTCAGTGCCGGCGACGCAAGCCGTTGATAAAACTATAATTCCAGCAGAGCCGCACAATGTGGGATTTAACGAGCGTCAAAAGAAAATCAGACGCAGTTTAGAATTGATGGATCGTTTGCATTTGGACATGTGGTTGCAAGACAAGTATTTGTTGAACGGAGTAGATGTATGCCTGAGACTGAATCGCAGTAGTCCCGCTTTCCATTTGATGCCTCATGCTAACGAGTGGAAAACCATCATCCAAGAAGCCAGACTTTACGTGCGACGTGTGGAAGTCTTACCAAAATTAGCCAACGACATCAGTCAAACGTTGAGCAGAACCACTGCCAAGTATCCTGTGCGACGAGTGGAAGTGAAAACATTTACCATTGCCGCTGGACTCCGATCCAAAGTCGAAGATCACGTCTTCCAAGGACAGCTCCCCAAACGTTTGCTGATTGGCATCGTCAGTAATGCAGCCCTCAACGGAGTCCACAATCAGAATCCGTTCGAGTTTAAACACTACAACGTCTCCAAGATAGAAGCCAGTCGAGATGGCAAAACCTTGTGTACCAGACCTTTTGAACCTAACTTTGCCCATAAAAATTACTTGCGATCTTACCTGAGCCTGTTTGAAGCCACAGGACAGTTAGGCACCAACACCAGCCACGGGATTTCGTACGAAGATTATGCAGGAGGGTATGCGTTGTGGGGATTTTATTTCACTCCTGACCAAGGCAGCGACGAAGGACATTTCCACCCTATAAAATCAGGCCCACTTCGTGTGGAACTTCAGTTTAAAGATCCTCTACCCGAGACGGTGAACGTCGTCTTGTATGCAGAATTTGATAATACTCTAGAGATCAACAGTTTGAGAGAAGTGATTCTAGACTATTAGAAGAAGAAAAAAAAAAAAAGATGCATCACGTAGAAGAACCTATGGAGATAGATAATGATGAGGGATTTTGTGAAGCACAACAGTCACAAACTATCACGGATGATGACGAAGTCATTCATTCAGAACCTCCAAAAGAAGAAGAAAAAAATTCTGTTCCCGAGTTTGTTGGATTTATTTCTCGATGGCCTGAACAAGAAAAACATTTAGTCTCCTGTTATGCTAAGGAATTGACTGAAAAAATTAACAGCCTGACCCGAGAACATTGTCATGGATGTCAAATTGATCATCCCAGTCAGAAACAACACGACCAATGTTTGATGATGACAGGCGAAGAAAATTTGGACAAATATTTGGAAGAGGCCTGGTCTCAGATCTCGGAAGAAAAGGTGTTGAGACAATGGTATAAAGACTTGCAGGATTCTTTTTCACCTCCACTCACTCCTCTGGAGATCCATCGCATCGAAGCTCTCATTCAACAGAGTACAGAAACTATCCGCCGTGAATATTCGTGGAATTACTTGACAAAACCATTCAAATTTAAAGTCAAGTGTGTCTTATCATTTCCTGTGAAACCAGAAAAAATGGATACCAGGCAACTTCATTACCTGTTGACTCGCAGTTCCTACACTTCTTCTTGGAATCCTGTGGTGTGTGCTAAAGATGAACTACCTCATCGCGAACCTAAAGACGTTCATGCCTATGTCATCAATACCGACGACAGTCATCTACCAGGAACCCATTGGGTAGCTGTGTACTTTCCCAACGATCACAATGGTGGTGTGGAATATTTTGATTCTTATGGATTACCTCCTTTGGAAGACGACATCATCGACTTTATGAGAAGAAATGCCATCTCTACTCGATTCAATAATGCCCGATTACAAGGATCGGATTCTATGGTGTGTGGACAATATTGTGTACATTTTCTTCATCAACGCAGTCTCGGATATTCCTTAGAACATTTAGTGACTTGTTTTGATAGAGACTATGCTCGAAACGATGCTAAAGTAGAACGATGGTTTTGTGAACGTTATGGTTATCTCTTGTCTTTAGCTCAGAAACGTAGTGTGCATCAGAATGATGTAGATGTAGAAAAGTGGAAGTTTAGTTTACCTTCCCAACGTTGTCAACCCTGTAAATACGTTCCTGTTTAATATCTTGTTGATTGTTAGTTTGCATTTTTATGTTAGAGAAGCTTCTTCTTGTTCATTAAAAAATGTTGATTTTTTGAAAAAAAAATGGTGTTGTGTGGGGTTTTTTCTTTAATTTGAAAAAAAAATTTTGTAGGCACTATCTATCTCTTTCTATCGATCTGAAGTCACCCCCTCTATCCATTTCTCACTCTCGATCTGAACCCCATTTTTTCCATCGCGTCCGCGCTTCAAGCATATAAAGCGGTGCGTTGGCCAGTGTAGTCACTCTCGTTGACTCGTCAAGATCTCAACAACACTTCAAGAAGATGGCAGCAGCCATGATAAGCTAACTGAACGACGCTATGGTGAATATGCAGAGGGTGAAGCATCATTTGATGGAGACCAACCCTGAGAGAAAGACAATGATCTTCCTACAAATGGCTCATGATCTGGTGGAAGAAGTCATGAGGGAAGAAATCATCAGGGACAGAACGGAATTGGAGGAGAGACAAAGACTGCAGCAGCAACAGCAACAGCAGCAAAGACAACAACAACAACATCATCAACAACAACAACAGCAGCTTCAACTCTTGCAGTCCATGAAAGTATCCGACGGAGAAGTCAGCTATAAGATAGATTGTGATGAGTTTGCCTTCTCTTTTATCAGAAAGAGAGCTTGTCCATCAGCAGCCACGAGACCCGTGGCTAAACGTGGCCGCCCTGCTGCGGCTGCTACCGCTACTGCTACTAGAAGTTAAACATAACTTCTTAACCCCAACGGCCCTTTTCAGGGCCACCCAGATCTCTAGAAAAGAAATCAAATTGCCTAAAAATATTTTTGTGTTTGTATGTGTGTATGTTTGTGTTTTACCCACTCCAAAAAAAAATCCCTTTTCCTAAAAAATAATGTTTGTATAGAGAGTGTGTGTGTGTTTGATAAAAAATAAAATAAAAAATAAAAAAGTTTTGTGTGCTTGATAAAAAATTAAAAAAATAGATGGTATGTTTGTCGTGTGTGTTTGATTAAAAAAATAAAAAATAAAAAATGGATTGTGTTTGTGGTGTGTGTTGAATAAAAAAAATAAAAAATTTAAAAAGTATTTTCTTTTAGGTCCGCGCACTGGGTCTGTGTTTTTGGGGTAAGGGATGATGGAGTGCAAAATCCGCCAAGCCTAGAATGACGTCCTAGGGATGACGTCAGACGCGGGTAGTGTGAGTAATGTTTTTTTGTTTGGGAAGGGATGTTTTCCTTCACGTCCGTGTTTAAAGCATATAATGCGACGCATTCCGCAGTTGGGCTACCACCGTTGACCCGTCTGATAACTCCCACCTCGTGTTGATAGTAATCAAAAAGAGGATTTTGGATAGTAATCAAAAAGTGGATATTGGATAGTAATCAAAAAGTGGGTGTTGGATAGTAATCAAAAAGTGGGTGTTGGATACTAATCAAAAAGTAGGTGTGGGATAGTATGTTGGTGTGATTTCATCCCTTCGTCATACCCTTTTCGTCTGATAGTAGGTTTGGAGTTTTTAGACAGCACACAGGGCGTTTGGGATAGTGTGTATGGGGTATTGGATAGTAAATACCTAAGTATTGGATAGTAGATAACTAAGTATTGGATAGTAGATAACTAAGTATTGGATACTAGATAACTAAGTAATTGGATAGTAGATAACTATTCCCATGTTAAGTTCTTTTTCAAGAAAAGATTAATTTTTCCATGATTGCTCTACTTCTCTCTCTCCCTTTGTTTCCTTTTCCCATTCCTTTCCCGTTTGACCCCAAGTGCCCCAATGCTCACTTCCCGTTTGTACCCCAAGTGCCACCCGCCATGCTAAATTCCCGTTTGTACCCCAAGTGCCCCACAATGCTAAATTCCCGTTTGTACCCCAAGTGCCCCACAATGCTAAATTCCCGTTTGTACCCCAAGTGCCATTTTTGTACCCCAATACCCACATACAACTACTCACATTCTACACATCTCTGGCACCACAGTCACACATCTTTCTGAAGTCCGATCCAGTAATACCCTTTTCTGATCTTGTCTAGAGTTTTCCTGATGCCGAGGTGTCCTCCACTGCGCGAATCGTGTGCCATACGTAGAACATCATTCTCTCATTTCTCGTGGAACAATAGCTTGACTGTGAATTTCTCCACCTTCGTGCGACTCCCACCTACGACACAATGTGGCGTTCTTTATCTCTAGCTGGTCCCACTGACTCCAGAAACTCTTGACCAACACGCCATATCTTGCGACTTCTTCCCACGGTGGTCGTTGCTGACTTTCTACCCAGCCTATAACAATTGCGACATCCTGATCAGATTTCTGAGCTTCGACGAACTCGTGGCTACCACAGGACGTCTGTATTGCAGCTACTGGCATATCAGTCGCAACACTCCATTCTCTGTCTGTCGCCGGATCATTGCTGTTTACTTTCGTTTCCTCTGTCCCGGTTGCTGTCACTACTGGAAGACCGCGTTGTCTACATGGACCTCTGAAAAAGGGTGTCAGCGTTGAGATGCAATCTTCTAGGACGATGCTGAATCTCAAACTGATACTGTGACAGGACATCAATCCATCTTGCGAGTTGCCCTTCCGGGTTCTTAGAATGCAGTAACCGTGGTCTGTCCTGATCAAGAAGCGCCTTCCGTACAAGTAATGCTTGAAATATTTCACAAAGAATACGACCGCCAATAGCTCCTTTCTTGTCATGCAGTATCTTCTTTCGGCTGACGTTAGCGATCGGCCAGCATAAGTTACAACCCTCTCGCATCCGTTGTTTACTTGTGACAGGACGGCTCCAATTCCACTGTCACTGGCATATGTGTCAAGAATGAAGGGCTTTGCAGGGTCTGGGAAAGCTAGCACAAAGCCAGTCATCAATCGCCTCTTCAACTCGTCGAAAGAAAACTGACAATTCTCAGTCCAGACAAAAGGTCTCCCTTTCTCTGTTAGTCGGTGCAGGTTAGCTACAATATCGGCAAAACCCTTTATGAATCGACGATAGTATGAGCATAGTCCTAGGAAGCTCCGAAGTTCTGTCTGCGACGTCGGATTTCTCCAGTCGACGACGGCGGATACTTTCTCTGCATCTACACGTATCCCTTCCTTCGACACGATGTGTCCCAAGTACTTGACTTCTTTTGCGAACAAGCGACATTTCTTGGGCTTGAGCTTCAGGCCAGCTTCCATCAATCTGTCAAAGACCTGTCGAAGACGATCCACTTCCTCTTCGGACGTCCGTCCAAAGATTATTATGTCGTCGAGGTACACCAAACATATCTGCCATTGCAACCCCGCCAGAACTGTCTCCATCAGTCTTTCGAAACTCCCAGGCGCATTACAGAGCCCAAACGGCATAACATTGAACTCGTATAAACCTTACCTAGTTACGAATGCTGTCTTTGACAGATCCTCTCGCTCCATTTCTACCTGCCAATATCCACTCATGAGGTCTAAGGTCGAACCAGGTTACTCCTGAAAGCGAATCAAGCGACTCGTCGATCCGCGGTAGAGGGTAGGCGTCATTCACAGTCACTTCGTTCAAGGCACGGTAGTCGACGCAAAACCTCGTTGTGCCATCCTTCTTCTTTACTAAAACTACTGGCGACGACCATGGACCGGAAGACGGTGAAATTATCTCTTTCTTCAACATATCATTCACATCCTTGTCAATTTCTTGCCTGGCGTGAATCGGAACCCTCCTTGGGGGTAGTTTTATTGGTCTCGAGCTCCCCGTTTCAATTTTGTGTCGCGCCTTCGTTATTCTTCCAAGATCAGCATCGGATTCTGCAAAGAGTGACTGATAGTCGCAGAGAAACTCATCCACCTTTCTTGCCTGTTCTTCGGATAGTTACTCTTTTGATGACTGAGTCAGTTCTTCTAAATGAGCTGGTAGCCGAAGCTACGACTCTCGATTCTGGAAACAACGAACAGTCGCACTTCCTGTAAGTCGACGACTTCTCCGACGGCCTCCAGGATAGCGATGCTTGTCCCCGCATAGAGCGTCTTCTCATCTGCAGTTGCGTTCAATATTCGTATCGGCAAATTCCGGTCCCTGGTTCTGATCAGCGTCCTCGAAACTATGATATCATGTCGTTCCCAAAACTTCTGCCGCTGCGTTACCATTCCAGCTTCCGGTACTTCTGAAGATGACAACTTGTCCAATTTGCCTGGGATGATTACTTCATGCATTGCCGAGACGTTGACCATTTCGGCGACAATTATACGAACACATCCTATTTGCCCTTTAAATGTGCATGGCAAATTATATTTGCCGATGGAAAGGCGACCCTTTTCAACATCGAGCTGTCACAAGTTAACCTTGAGAAAGTCCGACATCTGCATCCAACGATCGGTTTCCAAGTCGATAAGTTGCTGTGTTCCTGATGCGTTTTCGCCTTTTATCCCTGGTTGCGACCCGTCAACTGTGGGGTCAGTTGTGCACTATTGTTACCATTCTTCCTGGCAGGGCAATCCTTCTTGAAATGTCCCAGCTGGCCGCATCCATAGCAAAAAAGTTCGTGATGGTTTCTGTTTCTGCGTCGTTCTGGGACCGGTCTCGATTGCTTGGTCCTCCTTAATTCACTCATAAGTTCCGCGACCAACCTCATCAGCACCAACATTTGCTCTCTCAGTTCTCTGATCGCTGGTCCTTGCAAGTTATATACACTCGCAAAGGAACAGTTCATCAATGCCCTTGATGATTCTGACATGCATATAAAGGTACAACAGGTAAAACCCGTTACGATTAACGATGAACTGTTCCGTTGCGAGTGTACATAACTTGCTTCTGGGTAGGCTAAAGTCGCAAGCCGCCGTATTGCCTGTGCAAGCTCTGGTAACGCTTCTCCATTCTTGCGAATAAGACTTTTCTTCTCAGGTACTGCCAGCAATTGCTGTTCTTGACCTCTCAGTGCAACACCTAAATACAGTTTCTTTTCTTCATCTGTCCAAGAATTTAGGGTTGAACACATCTCGAAGTGAACGATAAAATCCATCAAGGGTGTAGTCCCGTCGTAAGGTTCTCCGCGGAAGATCAGTCGCCGCACCGTGTCCTTCTGCAACTGCTCCGTTGCTCTCAGACTTCGATCTGTCTGCGGGCGCTGCCTGTACTGCATCTCTTGTTGATGTGGTATCATCCATCTTCTTGATCTTCGGCAATTCCGAAGGTGTTGACATAGCCTGTCCACTAAAGTGAATCTGTTGTCTGGGAGCGATTCCTTCTCTCGACTACACCCTTGTCTTCCTGGTCGTTCCCGCCCTCATATCCATAGTCCCCTTCCTTGCAGTTAGCCTTTTCTACAAGTCCTCGCATTCCTTTGTTAAACGCCGAAACTCGTCGTCGAAGGGAATTGCTGTCTTGGCTTCCGTTTCTGGAGTCACCATCCAGTCGCTGAATGTTGACAAATGTGTTTGTTCCGGCGGGGTGGCTGTACTGCTTCGCTCAAAGGGACGTCTTCAGGCTACATCACACCATACTACACCACCATCGCAACCACAGTTTGCTTGTATATATACCAAACAGGCGGGATCACGTGACCAAAAACTAGGACGCTAGATGGAGATACAAAACCCGCTAACATTTAAAATCAAATCTTGAGCTTTAACGAAACGAAATTACTGTCCATGTGTTTTCTAATTACAGTATATTTTTTAATGCTCAACATCTGGTCAAAACTATTGCGGCTATTTTTAATGATCAGTTTGGCAAAGCTCTGGAGAAAACTCACAAAAGTGTATTGATCGAGTACCATAAACTTGCTCATCATCTTAAAATGCATTATTTTGGACGGCAAATAATGTCCATTAGTTTTTGTCCCGGTTTGTTTTCTTATTCTGGGTGGATACGCTGCTCTCGCTCCTATGAATGACTTTTACAACAACGATCGATTCTACAAGTATTTTCGCATCCCTGTCGAAGTAAACGAAGGACTAAATTTATTGTTTGTGTACTTCGATGTGGTCGAGTACAACGTGGTGGGATATACATCCGTTCCGTTACTGAGAGTCATTCCTTTCAAGGCAGATTCTGCCATCGCTGCTTATGAGGAAAGAGGAAACACGTATCACGTTCACCGTGAATTTGTGCATCCTCATTATTTTCCTATCAGTAATCGTATTTTGACAGTGTCAACATTAGTATAAAAGGAGATCTTGGACAAAATATTCCATTCTAGGAAGGAAAAGTAACGGTGAAACTACATTTTCGAAAATGATTCTCCAGTGAATTGTAACTGATGTATCCTGCATACCAATGAGTCTCTGGACAACGAGGACATGGTTTAGGCGATATGTTAAAATCAGCTTTTCGTACGTTAGAACCCATCTTAAAACCAATGATGACTCGAGAATTGCATGCTTTAAAAGATGCCGCTATGACACAAGGAAAATAATGTCTTCAAAACGTCCTCATCGATAAACAAAGTCCAAAAGAAGTCTTCATGAGAGCAGGAAAAATGTGTTGCTTCAAACTGGAAAAGACCGTTTGGGTCACCGAGACACCCCTATAAATTCGCTTCACACTTCTGGCCAAGACATTGCTTCTTTCTCAACGCCACAGCAAGGGCGAGGGTATGCGCGTTAGGGTCATAAAATGTTTAAAAAAGCGTTAACGTCATAAAAGTGAAACAAATTACTATCAATGAAATAAAAAAAGAAGTGAATATATATTTACATAGTGTTCTTTATTTACCTAGGTTATAACAAGGTTTAATGTCTATCTCATTTGTTTCTTAATTTAAATAAATGATATACGTCTTTTCTTCTTTTCACCATATATACTGACTGCCACATAAAAATTGAAGTCTTTTAAGGATTGTCCTTCAGTACTGATTGTCATCAAGTATTTCAGTACCCTCTATGTCAACCTGTTACTTAAAACATTCTTTATTCTATTCATTGAGGAGAATGATCTTTCGCAATCTGGAAAAAATGGAACATAAAATCTATTAATGGATGTACAAAAAATAGACAAAACTACCTGAATTCTAATTAAGTGAATTACCAAGGACAAATTCTTCAAGAGTCAAGACAGTGACGTGTTTTAAAATAATCATCACAGAATAAGATAATAATATTCCTTTCCATTAAAAACAATATATCAAAGTGTTTGTTATGTTTTAATTTGTTCACTGAATCAATGTCAGAGAGCTTAAATATTGTTAAAAAGTTTAAATTAAATTAAAAAATGATTTTACTGATTAATTTGTAAGCATATATATGAAACTTTTTAAGTTATATTTATGAAGGAATACTTCTTATTTATATTTTTTCAAAAGAGGTAAAACTGGAAGATAAAGATTGTTCCGTTTATTACTTGGATATACAGAAAAGAGAAATGAGAAACTAATAGGGCAGCACCCACTTAAGCTGAGGTTTACTGACCAAACTATATTTCTCTTGCTCAGAGTAAACTATGTAAACATAATAACAACTTGTCAATAAAATGCAACTTTTATTCCTCGTCACACCTTAATAAGAACGACAACAACTACTGGTTACTACTAAAAAAAAGATTTATATTACCCCCCCCCCCCCCCCCCCCCCCCATCTCCCCAGTAGATCTGAACCAACGTGAGGCTAGCCGGGCGCTGGTTAAGTTTACGTTTCTTGGAAGGTGGTGTGTTTATTTTTCACAAGAATTTTTAATGTAATATATGTAACTGCTTTGGCTGGTAGTGAAAATAACTTTTATATATATATATATATATATATATATATATATATATATATATATATATATATATATATATATATATATAACACTACCAGTAGACTCCATCGTCAGTAGCTAAGGGGGGTACTGGGGGTCTAGGGGGTCTCCTATGTTAAACAGGGTCAAAGATTTATAGGGTCTAGGGGAATTTAACATGGGAAAGTGTTGACCCTATAAATCTTTGGGTCAAGCAGGGGCGCTATGGGGTCAATGGATCTTAACATTATGTCCCTGTAGAGTCCCCAAAGGTAGCGTACGAGAATTTAACATGGCGGGGGGCACTATAGGTATCTACGGGAATTTAACATAGGGGGTGGCACTCTGGGTACCAACGGAAATTTAACACGCCATGTGTAGTGACGAATACAACGTCATCTACCATCCAAACACCCCACACTATACCATCAACACGCCGTGTGTAGTGACGAATACAACGTCATCTACCATCCAAACACCCCACACTATACCATCAACACGCCGTGTGTAGTGACGAATACAACGTCATCTACCATCCAAACACCCCACACTACACTATCCAACACGCCGTGTGTAGTGACCTTCTGCCTAGTGGCTATATCTATATAGCCTAGAGTTATATATAAAGCATTACCTATACCTCAGATCATGTTGGAGGTGTCAGTAAATTTGCATATATTGTACCTATGTTATAAATAGCTTTTATCAAGGGAACTAACTTATAATAACACTAAAATGGACGTGACTAAATGTTGTATTAAACTTCGGGAACCGTCACGGACTTTAGCGTTGACTAGAAAAAATCCGGAACATTAGATTATAATGGCCTAGACTAAAAGTAACACTAAAATTCCGAAATCGTACCGGACGTTAGCGGAGACTGAAAATAATCCGGAAAAAAAAATGGAAAAAATTGGCTGAGACTAAAAGTAACACTAAACTTCCGAAATTGTACCGGACGTTAGCGGAGACTGAAAATAATCCGGAAAAAAAATGGAAAAAATTGACTGAGACAAAAAATAGTACTAAAATTTAGTAACTCATTTTAAATTTTTATTTTATTATTTTATATTTTTTTATATACAATCTCAAATAAACCCAAAACCCAAACCCAAACCTAACACACTATCCCAAATGCCTTGTGTGCTGCAAAAAAACCCCCAAAAACCTGTTATCAGACGAAGGGGTATGACAAAGGGATGAAATCACGCCAACATACTATCCAACATATACACCATCCATTTTTTTATTTTTTTAAAATTTTTTTTTATATCAAAACACACACCACACTATTCATTTTTTTACTTTTTAATTTTTTTTTTATATCAAACACAAAACTTACACACACCACAAATATACAATCCATTTTTTTAAAATTTTTTTTTATATCAAACACAAAACTTACACACACCACACAACCATTTTGTATACTTTTTTAAAAGAAAATTTTATATCAAAACACACACCACACTATCCATTTTTTTACTTTTTAAATTTTTTTTTATATCAAACACAAAACTTACACACACCACAAATATACAATCCATTTTTTTTTAAAATTATTTTATATCAAACACAAAACTTACACACACCACACAACCATTTTTTTTACTTTTTAAAAAAAAAATTATATATCAAATTCAAAGTTACACACACCACACAAATCATTTTTTAACTTTTTAATTTTGTTTATATCAAATACAAACTTACACACACTACAGAACCATTTTTTTTACTTTTTTAAATTTTGTTTATATCAAAACAGGCACCACACTACCCATTTTTTTATATTGTAATCTTTGTTGCTGCCATCTTCTTGATCTGTTGAGATCTTGACGAGTCAACGAGAATGACTACACTGACCAACGCATCGCTTTATATGCTTAACGCGCGGACGCGATGGAAAACATGGTAGGGTTTCAGATCGACAGTGAGATAACAGATAGAGAGAGAGGTTACTTTTTAGATCGATAGAAAGAGAGAGAGAACATAATTATTATTTTTTTCAAATTCAATAAAAAACCACACAACACCATTCAGAGATATACATCAATAATAATTATATTTTATTCAATGTATATACATTATGTTACTCGTGGTAATAAAACAATTTCATATAAATCCAATACATTTCAATCAATTTCCATCTCCACCATTTCATCCTCTTCTTGTTCTGACACTTCAGGAAGATTCTTGTCTACAATTTTCTCATAACTTTCTTTTGGACTCTCATTGATAAACTCCAACTTAATAAAACGTCCATTAGCATCTCGAATCCACTGCCTTTTCCTACAAATCCTGTAAACTTCAGGCTGATCTAATCCAAAACATCTTGCCACATCACAAGTGGAATCCATCCGACTATATAATCCTGAATTCAAGTCAGTTAATTTCACAGGTCTCACAAATCCACTAGTTCCTTGACTCTTCTTCTCTGGCTCTTCCAATCTAGCTTGAAATCTTTTCTGGAACTTCTTCGAAAAGACCGACTTATAAATCCCAGTACAGCAATTATAGATACTTCATTTATTACAATCAAAATACTGAATAGCCCTTGCCATACTGCCAAATTAATTTTTTTTCCTCAGTTTCACCAACAAACTGGCACAACACACTTCTAGCACTTCCAAAATTAACTCTCCTTTTTTCTTTATCATTCTTCACATGTTTGTGCAAACATGTTCGTTCGCTACCAGTCATCACTTGAAGATTTTCTATTCTATCATCATCAAGTACATCATTGAGATGTACCACTTCACTCTGTCTTGGTAGATCCACTCAATTCACCGCTTCAAAGACAAATCTCCCTCGACTTGTATGTTTCTCCCTCTTTCCTTCCTTACCAGCAACATGAATAGTTATCATTTAAAATGAATTCAAATTTCCTTTGACTTTCCTTCCAGACTTCATATGATAGACATTACCAAGTATGTCAGCAGCATAATTACCATACACCTTATGGACATACTTATTCAATTCAATTCAAAAATCTCTTTTTTGTTGACGTTGTGGACAGTCTGAAGCCCAATGTCCTTTCTCTTGGCAAATATAGTCAGTATCTTGACTTTTATCTCGAGCGCAGTACTTTTCCATCTTCACAGTTTGAAAGTGCTATCACGACCAGTGATTCTGAAGGTAAGAAGGTCTATATATATATATATATATATATATATATATATATATATATATATATATATATATATATATATATAGGTTCCCTGGGTGAAACTGAATCAGATTCAGAGTAAACTTCAAGATGAAAAGATCACGCCCAAGCCATGAGAAAACAGAAGAAGAAGAAGAGGAAGAAGAAACAAAGAGGCCACGACGACGAAGACATTCCGTACCGCCTGAAACACCGCTAGATGAACTACTAGCTCAAGTCCATGCTAGTGACTTCGAAGAGGAGATGAGTGAACCTGAAACCCAAACTTCTAACCCACCCAAAACAAAATCCACCACCAGCACCACTACCAACACCAGAACCCCTGACCAAAAAACACTACCTACTACCTTGGCTCCTCCTGAAAATTACTATCGGATTCGAGAGACGGAAAAAATAACTTCTCGAAAATTTAAAACTACAGCTTACACTCACACGGTTCACTTTAAAGACTTCAAGTCCAAAGTACCTCCCGAGAAAGCGGCGGGGTTCATTAGCGATTTGTGGGATTCTGTCTTAATGAACTTGAAACGACAATGTGGAGCCAAAGAAGATGATCGACTGAGACTGGCCATTCATCATGACAATTTGAAGAGTCCTGTTTGGATCGAGTTCAGCACCCCGGCAGAATTAACGCCAGACAAAGTCATGTCCAAAATAGAACATGTTCAACAATCGAACGACAAGTTTACCATCACCGATGGAAAGGCCACACTTTACTTAACTCACGTTTCCCCTCCTTGAGGAAGTGGACGAAGTAGGAAACCGTTACTGGTGGACGATATTCGAAGTACCAAACGCAGTGTCGTCCAAATCGACAATACGCAAGACCAGATGTGCTTGGCTCGGGCTATTGTGGTGGGGCGAACGCGCATTTACCGAGAGTTTGTCAAGATCCAAGTGAAACGCAAACTCAAAGTCATTTCTCGATTTTTAAGGTATGCTTACTTCCAAACTGTCAGAAGAAATATTCTGGAGAAAACCTTTCATTGTAGAATCCCGGAAATAGTCTATCACAAAAGAACCTGGATATAAAAACCCACCACCAAAGATACCCACCTTAGGAACCTCACCCTATAAAATCCCACCATGCCTGATCTGTGGTCTTCACTTGTGAAACGTATTCCGTGGAAGGAAGTCAACGATCGTGTTCAGACCTTAGAGGATTATAAAGACTTGATACAAGAACTGTTTCCATTGAATTTTGGACGCTATGCAGTGTGTGTCTTAGTGACTACCTTTCTTGGATTTCGTTTTCCAGGACATTCGTTGTGGAGTATTTTTGAGGACAAGTGTTTGCCTTGGATTATTGTGGAGGACCCGTGGTTGTTTTGGACTATTTTGATAAACCATCAAAAAAAAAAAACAACAACATGAGCATTCATGCTTTATCGGTACACGAAAGACAAATTATACTCAAAGTGTTGAGAGTGGTGATGAACATCACAAGTGGGGTACCTCCGTGTGAAGAAGACATTAGTCAAAATTTATCTTGCCTTGACACGTTTGAAGAAGTGTGCCTTGTTAGTTGGATGCACAAACAACTTACCGTTTGGAAAGATGTACGTGACTGGAAAAGTGTTGGTTTCGATGTTTGGCTACAAGAAGTACCACAGTTTGCCAAAGATCTGGCCCGTCACCACTAAGTGTCCAAAAGTGAAATGGGAACCTAAGTCACACAAAAAAATGACCTTAGAAACCATCCTGGCAGAAGAACCTGACACAGCAGAGAAAGACCACACCGTTGTCGTCGTCCAAATACAACCCTCTGAGGAACACACCCCTTCTTTACCGTCAGAGACATTTCATTCTTCTACCACCACCACAGAGACCAGAAGAATACTACCACCAGTGCCTGGGCCTTCCATTCCTAGCACACCAGAATGTTGTACATTGACTTGTTTATACAGAACTTTCATTCTTTTAGTGGTAGCCTTAATCTTGTACCTGACCATTTTTTCGGTCTGCATTTTTGTCCTTCATGACTTGTAAAAAAAATGTTTTTGTTTGTTGTGTTGGTTTGTTTTTTTAAAAAAAAAAAAATAAACGTGCATGAAACGTATAAAATGTCTTGCGTCTTTTGTCTTCTTCTCAAAAATCTTCCTACCTCAGTCATGGCTACATCATCTTCTGCCTCGTCTGCCTCTTCTGCTTCTGTAGTCAAAGTGATCGACGAAAAGTTAGATCGTCAAAGTTGGAACGCTTTGTATCTGTGCCATCCTTTTAACATGTTGATTGCTGGACCTAGTGGTTCAGGCAAAACCGAATTTGTCAAACGTTTGATCAAACAAAAATCTCATTTGTTCGATCGTCCACCTCAACGTATCGTGTGGTGTTACAAAGAGTGGCAACCGTCTTACACGTTATTGAAAGAAAGTCAAGGAGAAACCATTTCATTTGTAGAAGGCATCCCTCGCGAAGAAGATGGGATCGTGTCTGACGTGAGTCAAACACATCTGGTCATCTTTGACGACATGTTAGGAGAAGGCGAAGAAGAAATTAAACTTTGGTTTACACGAAAAGGAGACCATCGTAATGCTAGTATTGTATACATTACTCAAAATTTATTTCAACAAAGTAAAGCCCATCGGACCATCAGTCTGAACGCTCATTACGTGGTCTTGTTTAAAAGCCGAAGAGACAAATCTCAAGTACAAGTGTTAGCCAAACAGTTAGGTGCTCCTTGGCTCAATTATGCGTACGACGATGCCACTCAAACCATCACGAGTATTTACTCATCGACTTAAAACCCACCACTCCTGACTATTTGAGATTTCATGCCCAATTGTTTCACCCTTGGGGTCAAGAAGGAGGTCCTGTCATTTACACGTCCCCTTCAGCCAATTTTTGAAAGAAAAAAAACTATAAAAACAGTCACTACGTCATTTCTGTCTCACAGTCTTTCGAGATGACTTCCTTTCAAGCTCATCCTTCGGCTAAATTGATTCGTGCCTTGTATGGTATCAGTCGCGAAAAAAATGCACAAGTCCGTGCTCATTTGTTAGAAGCGAGTCTTAAAGAAGTGTTACGATGGTTTACTTTGACGGCACGTCAATTACTGCAAGGCATCATTCACATTCCTCATCAAACTCAACGTTTTTTTCAAAAACATAAAGGGGCATTGTCACAACTAGCCGATCCTAGAATCGATTCACGGACTAAAAAACAAATCATTTTAACCCCTGGTGGAAGCGGTTCTTTAGGAGGGGTCGTGATTCGTTCCCTTTTGAAAAGGATCCTAATGCCCAAGCCAAAAAACCCAAAGCACCCAAAAAGAAGAAAAGTCCAAAGAAAAAGAAAACCACCCACCAGAAAAAGAAAACACCTACCACCACCACTGCAAGGAGCCGCAAGAGAGGTACTGCGGCCAAGACGCAAACGTACACCCGCAAGACACCACGACAAACAACCGTGACGAGATCTCCTTCTCCTTCGTCCCCATCATCTTTGTCTTCTTCACCTCCCTTCACGATGATGCCTGCCAAACCGGACTTAAGACAAGTGTTTCCTAATTTGATGCAAAAATGGAAACCTATTTCGAAAGTCACCACTTCGGGACCCTCGACGACATCGGCTGATTTGGCTATGGCAGCTGCCGCCAACTAAGTACCATCCCCTAAAACCAAAGTTCAAGAAAGAACCGGCGTGTTACAAAGTTTGTTGGATTTATCCAAAGAAGAATTGAGACGATTTAATCCCTTGAAAACACCTCAACGTCGAGTGATGCCTGTCGTGAAGTTGGTACGTAGTGCAGACAATCAGTGGAGACGTGTTCCAGTATAAAATAGAAGGGTACCCTGCCAGAGACTTCAGACTTACTCCTCACCTCTAAGATGGCTCCCAAACGTGCACACCACAACCACCTCCACCAAAAAAAGAAGAAAAGTAAAACCACCAAAAAAGGACGACTTCCACCTCGTCTGGCGAAACATTGGGACGTCTTGTCTGTCCTGACCAAATCCAATCCTCCCATGCGAAAACAACTCATTCAAACAGCCCCTAAAGAAATCATCGATACCGTGTGTGAATGTTGTTTGAACGTTTTGAAAGGAACGGTACCTTTGTCCAAGATACAGAAACAAAAATTAGGTAAACATCGGAACGTTCTTCGTCAAATAGTGAAAAAGAAAATACCTCTTCAACAAAAGAAAAAAATGTTGGTGCAACGAGGAGGATTTCTACCTATGCTGTTAGGACCGTTGTTAAAAATAGCCGCTCCTTTGTTAGGAACGATTGCTGGACCACTTTTAGGAGGTGTCATGCGATAACAAAAAAAGAAGATAAAAAGGACCACCCTTCTCTGAAAAGATCACACCTTTTTGGTACCTTTGGATGAAATGGAAGGACGAAAACTGACTTTAGTACCTTACAAACGATGGATGGAATTTCATCGTTGGAACGAACAACGGATACCTCATTTACCACCCAATCCTAATCTCAACGAGATGTCCCAGTTACAACAAGAATTACAAACCCTGATGGAACGAAGCGATTTGTCAGAAACAGAAAAATCGCAACGGTACGGTCAACTTTTACAACGTCTACAACTCTTTCACCAAAAAGCTGTAGACGAAACAGCTCCACCCACTCTGAGAGATTTTAAGACGATGATGAAAAGTGAACCTAAAGTCACCACCACTAAAACAGACACCGGTACAGGGATGACCGTAAAAGAAGAAGAAGAAGAGTTACAAACTCCACCTCTTAAAAAGAAAAAGCTAACCACACCAAGTTGGATGAAAAAGATGTTGTCTACCCCATTACCCTCAGAAAAGAAAAAGGAAGAAGTGAAGACAGAAGTCAAAACAGAACCGATGACCCCTGTTCAAACAACATCTTCTTTTACACCAGTGGCTCGTCGGACACGTAAACAATCCAAAAAGATACCCCACGAAGAAAAGAGCATTGGTACTCAGTTGACTTATTCTTGAGGAATCATGGAGAAACTGTTAGCTACCATTTATTACAATCCTGGTCATGCTGCTGGTTACGGAGGGGTTCAAAAATTATATCGAGCTGCCAAAAGTAAATTGAAAAGTGTACGTTTGCCAGAAGTACGACAATGGTTACAACAACAATCGACGTACACGTTACACAAACCCATTCGACGAAAATTTTCTAGAAGTCCAACCCAAGTGGAAGGCATCGATCATCAATGGCAAGCCGATTTAGCCGACGTCTCTCATTTGGCCACTTACAATCGTGGTCACAAATATTTGTTTTGTGTCATCGACGTGTTTTCCAAATTTGCTTGGGTCGTGCCTTTGACCTCTAAAAGCAGTACCGAATTGGTACGTGCCTTAAAATTGGTCTTGAAACAAAGTGGACGCCAACCTTTACGATGGCAAACTGACAAACCAAGCTTTTCAAAAAGAATTGAAACAAAGACAAATTCATTTTTTTACTACCGAAAATCCTGAAACCAAAGCCAGTATCGTGGAACGTTTTCAAAGAACTTTGAAAGAACGTATGTGGAAATATTTTACACATCAACATACTCTCAAGTACATCGACGTGTTACCCCGTTTGGTCAAAGCGTACAATCAATCGTACCATCGTAGCATCGAATGTGCCCCCGAAGAGGTCAGCCCTGAAAACGAAGTGACCGTGTTTGATAAAATGTTTGGTACCTCAAAAAGGAAACCACCTCAGAAGAAGAAACCCTTGCTGGAGTTAAAGACAGGAGATTGGGTTCGCATCGGAAAAACCAAACGTACTTTTGACAAAGGTTATTTACCCAACTGGACCACCGAATTGTTTCGTGTCACTACCCCCGTCCGTGGACGTGATCCTCCCGTCTATAAATTGGAAGACATGCACGGTGAAGTACTCAAAGGAACATTTTACTTGCCTGAGTTACAACGAGTGACCAAAAAAGAAGACGACTTGTACGACATCGAAAACATTCTCGAACAAAGAACACGTAAAGTAGGCAAACGTCGAGTAGAAGAAGTTAAAGTACGTTGGAAAGGATATCCTCCTATTTTTGATTCTTGGATTGCTGCTTCTCAAGTCGTCGACTATAAAAAGAAAAAGAAGTAACTCAACAACATGCCATTCAACACAGCAACCACGACTTCAACGACTCCTTCGCAGAGTTCTTCTCTTCAAGAATTACACAAACAACCGCTCTGGGCGTGGTGAGGAGAACGTGTGCCTAAAAATCAAATAGTCTTTTTCTGCCAAATTTTTTTAGTGTATTGTGTCATCGGAGCAGCTATTGCCAATTTGAGTTTGCAACAAGGAGACAAACAATTGTGGACCATTTTACTTAGCAGTTGCATAGGTTATCTTTTACCCAGTCCCTCTTTGAAATTTACGACGACGACGGACAACAGTCACCACCACGGGAGTACGAGCAACGCCAGTCCACCTTCTTCTTCCAGTCACCACAATACCAGTCCTCTTTTGGAACCCTTTGAACATCATTCTTCTGTCCACTTGAGTGACTCCTCGGACACCAGAACCACCTTAGAACTATGAATGACCAATTTTATTTAACGTTACCCAGTGACAGTTCCATGGATGTGTTTCCCAACAACAAATTATGTATTTTCACGGCCAAATTACCTCAGGCCTTCCAATTGGATCACGACGCTCATTGGGAAGTGGCTTTGGTAGAAATCATTCATCCTACGCAAATCAAGAATGTGTCTGGAAATCAAACCATTTTTGACGTAGCAATCTATAACGAAAAAGTGCAAAAAGAGTTGGACGCTCATGATCCTGAAATTGGGAAAAAAATGAGTTCAAAAACTGACAATACTCCCTACTCGACCTATCGCATGAGAATTCCTGAAGGGTATTATTTTAGTGCTCAACATTTGGTGGAGACGATTGCGGCCGTCTTCGAAGCCCAATTTGGCAAAGCCTTGGAAAAAAAACAAAAATGGGTAGAGATCAAATACCATTCTGTGGCACGCCGTTTCCTCTTGCAATTTTTGAAAGGGCATGAGGGAAAGCCATTCGACGAGAAAGAAGACAAACACTTACCCGCGCACGAAAGAAAATTCATGACCATCGGTTTTTCTGCTGGGTTGTTTGATATTTTGGGTGGAAATAAAAAGTATCATGGTGAACGAACAATCCACACCAACACAGATTTTGGAGAGGCTTTTCGCACCCCTATCGAATTGAACGTTGGACTGAATTTAATGTTTGTGTACTCCGATGTGGTAGAGTACAACGTGGTGGGACACACAGCTGCTCCCTTAATGAGAGTCATTCCTTTCAAAGTGGATATTGCTGATGGTGCGTACGAAGAAGGTGGAAACACGTTTCACGTTCACCGTGAATTTGTACATCCTCATTATCTTCCAGTCAGTAAATCGTATTTTGACAGTGTCAACATTAGTATAAAAGGAGATTTGGGACAAGACGTGCCATTCATTGACAAAGGAAAAGTCACGGTGAAACTACATTTTCGAAAAAAACAAGTTCTCTAACGAATTGTAACTGACCCAAACAAAGAAATGTATCCAGGGTACCAAGGAGTGACTCGACAACGAGGACATGGTTTAGGAGATATGTTAAAATCGGCATTTCGGACGGTAGCTCCTATTTTGAAACCGATGGTGACTCGAGGATTTCATGCCTTAAAAGATGCCGCTTTGACACAAGGAAAAGAATTTTTGCAAAATGTCCTCATCGACAAACAAAATCCTAAAGAAGCCTTTATGAGAGCAGGCAAAAATGTGTTCATGAACACTGGCAAAGATCTTTTAGGTCTCCGAGAGAATCCTATAAATACGCTTCACGCTTCAGGCTCTGGCATTACTTCTTCCTCCACTTCAGAGCAAGGACAAGGTGGAAAGAGACGACGACATCGAAATCCCTTCAAAGTTCATAAAAAAACACACGGCAGTTCAAAAAAGAATAAGAAAAGAAGAAGAACCGTCAGAGAATTAGACGTGTTTGATTATTAACTGTGAAAAAAAAAATGATGCACCGAGATTCTTGCGAATGTACCAAGTCAGAACTGGATATGTTTTCTATGCCTCCTACCATGATGACGATGCAAGAATCCCAATGGGTGGAATTTCATCCTGTATCGTCTTTGACGGAATCAGCTCCTATCGAATTTGAAATCAAAGGACAAACCGAAGATTACATCGATCTGAATAACAGTTACTTGTACCTGAAACTTCAAGTACAACAAAATGACAACAACCTTCCTGGGGAAGCTGCCCGAGTGGCACCCGTCAATAATTTCATGCATTCCTTGTTCAGCGAAGTAGATTTGTACTTGAATAACAAACTGGTCAGCAGCAGTTTGGATACTTACCCTTACCGTGCTTATTTGGAAAATCTCTTGACGTACGGAAAAGAAGCCAAGAACACTCATCTGGATGCTTCGGTGATCTGGAAACCTGACACCTCGGAAAAGTTCAACGACACAGAGCTGTCAGTACCGGCGAAGACTTCTGCTAATGATGGTGATCCTATAATTCCAGCAGTCCCTCACAATGTGGGATTTAACGACCGTCGAAAGAAAATCAGACGAAGTTTAGAATTGATGGATCGTTTGCATTTGGACATGTGGTTGCAAGACAAGTATTTGTTGAACGGAGTGGATGTACGCCTGAGACTGAATCGCAGTAGTGCCGCCTTCCATTTGATGGCTCATGCTAACGAGTGGAAAACCAAAATCCAAGAAGCCAGACTTTACGTGCAACGTGTAGAAGTTTTACCAAAAGTAGCCAACGACATCAGTCAAACGTTGAGCAGAACCACTGCCAAGTATCCTGTGCGAAGCGTGGAAGTGAAAACCTTTACCATAGCAGATGGACTCCGATCCAAAGTCGAAGATCACGTCCTCCAAGGACAGCTCCCCAAACGTTTGCTGATTGGCATCGTCAGTAATGCAGCCCTCAACGGAGTCCACGATCAGAATCCGTTCGAGTTTAAACACTACAACGTCTCCAAGATAGAAGTCAGTCGAGATGGCAAGACCTTGTGCACCAGACCTTTTGAACCTAACTTTAGCGACGGCCATAAAAATTACTTGCGATCTTACCTGAGCCTGTTTGAAGCCACAGGACAGTTAGGTACCAACACCAGCCACGGCATTTCGTACGAGGATTATGCAGGAGGGTATGCGTTGTGGGGATTTTATTTCACTCCTGACCAAGGCAGCGATGAAGGACATTTCCACCCAATAAAATCAGGCCCACTTCGTGTGGAACTTCAGTTTGCAGATCCTCTACCCGAGACGGTGAACGTCGTCTTGTATGCAGAATTTGATAACACTCTAGAAATCAACAGTTTGAGAGAAGTGATTCTAGACTATTAGAAGGAAAAGAAAAAAGATGCAACACGTAGAAGAAGAACCTATGGAAATAGATGAGGGATTTTGTGAAGTTCAACAGTCACAAACTACCACGGATGATGATGATGATGACGAAGTGATTCATTCAGAACCTATAACCGAGTTTACTGGATTTATTTCTCGATGGCCAGAACAAGAAAAACAGTTAGTGTCCTGTTATGCTCAGGAATTGACTGAAAGAATTAACAGCCTGATTGAAAAACAATGTTATGGATGTCAAAACGATCATCCCAGTCAGATACAACACGACAAATGTATGATGTTGACAGGTGAAGAAAAATTGGATGAATATTTGGAAACGGCCTGGTCACAAATCTCAGATGAACACGTGTTGAAACAGTGGTATAAAGTCTTGCATAATTATTCTTTTCCTCCACTCACTCCTCTGGAGATCAGACGCATCGAAGGGCTCATTCAACAGAGTACAGAAACTATCCGACGTGAATATTCCTGGAATTACAAGACAGATCAATTCAAGCATAAAGTCAGGTGTGAATTGGTGACCTATTATTTCCATTGAAGACAAAAAAAGAAGAAGAAAGAAAAAAATGGATACCAGGGAACTTCATTACCTATTGACTCGTAGTTCCTACACTTCTTCTTGGAATCCTGTGGTGTGTGCTAAAGATGAACTACCTCATCGTAAACCGAAAGACGTTCATGCCTATGTCATCAATACCGACGACAGTCATCTACCAGGAACCCATTGGATTGCCGTGTACTTTCCCAACGCTCACTGTGTGGAATATTTTGATTCTTATGGATTACCTCCTTTGGAAAACGACACCGCAGTCTTGGATATTCCTTAGAACATTTACTGACTTGGTTTAATAGTGACTATGCTAGAAATGATGCTAAAGTACAACAATGGTTTTGTGAACATTTTGGTTATCTCTTGTCTTTAGCTCACAAGCCTAATGTCAATCAGAATGATGTCGATGTAGAAAGGAGGAAGTTTAGTTTACCTACCCAACGTTGTCAACCCTGTAAATATATTTAAAATTTCTTGTTGAATTGTTAGTTTTTTATTTTAGAATGGTTATTGTTGATTAAAAAAATGGTTATTGTTGAAAAAAAAATATGGTGTTGTGTGGTTTTTTATTGAATTTGAAAAAAAAAATAATTATGTTCTATCTCTCTTTCTATCGATCTAAAAAAAACTTACCTCTTTCCTCTATCTGTTATCTCACTGTCGATCTGAAACCCTACCATGTTTTCCATTGCGTCCGCGCGTTAAGCATATAAAGCGGTGCGTTGGCCAGTGTAGTCATTCTCGTTGACTCCTCAAGATCTCAACAGTTCCAAAAAAAGAAAAAGATGGCAGCAACCAAGATTACAATATAAAAAAAATGGATAGTGTGGTGCCTGTTTTGATGTAAACAAAATTTAAAAAAGTAAAAAAAATGGTTGTGTAGTGTGTGTAAGTTTGTATTTGATATAAAAAAAATTTAAAAAGTTAAAAAAATGATTTGTGTGGTGTGTGTCAGTTTGAATTTGATATATAAAAAAAATTTAAAAAAGTAAAACAAATTTAAAAAAGTAAAAAAAATGGATAGTGTGGTGTGTGTTTTGATATAAACAAAATTTAAAAAATAAAAAAAATGGTTGTGTAGTGTGTGTGTTTTGATAAAAAAAATTTAAAAAATAAAAAAATGGATGGTGTATATGTTGGATAGTATGTTGGCGTGATTTCATCCCTTTGTCATGCCCTTTCGTCTGATAGCAGGTTTTTGGGCTTTTTAGGCAGCACACAAGGCATTTGGGATAGTGTGTTAGGTTTGGGTTTTGGGTTTATTTGGGTTTGTATATAAAAAAAAATATAAAATAACAAAAAAATTAAATGGATTGTATATTTGTGGTGTGTGTAAGTTTTGTGTTTGATATAAATAAAATTTTACAAAGTAAAAAAATGGATAGTGTGGTGTGTGTGTTTTGATAAAAAAAAATAAAAAAATAAAAAAATGGATGGTGTATATGTTGGATAGTATGTTGGCGTGATTTCATCCCTTTGTCATACCCTTTCGTCTGAGTAAGTTTTGTGTTTGATATAAAAAAAAATTTAAAAAGTAAAAAAATGGATAGTGTGGTGTGTCTTTTGATATAAAAAAAATTTAAAAAGTAAAAGAAATGGTTGTGTGGTGTGTGTATTTTGATAAAAAATTTAAAAAATAAAAAAATGGATGGTGTATATGTTGGATAGTATGTTGGCGTGATTTCATCCCTTTGTCATACCCTTTCGTCTGATAGCAGGTTTTGGGGGTTTTTAGGCAGCACACAAGGCATTTGGGATAGTGTGTTAGGTTTGGGTTTGGGTTTTGGGTTTATTTGGGTTTGTATATAAAAAAAATATAAAATAACAATAAAAATTTAAAATGAGTTACTAAATTTTAGTACTATTTTTTAGTCAGTCAATTTTTTCCATTTTGTTTTCCGAATTATTTTCAGTCTCCGCTAACGTCCGGTACAATTTCGGAAGTTTAGTGTTATTTTTAGTCTCAGCCAATTTTTTCCATTTTTTTTTCAGGATTATTTTCAGTCTCCGCTAACGTCCGGTACGATTTCGGAATTTTAGTGTTACTTTTAGTCTAGGCCATTATAATCTAATGTTCCGGATTTTTTCTAGTCAACGCTAAAGTCCATGACGGTTCCCGAAGTTTAATACAACATTTAGTCACGTCCATTTTAGTGTTATTATAAGTTAGTTCCCTTGATAAAAGCTATTTATAACATAGGTACAATATATGCAAATTTACTGACACCTCCAACATGATCTGAGGTATAGGTAATGCTTTATATATAACTCTAGGCTATATAGATATAGTCACTAGGCAGAAGGTCACTACACACGGCGTGTTGGATAGTGTAGTGTGGGGTGTTTGGATGGTAGATGACGTTGTATTCGTCACTACACACGGCGTGTTGATGGTATAGTGTGGGGTGTTTGGATGGTAGATGACGTTGTATTCGTCACTACACACGGCGTGTTGATGGTATAGTGTGGGGTGTTTGGATGGTAGATGACGTTGTATTCGTCACTACACACGGCGTGTTAAATTTCCGTTGGTACCCAGAGTGCCACCCCCTATGTTAAATTCCCGTAGATACCTATAGTGCCCCCCGCCATGTTAAATTCTCGTACGCTACCTTTGGGGACTCTACAGGGACATAATGTTAAGACCCATTGACCCCATAGCGCCCCTGCTTGACTCAAAGATTTATAGGGTCAACACTTTCCCATGTTAAATTCCCCTAGACCCTATAAATCTTTGACCCTGTTTAACATAGGAGACCCCCTAGACCCCCAGTACCCCCCCCCCTTAACTACTATCGTCACGTGACTTTGTGCAGACGAAACCCGCACCAAAGGTTTCTCACCGGCAGTCGCACAAGCCAGGTACAAAAGATAATGGTTAAGTGAGTGAGTAATTATCCTGGATTATCTTAATAAAATACCCGAGAAGAGGCAAGAACAGGTGTCATTTGAGTAACAGGGCTTTGAATTAGGTGACAGGATGTTTGTTTAACAGATTAATTTTATAAGGGTAGTCGGAAACATTTAAGCATAGCGGCACAAGAGCATAGCGTAGCGGCAGGTTCTAAAGCATCGGGGGTTATCTGGGTTTGAAACGACAGCGTAGTGGGCCCGCTACGGTAAAAGGCCCTGGGGAGAACACTGAATGACACAATGTTCTAGAAAATTATATAGTGTCTGTGACTTTTAACACAAAACAATAAAGGAAATTATAGTTTTATCTGTAAACAAAATCAACCCTGACCTCAAATTAAATGAACAATTTGTTTACAGAACCATCCTTTAACTCAAATACTAAGTAAACAACCGAATTCAATGACAATACCTAAACATGTAAACCTGATACATAACGTTAAGGTTTGAGCAAATATTAAAGTCAAGAGACATTTATAATTAAAATATTTAAAATATTATAGAAACATCACACATAACAGACTTCACAACGTTGTCAACCTTGTAAATACGTTCATGTTTAACATTGTTTGTTTGTTTGTATTTGAGTTAGAGAAGCTTCTCATTATTATTAAGCATGTTGATTTTGAAACAAATGGTTTTGTCTTTTTTTATTGAAAACAAATGGTATGGACATGCTCTTTCACACTTTTCTCTATCTTTTCCTTCACATTTGCGTACTGAATCAGAAGGATGTTTTCCTTCACGTGCGTGCTTTTACCATATAAAGCGGTGCGTTCGCCAGATTTGCCATTCATCCTTGCTTGTGTATGATAGTGTGTGTATATTTAATCCCCTTATTTTAAAACCTACCACTCTTATGTGATAGTAGGTTTGTGTGTATGTAAGTATAATGAATTTAAAGCACTCCTACCCTTTTCGTTTGTTAGTAAGTGTAGGGGGTCTTGGTCGCTCCCACAGCATGCTGGATAGTAATCAAAAAGTGGATTTTGGATAGTATATCAAAAAGCGGATGTTGGATAGTAATCAAAAAGTGGATGTTGGATAGTATAGTGTGTATTGGATAGTAATTAAAAAGTGGGTGTTGGATAGTATGTTTGTTTAATTTCATCCCCATCTTTTACATGATACCCTTTTCGTTTGATAGTAGGTGTGGGGGTTTTAAATACCACACAAGGCGTTTTGGATAGTGTGTATGGGGTGTTGGATATTAACGAAGAAGTGGGTGTTGGATAGTAATTAAAAAGTGGGTGTTGGCTAGTATATCAAACAGCGTGTGTTGGATAGTAATCAAAAAGTAGATGTTGGATAGTACACAAAAAAGTGAGTGTTGGATAGTATGTTTGTGTTATTTCATCCCCTTCTTTTACATCAAGTGTGTTGTTTTTATCAGACACTACACAAGCATTTTGGATAGTGTGTATGGGGTGTTGGATAGTAACCGAAATGTGGGTGTTGGATAGTAATCAAAAAGTGGATGTTGGATAGTAGAGTGTGTGATAGATAGTAATCAAAAAGTGGGTGTTAGATAGTATGTTTGTGTGATTTCATCCCCTTCTTTCACATCATATCCTTGTCGTCTGATACTAGGTGTGTTTTTTTAAACACTTCAATAGGCATTTTGGATAGTAGATAACTAAGTAATTGGATAGTAGATAACTATTCCCATGTTAAATTCCCGTAGACCCCTATAAACTTTCCCATGTTAAATTCTCGTAGACCT
This sequence comes from Margaritifera margaritifera, assembly GCA_029931535.1. Taxonomy (NCBI): domain Eukaryota; kingdom Metazoa; phylum Mollusca; class Bivalvia; order Unionida; family Margaritiferidae; genus Margaritifera; species Margaritifera margaritifera. The sequence goes on along the minus strand of JAQPZY010001640.1, from coordinate 4,674,153 downwards.
CCATAAACTTTCGCCCCTTGAAGCTATACACGTTCGACTCTTTTTTCCTATGTTAAATTCCCACAGACTCCTATAAGTGTTAGATAGTAATCAAAAAAGTGATCGCTGGATAGTATATGTGGTGTGTTGGAGAGTAATTAAAAAGCTGTTGATGGATAGTATATGTGGTGTGTTGGAGAGTAATTAAAAAGCTGTTGATGGATAGTATATGTGGTGTGTTGGATAGTAATCAAAAAGCTGTTGCTGCATAGTATATGTGGTGTGTTGGATAGCAATCAAAAAGTGGTTGCTGGATAGTATATGTGATGTGTTGGATAGTAGATAACAAATTTAACATTACATTTCCCGTACATCCACATAAATTTTTCAAAATGGAAACGGCTTATAACTAAACAATTTTAACATATGATTTCACTTTTCCCCAGAGTGCCTCATCTGTCCCTAAATTTCTGGGGACAACATAAATCCTCTGTTAAACTCCCTTTTTTTTCCAGAGTGACTCCCGTATGTTAACCAATTGACCAATTTAACATAGGAATTCCCTTAGTCCCTGGAGTGCCTCTGTCATGTTAAGCTACGGCGTAATGCTAATTCCCGTATATCCCCAGGGTACCTCATACAATTATTCTTGCGTACATTTTGGCATTCATAAGTACGTTTTGACATGGATACGTATTGACATTTATAGGTATGTCAAATGTGACTTGGGTACGTTTTGACTTGGGTACGGTTTGTCTTTAGTACATTTCGCTCAAGGTACGTTTTGAATTGGGGACGTTTTGACTGTTAATCTATGAGAATACCTACTGGATAAAAAAAAAAAAAAATTAACTGTCACGACTAGATAAACAAAATGTTTAGTCCGATTGGAAATCTTAATATGCACACGAGGACACACACTGAAGAAAAAGCATTTGAGTGTGAAATATATGATGAGCTGACGAGTAGGAATGATCAAACCCTAGGCCTAAACGTGCACACAAGGATGCATACTGGAGAAAAACCATTTAGATGTGAAGTGTGTAATAAAATGTTTAGTCAGAGTGGATATCTAAAAGTGCACATGAGGATACATAGTGGAGAAAAACCATTTAAATGTAAAGTATGTGATAAAACGTTTAATCAGAATGGATCTCTAAAGGGTCACATGAGGATACATACTGGAGAAAAACCATTTAAGTGTGAAGTATGTGATGACAGGTTTAGTTACAGTGGAAATCTGAAGAAACACTCGAGAACACATACAGGAGAAAAACCATTCAAGTGTGAAGTATGTGATGAAATGTTTAGTCACAGTGGAAGTCTGAAAAAGCACACTAGGATTCATACCGGAGAAAAACCATTCAAGTGTGATATATGTGATGAAATGTTTAGTCAGAGTGGAAGTCTGCAGGTGCACACGCGGATACATACTGGAGAAAAACCATTCAAATGTGAAGTATGTGGTGAAATGTTTAGTCAGAGTGGGCATCTGAAGGGGCACATGAGTATACACACTGGAGAAAAACGATTTAAATGTGAAGAGTGTGATGAAATGTTTAGTCACAGTGGAAATCTAAAAGTGCACATAAGGAAACATACTGGTGAAAAACCATTCAAGTGTGAAGTGTGTGCTGAAAGGTTTGGTCACAGTGGAAGTCTGAAGAAGCATGCAAGAATTCATACTGGAGACAAACCATTTAAGTGTGAAGTATGTGATGAAATGTTTAGTCAGAGTTTTAGTCTTCAAGTACACATGCGGAGACATACTGGAGAAAAACCATTTAAGTGTGACATATGTCATGAAATGTTTAGTCAGAGAGGACATCTGAACGTTCACATGAGGATACATACTGGAGAAAAACCATACATGTGTGAAATATGCAATGAAAGGTTTAGTCAGACTGGACATCTGAAAGTGCATATGAGAATACATACCGGAGAAAAACCATTTAAGTGTGAAGTGTGTGATGAAAGGTTTAGTCACAGTGGAAGTCTGAAGAAGCACATGTTGAACCATACTGGAGAAAAACCATTCATGTGTGAAGTATGTGGTGAAATGTTTAGTGAGAGTGGAAGTATGAAGAAGCATCGGAGGATCCATACTGGAGGAAAAATAATTAAAGTGTAAAGCATGTAATAAAATGTTAATTTAGAATAAAAATCTGAATAAACACATGAAAGATACCCGTTGTCTCTCCGTACATTTTTTGTTAGCATTGGGGTAAGCACGTGGTAGTGTCATATATTATTTTCAAACATGCGTGTTATCATTATAGAAGTGAGAAAATGAATATCTATAAAATATAAAATAAATACATACATTTACACAGCATTCTTTATTTCTCTAAGTTATAACATGATTTAATGCGAAAACACATTAGTCTTTGAATTTAGATAACAATGAAACTCAGCGTTATATTTATTCCAAATGTCAAAGATATATATGTGGTTTAAAGTTTATCTGTGGTTCTCAATACATGCATAGTCTCAGGTTTTGAAGCTTGGAATTTAAATTTTACCCATTTTTGATTCGTGGAAATTCCAACCTGTTCGTTTTTATGACGCATGTTGATTTGGGCAGGAGCATCAATCTTAATTATCATTGATTTGCCTCTGAGTAATTTCCTACTGAGCGTGCGCTGTCCCGAACAAATTTACTGTATGCACTAATGATTGACATTTGCTAGACTGCTGTTTACACCTTATCGGCCAATGTTATCACACATACGTAAAGTCAATATGAAAAACTGAGCGGAGCTAACAAATCACTGATGTCATGCTTAGATGTGCATAATTGAATCAAGGTTAGATTGTTTTGAGATTATCTTTGACATTTATGATACGGGAAGAGTGAATTATTTATGAATTGATTGAATTAAATCATGATCTAATATCAGCATTTGTTTGATTGCCCATCAAATTATAATCAGACAAAACTGGAAAATATGGCAGCTGTCGAAGCCAGTTGTCAAAGGTAAGTGGACAAGCTTTAATTGTCTTTTATTGGGAATTAATTTGCTTCAATCAGTGAAATATTCAAAATTTGGGTGTTTTAATTAATGTATCATTTAGTAAGAATTAACCAGACATTATGCTCAGTGATTTATTTCATGCTTTGGAACTACTCGAGATTGACTAACGAGAAGGAATAATTTTGTTATATTAGATGTGTTTGTGAACTGTTAAATCACAGTAGCACAATGAGGTATATTTTCTTTTCTGCCTCAGTCTCAAAAACAACCTGCAGGGGTCAAGCTAGACTTGAATTTTAGGGAGAAGTGACTTCTCCTTTTGGACAGAATCGGGAGAAGTGAGCACAGAACAGGGAGAAGTGGAAGCAAAGCAAGAAATGCAATAAATATATATCTATATATGTGTGTGTGTGCTCTGGTTCTCTTATTTAAACTGTGTCCTGTTGTTTCTCATTATGCATATTTGCATTTAACATTGTTTTTAAGCAATACTTCATCTTCAAGTAGAAAATTCTCCATGTTGTACATATATTATAAACACATTTTGTAAATGTATGAATGTATCATACTCATGTTCAGTGTATTCATGCTTGAATGTGTGTATGTTTAGATGCAGAGAAATATACAATATATTTTGGCCATATGACTTCGAAAAAGCATAGCAGAAACTATACATTGTAATTAATTTTAACTGACAGGAGTACTTAGATAACAGTATTATAATTACAAATAGGTAAAAATACTTAAGCAACTGCCACTTAAAAAACAAATTTAATTTTTTTTTAGTTTCTTCGCTAGTAAATGGCAGTTGACAACATTTCTTAACTAGTTTGAAAAAGCCCTTATAACATGTACATGAGAGCATGTGCACAGGTGTCTTCAACACCATAGTGTTCATCCATTCAAACCACAGTGGTCACTGATGAGCGACCTCAACTTTACAACTGCACGTTGAGGGAGTTGATTCTGAATTAAATGTGAATCTTTTGACTGTCATTTTTTGGTGAAGTTTTTAAAAGTATAAAAATTAAATTGCTTGTTCTAGTGGCAATTGATTAACTATTTATACCTATTTATAATTACAATGATGTAATCTAGTTGAAACACTACTTTAGCTATTCATTAACGATGAACTGAAGCACTGAAGTAACTGAATCGGCACACAACCAAGTACAAATATGATAATATGGTTTGACGCATGCCATGTAGATGTGTGTATTTTTAGAAACAGGGATTTTCTTCATATGACCACTCACTTTCTAGCTTCATTACAACAATCCCTAGAAAGGATTGGAAATGTATGGTTTTAATATTTGTCTATGTACTCGTAATAAAGTCGTGTATTGGTTGGATATTTTCTTCTTTGCTACTTTTCCTTGTATTTTCACAAAAATGAGTGATGTAAGAAAACAACATGGACCTTAAGTTACAGTTCTTATTGATTTCACAACATAGCATTGTCCCATATGTTTCTGACCAACAAATATTTATTTTTAGGCTAAATTTTGTATCACTTAATAGTTACACTTTGTTTTCTATGAACTGTATAATTTCCTTAATTGATGTGCCCATGAATTATGAAAACAGACAGTCTAATGAAGACATACTTCCATGACACAGCGATGTCCGCCATTATTACCTTTTGGCAGGTTCACTTACGGTTTCAGGCTGATTTTGTGAAGTTAATAATTTAAATGCAAGCACGGCAGTTAAAATCTTCAAAATATACATTTAGAAAGTGCTTTCACCAATTCTATTCTTAAAACACAAATTGTTATTTACATATAGATGATTTTAGTTTCAAAACAAGTGAAATTTTCATCATCAAATGATAACTTGCAGAAATCGGGCAGCGATATATTGCAGGGGGAAAGAGTTAATGGTCAGTCAGCTATTAAAACACATACCTTTGAATGTGCAAAAGTTTGATTTGTTGGCGCAATTGATATGAACATCTGTTAAGGCAACATGCAATCCATTTTGCCTGTGGCTTAACACTAACTACTTGACTGAGTTGAGGGAGCATCTCTAAAGCCATAAACTACTGTCACTTGGTGTAGATCTAAAATAAATGACAGGGCGAAGTCGTTTTCGCTTTCCAAATAGAAAAGGCTACGTTTTCATTTTTCGGCAACTTAGTTGCACACTTTGCCTCATAGCATGACCCCTGGACCTGCCAATCATGCATAATTAGAAAGAGAAACACTTGTACAAAAATCAGCAATGGCCATGTCTGTCTCACTGTCTGCTTGAATTTTTTTTTTACAAAATACTGTACAAGTGTTTGTCTTTATTCAACATTAGACAAGAAATCTTAAACATCAGTTTGCTCCATGAACAATTACAGCAATGAGCTCATGACTGTCAAATACAAATGACTCTTAAAATTTCAGTTTTGATTCTTGAGATTTTCATTTTGACTCTTGAGATTTTAGAGTCAAGGGTCAAATGACTCTTCAGTTTTAAAATCTGTTGAGAACCCTGTTAATGCAGCAAGTGAAATTTATAGGGCAGCACCGACATCAGTTAAGGTTTATTGATCCAACTATTTTTTTCAGCAAAGAGTATATTTTGTAAATATAGGAGCAACTCATGGGTGAGATGCAATTTTCATTCATGAGTTTTTCCTCGTCATATGTCCCAAAAAATAACAAGAACAACAATCACAACTACAACAACAAAGACTACTACTACGAAAAAGATAAAGATTATATATTGTAATAGTGCCCTAAGAATTGTACACCAGCCCCTCACCCTCCCTTTCATCTCTCCCATTGGTAACCAAGTGGATCTAAAGCAAAATTTAACAACTTGGAAGGTTTACCATCTGATCCAATGATTTCCATGCAAGTATATGAAATCTTCATTCACTGTTGAAATCTATTTTTCATTTCCTATGAGTTTTCTTTGGGGAAATTCCACTATCTGAATTGGAATCACCAATCTCTTAATTTCCTAGCAATGCAAACATGGGGCTAACTGGTGCTGGGTATTTTTTTTTTTTTAAGGTAATGTGTCCATTTTTTAGAATGATTGTAAAGAATTAGCTTGACTTGAAAAGTAATGTGTTAGACATTTTGAGCTGGTATTGAAAATGACTGAAATATATATATAATACATACTGCCAGTAAACTCCATCATTGCTGGATGATCATGTGACAGTCGTATAGGTCAATGATATAGCATCAAACAGGAATCCTATGCTAAACATGGTCAAAAGTGTATAGCATCAAATGAGAATTTAACATCAGAATGGCACTATAGGCCCAATGGAGAATTTAACATTGAGGGTACATTGTTACATAGTTAGAAGTGGTTGACCTTGATTGAGGGTACATGGTTACTTTATTAGAAGTGGTTGACCTACACTGGGTAAAAGTTTATAGGCCCAAATGGGAATTTAACATGGGGAAGGATTATAGACCCAAACAGGAATTTAACATGGGGGAGAGATTATAGGTCCAAATAGAAATTTTACATGGGGAAGGATTATAGACCCAAACAGGAATTTAATATTGTTGGTTAAATTAGTTATTTACTATTCAACACATAATTTTTTATTAGTATCTATCGCACCACCTTTTGATTACTATTTATCACACCACTTTTTGATTACTATCCAGCACCCCACACATACTATCCAATGATAATCCTAGGAATGTTTATACACATGCTATACTTACATACATACAAACATACTATCACATAAGTGGAGGGTAGGTCGGATGTAAAAGAAGGGGGATGAAATTAACACACACACTATCACACACAAGCAAAGGGTAGTACTGGTTGTATTTATACATACATACACACAAACATACTATCACACCATGCCAAAACAAAGAGTAGCAGTGTTTATATACACACAATACCCACAAACAAAAGAAGGGGTAAGGGTTTTTAGTCCTTAGTGACACAAGATTTTAAAACCTTCTATGACTACCTTGACATTCACCACTGAGATGCCAGCAGAAGCAGAAGTTACTACTACCACTATCACATCAGCAGCAGGGATAGTACTTGGTGAAGGAAAAGGTTTAAGACTGTTGCAGTTAATTTTAAAAAGTCCATGATTTATTCAAAAACCTCAATGGCCCTTTTAATGGCCACCCATTTATCTTTGAAAAGAGATACTAATCAAAGATTATGAAATAAAAAAAACCCTCAGATCCCTTCCATTATAAAATGCGTGCATGTGTGAGTCTGTGAATATCATTTCTTACATTCCTATGTGTATGATCGTGTTTTTCAGTGTAGAAAACCAATGCAGGATAGGTCTATCATGCCTCACACTTGACCTTTATCCTGACTCGTGGACTCAAAAACTTCCTGATTTTATCATCACTTGAACATTCTTTCACACTAATAAAGATAAACATTAATTTTAACTCATTTACATACTGAAGTGAACAGTGGTTGAAGTTAAGTGTCCCCGCAAAAAGCCCATTTTGCACTGATTGATCTAGCTACTTTATATACTAAAGCGAGCAGTGGTTGAAGTAAAGTGTCCCTCAAACACACTGTTTCATACTGACTGACCTAGCTACGTTATGTACTAAAATGCAAACAGTCAGTTTCTCACTGATTGACTTGGCTACATTATGTATTAAAGGGAGCAGTGGTTGAAGTTATGTGTCCCACAAACATAGTTTTTTACTGATTGACTTAGCCAGATAAACAGCTTCTTTACCTACTTCGAGCATAGTGCACACAATGAAATAATGTTGAATGAATGCAATAAAATGTGGAATGTGCCAAATTTAAGACTAAAATTCTGTTAACATGTATTGCCTATGCTTTCAGCTGGCAAGGACATGTGTCAGAACATGACAATGTTACTATTCCCTACTATGAACTGACACCCAGCTTAAGCAAATCATGGAGAGAAACGGTTTTTATGTAATATCTCTGTCACTGTCTGAAATCATCTGAGCCAAATTTAGGTCATAAATTGTTTTTATTTAGACAACAGAAAACGTCTATTCTGACATTTTTTCCCCCCGATTCATGACATGCAGTGCAAAATGTTACCTATGTATTGCCAAGCTAAAGATTTCTTGTACTGTAACATTTTTCGGTGCTTTTCTTTTTAAAAACAATAAAAAACGAATGTTAAATTTTTTTTTATTGTGACATATTGCAGTGCCAAGATATGACGACCCATACACAAGCCAAGATTTCTGACATACAAACTCAAGCTAAATTCTAGATTCCACAGGATCAATGAAATGTACACTGTGAAGAAACATATTGGTTCTACATTTGTTAAAGTGTGTGTCTGTGTGTGTGCAAGTTCTTTGAAAAAATGACAAAACAAAAGTAACATAACCTTCTATTTTCACGTAATCAGTTATAGTTATTATTATTATTATTAAATATTATTTCATGATGAGAGAGATTTTGAGAGAGTTGGGAAAGTAAACGGCTACTCAATCAGTGCTTCAAGACAAAAAATTTCAGACAGGTCCAGGGGTTGTGACTTAAAAAATATCACAAGCCCTGACTCAAATTCCACGAGCCTAGATTCCAAATCCATGTGCCCAAAAGGCCCTAATTCTTACTTTGAAAAGAAATTTAAAAAATCATGTTAAATTGACTTGTGTGTTTGTTTTTATTTGTGGACACCTCTCCGGCCTCTTGCTATATAAGCTAGAGAGCCTTCAAGGCGACCCCCATGGTTCTAAAGGTTTGAAAGGGTTTTTTTATATCTGCCTGTGTCCCCCAAAGGTCTGTTGTTGTGGGTAATTCAAAAATAAATAGAATTTTGGTAAAAATTTATTTAGATATATTTTTGATTTGGGTTTCTCTTGATGTTCTTATGTTTTGGTGGAGTTTACTTGATTGGGTCCCACTCTCGTGGTCTCCAATTGTTCTACTCCTAGGCCTAAATTTTGTCTATAATTACTTTATGGTCCGTACTCCCCTCCTCAGGCAAAAAAGCCTTTGGCTGGTTTCCTTTCCATATATCCCCTTTTTTTTGTGCGAGTCTTTGCTAGAGACTCTTTTTGTCCAGTGTGTGCTTTGCGTTTATGCTATAATTTTTGTTTGTTGTGCTATATGTTGTTTTCGTGTATGGACAGCTCATATAGATCATATCATTTGAGTTATTATTTACTTTTATAGAAAAGAAAACAATAAAAAAACAGTAAAATGGTTGTTGTTGTTGTTGTTATTGTTGTTGTTTCTGTTTCCGGTATCTTCTTTTCTTGATTCCTGCTTCCGCTTCATCTGAGATTCTTTCTTCTTGTTTATGTCGTAGTTCTCTCTCTCTCTCTTTTTATAAACAAAAAAAAAAAAAAAAAGGTACTGTTGTTCTATGAGTGTGTGTTCTGCGTTTTTATAGTTTCTCTCCTTCCTGTTTGGAGGGCCGTCCCTCCTTGCAGGTTCAGGGGAGGTGCCTTTGTTTCTTTTTATGTGTCTCTCTTACTTTTATTTTGTCAAATTTGTTGTTTGTGCTAGGCGCATGCTCGAGGGAAGACTATATAGGTCACCGTTTCTGTGATTTTTTTTGATTTTTTGTTTTGATTTTTTTTTCTTCTTCTCTTTTTCATGTGTATGGTCATAGTCTCGTCACAGTTTGTGTGAGTTTATAGGAGGCATGGGCCTCCCCTTTTTTTTTTTTTTTTTTTTTTTTTTGAGGTGACTTTCCATCAATTATATCCCCTTTCTTCGTCCTGGGTTGCTATTCCCGACTTTGTCTGTCTTCAAATGGGGAGAGCGGTGTCGGGATATTGTCTCCGGACGAGATAGTTGGCACTATCTTGCACTTTTGCGAGAGTTTACTGCGCCGCGGGGTACGGAGGGTTTTTGTGGGTTCGTTTCTTCCACGTGTATGCCCTCGCCATGTACCCCGGCGGCATTATCTGCGGCTTATTCTACAATCAAAATTCTGGATTTAGGTCTGTTTTCTTGGCTCTGGTTCCTCGTTCTCTCGTTTCATGGTTTCTACATTACCAGAACACATCAGAAAAGTATATTGCTAAATTTGCCAAAAGAAAATACATTTTTAGGCCCTTCTTAAGCTTTATCACTTCAATTGAAGTCGAATATATTATAAAGGCGCTTTTTTAGCGCTTACTCTACGTCTACAATTAACGTATGTATACGCATGAATTTCGAAATTTCTGTTTTCTTATGTTTTGTTTATTAATACAGATGATAGGTGAAGAAAGTAGAAGAAAAGGAGCATTTTATTTGTTTCCCTTGTTTGTTTGTTTGTGTTGTGTGTATAATGTTCACAGATATTGGTTTTTCTTGAGCTCCTCTGCAGGTCTGTCTACCTCGCGTGAGCCACGTAGCATAACCCTGCAGTATCTATACCCAGTACTTCCCCCTATCTGCGAGACCCTGTACCCTGTGAAATTGGTGATGATCTGGCTGTTATAATTATTACATATATACATATACCTACACATACACATATATATACATATATATGTACATACACATATATGCACACATATATATATACACACGCGTACACACAGATACATGTTACACATATATTTTATATTTGACCCCTGTTCACGTTTCCATTCAGTTTTTATTTACCCTTAATACCCATTTTATATAAAACCCCTTAAGAAAAACTGATGTTTTAGCTATCTGGTATGATGTCGGGGAGCCCCTCCATCCTCCGTCTGCTATTGGAAAATTGAAGTGTCACCGTGTATGAACCATGTCTTTACATTTTTTGTTTGTGTGTGTTGTACATTTTTGTAAAGGAGCTGTTATCCTAGACATAGTTCATAATTTTGTGAAGATCCTTTCTAACATGGGTAAGAATGGTTTTTTATTGATTCCGTTCTCCCTCTGTAGCTGTACTAGGACTTCTGAGAAGCCATCACTATATGTGGTGGCTTCTTTTATCTAAAATTTGGGACTTTCCTTCCTAAGTGATTTTCCTTTTCTGTCTGATCTGGTGTCTTGGTGAATTTGTATTGAGAAAGAGTCATGGGACACAAACTGACGCGATCTGCCTTTCCAACATGTGAGCGAGTGAGCCCCAGGTCGGCTCGACGTACCTCCCCCTAGTGGGGGGCATACTGAGACTCATCGCCCACAGTGGTCGTACTAGGCCTTCCTGGGCCAGGAGTGCCCATGAGTCCTTTCAATTTAGTTTTGGTGGAAATGGTACATGTTTATTCCACATTCATATATATATATATATATATATATATATATATATATATATATATATATATATATATATATATATATATATATATATATATATATATATATATATATATATATATATATAAGAAAAATAAAAGAAATGTAAAAAAAATAAAAAATAAAAAAATAAAAAATAAAAAATAAAAAATAAAAAAATAATAATTTCTCTTCTTTTTTTTTTTTTTTTAGAGGGTACCTATTACGTTTATCATATTTATTCTATGGTTTACTGGAATTGTTTTACCACATTTCATCATTGCATTAATTATAAAGTCTAGGGCTCTATTTTATATATTTTTGTTTCCTATATTACCTGTATATAACAGATGTTTGTCGGTATAGACATACAGAGTTTTTATGTGATTTATTACAGCGCTTCTTTCCTTTTGTAGCGTTTTGCATTTAAGTATGACGTGATTTTTGCTGTATGGCTCCGTATTACATAACGGACATTTTTGCATTTTTCTGGTAATTTTTCTTCGGAGTGCCATTTCTCCTGTAAACCATACATCATGTAGAAATATATACATCATACTCTGTCTCACTGTTTGTCTTATTTCTGCCCAATTTCCCCATACTTGTTTCCAGTTCACATCTGGGTGGTTAATTTGTACTCTAAGTTTAACTGTATCGTCTATTGGTGATTTTATTATCTGATATATGTTGTGATCTTTCTTTTCTGTCCATATTTGGTCTTTATCCCTGTATGTAAGTATTGTTTTAGTGATGTATTTTATTTCTTTAGGTGGTTTTATTAGTTTTATGATTTTATTATTTTTGTATATGTCTGGTTCGTGCCTTAATAGATATCCGAACCAGTACATATACAGTGCTGACCAGGGATGTTCTTTCTTTGTAGTTAAGTTTCTTATTCTGTTTATGATGTTGGCTGTTTTCTTGTATCGCATGTGGGGGATACCTATCCCCCCTTCTTTTTATTTTTTTGTTTATATAAATATTCCCTTGGAAGGTAATGGAGTTTACCTTTCCATATAAAGTCTATGATTGTTTTGTCAATCTCATATAGCATATTATCTGTTAGGTCTATATTATTTAATTTGTATGCAATTTTGCTGTACATGTAAGTTTTAGCAACTTGTACTCTCTCTATGGTGTTTAGATTTTCGCACGACCATAGAGCAATGTTTGTTTCAAGTATCTCTGTGATCTGTTGATAGTTGTCTGAGGTTGCGTTTTGTCCGTAGAGAGTTCGTAGAGTTTTAATCTGTTTCTTGATCAAGTGAGGTGGTAGACCTGGGTGGTTCCCCCTCCAGTTCCCAATTAATAGAATTTCTGTCTTTTCATGATTTAGTAATGAGCCCGATGCTCTTCCAAAATTTGTGAATTCATTCTCCAGATGTTTGAAAGAATTTTCGTCGGTGATAAAATTTGTGCAGTCATTAGCATGCTGCACCATTTTTAATTCCGCTTCTAAGTTTGGTATTTTTATTCCTTTAATATTTTTGTTTATATTTATTTTTTTACATAAGGCTTCTATTGCTATTACATATAGCAGCATTGAGAGTGAGCAGCCCTGTCTCACCGATCTTTCTATGCGAAAACTTTGAGCGAAAGCCCCATTTACTTGTACTTTTGATATTATATTTGTATATAATATTTGTACCCACGTGGTGAAATGTTCACCAAATCCAAATTTCTTGAGGATATCCTCTATATAGTTATGTTCTATCCTGTCAAAAGCTTTTTCTTGGTCAAATAGTATTACTGCTCCTTTGTCCCCTCCTAATATTGATATAGTTTATCGCTGTCTCTATTTTTAATATATTGTTTTGGATATTCCTCCCTTCCTCTCCACAGCTTTGGTTTTTATTAATTATTGATGGCATACATTTTTTGATTCTATTGGTTAGAATTTTACTTAGTATCTTGTAATCAGTATTTAGTAGTGATATTGGGCGCCAGTATTTTTAGATGTTCTGATTCTCCTTTCCCTTTATATAGTAGTGTTATAATTCCCTCCCTCATCCCTTTTGTCATTTCCCCTTTTAAGTATATGTTATTATATAGGTTTTCTAGTATTGGAATTAGGTGTACTTTAAAAGTTTTGTAGAAGTCTGTAGTAAGTCCGTCTGATCCTGGTGATTTCCCCTTATTTAAATGGTCTATTGCTTTTCCTACCTCTTCTATGGTTATTGGACTTTCACATTCGTCTTTCCCCCTTGTCTCTATTTGTGTAAAAAGTATATCTTTAGTGTAGTTCCCTATTTCTTTGTTTCTATTTTTTGCGTAGTATATAAACTTTTGTAATATATCTCTATTTCCTTCAGTATATCTTCTTTTTTAGTATATGCGGTGTTGTCCCTTTTTAGTGTTTCAATGTTCTTTTCCTTCCCTTTTCTTACTTCTTCCCTTTTGTACATTCCCCTCGCTGCGTTGTATATATCACCGAATTTTCCCGCTCTTATTTCTTTACCTCTTTTTTCATACTCTAGGAGCTCATTGTATTTTTTTACTTCTTCTTTATCTGTTGCTCTTTTTGCTTTCCTTAGTGAACTTATAATTAGAGTTTCTCTTTTAATTTCTTTTTTAAGTTGCTCCCATTCTCTTATTATATCATATGTTTCATGGTCTTTATGTTGTTTTAATATTCTGGTTATTTCTTCTATATATTCTCTATCTGTTAAAAGTGAATTATTGAATTTCCAAAAACCCCGTCTCCATTTTACCCTTTTTATATCTTTTATATGTATGTATATTGCTTTGTGATCTGCTATATGTAGGTCCTCTATGTTGCATTCCTTAACACTATCCTTTATCGTTTTTGTGACATAGAATTTGTCCACTCTGCTTCCTTGGTTGTTTCCGTAGTTAAAGGTGAATTCTCTGAGAATTAGGTTTTCTATTCTGTATGCGTCCAATAGTTCATTCTTATTTAAGAAATCCATGATTGTTGGACGTTGTCGGTTGTCTTTCCTTGAAAGACCAGTTGTCCTATCTATTTCTAATTCTACCCAGTTAAAATCTCCCGCAATTATAATTTTATCAGTGTTAATGTTTTGTATATACTTTGTGAGGTGTTCTATAAATTTAAGTTTATTTTTACTGTATCCTGATGGTACATACACGTTTAATATGTGCCATTCGTTTACTTTTAAATGTATTAATCTTCCCTTAAAGGGTGCCAAGGTTACTAGTTTTCCCATGTTAGGTCATTTGATGTGTTTCTAATTATGCAAGCTACTCCTGCATATATTTCGTTTGTGTTATTGTTAGTCACTACTACTGTGTTAAAATTTTTTCTATTTGATATTGTTGTTCTTTGGTTAGGTTGTGAGTTTCTTGTAGCATTATTATATCATAGTTTAGTGTTGCGTTGTACAGTTTATTTATTTTTTCCATATTTATACCCTTTACATTTGTTGATAAAATTTTGAGATTTGAATCCTTGTTGATTGTTTAGAGTGAGTCTTATTAATTTTCATTGGTTGTCTTATGTTATTCTATTTAGTTTGTAATTATCTTCATTTCTTTAATCTTTTCCGTATTCTATGGTGTCATTACTTTGTGTGTTTTCTTTTGTTTTTTCATTTGTATTTAAATGCTTATTTTGTGATTTTTCTTTTTTTGTTGTTGTTGTGTTTGTCTTCTTTGTGTCTTTAGTACTTGTTTCTGTTTGGGTAGGTGTCTTGGTTATTGGCCTAGTTTGTGTTGATTTTTTGTCCACTGCAGTCGCGTTTTTGTTCTTGTGTTCCTTACTGGGATCTGTTGTTTTCTGGTTTTCCCAGTAGGTTTTCGTCTTTGCGAATTTTTCTTTGTCTTTTCCTATAAGAGGAGGAGTTTTTTCCTCTTCCCGTGAGGACCATTCTTGGGTTGGTGTGATTGGTGTTTCGCTCCCCTGTCTCTTCCTTTTCTGTAAGGAGATGGGAGTTGATGCCATTTGTGTATTTGTTTCTTCTTCTTTGTTTTCTTTCTGGCTTTCTTTGTCTTTCTCATGTTTGGGGTCTTCCACTTCTTCCTCTTCTTCTGTATCTTCTAAATCTAGATCTGTTGCCAGCAAGTAGTAGGGGTTAACATGTGTTAGTAATGCGTCATGTTTCCCTTTGTTGGCCTCTTTTGTTGCGCTTTTCTTAAGTTTTTTGCTCCTTTTCCTTTCAATTTTAGTGAAGTTGTCTTGGGCTCTTGCGTGGAAGTTTTCCCACTCCATCTCAAGGCCTCCCGTGGAGGGCAGATCTATTATTTCCTCAATATATGGCTCATTTCTCGTATTGGTGTTTTAAGTCTCTTCAATCTCTATGTCTTGGGCCTGGTCCGTGTCCACATTTTGGTGCAGTATCCCTACTACTTTGTCTGCATATGTGGCTCTATTGTTTGGGTTTGGGCATTCTCTAGGGATATGGCCCGTCTGTTGGCATCTCGTACATTTTCGATGTTTAATGCATCCTCTATACCACGTTTTGACTAAAAAGCCCATAACGTAGAAGAATGTAGGCACTTTGGGTGCCTGGTCTATGGGGATGGTCAGGATCCTAACCCCTGTTTTAATTTCCTGATATCCCCATACCTTTGCATCCCTTATTTTGATTGTTTTTACCTGGAGTTTTGTTAACATTTTGTCTACAATTTCCCCTGTTGGGATTTCCATCGGCAGTCCTGAAACGTGGATCTCCGTTGATTTTTCCTCAACAGTTCTTTCAATGGGCGGGGCGTCGCTTATATTGAACCTTTTCCCTAGGATTGTCGTCTGTGTTTGTTCAGATCTCAAAATATTTAACGTAAACCAATTTCTTCCTCCAGGTTCTGATGTCAACTATTGTCCAATTGCTCAATCAATGTCCTCGTTACTCATTGGATGTTGATGTTCATTATCATCTGAAGCGTGTCTTGCTTTACATGGTTTCTTTTTACACTTTTGATGTTGTTCATAGGTGCCGCTTAATATGTTTAACCAGTGTTGCATTACTTACTCAAGTGTTTCTAAGGAAATTCTTTTTTGGTCAGTCTTTCCTTTTTATCTCACCTCCGTCAAAGGACGGCCAGTTTTTGTTATCAAAGACTCAGAAGCCATCATGGATCACCTTTGATCTCTTTTATTACTTATAATGCCTCAAAATACATCCCGCATTTGGTCTAAACAATCCAGATTACAACAATAAGGTAATCAATTAACTGCTTGTTTTGTACACGTTAGCCTTAATTCGATTAATCAGCCACGCACCACTGCAGTGGTCGCAACGACCGCTGGAACAGTTTCAATCCTCAGCAGACTGGTTCTGACTGTCTTCTGTAATGCGTGGATAGAACGCGTATTATTACTGGGTTTTTTCTTTCTTTTTTAAATTAACATTTTTGTTTCTTCAAAAGCGGTAGATTTCAACAATAAAACGGCGTATGAGGTAGAGGACCTTAAAAACGGTATTTTTGTCCTACCGCCGGTAGAATCACACGTATGTTGAAGCCAAGTGAGCACTATAACACAGGCAATCTGTTTCCCATTCATAGGTGACATGCTTCGCTTTGTACATAAAGTTTACAGCCTTCGATAGAAGTACGGTAAGTAGACGATCTTCATATGGGTAAGGGACATACATGGGAATACATGTTAATAATTTAATAGTCCTTCAACAACTTGAAAATAAAATTCCACCTTTCGTCAGCGAGATAGAACTTTTCTCAGGCACATTTTTTTTCTCGACAAACTCGACGGGTACTTCACTTAAAATACAGGAGGGGCCTGATCTGAAATTAGAGGGGCCCCTCCTGTATTGCTACGTCATGTTATATGTGTGTGTGTGTGTGTGTGAGAGAGAGAGAGAGAGAGAGAGAGAGAGAAAGAGAGAGAGAGGATTACCCTTTCTATGAGTTTCTGAAGGCAAGGGTAATCCTGTGCTAGAATTGTTCATTGACAATTTTTTTTTTTTGATCAATATCTGAAAATCGGTGTTATATTTTGAAATATTACGAAATGAATGCAGTATGATTTGGCGAGTGTGCCACAAAATCCGATACTTTAATATCAGTATGTCTTAAAGAGGGTAAATGTTCATTTATCACAATTCTAAGATATGTCATAAGCTTATTTATGTTTTGTTTGTTTGTAAAGTGACTTACTCCAGCTTAAGTAAAATGTAGAGCTAACACGTTTTACGTCTCTCTCGGTCTGTGTTCTTTAAAATAATATACGAACAAATGAAGACACTTACTTTTTATGGTATACATTCCTTCTGAATAAACTTACAATGAGATTTTCAAGATCACATTCCAAAATATCACATCCACAGGAAATCAGTAGTTAATGGGGGTGTTGGGGGTCAAAAATCTGGGGGAGGCACTTGGGGGTCAAACGGGAATGGAACGGGAAACTAGAGGGGGCACTTGGGGGTCAAACGGGAATGGAACGTGAGGGGGGCATTTGATGGTCAAACGGGAAAGGAACGGGAAAAGGAAAACAGGGAGGGAGAGATAGAAGTATGGCAATAATGAAAAATGAATCTTTTCTAGAAAAATGGTTGGCTCTGAAAAGGGCCTTTGTTTTTGTTTTGTGAACTAAGTTAACATAGAAGACATCTCCTGGAGGGTCTTCTTTTCCTTAGACTTCGTCTGACTTCCGGACCGTAGATCAAGACACGCTTCAAGCACCCTTGTCGTTCCACATAAATCCGTCTCTTCCAGAGGGCTGTCTCGGTCATCTTGGTAAAAGCCCATGAGGCTTTGACATACATGGAATAGTCTGGGTCGAAGAGCATTCCCGAGACAATGGTAGATGACTCTACACAAGTCCCATTTTTTTTTTTTTTTCTTCTTCTGGAGTGGTCTTGGAGAAACCGGTGAAGCTCTATGAGACAAGCGGCGGTATATATAGCCTAAGAGCGGATCGAAATGGAATGAAATGAACTACCAATCCAAGCGCGCGTTACAAGCGTGTAGGTTTTTCTTCCAATGGGAAGAGAGTGGGGTGTGACGTCATCTGGAGTATAAAGGCATCACAGCGTTCGTAGGTTTTTACCTTAGCGGCATAATGGAGACAACGAAGACCATGTATTGGAGTGAGCCTGCGACGACGACAGCAGCGAATGCCGTAGTAAACTTCCAACCGGAAGATTTTAATTTAGATTTTGGGGATTTTCTGTCTTCTTCTCAAGAATTTGTGCCTGAAATCACCACGACTGTTGCTATACCACCAGCCTCTTTGCCTGTCATGGACAATTTTAAAAAGAGGCAACAAGAAGAATTAGAAATTGTTTTACAACGTCAAAGAGAAGCCGAAGAAGTTTTTCTTAAACAGGAAGAGGAAAGAAGAAAACTAGAAGAAGAAATAAGAAAGTTAGAAGAGGAGAAGGGTAAAGAACAGAAAGAAGAGAGTGAAGAAAACAAAACGGTGAGTCTACTACAAGACATTTTAGCGGAGTTAAAAAATCTGGGAAACATTTTTCCTTAACACAACCTAAGAGAAAGAAACCTTCACGGGCGAAACATTCTAAGCCCATCACTACTACTACTAGTGAGATGCTACCACCACCACCACCACCATTCACTACAACTACTACCACCACCACCAAAGCAGCAGCAGCAGGAGGAGCAGGAATAGGAGTTGGTCGTGGAAAGGGATTGATGCAGTTGAAGCTGATCATGTCCAGTCCATTAGTTTGTTTAAGAAACAAACACCCCAACGGTCCTTTTCAGGGCCACCCCATTGATCTAGAAAAGATGATCATTCCATTTGCTAAAATCAAGTAAAACTTGAAAATCCCATTCCTTGGTTTTGTGTAAGAGGGATTGAGTGCGTGCGTGCGTGCGTCCATACTCTTAAAAAAACAACAACACAAAGACACTTACTTTTTTCCATTCTGGTCTATTCTCTTTAAAAAAAAATCACAATGAACATAACACCACACTCAAAAAAGTTCATCGTTCACGGTCTGTCTCTCTTGTTCTTGAATTTCTTCACAGGAATCAAGGGTTCTTCCTCACTGTCTTCCAGTCGTCTAGCTTTCTTGCTTTTCTTGACGACGGGGATGAATTCTTCTTCTTCTGGGGCTGAAGATCCTTCGGCTTCCTCCCTCTCTTTGAGGTTTTCTTGTTTCTGAGGACACTCTGAAGACCAATGTCCTTTTTCTTGACAATGATAACAGGTATCTTTCCCTTTGTCTCTGTTTTCTTTTCCTTGACGTTGTGGACATTCTGGAGCCCAATGTCCTTTCTCTTGGCAGATATAACAAGTATCTTGACTTTTATCTTGAGAGGCAATGGAGGAGTAGTCCTTAGTTTTACTGGTTTACTTTCGAAGGACTGTCTGCAAATCTCTGACCAGAAAGGCAATCTGTCTTCTTGACTCTTCCATCTTCACTGTTTGAAAGTGCAATCACGAATACTGATTCTGAGGGTAAGAAGGTCTCTCTCTCTCTATAGTGAGAGAGCCTGTGCTGTGTGAAACTCCATCAGATTCAAGTCAGACATCAAGATGAAAAGATCACGCCCAATCTATGAGAAAACAAGAGGAAGAAACGAAGAGACCACGGCGACGAAGACTTTCCGTGCCGCCTGAAACACCGCTCGATGAACTGCTAGCTCAAGTCCATGCTACCGATTTCGAAGAGGAGATGAGTGAGCCTGAAACCAAACCTTCTACCCAACCCAAAGAATCCATCACCCCTGACCAAGAAAGACCTACCGTGGCTCCCGAAAAGTACTATCGCATTCGAGAGACACAAAAAATAACCTCTAGAAAATTTCGAACTACGGCTTACACTCACACCGTCCAATTTAAAGACTTCAAGTCTGAAGTGCCTTCCGTGAAAGCTGCCGGGTTCATTACCGATTTGTGGGGTTCTGTGTTACAGAACTTGAAACGACAATGTGGAGCCAAAGAGGACGATCGATTGAGACTGGCCATTCATCACGACAGTTTGAAGTCGCCTGTCTGGATCGAGTTCAGCACCCCGGCAGAATTAACACCAGGAAAAGTCATGACCAAAATAGAACACGTTCAACAATCCAACGAAGAGTTTACCATCACCGATGGAAAGGCTACACTTCACATGACTCCCCTCCTCGAGGTAGCTGACGAAGTAGGAAAGCGTTACTGGTGGACGACCTTCGCAGTACCAAACGCAGTGTCGTCCAAATCGACAATTCTCAAGACCAGATGTGCTTGGCTCGGGCCATCGTGATGGGGCGAACGTATGCCGACAAGAACGAGACCGCAGAATGGAAAAGAGCCTGGGAGAGCATTCGACAATCGGACAGAGCCCAACAACGAAAAGAAGCAGAACTCCTGTTACGACAAGCAGGCATACCCAAAAGACACCGTGTGTGGCATTTCTCAAATGCAACAACTTCAAGACGTCTTGGCTCCTCGCTACACTTTGAAAGTACACCCTCAAGAAGTGCGCGGAGATCTGCTGTTTCGAGGCCCCGATTTCCCGGAGGGAAAATACATTCACATCTTTCACCACCAAGAACATTTCGATGCCATCACCAGTATCACAGGATTTCTGGGATACTCTTACTACTGCGAGAAATATGAGAAAGGATTTAACAGTCGTGAGAAACACATTCATTGCGGAGAGCGATGTCGGGGTTGTTTAGCTGCCAAGCCATGCCTTCCGGAACAACACGTGCATTGTGCGACGTGTCGACGAACCTTTGTCAGTCCCTCTTGTTATGAACAGCATCGTAGGACACAAGGTCACCAGCAAAAATGTGCTTGCGACTTATTGAAATTGTGCTCCACGTGTGAACACCTGATTCGGACCAACTACCCCAAGAGACACGTTTGTGCTGGAAAAAAAAAGATGCCGCATTTGCAAGCAGATGGTGGACTTTGATCATCAATGTTTCATTCGAAAGTACAACAATACACTGAAGAAAGAATTAAAGACGGATCAGAACAAGAACCAAGTGAATTTCATCTTTTTTGATTTTGAATGCATGCAAGAAACAGGCATTCGCATTCACAATTTCTGCGTCGCTCATCGGGCTTGTGAAAAGTGCATCCAAGAACCAATTCACGTTCACTGTTCTCATTGTAGTGGGATTCCAGGAAGACGGGAAAAAATCTTTTGTGGTCCTAACACTCTGTCCCAGTTTGCCCAATGGATTTTAGATCCCATCAACGACACTTGGAGCGAAGAGGACATTCAACGTTATGGAGACTGTCATCACTATGCGACCGTCATGGCTCACAATTTCTCGCGATACGATGGACAGTTTTTGTTGAAATATTATTCACAACAAGGTATCGAATGCCCTATGGTCACCATGAACGGAGCCAAACTCATCTACATGAAAGTGGGACAAGTCAAATTCAAAGATTCCATGAGTTATTTAGCCAAGCCTTTGAGTCGAATGCCTAAAACATTTGGTATGACAGAAATGGCCGAAGGATATTTTCCCCACTTCTTCAATACGGAAGCCAATCAACACGCCGTACTACCGCATTTGCCTGACGTTGACTATTACGAGCCCGACGGAATGCACCCCGAACACCGAGAAGCCTTTCACGCTTGGTACCACGCTCACCAGTCAGAACCGTTTGACTTCCAAGAGGAAATGCTGAAGTATTGTCGATCCGATGTGGACATTTTACGACTTTGCTGCAGAAAGTTTCGACAGTTATTTCTAGATCACGAAGAAGCCGATTCTTTGAAGGAAGCGTGCACCCTACCCAAAGCCTGTACCTTAGTATACACCAAAAACGTCATGCCCGAGAACGAACTAGCCATCATAGACTCCAACACGTCTCTCTTTACCAGTCGTCAATACTCGGCCAATGCTTTGCGTTGGCTCCATTACTTGTGCCAAAAAGAAGACAAATGGATACAACATGCCTTAAACGGAGGAGGAGAATGAAGATAGGCAGTCTTTCAGTGGATGGTTGGGATTTAGAAAACCCTCAGAGGATGTACGAATTTCAGGGCTGCTTGTTTCACGGATGCCCTACCTGTTTTCCTCAACGACACCTTAAAAATCCTCTCACGGGAGTCACCATGGAAGACTTGTACGAACGCACCTACCAACGCCGGCTAAAGTTAGAAAGTCAAGGATACCAAGTGGTAGAAATGTGGGAGCACGACTACGATCGACGTTTCAAAACCGATCCTGAATTTAGGAGCATTGCCGAAAGTTACGACGTGGCCGACATCGAACCTTTGGATCCACGCCACAGTTTGTTTGGAGGACGAAATAATGCCACGCGTTTGCTGTACGACGTAGACGAATCAAAAGGAGAAGAAATCAAGTACATCGACGTGTGTTCGTTGTATCCTTGGGTGTGCAAATATGCTCGATTTCCTACAGGACACCCTGAAATCTTGACAGAACGCATCGACGTGGAACACATTCGTCAATACGACGGATTGATCAAATGGAAAGTCTTACCCCCGACCGACTTGTACCATCCTATCTTACCTCATCATTGCCAAGGAAAACTGATGTTTCCTTTATGTCGTACGTGTGCCGAAACATGTAACCAAGACCTACTTCCAAAGATTTAGCCAGAGCCGGATTTATCTACTTGGGAGAAGGCGATAAAGTTCAGAGTTTCAGTTGCGGTGTGAGACTTCACGAATGGGATTATAAAGACTCGGCTTACTTGGAACATGCTAGATGGTCTCCGCGCTGTCAGTACTTGCCTTTTGTTGGTGAAGAGTACGCGTACGATGAGCCGGATGCCAGTTCCAAGAAGTAACATGTCGGATACTTTACAAGAGTACATTCGTGGCTTGCCTTGGGAGCTGCGAGAACGCATTTACCAAGAGTTGGTTCAGATACAAGTGAAACGCAAAGAACCATTGCATCGTAAATGGCATACACGTTTTAATCATTGGTATCTGAATGCTATAAGAAGTTTAATTACTTTGAAAATGTTCAAATGGTCAGACATTGATCGAATAACAAATTGGGCATGTAAGAGATTGGATAAAACGACTTCTACCTACAACGTGGGAGTGATACACAAAATTCCATGGAACGAAGTGGAGGAAATAAAAGTGACAAACTTTGAGGAATACCAAAAACGTTTACAAGACGTGTCACCTCAAGATGAAACTCCTTTACATCGTCTGAGGTGTAAGGTCATCAGTGAACATCTTGGATATCCTTTACCCACCGATTCCATTTGGCAAGTGTATGACTATTTCATCACAAAGAAAGTCGTGCCTGTGAATGGCTAGTTTAGAAGAGACCATTCGTGGTTTGCATTTGGAGTTGCGAGAACGCATTTACAGAGAGTTTGTCAAGATACAAGTGAAACGAAAACTCAGAGTCATTTCTCGATTTTTAAGCTATGCTTACTTTCAAACTGTAAGAGTGATTCTGGGGAGAACCTATCATAGTAGGTGCTCTATCACAAAAGATACCAACCTTGGGGGCCTGGATATAAAAGCCCACCATGACAGGACCGTGGTCTTCACTTGTGAAACGTATTCCGTGGAAGGAAGTCAACGATCGTGTTCAGACCTTAGAGGATTATAGACACCTGATACAAGAACTGTTTCCATTGAATTTTGGACGTTATGCCGTGTGTGTGTTAGTAACTGCATTTCTTGGATTTCGTTTTCCAGGACATTCGTTGTGGACTATTTTGGAGGAACAGTATTGGTGCTGGACTAACCAAAGACATGACCATTCATGCTTTATCGGCACACGAAAGACAAATTGTACTCAAAGTGTTGAGACTCGTGATGAACACGAGTTGTGTACCTCCGTGTGAAGAAGACATTAGTCAAACTTTATCTACCCTTCATACGTTTCAAGAAGTGTGTATCGCTAGTTGATTACACCAACAACTTTGCGATTGGAAAGATGTACGTGACTGGAAAAGTATTGGTTTCTATGCTTGGCTACAAGAAATAGCACAGTTTGCCTAGGACTTGGCAAGTCACTAAGTTTCCAGGACCCAGAGTGAACAACTTGAAATCCAAGTTCACCCTGACACTCGCACCTCAAGAAGAAAAAGAAGACTACACGGTCGTACCAATACAACCACCTGAGGAACACCCCCCCTTTCCGTCAGAGATATTTCATTCTTCCACCATAGAGACCAGAATACCAACAGTGCCTGTGCACTCCATTCGTAGGACACACCTCCATCCAGAATGTTGTACATTGACTTGTTTATACAGAACTTTGATTCTTTTAGTGGTAGCCTTATTGTTATACCTGACCATTTTTGCGGTATGCGTTTTTGTACTTCATGACTTGTAAATATGTTTTTGTTTAAAACATTAAACGTGTATGAAACGTATAAAATGTCTTGTGTCTTTTGTCTTCTTCTCAAAATTCTTCCTACCTCAGTCATGGCTAAATCTTCTTCCTCTGCTTCTTCTTCATCTTCTGTGGTTAAAGTGATCGACGAAAAGTTAGATCGTCAAAGTTGGGAAGCTTTGTATCTGCGCCATCCTTTTAACATGTTGATTGCTGGACCTCAACGCATCGTGTGGTGTTACAAAGAGTGGCAATGGTCCTACACGTTACTTCGTGAAAGTCAAGGAGATGCCATTTCGTTTGTGGAAGGCATCCCTCGCGAAGACGATGGGATCGTGTCTGGAGTGAGTCAAACACATCTGGTCATCTTCGACGACATATTAGGAGAAGACGAAGAAGAAATTAAACTTTGGCTTACACGAAAAGGACATCATCGTAATGCCAGCATCATTTACATTACTCAAAATTTATTTAAACAAAGTAAAGCTCATCGGACCATCAGTCTGAACGCTCATTACGTGGTCTTGTTTAAAAGCCCCAGAGACATATCTCAAGTGCAAGTGTTAGCCAAACAGTTAGGCATGCCTTGGCTGAATTATGCGTACGACGATGCCACTCAAACACCTCAAGCGTATTTACTCATCGACTTAAAACCTACCACTCCCGAGTATTTGAGATTTCCTACCCAATTGTTTCACCATTGGTGTGAAGAAGGAAGTCCTGTCGTTTACACGTCCCCTTCGGCCACTCTCTGAAAAGAAAAAAACTATAAAAACATCCACCACGGCATTTCTTTCTCACAGTCTTCGAGATGACATCCTTTCAATCTCATCCTCCTGCTAAATTGATTCGTGCCTTGTATGGCATCAGTCGCGAAAAAAATGCACAAGTCCGTGCCCATTTGTTAGAAGCTTGTCTCACAGAAGTGTTACTATGGTTTACTTTGACGGCACGTCAATTACTGCAAGGCATCATTCACATCCCTCATCAAACCCAACGTTTGTTTTCAAAAACATAAAATGGCGTTTTCACAACTGGCCGATCCTAGAATCGATCCACACACTAAAAAACAAATCATTTTAACCCCTGGAGGTAGCGGTTCTTTAGGAGTGGTCATGATTCGTTCACTTTTGAAACGGGATCCTAATGCCCAAGCCAAAAAACCAAAAACCAAAAAGAAAAACCATAAGAAGAAAGCCCCCAAGAAAAAGAAAAGCCCTGCCAAGAAAACACCAACCACCACGACCCGCAAGAGAGGTACTGCTGCTAGGACGCTAACGTATACCCGAAAACCACGAGACGCAGTGACGGTGTCTCCTTCTCCTACGTCCACATCGTCTTCACCTCCCTTCGTCATGATGCCTGCCAAACCGGACTTAAGATCCGTGTTTCCTAATTTGATGCAAAAATGGAAACCCATTTCGAAAGTCACCACTTCGGGACCCTCGACTTCGGCTGATCTGGCCACCGCAGCTGCCGCTAAAAAAGTACCCTCCCCTAAAACCAAAGTCCAAGAGAGAACCGGCGTGTTACAAAGTTGAGTGGATTTATCCAAAGAAGAATTGAGACGATTTAGTCCATTGAAAACACCTCAACGTCGAGTAATGCCTGTCATGAAGATGGTACGTCGTGCGGACAATCACTGGAGACGTGTTCCAGTATAAAATAGAAGGATGACCTACCAGAGACCTCAGACTTACTCCTGACATCCAAGATGTGCCCAAACGTGCACACCACCACCAAAAGAAGAAAAATGTCTTGAAAGGAACGGTACCTTTGTCCAAGATACAGAAAGAAAAATTAGGGAAACGGAACGTTCTTCGCCAAATGGTCAAAAAGAAAATACCTCTCCAGTATCACGTTCACCGTGAATTTGTACATCTTCATTATCTTCCAGTCAGTAAATCGTATTTTGACAGTGTCAACATTAGTATGAAAGGAGATTTGGGACAAAGTGTTCCATTCAATGACAAAGGAAAAGTCACAGCGAAACTACATTTTCGAAAAAGGTTCTCCAGCGAATTGTAACACCATAAAATGTGTCCTGTGTACCGAGGAGTGGCTCGACAACGAGGACACGGTTTAGGAGATATGTTAAAATCGGCTTTTCGGACGGTAGCCCCTAATTTGAAACCCATGGTGACTCGAGGATTCCATGCCTTAAAAGATGCCGCTTTGACACAAGGAAAAGAATTTCTTCTAAACGTCTTCATCGACAAACAAAATCCTAAAGAAGCCTTTATGAGAGGAGGAAAAAATGTGTTGATGCACACTGGAAAAGATCTTTTGGGTCTCCGAGAGAGCCTTATAAATTCACTTCACGCTTCTGGCCCTGGCATTACTTCTTCCTCCACTCCACAGCAAGGACAAGGCAGAAAGAGACGACGTCGACCTCCCTTCAGAGCTCATAAACCACCCGGTGGTCTAAAAAAGAATAAGAAAAGAAGAACAGTCAGAGAATTAGACGTTTTTGATTACTAAGAATTTGAAAATGATGCACCGAGATTATTGCGAATGTACCAAGTCAGAACTGGATCTGTTTACCATGCCCCCCACCATGATGACGATGCAAGAATACCAATGGGTGGAATTTCATCCTGTATCGTCTTTGACAACTTCAGCTCCTATCGAAGTTGAAATCAAAGGACAAACTAAAGATTACATCGATCTGAATAGCAGCCACTTGTACCTGAAACTTAAAGTACTCAAAACAGACAACAGCAATCCTGATGCCAATGCCAGAATCGCTCCCGTCAATAATTTCATGCATTCTTTGTTCAGCGAAGTGGATTTGTACTTGAATAACAAACTAGTCAGCAGCAACGGGGATACTTACCCTTACCGTGCTTACTTGGAAAATCTCTTGACGTACGGAAAAGAAGCCAAGAACACCCATCTGGATGCTTCCGTGGTATGGAAACCTGACACCTTGGATACCTTGAACGACACAGCGTTGGCTGTAGAGGCGGTTGGTGATAATCCAGCAACCCCGCACAATGTGGGCTTTAACGACCGTCGAAAGAAAATCAGACAAGGGCGCACTTTAGAACTGATGGATCGTTTGCATTTGGACATGTGGTTGCAAGACAAGTATTTGTTGAACGGAGTGGATGTACGCCTGAGACTGAATCGCAGCAGTACCGTTTTCCATTTGATGGCCAATGCCAACGAGTACAAAACCATCATCGAAGAAGCCAGACTTTACGTACGTCGTGTAGAAGTGTTACCTAAAGTAGCCAACGACATCAGTCAAACGTTGAGCAGAACCACTGCCAAGTATCCGGTGCGACGAGTGGAAGTGAAAACATTTACCATTGCCGCTGGACTCCGATCCAAAAGTCGAAGATCACGTTTTCCAAGGACAGCTCCCCAAACGTTTGCTGATTGGCATCGTCATTAATGCAGCCCTCAACGGAGTCATCGATCAAAATCCGTTCGAGTTTCAACACTTTAACGTCTCCAAGATAGAAGCCAGTCGAGATGGCCAGACGTTGTGTACCAAACCTTTTGAACCTAGCTTTGCCCAGAGAAATTACTTGCGATCTTACTTGACTCTGTTTGAAGCCACAGGACAGTTAGGCACCAACAGCAGCCGCGGCATTTCGTACGAGGATTATGCAGGAGGATATGCGTTGTGGGGTTTTGATTTCATTCCTGACCAAGGCAGCGACGAAGGACATTTCCACCCTATAAAGGCAGGCCAACTTCGTGTGGAACTTCAGTTTGCTACAGCTCTAGCCAACACGGTGAACGTCGTCTTGTATGCAGAATTTGATAATACTCTAGAAATCAACAGTTTGAGAGAAGTGATTCTAGACTATTAGAAGAAAAAAAGATGCAACACGAAGAACCTATCGAGATAGAACAAGAAGATTTTGTGAAGCACAGCAGTCACAAACCACCAGTGGTGACAATGAAATTCATCCAGAACCAAAAAAAGAAGAAGAAGAGAAAAATAGTGTTCCCAAGTTTGCTGGATTTATCCCATGTATGCCGTCAAGATGGCCAGAACAAGAACAACATTTAGTGTCCTGTTTTGCTACGGAATTGGGTGTCAGAATTACAGATCTGTCTATAGAACATTGTCAGGGATGTCAAATCAATCATCCGAGCCAGAAACAACACGACAAATGTTTGATGATGACAGCAGAAGAAAAAATGGATGAATATTTGGAGGACGCCTGGTCTCAGATCTCGGAAGAAAAAGTGTTGAGAAAATGTTATAAAGACTTGCAAGATTCTTCTGCACCTCCACTCACTCCTCTTGAGATCCGACGCATCGAAGCTCACTTGCAAAAGAGTATAGAGACTGTCCGTGATTCATCGACTTACTTGAGAGACCAATTCAAGCATAAAGTCAAGTGTGAATTGATGACTTTTCGTTACCTGTGAAGCCAGAAAAAAAGAAATGGATACCTGGGAACTTCATTACCTGTTGACTCGCAGTCCCTACACTTCTTCTTGGAATCCTGTGGTGTGTGCTAAAGATGAACTTCCCCATCGCAAACCAATAGACGTTCATGCCTATGTCATCAATACCGACGACAGTCATCGATCAGGAACCCATTGGGTAGCCGTGTACTTTCCCAACGATCCCTGTGTGGAACATTTTGATTCTTATGGATTACCTCCTTTGGAAGACGACATCATCTACTTTATGAGAAGAAATGCCATCTCCACTCGATTCAATAATGCCCGATTACAAGGATCGGATTCTATCGTGTGTGGACAATATTGTGTACATTTTCTTCATCAACGCAGTCTCGGATATTCCTTAGAACATTTAGTGACTTGTTTTGATAGGGACTATCATCGAAACGATGCTAAAGTAGAAAAATGGTTTTGTGAACATTATGGTTATCTCTTTTCTTTAGCTCAGAAACGTAGTGTGCATCAAAATGATGTAGAACAGTGGAAGTTCAGTTTGCCTTCCCAACGTTGTCAACCATGTAAATACGTTCATGTTTAATCTTGTTAGTTGGTTTACCTTTTTATGTTAGAGAAGCTTCTTGTTCATAAAAAATGTTGATTGTTTGAAAAAAATGGTGTTGTTTGATTTATTGAATTGAAAAAATGAAAAATGTATAGGCTCTATCTCTTTCTATCGATCTGAGGTCACCAACTCTGTCCATTTCTCACTATCGATCTGAACCATGTTTTCCATCGCGTCCGCGCTTAAAGCATATAAAGCGGTGCGTTGGCCAATGCAGTCACTCTCGCTGACTCGTCAAGATCTCAACAACCACACTTCAAGAAGATGGCAGCCAAGATTAGTAAACTGAACGAAGCGATGGTGAACATGCAGAGGGTGAGGCATTATTTCCTTCAGAACAACCCATAGAGGAAGACGATGATCTTTTTGCAAATGGCTCACGATCTGGTGGAAGAAATCCTGAGAGAAGAAATCATCAGGGACAGAACGGAATGGGAGGAGAGACAAAGACTGCAGCAGCAGCAGCAGCAGCAAAGACAACGGCAACAACACCCACAACTCTTGCAGACGATGAAACTACCAGACGGAGAAGTCACCTGTAAGATGGATTGTGAGGAGTTTGCCTTCTCTTTCACCAGAAAGAGACCTTGTCTTAAAGCCATGAGACCTGTGGCGAAACGTGCCCGCTCTGCTGCGGCTGCCACTGCTGCTGCTACTAGAAGTTAAACAACAAACTTCTTAACCCCAACGGTCCTTTTCAGGGCCACCCAGATCTGTAGAAAAGATAACCACTCTTACATTGCCTAAAAAAATTTGTGTTTGTATGTTTGTGTGTTTTGTCTTTGCCCACTTCAAAAAAATTCCCTTTCCCCAAAAAAATGTTTGTATAGAGAGTGTGTTTGTGTTTGATACAAAAAGGATTGTGTGGTGTGTGTTTGATAAAAATAAGGATTATGTGGTGTGTGTTTGATAAAAAATAAAAAAAACTTTCTCAAAAAAGGGTTGTGTGTTTGTATGTTTAATAAAAAAAAAAGAAATTAAAAAAATTGTATGTAGGGTGTATGTTTGTATAGAGTGTGTTTGTGTTTGACAAAAAAAAATAAAAAATACTTTCTTTTAGTTCCGCGTACTGGGTCTGTTTTCTTGGGTAGGGGTGATTGAGTGCAGAATCCGCGAACCATATGGATGACGTCAGACGCAGGTCGTGTGGGTGATTTTTTTTTTTTTTTTTTTTTTTTTGGTGTGAGGGATGCGCTTCTAGTACATAAAACAACGCCTTCCCCGGTCGAGCTACCCATTGCATTCCAGTCAGGAGCCAGCTGTCCAGCAAGTCAGATCGTCCCTGATACCGCCGACACCTGCTGTGGTAGGAATAAGGGGAGGGGGTCACCTGTGTTATGGTACGTGCTGCCACGTGCAAGTAATGACCAGTCTGCTACTGGTATACAGGAAGACAGGGGCATACTTGCTTAAACGTGGCAGTGCGGCACAGTTGAGACCAACCTACCCCCACCACCAAAGCACCGCCATTAGAGCCGTAGCCGAGTCGAGGAGTACAAATGACTGGTTAAGACCCTCCGGAAGTACCCCGACGCAGCAGGTGTAGCCTGCCAAGCCAGGAATTGAACACAAGAAGGGAGCAGGGAGGACGCCGAGCGCCCACCAGAGATAGACGATACCAATAGCCCTTCTTTATACAATTTGCTGTCGACAGCCGGAATCGAACCAGCCTGCTGTCAGAAGAGGGGGGGGGAGGTCAGCCGGAGAGCAGACCGAATATGGAGAGGCTCCCCACACCAAGCAGACTGGTCAAAATTGCCTGACTGTCATAGAGTTTTCTTTTCGAATTTTTTGAAAACCCTTTTGATTATACTCTTTATATCACAAATTTGATCTATTTTGAACCACCGTCAAAAATATAATCTCTAAATTATTATCTGTGCGTGATACAAAAATGATATGAGTAACTTGTACTCGTTTATTGGTATTATTTTTTGGACAAAATATGTACACTATGTACGCAAAATTCAAAATTACATGGAATTAAATAAACAAAATTCGAAACTCGAAAGAATTGTCATAATTAAATATGTGGTCTATACATTATTGGTATTAGGGACAGCCCGATTTTGCTAACTATGCAGAATTTGATCATGTACGTTCCTGGCGTTTCAGTTCTCCGTCACGCTTCGCGCCTTCGCTTGCCTAGTCCGTGTTGCCTGCCACTCCAGACTGAACCCTTGAAACAATTCTGTAAGTGCGCTTGCGCACACATGTATACCTGTAAGCATTGGGGTTATAGTCCTATGTACAGGTATAGAAACTGTATACACCCCCCCCTCCAATATCGTGCCGTCAATGAACCCCCTTATGTGGGGCAACCATGCACTGATGGAGGGGTGTGAAAAAACAGCGTTTTAAATAACGCTTTAATGTGTCAGGTGTGTTGCATACTCGCAACACACTTGATCACTAATATAGTGTGCTTAGCACACATTTAACCCGAGACGGCGTGCTTCGCACGCTGTGGGGGTAAATAGTCGTACATGCCCGAAGGGCGAAAACGACTGTAATTCAATCATCATCATCATCGGTCGAGCTACCCCGTTTTTATCTATAAAGACGGATAAACAAGAAATCATCCGACAGATCCGAGTTCATCTAGAGGTAGCGTGGCACCTCCTTCAGGAAGTGGAAGACATGGAGAAGAGGGAGGAGAAGGAGCCCATCAGGCCGCATCAGATGATGACGGAGGATTGGAGGCCTGAAGCGACCCAACCTCCGTCGGCCTTCACAGCTCCTAGAAAACACCGACGAAGCAAAGCTACATGGAGTGGGAGCTGTGCAACGTGTAGGGCTCGACCAGAGAGGTGTCCGTACCTCTAGAT
The DNA here is from genome assembly GCA_029931535.1 of Margaritifera margaritifera. Taxonomy (NCBI): domain Eukaryota; kingdom Metazoa; phylum Mollusca; class Bivalvia; order Unionida; family Margaritiferidae; genus Margaritifera; species Margaritifera margaritifera. Next base: position 4,642,036 of record JAQPZY010001640.1, on the reverse strand, counting down.
GTACTCAAAAAAGGCCCTTTTCAGGGCCACCCATTTACCAAGAAAAGATAAAATCTTATTTGCCTTATATTTGTTTGTAGTTGGTGTGTTTGTGTGTTTGTCTTTTCCAACTCCAAAAAAATCCCATTGCCTTGTTTGTGTTTGTAGAGTGTGTTTTGCGTACGTGTTTGTGTTTAATAAAAAAAATAATAAAAAAAAAAACAAGAAAGGTATGTTGGTATGTTTGGTGTATGTGTTTGATAAAAAATTTACAAAATAAAAAAGTGTGTTTGTATGGAGTGTATGTTTGTGTTTTTATTTTTAAAAAAATACTTTCTTTTAGGTCAGCGTACTTTTTTTTATAGGTGTGATAAGATTTTGTATGTATGTTTTTGGGAAATGGGATGTTTTCCTTCACGTCCGTGCTTCCAGTATATAAATCGGCGCCATCTGCAGTCGCACCATTCACAATCCACTGAACAACAATGACTACAGTAGAACTATTACAGGAAGCCTGGGATGTCATGGTAGGTGTGGAGTCCTTGCTGGAAAGGATGGAGTGTTGGTGGAGATACCCGACCACCAAGCCATACGTCACCAGCCAAATGGCAGCTCTCACCTCAGCAAGGAGGCTGGTAAACGATGTCTTGGTGGAGGAAATCAAAAAAACTTCCTTGGCCCCCTGTCGTGTGGGGTTCATCAAGACGTCCCTAGACTTACTAGAAGGGGTGGAATACTGTCTTCACCAAGTCCAAGAAGATTTGTGGTTGTATCCACCCCACCCACCACCCCCAGTAGCGTCAGGCGCGAAGAGGTGAACCTCTACATTGTGAAATTACTTCTCAGGAAAGTCGTAGAGAAGGAAGTTGCCCACATCAAGACCCTGTGGGCGCTAGAAAGAACCAAGAAGGAGCAGGCCAAGAAAGAACAGGAATTCCAGCCCCTGAATTTTGAACTGGATGAAAATCCAGGACAAGTTCAGACAAATGGGACCTCCCGACTGGCTGCCTCATCCTCCAACACCCCAAAAGAAAAAGACCAACACCCTCCTAGGCTTCCTGACCCAATGTTGGAGAAAGTAAACACTCCAACGGCGCTTTTCAGGGCCAACCATTGATCCAGAAAAGATTCATTTTCATTATTGCCATACTTCTATCTCTCCCTCCCTGTTTTTCTTTTCCCGTTCCTTTCCGTTTGACTCTCAAGTGCCCCCCTCCCGTTCCATTCCCGTTTGACCCCCAAGTGCCTCCTCTAGTTTCTCGTTCCATTCCCGTTTGACCCCCAAGTGCCTCCCCCAGATTTTGACCCCCAACACCCACCTTAACTACTGAAATCTGAGGGTTTTGTGTGTGTGTGTGTGTGTGCTTAAAATCCCACATGCTTCAATTGCATCCATCATACACCATAATATATCTTTTCTTCCAAAGCGTAGATCAAAAATTCTCACAAAAAATCATATCCAAATTAGGCATTAGGCTGGTACATATGTTCATTCATCCAATTCGTATCATAGGTCAGTAGCTACTGTAGTTTTGTTGTAATTTTTTTTAATAAAGTGACTTTAACTCCAGCGTAAGCAAAGCATAGAGCGAACACATTTTACATCTCTGTCAGTCTGCATCTGAATAGCAAATGTGTCTGGTGCAATGCATTAACGTGCGTTTTTGAAACATTTTGTGACTCTACCACGCACTTACCCCCGATGCTATCAAAATTTTCTGGGGAAATCCATGTAGTGAAGATAAAATGTCTTCCTAGAACATTAGTCGCTTGACTTTTGGTATCGTTAATTGACCTTAACATGTATAGCGATTGATTAATCATTTATTTAATTAATTCCACCAGCCCTTACAGATACTGTAGGAAAAAAATAATAACAGAAAATATAATTAGATCTACAAAAGAGATTTGTTTGAAAGTTTTTACGTGTCTTTTGTTGAAATATTGAATACAGTGTACACATGTAGATGCTACTGCTCAGTTTTTTGGGGGAAGCTCACAAAGGGACGTGCTTAAGGTTGAAAATATTTTTAAAAAGCCAAAACATTGAGCGGTACAAAATATGTGTTAGTAAAATTAAAAAGATATGATGATTCATTTAATACTTTGGAGAACAATAAATATATTAATGTCGCTAAAAATATGGCAGATATAAAATTGGTTGCTCCAAAATTTAAAGAACCATCTCTGAATAAAATCAAACAAATTGTTCTAGGGGACAGCTATTGTGATAATATGTACGATGAAATAATACCATTTTAAAGTTCTCACTATGCCTGTTGGTACTGTAAAATTTTCTAGACAATAATACAGTTTCCATTATCGCCACTAATAATATTGGATACTAGTTTTTCTTCTTAAATATGACTAAATCATAATGGTATTATAAAGGAGAAAATGACAAAATTAAAGAATACAAAATAATTACTTGCAAATGTGGAAAAACTGTAAAAGGAGACTCATAAAAATATTAAATTTCACACTGAACATTTTATTTGAAAAAAAAAATATTGTCATAAATGCTGAAAACTTTGCTTCATGCACAAAACAGACAAATCTGAAAGAAGAGGATTAAATCCTCCTATAATTCGTCTTCCGACGAGATTTGGAATAAAGATAATTATTTTCAAAGCAAATATAACATGATGACAAGAAGTCTCCAAGACTCATTTACTGATTTACTGGCGTTTAAACCAGTATAGATTTGAAGCAGGAGATCATAAAAACAACGAGTATATATATATATATATATATATATATATATATATATATATATATATATATATATATATATATATATATATATATATATATATATATATATATTTGAAGAAGTTAAATCATACGTATCGAAAATAAAAAGTCGAAATATTAAAGATTTGGGTTCAGTAAAAGTCCAGCTAGCTTTATCGATTAAACTTGTAGTGAGAGAAAATGGCATGTATCACTATGCATATTGGTATAACAGAACATTGCCCGTGAACATAATGAATGGAAATGAAATAGAAAGCATAGTCCAAAATAATGAATGAAAATGAAATAGAAAGCATAGTCCAAAATAATGAATGGAATTGAAATAGAAAGCATAGTCCAACATATGTTTGATATACTAGACACACAAACACACAATTTAATCAGGAAATAAGTCATGATACACGTTGGTCTTTTGTCCGAAAAATATAATTTAATGCTACACATATACGATATCGATCAACAAGAGGAGATTCATATATTAATTTACAAGAATAAAATAAATAAATAAATAAATAAATTTTAAAAAATTAAAATAAAAAGACTGTCTTCATGTTAAAAATAGAGACAATAGATATTTTATGCTATAGAATCTATTATAAACCTACCAAAAGAGAATCCGTGTAGACAACAAAAATATAAACTTGACAAATATCAGCACTGGTTTAAAAATGTCCAATAAATATATGATTTAAAATACAATTGAAAAAGAATGTAATAGCTTTGTTAATGTCTATGAATGTCTATGAAACATTAGATAAATATATGATATAAATACAACTGAAAAAAAATGTAATAGCTTTGTTAATGTCTATGAATGTCTATGAAACAGTAGATAAACTTTTAAAACCAGTTGGAATGACAGAAAGTGATAGTAATGTTGATGTACTAATTGTATTTGATGGGAATAATTATCATTATTGTGTAAGAAAGGATTTTTCTAAATCAATAACTCAAACAAGCAAATATATTTCTGAACCAAGTGCGTGAATTAGTTTTATTCTGAAATATAATTACAAGAACACAAATTAGAATTACAAGAGCACAAATTATAATTACAAGAACACAAATTATAATTACAAGAACACAAATTATAATTACAAGAACACAAATTATAATTACAAGAACACAAATTATAATTACAAGAGCACAAATTATAATTACAAGAGCACAAATTATAATTACAAGAGCACAAATTATAATTACAAGAACACAAATTATAATTACAAGAACACAAATTATAATTACAAGAGCACAAATTATAATTACAAGAGCACAAATTATAATTACAAGAGCACAAATTATAATTACAAGAGCACAAATTATAATTACAAGAGCACAAATTATAATTACAAGAACACAAATTATAATTACAAGAACACAAATTATAATTACAAGAGCACAAATTATAATTACAAGAACACAAAAATTATGCAGTAAAATAGATAACACAATAGACACAATACCTCAGAAGGGTTCTGTCATTAAATGTTAAAACTACCCTTGCCAACTAAAAGTTCCTTCTGTTTTGTATTGTGACTTTGAAAGTATTCTAGAACCAATAATCAGCTGTAAATGGAACCACATTACCTCATGGACAATAGAAAAATAGCAAAACACAAACCACCAGGATTTCATCTTTAAATTTAGAGAAGTCACAAGGATGAGCGAATAAACCAAAATGATTACAGAGGAGCAAATTATGTAACTAAATGTTACGTGTATTTGCAGTTAATTATAGAAATATTTTATGAATACCTAAGGCAAAATAATACTTCTAAACTGATATTCACTAAGGAAAATAAGAAATGTTATAATTCCACTAAGATAGGTCAAATTTGTGAAAAGGTTATAAAAAGTATAATGTCGACATGTTTAGCTATTGTCCTTGAATTAGGTTAACTTAGTATTTGAATTCAAGGACGGTTTTGGTACACAAGTTGTTGATTCAATTTAAGGTCAAGGTTGATTTTGTTTACATATAAATCTAGAATTTCTCTTGAGTTGTGTGTCAAGAGTCACATACACCGTAATATTCTAGAACATTCTGTCATGTGACCTATCTTTATATATATATATATATATTGTTTAGTGGACAGTTTTTCAGTTTCGAACTTAACATCAGTCTTTAAAGAGCCATTATAGATGTGAAAAATCATTACAAATTCAGAGAGAGGAATTATTTAAAATATTCATTAGATTATAAAAGTGCTCATAGACTTTTGGATTTTGGTTTTTGAATTGATGATTTGGGGATTTATGTGAACTTATTCAACGATAGTCTGGAGTGCTTTATTTTGGCACATCATCACAATAAAGACTACTGGCACATCAGGACATTAAAGACTATTGGCACATCAACACATTCATTGATACAATAATTCACTCGGAACATTCTATATTTAGGACTTGTGATTAGGACACAGGATTATTGGATTATTTGGATTTTAATTCACGTCACTGTAAGTGTCTTTTGAATTTTCACTTTAATTGTCTAGAAATAAATTGCTTGTTGATTTTTATTTGATTTATTGGTTTCAATTTCTTTCTGTTACATTTTTCTTAGACCATAGAGTCGTAACAATACAAAAGTAATGGCATAAATCTAAGGTAAAGTTGAAAATACATTTCGTAATGCAGTTACTTCTAATTTTAAACATAATCTGTTATATATATATATATATATATATATATATATATATATATATATATATATAAAGATTTTGTAAAAAGAATCCCATTACTGATCATTTAAAATAAGTCAATAAGCAACTGCTGGATGGGTTTTCAAAAACTTCACAACCTTATGTTAAACATTGTTCATCAAATTACTCAATTGCTCTGCATGTTAACAAATATGTTTAATAATATGGACATCAGTTAGAGAGTTTCGTGTAAAATATGTCGGTTTTTCTAGTGAATTCATTTAGAGCGTAAGTACTTATATAAATATATTTTATTCCAAATATTCAATGCTCAATCTCTCTCTCTCTCTCTCTCTCTCTCTCTCTCTCTCTCTCTCTCTCTCTCTCTCTCTCTCTCTCTCTCTCTCTCTCTCTCTCTCTCTCTCATAACTATGCACCATCTTAATGCCCTAAGTATAGAACATATTAATAATAGGCAGTGACATATAATTAAGTTTTCTCCATGCCTAAAATGTCTCTCTTTCAAAGAAGCATAGATGATCATATATGGTATTATATCCACGACCAAGTAAGATTAAAATACCACAAGCTGTGTGCCGTGTTAAATTCGGAACATGGTACATACTACGTTCCCTGAAGTGGAGCTTATTTCGCGCTAAATATATTAGGAGACATTGTTTCTTTCCCCGCGCCGACCCCAACCTTTGTGTGTGTGTATATATATATATATATATATATATATATATATATATATATATATATATATATATATACACTGCTCCCGCTTTGCTTCCTGATGTGTTCGTATAAACAAATTATAATTGCTCCAGACCAACATATAAATAACACTAGAGGGTAATTCCTTATTAGAAAACGCTACTGTTCTTTCTAATTTATTATAATGAAAGGGATGCTAATTAGTTTTATTTGTGACCTGTCATTACTACATAGTCGGTAGTGGTCAAAGAAAGAAAAATGTGTTCCTGTACACATTTTTCTAAAATGTGTACATGCACAAATGTGCGTTACTTTGTACTTGTAGACCGTCAATAACACATTTTAGACAAATGTGTACACGTAAAAATTTTAGTTTCTTTGCATTGTAAATCTGTCAGACGCTATCGGCCATCCTAGAATAGCAGAACCTGAGAACAATCATACACTACTGTAAGAAGGATTTGATCTCAGTGCAACACGAACACAAGGAAAACATTAGGTAATTTTGAACAATCGGATTGACCTCCTCGAGAAACAAAATAAACAAATCGCTATCAAAAACAAGAAACTTAAGCAAGCTGTTTTCAGATTAGAGACCTTAGTAACATCTAAGTTCAGCAAGACGACAACAAAATGAAAAACTGTCCGAATACAAACAAATCTAAAATTATTGCTGGTAAAATTTCATCTGACAATGAAAGTGCTATTCAAACTACTATTCAACCGGCACGTGACCATCTTCAGAATAAACAAAGTAAAAGCAACGAGCCACAACAATTCTAATACCAAATGAATTCAAATCCAGTAGGATCACCACCAAATACAACCATTAACTCACTACCTCGTGTTCAGTTGCATCCAGTATGTAATGTTTCACCTGAGGATAATACAACTTCATACAGTGCGGCCCTCAGGCGTCAACATGCACAAGATCTATCATGCCGTGAATGTGACTCAGAGCCCATCAGTGACAGAAACCTCAGTCGCACAAGCTCACCGCAATGTATCTTCTTCTGTTAAATCACCTCACCCAAATGGATTTCTCTGTATGAGAAAGCAAAGCATGAGTCAGGAACGATCAGAGTAAGCTGGTGAAACTTTCCCTGAGTTAAATTCAAGAAGTAGCTGAATGTGAATTACGCCTTTTATGGCATCTAATTAAAAGCACAAGCTAAACAAACGCAAATCGTGTGTTGAAATTTGTTATGGTGATAAAACCTTTTATGACCCATCGCATCCGACCCACGATCTGGTTTTATCCGATAACATTTACATCATACAGGTATATTTTAAAATCGCTATCCCGCCCGCGCCCTGGTTAGAGAACTTCTATTTAAATGGGTCCTGGAATATAAAGAGGAATAAGCTGTTGGATGTGCCCATGATGGTACGATCACAAAATGAAAAAAGGTTGTCCGATCATACACGGGAAAATATACAAGTTTCAGTCTCATACGGACACAACCCTCGTTATTAATGAATCAATGGAAATCTAGCACAGCGATTCTATATATGTAAGGCACATAATTACAAACTGAATGGTTTCCAGCAGCAGAAAATTGAAACATGGATGAAACAGAAGAATTGTTATAAGCCTTGCATTTATGTCACACCCTTCCTCGGGGTAACCACATTATGTTGACCGGGCTCCACAGAATAAGGAAACACATTTCAGTTTAGTTTGATGGGTAGAATTATATGCTATATCTGTCCAGGCACACAAACATACACACACAATGTAAGGTAACATAAAGAAGATATAAAAACAGAACATTTAGTGCCTTGTTTCTACTTGGAGAAGAAGTATGACATGGTGACTGACCTATTCAGTCCTACCTAACTTGGTCTTCAATTGTTTGAATGATAGAATGTCAAGGTAGGTTGCACCCTTTCAGATAGGTATCCTCGGGAGATGGGTGTACCTCAGGGCAGCATATTGTTAGTCACCCTATTCAACATCAGAATTAACAGCGTAGTGAAATGCCTTAATCCAGAAATTAACGTTGGCGACTTTTTACCTACTATAGATCAAAGAGTATCATTGCTATTGAATATCAAATATAAATAAGTTTAAATAGAGTTCAGAAATAGACAAAAGGAAACTAATTCAAATATGTTCGAAATCTAAAACTGTTTGTATGCACTTCTGTCGATTACAGTGTATTTATGATGACCGTAAGCTCTATGTAGACGGTTGCCTTATTCCTGTTGTGGAGGAGACCAAACTTTTAGGGTTTATTTTCGACCGCAAACTAATTTTATTTCCACATATTAGATATTCAAGACAAATGTCAAAATACCCTGGATTTAATACCAATCATGGCAACACAGATTGAGGAGCAGATCGGAAGGTCTTGCTCCGGTTACACGGGTCATTAGTAAGATCTAAACTTGATAATGGCTCAGTTGTGTATGGATCCGCTGCAAAATCTTGCCTCCAGATGCTTGACCCGATACACAATGAGGGACTTAGACTTTGTTTGTGTGCATTTAGAACTTCCCCTTAAGACAACTTCTTTGTCTAGGCAAATGAATAATCACTTTATCTAGAGACGAACGAAATTGTCTCTTCAATATACTACCAAACTATCTTCTAATCCATCCAAACCGGCATATGATGTAATGTTTAGGCACAAATACCAAACCTTATACGCTTAGAAACCAAACCTTTTGGCATACAAAATCGTTCTCACTGAGAAACAGCAAAATTCAATTATTGGAAATACTGCAAAATTCTGTCCTCCAAGATCACTACCTTGGTTATCAACACCCCAACAATCATATTTGATCTTGCCAATTCAAAAATTCATCAACACATCCTCTCCTTTCTAATGCAAATTTAATGAAATCAGAGCTGCTTATTGTGACCATACGTCGCTGTATACAGAAGGTTCGAAAGATGGGGAAAAAGTTGGAGCTGGCATTCCATCATTCCTTGTCGCCATTTCGATCCGGTTACCGGGTGAAGCCTCAAATATTACTGCAGAAATTATTACCATACTAAAAGCTTTGAACTACATTGAAACCTCTCTAAAAACAAATTTCCTCATTTTTTCGGATTCCCTTTCCACATTGAAAGGCTTGCAAAACCTTAAATCTGACAACCTGTTAACATCTGAGATATTACAGAAATAAAATGTACTTATATAATCTGGAAAAGTATTCTATACTGTTGGCTACCTAGTCACGTCGGTACAAAGGGTAATGAAATGGTAGATAAAGCAGTCAAATATTGTCTAAATCAGCATGTTCCTCATACTTGTTAAACTCTGTGGAATGAAAACTCCACACATATACTCAAAAACATGAAACCCACTTTTGGCGCGTGGCAGCCCTCGTATAGAACAAATCGAAGAGATGATGTGGTATTGTGCCGGTAACATATCTAGCACATATTCCTGACTCATGCATATCTCGTGAAGGGTGAACCTCGACCAGAGTGCATACCATGCTAGTGTCCACTGACAGTGGGACACATTCTTGTCGTGTTTGTCGATTTCTACCTTGTGAGACAGAGGAATTTTGGTGTTAACTGTGAACTGCATGAAGAAACTGTATGAGGACGTATCAACAGAGAAAATCTTGGACTTTTTAAGAGAATGCGGTTTAGACAACAAACGTTTAACTATGTTTTAAAGATTTTACATGTGTTACCGTTAAGTGTTATGTTATATACATTTACAGAATTTTAACATCTTTACATTTTATATGTTATCTTCTTGTACTTAACGTTTACATTTATTTGGAAGGGTTCATCATCCTAAACTTTTGTGCAGTTCATTTTTACATCTCTCGAATGTTACGATTAGTTGGCACCATATAGCCACTTTTGTGCAGACGTGCCGTAAAACTCTATTACATACGCACATACTGAACCTAGAAGATTTCATTTTTAAAAAGAATGCCGTCTTCATTAATGGACCCAAATTGTAATGATAAACTTTAATGAGATTTAAGAACACCGATTATTTGTCACTATCTGTTTGCCTGTACATTTTATTTGGTGATATCCCGTTCATTCCTTCTTCATATGTATACGTTTAATTATGTATCATTGACTTTCTGGAATGTTTACAGTAATATACCAGCTTTTTTTTAGTCACAATTTCAAACAAGCCATATCTCTGGAAGGTTAAGTCTAATTAATCGGTACTGCTTTTATAATCGACTCACTGTGACATTGCCAGAATGATTTTAAAAATGTTAAAATATATTTCTACTTATTAAAATGTTACCTAAATAATGTGGAATGGCCGTGCTTCCGACTTTCTCTGTCTCAGTCTCTTTCTGTCTCTGTCTCTGTCTCTGTCTCTCTCTCTCTCTCTCTCTCTCTCTCTCTGCGTATGATTTATTTGGAAGAATGACTTTGTAACTTTCAAATGTGCCAATATATCTGATACACTTCCCTCGTTGTTGATGTTAACAAACACTAGCCATACTCGTCAGTAGGTTACTCACCTTTGTTATGGTAATACCACCGCAACAACTATGTAAACAAACACTTGCCATACTCGACAGTAGGTTACTCCCCTTTCTTATGATAAGACCACTGCGACAACTATGTAAACAAACACTTGCCATGCTCGTCAGTTAGTTACTCCCCTTCCTTATGATACTACCACTGCCACAGCTCTGTAAACAAACACTTGGCATACTCGTCAATAGGTTACTCCGCTTTGTTATGATAATACCATTACTATGGTTATGTAAACTTTGGTTGGAGGATAGATCCTTTCCCAGTCACTCAAACCAGTTTTGCAGGATAAAACAACATACACTCGTCAAAATGAAAACTTATAATTAACGACTCCAAACAGAACCGATTCATTACATTCGCAGGTAACTTCTGCGAGACATCTCCCTCAAATTTAACCTTTCTATTGCATGTCGAGTCTCTTATGGGTACTCGCATTGATTTTGCTATGCTTTCACGCGTTTTAGCAAATAATATAGTTTTAATATTGGCGATTATTGATGCAAGGATATATGTGAAAAGACTATGTAGAAAAATGCCCTACAATAGCTAATTAATATATGTGTGAACAAGTCCAAAGACGTTCGTTAACCCAAATATTCACGAAATACGAATGAGTTACAAGATGGGATTTTCCTAAATGTAAAATGTACTAAAAGGAGAGAGAGAGAGAGTAAAATCAGGTAACGAGAGAGAGAGAGAGAGAGAGCGAGAGCGAGAGAGAGAGAGTAAAATCAGGTAACGAGAGAGAGAGAGAGAGAGAGAGTAAAATCAGGTAACGAGAGAGAGAGAGAGAGAGAGAGAGAGAGAGAGAGAGAGAGAGAGAGAGAGAGAGAGAGAGAGAGATAGAGAGAGAGAGAGAGAGAGAGCGAGAGAGAGAGAGAGAGTAAAATCAGGTAACGAATTTGTGTTGTGTGAATGAGTTTTAAGAAAAAGTTTGATCGTTCCTTGTTTTATTTCTTCTTTTTTATTAACTTGTTTTGAGGACTGTATGGGAAATTCATATTTGTACCTCTGACTGTGATACCCTCTTGAAATAAAGTCTTATATATACATACATATATATATATATATATATATATATATATATATATATATATATATATATATATATATATTCTTTCTTTTTTCTATCATTAAAAAAGGCATGTAAGTGTTTGATTGCTTTTGGTCTTTCTCTGAGTGCTCATAGACAGTTATGGTTTCAAGAGGGAATCGGCTGGAGTGGACACTGTTTTTTTCGAGACACTTGAGAATATGGGTTCCAGACATGTTGAATCCCTTTGTTATTACTATTTTTCAACGCAAATTCTGAATATGAGTTCCTTTTTCTGTATGTAACATACAACTAGTATTTGCACCAAGTAGATATTGAAGTCAGAAATCTCAGAAGCAATATAATAAAAGGAGGTAAGACACCTATTGCTATGAAAGTGTGTGCGTGTGTGTGTTTGTGTGTGTGTGTGTGTGTTCTATCATATTTTTGTACTGCACTGGCACATGAGAAATCAATATGTTATATGCGAAATACTGATCCCCCCCCCCCCCAGCAAAAAAAAAAAAAAGAAGAAATCCATAAACATAACGTGACAGCCCTTATATCAAGGAAAATATTGTTTAAAAAAGAAGAAGAAGAAGAAACAGATAGATTAGTCATCCTATATTATGCATTACTAAGCTTATGCAAAGGATGTAACAAGTCATGTTGAGTTCATTTCGTATTCAGGGAAATATTATAATACTGATGTTATATCTGATTCTGTCAATACTTTTGTGATAACTATTAACAGGCTTTACCAATTGATAATTTCATCGGCCAGTATATTGTTTTCTAAACTTTTCCACTGCATGATAACGTTTGTTGATATATTCTCAAACTACCCTCGTAGGCAAATTTTGGAATAGATGACACTCCCACACCCACCCCTAAAAGAAGAGAAAAACCCCAACATTTTCAAAGATACTTCAACTGACTCATGATACACCGACTTGTGACCTTTCCCCTACTAGTGCACTTGACCTCTGAGCAATGGATTTGCCTATATTATGATAAGCTGTGGACCTGGTTACATATTCATGGAAATATATGTAGGGGTTAGGAAGCGACATTCAGGATAAGGAAACGAGCCGCAGACTTACAGTTTCCTATTAGATGTTTAGTGATTGAACATTTATGCTCGTATGTGGATAAAGGTCATCGATTTGTATTTTCCTTGATGTGACATTGACCTTGAAGCAAAAGACATGACTCTGATACGTTACAGACTGTCTAGCCATGACATATAGCGGGCTAAAGTTTCATTAAAGTATCTTATGTGGTTCAAAAGATATACTCCGACAAGGATACATGTCAGAGTTATAATTTCTCTTGCTGTGACCTTGACCATAAAGTAGGGGGCCCGGCTATGGTAACCAACACACCGTCTATACATGATAGTAACTGGCTAAAATATCATTGAAATATCTTAACTGGTTAATAATCTGCAATCCGATCGAGGATACCAATAACAGAATCACATTTGCCTTTGATGTGACCTTCTTCTTGAGGCAGGGAACATGTCTGTAGTATCCAATACACCGTCTAGTTATACTATATACTTGGACAAAGTTCTATTAAAATATCTTCAGTGGTTCAAATGTCATAATCCAGACAAGTCACAGAATTATATTTTCCCTTGCCGTGACCGTAACATTGTGGCATAAGGTGTGGCTATGGTACACAATACAGTCTAGTTATGAGATATATTTGTGTAAATTGTCATAAAAATATTTTCAGTGGTTCAAAAATGTATACTCCTGACAAGAATACGAGTCACAAAATTATATTTTCGCTAGTCTTGACCTCGAGAGAGGTGTCTTTGTCTATGGTATGCGACATACCGTCTATAAACTTGTGTAGAGTTTAATTAAAATCTCTATAATCTTTACACAGTTATGGACCAGAGAAGCCAATGTTAAAGAACAGACGGACAATTCAACTTAATACGCCCGACTTATGACGCTAGTATGAGATTTATCCTTCCCTACAAAAACAGTCACCAAGACATTTTTTATTAGACCTAAAGAAATGACAGCTATCCACTTTACTCCCTCTCCACCAAAAAAAAAAAAAAAGATGAACAGTGACAAATCACTTTCCTTCAAGCGTATGCAGCACCACACACACACACACACACACACACACACACCTTTGGTAGAAACACTAATTACTCATATTGACATTCCCAAGTGTTCTCATCAGCTTTGTTAACATCTTACAAGTGGTGACTTATGGTTATGGCCACCTCTTATTTTAATCATTTTATTCCTTAATTGGTTCGAAGTGCAATTAGAAACACAGGTACTTTGAGAGGTATTTATATCAACTGCCTTAATTACTTGTGATATGTAATCAGATATATTTTAGAGAAATTCTGTCATCAGATATATTTTAGAGAAATTCTGTCCTTGGGATTGGGAATATGAATGAGTGGGATATAATACTGCATAACACTGTTTGACTGGGATAAAACGCTCAATGGGGGTGGGGGATAGGATATTGCATGACATTGATAGAATGGGATAAAGTGTTGGATGACTGGGATAGGATATTGCCTGATATTGATATGCTGAGAAAAAGTGCTGGATGACTGTGATATGATATTATTCGTCATTAATAGACTGGGATACAATTTTGGATGGTGGGGTAAGATATTGCATGACATCGATAGACAGCAATAGAGTGTTGTATGTTGAGGATAGGATATTGCATTGAACTGATGGACTAGGGATAGAGCGCTTTATGACTAAGGAGTAAAAAATGCTGGTCTAAATTTTTAAATGACTGTTATAGGATATTGCAGGACACTGATAGACTGGGGCAGAGTGCTTGATGACTGGAATAGAATAGTGCACAACATTTATGGACTGGGATAGAGAGCTGGATGACTGGAATAGCATATTCTGTGACATTGATTGGAAAAGAATGTTGAATGCCTGGGATAGCATACTGCATGACACTAATAGACTGCGATAGAGTGCTGGACGACTGGAATAGGTTATTGCATGACACTGATAGATTGTGATACAGTGCTGGTTGACTTGGATTGGATAGTGTAAGACACTTATAGACTGCGATAGAATCCTGGATGACTAGGAAAGTATATTGCATGACATTAATAGACTAGGACAGAGTGCTGGATGACTGACATAAAATAGTGCATGCCTTTGATAGACTGGGATAGAATGCTAGATGAATGGGATAGGATAGTGCATGCCATTAATTGGCGGCAATCAAATGCTAGATGGCTGGAATATGATCTTGCATTAAACTGATAGACTGGGATAGAGCATTGGATAACATGGATACGATATAGCATGTTATTGCTATAATGCGAGAAAGTGCTGGATGAATGGGATTTGATATTGTCTGACGTTGAAGGATATAGACAGAGTACTGGATAGCTGGGAGAGCATATTGCATGGCCTTGATAGACAGGGATAGAATGCTGATTAACTGGAATAAGACTGGGATAAAATGTTGGATGACTGCGATATGATAGTGCATGAAATTGATTGACTGGTATATAGTACCGGGTGACTTGTATACTAGAATATAACATGATATTGATAGACTGGAATATTGTTTCCAATGACTAGAATAGGATATTGCACATTAACAGATTGTGATAGTGTTGGATGACTGGATAGGATTTTGCATTACATTGATAGTATGTATGTATGTAGTAGTGTTTCACGGCACGTCAGCATAAAAGTGGCTAGGTAATGCCAACTTAAGGTACAGTTCGAAAAATATAGAAATGTATTGCACAAACATATTAGGAAGACAAACCCTACCAAATAAATGTAAACACTGAGTACAACAAGATATATAAAACGTACAGTTTTTAAACTTCTGTAAAATATATAGAAAATAAACGATAAAGGTAACACACGTAAGCTCCTTTAAACATGATCACAATTTGTTGTACAAACCACATCCCAGATTTTCTGAGGTGGTACGTCCTGGTACAGTTACTTTAAGCAGTTCACGTTATAATGCTTCCATCTCACAGGGTCGAAATCAAAGCACTCAACAAGAATGCGAACCACCACTGCCAGTAAACACTGGCATGGTATGCATTCCGGTCAGACTCACCCTTCAGGTGGTATGCATGAGTCAGGTATGTGTGTCCGATACGCGATCGGCACAATACCACCTCATCTCTCCGATTTGTTCTATGCGAGGGATGATACTCTCCAATAGCGGTTTTGATGTTCTTAAATGTATTTGTGGAGTTTTCATTCCATGACAAACATACTGATTTATACAATGTTGGAAATTAGTATATGGAATCTTCCATATGGAGAAGAGTTACTGCAGAACAGCTTTGGCTGCATTATCTGCTCTTTCATTACCCTTTATACCAATGTGACTAGGCAGCAAACAGTAGTACAGAATACTTTCCCAGATTGTATGAACACAACATGTCTCTGCAATATCTGGGATATTAACGGTTTGTTAGATTTAATGCGGAAAGGGAATCCGAAAAGATGATGAAAATTCTTTTTTGAGGTTTCAGTGTAGACTGGAATAGAGTGCTGGATGCCAGGGATAGGATATTGCATGACATTGATAGGCTGAAATAGAATGCTGGATAACTGAGATGAGATATCGCATAACATTGATTGACTGGGATAGTGTTGCATGACTGGCATAGGATATTGCATGACATTGATAGACTGGGATAAAAGCATTTATTGACTGGAAAAGGATAGTGCCTGACATTGATATGATGGTTTAGAGTGTAAGTTGAATGGGATAGGATGCTGCATGACATTGATTGACTGGAAAAGGATGCTGGATGACTATGGACGTTTGGGTGATTTTGGATAGATTGATACATTATTGGAATATGATGTTAAATGGCTTTTATAGGATGCTAGATGTCTTGAATATATTTATGTATAACCGATGGATCGCCAGAACAGAGATCTGCTTACTCATTGGTATATTATTTTATATATAAACAAATCAGTCTTTATCATGGCAAAGGCTTCAATTGATGGGAAAATACATTTTCTGTATATACAACAACAAAACAAAATCATGAAAATAGAAAAATAAATTTTGTAGTTATTACAATTTTAATTTATATTAGTTAAGTGACAATCATAAAGGTGTTGGAGATGCTAAAACAAGTCATGTGATAATCTTTCAAACTGGCTGTTATTACATAATAATCGCACCTAGCCAGCAATAGCAGTGGTCAGCAGGCCATTATTACTTGAAATATATTACCATTTTACTAAAGGAGGGTAAAGTCGTCGATCCATTAATTGAGATAGGATTTGGGGTAACTGGAATAGGTTCAATCTCCCGTCTTTCATCCCAGTTTGTATCCCCTCCATTCCATCGGTCACTCGTGTCAGCTTGAGAGCAAAATTACCCTAGAAGCTTTGATGCCTTAATCTAAATGCAACGTTTTTCATTATACATTTTAGAAAGGATTTAGTTACACGTAAAGATTTCTTGCAGGTTACAAATTCTATATCAAACAGAGGGGATGTATCCCTGGATCCAGCAGAAGAAATGTGCTAGTATGAAGTGAAATAACTTAGAAAAAGCTTAATTATCTATATGAAACATGTTAGAGAGTTAGCATTTCTCACCCACCGCTAATATAACTAAACTCTCTCTCTCTCTCTCTCTCATGAATACGCATATTGTGATTACTTTAGGACAGGTGTAACTATGAAGATTTTAATGTTAATGGTTATACGGAGAAGCACCCTATTCTTAAGAGTGTTTGCTGACGTAAGCATACGGGTCATATAATGTTTTACAATGTATGCACGCATAACAAATAGTTTGTGAAATGATACACAGGATATAGGGTAAAATAAATGGGTGATAAACAGTGTGCAATAATTCATCAGAAAATAGACCATAAAGTGACCGATCTAAATTAAGAGAATAATGTTAATAACAAATATGTAGAGAAGTATACAACACTAACAACAGTACCTACTATACCCAAAAAAGTTTCCACAATTAATATCCTCATGATTTTAAAGATGTAGATCATAAAACAAATAATCAAGCGTTTAGTACTATGTCTGTGGTTGCAGGAACTGGCGTAATTTACTTTCTGAAATAAGTTAACTAACTAGTTAATAAACTGTATAAATTTAATTGGCTACTAAAATAAAATTGTTCAATACGATTGCAAAAAAGCAAGTTAATTAATGCAAAATTTAGCATAATAACATAATCATCTCTTAAAGAAATATTTTTTCCTGTTAATTTTAAAAGTCAGCTTATTACACATACAATTATATCACGCATCGATACTGCTGATTGTTTTTTTTTATAGCTAAGTTAATACCTTTTCTTAATTTATCAATAAAGGAAAGTACGGAACCATCTGTACCTCTGCTACCACCACAGCGGATACGGCCGCTTCTGTTTAGTAATGGATTAAAATCTCTGCGTCTCTTACTTGCTTGCGAATGGCTCATGTTTGATTATTGGGTCCTTTTCTATTTCCTCGGTACCTCTTATAGGTTGTCTGATTATAACTTCTGTGTCTACAGTATGTAATACTGTAGGATTGTCTTTTTGTGGTGGATATCAAACACCTTTTTTTTGTTTAACTTCGTCCTTTCAAAATATAACTTCCACCCATTCTTTGATCTATATAGTTAGATGATACGATTTTATCTGGTTTACACTTTTCAGAAATTCTAATTTTGTCTTCACCCATCTTTAGGTAAAACAATGTTTTACCTTCAACGCAAAATAGCTTTATTTAAATGAATAAAAAAAGTTATGTATTTCAAATGTATGTTTAATATCGTCTTTCTATAAATCAGCTACTCTTTATTTAATTGTTGAGTTGCTTGATGATGGGTAATAATGCTATCATTTGATAACTTTTTTAACAGTATTTTCTATAATATGATCTTCTATAACATAATGTTCATTGCCACATTCAATATTTTCAGACTCTTCTGCACGACACCTTTCGACTTTTTACACTATTTAAATGAATCAAAGTCAACTTTAAAATAAAAAAGGATTTTTCGAATCTGAACAAGATATAAAAGTCAGTACTATAAACAAATATGAAATATCAGAAGTCTGCACACATGAACTAAAGCTTAGCATACTAACTGAAAGATACAATGAAATAACTAGTAAACACTTAAACGATAAGGAGTTGGGTCAAATGGATTCAAAATAAATCAAGAAAGCAGCTGAATTGGTTTAAAATGTAAGATCAGCTAAAATATCAATTTCATTGTCAGATGTAAAAATACTAGGAATAACATCTTTGATGAATAACGTTCTTCCAATTGCTAATTTAAATGAATGAAAGAAAGAGTTGAAAGAAGACACTTAACAACAAACGGAATTAGATACTTTAGTGGGTTTTTGTATTTCAGATGAATTACCCGTTTCCACATTAAGTGCTAGCTTGGTAACTTTTAAGCACGTTAATTTTAACAAGGAATATGAAAACCAGGACGTAATTACGGTGTAAACTGAATAAAAATAAATACTATTTAAGATATTTGTAAGCTGAAAATGACTTGAAAACAACTTGAAGGTACCTTGAAAATAACTTGAAGGTAACTTTAAAATAACGTTAAAATAACCTGAAGGTAACTTGAAAATAAATTAAATAACTATTTAGGAAAGCCTAAATTTTGTTGGAAAATAAATGGAGGGGATGAAAGAAAAACCGAGAAGGTGAAAGATCAACGCTGAGTTAAACTTAGAAAACAACTTGGAAAATCCTTACAAGAATTTAGAAAAGCCAAAGCAGAAAAATAAAAACAAATATTATGGTTACTAAGAGAACTGTATGAAAAGAGTCATCAAAGCATGACTTACACTTTGTTGCCTTGGTCGGCTACACCATTCATTACCTGATAACTCGCTATAGAAATATGTGTTATACGTTTTAACAACAGCAACAACAACAACAACAACAACACACACACACACACACACACACACACACACATAAGAAAAGAAACAGGCATGGCAGAGCCTACTAACGTATGCTCCAAGGACCAAAATAATGTAAATGTTTTTTTCAGAAATATTACAGCTGACTCAAGCAATCACGACTAAATTTAATAACATTTTAATCAATACATGGCAAGCGAAACAAGCAACATAATTAACTCTAATTTACACTGCAGCTTCTGAAGAGACTAATTAATTTACAATAGATTCCCCAGCTAACATTGATATAGAAATAATAAAATTGGTTATTATAATTTCTTTGAGTTAGTTTAGGATTGACTATCAAATAGCACAGGGATACTACCAGAATAAATAATTATATAGATTAATATTTTTAAATATTAGATAAATTATCTAACGACCGTAGAATTAATTTTAGACTGATGAAAATTAATGAAATTAAGAATGATTCAGCTAAAGAGATAGAACATTACAAAGGTGTAGGAAAAAAGTATAAAACAGGTCTTTTTGCTGTTGTTGTTGTTTTTTTTTTTTTTAAATCTCTGTAGAGGTTCGTATGCCAAGTGTTTTGGTGGAATGCATATTACAGCTGCTTGTTTAGGAGTTCTGGACATTACAAGACTTTTTATTTCCTTAGCTTTTACCTTGTTTGGTTCAACTTTACCAGGGTTTGTTACAACAATATCTGATTGTTTCTATAATCTTGAAATGGACATGAAAAAGTCAAAGAAACATTGATTGATAATGGCGACAAATGGAGAAAGCAATGATATTACATGTCAGGAACATTACTCTAAAGTCTTAACAACTTCGAGTAATAATTAAACAGTGTATATAGCTAACTACAATTCTAAATTACTAGAATTTAATAGTGTGGGATCTATAAATATAACCAACTACAATTCTAAATTACTAGAATGTAATAGCGTGAGATCTATAAATATAGCTACCAAATCAGATGCACTTTGTAAACCTTTAAAGCCTAAAAACTTATCTTTTTTCTCGAGGATATAAGCATTACAAAGAATTATCAATATTTATTGATCTCGCACTATCTCTTTTTACTGTAACGGCTCCTACTCTACTCTATTAGAGTCCCTACGAATTAAAAATGTATTTCACGGTGATTTCATCTCATACGATGTTAATAGTCCATATAAACAATTACAAAGAGGTACTATACACAGATTAAAAATCAAAATGAAAGATGAAGACTCTACTTTAAAAAAGGCTAATGCTAGACCAATTACATATATCTTTAGAATATCTTAAGCAAATTAGCTCGTGCACATTGTGTAAGCTCAGGCAAAGGCAAATTAATTTCCCCGTTTCATGTTAAATAAATGAATTTCTTTAAGAGTACGGAATAATGTTTAGCTATCCAGTAATAGCTACCGGTGTAATTGTATTCTTAATTATGTATATGAATAGTAGTAAGACTAAAAGTAATACAGAATTTGAAGTGCAAGATAAAAATGTTTGTTATGAATATAACCAGTATAGGCAAAGGTGAAATTTAACTACTGAATAACTGAAAGATTTATCCTTAAGAGTTTGTTTTAACGATTGTAGCTGGATGAAACTAGGATGGATTGCATCTAGCGAAGACATTAAACATAAGCACGTGAAAGAGATGTTTATTTATAAATACATATTAATGATGAATCTCCGACACCCTAGCTCATACCCTTACTTCCATTTCTCATAAACTAAACTCTAACTACTGAAAACCCTACCCTACTCATGCGCACAACGTTCAACAACGGATATAACAAAATGGTATCGTTCCTCAATGGACATGAACATGGATTTTCAACAAATAATCACAAATTATATTATTTGTCAACAGACATGATCAATGCATGGATTTTATCAACATATATGATATGGATTTATCAACAGATATGAACAATGTATGGAATTATCAATGATATGATCATTGCATAGAATTATCAATAGATATGATCATTGTATGGAATTATCAATAGATATGATCAATGTATGGAATTATCAATAGATATGATCATTGTATAGAATTATCAATAGATATGATCATTGTATAGAATTATCAATAGATATGATCAATTTATGGAATTATCAATAGATATGATCAATGTATGGAATTATCAATAGATATGATCATTGTATAGAATTATCAATAGATATGATCAATGTATGGAATTATCAATAGATATGATCATTGTATAGAATTATCAATAGATATGATCAATGTATGGAATTATCAATAGATATGATCAATGTATGGAATTATCAATAGATATGATCATTGTATAGAATTATCAATAGATATGATCAATTTATGGAATTATCAATAGATATGATCAATGTATGGAATTATCAATAGATATGATCATTGTATAGAATTATCAATAGATATGATCAATTTATGGAATTATCAATAGATATGATCAATGTATGGAATTATCAATAGATATGATCAATTTATGGAATTATCAATAGATATGATCAATGTATGGAATTATCAATAGATATGATCAATGTATGGAATTATCAATAGATATGATCAATGTATGGAATTATCAATAGATATGATCAATGCATAGAATTATCAATAGATATGATCGATGTATGTAATTATCAATAGATATGATCAATGTATGGAATCATCAATAGATATGATCAATGTATGGAATTATCAATAGATATGATCACTGTATAGAATTATCAATAGATATGATCATTGTATAGAATTATCAATAGATATGATCAATGTATAGAATCATCAATAGATATGATCAATGTATGGAATTATCAATAGATATGATCAATGTATGGAATCATCAATAGATATGATCAATGTATGGAATTATCAATAGATATGATCAATGTAAGGAATTATCAAAATATATGATCAATGTATAGAATTATCAAGAAATATGATAAAATTTTACTTTTCATGAACAAGTATGATGGTTCATTATTGTCACACATATAATGACATTGACTTTTTGGTTCAATACCTGAACTATATATTTCATCGGCATATATAATGATGTTTATCTCGTGGCATCCAGCCAATGACTACGAGATATTTCCAATCCACAGCTCGCGACAAATGGTTAAGGAACAATCTCGTCTAGTCCGCTCACCCCTCCCTCCCCAGCTTGTCGAAGGTTCCCTCAAGAATATTCTATCCCGCAGATCCATTAGTACATAACCTTTGGCTCCTCGCACTGAGATAATCAGTATCGTCCTTCGAATCAACGTCACCAATGAACGCTGGATGGAATCCTATCGGCAACGCCATATGTAACAGGGAAAAATGCATGGCCGGACTGAGCCTCGAACCCGGGACCTCCCTAACTCTAGATGGGCGCTCTACCACTTGAACTATCCGAGCCGACGTGCCCAGTACTACCAGTTACAAATGCAAATGTTAAAGAAGATGCAAATAATTGAGTTGTAACCAATCTTGAGAAAATGCTGGTAGTGATGATATTTTCAAGCTGACGTCTGTGGAAACAAATAAAATAGGTCAAGGTATAACGAGTAAGAAACCGAGAAAATTATGATCAGGAGCTGGTAATAAACCAAACTCGGGTTCAATGTATGGTTTTAACCAAGGGTCTTGATGAAATGTAACTACTTTATGAATTTTGTTTATAGTTTTATTCCTAACTGAAGATATAACTTCAAATTGTGATAGTGAATAACATACTTTTTCTTTGGCTTTTAACGTACATAATATTTTTGTGCCCTTCGTACTTTCTGTCACTTTCTTCTGTAGTGAAGATTATTCATCCTCACTGGGATTTTTTTTCTGGTGCCAAAGGATAATCTTTAAAATAATCATGAAAATCTGTTTGTACTTCTAAATATACTTCTAGAATTACTCCAGTTTTGGAATCATCATTCAATACATTATTCTTTTAGGTTCTTCCATTGCTTTTATTTCTTCTTCGTCTGCTACTTAAAGTTTCTAACAGGCGTGTGCTCCAACATGGCCCTTCTATATAATAATATATGACCTTGACCTTGATGTATCCCATTCTCTATTATTTCTTGTTTTGCTACTGTTAACTTTGTTATATTGCTCATGATTTGCTTTAGCATATCTATTAGGTATCATACTTGTTTCTAATCTGATTCCAGATTAAATAATGTAACAAGTATCATAATCGGTTATCAATTATAATTCTACCGTACTTATTTTCAAACTTGCACCTTGAGCTAGTTTGGGTGCAGTAAAATAATGTACTGGCTATACTTTATACTTATTCATACACATACACACACTCGTCTAAGTTCTTTAAAAATATCATAGAGCATTAAAGTATATTTATTTACGTAGTAATGATGAAGATCACCAATATAATTTAATTTGAAATGTTTCATAAAATCGTTTGCATATTGGTAATCCGCTACGCTAATTCCTGATCTGGTTAGTTTTAAATAAAATGTCCCAATTGGTGGTAGTTCAGTTTCATTAAATCCTTCGATTAATTCATATATTCATACCTATAAATATTTGTCTCAAAAATCTAGATTCCATTTCATGTAAATATTGTATAGTTTCTGTGAATTTATCATCCTTTAGATCTTATTCCAGGGCTGTTTGCTGGTTAACAACCAATAAATTTCACATTAGCACCACCTCCATTTTTTGGTTGATTTTTTAAAATGCAGATTCCCCAGATTTCCAAGCCGATTGTACCGTGGCCTTGCTATCACCTATATTTAACACAGTCAATGTTCCCACAGCTCCCCTTAAAACAATTTGTCTCACATATTTCTTGGAATTTAGCGGCATCATCTTAGATTCAGTTAATGTAGAAGCCCGACTACCAGAAGAAACAAATAAAAAGAATCTGTGATATTTTGCATTTATTTTTGGACAAGAAAGCTTGTACTAAAAGATAACTTCTGAGTCTATTAGGTCATCTAAATGTTACCTTCCGTATCATTCGCCCTGGACAATCATTTGTTTCTTAACTGGTCTTCCCTTCAACTTCAGTCAAAGAACTGCACCACAACGTTAAATTCAATGAACAATGTAGACTTGATATTAGCATGCGGTTCAAGTTTTGTCGCAGTCGAACTGTGTTCTTTTTTCCTGAATCATAATATTACTGCTGAGGCAGATATGGATTTGTTTACAGACGTAACAGACCAAACCTTTTTTTAAAACTAGAATGCCTCCATTGGATGGGGAAATGACTGGTCTTACAAACTAATCCTCTTCCATTGTGACAAAATGCTACAGATGATATACTTAACAGGAACTATTCAAAAGTAAAGCTGATCATGAAGCCTACATTAATATGGTACGCTGCTAGCAACACTTTTACGGTACATGTCAAACATGTTCCTAATGTGAACAGTTCTATTCTGATTCCATTTCTTGGTTTCAGATGAACAGATTCAGCAGCTTGGCACCACACACAGATCCGTAGCCAACACCATGTCTCCCACTACCGGAGCTGATGATGATTTGAAAGATCACATGAATCAGTTATGGAATGCTTCTATCGCCCATCGGACAGCCAGTACATACAATTCTAGCTGCTATTCAAACTTTCTAGCAATTCATCGCAGTTTGTATTAAAATTTTCTATATTTAAACCGTACCTTGGTGGAATACGCTACGTGAAGGCAATATTTAGTAATCCTTTCGTACAAACTCATCGCTTGGAATACATATTAAAAAGGATCAAAATACTACAAAGTGGTAGTGACACTCCAGAGAGATTTCCATAACTTGTAATCTCTTACTTGTTGAAAAGAGGAGTTGTTCCCCATTTACAGACCATGCTAATTTGTGTTTGTAAGATGTTTTTTGTTTCCTCTCTGAATTATCATGGCATAAACATGCATATACTACTTTCAAACTTTTCACGCATCATGCTTGACACTTTAAGTTTCATATTCAGAACTGTCTTTGCAAACTCAACCATTGCATGAAATAGACAACCTAGTTATTGCAAACTCAACTATTGCATGAAATCTGATACCACAGTCTTTGTTGCAAAATGCTAAATCATTGTTAGGCATTATGCAGAGACGCAATCAACACTTAATAAATAATATTTGATTCAAGGATCACTGTTCCTATAAAGGTATTTTGATAAACATTTGAGTCATGTTCCATCGGTAAATCGATAAAAATGTAAATAGACGCTTTATGCTCTCAAAAAAAGCACACACACATTCATCCTTGACATTTTTCGGTTCTCCTGACTTCAATACATCGATTATCTATATAATGTATTGTGCAGGCCGTACTTTTGGATGTATAATTAACAGTCATTAACTACAACAACACATTAACTATTCATATTAATGGTTTTAAAAAAAATACCTTAACAAGTATTTCTTTTCATACAAAATGTTAGAAAATAAATGGGTTATTTTTTTAAAAATTTCTTTCGAGTTAGCATGGGATATATTTTAGGGTGTGATATATTAAACGTAATATTGTCAAGTGACGAGTCTTCCATTACTTTTTTTAAAAGTAATCTATAGTACTCTTCCATTACTTTTTTTAAAAGTAATCTATTGTATTTTTCCATTACTTTTTATAAAGCCTTCTAATATCTGGCTCACCACTTGATCAGCTTCAAACTTACATAAAAGTATCAACTTGCAGTGATTTTTGTTTTAAAAATAGGGCTCATGGCTCGACATTTGGACCTATCAATAATATATTTGTTTTCAATTTCAAGGAAATGCTGGTTCTTGAACCCCTTTATCAACTTTATACGTCAAGAACATAGTAAGCAGAAGAAAAAAAAAATTAGAGCGAAATCAATGTCAAAGTGTGATTAATACATACATGAGTTTTACAAGACAAGAGATACTGCAAGAAGTGAAACTTGTGTTAATTATAGAATAGGGTTTTGAGAGGAACTTTGTTTTGGGGAAAGTTGTTGAAATAAGAAAATAACGGATTATATTAGTCTGAAGTATCTACGCAACATAATCTCGACACCATGTAAATTTAAACAAAGCTTGTAGAAATATCATATGTGGACAGAGCGAAGTGACGAAGTTACCAAATTTTACTTAAGTCTCGGCATTCAAAAGACACGAGCAAGATTTATAAAATAGAAAAAAATAGAAAAAATTCCGAAGATGGCTTGGATAGCTGATTAAGAAAAGGCGATTTGGTCCTTGAAAAAACTTGCCATATAAACCGATGAAAAAAAATTCTCTTCACGTGATCTATGTGCATCAC
Source organism: Margaritifera margaritifera (assembly GCA_029931535.1). Classification (NCBI taxonomy): domain Eukaryota; kingdom Metazoa; phylum Mollusca; class Bivalvia; order Unionida; family Margaritiferidae; genus Margaritifera; species Margaritifera margaritifera. The sequence continues at coordinate 4,615,277 of JAQPZY010001640.1, read as the reverse complement.
ACTCTGCCTTCGAAATGGATTTTAATAGCCAAATAATAAAACGATTTCCAGGACAGAGGAAAGTTGGTCTCGATAAATCTATGGACAGGGCGGTGGGAGTGGGGTGAGGTTAAATACTCAGTGAGCATGAAAGACAAAAAGCAGGGCATGATGTCATCAACAAAGTTTTACATAGGCAAAAGAATATAACAAAAGGAACATATATTGATAAGGTATAGGAGATCCTGTCATGCATACTATAATTATCATCGATTATCAGAAAGATGAATTCAATAAGGTAGATAATCCTGGAGACAACTAAGATTAGATAAATCCCGTGATACTGTTGGGTAGGTGCATTGCATTTGCCTCTCGAGGGTCAATTATATATATATATATATATATATATATATATATATATATATATATATATATATATATATATATATATATATATATATATATATATTGTTATGTATGATGTTTATATACTATTATAAATATTTTAGGAAATTATAAATGTTTCTTCACTTTGATATTTGCTTAAATCTTAATGTTATCAGGAAAAACATGTTTAACTAGTGTCCTTGAATTAGGTTGTTTTGATCAATATGTTTTCTCAATTTGAAGGTCAAGGTTGAATTTTGTTTACAAGTAAAATTCCATTAAGATGACACATGTTCTAGAACATTCTGTCATGTGACCAATCTTTATATATACCATGTTTGGTGGACATTTTTTCAGTTTTGACATTACCATCAGTCTTGTAAAGAGCTATTACAGTTGTGAAAATTCATTCCAAATTCTAAGAGAGGAATTATTTTAAATATTCATTGGATTATAACAGTGCTCATAAACTTTTGGATTTTGGATTTTTAATTGATGATTTTGGAATTTAAGTGAACTTATTCAGATATTTTGGAATACTTCATTTTGACATCAGCACATCAAGATTTCTAGTACATCAGGACTTTGGAGACCATTAGCACATCATAACATTCAAGGACACAGCCGTGAATTCGGAACATTCTATATTTAGGACTTGTGATTAGAACAATCATTCTTATTGGATTATTAGGATTTCAAAACACATCACTGTAAGTGACTTTTTGATTTTTCATTTTAATTATCTACTAATAAATTGCTTGTTGATTTTTTACTTGATTTGTTGGTTTCACTTTCTTTCTGTTACATTTTTCTTAGACCATAGAGTCGTAACAGAAATTGGGGGCTCGTCTTCTGGGATCTGAATTTCTTTAAAGCATATTAGAGATATTAAAGTTATCTTTGAAATTCATATTGATTTTGTCTTGGAATTTTTTTTGTCTTTGGCAAAGATTTTATATAGAGAAATTTTTTTGTGTGAAACCAACAAGCATTTACAATTGCATCTAATGTTCAGAATTTCATTTCAAAACCTACCCAGGAGGGGTTAGAATGCATGAGAAAGGAGGAGTTGCTCGAGCTTGCCAGAAAATACAGTCTATCTGAGGCAAAAGTATCATTGACAAAACAGGAGATACAGATTATTTTGATTCAGTATTTAGTAGGAAAGGGAATTTTTGAAAATAGTGCTTTAAGTTTGAAGAGAAAGCCTGTATCTGGTTCTGACAGGAAATTAAGGGAATTAGAGTTAAAGAACCAGATGGATTTAGAATTGGTAAAGCTTCAGATTCAGAGAGAGAGAGAGAGAAAGAAGAGAGGCAGATACAGATGGAGAGAGAGAAAGAAGAGAGGTAGATCCAAATGCAGAAAGAAGAGAGGCAGATCCAAATGCAGAAAGAAGAGAGGCAGATGGAGAGAGAAAAAGAAGAGAGGCAGTTGGAGAGAGAGAAGGAAGAGAGACAAATGCAGATACAGATGGAGAGAGAGAAATAAGAGAGACAAATGCGGATACAGATGGAGAGAGAGAAAGAAGAGAGGCAGATACAAATGCAAAGAGAAGAAAGGGAAATGCAATTTAAGTTAAGAGAATTAGAACTGGCAAACAGAGCACACTCCACTCCTTTAAAAACAAGTTCAGGTTTTGATGTTACTAGATATATTAGGTTAGTACCCCCTTTTCAGGAAAAAGAAGTAGATAAATACTTTCTTCATTTCGAGAAATAGCTGAAAACTTGAAATGGCCCAGAGAGCATTGGACTTTGTTATTACAAAGTGTACTTATTGGCAAAGCTCGTGAAGTCTACACTTCACTGTCAGTACAACAAAGCACTGATTATGATGTGGTTAAGGAGTACATCTTGAAAGCTTATGAGTTGGTACCAGAGGCATATCGACAAAGGTTTAGGAATTGTAGAAAAGAAACTGGACAAACTCATGTCGAATTTGCAAGGGATAAAGAACAACTATTTGATAGGTGGTGCTCAGCCAAGAAAGTTGATCAAGCTTATGATAACCTCAGACAGCTCGTATTAATTGAAGAGTTCAAGAGGTGCATCCATAGTGATGTTAAAACCTATCTTGACGAGCAGAATGTTGAAACTTTGGAAAATGCTGCTCGTATGGCTGATGAGTATTCCTTGACTCACAAAATTTCATTTGGTAATAAATCGTCCTCTCAGCAGTTTTCTGGTAAAAAACCATTTCAATCTCATTCGAGTACTTCCAAATTTCACAACAGCACAACTGTTAGGAATCAAACATCTGATAAGACTGATCAGAAATCCTTATCTCTTCAAACGTGCACTTATTGTAAAACGAAAGGGCACGTTATTTCTGATTGCTTCAAGTTGAAAAATAAGCAACAGAGAAAAGACAGAGCTTTTCCAAATGCTCTTATTTCTACGAGGTCAAGGTCACGGTCTTGTATTGAAAGCAATACATTTGTTGGGTCAAACAAATCCCAGTCTGATTCTATTTTGGAGGCTTATGAACCATTCATGTCAGAAGGTTCTATATCACTTATTGGTGATTCTGCCAAGCCTATCCCAATTAAAATATTAAGGGACACTGGAGCTTCTCAGAGTCTTTTATTATCAGGTACTTTGCCTTTGTCTGAGGAGTCTTCTTCAAGTGAAAGTGTTCTTGTTCAGGGAGTAGAGTGCGGCTTTGTAAATGTTCCTCTCCATTGTGTAAATTTGGCATACTTTGTGAAAAATGGGGTCCTTATGAGGAAATGGAGACCACCTGATGTACCCGCTGGTGACGAGTGGTCAGTGAGCTATCAAATTGTTGTTTTTAAGTCATATCGACAGGATATTCTTCATTTAGCCCATGAAACTCCTTTTGCTGGTCATTTAGGAGTCCGTAAGACTTATCACAAGATCTTGAATCATTTTTATTGGCCGAAACTCAAAAGTGATGTTTCTAAATACTGCAGATCTTGTCACACTTGTCAAATGGTAGGAAAACCCAATCAGAAGATACCTAAGGCTCATCTGCAACCTATTCCTGCATTTGGTGAACCATTTAGTAGAATAATAGTAGACTGTGTTGGTCCTTTACCTAAAACCAAGTCAGGCAACCAATACTTGTTGACCATCATGTGTGCATCTACAAGATTTCCAGAGGCAATTCCTCTGAGAAATATAAAAACTAAAACTATTGTGAAAGCTTTGGTGAAGTTTTTTACACTTGTTGGCCTTCCCAAATCTGTCCAGTCGGATCAAGGGTCAAATTTTATGTCTGGAATTTTCCAACAAGTTATGCATGAACTAGGCATCCAACAGTTTAAATCTTCTGCCTATCACCCTGAAAGTCAAGGTGCTTTGGAAAGATTTCATCAAACTTTGAAGAATATGATTCGATCATATTGCTTTGATACAGAAAAGGATTGGGATGAGGGTGTTCATTTGTTGTTGTTTGCTGTTAGGGAATCAGTTCAAGAGTCGTTGGGTTTTAGTCCCTTTGAACTAGTTTTTGGTCATACTGTCCGTGGACCATTGAAATTATTGAAAGAGAAACTTCTTTCAAATGAAAATTCAAAGATTAATCTTCTTGATTATGTTTCTGATTTCAAATACAAGTTGTCAAAGGCCTGTGAAGTAGCAAGAACTAATCTTCACACTACCCAGTCAAAAATGAAATTAAGGTATGACAGAAATTCACAGGAAAGGAGTTTTAAACCTGGTGACAAAGTTCTGGCTCTCTTTCCCATACCTCAGAATCCTCTTCAGGCTAAATTTTATGGTCCTTATACCGTTGCAAAGAAAGTAAATGACTTAAATTATATCATTAACACTCCTGGGAGACGGAAACAAAAACAACTTTGTCATATAAATATGTTAATGGAATATTTTGACAGAGATAGCTCAGCTAATTATTTAGTTAATTTAGTTGTACCTGTCCCACACAGTGAAGATATCAACGATGGAATACGATCAGACTATAGTGACTCTGGTATAACCAATCTTCGGAATTCAGAAATATTGAACAACCTAGACCAGAAACTTTCACATCTACAACAACAGGAAAGAAATGAACTAAAACAGCTATTACATGACTATGAGCACTTGTTTCCTGATGTTCCAACACGAACAAGTAAAATTTATCATGACGTTGACATTGTAGATTCTGCGCCTGTGAAACAGCATCCTTATAGGATGAATCCTCTCAAACAGAACTATCTGAAGAAAGAAATTCAGTATCTATTGGAGAATGATTTCATAGAACCAAGTAAAAGTAACTGGAGTTCACCATGTATTCTTGTTCCCAAGCCAGATAATACATTCCGTATGTGTACTGACTATAGAAAAGTCAACAGTGTCACCAAAACTGATTCATTTCCAATCCCAAGAATGGACGATTGCATTGATAAAATTGGAAATGCGGAATATGTCACCAAGTTTGACCTTTTAAAAGGATTCTGGCAAATTCCACTGACGGAAAGGGCAAAAGAAATTTCAACATTTGTAACTCCAGATGGACTTTATCAATATAAAGTTATGCCGTTTGGAATGAAAAATTCGCCTGCAACGTTTCAACGTCTGATGAACATGATAACATTTGGTCTTGATAATTGTGACGCTTATATCGATGACGTCATTATCTACAACAACACCTGGGAAGATCATTTGGAAACCATTCGAAAATTCTTCGATCGACTCAGTGATGCGAATCTGACAATTAATTTGAGCAAAAATGAGTTTTGCCATGCTTGTGTCACATTTTTAGGACATATTGTGGGACAAGGTCAAGTTAAACCTATAGAAGCTAAGGTCAAAGCTATCTCTGAATTTCAAGTTCCAATTTGTAAAAAGCAACTGATGCGATTTCTAGGTATGGCTGGATATTATCGGAAATTTTGTTCCAATTTTTCCAAAATTGCTGAACCTTTGACAAGTTTATTGAGTAAGAAAGCCAAATTTTATTGGTCTGACAAGTGTCAGGAATCTTTTGACAAACTAAAGGCCATGCTTAAGAATGCACCAGTTCTTTCTGCACCAAATTTTAGCCAATCATTTAAATTATCTGTTGATGCAAGTGATGTAGGGGTTGGTGGAGTATTGATTCAGGAAGACAAAAGTGGTGTGGATCACCCTGTGTGTTATTTTTCTAAAGAACTAAACAAGCACCAGAAAAATTATTCCACAATTGAGAAGGAATGTTTGGCTTTGATATTGGCTTTACAGCATTTTGAAGTGTATGTTACCTCAGCTCTTTCTCCAATTATTGTGTACAGTGATCACAATCCCCTTACTTTCATCAACAAAATGAAAGATAAAAATCGGAGATTGTTGAGATGGAGTTTGATATTGCAGGAATATAACATTGACATCAGACACATCAGGGGAAAAGACAATGTGATTGCAGATGCACTCTCACGTGCCTAGAAATGTAATATTGCTTGATGTAATTAAGTCCAGTATCATAAAACATGTTCTTATGTATTTTTGGTTATTGTAGTATTAGATGTATATTCAAAAGAAAGCTTTATTATATAAATCTTTCTTTTTCTTTATGAGGGGAGGTGTTATGTATGGTGTTTATATAATATTATAAATATTTTAGGAAATTATAAATGTTTCTTCACTTTGATATTTGCTTAAATCTTAATGTTATCAGGAAAAACATGTTTAACTAGTGTCCTTGAATTAGGTTGTTTTGATCAATATGTTTTCTCAATTTGAAGGTCAAGGTTGAATTTTGTTTACAAGTAAAATTCCATTAAGATGACACATGTTCTAGAACATTCTGTCATGTGACCAATCTTTATATATGCCATGTTTGGTGGACATTTATTCAGTTTTGACATTACCATCAGTCTTGTAAAGAGCTATTACAGTTGTGAAAATTCATTCCAAATTCTAAGAGAGGAATTATTTTAAATATTCATTGGATTATAACAGTGCTCATAAACTTTTGGATTTTGGATTTTTAATTGATGATTTTGGAATTTAAGTGAACTTATTCAGATATTTTGGAATACTTCATTTTGACATCAGCACATCAAGATTTCTAGTACATCAGGACTTTGGAGGCCATTAGCACATCATAACATTCAAGGACACAGCCGTGAATTCGGAACATTCTATATTTAGGACTTGTGATTAGAACAATCATTCTTATTGGATTATTAGGATTTCAAAACACATTACTGTAAGTGACTTTTTGATTTTTCATTTTAATTATCTAGTAATAAATTGCTTGTTGATTTTTTTACTTGATTTGTTGGTTTCACTTTCTTTCTGTTACATTTTTCTTAGACCATAGAGTCGTAACAATATATATATATATACAAGTCAGACGCTCTACTAACTGAGCTAACGCGCCTCCCTGAATCAAAAGGTGAGCTGAAGACAACATGTATCAAACACAGATACATATTTGGTTGTCGGGAGAGATGACACAAACGCATACTTTCAAAAGCCGCTCAAGTCTATGGAGTCGGTGAAATCCACGTCAGACGTGCTTGTAGGAATATGCAATAATTTCAAAGAAATGATGGCTGACAACCGCGTCACACATCCGGTGTTCGTGAGAACGCAGATAACTAGCATTCTTCAGAGTAATGATAGTACGGAATCTCCTTACTTTTCTTTTCCCCCATGATGCATTGCACCCTTATGACACTACCAACAATTACTGCAGTTCATGGGGAAGTCTATAAACTAGCCGTTATGCGAATGACTTTAGTGTTGTGTGAATGATATCACTGACTTACTAATCGTGAGTCACAAATTTTACTAATTGCAGGCCTATGATATTGGCTTGCCAATTTAGGCCGGGTACTAGCGAAAATGAAATCAGATATTTGAACATCTGTCGCAGCTTTATGCGCTGAGAACATATATCATCATAATAGTTACTTCCTACAATTCAGTAAAACATGACATTTGAAGCAGGCAATATTTAACAATATCAGCAAAGATTACAACCTGTACAAAGAGCTCAGGTCATGAAATGACATCACCAGCAACATTGTGACGTATCTGCTACGTCATCTTGGAACGATTCGCCAATTAAAGGGATATAACAGATAACTTATGGTAGACTGTGATTACCAGTCTGCATGCATCTGAAGAAAATGGCGGCATTCAGTGTATCAAACCAGAAGAAAATGACCGCGCCATTTTTAGTACGAAGAGTAGTTTCACAATCGCAACTGAGTTGTAGTTGATACACATCGTGGCTTTTGTACCAAAATCTACATTATAATTACTTCGATGGAGTGATACAGCGTAGAAAGGGAGAAATCGCAGGATAATTCAGTCACACGCTAAAGTACGCTAAGAAAATAGAACCACGTATAAAGCATTACGATACCTTTATGGAAATATTTTGCACAAGTTAAAGAAATTTCTCTACAGATGTCATGCTTCAAAAAAGAAAGCTGGAAATGTTTCAACCAAGAATAAGTTATCTCAATCGATAAGTTGCCGTAGTGAACTCTGTGATTGCATGTAACGTGCACATGACGTCATTTGGTAAACAAAGTACACACATTTGTACATGCTATGGGTGCTATTGTAGTATCTATGAGGGTTATTTTCGATTATTGGCAGAATGGTCTGAGCCTGTTCCAATTGATTTGAGGTGTTAATTTTTTCGCAGGAAAACCTGAAATTCCCGATTGCTTTAGACGCGCTGACAAAACTTAAAATAGTCGCGCAAATGTATAACCACACACACACACACACACACACACACACATATATATATATATATATATATATATATATATATATATATATATATTTATTTATTTATTTATTTATTTATATACAGACAAAGAGAAGGAGCTTTGTATGTATAATGTAATCAAGAGTTCTATCTAAAGTGATAAATAATAATTGGAAAGACGTAATAACAAATAATCCCGTTTTTTGGATCATGCTAAAATAAAATGATATTGAGGCTTTGGCAATACAATATCAACTAATACATCACAAGTCCTGTCGTCTGGTCTGCTTGTCCGGTTTTGAAAATGACACATAAACGTTTATGAATGATCACGTCCACTATGAATATATGAACATATACGGTGCGATTCCAGGACAGGCATATGAACATATATGGTGCAATTAAAGGACGGGCATATCCACCTCTAATCGAAGCTTCACCATTTCAACAAAAGAACATTATACTGTTTTAAACAGTGTTTGATCAGTGCACCGACGAACGTTGTCAGAAAAAAACAAGTGTATTATCACAGTACTCACGTGATCAGTTTCGTGTTACAACAGAGCTAAAATACTTGGTGTTAAGCAAGATTGCACTATTTACATCATATTACCTTCGAAGCCTGAAATCGTTTGTATATCAACAGCTTTGTGGCAAGGTATCTCTCCTCTCTCTCTCTCTTTTTCTCCTTTCTCTATCTCTTTCTTATATTGGTTACTTGAAGTACATAATCAATAACGTTTTGACGTCAAGAGCAAATGTACTAAAAAAGTAGACGCAACTAAGGAAGTAAGGACTTTTTGTGTACTTCCAAATTTCTTAACAACTTTGATGAATTCCAAAACTGCATAACCACCCCTGGATGTCAGTTAATTGTTATTTATTCAAAATTTGAATAGATCTCTAGCCAGTCTTGTCCCCGGCGACGTTTGAATCAATAGCACATGTTTGTGCTTACCTTGTCTGTCAAGCAGGGCGCGTGCCGCCCTAATATCTAAATGCCTAGATATGTTACCAGATATAGCATATATCAAATCAAAATGTACGAATTTATTAGTTCTCATCTTATATGGGTGAAAGTTTCAATATTTTCCTAAAATGTGCCTCTAATAAAGACGTAAAATTATTTTCAAAATTAGGTTCCGCTCTACAGTTTCATACTTTGCACACGGTTTGATTTTAAAAGAAAAAGAATTTCCCTTCTTTTCTTTACTGGTAATCCTGGCTATTAAAAAAGGACTTGTATGTCTTAGATATTGTTAAAGAACTTCAATTCCCTTTATTTTGGTCTATTATTAATGGGTGAATCCTCAGCTTGGTCATTTGCACTTCTTGGACTTCAGAGGTAAATTGGAGAAACAAAATAACCGATAATTTGTTTTTAGCTTTTTGTTTACATTTATACTTCAGTTATTGCACTTTTAGTAGCTAGTATTGTCTACTCTGGCAAAATTAATTTTCCTATTTTAATAACTGCTAAAGTTAGTGTACTTTTGACTACTTTAAGTTCATTACTCGAGCACACGAAGGCAATCATTTCAACCATCTGTCTGCCTTAGACAGAGTGTTGATTGCTTAATGCGACATACATGGAAATGTCAGTCACATTATATGCAAGTGGCATATAGGTATGTCAACATTCTCTCCATTGTGCTTGTTGCAAATGCAAACAACTACATCTTATACCTGTTCCTCTTTCAGAAGTACTTAATAACTGTGATGTGGATCAATAAAGACAAATCAGATGTTTTTATTGCACGATTTAATTTTGGTTTAATAGCTGAGGCATTTAAGTAGCAAGCATCCAAACAGTCCATCAGAATAACTCTCATGCATTTCTTCCACATTGAACAGTAATCATTAGTACCAAAGTCTCACACAAGGTCCTCCCCGACTTCTACCCCCACCCCCAAACCCTCCACTACCGTTCAGTGGTGAAAAGTGAGCTATTTTCAACATGCACATTGCACTTTTTTAACATAGCAACCAATGAGTGTAATTTGATTTGGAGAGTATACAGCTTGTCCCTAATTCCAATGTACATCTCAAAAGACTGCTGGCTGTTCTTGGTCATTTTCACTAAATGGATTTCAGTGGTACATTGGAAATACAAAAACCGACAACTTTTTAAAACTTTTTTTATATCGTTAAATTTATTTCTTGTTATTTCAGAAACTAATATTGTCTACTCTGGAAGAAAATAATTTCCCCTATTTTAATAACTGCTCAAATTAGTGTACTTTGGTCTAGTTCAAGTTCATTTCTCGAGCACATGGAAGCAGCTATTTTGATCAGCTGTCTGCTGGAGACTGTGCGTCGTTTCTCAAACATCGCATATATAGAAATTTCAGTCATAGTTCACACAAGTAGCATATAGAGACCTTTACCTGTATTTGACCTCAGCTTCATGAGCGGAGCCATTAACGAATCACGTGATGTGTCAGCCATGACGATAGTGAAATGAACATTAGATACAGCACGTACCGCGATCAAAATAACATCAGTCTTTTTGTTTACATTTTTTCTTTGTTCGTTTTCTCTTAAAAATTGACATGGATAGCAATGAAAAATATCAAAAAGGTGGAGGTATTTCATGTTCCGTCAATGAATGTTCAAATAATCGCCGCAAACACAATTTATGGAAGAAATCAATGTGCGAAATACACGGACAAGTGCATGAAGACTGTGCGTGTTTGGTACCTTTTAAAGTTTAGTTTATATCGTCAGATGTGCATGCACGATTTTAAATTCTTGAATTCCAATCTTAGCAGATAAGTAGGAATCACTGATAATATGACTTCCAAGAGAAATAATTACAGACTGTTGTCCGGAATCTTTCAGAGAAAACTACCCCTGACTACATGTATTATTGATTGCGCAGAAACATTTATTCAGAGTCCAACTAATCTCAATTCTCAAAAGTAGAGGTAAGACTTATAGTGATTATAAATCGCACGACACTGCCAAATATATGGTAGGAATATCTCCACATGGCAAATTATGTCTATTTCAAAGGCATTTGGTGGACGGGCAAGTGATAAATTCATGGTTGAAAAACAGTGGATTTTTAAATTACCTTCTCCCTGGAGTGTTGTTAATCTAGATATGTAGCTAACATTTCATCAACTATTCGTGACATCATTTTCTTTGCATAAAATGTACGTAGTCTTGTAACATGGCCATTTACATAATTTTCATCATACTTTACATGCACAAACTTGTGGTCATCTGCACTAAGCCATACAAGAAGTTTACATTTCCTAAGACAAGTGCAAAGCATTGTCATCTATATTTGCATAGAACCCACTATTTCCTTTCTTCTTAATAATCAGTCATTGTCACTCTTTTGGACATCATATTTCTTGTTTGAAACAAGATGTATCCAGTGTGGTCCAGTCAGGAGACAATGGACTTTTAATTTCAAGTAGCTTGTCTCCATTTAAAAGTCTATCTGGGGTCGCTGACAATCAGTTTTCCTGCACAGAAACATGCATTCTTTTATCAATAACGGAAATATTCCTTAGAATTTAAATATTGTTTTGCTGCCACTTCACTGTGAAGTCCGTGGTTTCTGAATTTATTTCCTACAAATTTGGAATATAAATGTTCTCTTGTAAAATTTGTGCAATCAGTGGAAGCCTTCATGGGTATTTTTACGTATCGATTCGCTTTGTTTACAATCTATTTCACTATTGATATGGCGGACACTAATGCTACGCGTCCAGCGAGCGATGTCAGTACAACGGGCGATAATTAGAAAACCGTGTCTATAGGTATATCAACATTCTCTCCGTTATGCTTGTTGCAAATGCACACAACTGCACATTATATCTGTTCTTCTTTCAGAAGTACTTGATAACTAGAGCGGAACCTAAACAAACTGATTTTAAAGAAAACACTGGGACAATTAGTGGGTATAATCATATCGGTGCAGTTGAACCTGACGTGTTAACAAAGGTGGTATAATTCTGAGATGAGACTAGATCGTACACAGCTAGGACTTTTCTCCGCTATAGGCTCTTTTGAAACTAATTTCGATAACAACATTCATGCTAATAAAAAAACCGTGGGGCTAGAAGATGTGGTGGATTGGTGAGATTTGTTGATGAATACGAGAAACTGTTGTTTTAAAACAGTAACTAAGGCTAAAACCTGACTAGTTGGTACAAGAAGCCAATTTATCAAATTTTGAAAAAATTAATCCAGTAATAAACGATTAACTTTTTTCAATGCAAATTAAAATTCCCCTGACTAACATCTATCTATCTGTCTGTCTGTCCGTCTGTAGGTATGTAGGTTGGTAGGTATTTCTACATATACATTAATCTTAATCAAGATTATGAAAAGTCATTTTTACCCTATACAGTCTACTGCTAACAATTATGACGTCAAAATTGATTGTGGAAATTATTTCTCATACTATATTGTATGGTTACCTGGGCTAGAAAATCCCGTGTCCATTTATGATAGTGAATATATATATATATATATATATATATATATATATATATATATATATATATATATATATATATATATATATGATGTTGAAAATATATACAACATAATATATTTCCCAGACTATATTGTATGGTTACCTGGGATTAAAAATCACATGTACAATTATGATGGTGAAAATATATACAGCACAGTATATTTCCTACATTATATTGAATGGTTACCTGGACTTGGAAATCACATGAACATTTATGATATGACTTTGCACGGATCAGTTTATCAACGAAGCCTTCTAGTAGTTATCACATGCTAAAATATTTGCACAACGATTAGAATCGTTTCCTGGGTGACAACTGCGTCACACATCGTGTGTTCGTGAGAACGCAGATAACTAGCATTCTACAGAGTAATGATAGTACGGAATCTACTTTCTTTTCAAGAGCACAGGCCATGAAATGACATCACCAGCAACATTGTGACGTATCTGCTACGTCATTTTGGAACGATTCGCCAAGCAAAGGGATATAACAGATAACTTATGGTAGACTGTGATTACCTGTCTGCATGCATCTGAAGAAAATGGCGGCATTCAGTGTATCAAACCAGAAGAAAATGACCGCGCCATTTGTAGTACGAAGAGTAGTTTCACAATCGCAACTGAGTTGTAGTTGATACACATCGTGGCTTTTGTACCAAAATCTACATTATAATTACTTCGATGGAGTGATACAGCGCAGAAAGGGAGAAATCGCAGGATAATTCAGTCACACGCTAAAGTACGCTAAGAAAATAGAACCACGTATAAAGCATTACGATACCTTTATGGAAATATTTTGCACAAGTTAAAGAAATTTCTCTACAGATGTCATGCTTCAAAAAAGAAAGCTGGAAATGTTTCAACCAAGAATAAGTTATCTCAATCGATAAGTTGTCGTAGTGAACTCTGTGATTGCATGTAACGTGCACATGACGTCATTTGGTAAACAAAGTACACACATTTGTACATGCTATGGTTGCTATTGTAGTATCTATGAGGGTTATTTTCGATTATTGGCAGAATGGTCTGAGCCTGTTCCAATTGATTTGAGGTGTTAATTTTTTCGCACGAAAACCTGAAATTCCCGATTGCTTTAGACGCGCAGACAAAACTTAAAATAGTCGCGCAAATGTATAGCTACACACACACACACACACACACACACACACACACACACACATATATATATATATATATATATATATATATATATATATATATATATATTTATATACAGACAAAGAGAAGGAGCTTTGTATGTATAATGTAATCAAGAGTTCTATCTAAAGTGATAAATAATAATTGGAAAGACGTAATAACAAATAAACCTGCATTTTGAATCATGCTAAAATAAAATGATATTGAGGCTTTGGCAATACAATATCAACTAATACATCACAAGTCCTGTCGTCTGGTCTGCTTGTCCGGTTTTGAAAATGACACATAAACGTTTATGAATGATCACGTCCACTATGAATATATGAACATATACGGTGCGATTCCAGGACAGGCATATGAACATATATGGTGCAATTAAAGGACGGGCATATCCACCTCTAATCGAAGCTGCACCATTTCAACAAAAGAACATTATACTGTTTTAAATAGTGTTTGATCAGTGCACCGACGAACGTTGTCAGAAAAAAAACAAGTGTATTATCACAGTACTCACGTGATCAGTTTCGTGTTACAACAGAGCTAAAATACTTGGTGTTAAGCAAGATTGCACTATTTACATCATATTACCATCGAAGCCTGAAATCGTTTGTATATCAACAGCTTTGTGGCAAGGTATCTCTCCCCTCTCTCTCTCTCTCTCTCTCTCTCTCTCTCTCTCTCTCTCTCTCTCTCTCTCTCTCTTTCTTATATTGGTTACTTGAAGTACATAATCAATAACGTTTTGACGTCAAGAGCAAATGTACTAAAAAAGTAGACGCAACTAAGGAAGTAAGGACTTTTTGTGTACTTCCAAATTTCTTAACAACTTTGATGAATTCCAAAACTGCATAACCACCCCTGGATGTCAGTTAATTGTTATTTATTCAAAATTTGAATAGATCTCTAGCCAGTCTTGTCCCCGGCGACGTTTGAATCAATAGCACATGTTTGTGCTTACCTTGTCTGTCAAGCAGGGCGCATGCCGCCCTAATATCTATATGCCTAGATATGTTACCAGATATAGCATAAATCAAATCAAAATGTAAGAATTTATTAGTTCTCATCTTATATGGGTGAAAGTTTCAATATTTTCCTAAAATGTGCCTCTAATAAAGACGTAAAATTATTTTCAAAATTAGGTTCCGCTCTACAGTTTCATACTTTGCACACGGTTTGATTTTAAAAGAAAAAGAATTTCCCTTCTTTTCTTCACTGGTAATCCTGGCTATTAAAAAAGGACTTGTATGTCTTAGATATTGTTAAAGAACTTTAATTCCCTTGATTTTGGTCTATTATTAATGGGTGAATCCTCAGCTTGGTCATTTGCACTTCTTGGACTTCAGAGGTAAATTGGAGTAAAAAAATAACCGATAATTTGTTTTTAGCTTTTTGTTTACATTTATACTTCAGTTATTGCACTTTTAGTAGCTAGTATTGTCTACTCTGGCAAAATTAATTTTCCCTATTTTAATAACTGCTAAAGTTAGTGTACTTTTGACTACTTTAAGTTCATTACTCGAGCACACGAAGGCAGTCATTTCAACCATCTGTCTGCCTTAGACAGAGTGTTGATTCCTTAATGCGACATACATGGAAATGTCAGTCACATTATATGCAAGTGGCATATAGGTATGTCAACATTCTCTCCATTGTGCTTGTTGCAAATGCAAACAACTACATCTTATACCTGTTCCTCTTTCAGAAGTACTTAATAACTGTGATGTGGATCAATAAAGACAAATCAGATGTTTTTATTGCACGATTTAATTTTGGTTTAATAGCTGAGGCATTTAAGTAGCAAGCATCCAAACAGTCCATCAGAATAACTCTCATGCATTTCTTCCACATTGAACAGTAATCATTAGTACCAAAGTCTCACACAAGGTCCTCCCCGACTTCTACCCCCACCCCCAAACCCTCCACTACCGTTCAGTGGTGAAAAGTGAGCTATTTTCAACATGCACATTGCACTTTTTTAACATAGCAACCAATGAGTGTAATTTGATTTGGAGAGTATACAGCTTGTCCCTAATTCCAATGTACATCTCAAAAGACTGCTGGCTGTTCTTGGTCATTTTCACTAAATGGATTTCAGTGGTACATTGGAAATACAAAAACCGACAACTTTTTAAAACTTTTTTTATATCGTTAAATTTATTTCTTGTTATTTCAGAAACTAATATTGTCTACTCTGGAAGAAAATAATTTCCCCTATTTTAATAACTGCTCAAATTAGTGTACTTTGGTCTAGTTCAAGTTCATTTCTCGAGCACATGGAAGCAGCTATTTTGATCAGCTGTCTGCTGGAGACTGCGCGTCGTTTCTCAAACATCGCATATATAGAAATTTCAGTCATAGTACACACAAGTAGCATATAGAGACCTTTACCTGTATTTGACCTCAGCTTCATGAGCGGAGCCATTAACGAATCACGTGATGTGTCAGCCATGACGATAGTGAAATGAACATTAGATACAGCACGTACCGCGATCAAAATAACATCAGTCTTTTTGTTTACATTTTTTCTTTGTTCGTTTTCTCTTAAAAATTGACATGGATAGCAATGAAAAATATCAAAAAGGTGGAGGTATTTCATGTTCCGTCAATGAATGTTCAAATAATCGCCGCAAACACAATTTATGGAAGAAATCAATGTGCGAAATACACGGACAAGTGCATGAAGACTGTGCGTGTTTGGTACCTTTTAAAGTTTAGTTTATATCGTCAGATGTGCATGCACGATTTTAAATTCTTGAATTCCAATCTTAGCAGATAAGTAGGAATCACTGATAATATGACTTCCAAGAGAAATAATTACAGACTGTTGTCCGGAATCTTTCAGAGAAAACTACCCCTGACTACATGTATTATTGATTGCGCAGAAACATTTATTCAGAGTCCAACTAATCTCAATTCTCAAAAGTAGAGGTAAGACTTATAGTGATTATAAATCGCACGACACTGCCAAATATATGGTAGGAATATCTCCACATGGCAAATTATGTCTATTTCAAAGGCATTTGGTGGACGGGCAAGTGATAAATTCATTTTTGAAAAACAGTGGATTTTTAAATTACCTTCTCCCTGGAGTATTGTTAATCTAGATATGTAGCTAACATTTCATCAACTATTCGTGACATCATTTTCTTTGCATAAAATGTACGTAGTCTAGTAACATGGCCATTTACATAATTTTCATCATACTTTACATGCACAAACTTGTGGTCATCTGCACTAAGCCATACAAGAAGTTTACATTTCCTAAGACAAGTGCAAAGCATTGTCATCTATATTTGCATAGAACCCACTATTTCCTTTCTTCTTAATAATCAGTCATTGTCACTCTTTTGGACATCATATTTCTTGTTTGAAACAAGATGTATCCAGTGTGGTCCAGTCAGGAGACAATGGACTTTTAATTTCAAGTAGCTTGTCTCCATTTAAAAGTCTATCTGGGGTCGCTGACAATCAGTTTTCCTGCACAGAAACATGCATTCTTTTATCAATAACGGAAATATTCCTTAGAATTTAAATATTGTTTTGCTGCCACTTCACTGTGAAGTCCGTGGTTTCTGAATTTATTTCCTACAAATTTGGAATATAAATGTTCTCTTGTAAAATTTGTGCAATCAGTGGAAGCCTTCATGGGTATTTTTACGTATCGATTCGCTTTGTTTACAATCTATTTCACTATTGATATGGCGGACACTAATGCTACGCGTCCAGCGAGCGATGTCAGTACAACGGGCGATAATTAGAAAACCGTGTCTATAGGTATATCAACATTCTCTCCGTTATGCTTGTTGCAAATGCACACAACTGCACATTATATCTGTTCTTCTTTCAGAAGTACTTGATAACTAGAGCGGAACCTAAACAAACTGATTTTAAAGAAAACACTGGGACAATTAGTGGGTATAATCATATCGGTGCAGTTGAACCTGACGTGTTAACAAAGGTGGTATAATTCTGAGATGAGACTAGATCGTACACAGCTAGGACTTTTCTCCGCTATAGGCTCTTTTGAAACTAATTTCGATAACAACATTCATGCTAATAAAAAAACCGTGGGGCTAGAAGATGTGGTGGATTGGTGAGATTTGTTGATGAATAGAGAAACTGTTGTTTTAAAACAGTAACTAAGGCTAAAACCTGACTAGTTGGTACAAGAAGCCAATTTATCAAATTTTGAAAAATTAATCCAGTAATAAACGATTAACTTTTCTCAATGCAAATTAAAATTCCCCTGACTAACATCTATCTATCTGTCTGTCTGTCCGTCTGTAGGTATGTAGGTTGGTAGGTATTTCTACATATGCATTAATCTTAATCAAGATTATGAAAAGTCATTTTTACCCTATACAGTCTACTGCTAACAATTATAACGTCAAAATTGATTGTGGAAATTATTTCTCATACTATATTGTATGGTTACCTGGGCTAGAAAATCCCGTGTCCATTTATGATAGTGAATATATATATATATATATATATATATATATATATATATATATATATATATATATATATATATATATATATATATATGATGTTGAAAATATATACAACATAATATATTTCCCAGACTATATTGTATGGTTACCTGGGATTAAAAATCACATGTACAATTATGATGGTGAAAATATATACAGCACAGTATATTTCCTACATTATATTGAATGGTTACCTGGACTTGGAAATCACATGAACATTTATGATATGACTTTGCACGGATCAGTTTATCAACGAAGCCTTCTAGTAGTTATCACATGCTAAAATATTTGCACAACGATTAGAATCGTTTCCTAGTAAAACAATTTTGCAAGGCAAAGTTTGTGCATGGAAGTGAAAAGGAGATATCATCTTCATGTTGATGGGGTAATGAAATAAATTTTAAAAAATATGTTGGAATAATACGTTATGTAAAAAATCGTGGAATAATACATTATTTATCTAGTTTCATAAATTTAATATCTAATGTATATTTATGATCCCCTCTGTCTCTGTCGTTTTTCTGTCTGACTGTCAGTCTATTATTCTGTTTCTCTCTCTTTCCAAGTGGCCAATGTTTTGGTGATAAATCAGAGTTATATCAGTCTAGCCTTAAGCCTCTACAGGTAAAAAAAGACGTAGCAGATTGGTTAACAGATAGATAAATACGGCATCCAATATATATTGTACGCAGAAAAGGAGACTTTTTATAATCGGACAAATTAATATCATTGCAAGGAAAACACTTGAGCCACGGAGGGAAAGCAAAGGAGCTTGCAGCTGGTTGGCAGGCTTAAAAAGTCTATTTATCAGTCCTTCTCTGTTTAACTTGAAGAAAAAAAAAACGCAGATAGACATGACTTTCGCTTTTAAGCTGATAAAGAGGTTGTATAGGTCAAGAGTCATAAGGTCATCTTGACAGCAGAGAGTCTAGTCCTCCAGGCCATGTACTTTATGACAGATGGACACCAAAAGTGATATACCGGAATCTTTCAGGCAAGAATATATTGTTTTAGAATCCAACTCAAAATTAAAGATCCCAATGGTGATGATGACGTCAGATGGTCACCACTTTCGTAAAACGTGACCTAATGATCGAAGTTATATACTCATAGAATTGACAATTGACAATAGAAATAGTGAAAGCAATGAGTAAAAAACAAAAGAGAAGACATGCAAATCTCATACTTATAACTGCTGTCGAAGAATTAAATGAAAATATTATATGTGGATATTTTTATACAAGCGTGCCATTATGATTAAAAAGGCTAGTAGGATCCTAGACATTGCAGGATGAAACAACTGTGCTTTATGATATTCTTAATAATTTCATCAGCATTGAATGGAAATTTAACAGTAAATTTTATTTCTTTACATATGTTAATTAAAACAAGCTTTTCATACATGTTTAGGAAAAAATACGGAAGGCAAAACAGTATTAATAGAAATGCATGCATGAATTATGTAGCCACTTTGTCCAGTGATAAGCAGTAAACTTTCTAAGATTCATATTGATCTTGACCTGATAACAAGATATGTCGGTGTTTGGAGAAATAATATGTATCTTTTTCATATTGATCTTGACCTATTAACAAGACATATCGCTGTTTGGATATAACTTTGATTCCATTAGCGTAAAAAGCAGCTGTTTGGAAAGGTTTTAATCTTGGCTCCATTATAAAGTTTTAAGTTTCAAGACTCAACGAGAATTGTCAATAGCAAGCCTTTCAATGCGCATGGCATCGATATTTCGTTTTTGAATTCCATAAGTTTAGGAGGAATATACATTTTTTTTTCTGTCGAGGGTCTAGAATTAGAAATTGTGTGATCTCAATTTCATAATGTGTATATCGGGAGTTCGGGCACGTGTTAAGCATGCTTCTTCAGACCGAAACCCTACAATTTAGTGTTGAAATGTTAACACGGTTCAGTGTGTTGCTTGATAATTTGCACAACGCAGAATATTATTTAGCTTTAAATATACAATATTTTATAACCATTCTGTGAGTAATGTCAAGATTTGTAGTCATGTAGTTAATGTATTTACAATCGATGAATATGCTTGCAAAAAAAAAAAAAAAGAAATAGCAAAGAACAAACAAAAATTCAAATAATCATGATAGTATAATAATTTATCCGTGTTGATACAAGTAGTGAGAAGACAGATGACTGATAGCCTCTTTCTTCAAATATAACCGACACCTTTCTAATCAGAGCGTTACCCTCGATAAATGTAAAAGGGATTTTAGGATGAAGCATGAAGTATGAAGAAAGTAAACGACAATCGTAGACCATCTTTCTACTCTTGAATGAGAAAAGGTTTAAGTTAAAGAGTGGTAGGACGACAAAATAGAAATTGTTTTTATAAGCTTAGAATATAAAGAAATGGAATTTGAGAATCACGATAATGAATATATGCAACGCAGAAATAAAGAAGCTAGGTTGGAATTATCAAGAGAAGCAAATGAAAAACAGGAGAGTAAATGTGTTATTGTTTATGATTTAATTGAAATCTGAAAATCCAGAAAATTATTGACAGATGTCCACGTGCGATATTTTAACAATGGCTCTATTGTAGGTCTTAAAGCTGTAATATAAAGACGGCTGAGAAAGAATTTAGAATTTGAATAGTGTCTAATGTGAAATTAAAACCCGCATCCTATCTCACAATTTTTAAAATTTTGCTTTGTCTACGGGGTAGAATAAAAGACCTCTGATTTCCATATCATTATCACTGAAAGTTGTATGCAATTCTCTGGTCTTTTTAAAACATAGAAGAAACTCTTTCATGATGCTAGAGACTGGCATATAAATGATTTTATTTTCTAGAACGTTGTTTTTCGAGATGACTATGTTAGGACATGCTTTTACGACTTCCAAGCTCAAACATAAATAAACATTATTCTCAGATATCGACATCATTGCCTTACTGCAAAAGTAGAAAGAAAACATACATACTACATACTAATGTTACGAATGTTAATATTGTCCCGTTTAATCTGTATGTGAATAGCTACCCCGCCATCCTCCGTTATATAAAGGTATTATTGATTTTCCTGAAAACTTTCTATACAACTCTTTGACCCAATGATCTCGTATAATAGAGGAGAGGAGAGAGAGAGAGAGAGAGTGAGAGAGACAGAGGGGGGATAGGGATAGGGAGATAGAGAGAGGTGTACATAGTATGAACGTAAATGGGAATATCTGGAATTTGATTGATCGGTCAGTCATTGCCTTTAATCACTAAAATAATAATCTATGACACATTTGCTTTAAGTACAATGCTCCAGTGTTTGTTTTGGTTGGTTGACAACATCATTATATTTCTCTCTATTTTGGGCCATTATTGTTTCTATCCTGCTTTAAATATATCCTTTGTGTACGTGTTCAATTTCTTTTATGCATGTTTGTTTTAGCATGCTGATGGAGACATATGAATTTATGACCCTATCACATGTGTAATCGTTGTACTCTTTCAGAGGGTAACACTTGGCTTTTGATCTTCCCTAATCAAGATGTTTTCTAAAAGAACAACTTTTAGATAGTTGGTATCGAGTAATTCTCCATTTAATTTCCTTTCGTGCTTTTAAAGTACCACACTTATAGCATTTGTTCATCTCCCCTGCCATTTAAGGTAGTAGGCCTGTTTCAAATAACAAGTTTGTATGGTAATGTTTCAGTATGTATTGGAGAATTCTGGACGACCTCATTGACAACCCAGTAGTAAGGAAAGTGGTCCATCTATGACGATGCTTTTTGTGTTGTTGTTTGGTGCAGTAATAGGAACAAAAGTGAACCAGCATTGAGTAGTTGGCAGAGAGCTTTAATTTTGATTAATCAGTCAATCATTTTTATTTTATTTCTTGTGTCCTTACTATTTAAAGGTTTACTCGTGGTGCATAACTTCCATCAGCCACCTGTTACAGTATAATTTCCAAACTGTTATTTTGTTTAGGCTTTAGTTTAGAATCCTAGATCTAATCGAAGCATACTACGCCCTTAGGGTACGATATCTCGACTTCCTAGAATGACCGTGTTTCTGCCTCTGCCTCAGAACGAACTTAATTTCCAAAATGTTACCGTCCAATTTCCAATCTTTCCTTATCTATTAGGTATTGTTTAGGGTCCTTGGAAGATATGGTGGTTGAGGTTGGGGGTGGGGGACAAGAATAACCATTTCATACTCACGTCACAGAACGTACTTATTTTGCAAATTGTTTTAGTCTAATTTCCAATCTTTTCTTGTGCGAAGACTGTATCTTGAGTCCTAGAAAGGTAGCTATGTTTGTCTAATCGAGGCTTTTTCACGGAGCAAAGAGGTATCCTCGAAAGGAGGGGTATACTGATTTCCTAGAATGACAGTATTTCTACATCTACGGCAAAACGAACATAATTTCCAAATTGTTACCTTCTAATCTCCAGTCTTTTCTTACCTTCTAACCTTAGATTATCTTAACTTAGGGTTTTAGGGAGATAATCAAGATCCTGGAACCAGGTATGAGAAAATAAGTATTGTTCTCTGTATTTGATTTAGTTTTCTTATTTGTCTATATATGTAATGCAAAAATCGATATGAGATATTAAACCGGCGGCTCACAAGTCGGCAAAATGAAACACATAGAAGAATATAACTCGCTCATACGGCCTCTTTTTTGTTGTTGTTTTCCTTCTTAACGGACCCTAAAATTTTCAAATCACAGCCACAACTAAATATGACTAGCTCCTCGGAAAACTTTCCCTCATTTGTTAATATTAATGGTCTATTAAACTTTGCTTAGTCGATAGCTAAACGATGGAGAGGCAAAATACAGAACTGAATAAACCTGGTCTAGATTGAATGAAGACATCGTTGCATATTAAATGAAGTACGAAAATATGACAACATTCAATCTAGTCACTGCAGAAATGAACGTGTTCTTTAGGTCTGTTACAAAGTTGGGGCACCTGTCGGTTTTTCCTACAGCTTTAATTGAAAGGAGAAAGTTTTGAAAAGGTAGTTTTTAAACTCGGACTCACCCAATTGATTCTAAATGATAAAAGATACAGTAAGACACATCTAGCTGAAACCTGAACGAGAGTCGGTAATGAGTCGAACCGACATAACCCCTTCTTGTCCTTACTAGTAATAATTGGCTTGTTAACAACTTGATTGCGATATAGACTTTACTTGCTAGCGAGGAGCTGGGCTTGAAGTACCGTTGGATTAGTGGATCACTTTACATACAAGTCCATGGGTAATCAGCAGATTAGTGGATCACTTTACATACAAGTCCATGGGTAAATCAGCAGATTAGTGAACCACCTTATATACAAGCCCATGGGTAAAAATCATCAGATTAATGAACCACTTTACATACAAGCCCGTGGGTAAATCAGCAGTTTAGTGGACCACTTTACATACATGTCCATACATGTCCACGGGTATAAGCTTTTCACACTACCTATAATTCCAAGCAATGCTGTTGCTTTTTTGGCTAATCCAAACAAATAATTGTGAATTTCTCTTAAACCTTTTCAATTTTGTCAACGAATGAATTATCTTTATCTCTTGATGAACCACTACTACTGCTTGTACCTCCTGGTGGACTATTACTACCACTTGTACCTCCTGATGGACCACTACTACCACTTGTACCTCCTGATGGACTATTACTACCACTTCTACCTCCTGATGGACTATTACTACCACTTGTACCTCCTGATGGACTACTACTACCACTTGTACCTCCTGGTGGACCACTTCTACCACTTGTACCTCCTGATGGACTATTGCTACCACTTGTACCTCCTGATTGACCACTGCTAGCACTTTTGTACCTCCTGATGGACCACTACTACTTCTTTTACTTCCTGATAGACCACTACCACCACTTGTACCTCCTGACGGACTATTACTACCACTTGTACCTCCTGATGGACTATTACTACCACGTGTACCTACTGATGGACTATTACTACCACTTGTACCTCCTGATGGACTATTACTACCACTTGTATCTCCTGATGGACAATTACTACCACTTGTACCTCCTGATGGACCACTGCTCGCACTTTTGTACCTCCTGATGGACCACTACTACTGCTTTTACTTCCTGATGGACCACTACCACCACTTGTACCTCCTGATGGACTATTACTACCACTTGTACCTCCTAATGGACCACTGCTACCACTTGTACCTCCTGATGGACCACTACTACCACTTGTACCTCCTGATGGATTATTACCACCACTTGTACCTCCTGATGGACTATTACTACCACTTGTACCTCCTGATGGACCACTGCTACCACTTTTACCTCCTGATGGAGTTAGGTAAATACAGATGAAATAGATAATTCACAACTTGGAAAACGACCGGCATTTTTTAGAAGACAAAAGCAGCAATTACGTAATACCAAAACAATTTCTACATAACTAAGAGAGCATAAACAGGAATTGAGCATTATGTTTTTACAAGCGGAATATACAAAGAGATAACTTGTAAAGAGTCGACTGAGAAAGAGTTGGATAAAGTTAACGGGAATTACATCAGAACAACGTATGAAATCTTTGAAAATGTTAGAGCTGTTAAAATTCTAAATTATTGCCAGATGTCTTAATTTACACGGTGACATCAATAATTAGCAAAATCATTCCAATCGACAACTTGAACTGAAAGATGACCAGATGGCATGAAACAGAATTAGATACTTCACTGGATTTTTTTTAATTCAGCTCGGTTTGCCTCTATCTCCACTGAATGCTAGTTTTATAACTTTAAAATATACACACTTAAAAAAACCAAATGAAAAAAAGGATTCTGAAATAACTTTTTAAAAAATGCTAGGTGAATAAACATGTACCAGTGCTTTGTTCTTGGTGCATTTGTGTCTTTAACGATATTTATTGCACTATTTATCATTACAGGAGTAGCAGCTTACCATGTTATGAAATTTAACATGGAAAATAGATTAGACAATACAGTTCAAAATCTTCTCAATGATAAATTTAACAATCTTGAATGATTCAACTTTCTTCTCTTGTAATATTTTATCATGTTTAGACTTGTTTTACTGGCTATCATGTATCTAGTAAATTGCCCAGTGAAAATATATCCTTTGTTCTTCAGGATCAGAAAAATCCAATGATGAACATTTACATCATGAGCTATGTCTATATCAACTGCATTGACACTTTCAGGTTTAGTGAAAAATAGTCAGTTACAATGAAAATCAATTGATGAAACATCGAGTATCTGTAATGTCGTGTCTGATGTAATGTTTTTCCTAATGCTGGCAACATTCTATTTCTAGCCAGTTCTATTTACCTGACTGGGCAGTTTAAAGAAAAAGTCTAGTTTGAGATCACTGCTATCATTACCTGCGAACTCTGTGGTCTAAGAATTACTTCCTTGGAACTTCATTGCCTTCTCAAACACAGTTCGTACACAAATGCATGGATTCCCGTGGTTTTCGCCACAGCTGAACTGCCTCATCGAAAACACAAAATACGTTCCCAAGCCTACCGGATCAAAACTGACGACGGTCATCGACCAGAAAACGTTCGGTAGCTGTCTATTTCTCGAACGACGATATATTGGAATATTTTGATTCATATAGATTACAAACGATCGAAGACTTTGTCACATACTTTATGATACGAAATGCTATTTCGACCCCTTTCAAAAACGTGAGATTGCAAGGATCAGATTCCATTGTGTGTAGATAATATTGCTAATATTTTCTTTATTAGTAAAGCCCTGGATTACACTCAGTCCGTTTGTTGATGATGAAAGTGTACAATGGTGGTTTAGTGATAATTATTGCAAACTTTTTTCTTTATCTGCAAAGTGCAGTTTAAGTTTGGGACCCGATAAACCGTCATGGAACATTGGAACCGAACTGTCACTAATCAACTTTGCCAACGCTGTAAACATGTTTACTGTTAAATGTTTGTATGGTATTGTACAGTTTACAGTGTCTTCCCGGTTCATTTCCCCATTGTAGAACTTAGATATCGTACACGAAAAGGGAGGACTGCGATAGTAATCAGTCTTCATTATTTATGAGTAAATTAATACGTTGAGCAGGAACTATTAAAGTGTTGATTACGAAACTAAATATGGTCTTGTGTGAATATTTCTTTTGATTCTCTCTCTCTCTCTCTCTCTCAGTCGATCTCTTTTTTCTATTTATATATGTTTTCGTTTGCGTCGCTTACAAAATTCATCGATGTTTTTCATCACGTCATCACATCCAGTATATAAAGCGGAAAGTTTGCCCATCTTGCAATTCACCCGTCAAGATGACTACTGCCGATAAGATTTACAACGCTTTGATTCATCTAGAAAGTACCAATCACATCCTAGACCGTGTGGAGGAAATATATATATATATATATATATATATATATATATATATATACATATATATATATATATATATATATATATATATACTGCCACGTATGTACAGATCTAAGAAGGTAAGTGAAACTCACTTCAGAATGGCACAAAGCATCTACACGGAATGGGAAAGGATGGAGACGGCAAAGGCCGCCTTAGTCGATGTTATAGAAATAACCTGGGAGTAGAAGGAGTAAAAGGAAAAAAACAGCAACAGCAGCAACAACAGGAGCGACAACACACAGTGGCAACCAGTCCCCGTAAGTGAAGATTGGACGACTGA
Organism: Margaritifera margaritifera; assembly: GCA_029931535.1. Classification (NCBI taxonomy): domain Eukaryota; kingdom Metazoa; phylum Mollusca; class Bivalvia; order Unionida; family Margaritiferidae; genus Margaritifera; species Margaritifera margaritifera. Next base: position 4,588,421 of record JAQPZY010001640.1, on the reverse strand, counting down.
ATCTAATTAGCCTAACTTTAATGTTTCAGTCTCAGTGAATATCTTGAAGCAGGATACAAAGAGTATGATGTGTGTTGACCGTGAAACCCGCCTGGGAGGTGCAATCACTAAAAACAGTCCTCTTGAGGTCTAAATTTTTGACTCTTTTCTTAGCCACCCCAGTATTATTGAAAAGGTAACATTGATCAAATCATTGCCAACTTATGTGTGTTTGTGTATTTTATATCCACCCATCATTTGTATGTGTGACTGTGTGTTTGTGTATACATAAAAACAAAACGTAACTCCTCTATTTGTAACTGTGATTGTATTTGTGGATATGAATAAAAATGACCCTACCCTCTCCCTTTGTATGTGTCATTTTTTATTTGTGTAGGCATGAAAACAAAAATATCTACTTCTTTTGTATATGTGATGATGTGCTGGATTGTAAGTATACTTACGTGATGTTTTCAGCTAGTATTGTTTAATTATTAACGATATGAACATATTTGTGAATTAGGTGTTTCGGGCAATTGTTGTTCTTGAATTTCACATAAGTCATGTACACTTCCCTTAGTTACTTAACAGTATCAGGATACTGAAATATCAATAGTCGTCTAGAAAGTAGAGCTCGTTAGATTAACAGTAGACACATTGGGTTTAAGGCAAGTAGAATATATCAAAAACTTCATGGATGGCAACTATTTCGAATTGCATTCGGCTTTTAGCACACACTGTTTTTCAAAATTATTACTTTTATTACAAATGCATCTGTCAATTCTGTGTTGGCGTGCATAAACGTATTTTGCTATGAGCTTTTATAGATTTGTCAGATCAAATGAATCATATTTTGTTCGCTTTGATTCATTATAGCTGTCTGAAATATGTACCTTTTTGACATAACTGAAGTACTCTTTTTGTTATGAATTTTCAAATTAGACAGGTTGATGCGGCATCACGTTTGTGCATAAAAACTGTCTCTTGTACAGTAACCACTGAGCAATGGCGACTTCTTCCTCCATTTCTCGCCTCTTTCATATGCCTGGACGCACTGTGGGCTCAGAGATGTAGAATAGGCCCTGTGCGCTGTGAATTTAATTTTCAATCCTGTATTGGTTTTTGTTGTCAGTTGTGAATTTTTAAAAATAAATCGAAACTACATCTATGTCTTTAAGATGTTTTAAGATCAGTCTATTGACAGATAAAGCTAAGTATCGCATGATCAAACAAGAAGAAAAGTGAATGGACTAGACAACAATGATTTAAAACTTGAACTCTTTTGCAATAGGTTGCACCCAGGTATTAATAGCCGTGTACTGAAGGAAAGATGTGAAGTGAGTAATTTGTCACTAGACAAAGCCATGAATGCAGTTCTTTTTGTTATCATACACATACAAAGTATATTTTAACAGCTTGTAGAAGTTCGAATATATTTTTTTTTGTTGTGCAAGATTGATTGTAAACCTGCGCGACTATGAAGCTCTTGATTGTTTAGGTACATACGAATAATTTCCTTACACAGTTTGATGCTAACTGGAACTTGTATTTCACTTAATTCAAGCTTGATCTATATTATCATAAAAAATGTTATATTAACACGGATTCAGTAATCTCAGTGACAAAAACTGCACGTATTCAGTGCTCTCAGTGACGCAAACTCTGCACGTAAAGATTGAGAAATAAAATTCTGAGTACCAACGCCTGTAACTGTCACAACTTGCGCCCCAAATACTTGAAATCATCTTGAAAATACGTAGATATGAAGCCGTATAGCAAGAGTTTTAATGAGACAAGTTTGAACTAAATTGTCATGATGGAGCTACTAAAGACCTCAAAGTGTCAAATTCATTGGGTGTGGGGATGAGGTGGCCGGGGAGTGGGCTCAATTTTGCGGAGGGGGGGGGGGCCGGCCGGTGGAGGGGTTTGAGAACAGAGGGAATTCTATATAGCACCGCATGCATGAAAATATGTTACTATTGTCGCTGGTGAAAATTCTTATCCTAACGATAATCGTATCATTGTAAATTGCATTGTTTGCTGGTAATCAGAAATTAAATGATACAGAATCACAAGAAAGGTTTCAAAATGACCCCCGCTCCCCCTACCCGAATAAAAAAGAAAAATTACCACCACCAAAAAAAAAATGAAAAAAAAATGAGAATACAAAAATAAATGTCTTGAAAAAAACAAACGCATCCCTGAAATGCTGATCCACATATCTGTCCCCATGTATCTCTGATACATTTTGTTGCGTAAATGTTGATATTGAAATAGTCTGTATTTATTTTCAAAACGACAATACTCATCTTAAACTAGAAATCTAAAACTGTCTAAGCTTTTGAAATCACAATACATTTTAAACAATACTTTTATCTCGACAGCTTTTTTTGTTACATATATATAACAAGGGATGGCAATAATTTGTATGATTTGAAAATCCTTAATGGCGGAATGTGAACTGTTTAATTTGATCTAACTGTTGAGAGAAAAATACTGAAAAAGACGTTTCAAGATCTTTCTATGTTTCGCAAGGCGGCTGTGTTTCATGTCAGATGACTGTACAAATTTTAAACACCCAAAATCCATTCCGCTAATGTGAATTAGGGTAAATCTTTTGTTGAGAAGTTTGCAAGATAAACTCGTTTGAAGTTGTCTTCCTTGAGAAGGTGGCTACATCCTTTTTTGACGGCAGGTTCACATCAATGGTACAAACTTGGAAAGCTTCATACCAGAATACATCTGACAAATTAGACCTACATGGCTACGAAGTCAAAATTACAAATGTTTACGGACCACAGTGGTTATCCCGGAAGTTCATTTCGTCTTGCGGCTTGAATAATTAATTAAGCTACCTATTTCTTATGAAATAATAGAGTTTGTTCAAGCAGTTATGATTGCTGATAAATGATTAACCAAAATGTTTTGATAAGAACTGGTTAAAACGCTTCATGTGCTGTAAGACATTAAAACTAACTGGCGCCTTCTTTGTGACATTATACAATTATAAACTTTTGTCGAAGCTAATACAAAGTTTTATAAACCAGGAAACATGTTAACCAATGCGAAACCGTGGTCAATATGATATGTTTACTGGTTTATAAAATATCATATTCACGGAAAAGTCTTTATAAATATTTTAATGCATTCTTAATAACAACAGTTTGAAATTTAATTTCAGAATAATGAAATTTGATGAATTATCATTAATCATGTGATGCTGTGTCAGCCAATCAAAAACGACCTCTTACAGGATTTATGTCATAAATAATGTTTTATGTTACATTACATTTGCTGTTTTTATAAAAGGAACAAGTTTGACATCGCCGAATAACCATGAAATAGTCTGAAATTTAGTTTTTTATTCCGAAATCTTAACCGGCCATATATCCGACAAAAAGAATTATGTCGCGTGATTTTGGTGTGAAACTTAAGGACATAGCACGAGACTAATGATTTATTAGACTATAATGTCTGCCTTTGGGACGTTTTGTAGTAATGTTCACAAAAATTACTTGCACTATTATAAGACATGGTCTTTTTGTATTGAGTTACTGAATATATAGTTATATATTTTTTTCAGGTAAAAGAATATGTCCGTATTAGAGACTGGTCCAGGTAGTGGGAGTCCTTTACGACAGTGGCAGTCTCCAGATAAACCCAGTGGATGTACTTATCATCAGGCCAATTCTCCAGATGACACCCCACATTCTCAATGGAAACTGTAACTTTTTTTGCACCTTTATATATCCATGTGTGTCTTTGTTTCATCTCCTTCGTTTTCCTTCTATTTTCCTTCTATTATATATGCTCTATCTTTGATATATCTCAAGATGTATACATTTTTTATTAAAAGGAAACAAGGCTTGCCGAGTTTACTTTTAATGAAAACAAAATACAACGAGTGGTATATGGTATATCAAAGATACAGCGTAATACTATACATGTTTTATTTATACCCCTTACAAATACATATACCTATGTTTCCAACGAACTTAAGATCAACCACAGTAAACTGTGCATTGACGGAGAGAGCGAACTCTTTACATCACTTTCTAGTGTGGTTGCTATAAAATGTAGTTTTGCAGTTATTGTAGCTCTTCACTGTCCTTTCTGAAATTGTTTATGTGCTCCATTTTAGCTACCCAGCCAACACTGTGTGTGTGTGCAGGTGAGGGGGTGATGAGGGGAGACTGACCATAAGATTGTTTTTACAGTCCATCACACAGTTTCTCTGTTGCTCGATTAAGTCTGTCAGTGTTACCATCATAGATCCGGAGAGAGACAGACAGACAGAGAGCGATCTGGATCAAATGTGGTGAAGCTGATATGCTGACTGATCAACCAACACAGACTGAGACAGAGACCAGGAGAGAGACCTTCAAACATGTTAATATTTACAAATTATCTGTTTTAGAACTTTGTTATATGCTAAAGAACAAAAAAAGATATTGAAGAAATAAGACATCAAATAGATTATAGTATGTGTGTGTCATGGAATTTGCGGTAGTTTTTTTTTATCTCGACAGGCTATTGCAACTTTGCATCATTGGTATCGCGCAACCCTGTAGAAAAATCCCATGGAAAGTGTGCACATACCATTATAAGTATTCGGTTTCCGCTAGGTTACTTAATGTAGGTTGAAGTTCAAGTTTAAGGTTTTCATCCAGCTCAAATTCTTTTTTCTCTCACTCCACCAATTGTCCATGTATTTTAATCAATTATAGCATGAGAGAGAAATAGAACGGAAAGCAGAGGCGATTTCAATGAAATTGTGTAACACGTTTAATTCATGTAGAAAACGAGATTATTCATATTTTTCTGGTCATTTGTTACTATAATAATGAATAATAAGTGGAACTTCATTACTGTTTTTAAGGGTATAGATGCAGCAGTCTACTGTTGAAACCATAATTTGTTGAAATCATAATTTTATGCATATTCATACGGCATGGACGAATTACAATTTGGTATACCAACAGTATTGGTATATCAAATTGTTTTATACCAACACCTTTAAAGCCATGTTATATTTAATGTTTATTGTTTAGATGCTAAGAAATTAGGAACAAAAATGAGAATTACGACCCTGGTTGTAGCTCCACTTTTAGAAGATTTTACCTCTATACACAAGTTTCGCTAACACTTAATATGTTATAGAATCTAACTGTAAAAATTCGATTTCTGAAATGTGTCCAGTGGTTTAAGATGCTGAACTATGATGTGTCCAGCGGTTTTATGAGTATTTGTGTCAGCTGGTCACTTTCCGTAATTTGTTACTTTCATCGTTGAGAAAGTTTGTCACAGTGACCTACTATTGATGCGTGAGTCAATATTTATTGTTGCAAATACCACAATAAGTAAGATTTGTACTTGAACCCCAGATACTCTTGCACACAAATGGGACAGTTTCTTCTAATGAACATTCTCTCTAATTATTCATTTATACGAATTAAAATCATCTGATATTTCATGAGACTTTTGTATCTAAGAACAGTAAAGCTCCCTGTAGTCAGAGTCTCTCCATCCTGGACCTTGACATTCTGTTCCTACGCTCTTAATGTTCATGCTTTGGTCTCTTATTCAACATTATAGCCCTGATATATACATACAACTCACGATAAAGGCTTTTTCCCCCAGACTGATAACAAATCTTTTATCAGATGCGCATTTGATACAGATTTCGATTGCTCGCTGTTAAGGATGACGTCACCTAATAATGGTTGCATAACAGTTACGCTATATTTAGACGCAAATTTACAGTTTGATTAGATAGATGCAATCAAAGTCAAAGAACGACATACAACTTTTCTTTTTATTACGAATAATTGTTTTTGAGTATATAATAAACCCATCATTAGTGCAGTAACTTGATGAGTGCTCGCATTTAGTCTAGTTTGACAAAGGAAGCACATCAGATAACGATCGACCCTTCGGGTCTCACGAGATCCGATGTTGTCCCCTCACCAAACTCAACGGGATACAAGTACCCAGATCCAGTTACTGTACGGATGACCTGTAGGTATATCAGGCTGTAATGACCAACTGTGCATATTGTGCATATAAGAGGGGTTTTTTTTCTCCAGAAAGCCAAGACCAAAGATAGTGGACTCTGTCCTTGACTACATAGGAGACACACCACTAGTAAGACTTCATCATGTGCCAAAGGAAGCTGGCCTTCAATGTGAATTTTGTAAGCGTAGGGATTTTGTCTGTTTAAATTATATGTAAAATTATTGATTGACACTCTCTCAGATAGGTAAATGTAGAATTCATGTGTGAAAATATATGCAAGATGTACAGTCAATGGATGTATTTTTCTTCCTTGAATAGCCATAATGTTGTACACTGTTTTTAAGGGAACAACTTTCTGGCTATTACAAATAAACAAGTACGTACATACAGCAAGCGAAAACCGCTTAAACATTGAGCAAAAGAATCAATCACTTGATAGTTCAGCATCTAAACTGTATAACCTCGTGTAATAAATGCCATTTTGTTAAGTATTAGGACAATTTCTTTGCACTTTAGTAATTGTCTGCGGTATGCCATATGTATAATTCCATATCTAACACGCCATCATTGAATACTTTGTCAAATATCCAAAAACAAGTATGGAAAGATGAAAAGCTGATATTTCAATTTAAGCATTTTGAACTCTTTTTCATTAGTAAATTCATATTATTAACATTTTGAATAATCGTTAATCCATTTCTAAGGCATGTATGTAATGCGACATTTATAACTTTTCAAGAGACTGAAATGATCAATAATACTATTTTCAAGCACATTCTATAAGCTTGTTTCGCTTCTTATCCATTTTATTTTTCTAGACATACACTGCAAATAAAGTGGAGTTAAAAGCAATATGAATGTCTCAGTCAATTGAAAATATTTGCATTTTATCATTGTTATCATTTTAAAATTTTTCCGTTTCTGGAAATAAAGATATAAAAAAATATCAATAGAAAATGTATCAAAGATCTACTTTCCTTTTACCGCCTATCCAAATATAAGGTGGCGCTCTACAGTTTCGTATTTTGCATAGGTTAGATTTTTAAAGAAAAAGGATTTCCCAGGTTATCCTCTCTGGTTATCATGGCTATTTAAAAAAAGACCGTGTATATCTTAGGTATTATTAAAAGAACTTTTAATTCTCTTTATTTTCGTGATTGATTGATGGGTGCAATTTGGGGTTATAGAGTATACAGCTTGGTCTTACTTAAGATGTGCACCTATTAAAAAAAAAACTGCTAGCTCTTCTTGGTCCTTTTTACTTCCTGGATTTCAAAGGTTTATTGTAAAAAAAGAGCCGATAACAATTTTTACTTTTTATATATTTTGTAATTCATTCATTGTACTTTCAGAAGCTGGTATTGCCTACTCTGGCAAAATTCGTTTTCCCTATTTTCATAACTGCTAAAAAATAGTGTACTTTGGTCTCATTCAGGCTGATTTTTTTAGCACATGGGAACGGCCATGTTTGTCAGCTGTGTGTTTGGATCATGTACAATTTCCCTAAGTACAATATTTAAAGACATTTCAGCAACATTACATGAAAATAGTATAGAAGTATGCAAGCATTCTCTTCACTGTGGAAGTTGCAAATTCAAAACAACTTCACCTCACACCTGTCACTCTCTCAAAAGTACATAATATCTGTACAGCGCCTCCATAAAGACCACATATGTATTATTATTATTATATGATTTAATTTTGGCTGAATAGCAGAAACATTTAAGTCGCAAGCATCTAAACAGCCCTTTTTGGAATAATTCTCATGTATTTTTTCCACTGAACAGTATTCATAGTAGCAAAGTCCCACACAAGCCCAGTCTTCCCCCCACCCCCCACCCCCCCCCCACCCCCCACCCCCCGATGAAAAGTGAGCTATTTTAAAAATGCACGTTGCATTTTCTCAACAATAGCAACCAATGTTATACTAAAAGACAAAAACATAAAACTTGCCAGCATTATTCCTGACATGTCACTAATAAAACGTACAGTTTGAACAGGGATGGAACAGATCAGGTTCACAGAGATCTAAGGTCAAAAGATAAAAAGTTTGCTAATGCTTCAAACACTAATATATGGAAGAAAGCAAATCTGCTTTATCATCATTGTTTTCCTTAATTTTATTACAAATGAATGAAAAGAAACGTTTGTGCTACATTTTTCTTTCACTTAATATAACAGTTTTTAATTTAAGTTGACTTTACTCCTGTGTTCTAAGATTTCTAATTTCCCCATAATTAAGGTCATTGCACACACAATACTGCCACAAGGCATATTGTGTAAGCAAGAGCAAAATAGGCATAATTAGCTTATTCGCATGCATAACATCAATGTTAATATATCATTTTGTTGAGAAAATCATACATGATGATATGAGAAAGAGAAAAGCAATTGCACAAATTTTGATATTTGTTTTAAGGTGGCGCTCTACAGTTTCGTATTTTGCATAGGGGTTAGATTTTTAAAGAAAATAATTTTCCAGGTTTTCCTCACTGGTTAACCTGGCTATTTAAAAAATACCTTGTATATCTTAGGTGTTATTAAAAGAACTTTTAATTCTCTTTATTTTATACTTTTATTTTGTGTGTGTGTATGATTGACGGATGCAATTTGGGTTTTAGAATATACAACTTGGTCTTACTTCAGATTTGTACATATCAAAAAACGCTAGCTCGGCTTGGTCATTTTACTTCCTGGACTTCAAAGGTAAATTGTACCAAAAAAAGAGCCGATAACTTTTTTTTTACTTTTTATATATTTTGTAATTCATTCATTGTACTTTCAGAAGCTGGTGACGCCTACTCTGGGAAAATTTGTTTACCCCATTTTAATAACTGCTAAAAGTAGTGTACTTTGGACTAATTCAGGTTGATTTGTTTAGCACATGGGAGAAAATACAGTACATGAAAATAGCATTTTTTTTTTGTCAGCTGTCTGCTTAGATCATGTACAATTTCCACAAGTACAATTTGTACAGAAATTTCAGCCACAGTTCATGAAAATAACATAGAGGTGTATTGTGGCTGAAATGTCTTTAAATATTGTAGTTGTGGAAACTGTACATAATCCAAGCACACAGCTGACAAAAATGACGTCTCCCATGTGCTCGGAAAATCAGCCTGAATGAGTCCAAAGTACACTATTTTTAGCAGTTATTAAAATAGGGAAAACGAATTTTGACAGAGCAGGCTCTTTTTTTCACAATTTATCTTTGAAGCCCAGGAAGCAAAATGACCAAGCGGAGCTATCAGTTTTTTATAGGTGCACATCTGAAGTAAGACCAAGCTGTATACTCTATAACCCAAATTGCACCTATCAATCATACACCAAAATGAAGAGAATTAAAAGTTCTTTTAATAATACCTAAGATATACACGGTCTTTTTTAAATAGCCAGGATAACCAGGAGAGGAAAACCTGGAAAATTCTTTTTCTTTAAAAATCTAACCCTTATGCAAAATATGAAACTGTAGAGCACCATATATATATATATATATATATATATATATATATATATATATATATATCGTTGTATTGAAAACGTCCCGGAATGTTGCAATCGTGTATGACTCTATCTAATGATATAATTGATGATGTGCTAGAATATATAAATGAAATTATACCAGTAATTCATATTAATTATTACAGTACAAATTCCATAATGAATACGTAATAGACAAGCAATCCTTATACTTAATAAAGAGGGAACTAAAGGAGTGAAAACGGAAGAGCGATGTTTTCACACACACAAAACACCCCCCCCCCACAAAAAAAAAAAAAAAACACATAACAGCTGCCTTTAGAAAGTACATAATCTATTTCTTTGATACCATGTCTATAAAAGTCGAGTAAGTAACACCGTCAACCATATACGAAAATGAAGAGGACGAAATTTTGCAAATATATAAAAATAAATTTAATAAATGAAGAAAAAAAATCATCTATAGAACAGCAGGTGGCTTTTGACAAACACAATAGCAATGTGTATGAGAGCAGAACTCTGAAAGAGTCGAAAGTCGCCTATCCCGAGGAGTTTAATAATTGCAAACAGCTGATGGTTGTAAATTAGGGAAAATGTGGTGGAGTCACTATGCTTAAAATTTAAGTATTGAGGAGAGAATGCGTTTTCAGGTGTCCGCATTACCTCTTCAGAGAATAACTGGATATATATGCGTATAGACTCGTAACGATTATAAATATTTAATATTTTTAAATTGATAATTTTAAGCTTTCTGCAGAGCACGACGATATGCTGCGTTATTACTGTCATTGTGTTCCTTTCATACCCTGTTTGGGCCCCCGTACAGCGATTGCATCATCTGCCGCAAGAATACGAGAATCTCGTTTTCTATGGCGGTAGACACAGTATGTTCCATTGGACGTTGTTTATTGCGAAATTAGCATCATTTTCACTATTTCCTGAGGCCGAGGCTATTCGCACGGCCAATGTGCACCTTAACTGGGAAAGACTATTCGCACGGCAGCCGTGTAACTCATCTGGAAAGACTATTCGCACAACCGCCGTGTGTATAATTTACGTAAATCTATTTGTACGGCTGCCGCATACCTGATCTACGAAATATACTAATTTTTTTGCAAATGATTACTTTAATTCCATATTTGCAAGTCATTGTTTTTAAAACTTGTGCAGTGCTTATACCGTTAATTTTCGGAAAGTTCGGAATAATTTTTTAATTCAAAATTCAATTTTGGAACATTTTTGATACTTTCATAAGGCAGTGTTAGTGATTAGTTTATACTGTGCCGAAATTCTTGCTGGTATTCTTATGATATTTTTTGGGACTGTTTGAGTATATGATAATTTACAGCATATGAAACTTACGAAAATTCACACAGAAAGCATAATTTATTTCATTTCAATAATATAAACAACAAACAATTTCAAAAAATAAGTCACTCATTTTTTACAGACAAACGAACAGTCGCCAGAAAAAGTCTGTTCTAACATTCCCTGCAGTTGGTGCACAACTGTAGTGCGTCCAGGTGTTGCATTTTGTCACAACAAACCATATTTTTACAAATATTTGGCAGTCGAAACATTCTATTACAATCTGTTTCAATTACAAATATACTTTCTTTCTTCTTCAGGATAAGCTTTTAGCGTTTTGATGTACTCTTAAGCTTTGGGAAAGGAGTTATCTTATTTTTTTTTTTCAATACACTTGAGAAGGTGGGGTCTCGTTGCATTTTCATCAAACTGTAAATTTACATCTCCAGCACATCCATTATAACAAAATTCTGTCATGTTGGCTATGGCATAAATCCCACAGTCGACACCATTGAACTGTTGTTGGATGTGCGGAATTTTAATGTCTAAACTGTTATTCTCATTAAAGTAAACGCGTGATAACTGTATCTGTGTAGAAGAACTTAAAATTTTACTTGTATAATTAGTGTCCAAAATGTAAATGTTGTTGTTTTTTCTGTTACTGAAGTGGTCCAGTGATCATGACTTGTAAGATGGATCTGTATACTAAGTAACTTTACAGGTTTAAGATGTAGCGAATATTCCCATTTGTTCTTTACTAACATTGGTGCGTATCCAGTATACTGAAACCCTCCGATGTTAGGAAACTTGAACTTTAACATACGTTGAGGAAAATTGAACGTTTTGTAGCAACGTTTTTGATCAAATAAAATTTCACTTTTGTGTTTGAAAAACACCATATAATAGTCCAGATTCTTTTGTTGGTTTTCGAATTGGGTGCAGGCTAGTTCGGAAAACATGGTAAAGGAGGACTTTTTGAAGATTTTGTAACTGAAGTATTTTTGAGCGGTCTTGATACATGAACTGGTGATTTCTGGAACCAGCCAAGAGAAGAACTTTCTGGAGATTTTGGAGAATTGCACTGAGGTGCAGAAATGCAACTGGATTGCTTAATTGTTTACACAGGTATTTGTGGTGCATTTTCTGGAAAATATTTTGAAGAGGGCTCTCGAACTTGATTTTCTTCATTGAACACGGAACCGATGATCTGCGTTGCCTCTTCATAATGGAGCAACATGTTTTCACAATGTCGTTTGTTTGAATTCAGTTGTGGCATTGAACAGATGAAAGAAGCTTGTTTTACTGCAGAATCCGGTGCTGGTATTACGGACATGTCATTTACATGTCATTTCTGTCCTACGGTCGTGTTTTTTTTTTTCCGGCCGGCTTTTTTGTTTGGATGTTTCCTAGTGTTCTTTTGAAGTTGAGTTAAATTTAAAATTCGTTTCTGTGTTAGATCGACGATGCCAGTGCTCGACCCAGCTGCCAGGATATGGTAATATATGCCAAGAGATGGACACGAGCAGGTTTCCTTTGGATATAATTGAACTGTATACTTGTCACCCCTAGAACCTTCCACTATAAAGGATCCAGCTTCAGGGTCATGGTAAAAAATGTTCTCGCATACCGCTTCAACTGCGAGAGCACGTTGTGTGGAACACTGTATTGATTCTGGTTGTAGCACGGATGCATTTGCTGGAATCTCAGTTTCAGGGTTGATTTCTTTGTCGACGTGTTTGTCTCGATTTAACATCTTCGTTTTCACTTGATCCGCGATGTCTTTGGGTTCGCTTACAATTTGTAGTATGTGTATCAATCAGATCAGATTATACTGATCCTAATGTAGACGAATATATACCAAACAACATAGGAAACTCACCAATCAGGCTTATGTCTTTGTAGTTAACATTTAAATGCATTTATCTTTTGAATAACGTATTGAAATTTCTTTAAAATGTTACTAAATTGTTATGGTATTACTAGAATCTAATTCTGTAAAAAGAAAATCAGCGGTATTTTCTAAATTCACTTTGAATTCTCCAATTTTACACTTTTTTTACTGAAAAGTTTAAATTGATACGGATTTTATTAAATTTGTTGTCCTATATGTCTATGACTGAAAGCTACAGAAAAATAACCTTTTTTTTCGCCTTAAAATAAACTTTCAATTAATTTTACTCAAACAAACAGTAAAAATAATAGTATTAAAAATCTTTAAGATTTTAAATCATAATCGTAAAGGAAACATTTATTTGTGATAAAGAAACTTAATAGAAAGATTTACGATCATTTTTCCATTATTCTTATATTTTACTCGCAATTAATAGTACAATTATTTTGTCAAAATTTCACGAATATCTAAGTCCGACATTTCTATGGGGAATTAATGATCATTAATAAAAACTAAACCAAAGATAATTGCAGTAATAATTGTAATGTTTTTATTGGTTTCTGCACAGAATTTATTCTTTAAAATCTAATTTTAAAAATGTAGAAAAGTAACAATATAAATGATTCTTGCATATATTCTGGCCTTATTAATAATTCTTTAATACAAATTAGAATAAAAGAAATCTCCACTACATACAAAAAGTAAATGAATTCTGATTATGTACTTTCCTTGATTATGTTTTACTTTTTTTCTTGTATAAATTTAGAAACAAATGTCGGTACACAAATTGAAGATGAAAAAAAAAACCCAGACTCTTTTTGTGTGGCAACATTTTGAATAAATTTGAAAAAATTGGGAAATGCTAGTTAAGAAAAGCGTATGCCTTGGATTTTGGTTTCGAATATTCTCAACTAGTGTCTTCAGTTTCTGTCACACTTCAGTAGCTGAATCTGATGGTAAATTGTTGGTATCGATGAGAAGTACAATACACGAGTAACCAGCAACTTTTGAAACATTTTTTACCCCAAAGCAGTTCAATGCGGTAACCACTGTGAGAAGAGGCCGCATACCCAGAAGGTATGTATTTGTTGAAGTATTTGGTCTGGGAATGACCGGTTGCGAGACAGAGTGAGACATGATATTTGTATTAAAATTTGTAGCTATACTGAATGAATTCGAAACATCTTCGTAAATGTATAGATTACTGCGCAATTTTATATCAGTTACAACCAATACGATATGAGATTTGCCAGTTCGTTTGTGGAACTTTAGACTTAGACCAACCAAAATTATAATTGCAGTCATTTGGAACAATAGGTATGGATTGATGACATAAATGTATCCAATGGTTGTGTTTGAAACAAAACAAACAACTCAAAACATCCAAGGAAACATTGGCTTCGAAACTGTGGACACTAGCATTTCCTTGTTTGCCAACATATGTGGACACTAGCATTTCCTTGTTTGCCAAAAAATACAGACAAGCTCAAAAGAACTCTTAATAGTTCGGCCGGTTATTGTAATGGCTTCGTGATCTTTGTTTATGTTTTCATTTCCTCTGTTTTTCAAAGAACTGTCAGATTTATATCTGAACACACCAAGCTAAACTTAAATTATCATTATTCCTATTATGTGAAGCCAACATTCTTTAATTATTCCTATCACACCAAGCCAGTTTTAATAATTATTTCTGTCAGAAAGAAAAATGTAATAACGGTAAGATTAAAGGTTTGAGTATTAAATAAAATTTGAATTACAATATAAATCAAAGCAAAGATTTAAGTTCTGTAAGATACAAGAGATTAACTTTTAAAAAACCTGAATGTTACTTTATATGTTATATGTATGTGTAGTAAAGAAGAACAGAAAAAAACCCACTGGAAATAAATCTATTAATTAAAACATTCTGATATGCCAAATTTAATTCAATGCAACATATGAGCATTTCAGTAGTAAAACCTCAACATTGGTGCTTAGAGAAATAAATAATACAAGCATTATCACCTTTGGTAATGTTTAATTCCCTTATTTATTTAAGAAACAAAAAAACTTTAGATTTTCTTCAAATTCCAAAAATTTAAACGTTATCCCAGTTGTTATTTATCATGAAATAAAACGCGATCTCCTTATTTGCGACAGCAGTGCTAAATTTGTCGTGTTTGGGTTACAAATTGTAGTTCCCAGAAAACACATTATTCCAGGTAAAATACAAGATAAAATAATTGCAATTTAAATGTTATATACTTTTTTATCATTACATATTTAATGGTAATCCTACCAAATATCATATTATTTTATTATTAATTACCAGATTTATCTGCGATAATGTGTTTTAGATACGGGGATTTTTTTATACGAGTACGGGTACGGGTTACACTTTGTAGTCCATACCCGAATAGACACTTCCAATTCCCGAAT
Organism: Margaritifera margaritifera; assembly: GCA_029931535.1. NCBI lineage: Eukaryota > Metazoa > Mollusca > Bivalvia > Unionida > Margaritiferidae > Margaritifera > Margaritifera margaritifera. The sequence goes on along the minus strand of JAQPZY010001640.1, from coordinate 4,573,330 downwards.
ACAGGATTGGAGATAAATGATAAAAAATAAACAAGCAAGGCAACTTTCATCAGCAGGTAAATTATTATCTTTTATTTGCGATTCGTTTCTTGTTTAGTACCGCGAGAATGCGATACGACATCATATATTTTAGTGTATTTCAGTAGAACGACGTGCCAATGAAATATGTAATAATAAAAATGAAAAACCATACAAGTGTGTAATGTGTAATCAAATGTTTAGTAACTGTTGAAATTAGACAGGGCAGATGAGGATACATACAGAAAGAAAAAAAATTAAATTGTGGATTGTTTGATAAATTGGTTAGTCTTTTTGAAAGTCTAAATATGTACATTATGGTATGTACTGATGACAAAACCACTCAAGTGTGAAGGTGTACGATGCAGTGTATGTTTAATGAGAGAGGAATTCTGAATGGGCACATCCGGACAGATACTAGAGAGAAGAAAAATATATATATATATAAATATTGTAGGATTGGTAAAATAAATGAACACACAATGATACATGTTTGAGGTATGTGATGGAATGTTTAGTCAGATTGAAACCTTAAAGTACACAAGGATGCATAGTGGAGAAAAACCATATCAGTGTGGAGTATGTGATGAAACGTTTAGTCACAGTGGAAGTCTGAAGGTACACATGAGGAGACACACTGGAGAAAAACCATTTAAGTGTGAAGTATGTGATGAAAGGTTTCGTCAGAGTGGAATTCTGCAGGTGCACATGAGGATACATACTGGAGAAAAACCTTTTAAGTGTGAAGTATGTGATGAAATGTTTAATCATAGAGGAAATCTGAAGATCCACATGAGGATACATACTGGAGAAAAACCATTTAAATGTGAAATATGTGATAAAAGGTTTACTCATAATGGAAATCTCAAGGTGCACATGAAAATTCATACTGGTGAAAAACTATTTAAGTGTGAAATGTGTGGTGAAAGGTTTGGTCGCAGTGGACATCTAAAGGTGCACATGAGGATACATACTGGAGAAAAACTTTTTAAATGTCAAGTATGTGATGAGACGTTTAATCAGAGAGGAACTCTGAAGGTGCACATGAGGATACATACTGGAGAAAAACCATTTAAGTGTGAAATATGTGAAGAAAGGCTTACTCGTAGTGAAAGTCTCAAGGTGCACATGCGAATTCATACTGGAGAAAAACCATTTAAGTGTGAAGTATGTCATGAAAGGTTTAGTTCGAGTGGAATTCTGAAGAGCCATGTGAGAATTCATACTGGAGAAAAACCATTTAAGTGTGAAATATGTGATAAGATGTTTAATCAGAGTGGACATCTAACTGTGCACATGAGAAGACATACTGGAGAAAAACCATTTAAGTGTGAAATATGTCATGAAATGTTCAGTCACAGTGGAAATCTGAAGGTGCACATGAGGAGACATACTGAAAAAAACCCATTTAAGTGTGAAGTATGTAATGAAATGTTTAGTCACAGTACAAGCCTGAAAAAACATGTGATGATTCATACTGGAAACTACTTAAGTACATGAACAATCTGATGTAATGTTTAGTGAGAGTTGACCGTTGGAGGTACAGTCATGATGATGCATACTGGAGAGAAACCATGATGAAAGTTTTAGTTACAGTGGAAATATGAAGAAACACATGAGGCTGTATATTAAAGACAAACTATTTAAGTGCATAGAATGTGTTGAAATGTTAGTGAATAGAATGTGATGAAATGTTAGTGCATAGAATGTGTTGAAATGTTAGCGCATAGAATGTGTTGAAATGTTAGTGCATAGAATGTGTTGAAATGTTAGTCAAAGTGGAAGTCTAAAGGTCCACAATCAGGGCTCAAACTTAAGATTTTTTTTCTCAATAACCCACAGGATCACCAAATTAAAATTATTACTGATCCTGCTAAAATCGAGCAGAAGCCCATTCAGTTTCTAATTCAACATTTATTATTCATTTACTCAAAACAATAACAACTGTATTTCACCAAGACTCATGAATCAAGTACCCAGTGCACTTTCATATTTCTCTGAATACTCTGTGCACAAAGTGCAGCATTTCTGGTACTTTCGTAGTCTATGCTCTTCATATGTGCAATCATGCTGTCTCTTGTCATCATTTAATTTCTGCCATTTTGGTGGCAGCTGCGCACCTTGCAGATACTTTTATATGTTTACAATTGTCACTGCACAATGCACTGAATGTTTATCAGCAACGATATAAATATTAGAAAACATTGTTTGGTATAATTCTTGATTATTTGTTAAGTCAGCAAATTAACCTCTTCAGATTGGTCAATACTAGCCTGACATACTATAGTAATGAAATCAGTGCTTGAGGGCAGTACACCAGGCTAGTTCCAATTGCATGAAGGCTGTTTTGACAATAACGAAAGTAATTTACTGGATGAGTGTCATAACACTTGTCCATTTACACTGTGAGCATTTATTGTACCTCATCAAGTGCTGGATGTTGGTAGGTACTCAGTTAACACAACAAACAGATCAGTTGAAGGAAATTCCGATTCACAACCACTTCTTAAATGTTACGAGAGCAACCACGGGTGATTTTCACTCCAACAGATTAGTGATGCCTGGGTTTTAGTGATCCATAACCAAATTCACTAACTGCAGGATTGCAGATTAGCACTAATTTTGAGCCCTGTGCACGTGTGGATACATACTGGAGAAAAAACATTTAAGTGCGAAGTGAGTGATATAATGTTTCCTGAATGGACAGCTGGAGGTACACATGTACTCTTTATTATGAAAAAAAAAAAAACTGGCTCTTAACATGCAATATTCCCAGACTGTTGTGATGGTGGTGGTGGGGTTGAATCAAAAATTGTTTTGAGGTCTAAAGGGGTGGGTCAGTGCGTATGACCCCAAAAAAGTGATGTTGTCCAATTGAGAATAAGCTATCTTTTCATATATGACTATAGAAAATGAATCAAAATTCAAATCTGAATAAAAGAAAAAAACATAATCTGTTTTCTTTAAAGCATTTAATACACATACAAGCAAAAAATAGTTGGTAGACTTAGCATCGTCAAATGTCATAACCACACACATACACATATGTGCAAACACTCACATTATCACAGCTACACTAAGAGTAAATAAAAAAATACAACATGTTTCTGTCGTTAAAATCCACTGGATGCCTGAATAGTCTTAATTAGATGCGATCGTTACCGCTCTCAATAGTTCAGTAAGGGGTTTAAATGTAATGCAAGTGTCATTTGTGTTCATCTTTGCACTAATTAGAGACTGGATGGTACTGTTGTTGAAACTTCCCTGTTGTATTTAGTGAATCCTGGTCAGAACTGAGTTCTTGCCAACCATAACATTGGCACTGTCAGAACTGTATCCAATGCAGTTTGACCACGAGCTATACTTGTCTGTATAGAAGGGTTTGGTTTGGTTTTGTGGGTTTAACGCCATTTTTCAGCACATGATAGGTTATACATTGCGGCCAATATATTTGGTAGAGGAAGAACCCAGGATAAAACTGGGAAGAACCAATGAGCCTCGGGAATCTACTGGGAAGAGTTCTCACATACCCATGCTGGCCAAGCCAAAACTTGAACCCACGCAAACAGAGGTGAGATGTCAGTGATCTGTAAAGGTGAGTGCCTTAGACCACTAGGGCACCTGGGGCCCCTTGTCTCTATAGAAAAAAGAAACTATACATCACATTAGGGACCAGCCATTTCATGGGGAGGGGTGGCAGGACGAGCTTTATGGGGGTCTTGCAGGTAATACAGCAGTAAAAATTGCCACTGTCCAGTGCTGGTGTTAATGCAGTCTTTTTATTTACGCAAATCAACTGTATAAACATCAGCATGTGCTTATTATTGTCTTTCAATAAATCTATTTAATGACAAAAATCATCCTGAAAGCATGTATCGATTAATAGTTGGTATTTTAGCATGATTAAGGTAATGAATAATAATAAAGAGAACTAACCTGAATGTTCAGTTCAGTGTGTCAAATGTGTTCTGGCTTTATTGTTACATGTATACAGATGGTGCTGCAATGTCGACAGATGGTGTACACTCTAGAATGACTAATGTCGATATGGTGTTTGCAGTATGTGCAAAGAATGACATGCTCACCCATGCTGCTGTGCTTCACAAAGTCAAACTCTGTCAACCAGGAATTCTGAAATTTAGTTTTGCTGGACTTTGCTTACTTCGCTGATGGCTCATTGTTTCCTGAATCACAGCTGCATTTTGACATTTTCGCTTACAAGTGAATCACACTTGAATACTGTTCCAACTGCTGAAATAATCATGTTTTGTGTTTTATTTATGAAGTAAAATCTAACTTTAAAAAATGATGCCGCTGTTCTGACATTAATCTTTAATAAAGATGGCTTAAACATTCTCATTCAAGGCAGTGATGTGTAATAACTTTTATTGTTCGACATGCATCTCTTTGATTCACTTAACTTCAAATGTATTGGGTTGTTCCACTTTGTGAACTTATGCAAATTAGCCTAATGGACTCCCACAGCAGTCTTCAAAGGACTAAACATATCACCCTGGGTATTGTCAGCCAAGTAATATGAGAAATGGTGGCTGTTTATACCTAATAGCCTTACATTTTAATTGCCTTTGACAATTAGCTGTATAAACTCCCCCAAAGATAGTTTTACATGAGCTCTAAGCAGGACTGAGTACCATTTGTACATACTACATGTTATGCACATGTATTGAGGTGGTCATTTTTCTTTTTCTTTTTGAAGATTACTGAAAATAATGTTTTTCAAAACACAACCATGTCATAGGGGTTGGGAATTTTTTTAAAAAAATCATGTTTTCAGCGTGACATGTCATGCTGTGGCAGATATGACCTATATGAAATTGTTGTCCTTGTAAAAGCACAACTTTCTGATCCATAAAATACATCTAAAACATTTTTGCTTGAATAGATAATCCAAGTTGTACTTTTATATTTGAAAAGTGACAGCATTGCTTTTGAGTTCTATAAATAGAAAACAGGGAATCTTTATAATATTCAGACAACTATGGCTGTTACCATTGAAACTGATGACTCCAGGTAAACATGAGTGTGATGAAGACCTACCTCCCAGAAGAAGAAATGTGTCTTGTGGAATAACTGATTGTATAGATGGAATTATATCAATCAAGAAGACATAGACATAAAATATAGCAGACACTACAATAGATACAACAGAGCTAAATGCTTTTAAAAGCCTATGTTATTTATGTCCATAAATTTAACATACATATTTGACTGACCAATACACAGTGACCTATTATCCACTACCACCAACCATACTATACAATATGTCTTCATGAATTTGTCATCCTTGTAAATATGTTCTGGGTTTTTTGGGGTGTGTTTTGTACATGAAAAGGAATGGAGTATCCATAATCCTCCCTCTTCATTTATCAATGTTCAAGTAAGTGGGATTTACTAAAAATTTTGAATTAAAAAGAAATGGTTTTGGCAACTTTTTTCAAATATCCTTAACATATTGCATGGGATTATTATTATTATTATTATTATTATTATTATTATTATTATTATTATTATTATATTATTATTATTACTATTATCTCCAATTTAAATTAATAATTTTTTTTTAAAAAAAAAGCTTTAAAGGAAGGGCTTTTGTGTGAAATTGCCAGTAGGAGATTCCAAGGAATCAGTAATAGCTGAGTTCGTCAGAGTATTAGGTATTCTAAATTTACTAACGTTGGGAAGAAGAAAATTTGAGTTCTTCCCTTCAGACGATAATTGTAAAAGATACTGAAATTATTATCTATAATAAGATACTGAACATCAACACTGTTTTACATGAATACATTCATATAAAACATAATTTTCCTTTTTCCAATGACACAAATTTAAATGTCTTTTTTAAACAGAAACTAAACCCATTCATTGGATGTACTGTAGGTAAAGTACCGATCAGATAAAGTAAAGTTACATCCCGCCTCCTCGCTGTAGCGCGCCTGGATAATTTGCAAGCATGCTTATAACACGGGAATACAATTTATTCTTAGAACAAATAACCCAAAAATGCACCCCTAATTGTAGAACGTGATTAAAATCATGATGCAAATTGGTCAATGAAGCCTTGATATATCGCTCGTTTAATTGTCGGAAACGGTTGTTAGTTCCCAGAAAGGACTAGGTTCGCTTTAGCTTTCAAATGGCCCTAAAATCTCATAAAAATACATTTTCATGGATAGACTCTTATTACATATTTCATAATGAGATATTAAAATATGTCAGTGGGAGAAAAATGATATCGCCATAGTGGAAATATATCTGCCCTTATGCACATTATTCAAACCCGTATTTCCATATTAAGGCCTATTTCATCTCTCTCTCTCAAAACAACCCGTATTTCCATATTAAGGCCTATTTCATCTCTCTCTCTCAAAACAACCCGTATTTCCATATTAAGGCCTATTTCATCTCTCTCTCTCAAAACAACCCGTATTTCCATATTAAGGCCTATTTCATCTCTCTCTCTCAAAACAACCCGTATTTCCATATTAAGGCCTATTTCATCTCTCTCTCTCTCAAAACAACCCGTATTTCCATATTAAGGCCTATTTCATCTCTCTCTCTCAAAACACTTTGCACCAGAGTAGAATACTGCCTCGTGTTTAATTCTCTCTCTCTCTCTCTGTGTCTCACACACACGCACATACACAACATTGACATGTGGATTATTTTGTAGTCTCCACAGAGTTGTTCCCCTTTATATAAAATATTGGTAATGACAATATACATGAATCCTCCCATTTTCCTATCTATTGAAAATGACTGGTTAGACTATTTCCATGTCTTGTTAATGTCTAATACAGATTTGTAAAAAATATGGATCATGATGAAGGTAATGTGAGAAATGAGAATGGCAATTTTTTTTAATTGAATGAACCCTTTACAAATTGAGAAAAAATGTATAGTGTTCACTCTTTGAAAAATAAAACCCCAGGTCTTGATGACAAGATGATTTAAAAAAAAAAAAATTTTAAAGTTGGTCAGTATATGCATTCCATTGGTTAAAATAGTTTTTTTTACACCTTTTGACCTCAAGTTGCCTCAGATGAAATTCATCTGTTACCCAATATAGAAGTTATTTCACAAATGTTAGTTGAAGTCAGTCAGTTTAATAAGCTACTGGCATTTCATGAGAAATTGATGAATGAAAAAAATGGCAGCTTTATGGAAGACACAGCTAGCTGACAGTACAGCGATTTTACAAAGATCTGATTCCACAAGATGATATATTTCCTTTGAATTATTTGGATGATATGTCATTGTGTGTTGGTGACTACATTTCTTTGGATTTTGTTCATCTGCAGATTCTTTGTGCCAAATTTATGACTATTTCCTCCTAGAAAAGGACATTCCTGTAGGATTTTTTAAAATGTGTTTTGAAATTTCATTGTCATTTTATTCAAAAAGGCAATTTACACCATAACAAAGTAAGTGTCTTGATTTGTCTTTTTAAGTATAATTAAGATATTCCCTCCACCACATTTTATAATCTACTTCTCTCTCTCTCTCTCTCTCTCTCTCTCTCTCTCTCTCTCTCTCTCTCTCTCTCTCTCTCTCTCTCTCTCTCTCTCACACACACACACACACACACACACACACACAAAGAGATCAAAGTGGGCTGTGAAAAAAGGGCCATTCGGGTTTTTAAATTTTGTTAGACTCTCTCTCTCTCTCTCAATATTTGGGTGTTTCTTCATAGAGTACATTCATTTATAATAGTATATGTAGTGCAGACTCACAACCTTACAGTACAAGAAATCTGAACTTGGGTATCGGCTGTAATATTTTGCAGTTGCAAGGCACAATTTTTGTAACATTTGAAAAAGTCTGTCCATCAGATTGGTTACAAAAAATGTTTAACACCATATGTCCTCAATCTGCCTCAGTTGAAATTCAGTATTCAGTATCATTGCAACTTCACTCCATGTCTTACATAAACTGAAATCAGTCAGTTTATGACGCTACTAGCATATCATAAGAAACTGATGAATAAATATTCTACCTGACTTTATACTGACTGAACATACTGCCAGTATAGGGTGTAATTTGTTTAGTGAGAATCTTAAATTTAGAAATATCAAAATTTCTAAAACTCCCCTCTTGAACTTAATATAAGATTTATTAAGGATATTTTGGTATTTGTAAAAAGAAAGTAAGTTCGCTGTTCTTAAGTGCATGTGTTTATTTTTCTCTCCATTCTGTGTTTCCTTTTCTTTCAATCCATGGGTGAAATTTATAGGGAGTTTGAGAATGGTTAGTAGATAGTAATTTTATCTATAAGCGACAGTAGGGGGAGGGTTTTTTACTTTGTTTATAAGGGGATAATACAGAGGTCAGGGGATAAGGAAGTTAATTTTTGTTTATAAGGAATTTAACTTCTATTTTTTGTATACCCCTTTCCTTTACATCCTACCTATGCCTTGTGTTGATAAGTAACTATGAGTGCCAGTCAGTCAAAAAGGGGTGTGGGTTAGTAGGTGTATGGGGTAGTTGATGGCATGGGTGGGGGTAATAGATAATAGGTCACTGTTTATTAGTCAGTCAAAGTGTATGTTAAACTTATGGACTTTTCCAACATAGGATGTCCCCTTGTCACTAGAATCCTACCAACAACAAAAAATCTGGCTTTATGTTGATTTCCTTGTATCCCTATAATCACCCATCCTGTTTAACCTGTGGACATCAGGAGTCCGATTGTCACTATTGATGGGTAATATCTCTGCTATTTGATGAGTGACTTATCTATCTATTGACCCCCATACTTCTCTCTCTCTCTCTCTCGTAAGGAGGGCAAGATGTTCAAACACACACAACCTGTCAAAGAGATCTAGGGCAAACTGTTAAAAAAACCACTTCGGTTTTTAATTTTTATCTCTCTGTTTCTCTCTCTCTCTCTCTCTCTCTCTCTCTCTCTCTCTCTCTCTCTCTCTCTCTCTCTCTCTAAGAAAAACACAACTGGCTGCCAGTGAGGCTAGCCAAAATTATTTTGCTTGTAAAGTAAGTGTCTGTCACATAGGAACGACATTGGATTCTTTTTTGGGCAACACTACATCGAACTGGCAGTAAGGCGGCCAAAACTTAAAGTATGCAACATGTAGTTTGATAATGACTTGTCTCTTCTGATGCTATGATCATCACATTTCAGTTTACAAAATGAATATTATACATTTATTAAGTAATTTTCCTTAATATTGGACATTTCATGCAGTGTTTTCGCTTGCACGGATCGTTATACATGCGTGTTTTGCTCCTGCAGATATACATGAGCATTACATGAGTCATGATTTACGTTGTTGTGGCGTATACGGTAAAGTGTCTGCATATCTGGGCTGAGTGACTGACTTAATATGGACTCTCTTGGAAATTGTAATGTATAATCGGCTCGTGCTTATTCATGGAGTGTGAAGTGTTCGGAAAATATAGTGCAGGAAATAAGTTAGGAATATGACTGAAATGAAATGAAATTATAATGAAATTATACTGTTAACAAAAGAAATAGATATTTTGGATACATTTGTTGCTATTCTTGAGAGGACTACAAAAATGATTTCTCAACCTGATTTTGTGGACGATGCGGACATTGATAGAAAGTCGCAAAATAGCTTTGATGATGCCAAAGACATGTTACATAATGAAGTTGAGGACAATATAAATTCAAGACCTGTTTTAAATGTGAATCAAATGGAGAATCCCAAGGAAACCGAGAGAAAAAATGAAAATATCACTGGTGCTGTTATTGATGATGATTATGATGCCGAAGGTGATGCACTGTTTGTTTCGCAGACGCCACAGGCAGAACAAGGGCCTGATGTAGAATAAATCAATGAAGGCATTTATGAGCAAATCAGAGACAAGTTTGGTGCTCTCAATAAAAGTGCCTTCAAGAGCAAAATGAAATCAACACTTGATGTCAACGCTCTCAAAGATAATCGGCAAGCTCTGTTTGATCTGGCAAAACGGAAAAGATATGATTGCCCTGATGGTCGATTAGTGGAACGTCTACCTCGATCTAATAGTCCTCCAGTGGCAGATACGTTGTCAGAAGATATTTATACAATATATCATTTCATTGAAGGAGAAGACAATTACAGTGACATGAAAGCCTGTATATCAAAATGGGCCCTGAAACGCAAAAATGAACCTCAATCATCCCAGCGGTTGACATCTCAGCGCAGTGACATCATATCACAAAGCCCGAAATATCTAGCTGATGATGATGCTTTACAAAGCACAGAGGAAAACGCTGATAGAATGAGCATAATATTTGCGCAACTAGCGACAATGAAGAAACTGTTTGAAGAAAAAATGTCCCGGTTGGAAAACCAGATATGTGAAATTGTCACACAAAGAGGGAATAAAATTCAGAGACTGAGAACAGATTTAATTGAGAAAACCAAAAAACTCCAAGAAGCTAACGCTCAGATAGAGCAACTTAAAGTAAATGAGAAAAAACTAATGAGTGATAACCGGGGAATGTTCATCCATATGTCATCTATGGCAACTCGGGAAAATGAGTTAAAAGGAATCGCTGCACATGTACATCAACATCTTGATGTGATAGAGAAAAGGATAAACAGTATTGAGGGAAAGGTAGACATAATTTGTACAAGACACGAGCTTTTATACAATCAAACTAACGGAGAAAGTGGAAGAACCTTGGAATTGCAACTGAAAGGAAATCATGAATTACCAACATGCAAGGAGATTAGATTCAGTCCATCTACTATTGATCAAGAAAATGTATTATCTCTTCCTAAAGAGATACACAAAGAGCCTTCTACAGCTCTTGCAGCAAATTCGACTAGAAATGGACCCCCTATAACTTCAGTACAGGATTTCCCTCCACTTTCACGGAAGGATGTGACTAATACACCAGCAAATGTGAACCATAAACGGCAAACAGAAGTCACATCTAAAAAAGCAAGAGAGAGCAAAGAAAATGAAAATCAACAAAACATGTTAAGATGTGAAGAAAGAACTCAAAGTAAAATAAATGAAAATAGCACCAATAAAGCACTGAATAAAGCATCGAATCTCCAGAAGATCAAAGAATGCTTCAGAACGACGAGGAGAAACGCAGGAATAAAAATACAGTGTATAGACATATTGAGACTATAATTACCAGACCCAATCAAAAGGATCACGAATCAGATGTTTTTGAACCAGTCATAAGAAACAAAATAAGACGCATTTTTCTGTCAAATGTAAAATCAAGAAAGGATATAGATCTTGTAAGGACAGCTATTACAAGCCGTTGCAAGGAGGAGGGTGTGAAGGTTACATTCGTCCGCCTTATAAAAGAACGACCCCACTGGGATAGATCAAATATATATACATTTCGACTAAATGTATTGGAAAAACATTTTGAATTGATGATGAACAAACCAACATTTTCGAGTGCTGGAATAAAATGTAGGGAATGGATATCAAACAAAAAGTGGAGAGAGGACTACCCATCAGATGAAACGTATGGTAAATTTAACGCGTAGTGCCAATGAACATCGGCATAGGACTCGTAATTGTGTCATCATTGTAATTTTGCTCACCATCTCAACATGGAATGTATGCGGTGTAATGCATAGCACGCAGAAGTTAATTGAATTGTTAGCTGACACAGATCTGTTTGTTATTACTGAACATTGGCTTGGTACAGAGAATCTAACTTACTTAGATAAATTACATGTCGATTTTAAAGTAGTAGCGATTCCTATTGAACACATACCAAAATGCTATAGGGGTAGTGGCGGGGTTGCATTATTTTACCGATCATCTCTATGCAGAGTAAGAACCTTACAGACTGACTTGCCAAATATTATGGCGGTGAAAGTCATAATGAGAGGATTGGAACCCATCATTTTGATTGCAACTTACTTTCCCTCGACAACCAGAACTGACGATGAATATGAACAATTTTGTGATAATGTTTTTGATGTGTATGATACATATTCTGTTGAAAATATCTGCATAATCATAGGAGACATGAATGCAGATCTTGTGTGTAAAAATCCATCCAGGAGAGACCTGACTCTCAGGAACAGAATAGAACAGAGAAACATCATTCTTACCTCAGTGGTAAAACCCCATGAACGTTACTTCACGTATAGATCAAAAGACATGTCAAGGACGTCTGTACTACATTATATACTGATACCTGATAAAATCAGAGGTGGTGTAAAAAGACACACAGTGAATCACACAAGTGATTTTTCAATTTCAGATCACCAACCAGTTTCAACAGCACTTGCGAAATATATGTTGAAAGAAAATATGAAGCCACGTGGTTTTCCAAGAATTAAATGGAATTTGGCGAATCCATTAGAAGTGAGCATATATAAAACTGACGTTGACGCATTTTTGAATTTCACATTTGAGTGTAAATCAGTAGAAGATATAGAGAAGTATAATGAACTGATAACTAAAAGTGTAATAACTGCTTCGGAAAGATATATTCCAAAGTCTGAATTCAGATCATATTTGAAACCATATTGGAAGAAAAATGGCCTTGATAAGCTACATAAAAAAATGAGAAATGAGCGCAGGGAATGGATCAAGGAAGGAAAAATAGAGGACCAGACAGTAACAGCAATAGAATATACAAGGATGCAAAAAGAGAATTCAAAAAGAAACATAGGCTAGAGAAAAAAGTATATAAAGAGTGCTTATCTGAAGAAATAGGAAAGAGTGCAGAACTGGGAATGGACGAATTCTGTAAAGTCATACGGGAAAGTAGGAAATATAAATCAGATTATGGTAATATTGTATTTCGTGGAATAGAATCAAATGATCCTAATGAATGTGTCAATTTATGCAAAACTGTATTTTTCTGAATTAAGTGATACAACAGATGAGGAATATAATGACTATGAGAATGTCAAGAAGATGTACGAACAAAGCAAATTAGATACTGATAACATAAAAAGTCACCAGGCATTGACTCTGTGTCCAATGAGCATTTAAAGCATGGCGGAAAGTATCTAATCAGACATCTGACTGCCCTTTTTAATTATATAATCCAGTTTGAATATTTACCTAATGTATATAGATGTGGGATGATTCTACCGATATACAAACAAAATGACAAAGATAAAAAAGATCCGGTGAATTATCGTGGGATAACATTGACATCTTGTCTGGGAAAATTGTTTGAAAAAATATTGATGACCAGATTTCAAAAGTACTTAGACAAAATAAACTTTCCACATCCATATCGGTTTGGATTTCGTAAGGAGACTGGAGCTATCTCTGCTGCATTTACCCTTCAAGAATGTCTAATGTACTATATAAATAATAACTCTAATGTGTATGCTGTTTTTCTGGATAACGAAAAGGCTTTCGATAGACTGTGGCACTGCGGTCTACTAAAAAAATTAAAATATTTGGAAATTAATGCAAAAATTTGGAGAATAATTGCCCATTCCTACACACAGTCAAGTGCTTGTGTATCTTGTACAGGACGTATATCGAACACATTTCCGCTACGAAGGGGAGTTGGTCAAGGGCGTGTAATGTCCGCTTTTCTTTTTCTCGTGTACATAAATGATATATTGAATTAATTAATAATTACTAATTGCGGTTTAACAATGGGTCAGATGAACATATCTGCCGTACTTTTAGCAGACGATACTACTCTTCTAAGTTCTACTCTGAATGGATTACAGGTACTCGTGAATACAGCTTACCAGTATGCACAGAAGTGGAAATTGAAATATAATCCTAGCAATAGTAATTGGATGATAGTAAGTGGAAACAAGGAAGTGTATTCGTCAAATGGAATTATTTTGGGATCACAGGATATTCCTAGAACAAAAAAAGTGAAATATGCGGGAGTTACTTTTTCCCAGTCAATGAAAATTAATGATCGTGTCGACTATTTTTGTGATAAAGCTAAACTAATTATACTAAATTGGATTAAATGCAAATGGAATGAACCCTGTACTTTCTGTGAAAGTCCGGGAAAGAGTTATATTGCCGTCTGCTTTATATGGCTCAGAACTCTGGTGCAATATGACATATCAGGGCATTGAAACATTGGAGAAAATACAGCGATATTTCGCCCGAAGAGTACAAGGTTTCCCTCAAAGATCGCTGATAGGATCCACTACAGCATGCATGGGAATGATTTCAATGGAAGCTCGCATAGATAAGCAAAAATTTATATTTGTAGGTCGTATTTGTAGAACATCGGCAAATTTAACTGCCAAAAAGATTTTCCTCTGGACTGTTGGCAATTTGATTTTTGACCCCAAACATAGTTATAATTCTTTTATATACGATATTTATTCTGTGCTCAAAATATATGATTTAGAAGATTATCTCAACGACTTTATTTTCACTGGAAGGTTTCTAGACAAATTAACATGGAAAAACTTAATTGGGACAAGAATTCAGGAATTCGAGGAGAGAAAACATGAAAAGAGTAACAGAAATCCAAGTGAGGGATTTGATCGATATTTTAAAATTCATCCAGGATTAAGAATGCACCATTTATGGAAACTTGCCTATATTGACTCAAGCAGAAAAATGGAGTATGCGACATTAATTCGTATTGGAGGAATGAAAGCAAGAGCTGGAATGTGTCGCCTATGTTTGAAATCAAGTGATGACCGTATTTTACAGATTTCAATGAATTGTCCCTTAACCTTGGATGACACAAACAATTAGCCTACAGAGATTTACCGTGATTTCTGTGATCAATTAGATGTTAGTGTACTGATTATGCTACTTTGTGGTTTAAATAATATTTCAGAACAATTGGAATTCGAGCCATGGATAAATGTAATAAGACTATCTACCAAGTATTTCATTAAGATAAAGGATATTATATATTCGATTGAATAGAGAGCTTACACAGAATATAATGCAAGAAATAATTGTATTGAACTGCAAAGTGAGTAGTATATTAACTATTTTTGATGTGTAGTATTGTAAAAGTATAATACAAATATATCTGATTGATATTAAATGATTTAACATTATCTCAGTTGATAGAAACTCAAAGCAAGTGACTGTAAATAATTCCTTGCACAATAAAAATATTTCAAATGTAATATTTGAAAGCATATGTAATTGCAAGTGTCGGGTTAAATTTACGTATAATTTTGCTCAGTCTTGATGTATAAATAATTCACAGGGCTTCATAAGTTTTGAATTGCATATTTTCTTGCCTTTATGTTATGTATTGCATTCTTTAAATTATCTCAAAATCTTCAGAAAATGAGGAATTAAAGAATATCAATCATTCTTTCTCTCTCTCTCTCTCTCTCTCTCTCTCTCTCTCTCTCTCTCTATTTCTCTCTCTCTCTCTCTCTCTCTCTCAGAAAAACAACTGGCTGCCAGTGAGGCTAGCCAAAATTATTTTGCTTGTAAAGTAAGTGTCTGTCACATAGGAACGACATTTGATTCTTTTTTAGGCAACACTACATCGAACTGCCAGTAAGGCAGCCAAAACTGGCACCTAAACTGAAGAAAAAGAAAAAAAAAAAAGAAAACCAAATCCAAATTGAGAAGGACTGTGTTGTTGTTGTTTGTTTGTTTGCAAAACATACTGGCTGTTACATGCATAAACATTTTATTCGTGAGAATCTTTATTTTTTCCATGTCTCGCCAAACAGACAAAACCTCTTATATTGTTATCATTTCTAGCCAGACAGACTCATCCCATATGAAAAACCTATGATGTAATATTCATTTCAGTTAGAAACCACCTATTCCCGCCAAAGCATAGCCTGTTACATTGTTACTATTTCTAACCAGACAGAGTCAACACATGAAAAATATATTAACCAAGTATGAGACAATATATTGTTTCCCTATACGTTTCAAACATGGCTGCCTAATGTTAATTTCCAATTCTCCAGCAAGTGTCATTTCTGTAATGGTGGCCCAATATTAATTCGTACTGTCCCCATAATCCGCAGACCCTCATAGGATTTCAGATAGAGGTCTAACGTACCCATCATGTTACAGTGTTTTATTTCCCCGCCAAAACAAACATAACATGTTACAATGTTACATGTATCCACCAATAGAAACAATGGCAGCCTAATGTTGGTTTAATGTTCGTGCTAGAATTGTTTTGCTCTATTTAACACAGGTCTCCCATTTGGCTTTCAAGTGACGGTATATACTACTATTATTTCCTATTGCTGTTTTCAGCAACTTTAAATCGCAATGACATTTTCACATACACGAGTAACGAAGGAATGGATTTGCATTCAATATGAATGATAAAGTTCTTGTCACTGGAATTATGACCTTTAATTGTGTGCATGACTGCATGTTATCTACATAAACAGACACCGCATTCTAATCTCATTGATATTGTTTAATTTAGAGTACAAGTGGAAAATTAAGAAAGGGATGGACATCTAATATGAGAAGGGTAGAAGAGGTGCAGGTTAAATAGTTGAATACTCATTTTATAATTTAGTTGGGAATAAGTGTCAATAAATAACTTTTATAATGAAATTGTTCGCTTTTCTGTATAAATTACGTTTATTTTCAATATAACCAATCTATAAAAGATCGTTCTAAACATTACTCCAAGAGATTTCAGTATGTATCATATGTGCACCACCGAAAACATTGTGTACTACGTCACAGCATTTTGCATGGGAATGTGGATGCATTCTAGCGTTATTGTTGATTGATAAGAGAACAATATTCCTTTTTTTTCAATTAAAATGGATATATATTTCGGGAAACACCAACATTGAATACGGCTCGAAATTAGTGATAGTCTGCAAGCCCGAGGCTAGTACATTTCCTGTCGGACTAGTAATGTTCATAATTTCAATAGTCCGGTGGCTAGTTAATCTCGTTATGTGTCGGGCATTGTTTTGTGGGAAGGGCTGGTGAAGATACAGCAGTACAAGTAAATTTTTCAATCTACTAGTTCTTCCGGTTTCAAAGAAATTATGTTAAATTCTAGGCCTGTCGAAAATCGATTTTATTATTGTTATATTAGTAAAATATTGATGCTATGATTTCATTGCAAGTAACAGCGAAAGTTTTGCTAATTCTTGAGCAAAGGTCTGAATGCCAATTCGGAAATTTTAAGTTAACTGTAAACTTTGAAACTCTCTTCTCTATAATGAACGTATATGTGAAACGGCTTTTCAAGCACAGAGTATGTCTTTCAGTATGTTCCCTTGTTATCCTTGATCACATTTATAAATAAGGTGGATAAACGATTGATAAATATTATATATTTTAATTATGTTCCGTATATAATTGTTTAATTGAAATGAGTTGACTTGACACATGACCGTGACCGGTAGCTCTTACGCAGGTAGAATTTGCATTCCTTTTTTATTTTTTAATTTTAAACCCATTGTACGATACAAAAGACATAATTAACGTGATAATTCAGGGTAGGTTTACACTGAATTGATTGTAACAATGCAATAAACATTTATGCAAGTCTGAGATCAAAACACGATCGGCTTTTAATTAGGTTCTCACGAAAACACTCACGGGCATCACTATGATGGTCATTAGATTATTTTCATGTTTGAAATACAACGTAAATATAGTAAGAAGCCAAATTGCTTATGCTTGCAGATGCAGATCAATGCAAATAAAATAAACAGGTTCATTCACAAAATATCCTCATAGGGAGAAAGCTATATCGCATTTATGCTGATTACACTGAAACCGAATTTAAAAATACAAAAATAAAACTGAAACCTGAATATCACGTGGCACGACTTATTTAATTGGTATTTATTTCTTAAAATGTTGCCACCAGTGGGCATTACTAACAGTTTAACCGATGTATCTTTCGTCTTATGTTGTTTTTTACAGTATACTGATAAATTTGTTTAAAGAAAATTAAGCAAAATAAATGACTTATTAAACGTTGCGAATTTCATTATGTTGCTTCAAATGGCTGGGTTCACGTTTGACTGAAAATCGGCCCTAAGTCTGATTTTAATGATCTTTTTCTGAATGTATCTACTATATGGGCACTTCATAGAACAGTTTTGTTTTGGACATGGATATTAGTCTTTACTGTGTTTTTAATGCAAAATTTTGATGACATCATAAACGGAGGGAAACATTAAATGACGTGAATCAACATTCCATATATTCGAGTCACGTGTTCGGTTTGTGCTCAGCAGTGTATACATAGACGTGTAAGAGGAAGAAGTTCATATTCTATTTTATGTTTGTATTTATCAAAAATGATATGCTTCATATTAGTTATATTATTCTAAACCTTTCTTCGGTATGGCGAACATTTTCTTCTTCATTGTAAAGCGTTTTGCATAAGGCACAGACGGTTCTCAATCGTATCCTTGGGAATTGATTTCTTGGCAAAATGATTCAATTTAATACAGAGATTTATTCTAATGATATAGTGTATTTATTTTGGTACTGTTAAACTAGTTAAAGACATCGAAGTTACTACTAAAGAGAAAATAATAGTTTTATCAGAACTGGTAACGTCAACTACTGTAATTTATCTTCATTATTAGTGTAATTGTTATTTGTCAGTATAACTAGAAAATAATTGATAATACTAACAAGTATATACATTTACATAGTAGTGAGAGAGAGAGGTGGTGGAGGGATAGGTCAACAGTTTCTCTATTTTTTAAAAAAAATGTGTTTGTTATTAATTTCCTTGCTGCTTTGGGAGTTACTGTCCCTTAATGGGGGTCTAAGGGAATGTGTATATATTTCATGAAAGTATCTCATAGGAAGGATGCCTGTTTCGCGTTTCACATCAGTGCAATATCATTTCTTTTCGTCTGAGCGATAAAACATGTATATGATAAGTCTTTATTCATTCCAATAGCCCATAACAGACTGTGTGGATACATTTTTTTCAATTAAATGAATTGAATGGCGGATATTTCTATAAACAACAAGGTATAATCATCTATAGTGAACAATATAGAAAGAAAATATAGTAAGAAATGAAATTAGGTATGCATACAGATGCAGATCAATGCAAATGAAATAAGCAGGTTAATTCACAAAATATCTCCGTAGGGAGAAAGAAATATATACATTATTAAGGGTAACAATATGAAGATAATATCAGATGTCATGTAATTCAAATTCATATTTGGGCAAAATATTTACAAGATAGCTGGATATGGAGCGCTATTTCTCTGGTTAAAAGTTTTATAGAAGTGGCCAAATTATTCAAAATTCTAGTATTCTGGGTATTCATAAGTTCTATAAATTTAAACATATTTGGTCTTTTTCTAAAATATTTATCTATATATGTGGCTCTTAGACCTTTATACAACAAGCATTCAAGTAGAAAATGATATTCATCTTCAAGGACGTTACAAATAGAACTAAGTCTATCATGAATTGGTTTATATGGTCTCTGCCGTCAACCAGCTTCAACTTCGAGTCTGTGAGAGGATACTCAAAATTTGCATTTCTGTATTTCAAAGAATATATTCTGTTTGGATAAGGTTTTAATACGAAATTTGCAATATTTACATAAAATAAAGATCGACTACTGTTCTTAAGACGAGCCATCTAATTTTGGATAAATTTGTCCGATAGTCTTTATTTAACACTGGAAAACTATGCAAGTGTTACCAACCCCCCTTGATTAACCCAAACATCATAGAATCCTAATCTTGACAGTAAATCTTTAGCTAGATATGCCCAATTGGGTAGAGCTTCTTAATCGTTCAACATCATTATATATATATATATATATATATATATATATATATATATATATATATATATATATATATATATATATATTCATTTGCGTCTAATATCTTAAACTAATACTTCTAAATGTAATAAAATCTATTTACTATCGTTGTCGTACGCCCTAACTCCCCATAAATAATCATTTTGTGTTGTCTCCTTCACTCCCGATATCCTCTTTCAAACATGTAAGTGCACTCTTTCAAAACATTTAGCAGGAATAAAGTCCCAAACTTGGTAACAATAATTTAAGATAGGTTTTATCAGTCTGTCAAAAAGACATGGCTTGTTTTTTAGGGATATGATTTAATCACTGTATATTTCAAGTAAACATATCACTTTTTAGCTTGCTCTGCCAATGTTGTCTGTGTTTCTGTACAGGATCCACCAGGCGTCATAACAAGTCTAAGATATGTAACTTATTTACAATTTCTAGTTTCTCATTACAGTAAGTGAATTCCATATTTATAGGTAAAATGCCACCTTTTTCAAAAATCGTAACTTTTCTTATTGACTTAAAACACTTCTCGCTCTCTGTGGAACACACACACCCACACACACACATTTGCTTTTTCGTGAAGAAAATATGAATGAACCAAAATAGTTTTGCTTCTGCTAACCTGCACTGCATTCCTAAAATCCTGTACATGGCCAGCTGCTATTTGCTGTTTGTGCTGAGCTTGGATGTTCGACCATATGGGAAGCAATCAATACAACATTAAGCAGGTGTGTTTGAAGTTTTATTTTTCGAATGACATGCATTCGAAAATCATTCATAGTTATTTGCAAAGCATGGAATAATTGTATTTATGTACAGTCAGTGGCGGCGCGAGGGTTAGAGGCGCCCGGGGGCAATGTACCTTACTGGCCCCCTACCAAGGCACCCGGGTGCAATTCTTTTTAGTAGCGAACCGACACTTAGCTACACAGAATAATTTTTATGTCAGTTGCCAACCTCCCTTCCCCTCCTAAATATACGTTTCGTGAAGAATTGCCCCCTTTACACTAAGGTAAAGGTGAAATACTATGAAAATTTCAGCTGGAAAAAAAAGTTCCCGACGGCGTCCCCCTTCGCCTGGCGCCGGGGGGTAATTGCTCCTCCCAACCCCTCCCTCGCGCTGCCACTGTGTACAGTGCATGAGTGCAGGTAGTTATGTAGGTAAGCGGGTATGCAAATGATGAAGAATAAGGACTGTAACTTCCTCTTTTAATTTCCTTTTTCTGAATACAAATGTTGCAATCCTCCTTGAAAGTGCAAAACCGGACGCGCAAATATGAAAAGTAAGCAAACTTTCGTGGTGTATTACATTTTTATTTGATCTTCTGTTTCAACAAAAAAATATTTGAAAACATACAGTCAACTTTTTTACAAGAGAAACGGACGTTTGTTGTTGTAGATTGCCAGACAAACACAATGACACATGGATAGCAATAGTGCGAAAGGGTTGACGGACAGAGAAATAGAAGGAAGGGAAGGGAACAGATGACTTAGATATGGATCAATGGATGTAAACAAAAACGGGCGAAGGGAAAAAAGAGGTGAACAGATAAACGGATGGATCGGAAAAGAGCGAACGGACGGATGGGCAACAAGCCAACGGATGGATGAAGGATCCGATGAGCAGACAAACTTTGACGAATTAAAGGATGGTAGGACGTACACAGGGGATAAACGGACGGGCCCATACCTGGACAAACAGGTCACATTGAGAGGTTAAACCGACAAAAATACGCACAGCCTAATTGAAATGAAATATGGGTGGACTTTCCAATAATTCTAAGGTATTCGTTCAAACAAGTGGGTGACCCAGTAAAACGTCTATCAGAAAACAACCACCTAATTGCATGGAAGCAGGTGCGACTAATTCTGTACCCATTCGAACGTTTCGGAATACGGGAAACCTGATGATGCCTAACATTTTACAAAAGCCGGTTTATAAACTCCATATATCAGAAACACAGTACCAAGTTCCTATTGATGTAATAGTTCCACCTTTACTGACTTTTAGCTGCCTTTTGTAAAAATGGCCATTTCAGCTCCAAGCTCTTCTCAAGCCCCCAAGGCATCTCGCGTTAAAACTGGACTAGTTTTGCAGTATCAACGTAGTCGTTACCAATGCTTTTCTATTTTTTCATCAAAAGCTATCAATACAACTAGGAAATACTTCGTCGTAATCGGCATCATCGTTATTAAGGTTACAACTGCGCAGGATAAAACTTACATTCATATTTTGTGTTATAGGTTTTCTAGTATTTACTTTCGTAAGTTTAGAAAAAAAGCTAAGTGTTGCTGCAGTGTTTATTTGTTTGGATTTCCATACCCATATCATATTTTATTTTAACCCAGGTTTGCAAATTGAGGGATGGGAAGGGGGGGGGGGCAGTCGTCGACTATAATTTGTACTCCATTAGTATTGATTGCAGTTCAGTCAAATATACCATTCATCTCTCTAGATACATTTCTCTCTACTCTACTCGGTACAGCTCTCTTTCACTGTCTTTTAATTCTCTACAGGAATTTTGGAATTTATTTTCATCAAGTTTACAACAAATTCACGTCATTTGAGCAGAAAAAAAAAGCTAGCAAGGAGTATTTACATGCATATCTAAAATCGTCGCGCAAGCCGATAGTTTAAAAATATACTATGACTATATGAACAGAAGACAAAGCTTATCCGATCAATTTCCGTGGTAAAATCCGCATTTCCAGCAGGGAGTAGAAATACTAAAACTCTAATATTTCTTTATTGATCAGAATTGATCTTTTTCACATATATTGATTAAAATTACCCTGGAAAGTTTTATTTAAACCTTGTAAATCTCAGCTGATGTAGCATATGAATGAAAATACCTTAAAAGTCATAATTTATTATTATTTGAATTATGATTCAATACGCATATTTGTTTTTTTATTTTTAAATGTCTATTTTGTTTTAAAAAATTTGAAATTTCTATTGTTTTATGATTCTATGATTATCTGTATTTTTAATATTGAACGCATTTATGGCATAACTTAGTTCTTTCACATTATGTCATGATTAGCTTTTACTACCACTTGACATAATATCACGGAGGGCGATTCTCGCGTTCTGTGTGAAATATCGTTCAAAAGGGTATATTTCTGGCTAAAATTGCGTATTTCAGCGTTCCACTACGATATAGTCACGTGACGTCAGGTCGTCCGCACGTTCCTATGACATCATAGGTACCAATTTGAATTCTTATTGGTTTTGTAACATTTTATGAGAGAGATTTGGAGGAAATCAGCGTTTTTTTGTGATATAAGGAAATATTTCACGAGTAAAGTGAAAACACTGTTTTGTCAAGAGTGGCGAGGCCACGAGGAACAATACAAAATGTTTCCGCTGGGGTGGGAATATTGTAGAAACATCACAGAGCGGTCATATCCGACGGACTTCAGACCGTAACATCTATAAACAAAATATTTTAATGAATGTGAGTTTACTTGTAAAGATTTGGGTTCTTTATTTTGTTGATGTCGGCATTGAAACGTGAATTTTTGTTTGTTCTTGGCAAGCTTGCAGTCTTGTTTGGTAACAGGGACTGGGCCCAAATTTCGATTGTCACGTAATTTATGTTTGCAATTAACACTTATCAATGCCTGATTTCTATGTAAGTTTCGTCACTGACAATGCGCGTGATTCATGTGGAAAAATAATTATACAAAGATGACATTTGAAACCTAATTTTTGTTGTTTGGAGTTCTTTTTTAGGCATTTCTCTATGGCGCCTCCGCATTGATTGCATAAATGTATAGTATCTGGTGTCCAGTCTTGACACATTTTAAGGTTTGTTAAGAGAGAGAGAGAGAGAGAGAGAGAGAGAGAGAGAGAGAGAGAGAGAGAGAGAGAGAGAGAGAGAGAGAGAGAAAGAGATGAAATAGGCCTTAATATGGAAATACTGGATTGAATAATGTGCATAAGGTCAGATATATTTCCTAAATGGAAAAAGAAAGTAATTCCAAAAGTGATATCGCCACTCGCCACTATGGCGATATCATTTTTCTCCCACTGACATATTTTAATATCTCATTATGAAATATGTAATAAAAGTCTATCCATGAAAATGTATTTTTATGAGATTTTAGGGCCATTTAAAAGCTAAATCGAACCTAGTCCTTTCTGGGCACTAACAACCGTTTCCGACAATTAAACGAGCGATATATCAAGGCTTCATTGACCAATTTGCATCGTGATTTTAATTACGTTCTACAAATAGGGGTGTATTTTTGGGGTATTTGTTCTAAGAATAAATTGTATCCCCGTGTTATAAGCATGCTTGCAAATTATCCAGGCGCGCTACAGCGAGGAGGCGGAATGTAACTTTACTTTATCTGATCTGTACTTTACCTACAGTACATCCAATGAATGGGTTTAGTTTCTGTTTAAAAAAGACATTTATATTTGTGTTCTTGGAAAAAGGAAAATTATGTTTTATATGAATGTATTCATGTAAAACAGTGTTGATGTTCAGTATCTTAGTATAGATAATAATTTTAGTATCTTAGTATTGATAATAATTTCAGCATCTTAGTATAGATAATAATTTCACTATCTTAGTATAGATAATAATTTTAGTATCTTAGTATAGTTAATAATTTCAGTATCTTAGTATAGATAATAATTTTAGTATCTTAGTATAGATAATAATTTTAGTATCGATAATAATTTTAGTATGTTAGTTTAGATAATAATTTCAGTATCTTAGTATAGATAATAATTTCAGTATCTTAGTATAGATAATAATTTCAGTATCTTAGTATAGATAATAATATCAGTATCTTAGTATAGATAATAATTTCAGTATCTTGGTATAGATAATAATATCAGTATCTTAGTATAGATAATAATTTCAGTATCTTAGTATAGATAATAATTTCAGTATCTTAGTATAGATAATAATTTCAGTATCTTAGTATAGATAATAATTTCAGTATCTTAGTATAGATAATAATTTCAGTATCTTAGTATAGATAATAATTTCAGTATCTTAGTATAGATAATAATTTCAGTATCTTAGTATAGATAATAATTTCAGTATCTTAGTATTGATAATAATATCAGTATCTTAGTATAGATAATAATTTCAGTATCTTAGTATAGATAATAATTTCAGTATCTTAGTATAGATAATAATTTCAGTATCTTAGTATAGATAATAATTTCAGTATCTTAGTATAGATAATAATATCAGTATCTTAGTATAGATAATAATTTCAGTATCTTAGTATAGGTAATAATTTCAGTATCTTAGTATAGATAATAATTTCAGTATCTTAGTATAGATAATAATTTCAGTATCTTAGTATAGATAATAATATCAGTATCTTAGTATAGATAATAATTTCAGTATCTTATTATAGATAATAATATCAGTATCTTAGTATAGATAATAATTTCAGTATCTTAGTATAGATAATAATATCAGTATCTTAGTATAGATAATAATATCAGTATCTTAGTATAGATAATAATTTCAGTATCTTAGTATAGATAATAATTTGAGTATCTTTTACAATTATGGACTGAAGGGAAGAAATCAAATTTTCTTCTTCCCAACGTTAGTAAATTTCGAATACCTAATACTCTGACGAACTCGGCTATTACTGATTCCTTGGAATCTCCTAATGGCAATTTCACACAAAAGCCCATACTTTAAAAGCTTTTTTTTAATTTTTTAATTTAAATTGGAGATAATAATAATAATAATAATAATAATAATAATAATAATAATAATAATAATAATAATAATTACCCTGCAATATGCAGTGGTTGTTATTTACTACTTTTATTTTCTCATTCACTAGCTGTATATACCTCAAAACCATTACTTCAACAATTTCAGGGAATATAGCAATTAATATTTTATGAAACATTTGAAGACACTCGGAATTTAATATTAATAGATACATGGAAAATAATGTTTTAGCTAGAGTTTCTATTGCTTACAGTTTTGATAGCTTACAGTTTTGATAGAAGTATAATTGAAATGAAAGTCTTGGCAATATAGTTCATGTGTACAGTTATTATATCTCTAAGTTCAAATATAATGTACATTGTATATATGTATTTGTAATCTGTGTTTCTCGTGTCATGAACTGTGTGTTTCGAAGAAGGTGTACTTTTTCAACCAATAAAAGAGTTTTCTCTTACCATTGCTAGTATTTGAAACATTTTCATAATAATCATTGACGGGAAAAATGTTTAAATAAGTCCCCCAAAATTTTAATTATATATCCCTGTGCATTTGAATAATGGTGGGGATTGTCTTCCTGCCTGTCTGTCCGTCCAGTAGTAATGTAGCGTACCATTGAAGATACAGACGTAATGGTTTGAACATGATTGGGGGTGGTCTTAAGATGTGTACAGTGGTTTTAAAATTTGAATATGACCCATAGGGGTGGATCCAATGGCTGGGTGTTTTAAAATAGCTCAGTATTTGAAGTATTCTTGGTGAAGATCTGAAAGGTAATTTTTTTTTTTTTTCATGACCAAGGCTAGGGTTATAACATATGTAAAGAGGTGGAACCTGTGGAAATGCTGCCCATGGGCCACAACTTGGAAACTGTTGAGATTGACACTCCATAGCCATATATAGGTTTTAAGGGCATGAGAGGAAATCAGTCATATACGCAATACAGATCATGAGTCATGCCCCTTAGTTCTGACTTGCCTCTGGGTCATACAGGGGTAGAATTTTTTTTAAAAAAGATCCACCCTTGTCCCCTTGGGCAACTAGATTTGAAAAACTGGTTGCCCAGCAAAACATTTTCTGGTTGCCCGGTAAATTACTACAATTGTCCCAGGATTGCTGTAATCAAAATTATTCAACAATTTTTGTTTATATATATATATATATATATATATATATATATATATATATATATATATATATATATATATATATATATATATATATATATATATATATATATGAAACCCCTCAAAACCGAAAACACTAGACATAAAATATAATTATCGCTTTTGAGAGGCTTTCGGTTCACTGAAGGTTTCCCAGATGTGAAAAAGTGATATGAGAGAGAGAGAGAGAACATCTGTGTGTGCTTGTGTGTATGTGTCTAAGATTGAAAAAAAAAAATAACTAACAAAGCTGTTTGTTTTTGTCTTTTTTTTTTTTAAATCAATAACATTTAATGAAAAATTAGCTGAACTACATATATTCCTTCCGAAAATCATATCCGGTTACGTGAATAAATAAAATTATTCCACAAAGAAATACAGTCCTTGTTTCAAGAAACATTTAAGAAATGAGATATTTTGTATAACTTTACAATAAGTCCATTAGAATTATGAATAATCCATAATGTTTAAATACTCCATATATTTCATAATGTTTGTATGCCAAATGTTTCCCCTAGTTTCTTCCACGTAGGTTTTGGCACCGATTCATACTCTTTTATCAGACTTCTTTTATCCTGTAAGGATAGTTCAATCATACGACGCTTAGATGGTCGTTCTGACATCTTGACATGCGAGGGAAGACAAGCGACAGTCATGGTTACTTAAATACATCTACGTAATGATTTTTCTCTTTTGAAAATCAATTGAGTGAATCTTGACTTTTAGAATACTCTTTTGTCGGTCTCCGTCGTTAAATCATCAAAAGCGAGGTTGCATGCATGGTTTATAAAGCCAGGGTATTTAAATAAAAAAATTTAAAAAAAAAACGTTCTATTGGTAATTTATAGCATCAATCACAATTAGATAATAATCGGATAAATATAATCTTTCTTAAATGACTCATCTACAAGCGTTTAGTTTTTAATAATTTATCTTAAAAGCTGGCTCTTATGGTGCAAAAACTTCGGATTAACTTATTGTTGGCCCTATTCTGTGTCGGCGCACGTGTCAAGTATTGTTTTAACCTCGCGTGCCCTTGGGATATTTTCTTACCGATAAGCATGCTACAGTGTTTGCTAACAGCAAATGATCTGGTCCAGCGTGTGTCAGGAAACTGAAATTTTTGGGTTTCGATTTTTTTATACTCAGTTTTCAGAGTTGAAGGATTTCGATTTACTAGGAGAAAAAAAAAGATAATATAAAGGAGGGAAAAATTGGGCCCCTCCCCCCCCCCCAATCAATCTGGAAGTGATTCCGATATACCGAGGGTTTCGTATACGAGGGGTTTTACTCTCTCTCTCTCTCTCTCTCTCTCTCTCTCTCTCTCTCTCTCTCTCTCTCTCTCTCTCTCTCTCTCTCTGTGCCTATTTCAGTTTTAACTGCATCTGTTTCCATAATAAACGTTTGTTCTAAATCAGCTAAATAGTTATTTAAGTCATTAGTATTGGCATGAAGAATGATCGTGAATCTTTTAATATCACGATCAGTTTGCATGAATTCATCATTAAAGTCTTCTGTACTTGATATGATTGAAATTGGAAAGTGCCATAACCTTCCAGTGATTTTTTTTTTTGTCAACCGCATGTAGCTTTCTAAAGCATGTATTTCACTCTTTATCCTCTGTTGAATTGGCTGCAAATATTGTTCATTATTAACTGTTTGTTTCCCTCTGATTGCTTGTAAGTTTGTATAGCACTGAGAAAGGTAATGAATCTCTGTTTGAACATCTCCTGTGCATCAAAAAGACCATTTTATATTCTCGTCAATCTGTTTTGCAGCTTTGATTTAACAATTTTTTTTGTTAATTAAGCTTTTTCATTACCACTCCGCTCGATAGCTGGTAATTTCTTGTCAACTTCTTCTCTTCACTTTTTGATATATTTCAAATTATTATTCCTTGCAATTTTACGTATTCGAATTTGAACACAAACCGACTAATAGCTGGATTGGTTAGTTTCACGGGATCAAGTAAATTTCTGGTACGTTATAGCTTAGATTAAAATCATGTTAATTGTACCACCTATTCATTTAGTAAATGGCGTTGTTTATCTGTCAATGTTTAAAGATAAACCTAAATCACTAGAAAAAATTAAAGACATTACTGACATCGTGATAATACATATTTACTTTACTTGAAAAACATATATTACAGGCTTACTATGAAAATCTATACAATTTCCATCTTCATCTTTTATGCTGATACTAAATCTGTTTAGGATAGATCTTTGTAATTGCTTGCAATGACGAAAACTTTGTATGAAACGAAGTCACCATATCAAATACATTTTTTTTATAGTCAGAGTCGTCTAAGAAAATAGATAGTTACCATTTAGATAATTTTTGGTGCGAATGATTTGATAAGGTAAGTATATCAGTTTGGGGATTCCAAATATCCAAAACGTTATTAGATTCAGTAAATGGATGTACAGGTCACTGGTTAGTGAATTAGAACTATTTAACATTGTAGATGGCGATATAACTTTTGAGTTGTGCTTCAAAACATTCAACACCTGTACTTTCTTCGTTGTCACTATTGGCCGTCATTCATTCTTTAACTTTTTTAATGCACATTTCGAGGTTATAAAACCATCAGGTATTAAAACAGTCTTAGTTACATTCCTGTCATTTAGGCACAAGAATATGCTATTTTTTTAAAAATAAAATTTATTATTATTATTTTTTTTAAATAGTTTATTGGAAACCTTGTATTAGACAGCATCAAAATCTATTCTCTGCAATGAAATGGACAGTTCGCTATTTTTTATCAGTTGAATTGTTGAGATAGACTACTGTATCATAGACTATATATATTGTAACATAACTCTGAATTATAATAGTAATTATAATAAGAAACATTAAAATAACCAAGAGTTATTTTTTCTTCTTCTGTTCAATTAGTATCCTGGCTCAGAGAGTGGTTTTGTGCCTCCATTGTAGTCACGATTATAGATTTCCTTTTCTGCCTCGCCTTTTTTCGTTACCCTCTCAGAAACCTCTTTCTCTGTCACTTTCTTACGCTTTTCGAAGAAAGTTTGCTTTCATCCCTTCAGTGTGTTGGCTTTCTGCATTGGTTATTTGTTTCCTCGTTGCATTGTTTATGTCTTTGCACCTGTTATATAAGTTATATTAGCTGATAATCAAAATAAATGCTCTTAGTTGATTTCATTATCAGTAATCGTTTTGTTGCAATTTCGTCACGTTTTAAAATTTTGTTGAATATCAATTTGTTCTTGAAAGCTTTTGTAACAAATTCTACCAATGTTGCTCCAAACTCACCAAAGCTTAAGGAAATACCACACCGGTAGCTATGCCTGCAACATCTAATCCATCTGCTGTTATTGCTGTTCCAACTGAAACTGTTGCCGTGCAAACTGCCAATCAATTAAAAACTTTATAGTCTACTTTATATTTCTTTCTGACACATCTAAAGTGTTCGATCTCTCCGATTACTAGTAAATCATTTTTAATCTTGTAAATTTTTGCAACCTAAAACTAAGACCAGTATCGATATAGGATGTAGAATATAATGGTATCTCACTTGGTGTCTTTCGCTCATTTATATTTATGAAAGAGAAGTATTTAACTTAAAAGCGGTAACTGGTTTAACTGACTCTCTATATGTTTTAGATTGTACTGCTGTTATGATGTAAATATTTTAACATTTTACCTCGGCTTGCTTTTCAAAAACAGAGGTGAAATCCTTTAGATCAGAAGTATTCATGTATTGAGTAATCCTTTGGACTAGAAGTACTCATGTATTGAGTAATCCTTTGGACCAGAAGTACTCATGCATTGAGTAATTATTTGGACCAGAGGTACTCATGCATTGAGTAATTATTTGGACCAGAGGTACTCATGCATTGAGTAATTATTTGGACCAGAAGTACTCATGTATTGAGTAAAGAGTTATCTGGTAAACGTCTATGGGTTAGTATTATGTACTCAACTGTGGCTGAAAGAAACTTGAATAAACAGTTTAACAGCTTCTTTAATATTTATGTTTGACTGTGGGCCAATTGCAAACGTCAAAAGCTTTTCCAAAGCAGCCTCCTGTAAAGGTAGAGTTTAATGTTGCATGAAGAATTGTATTTTTTTTTTCTTCATTTTTCTCTTCGGTAGACATCTCTCTCTCTCTCTCTCTCTCTCTCTCTCTCTCTCTCTCTCTCTCTCTCTCTCTCTCTCTCTCTCTCTCTGGCGACTTCTTGCGTTAGTTTTAATCTCTAACTTTTGTTTTCTAGAAATTTGTAAGATCAAAATTATATAAGGTTTAGCTGTATATCAATTTTCAATGTTACTGTGAGTAATAAAAATAATTTGAAATTTAATTGGATAAATACAAATAATGGATTCCCGGGCATGCCCTATTTGCGGTAAAGTTAAAAGCAAATCAGCTAACTGTTAGAAAACTGGTACTTACTACAAACCTAGTAAAAGAGAATACATGAGAAATGGAGAGTACAGGGAAAAATGGTGTCACGAAAACAGAGAGCATGTAATGATTGCCAGGGAGAATACAACAAGCAAAAGTACCAATATGACAATTTGAAAATAATTTATTAGTACAGAAATAGCACTTTATCTGTTTTAAGACAAAACATCAAATAAGACTGTCACAAGGATTCACCGAGTGGGTTTGGATGAGTGTAGAGACGAAGACCAGACAAGTTCAAGACCAGTTATGAAAATAACATGTATTTACTTTATATATATATATATATATATATATATATATATATATATATATATATATATATATATATATGTGTGTGTGTGTGTGTGTGTGTGTGTGTGTGTGTGTGTGTGAATGTCTGTGTATGTGTGTGTATGTGTGTGAATGTCTGTGTATGTGTGTGTGTGTGTGTGTAAATGAATACGAACTTGCTTTTCAATGCGCAATTCTGACACCATGTAGCTTTGCAATAAAATTTTAATCTGGTACACAATTTAGACTAAACAAATACTTTCTACAAATGGTCTACACATGCACTAAATATTGCTACTCTAATTCTAAAAGAAAGTAGGAAGAAGTGTTACAAAAAATGTGATTGATGGATTTATCCACTCTATGAACATAATGGCTAAAACGTTGCCCATTCGACAACAGACATCGTCTTGTGCACATAACAAGCATGATTATAATATTTTTCTTGCAAAATAGCATATAAAATTATTCTGTTCACTTGACATATATAAAATTGTGAAACCGTGGTGAGCACCTGATATTATGAAACTATGCTATTCACATAAGAGGCACAAAATTATGAAATTAAATTGTTCACTTAACGGACATGGGGATATGAAAATATGATATCAAACTGTTCATATAGCAGACATAAAATTATGAAAAAAGAACATGAAGTCACCCTATTGCACTGCAATGGGGCGTAACGCAAAGAATGAACCATTATACGGCATTCATCCCCGTCTGCAAAATTATTATAAAAAAAAAACCGACAGAGCCTCAATTCCGCACAGACGAGCATGTCGGAGTATGCCATTGATACGACGATTCCTCAGATCACATGGCGCTGAGCCTGGTCATGCATGACTTTCACTCAGCAAACACAACTGATGGCCTTAGATCACAATTAATTTTCCTATATAGTCTCTACATCTATTTGTTAGCACTGAACTTTCCACTGTGTCCAAATCCTAATAAATCATAATGTTGATCTAAGTATATTCAAAGATGAACTCACGGTGAAGTTCGTGTCATAGGTTAACCAGTATTCTTTTGAGAGGCTGGACTGTAAACAAAGCAACGTGCAAGGGTCACAGATTTCACTTCCGGATCAGCACCAATACCTCATTACTCACTGTGCACTGGCACCAAAATACACACAGACAACAACACCGTAATGGTCATATTCCTAAATAAATCAATACCAAGAATGCCTAAATCTAACTCATGCATCAGCACCAAAATGAGACAGGAATAAATGCTCTAAAAATAGACTGGGACTACATTCGTGGGTACTGAACCAGAAGTAATAATTGTGACCTGAGTCCTATCAGGCCAACCTATTTATGGCCAATTGTAATCAAACTTGTATATTTGCATGCCACACCTATTTCAAGCAAACTCACGAAGTCTTTCTTATTTTCATAGCAAACAAGGCGTGTGACTGCTGTCAGAAAGTGTGTAGTGTTGGTATTCCACAGGGTGCAAGTTTTGGGCCAAGTGCTTTTGAGACCTCAAAACTAAATTTGCTATATCTTCCTTAATTATAAGAATGTTTCAAAGCAGTAAAAACTGAATTGTAATACAAGATAGTTCCTATTTGAACTTATGTTTGAAATGTCAAAACATTGATAAATTCAAGTTTAATAGAATTTTAAATAAACATTTAAATTTTGAAAACTAAATTTCAACGTAAAATTAAATTTTGATACAAATTTTAAAAACGAAACTGACATATTTTAGACAGCAAAGTTGACTAATGAATGGTATTTAAAACAAGTGGTAGCTTGGGTCTGTACAACTTATAACATTTTTCCGTGGGTAGTGAAGCAAGATAGGTCACAGTGATATTTGCAGCAAATTTCAATATGTCTGTTCAAATGTATATAGGTGTACACACTAAAGAAAGAAAGGCAAGTGCTATGTTCCACATTTATTGTGTCAGGTACTCAGCCAGTTGTCAGCAAAAATAATAGCACAGTCAAATTGCCGAATGAGCATGTATTGAAGTGACTATTCATCCCAAAAATATATGAGGTTTCTAAAAGTATGTTTATCAGATTATGTTCAGCCATGTATAGGCTAAGTAACTAATAAGGTACACTAGCTATCATAAACTTAAAGGCAATGGTGAGGTCTGATCATTGGTGCAACAATTAGTACATACCAGTATACAGGGAAATTAAGTAACAATGTTCTAAATTAACAGATATTACCATAAGTAAGCTATTTCATGATGTAAATAATTTTTTGGGATATTTCAAGTGCATGCAGCCAATTATGTGCCTCACATATCAACTATAGGTACCAACCGATCATATCTCATGAACTAAATGTGAAATTCTTATACCCAAAACATGTCAACAAGTATGGACATTTGCATATGTGGGACATGTACCATGTACTTATTAAGATCAACTGTGCAAACTTAATTCAAATGATCTGTTTGAACATTTCTAGTGTTTTAAAAGAGTGTTGGTTAACAATTATTAAATCGAATGGCCCATTAGAATATGCTATCAGTTGATGCTACAATACTGCACTCTGCCAAAGTACTAAATTATAATATACTACCATACATTAGCAAATTCATGATGGAAATAACATTTTGGGATATTTTAAGTGCATACAGCCAAATATGTGCCTTACAGATCAGCTATAAGTACAATGAGATCCTATATTATCTACTGAATGTGAAATTCTGATCCCAAACATTCTAAAATATATGGACATTTGCTCATGTGGGATATGTATCCATGTCAAGATTAGTTGTACAAAGTTATTTCAAATGATCTGTATGAACATTCTGATGTAATGTTTAGAGTGTCAGTTAACAATTATTATTAGTGATCAATAATGCATAAAGCACAATGGTTCATTAGAATGGAATATCAGCTTATGCCACAATGCCGCACTTTGTCAATCAATGTCTTAACCAAAATGAACAATAAAAAGGAATGCATTTTGTGTTAGACTTACTTCATTTTGCTGTTTTGTTACATCCAAGGTAAATAAAAAATTGTATTGTATACTTTAGTGTGAAATATAGAAACTTATTGGCGAAATAATTTTCATATTTTTTCATTCCTATCTTTTCACATGTGAAAAATATATCCTTATATTTTCACATGTGATAATATAAGATTTCCCATCATGCCTTGAGACGCTGGATTGTGTGTGAATACAGAAGTTATACATGCAGCAACAAAAAAGAGCACTTTGTGAGCTAAAACAAATAAATAGAAACTGCATTACATTTCAGACATGGAAATTAATTTTTGCTGACGAAATTTGAGTCGACGCCGTTCGCGTCTCTATGAAGTTATTTCCCCTTACTTTCTTGACAACAATGATAAACCCGCTTTGATGCATTGATGAATCGGACTTGCTTTGGTGTCAAATATGATTAAATAGTTTACAAAGTGTAAAAAATATAATTTACTGCGACAAATTAGGTCAGCCGAATCATACCGCTGTCTTAAGTCACTGATGTTTATATGACCAGCCTATGAAAGTGAGGTGAATTTACGAAAAAAGGGGTGGGTGGGGGTGGAGTGTGGTACTGAATAGTGAGTTTAATCTTCTAAGCTTCGATTCTGGAGAAACTTTGCTATATAATAAAAAGAAAATTTTCTTTTCCTGCTTCGCCACTCGTTAAAATATCACGTTTTTTGGACCACACGATGAAATATATCCAGTATTAACGTAGGAAAATAAAATATCTATTCATTTAAATCAATACCAAGAATGCCAAAATCTTACTCATGCATCAGCACCTAAATGAGAGAGGAATAAATGCTCTAAAAATAGACTGGGTACTGAACCGGAAGTAATAAATGTGACCTGATTCCTGATGTCACAACCAATATTACTGGGCCATACGCCCAAGAAAATTGCCGGAAATGCAGACAAATGAGGAAGAAGCTTTTAGCGTGTTATGATACAAACACCGCCATATATATTATGTATGCGTACATAAGGAAAGACCCAGTTAAACATTAAAACTATTCACGTTAAGAACGACTGTAAGAGATTACATGATAACTAAGTTCATACAGGAATCTATCTACAACAAGAACAATCACACGCGATTATACGAAGCTAGAACCCTTCTCATCGATATTATATACATTTTTCATAATTCAACACAACTTGTCAATTCTGATTAAAAAAAAAAATACTACTGTAAACTGAAACAGTCACTAATAAATCTGTGAAATATGTCTCACGTAAAGGAACAGGCGATGGGCTGGTGATCTGTCTCGAGAACGAATTTCCTCCGAAGAAATATGTGAAATCTGCCCCCCCCCCCCCCCCCCACCCCACCCCACCCCTACATAGCTGCCAAACACTCCTTTTTAATTACGGAATAATGTTGCGCCCCAGGTAACAATTTTCTACTTGTGTAAGCTACATGTAATTTGACCCCCTCTTGTTCCTGTATCAAAACTGCTTCCAAACCCGTGTCTGTATTGTCAGTAATCAATACGAATGATTTATCTAATTCAGACAACTTCAATATCGGTGAGCTCATGAGTTTTCCCTAAGGGTACTAAAATCCCTTTCTTGACATACACCCAAGGTAACTTTATTTGGTTGCCCATATCTTGTCAAATAAGTTAACGAGCTAGCTTTGACAGTACAATTGGAGTTAAAAAAAAGCTTCTTCTGGAATCCAACCAATACCGAAAATAATAGGATCTGTTTGTTAAATTCGAGCCTTGGAGCTTTTCCTATTGCTTGAATTTTGTCGCGGTAGGGTTTTATTTGCCCAGGATCACTTATCAGGTGATCCAAACATTCCAAGTTCGAATAAATACTTTTTGGTGGGTAGATATACTGTTCCCAGGTATGAGTAAATATAAGAATGTCATCTACAAAACTATCGACATTTTACATCCCCATTAACAGCTAGCGCATGAAACAAGTCGCACCGGTATTTACCAACCCAAAGAGCATGATACTGAGCTGGAAAAAAACCTTTGGGGTTGAAAAGACTGTTAACTCCTTTGCATTGTCTGCAATTCCGATCTGCCAATATACCTTCGTTAGATCTAATTTGGAAATGTATGTGTACCCTGCCAATTTGGCGAACATACCCTCGACATTAGTCATCGGTTACGCGTCAAACACTGTGGCATTGTTTAGCTGACTGAAGTCTATTTAGAAACGGATTGTCCCATTATTCTTCCTGATCGGCACTACTTAGGACGAATATGGAGAGTTAGTGGGTTCGATATCCCACAGATTCAGCATCATACTTACCTCTTCATCAATCATCTTCTGTGCATTGAAGGGTATCGGATAACGCTTGATTATGATCGGTTCCGATATATTTAACTTTATATCGTGCTGTAACGAATCAATATGGCCTGGCCTTTCGGTAAATACGCCAGGGTATTTAGTCAATATATTTGTGATCTGTTGTCGTTGACATTCGGCATACGTCAACATTCTCAACACCCTACTTCTCCACTCCTATGTGAGACTCCGTGGTGAATTATGCACTTGGGCCTTGGTTTGATTCATCATGAGATTTGTTCTCTCTCATGGCAGTACAAACTAAGTTAGAAACTCCTATATCGATGTTCATCTCGGTCCTCAACGTGTACCGTTTCAGCATGTTGGCGTGAAAGTTTTTCAATATTCCCCTAATATATATCCTATAATCCATCTCACCCATGACGTCTTTAATATCGTACAGCCCTTTCTATTGTAATAGCAACTTATTCCGACTCGTTGGGAGAAGCACCAATACACTACCCCTACTTCAAATTTCTAATTCTCCTCCTACGATTGTAATGATACTTCACGTATCGTCTACCTAACTTCGCGAGTTCGTTGTACGATAACTAACACGTATTTTCCAACTTTTCGTGCAAGTCCAGGACGTCCTGATAGGTTGACTTAACTTCACCGTCCGCGACATCACCGACCACAGCTCGCGTAGGATACGCATAGGCCCACAAACTGTTGTACCCCACAACAACTCAAACGGTGAAAATCCTAATCTCTCCCGAGATACTTTCCGATATACGAATGGAATCGCTTTCAAATACCGGTCCCAATCTTACGGCCTTTTTGCATACGACACAACATTTGCTTCAAAGTGCCGGTAAATTTTTCGACTAAACCGTTATACATCGGGTGGTATGGCGCTGTGGTAAACTGTCGGATCGATACAACAGTGCTCCTCAAGCTGTGAGACACATAACTCCATGTGCTTCGGCAAGACGCTCGGTTTCAATACTTGCTAAAGTCACAGCCTCCGTGTATTTAGTGGCATAGTCGACAAGAGTCATTATGTAAGGGTTTTTCTGGTCTGTACACAATTCTGCAACGTCACTAATCGGCACAGGACAATACAAATCACCTAGCTCGATCAGTCGTCTTCCGTGCACCCAAGTTACCCGCCATACCAGATTCATACGCTACTTTTAACACATGTGACCTATATTTATGGTGTAATACTAGCTGAAGAAATTCCTACTGTGTGGTGCGATGAATTCTCTATACAGTAACTCTCTGTGTTGTGAAAGCTTCAAGCTTGCCCGAGTCTTACAAAGCTCCTCAGTCTCTTCCACGGCCTTCTCTCTGACCGCGATTAAGAAGGAGTCAGCTCCCTGTTCTCGTGCAAACTCGACGCTCAAAATATCAGTTATGGCCCCAGGAACTTTCAATTTAAGGAAGGGCTGTCCTCGCACTCGCTCCTGCGACCTAGTCTCGATCGATTGAACGATAGCAACTTTAAAATCTACCATGTCAACAGTCTAGAAACCACGACATTTCCAATCCAGTTATATCTATCTTTCCTCAAATTACCTCCTTTCCCGTTTTGCCTGCCGCTCTAATTCTATACACTTGCTCAATACGTGCTTCTCTATTTCTGTGTTTTCCTTTTCTATCTCCCTTTCCAGTAATCTTTTTTCCCTTCCCCATGCCTGCTCCTCCTAAAATAATTTTTCGAATAGACTCCCTTTAGAACCCAAATT
Source organism: Margaritifera margaritifera (assembly GCA_029931535.1). Taxonomy (NCBI): domain Eukaryota; kingdom Metazoa; phylum Mollusca; class Bivalvia; order Unionida; family Margaritiferidae; genus Margaritifera; species Margaritifera margaritifera. The sequence continues at coordinate 4,535,054 of JAQPZY010001640.1, read as the reverse complement.
ATTTCCCATCTCTACGAGCTCTCTGACTAATGTCATTACAATAAACAATGATGGGATCACCATCTTCAAGTACACTCTACTTGATACCATGTAAAAACATGTAATTATATGCAATTGGCGATGCAAAGCAATCGTACATCTCTTATGAAAAAGGAAAATAATAATTATGTATAAGAAATATTTTGAAATCGAGGGGAAAAAGAGAAGGGAAAAAAGACTTGTAGACCATCATCCCTATTGAAGCATTAAACATGTAACTGTGACCTCATTAGATCGTACAAGGTACGTCGGAAAAACGACACCCCCCACTTTCCTTGTCAGTGAGGTCACCTACACGATCTGAAACAAATAGGACAACAGACAGCACCAGAATCAAAAACTCCACGTTAATTGAAGATTTGAGACGTTTATCATATGTGATCGCTGCATTCATCCGCTCTTTCAACGGAATGACTACACGTTGCCTATTCAACATAGTCTGCACATTACAAACATGAATTATAAAATTATTCTGGTAAAATAACATATAAAACAGTTCTATTCTGAGACTACACAGAATACACGAAATTATGAAACTATGTTATTCACATGAGACATGATTTATGAAATTGTACTGTTCACGTAAGAGACATGATTGTCTCAAATTGTGATATTGTAATGTTCACATAGCGGGCATGAAATTGTGATATTGTAATGTTCATATAACAGAGGTGAAATAATGAAACCACACCGTTCAAACAACGGACATAATGTCGCTCTAGTGTACTGTAATGGGGCGTAACATACGGAATGAACCATTATACGACATTCCTCTTCATCTGCCGAAAAACTCCGTCGGAGCCTTACTTCCTTACTGAAGAAAGCAAGAACATGTCATCGATACGATGATCCCTCAGATCACTTGATGCTGAGCTAAGTCATGCATGGCTTCCACTCAGCCAACACAACTGGTTTCACAACCAATATTACTGGACCAAGCTCCCGGGAAAACCGATAGAAATAGACACAACTGAATCGTGTAATACACGAGGTAAAGACTTTTAGTGTATTATGATACAAACACCATTATATATGTTACGTATGTGTACAGAAGAAAAGACCTAGTTAAATATGAAAACTGTTATATATTAAGAATGAGTGTATGGAATTAAATGATAACCAAGTTCCCACATGAATCTATCGACAACAAGAAGAATCAGACGGGTTTACCAGAAGCTAGAACCCTTCTTATCGTTTACTCAATGCATCATTCATAATTCGACCCAGCTTGTCAATTCAGATTTTACAAAATATGACTATGAACTTAAACAGACACTACTAAATCTGACAGCATTGTGTCATGTGAAATTTGTCTGACGTAAAAGGTATTTAGGGAAAATTCCGAATCTCCTAACGTAGCAAAATACTATAAAGCACAAATGATAGAAAGAAAATAGAAACACATACAATTATTACATATTTCAAAAGTTAAAATATAACTATCGTAAAAGAGACAGCATCCTAACAAGGCATCAAGCTAAGCGACTACAATGAAAAATTAAAACCACGTACGGAAAACATGAGGTGAGTTTCTACTGCCAGCACTTGCATGTGCCACAGTAAGTCGGTCTACCAATTTAGTAAAACCATGCATGTTATAATCGCCATACTGGACAAAAAATACACAACGAGTAATTGTGTGCGAAGCACAGTACCCATTCTGTATTTACACTTGAATACAATACACTTGAATAAAATGAAAACTTAAAACCACGTACGGAAAACATGGTGAGTTTCTACTGCCAGCACTTGTACGTGCCACAGTAAGTCGGTATACCAATTTAGTAAAACCATGCATGTCATAATCGCCATACTGGACAAAAAATACACAAGTAATGCTGTGCGAAGCAACAGTACCTATACTATATTTACACTTGAATACAATACACTTGAATACAATACACTTGCACCTTTGTTCACTTAGTTCTGTGACATAGAAACAACATTAAAAATAATCGATATATCATCTCTTGAGTTCTGCCGTATATGGCTAAACATTACAGAACATGACTGTGTTTTGTAATGATGCTCTTTATATCGATCACACGTTATTCCATGTTCATCGCTTCATCTCTCTGATTCTAAACAAGAAAGGATGTGCTTTCCTTGGTCAAATACTAGGCATGTGATAGACAGCAAACATATTTTCAAAAAAAAAAAAAAGTGGGGGGGGGGGGGGAACAAAAAATTATAAAATACTTCAAACGAAGAGATAAAAGAGTGCAGTGAAAAAGTTGAATGCTTCGTCATTCATGAAATCTGTATTGTCTAGTCTGTTTTCAATTATCGACCTTACTGCATGATGATTTGTTTTCAATTATCGACCTTACTGCATGATGATGGACATACATTCGTGCAACAAGAGTTATCATAACAATGATTGTCGGTGGCACAAACACAAGAACAACAAAACAACCAATACACATTTATTTATTATGTACTGTTTCAGTATTTTCAGATTCGTTCTTTTCTGTTGACTTATTGAAATCGATCATTTGTAATGTTATTAAGCTAACACACAATGTTCATAGGGGTAAAACTACCTTTAATGAGAAATATCCAGTGAAGAATCTAATTTGTTTTGAAGTCATGTAATCATCTTTCAGTTCATTCTCTAAACTAAGTTATCAATTGGAATAAATCTGCTATTTAATGATGACATAGTGTAGATTACAACATCTGATAATGATCTAGAAATATTAGAGGATCTTGAATTTACGAATATTGTATGCCTTTGTGATTTGTTCACTTTGTTCAACTCTTTTTCAGTAAAAGGTTTACAGGTTAACTCATTGCATGTTCCGTTGACAATAGCTATGTTCAAGTTCCCCTTTGTTTTCTTCAAATAACCGACTTGCTACTTTTTCTTTCAAAACTCTTTTTTCTTTTCCCCAGCTAACTCTTGTTCATTTATCAGTGATAACACCTTCCCTTTGAAATAACCGATAAAAAAATAAAGGGGGAGAACCTTTTAATTTTGAAAGCTTTGTATATCTTTTCGTGGATTCTCACCTACAGAGATCTCCCACCTACATTGAACAGACTATTTGCTATTGAAAAGGAAAGACAATTAATGGGTTATGTATATGCTGTAAAAGCTGTCAAATCGAAATTAGAATCTATAAAATTAGACGCTGAAAAGTATGACAAAGACACCGAGGATATAAAAAAGAAATCAGCAAAGAAAACGACCTAAAGAAAACAAAAACTATCGCAAGAACCGTCGGAAAGTGTTTAAACCAAAAAAGTGCAATAAGTTCGACACCTAACACGTTACATTTACATTTTAATAAATATTGGAAGGATTAATGCAACAGTTAGGAAACAAAAATTGCAAGTAGGTGAAATGTTGAAACTTGTTTAAAGAAAATGATGTTGCAGTTGGTGCCAAAGTCGTTGTAATATGTATGATTATATAAACTGTTGCACTGGTCAATGGTTTAGTAGGAGCAATGGCGGTTCTGGTGGTGGAAAAGACAGCACAGAGTCAATGGTGGACATAGTATAAAAAAGGCATTGCCAAATATTTGTTCCAGCAGTACAAAAAGGGAGTAGCAGCATTGCCTGGAATTATTACTGGTGTGCTAAGCAGACTTTTGAAAACAGCTGGAGAGGCTCATTTCGTACAGCAGCATAGTATTTTGCTATTTCTAGCATTAGTTGACATGTTGTTTGTATTTTTTATCAAAGGTATAGATAAGGCATCAATAGGATAAAAAAAATATCCCCAACCTGTTTTATTATCAACAAAGTATGGTAAAGCAGCTCTTTGAACCATTAGTATAAATATAAATGATTATTTATATTTTTCATGATCAGATTTTGACTGCACTCAGCGGGCATTTTTAAAATATATTTTTATAAAGTTTAAGTTTGTAAATCGGACCTTATCTGCCATGTATCATTTGAACATCAGAGTATCTGATCGTATCGCCAGTTCTGATAGTATGACCGGCATTCATCATAGCCCTTCTTCTTTATATGATTTTACTCACTTTGCCTTCTTTTTTTTTTTTTTGCACTTTCAAAAGCTTGCTTGGCAGCATTTTCTGATCGTGGGGAAATAGACTCTGTACTAGATTTTCTTTTCAACTTGTGCAACTAAGATGCAGTTTAAATAAGAGCTAATGCTTTAATCTAACCTTGCTATTCCCTCATTTGCCACACCATTGCTATCATGTATAAAGACGTCTGCCCAACCCTAAATCCTCGTCTATACAAGTGTATGGTAATCTAATACACCTCCATCCAATTCAACATCACCTACTACTTTTGTCTAATCATAACTGTCTAGATCCATTCCATTTTACAGTAGGAAAATCCATAATGAGATATTTTAAAAGTTTTCTCATCAAAAGCCTTTGAAAACATATTATCTTCTGTAATTTATTTATTTTTTCTTTCAAGATATCTACAGGCATTATTAAAGACGAATGTTAAAATTGCTGCAGACTATGCTAAATTCTTTCAGATCTCTGTTTTCGTTGTTGTTGAATTACAGGCTTGTTCACCTGGTGAAGGTGTTTTACATTCATACGTCAGTTTTCGTATCTGAAAGTAAATGTGAAAATTTTACACTGGTTTTACTAAGTCGATACACTTGGATCTGTTAAATGCCAGTGAGAAATTCCACAACCAGTTGTTGTCATCCATACTGTACAGTTTACTCAATTTTGCCAAAATGTCACGTCACATCGTGTTCTATACCTACTTAAACTCTTTTTAAATAAAACAGAATACAAATGTTTAATGGTTTGTATGTGAAGAAAAAAAAAATGCCGGAGTGCTAAATTTGAATCTTGTTAAATACTTTCGTAATTTCAGTCAACTGGTGCATCAAATATAGTAGTTGGGCACGCTTAAGGTGCCGTACTTGTTATTTTTTAAAAACGTTTTTAACTTCAAGCACATCATTAAGTTAAAAAAATTAGCGCAGAATTTGCTTTCCTTGTGCAAATATAGTGCTCCTCTATTTCTGTTTTTTTTTTTTTTTTTTTTTTTGACATTCGGATGTTTCTGATCGTTTCATTACCCCCACTGTAATGCCATTTGAATCTCAATGATTTTACACACGGTCTATATCTCTGGTATTTTGTATTTCGTTTTTCGAATTCATACATGATTTTGTTTCTCTCTTGCATTTGTAACATCACACAACATATTGTACCTCAAGTAAATATTTCCCCCAGCATGATTGTATCTACTATAAAAATTGCTTCCTGTATAATTGGACTTTGTCCACAATTTCAAATGTTGACTGTACCATGGATTTGTGTAGTTTAATTTCAATTGCTACTAGATGTCAAATGCACGTTCTTTGAAAATTGCATATTCAAAATCTATATATTTACAGACTGTGAAAGGTGTACTGGATTTTATTTCATCCGTATGATGTAACAATTCTTCAAATATCAACTGATTGTGTTGTAATCCTTTGAGACAAGGTTTTATAGAGATGTTAAAATTGTACATAGTAAAAAGTTTGTCCAGAAAAATGCATTACTGATGGTGTAGTTGCTGCATCTTTTTTGAATAAAAGTGTAAAGGTTTAAATGTTTCCTTTATCACATCAACTTATATGCGATTTTTATAACCCCTTATCTTGTTCAAAATCTCATAGACTAGCTTGAATAGCTTGGAGTCTTTAACATTGCATTTATTTTTCTTTCAGCTGTGAGATTTAGTGAGAATCAACTTTATATTTTTGAATCCCATCGTCGTTTCATTTCATATTAGGATCTTATATAGATTGTAGTCATCACATTTTTCACGTGTACCATTTTGTATATTTTTACATGCGGTGTTTCTGGATATACTCTCTTTTTCTTCCTTGTGGTTTTGTGATCAACACAAATTCACATATCATGCATGTTTTGCATCTTTCATGTTCTAATGCACCATTTGTTTTTGAAATTTTTAATCTTTGAAAAGTTTAAATTTTTGAGGTTTCTTAATACTCGATACCTCGATTTATTTCAGGGTCATAATGTTCCCAACTACTAAACTATTCATCATATTCTTTCCATTTAATGAGCACATACGTTTTCCATTCATCAGTTTTGTATTTTAAACCTTTACAACTTTTTATGCATCTTGTTTGTCATACAAAGAAAACTCTTCATCTTAGAACATGATTTCCATGTCCTCTCCCTTCAAGTCTTCCAGTTTGTAAACTACTTGATGACCTTAAATTACTTGCATGATTTTAAATATTTCCTCTCCAAGTTTAGGAAGGTAGCCCTTTGCAAAGATAGTTTTCTATTTTCAACTTGTTTCGTCGATTTTAAATTTATGTGCTCCAAATGCATCTGTTGTCAAGCACCTGAACATTTTCTATTTTCTTCCATGCTTGCTTCAACCAGAATAATGTCGATTAACCTACAGCTAGTGTTACTGCAACCATCAATTAGTTTTCGTATAACGTCAACCCATTTTCTGGTTTCATTATTTGTTAAATATTTCCAATACAGACGTGTTTTTGTCCTTACCTTTCCTGCTGTAAAACTCCTTTCGTTCATTAAACTCTTTTGGGTTCTCGCTCTGTGAAGAGGGATCAAAAGCATTGTGTATGTCATCTCCGGTCTTTTTCTTTTCACTTTATCAACCAAATGGTTTTTGAGAAAATATCAAATGCATTTGTATATTCTTGCATTTTAACAGCGTCTTCCTACGACTGGTCAGTCACGTGACTCTTTCGAAGGGAAATCTTTTTCTCGCATGCTTGTGTAATATGTAAATGCTGCTCAGTTAACAATTCTTTCAATTCACTGCATTTTATTTTATTTCTGTTATGTTTAATTTGTTGAACAATTGATTTATACTGACGCAAGCAAATTAATTTTCTGACTCGCAATAAAGAGGTCTTAAATACTATTTTTTTTTTTCTGACATTTTAAACGAAATAAAAACATCTAGAGAATCCTTTATGTCTGATAAATTGTGTATTATCAAGTCAAAAGTATGACCATCTAAAATTCAATTATTTCCAAACGTATGAATGATTTCAGATTTGTCCGATTTTGACATTCGTATGGTTGATTCTGCTAGTTACTTCATATTCCGAGTCACCATGTGATGTTGGTTCCGCTGTAGTGACTTCATATACCGAGTCACCATGTGCTGTTGATTCTGCTAGTTACTTTATATACCGTGTCATCATGTGCCGTTTTAAATCTGACTTTGTTCTCTATAAATTGTTTTGTTTTCATTATTTATTTATTTTGTATCGCATCAGTGTAAACTGATCTTGTAAAATTTACGAGATCTTTAAGTGATACTGTAAATGTAGTTGTATATAAACTTGTGGATTTACTTACAGCAAATGTGTAATGTATTGTTTCTTCATACTGTATTGTTTTAACCAGATGGCTATAATGTTTGCTGCTGCTTATTTGAATCTTATCGTTAAAGCATATTACAAGTCTGCATATTTTCTGAAACATATCTTCTTTTTTTTAACGTTAGATGTCAGCCAATCAACACTTGTATTCTCTTGAATGCAATTCTTCCACACAACTATGACCACACTTTTGTCCCATCCAAACCTGTAAACAAATAGGCATGAACTCTTCATACCGACAATATTGCTTTCATGTTAAATTCACGAAATATGTATATCACCTCTCTGAAAATTGTTTAATTCAATACAATGTAGCTTTGTGTCATCATTTATGACTAATGAGTAACCAAAAATAAAATAATTGTTTGTTCCACCTCTTTCACCCTTTCGCTGCGCCTGCTCAAGACTCGGCATCTGCGCTAGCCCTATTAGTCTAACTGGACTAATGCTTTATTTTGTGAAATAATAGGCCCCACTCTCAAGTATATCATTGTTACACAAGTCCCTAACTGACATGTAACTATTATAAATCATTGTGTATTGGGCGACTATTACATCTGACAACAACTTATTTCTAATCAGTACTCCCTTTGCAATTTCTATAGTTATTAACAATCCTATTTACTTCGAAGCTTTTACAGATGTAGTTAATGTTATTTGCCCATCTTAAAATCAAAGAATTTGCATAACGAAAAACAAGAAGAGGGCCTCGGCCTGCATGTTTAGCCCGCCCCCAAGCTTTTGGTAAATTAGTGTTATATACATCAACATGCCACTAATTCTGACCCTGTGGCCAACTGCACTTTAGAAAATGACGACATAAAAAAAGACTTGGAACATTGAAGTACGAACGGACGGACGTACACGGATAGCAAGTGATCGCAGAGTCAAATTTCTGCCAAGGCAGGGTCGACATAACAACCACCCCTCCAAAAAAAAAAAAAAAAAAGGTAGAATACATTGTAAGCACTTTTGTTGGCTTTGTAGTCAGTCATTAATTTTACCGTACGATTTTAACGGACAGTGTTAATTCAATAATTTCATAATTGGTCTACACGAGTCCAAATGTATACTACTTAACATGGAAAATTATTATCCAGATAGCACTCGCCACCGCAGATATGGACGAATAAATGTACTGTCGTAATCAGCGTACTTTGCGCATGACAAAATACAATTCATATTTCGTCTTTTACAAAAATAAAAGAAGCAACTAGTTTATTGTTAATTGAACCGCAACTTGTACAAGGTTGAGTGTTGTATACAGTATTGTTTTGCTGTCATTTCCGCTGACCACTCACGACCTTGACTTTTAACCCTATAATTGATAGGTTTCGTCTGTGCCCCGTGTGCAAGCCATCCACAGTGTGGACAACTCAAGTTACTGAACGGAAACGAAATTGGCAAGACTGACAAACGGACGGGTATCGTGACAAAATACACTCCGCCTTATGGCAGACGTATATAAAAACTAGGTAATATTTTTTTTTTCTTTCTATCTTTTAAATTTTGAATGGAGGTAGGGACGGGTACCTACCGACTCCTTAGCCTTCACCCCACCCCACCCAGCGAATCCGCACGTGGATAGATACAATTCCCTTTTAACATACGTTTACTAATACAAAAAAGTATAGTCTTAGTCATTCATATCCATTTTTTTAATAAGGCTGCACTTATCCAGGTCTACTTTGTAAAATAATGCTGCACTTATCCATGTCTACTTTGTAAAATAATGCTGCACTTAACCATGTCTACTTTGTAAAATAATGCTTCTTTCTCGGAACGGGGCGAGAGAGGAGACAACAAGCCATCCACTATATGGTTGTGTATTGAATTTGGCATCGAAATTGTTCACACAGAATTTCATGGATGGATAGTAAAAAGTCTTATAGTGGTATTATTTACGCTTTATTACACGCCGTACCAAATCGCTAATTGCGTGAACATTTCTTTATGATCCAATGCCATATCTATGGATACACATTCTGTTGCCCATGTCCGCTCGTCCATCAGAAATTTAGTTTTCACTCGACAAATTTCAATGGACTTCGTGAATTTAAACAAAATTTTGTATCGGACTTTACATTAAGAAAACGTCATATTCAATTTTCGCAGATTTCCAAATAAACCTTTATAGTCATGACCCGTTTTATTTAGAAGTTTGCCCTTCAATCACATCCTATAGGCGGGGACATGTAGATTTGATAGGTTATATACATATATATATATATATATATATATATATATATATATATATATATATATATATATATATTTGAAAGATCTGCGCAGAGTTGCGACACAAGAATTGATCCGTTTTATTGACCCCGACCTTATTTCCAATTTCACCTGATAATTGTTAAATTCTAACTGTATATACTTTACAATTCTTGTCTTAACTAGAAGATCAAGTAATGCTCCATATGCATTGGTGTAGGAAAGGAAAATTCTGATCCGGAGGGTGAACCGATGTACAATTTCTCACTTTCCTGGCTACAAAACGTAGGTTATAAACAAAATGGCACTCAGTCGGTTCTGATAAAAGGACAAAATATACATTAAAAATGTTTCCATATTTAGTGGGAGTATATCTTTGGTTTACACCGATACAAGTGTAAACTTGGAAACGAGGTTGCAACAGATTCGATAGCATGTGTATGATGACGTCATGCAAACAAAAATCAAGGTCGCAATGCTCCAATCAAAACCATATTTTGATGTCATGTGATACATGACTTCATGCATATGATGAAATATAGATACATTTTTCATCCGTGTTCTACACTGGAAAACGCAATTATACACGTACTCTTCATTTCTTGTTTGAAATGCAAGATAAATCGGACAGAGTTTCACCAAATCTGTCACTCTTGCATGGAAACTTCTTTTGTTTTCTTTAAGTGTTGCGGTAGCTCAGTTGGTAGATCATCGAACTCTAATCCAAGGGTCGCGGGTTCGATACCCGCCTTGGCCAGCCCGGGTCTACTACCTCGGTGTATTCTTGGCAGAGGAACTTAGCTCCCATTTACTCAACATGGTATAGCCAATAATGCGATGAAAGTGCTCTTAAAAACCAGCCAACCAAACGTTTCATTATTTTCAAAATTCAGGATAGGCCTTAGTATTCCTTATTGCGAAAAAGTTATAAATTAGAGACAACTGCAGGGCGCAAACCAGCTAGCAAATCTCATCAAATATTTGATAAATTCCATTTTGAATTAACCCATGCATTAAAGTGTGTTTGTGTATGTTGCCGCCATTTTTCAGCACATGAACCCGGAGACCCATGGAAGAACCACCGACTCACGGGAAGCTACTGGCAAACTTTTTCACATACCCACTTTTGTCGAGCGGAGACTCGAGCGAACGCCGACAGTGGGAAGATGTGCGAGTGATCTGTAAAGGCGAGCGCCTTAAACTACTCGCCCCCCCCCCCCCCTTCTTGAAATCTGTTGGCGTGCTGAATAAAAGTTTTAAGCCTGAATCTATGCTAAGGAAAGATGACCTTGACCGTCAAACTACTGACCTAAATCTTGTTAATACGATTGTTTTGGGTTAAGAGAATGCTATATACCAAAGTTCATTGAATCCGGTTCACAATAACAACTCGTTATTGCGCGGAAATGAAACCCAAAGGTAAACTCTATTGTTTGTAATATTGACGTCAACCTTCAAGCTACTGACACCAAAATGATAGGCTTTTGTTTCGGGTTAAGGAACACACACATGTACTTAATGTCAATGAAACATGTCCAGTACCGTGACCGGTTTTCAGCAGATACAAGATCCACAGGCAAAAGTCACCATTGTAAAAGTAATCACTTGTAACTCCAAGACTCTTTCTTGGACTAAATAAAGGAACTACGTATACTAATAGTCAGTGGCGGCGCGAGGGGGAGGGGGCGGAGACAATCGCCCCAGGGCGCCGGGCGAGAAGGGCCGCCGTCGGGAGCTTTTTGTTCCCCCCCCCCCCCCCCCAGGGTTTCAGGACTTAGATGGGGTGGGTGGGGGTTAGCAACTGACATAAAAACTGTTCCCTGTGGCAAAGTGGGAAGGCGGCACTAAAGAACATTGCCCCCGGGCGCCTCGGTGGTGGTGAGCGCTATTAAAGAACATTGCCCCCGGGCGCCTCCACTGCTAATAGTATCGAATGTGTTCACTATAACTTAAATTACTTGCAGAAATGAAATGCAATTGCTAAATCTATTCTTAGTAGCATTAACCCTGACCATCAAAACTTTCAAGCTGACCCCATAATCAACAAGCTGTTGTTTTTTTATATGGAACACGTATGCCAAATTTCTTTACAAACTGTTCACCAGTAGGTATGTGAAAAAAAACAACAACAAAAAGTGAGTCTATTTTCAGGAACCGTGACTTTAAATTGAAAGCTTTTGACACCCAAATCAGTAGGTGTCAAGTTATCATGTAAAAAAAAAAAATGGAACGGACGGAAAGCAGTAAAACACGATACCCTGCAGATATAGTTCCTTGTTTTGTTTTTTTTTTTTTTTTTTGGGGGGGGGGGGGGGGGTTGGCTTTTTACCTTGCCAGGCATTCCGGACAACAAAAACATGATGCTTTTTGGTACCAGAAACGTATAAATGACCTGGCTCTGAAATTTGAAACCTTTCGCCATTAATCTGTTCAGCACTCTTGGACAGTCCTTTGGAAAATATATAGAAATTGAAAAACACTTTTAAAAAGTGAACTGAAACTACTCCTGTGAGCAATCTGTATGGAGTGCGAGCTTCTTGCACAATATCTATAGATTGGATAGTATCACACTTCTGAATGCATCACCCCATGGAAAACAGAGGAATACTTTTCTTTCTATTAAGAGGTTTGCCCGTTAAAAGTGATGAAATATCCACCCAGCTTACCAATTTATGCATGTTTTGTAATATTTATATAGAATGGGAGAGATTCAATACGACAAACAAGCTATAATGTGTCAGCGAGGGCTCTAGATTTACAAAATAAACGTGAAAACATTGCACTTCTACTTGGATATCGAGAACGCTCTCTCTCTCTCTCTGGTATTTATTTCATGCACACAATTAACCACACGTGTCATACTCGAAATGTTAAAGAATCACATTACAGAGAAGAAAACAAAAATGCTCTAACAAAGAGCAAGTTGTAAGAACTATATTTATACATTATCTCGGGGTATCAAACATTTATATTATCTTCAAAGGGCCAATTTGTCTTAAAGCGGCCGATCTGGATAAATCCTTTAGGTAATTTAAAAAGTGTTTATAAACAAACAGGTGATGCAAATTAGCTTCGCAAACTACGTATCTACAATTTTTCTTTAAAAGACTTTAAATACGAAAGAAGGAGAAAGAGGACAAGTGGTATTGAAGCTTAACTGTTAATGTTCAATTTTCAGGGAAAATTATTCTCTCTCGCAGTCGACAAACAAAACTCAAAGTAGACTGGTCCCCTGATCTTAGTTCCAGGTACAAACGAATGATTCAGAGAACCAGTCTAAAATTAGACTCTTCTTACATTTTTTTTTTTTTTTTTCATTTTTTTTTTTTTTCTTTTTTTTTTATGATGACATATAAGTGAAGAAAAGTATTTAAATAAAATTGCTTCCCTATGTTGATAAATATGCCGACATAATGTGTCCATCAGCTGTGTTTCTCTTGTCCTCTGATTGTCTACCGTGAAGGAAAACGTTTCTCTCTGGACTGGTTGAAAAACCAATAGGAAATACTGTCATCATGAGCAACAAATCCCTCTTGTATCAGCCATGTGTGACATGCATTCCATGAATAAGAGACACAGTCACTCGCAGCACTATATATATATGAAGCGTTACGAAGCCTTAAAATTTTACTTCAAATGTACAAAGTCTTATCAAAAACCGACTTATTATACTCATGATTTTCCCGACAGAACTGTACAGACAACCTAAATTTAATTAAAGGTCGAGATTCGCGTCTGATCGGTAGCCAAATAGTGGACTGGTGGACCTCTCTTTTGCTCGAGTATGATTGGTTTTAACAGGTTTTATTTAGTTAAATGCCAATACATGGAAGCCTGGATCTGCATGTCCAGCCCACGCTCAAGGCATTGCCTTTAAACCCCGTGACCCTAACCTTCATGTCAAAGGAGTGAACGTGTTGCAAAATGAATCTTAGCCTCATAATGATTTATCCCAGGGTATAAAGCGAATCCATCAAGGGGTTTAGGAAACATGGTTAAAAACTTTAACCAAAACCTTATTCTGTTGACGCCGACGCTGGAAAAATGACTGCGATATCCTGCTTTCCAATTAACGTGGGCTCGACAAAATGGGGTCTGAAAAACCAATTGTGAGTTACATAGTAATGTGTTCAGCAATGTAATCTAATTGAGATATCAACTACTCCCGATTAATAACTGCTTATTGGTGACCATAGGTACCACTGACCAATCATATTGCAAGCCATGCGTGAATTACTTCGATATTTCTCAAGTTGCAGCTGTCTATCAATACTTCTTGAAACAACAACTTAAGTGAAACAACTAATCAGATAGCGAAAATTGGTTTTAACTCGCAGAGGATCGCGCGAGATTGAGATCAGATGCCGTAATCCAACTTTTGTGGCCCCGGTCTTAAAAATATTCTAGCTCATTTCAACTGACATGCGTGTATATTACAAGATGAAAAGATCGGTAAAAATGTCAATAGAAACACACTGTGTGAAGTATTGTCCGTTGGCATTTATGTTCGAACTCCTGGAGAATTTCGTCTACCTCATCGTCCATATCTTCACATTCCGTCAGCTGCAAATAAACGAAAGTTCAACACTTTAGTAACTCGTCTTGTTTACACGAGTACACATCACAACTATTTTTGTCTTTTGATTTGTTTCGAAAGCACAATGAGCGTGGGGAAGAATTATTACCCACGTAAGTGACTTTTATGACGGATTCACCTCGATTTTTTCCCAATAATAATATTGTTATTATTATTATTATTATTCGATAAACAACACAGAAAATAATAGAACAGTAGAGGATACATTCGAAAAAAGAAAAAAAAAAAAAAATTCTGACCATGGCATTGCTTAACAATTGGTATACAAAATTAAAATGCTACTAACGCTACTAATACACTGAAGAAGCAAAATTAAATTAGGTGAATTTTATATTTCATTTAACATCGGCCACATGCCTTTAACCTCGTACATTTTGAGACTTAGAACTCTTGCTATAAAAAAGCAGATTTATCTGAATACTGAAGGACATAAAGTAAGGAATCTTGTCACTTTACCATGGTAACGAGATCACAGATCAGAAACGCCCCTATTGTAGCCTCCTCGTGGTTGTCTTGAATATCAATATTGATCACGTGGACCGGATGGTTCTCAACCTTCTCTCTGCTCTCTAAATCTACATATATATATATATAAATTTCCAAAAATACTTCAAAATTATAATGCATCTACATGAAGAGCATCCATCAGGATGATGCGAAAGCACTTGAGGGAATAAAGGATGAACAAAACTGAATTAACAAATTTATTTCTATACATGAACCGGAACATGGACGTATTCATTTTTTCACACACACACATAGATGGAGAACGCACGTTTTACACTGTTATTTCCACTTTCACGCCTTTTTATGTGGAACACGATGTTCTACTGCGTATAATTGCGAACCAAGCTGCATTTGTTCTAATATCATTAATATCTTTACCATCTGGAAATATGTCACTAAAAAATAATGCAAACATCATTAGCTAATCCAGCTACTGTGAATGAACCATTTTTTTGTGGTTTACCAATTTTCGCAGATTTCATGGTTGCTACCAGGCACGAATTTGAAGACCTTACAAATGATTCTTCTTCATAAACAACAGGACCTCTTCCACAAATTGAAATATTATTTTTTTCGCAAAACCACGAAAATTGATACCCATCAAAATAAACTCGTAATTCTCAAATTTCTAAATGAAGGGGAAAAAAAGTGCATACAAAACCAAATTTTTTAAAACCGCTATCATATTCCGAACTCCTGTTTGATGGTTGTTAAACTTTTCAAATTCGAATATCAAGTGTTTTGCACGTTAACATTTGAAGACAAAAATGCTACATAAAGAGCAAAATCAAGCTTCTATTCCCTATTTAACCAAAATAGAAATAACTATAATTAGATCTAACAATACCTTCAAGAAGTTGATCGTAGACCCTCTCCTCGCACGTGATTATGACGTCAAATATGTCTTTACAAGCCTGGAACCGTTCTGGTTTTGGTTTTATTCTCCGGTTTCTGTCCAGCATGTGTAGAATACCGTTCTGTGTATATCTAACAGTTAACGAGTCAAGGAAACAATTTTCCCGCACGAAAGTTAAATGTTATACAAAAAAGTAACAAAAGAGACATAATAAAATGAAAACGAGGAAGTCATTATACCCAAGAAATCTCTCGATATCGAGATCAAAACACAGAGAAAAGGGGAAGCTGACAATAGGTCTCCGGCTATCCCTATGCATAAAGTAAATAGTAACTCGGGGGAAAAAATACTGAAAGCCAATTCAATATGAAGTGGTGATCAATTCAATTCGACTATAACTAACACATACTAGTATTATTTAAACTTGAGAAAAAAGTGTCAAACATGAATTCAAAGGACTTTTGCAAATTATACAGATAACACGGCATAATTGTGAAAGAGCCAAGACCACGAGTCTATAACCTTGACACCCTTTATGTTCTGAGTTAATAGAAGCAAACGCCCGAAAGATGATTAATTGAACAGTATACATTTTCTTTCAAGAACGTCATTAAAACTGAAACCATGGATCAAAATTCTCCAAAAAATCATTCTTTTGTGAACAAATTGAAACCCGACCTTGACCGCATACTTTAAAATCCCACGACGGTTCATACCCCATGGGTGTACTTGAGTGCAATGTTTAAAGGAGTTTGACATAAATGATCAGTGATTTACAGAGCGACAGCAGAATTTAAAGTTTTCAGAGTTTAACGATTGGGTCATTATTTTTTTAAAAATCTATTTATTTTCATTTGCTTGAAAATCCTAGAGTCCCGGATAATGCCCAAACTCCTATATTAATATAGCTTTTTACTTTTACGTTAATTTTTGCTTTAAAAGATTTTAAAATAACAGGTTTTATTATGAAATTTATATTCAAATAATTTAAAATTGTATATTTCATTAAAATATATCAAATGACGCGTTTGTATCATTTCTGATCCCTTGAATACTTTAACGTGTTTTTTTTTTTTTTAAAAAAAAAAAGAAAAAAAAAAAGAAAATTAAAGTTCAATTTCCGGGCAAAAATATTTAAATTTCACACATCAAAATGGCTGCATTATTTTTACTGTGAAGATGAATTTCCTATGAAAAAAATGAAAGCAAAACTTCAACAACAACAAAAAATAAAATAAAATAAATATTTATATACAATGCATATTACTGTAGTAAATGAGTAAATCCAACATCACAGAATGTTGCATTGCCGAGGCTGAATGATCGACTCACGGGTTTCAATGCATGTAACTTTTAGAATATTTTAATTCAGTTTTCAACTCTTGAATGCACAAATTTTATTAATTTCACTCGCAAAATTTAACAAATTTCCTGCATGAATGAATTTAAAGAAAATGTTTGCTGGCAATGAGTGCCACAGCCGGATCTAAAAACTTACCATAATATTGCCCATGTGACCCGGATCTTTGAACTTTTCGGCCATAGATTCCATGAAATGTTCTTTATGCCCTGTGACTGTTGCGGGCAAACTTTGATCTTGGTGATCCCATCCAATAAAAACGAAAAGTAAACTACAGACAGAAGTCAACAATGTAATCGCTACGTTTCTCATATCCTAACACTAGTCGAAGGCAAGATCATCCAAAAAGCAAGTAAGATTAGGTTCACAAGACACTTTTCCATAAAGTTAACAATGTTTAAACAGACTTTAAAAAATAAATAAAAAATAAAATAAAAAAAGAAGTTCAAGTAGCCAGGCTACCGTCAACTACATGATGTAAGAATTCCTCTTTATTATGCGCAGATGTCGCTCATAATAAAACTCATCCGAGATCTGCATGATACAATATTTTAGCCAAATCAAACGTAATAAAACCATTTATATCCAAAGATGTCACTCATAATCAAATTTCCGAACTTATGATAATATAAACTTGTATAGAAAGTTTGAGTGGTAACTACAAGTCAAGCAGATGCCGAACACATCATTAGTATGCCCAAACGCCCCTTGTAATAAAATTCATCTGAAATCTGGATATCGGCTTCTTTATGCGAAGTTTATCCAAAATCTGGTCAGAAATATAGCCTCTAAAATGAAAACAAGGACCGTCAATGCGTGGATGTCACTCAAAAACGAGCCATACAAGATCTTAACAATATAAGCTTTTACACGAAGTTTGATCAAATTTTGTTTAGATAAAAGGGCTCCGAAGCAACAACAAACTAGGTCACTCGGATGCAAGATGATCTAAAATAATATCGACGGATGTCACTCATCATCGAACTCATCCTGGATCTCGATGATACAAGCTTGTATAGCAAGTTTAATCAAAATATGTCTGAAATTTTATGTGAAGCTTATACAAGTTTTAATTAAAATCTGTTCAGAAATACAGCCTAAAGAATTATAAATAGGTCAGCGAACCAGATCACCTCATTACATATCCTTGGTCGTCGCTCATAATCGAACCCAACCAAGATCTGAATGATATAGTCTTAATATCAAGTCCGATTAGAAATATGGCCTATAAAAAGCATGGATGTCTTTCATAATCAAACTCGTCCGAGATCCTTTAGATAAAAGCCCGTACCCCAAGTTTAATCAGGTCTTTTGGGAAATTAGGACTCCAGTGGGGTAACAAGATACAGCTGACGGGCTGACGACGCACAACTCGCAACGAATGCAGGGCCATACCTAATCTAGCGTAGCCTCACGAACAGGTGAACTGAAAAAAAGTTGAAATATCAGCAGTAATCTTTCAAACTCCTGTCCGCGTTTCTAAACGAGTTCAGACGACTAACGTCTCTGATCGTTCGTCTGTTTGTTCCCAGTCAACTGCCCCTAGACAGGAAATACCAAGTTTCTCCCAAAATGGTCCTTTGTCAAAGCACCCATTGTCCAAGTTAATTTTGTTACATACTCACCTAAAAATTTACGATTTAAAAATCAAATTACCACATGGCCCAGCTAGTATAAACTTATGCATAGATTTCGACCTATCTGTTGTTGTATTATCAAACTCACTAGTACGTCATAATTAAAACGTTTGGTGACTAGAATCCCTTTCAAGGAACCATGATCAGCAAAATTGTACCCATATATCTTAGATTTTATTTCGTTCTTGCCCTGTGAAATTTTAACCCGATCAGCATTGGTAAATTCAACAAAGACCAACTTCGACGGCAGAAATATGTCCATACGCCAACGATTACCCAGTCAATTGGGTACAACTGAAGAAACTTGAGCTAAAAAAGCCACGGGAAAGTCCTAATAAACGAGGGAACATAACTTTCAAATCTGGACCCCATAAAAGTGAGAGTAAATTCTTATTAAAAATGAAAATTTGCGACAAGAAGAATTGTACCAAATTTAATCGACGAATCACCATTCAAAGATAGATAGCATTGCGGTTTTTGTTGTTGTAAAAAAAAACATTTTATTAACTTTTTATCACTTTATTAGATAGGAACGTTGGGTCTTCACTAAAATGGAGTGAAAGATGGTGAAGTTACGAGTTTGAATTTGTATACATTTTATAGTAAAACTGTCCAAGTGTCTGACCATCAGTTAACCAGGCCGCTTTTGTCAGACAAGTTCAGCACCCTCGTCATTCTTTAGTAATAAATCAAACTGAGCCCGGCTTGAGTGTGGGCAGAAGTCAGCTTGAATGATGAATAAACAACGCTCGATACGCCAACGATTACCCAGTCAATTGGGTACAACTGAAGAAACTTGAGCTAAAAAAGCCACGGGAAAGTCCTAATAAACGAGGGAACATAACTTTCAAATCTGAACCCCATAAAAGTGAGAGTAAATTTTTATTAAAAATGAAAATTTGCGACAAGAAGAATTGTACCAAATTTAATCGACGAATCACCATTCAAAGATAGATAGCATTGCGGTTTTTGTTGTTGTAAAATAAAACATTTTATTAACTTTTTTATCACTTTATTAGATAGGAACGTTGGGTCTTCACTAAAATGGAGTGAAAGATGGTGAAGTTACGAGTTTGAATTTGTATGTATTTTATAGTAAAACTGTCCAAGTGTCTGACCATCAGTTAACCAGGCCGCTTTTGTCAGACAAGTTCAGCACCCTCGTCATTCTTTAGTAATAAATCAAACTGAGCCCGGCTTGAGTGTGGGCAGAGGTCAGCTTGAATGATGAATAAACAACGCTCGACCGATAGCTGATACTAGGTAGGTAGGGTTTGAGAATTCGTCAATTACAATCCATAAAGTCCTTTCATGGATACTGAGCAGAAAGGAAATTCGTGATGCATGGATAAAGTTAAAACAGAGACCAGTTGAAAATTTAATCGATATTGGCCTTCTTAAAGTTTCACTGGTGTTAAGCTTCATATTAACTTTGTTCTCGCTCTTTTAAGTTTTTCAAAAAGTATTAAGCGAAACGAAATTCATGATGTACGGCAAAGTTCAATGGCAATCGAGGGGTGGGATTGGGCAAAAATAGTCAGATTTTGACGGAAAATGGTGAACATCGAACTAGACCTAAATCTGGTCTCATACCAAATATGGCTTCAATCCGTTAAGTCCTACAAAACTCAGTAGAAACGAAATTTGTGTCGCATGTTGCGAATGTCCTGGGTAACGCTACATGCCCCCCTGCACGATATATTATGCGGGAGTAGAAAAGACGGAAGCATGCGTACACATAAGAGGAAGCAATCACAAACTCTTGGGAATATCGGTGATAGGAAATTAAGATAAAATTGAATACGGTGGATTATTATATTCAATTTTCGTACATTCCGACCAATTCACTCAGGTAAACACATTCGTGGTAATTCGGGACTTTCCCACCAACAAAATGGCGTCTGTACATAGCTCAGAGCCAGGTTTTAGTCCTGTGAATCAAGTAGTATCGATATGGCAATAAATGATTTGCATCCGAGTGGATTTTTGGTGGGCGGAAGGATCCGAGATGCTGCGAGTAAAGAGAAAGGGAAGCGTACGCATACAGAATGTACACATGATATCCATCACTTGCTCTTTGATTACAGACTGGCATATAATAAGTTACTTAATTTATTTCGAAAATAGAAATATATGGAGCGTAAACAAAGTGCAATTTTTAAAGAAAAAAAATATATATTTAAAAAAAAAGAATGAAATTGTTCAAAATTGTACGCTCTGAAGCTCAAGAATTCACTTTCGAATTTTCGAAATAATGGGAAACAAGTGTTAACAAATGACTACCGTTTGAAATCATTTGAAAATCAGTTTTGAGAAAGACTGAAAATGTTACTTTTGAAATAGGTGAAACAAATATGGTTTTGGAAGGCGTCAAGATCATCAGTGCGTTCACTAAATAACGACTGATATGTAAACACTTCGTTAGAAAAAAGATCTGCGTTGCATTTAGTAGCGATGTAATTTTTTTAACAAGCCAATCATCAGTTTCTCGCAAAAGTCGATTTTTCTTCCCCACACCATTCTATTTTTTGTCTATTGTTCTCAACTAAACAGGTATTTTGTTCTTTGATTTAGCTTTACTTTTGTACACAAATAAATATATTAAAGTGGTGAACCCCCCCCCCCCCCCAAAAAAAAAACAACCTTGTGCCGCATTTGTTCTACAACAAGCCTTGCCTTTGTATCAGAAATCCTCTTATACCTCATTATGATTTTTTTTTTTTTTAAATTCGAGAAATAATCATGGGCAGGGTAGGGGTCGACGCGCGTTCCCCTAAGAATCAGCGAAACGACTAGAAAGTTTCCTAGAGTAAGTTTTCTTTACAATTGTTAAAATTATGCCCTGGAAAGTTCAAAATCTCCGAGCTTCGGAGGGCTTCGCCCTCTGGGTCCCAACCAGGAATTCCATCCACAGACCCCTCGTCAACTTGTTACGCACCCCCCCCCCCCCCTCCGGCCGAATATTTCTGGATCATACCCCGAGAAAAAATACATGAAAATACAAGTTTCTTAAATTATTAGTAAAACAGAGATCGGGTCGACATGTACAAAACCGTCAAACTTTTGCTGATCAATGTTTACAGTAAAGCTTATTTTTTTAACTGTTTTTTTTTTAAAGAACAAAATTGAACAATTAGTGAATAGTTACGTATGAATGTTTCATACCAGGACTCGTTTTTTAAAAATAGTATTACGTGTTGTAGAAAATCTCCAAAAAATATTACTGCTGCTTGCATACTCACAATCTATACCTCTCTAATCTTACCTTCCATTTCTTTCTGGGACCCCTCCCTCTCCCCAAATCCTGATGTACATATAAATGCAGTTTAATCTACAAAACCGTGAATACCATAGACACAAAACATGCACACGTGCTCTCCAATACAAGGGGAGATAAATACGTCACTAAATACAATAAGCACAGCTTGAGTGAAGGTATAAATATTATAACCTGATAAAAATCGAGATATAAATTGGCAGTCTGTTATGTCGGAGATACATATTGAATCAGATCAAGTACAATGAAGCCCAGGCGAAGTGTTGTTATGGCTACTAAAATGCTACTTTTTACAAACTTGTTGAACAGAATTAAAAACTGCACAAAAGGAGCTACTGGCCGACGTTTAAATATGCCTCTCCTGGCTTTCTTGATGGAAATTCATAAATAAGAAGTTGATAACTACTTAGATGAAGAGTATACAAAATCCCACACACAAAATCATTGCTAGAAGTCCACATTTGATAGATCTGACAAAGGGGGAAAAAAAGTCTCCCTAAATTGTCCACCATGCCAGAAACAGTTCCTTTATGTAAGGTCGAGATTCCACAAAAGACAAAACATGGGAGTTTTCATGCTCACCCTAGAAACTAGATCAGTAACGAATGTTCACTATCTACATGATGCATGCAGTTCTCAAATCACATAAATGTTACATAACCCTTTACTTGAAAAAGAAACTAGATGAATTGCACATGTACTGATTTTTCTCACATGTTTAATCATTTATCTGTGAGCAAAATATGCAACTGGAATTGTATTTTTAAAGCATGTATGACCCAACTGTGGACTAAAAAGTACAACTGCAAGTCTGTAAACCTTATCAAGCTCTGGGAAACATTTAAATGGCACATCTATAATCGGGTCATCAACATATCCACATAAACATGCATCCCAAACTTCAAAGGCCTATGTTAAGCAGTTTATGTGCATGCCTGATATGAAGCTTTCAGCAAAATAGAACAAGTTGAAATATCAAAGAAGCATTTTTTTTTTTTAAATCCAAAAATCATGCCTACCAAATTTCACTTGTCAAGATAAAGTAGTCCTGCATAATTGTGCAAGCAATGTCTGCGCTAAAAATGTCCAAGCCCCAAACAAGTGTAAAGGCAAACGAGCCACTCGAAGGGACTGACACTCTACTGGACGAAAAGAATTTCCAGAAATTGAAGATTATTTCTTTCTTTTAACTACAGAGTGTTGAAACCATCTCCGATATTCTTCAGCAATAACAAGATTTTCAAATTAGCTGCTGTGGTGTACATACTGGATGTCAGCTTGGCACCATTTTCATTTAGGACAATATTGACATTAGAAGACTTCTGGTGAAAACACGTTATAATGATCATCCATTCTTTGGGAGTAGTGACAAAATTTTAAAGCCAGTCATCATGGTAGCCATATTGCATGTACGACCGTCACCATTTTCACATGGGACCCACAAAGTATCATAAGAGGTCCATTGGTGAAAACCACAATGTTAATATAACCATCGATTTGGGAGTAGTAGAGACAACAATATTTTCAAGAGAGCCACCATGGTGGACATATTGAGGTTTAGTCATTTTCGTCAAGGACCAACTAGACACCATAAGAACTCTTCTGATGAAAATCCCATGTCAAAATGACTTTCCATTCAAGGAGTAGCAAAAGCAACATTTTCAAAATGGCCACGTACTGGATGTCAGATCAGCACCATTTTATTTTAGAATCAACAAAACATTATACGAGGTCTTTTAGTGAAAACCCTATGCTAATATTAGCATTCATTCAGATTTTCAAGCTGGCCACTGGCAGACATATTAGACCTCAGATTGGCACCATTTTTATATAGGACTAACTAGACATCATAAGAAGTCTGCTGGTGAAAAAATCATGTCAAAATGACTTTCCATTCAGGAGTAGTTATAAGATTTTCAAAATCGCCACTGTGACAGCTATATTGGACCTCACTTAGGCACAATTGTCATTTAGCACCAACTAGTCATCACAAGATCATAAGAACTCTTTTGGTGAAATCCCCATGTCAATATGGCTTTCCATTCAGGAGTAGTGATGAGAAGATTGTCAAACCAATTGCTGCAGCAGCCATAGTAGATGTCAGATCAGCACATTTTTTATTTACGACCAGCTAGACATCATAAGAGGTCTTTCAGTGAAAACCCCATGTTGATATGACCATCCAATCAGGAGGAGTAGCAATAAGATTTTTAAGATGGCTGCAATGTTGGACGTAAGATCGGCACCATTTTCATTTAGGACCAACTGGACATAAGAAGTCTTTTAGTGAAAACCCCCAAGTTGATATGACCATCCATGTAGGAGTAGCGATAATTAACATTTTCATGATGGCCACTATGGCAGCCATATTGGATGTCTGAGTGGCAAAATTTTAATTTAGGACCAACAAGACCATGGGATGAATGTGTGTGTAAAGTTTCATGGCAAACCTGCAAGTAGTTTCAGAGTAGTAGTGATGACGAAGTTTTGCTAACGGTTGGATGTACAAATGAAAGACCATTGCATAAGCTCTTCTGGTCTATAACCAGCACAGCTAACAGAAATCATTCAAATAGAGTGAAAAAAAAATCTAATGCAGCCAGCTACAAATGGGCCTATAAACATGCCAACAGAATGTTATTTGCGAAGGTTCAGTGGTTTTTGCATAATTTTGCTAAGATTTGCACTCAAAATACCAGAGTCAACAACAACAACAAAAAAGAGACCCAAGTGGGCTCAAGATCGCTCACCTTGATGACATCTGCCCAATAGTCCAAATACAGGAGCAGTTGGCCAAGAAATCTGGGTCAGTAGGATGTTTTCTGCTACAATTTCTTCCAACACTGTTCATCGCATATGTTATGACAACAATCATTTAAAGCACATCAACAACATCTGTCCAATACTGAAAGGACGGTATGCCAGAATGCATCCCATTAGCTAAATTCTGTCGTTTTATTTATAAAGGTTTGCATACGTTTTTCTAACTTTAGCAATGGCAGCCATATTCGATGGTAGAACAGCATCATTCACATAAATCTTAAAGGCGTTCAAGCTAGAACACTTTCGGTCAAATCTCCTGTTTAGCAGTTTTTTAGTAGTAAAGGTTTTTGAATTGTTCATAACAGTCATATTTGATGGCTCATTGGCATCATTTGTGTCAACTTAAAATCCCTTCACGCCAAAATGCTTTCTGTAAAATGTGGTATAATTCCGTCGAGTGTTTTTGACAAGTCGTTTAAAGAATTTTCCATTTGTAGTAGTAGCAGCCTATTTGATGCCAAATCAGGATCATTTGTATAAATGTGGAACCCCTTATTACCAGAATGCTTTCAGTCAAGTTTAGTCAATATCTACTGAGCAGTTTCTGTGAAGTTGTTTTTAAGATTTTTCTACTTTAAGTAATGGGAGCAATATTTAATTGTCGATTGGCATCATTTTAGCAAATCTGAAAGCCCTTTATGTAAGGCTTGATATCTGTATAGATTGAGAACATTCTTTTGTGCAGTTTTTCTTCAGAAGTCATTTAAATATCTTTCCAATTTAGCAACAGTGGTCATATTTGATAGCAAAATCAGCAACGTTTCTATAAAACTGAAAGCCCTCTTGTATGATGCTTGTCAAATTTGGTCAAATTTTGTTGCGCAATTTCTGTAAAGTATTTCAAAGACTTTTTCATTTTCAGTAATGATGGTCAGATTTGATCAGCATGATTTCCATAAATTTTAAAGATTTTTATGCCAGGATGTTTTATATCAAGTCTGATAAAATTCTATTCAGCAGTATTCGAGATTTAGTCATTTAAAGGCTTTTCTTTTTTTAGTAATGATGACCATATCTGATGGTGGATCAGCATCATTGGTACCAACTTTAAAGTTCTTCATGCCAGCATACTTTCTGCTAAATATATCAAATTCTGTTCATCAATTTTTGGACAAGTCGTTAAACGGTTTCTCTATATTTAGTTACAGTAGCAAGATTTGATTTCAGATCAGCATCATTTCTATAAATTTTAAAGATCTTCATGCCTGCACGTTTCTGATAAAGTTTGATCAAATTCTATTAAGCACTATTGGCAAAGTTGTTTAAAGATTTTTCTATTTCTACCATATTACATGGTGGATCAGCATAATTTGTATGAACTTGAATGGTCTTCATGCCAGGATGCTTTCTGACAATATAATCAAATTATGTAGTGATTTTGAACAAATCGTTTTATGGTTTCTCTGTATTAAGCAATAGTGGCCATATCTGATGGCAGATAGGCACATTTGTACAAATTTTAAAGGTCATCATGCCAGGATGCTTTCTACCAAATATAATCAAACTCTGTTTGGCAGTTTTGGAGAAGAGGTCAGTTAAAGGTTTTTCTACTTTTAGTAATGGCTGAAGTTGAAAAAAAAAAAAAAACTGTAGACAGACAACAGATGGGTTTTTATAGTTTTATTAGTGATGTCCAAATCTAAGGACAGATTGGCACAATTTATATAAAACTGATGTCTTAATGTCAGGATGCTTTTGTCAAATTTGGTGAAATTCAGTTGAGGTTTCTGTGAAGCCATTTCAAGGTTTTCCTTTTTTAGTTAATTGCAGCCAGATTTAATTGCTGAATGGCACAGTTTGTATAAATTTTAAAGACCTTTATGCCAGATGTTTTTTTTGTTACATACCATCAAATTCTGTTCAGCAGTTTAGTACTTTAAAAGTTTTTCTATTTTCAGTAATGGCTGCCATATTTGATGGTGGATTGACAGAATATTTACAAAACTGAAAGGTCTTTATACAACTATGATGTGTGTCAAATTTGGTGGGTTTGTATCAATTGAAAACAGCATCTGTTGTTGGATGAAGAATGGGTTTTTCTATTTTCATTAATGATGACCAAATTTGAAGATAGGCCAAATATGTACAAAATTGAACGATCTTCATGCCAGGATGCTTTCTGTCAAATTTGATTCAGTCATGCCATATTTAAGAAGTTGTATAAAGGTTTTTCCATTTTAAGCATCAGTAGCCATGTTTGATGGCAGACTCGATCATTTGTACAAATGTTAAAGTCCTTCATTCCAAGATGCTCTGTTAAAGTTTGTCAAAACTGGTCCAGTGGTTTTTGAGAAGCTTAAATAGCAATAGTTGATGGAAGCATGGCACATGACGGATGAGGGTCCATCCTTTAAGTTCACATGGCCTTGTGGCCAGTTGAGCTAAAAACCTTACACAAGTCCCAAATTCATTCAAATGGTGCAAAAATTAAATCAGATCATTTACATATGGATACAAATATTAACTGTGCTAATAATAAGCTTACTGGGATGGATGGATAGACAAGACTTAACCAAATCATGATGCCCCAGCTGGAGGGGATGGAGCCGAGGTAGTGGGAGATATATTAATATATATATACAGAGAGACAGACAGACAGACAGACATTGCTCAAGAGGGCCTGATATTGCTCAAATGTGATGGCTCAGTGGTGAAGTCATTGGACCCATCACCAGAAGATTTGCAGGTTGAATTCCCACCATAAAAACAGCATGAATCAGCTATCGCCGAGTGTCCTTAGGCAAGGCACTTTGCTCCACTTGTCTTGGCACAATACACAAGTTCCCTGAATGGACCGACGCTCTACTGGCTGAAGAGAATTTCTAGGAATTCAAAATAAGACCATTTCTTCCTTCTAACTGCCGAGTGTTGAAACCATCTGTAATTTTCTTCAGCAATAACACAAATTTCAAATCAGCTGCTGTGGATGTGGATGTCAGAATGGCACCATTTTCATTCAGGACCAACAAGACATCACAAGAAATATTCTGGTGGAAACCCCAAGTTAATACGACTTTCTGTTTTGGAGAAGTAACAAGAGGATTGGCACCATTTCCATTTAGCACCAACTAAACATCACACAAAGTGTTTTAGTGAAAGCACCATACTGATATGACAAGCCATCTAGAAGAAGTTGCCATAACAGGATTTTCAAGATGGCTGCCATACTGGAAGTCACATCTGCACAATTTCCATTTACAACTGACGAGACACCATGTCAACACAACTTTCCATTCAGGAGGAGTAGCAATAACAAGATTTTCAAGATGGCTGCCATAACATCCATATATGACATCAGATCAGCACCAATTCATTTAGGACCAACTAGACATCATAACAAGTCTTTTAGTGAAAACCCCATGTTGATATGACCATCCATTCAGGAGTAGTAGTGATAACAAAATTTCAAGATGACCACTGTGTTCATATTGGATGTCAGATCCTTCTGTGGATGTCAGAATGGCACCATTTTTAAGACCAACAAGACATAAGACATTTTCTGGTGAAAACTACGTCATTAAGACTTTCCATTCAGGTGGAGTACCAATAGCAAGATTTTCAAAACAGCTTCCATGGGAGCCATATTGGGCATCAGGTCTGCACCATTTTCAGTGGAGATCTACTAGACATCATAAGAAGTCTTCTGGTGAAAACCCCACATTTATATGACCATCCATTCATGAGGAGCAGCGATTCAAGATGGCCACTTTAATGGCCATATTAGATGTCTGAGCGACACCATTTTCATTTAGGACCATAAAGACTATGTGATGACTGTGTGTATAAAGTTTCAATGCAATCCTCCAAGTAGTATAGGAAAGTAGAAATAACAAACTTGTGCTAACAGATTGGACAGACGACAGACAAGAGACCATCTCATAAGCTCTTCTGGTCTGTGACCAGTAGAGCTAATAACCTTCATGTATTGCAGTGCAGTAAAACAACTCAACCAAACTCATAAAATGACCAATTCTGCTCGAAGTTCTTTTGATGCAGGGAAAAGGAAATGTTGAAACACATGCCGTTTATATATGCATTGTAGCACAAAGTGAAGAGAAGCTGCTCACACAAAATTTCTATATGCTTTTCTATATTAGGGTTTAATGATGCCAAATAAAAGCACAGTTCTTAAAATGTAAATATAAAGAATAGCAAAAAAGTTCAGGACAAAATGGATGCACATATTGACAAATGACCAACATCACCATTTCTCAGCAGCTGGAGCCTTGGGAATGAAATAAAATGAGCAAGTTATTCTAGGCTTGTTACTAGATGATTTGTGCCATATCACTGTTAGAGCTGACATTTGGTTCTGAAGACATTCTAAGGAAGCCATGCTTTTGCTAAGAAAACCACAGAGGAAACATTTTTGAACAGTGTGTCCAATGTTTGATTAAAATTATCTGGAAAAGCTATCAAAAAAAAGATCTTTACACCCGATCTACATGAAGGCCAAACTGAAAGCACATCCTGAAGTACATTCCTACCAAGGTTGACCAAATTGGTCTAAGCCACTCTGAACAAGTTGAACATTTTAGATTAACATTGGTTGCCAGGCCCATTTTTTCTGAATGGTCAAAACTTGGAAATGCTAACAGGCTACAAATGACACAAATGCTGGTCTATAACTTCAGTGCAAATGGCCTTACAGAAGACAAACAATTTTGGTGAAAAACATATTTTTTTCCATGTGCAGTCCATTGGCCTCAGTTTACCTGCATATAAAGAAAGAAATCTGATGAATAAAATTATATACATATGTATGTATATATCTATATCTATATACCTATAGTACAACTGAAAAGCTTTAGTATTTCTCAAGGCTGATCTACAGTGCATACTTGATCATATAAAAATCTTCACTACACAAGATCTTTCTTTGTAAAACATATATGCCCTCACAGCAGAATAAAAAAGTCAAAAGTCCAAATAGTTTAAAAATGTAAAAACAAATTTTTTTATAATGGCATGAAAATATAATCAGGCCATCAACATATGCATACACAAATGCTTACCATATTGTATTTGTCTGCCTAGAGAGGTTTTTGTTTAATTGTGCTAACACTGTATTTTTTATCCTTAAATATAAATAAGAGTCCCTCGAAGGAATGAGTTTCTCAACTGGATAAAAAGAATTTCCAGGAATTCAAGATTCGACCATTTCTTCTTTTCAACTGCTCAGTGTTGAAACCATCGCTGATATTATTGAGCAATAAGGTTTTCAGTCTAGCCACTGTGGCAGCTATATGTGATGCAAGATTGGCAACATTTTCATTTAGGACCAACCAGACATCATTAGAAGTCTTTTGGTGAAAACCCCATGTGAATATGAGCATACATTCCTCCAGAGTAGCAATAACAAGATTCTGAAGATGGCTACCATGGTGACCATACTGAATGTCAGATCAACACTATTTCCATTTAGGAGAAAATTAGCATCATAAGTCTTTTAATGAAAACCCTATGTTGATATGACCATCCATCTAGGAGGAGTAGCAATAAAAAGATTTTTAAACGGCCACCATGACAGACATACTGTAGGTCAGATCAGCACCATTTTAGTTTAGAACCAAGTAGATATCGTAACAATTCTAGCGAAAACCCTGTGTTGACATGACTTTCCATTGAGAAGGAGTAGCAACAAAAAGATTTTCAAGATAGCAACCATGGTGGCCATACTGGATGTCAGATCGGCACCATTTTCATTTAGATCAAACTAGATATCACAGGAATCTTTTGGTGAAAATCCCATGCTGATATGACCATCCATCTAGTAGTAGTGATAACAACATTTTAATGGCTGCTGTGGTGGCCATATTGGAGGTTAATCAGCACCATTTTTATTTGGTACCAACTAGACATCATAAGGAATCGTCAGATGAAAACCCCACGTCGATATCAGCTTCTGTTCAGGAGCAGTGACAAGATTTTCAAATTGGACACCAATGAGGCCATACTGGATGTCAGATTGGCACCATTTTATTTTGGTTGAAGTAGACATCATAAGAAGTTTTCTGGTGAAAACACCATGTCAATATGACTTTCCATTGAGGTGTAATGATAACAAGATTTTTAAGATAACAGACATGGTGGCCATATTGGATGTTATTTAGGTCTAACTAGATATCACAAGAAGTCTTTTGGCAAAATCCCCACGTTGATATGACCATCCATCTACAAGTAGAGATAAGATTTTCAAGATGGCCACTGTGGAAGCTATATTAGAGACCAGATCAGCACCATTTTTATTTAGGACCAAGTAGACATCAAAAGAAATATTCTGGTGAAAACCCCCATGTCGATAAGATCTTCCATTTAGCAGAAGTAGCAATAACCAGATGTTCAAGATGGCTACAAATATGTAACCAAAACTGTATTAGTCTACATTGAGTAGTTTTTGCGCAATCTTGCCAACAATCTGAGAAGAACTCAACAGTGAATGTCTATGTTAGCAGTGTCAATCACCAAAATCACCAACAGCAATGAAAATTTTCTGATGGAAATTCATTTCAATAACAAGAGGTCCAAGTGGGTCCGAGATCGCTCACCTAGATGACAGCTACCCAAATGCATGTGCAGTCGACCTAGAAATCTGGGTCAGAAGGATGCTTTCTGATTACATTTTTTCCTATACAGCTGTCAATTCTGTATGTTCAGAAATCAATTGTTTCAAGGTTTATAAATTTTGTATATCTTCATCTGTATTTGATGGCACATCAGCATCAGTTGTCCAAAATTGAAAGGCCTTTATGAGCAGCATTTTTCATACAAAGCTGTTTATATTTTTTTCGACGTTTCCATATTGGCAGCCACATTCGATGGCAGCTTGGCATCATCTGTATAAATTTTGAAGTCTGTTATGCTAGGATGCTTTCTGCGGAATTTCATCAAATTCTATCGAGCATTTTTTGTGAATCTTTTCCTAATTTTAGGAACAGCAGCTGTTATCTATTGGCAGAATGGCATCATTTGTAAAAAAATGTTTGAAAGCCCTATATGCCAGGATGCTTTAGGTC
The DNA here is from genome assembly GCA_029931535.1 of Margaritifera margaritifera. Classification (NCBI taxonomy): domain Eukaryota; kingdom Metazoa; phylum Mollusca; class Bivalvia; order Unionida; family Margaritiferidae; genus Margaritifera; species Margaritifera margaritifera. The sequence goes on along the minus strand of JAQPZY010001640.1, from coordinate 4,503,386 downwards.
AAATTCTATCAAGTGGCTTTTATGAACCAATTTAAAAGTTTCTTCTATTTTTAGCAATGGTGGCCTTATCTGATGGCAGTTCAGCATAATTTGTACAAAACTAGAAAGCCTTCATTCCAGGATGTGTTTTCAAATTTGGTTAAATTCTGCGGAGCCATTTTTGATAAGAAATCAATTAAAATGTCTTTTTATTTTCTGTAACAGTGACCGTATTTGATGGCAGATTGGCATCATTTGAAAGGCTTATATGCCATTATGCGAATATTGGTCAGATTACGTTCAGCAGTTTTCAAGAAGTCATTTCAAGGTTGATCTATTTGCAGTAATGATGTCCATATTTAATGGCAAATCAGCATCGTTTGTAAAAACCTGAAGGCACTTCATGACAGGATGGTTTCTGTCAGATTTGATCTTATTCTGCTTGGCTCTTGTCAAGTCTTTTAAAGGTATTTTTTTTTTTAAAATAACAGTGACCATATTTGAAGACAGACTGGACTCTTCTGTACAAATTTGAAATTCCTTCATGCTAGGATGCTTTCTGTCAAATATAGTCCAATTCTGTTGAGCGTTTTTTTTTTTAGAAGACATCATTCAAAATTTATATAGCTATTAAAATTGTGACCAAACATGTACTTGTTGCCAGATCAGCAGCAGCTGTACAAACCTGAAATCTCTTAATGCAAGGATAGTCAAATTTGGTTATATTCTATTGAGCAGTATTTTAGAAGATGTAGCTGAAAGGTTTCCTATTTTTATTAGCTGTACTTAAGGGCGGAAAAGCATCATTTGTATAATTTTTAAAGTTCTTCACGTCAAGATGGTTTTATAAATTTAGTCAAATTCTGTTTAGTGTTTTTTGAGGAGTTAAAAGGTTTTTGTTTTTCTTAGTAAAAGCAACACGATTTTATAGTGCATAGGTTTAATTTGTAAAATCACAAAAAGCCTTCATGTCAGTATGATTCCTGCCAGGTTTTATTACAACTGGTCCAGCGGTTTTAAGATATTTCAAATGGCAACTGTTGAGGGACACACTTCCAACGATGCACAATGGACACAGAACCATACCATAAGCTCACCTGGCCTTATGCCAAGTACACTAAAAACACCATATTCAGTGATTAAAAATTATGGAGCTTGTGCCGATACTTGCAGATTTTGCCTTGAAGTCTCTGATGTCTGCAAAGGTAATGTATTTTCCAGGCTGTAAACATAAATTTGTTAACAAAGGAACATGCAGATATGCATAATTGAGCAATAGATCAAATCTGTATTAATTTGAAAAGAAATATTTCAGTGAAAGATAGGATTTAAGAAATTACTAGTCAGTAATAGGCAATGACTAAAGTTAAATAGGAGACAGATTCACAATGGTATATATGTATGTATAGGGTTTAATGGCACATCAGCACAATACTGGTTATATGGTGCCAATTGCAAGTTCTAAAAATGTAAAGATCACAAATTACAAAAAAACTTGAGGAAGATAAAGCCTTCTAAATAAACATTAATCCTAGCATTACAAAATAAAAAGTAAAGGTGTTAAAATTCGGTAAAAGGTATATAAAATAAATTTGCTATATAACCACATTCCCTCAACAAGTCCAATATATTTCTCTGGTGGTATATCAAGTTTTTTAATTGAGTTCACATCATAAAACTTCTGTCTCACTGAAAGGAAAATTCTAGAGTGCAGACCTCTCCTGGTACACTAATTGAACATATCCATATTCTTTTGCACAAAATTTGGCAATTACTTGTGAAATTCAAGCACCAAACATAGACTGTATGTTAACTTAACACATATCAAATTTATCTGAGAGTTAGCCAAGTTTTTTTATATATCATATGGTATATTTCATTGAGCTGTCAAAACATACACATCAACAAATATTAAACTCACAAAATACATGCATGTTACAGATCATTCGTGTTTTGAAATATCTCTGTGGAAAGTAAATGAAAATATTTTGATTGCTACAAGAAAAAAGTTTAAATGAAAACCATTTCATTTTTGACAAAAAGCAAACCACACACACAAAAAAAAGGAGTACAATTTGGGTACCAGTATTCAGTCACAAATTCTAACTGTGGAGGCTACAAAAAAAAATCCTATGCCAGTTTATGACGTCGTTTAGACAATTCTTGTACCAAAGAAATCAACACAATGTCTCACCTTTATCTTCATCTTGGATCTTCTAAATAAATCGTCCAATTTTCATTTTTGTAAACTGTCGTTTTGTTTCACAACTCAAGCAGGAAAATAAAATGCAGCAACTCCTGCCACACAAAAAATTATTTTAAAGTGTACAAATTCCAATTTTAAAATTATTTCTTGTACGAAGACTGGTAAACTGGGCATAAAAGAATACCCAATGCTCAACCTCAATGTTCTAATACATATATAATTATTGTGGCATTTAAAATGACAGAACCATGTAAATTGACTAAAGAAATATCTTTATGAAGGAATACAGAATTCTATTTGGAGGAAGCACAATGCACAAGAACTTTATCAAAGAGAGTTTCTCATCTCATTCTGTCTGCATAGATGCTACTAGCTTGTTTATGGCCTGTTCCACTGAAATGAGACCCATCTTGAGAGGCCACTCATACTGCTAACAATAAGTCATCTCTCAAGACTTGTGGTCTCTTATTAGATCATCATACAAGTTATGTGTATGAAAAATCTGCTTCCTTTGTAACAGGTAGTCTTTCAAGACAGTGGTCTTTTATGTTTCTTCTTTATCACTTGCCCAATAACATTAGGAATTAACTAGCCCTCAAAGAAAGATAAAAATGTTTTTCTTTCCCATTTATATACCTTATGGATGCTAAAAATAGCTATGGGAAATAACTCTCCCAAGATACTATTATAATTAACTCCCCTTGTAACAGCTAGGTGGTTACTGGTATACATTAAGTTCTTCAATTTAAGCTTTAGCGATACACTGAGCAGGATATTCATATTTGTGGGGAGGTAGGGGTGGACTTAATAGTAAAGCGATCGGATAAGTATTCTCAAACAAACACAACTTGCAATAAAAATGTCCTTTGTCCATCAAATACATTATCCGATCACAATAACATTAGAAGAATAGTTAAAAGGAGGAAATGCATGAGCATCTAATGTCTAACTTCGACATCCTTGGAGAATGTCATGGTATGGGTGCTCATATGAAAGATAAAACCACTCTCCTAATGAGGCAGTATAACAGAGAGATAATATTTTGTGACATGATTAATGTGAAGTCAACAAAGAGTAAGGAGAAATGTACAGCATTTCTTTGCCAAGTCCAAAATTCCAAGCAAATCCTATGAAAGCTTTAAAACCATGCCCATATTGAGGTTGCACTGGTCTTATAAAGGTCAGGTGGGTATATGGGCAACAACCACAGAACCCCTAAAATTCAGTTCTTTTCTCTGCAAGACTAAATTATGAAGATGAAAACTAGAGAAAGACCACTGTGCATGCCAGACAACAACCTTGATAATGTCTCAGATGGAACAATCCCATTCAAATGTGAGACTCCAAGAGACGACACTAATCTCACGAGCTGATATTTTCATGAGGCTTATCTGATCCTTCGAGATCGCAGAATACATCAAGTGAATTACACACTTGAACCAAAGAAACCAAAACTTGGCAAGCGACGTCTTGCTTTTCCTCTTTCAGCAGGAGAAGAAATCATTGATGGCCCCAACAATTGCTTTCAATGTGTTTAAGGTAGCACAAGTTGGGTCCTGAAATCTTGCCTCTCTTGATGGGTCTAGCAAGGAGAGAAGTAGATGATCACTTTCTGATTACCCATGGACAGCAACTGAATGGTCACAAATCCTGATTGGACAAGTTTGAACCACCGGTTCCGAGTGGAAGACAGGTCAATCAAATGGGCGTGCAGTTCACTCACCTTGCAAGCTGCTATCGGGAAGCACATCTTGTATAGCAGCTTTAGTGACATTCTGAACAGAGGATCATATTTAGATGAATTGACCCATGTGATAACCCATGAAAGACTCCATTTGGGTAACAAGGCAAGTGACCAGGGCAAAGTTAGATCAAAGCATGTGAGCAATTCTGAGATCCATGTCATAGCCTTATGTATGTTCCCCAATGATGTCTGACAGTGTCACACAGCATGGAGTGGTGGTCATTAATCATAATCCTCAAAGAGCCACTGAGTTGCAACTGAAGTTCGCAAGAAAATGAGGTCACCTCTACACCAGTGCATAAAAATCTACCACTTTTCTTTACATGCTTTCAAAGTGGAAGGCCTTCTTGTGCACGAGATCCTCTATACGACTGAAATGCTCAACTCCTTTCCATACAGGGCTTTCCTGGAAAAAGCCAGGCATGAAGGAGAAGTCTACCTGGACAGAGGTGAAAGACCTACAATCTTGGCTGCTCGAGGGGTCTGGACTGTCCTGGCAAATCAATGGCCCAGGGCTTGTCCCATTTCAGAAAGATGATTAAAACCACCTTGCAGGTCTGATCTCTCATTTTACGGATCACTCATGAAATCAGAACAGATTGGGGAGATATGTATCCCCAGATTCCATCCCAAATGAATGACAAAGCATCCACTACCCATGCTATGGGTGCAGAACTAGTGACAAAAAAATGGGAAGCTTGTGGTTGTGCTTGGTCACAAAAAGATGAAGCACTGGACAACCACAAAGAGTGCAAATCCAGGACATAAATTAAACAAAAATCCCTTAAAGGAGTGATGCTCAAGTGTCTGAAAATAAACTCCAAAGAATCCAAGATAAAACTGTTTCTTCTTTTTAACTGTGGAATGTTGAAACCAACTCCAATATTCTTGAGTGACATATTTTTCAAATTGGGCACTCGCATCTTTCAGTTAGGAAACAGACATCACAACAAGTCTTTTGGTAAAAACCCCATGTTAAAATGACCATCCATTCAGGAGTAGTAGTGAAGATTTTCAAGATGACCATCATGGCAGCCATATTGGATGTAAGATTGGTACCATTTTCATTTAGAACCAACCAGACATCGTAAGTCATCTTTTAGTGAAAACCCCATGTCAATATGGACATCCATTCAGAAACAACAATAACAAGATTTTCAAGATGGCCACCATGGTTTCCATACTGAATGTCAGATCAGCATCATTTTTATTTAGGACCAATCAGACACCAAAGAAAGTCTTCTGTTGAGAGCCACATGTAGATTCTCCTTTCGGTTTAGGAGGAGCATAAATATCAAGAATTTCAAGATGGCTGCTATGGCAGCCATATTGTATGTCAGATCAGCACCATTTTCATTAAGGACCAACTACACATCATTAGGTGTATTCTGGTGAAAACCCCATGTCAATATGACTTTCTGTTCAGAAGGAGTGATAATGAGTTTCAAGATGGCTGACATGGTCGACATATTTTGATGTCAAATCATCACTGTTCTGATTTAGGACCAACTAGACACCATAATAAGTCTTTTATTGAAAACACCATGTTGATATGACCATCCATTCAGGAAGAGTAACTAGACCTTGGGATGAATGTGTGTCAAGTTTTATTGCAATCCTACAAGTAGTTTAAGAGGTGTGGCGATAACTTGTGCTAACAGATGGACACAACAGACAACAGACCATCTCATAAGCTCTTCTGGTTCATGACCAGTAGAGGCAATGAGGTAACTAGTTTGGTTTGCTCGTTACTGACCAACCCAACGAGGACTGGGTACGTAAGGTAGGTAGGTTCATAATTTTATTTTTCTGTGTTTTCCCTGAAAATGTAGGAGGATCATACCTGGTTTTGTAGCATGTTGCACATGGTGCTTGTCATGTACTCTGATCTTCAGGTATGCTACCTAGCTTTGGAAATTGGATTATGGTTTTGTTTCCATTCCTTTTTTTTTTTTTAAATTTGTTTGCTGGATTGAAGTTTTCAAACATTTTTATCTTTTTTGTGTTGACCCAGCACTAACTGGAACCCACAATTTGTATAAGATTGAAGAATTGGCTGGTTAGTGATGTGGATGTACAAGCTAGCCATTACAGATCACTATCATGTGCTGAAAAAATAGTGTTGAACCCGACAAATCATATCATTATGACAGATTACTCACATCTCACCTCCCCGTGTGGGTTAGAATCTCAGCTCAAACAATGTGGATATGTGAGAAAGCCTGTCAGTAGCTTCTCTTCCCGGCTTCTTCCTCCATCAATATACTGGCTGCTGTGTATAGCCAGCCTATCATGTGCTGAAAAAATGGTGTTGAACCACACAAATCATATTTCAATCTCTTTGGACCAAGTACACATTATAAAAAAATTTGTGTGAATACCCTATGTCAATATAATCATCCATGAAGGAGGAGTGAAGATAACAAGATTTTCAAGAAGCTCTTCCCCATTAACCTTTAGGGCCAACCAGACATCACTGGAAGTCTTTTAGTGACAACCCATGTTGATATGACCATCCATTCAGGAGTAGCGACAACACGATTTTCAAGATGGCCACTGTGGCAGTCATACTGAATGTCCAAGCAGTGCCAATTTCATTAAGAAGCAACTATACCTTAGGATAATTCTTGTAAAGCTTCATGGCCATCCTCCAAGTAGTTTAAGAAAGTAGCTTGTGCTAATGGACAAATGACGGATGGACAGACAATGGATGATCGAAGGACATCATGCCACAGCAAATGCTCTTCTGGTCTAAAATTGAGAAATTGAGTGCAACTTGAGCATGGGCCCAGCCTCATCTTTTAACGGGGCTGGTTTCCTTGCCCTACTCCAACAGCATCAGCAGAGGATCTGGTCCTGGTCTGTAGGCAGTTATTCCCCATCTTGGTTTTTGCACACAGCAAGTGCTGTTCTAAATACTTGATTCCCCCAATTGAAAAAGACATGTATATAAATATGACAAGCACCCAAATTATCAGAATGAAGTGCAGACTTAAGAGTTGTTCCCTATTGGGGGGGGGGGGGAGGGGCTGGGGGCGGGTAGTGCGAAAAAAAGCCTAGGTTGCAAAAAAAAAACCTAGATTGCAGGGTTTTTGTCACATCTGTTGGTAACGAACAAACTTTTAATTTAGACTCAATAGAAGATTGATGGGTGGAAACCACTTGGTGTGCAGAGTCTGACCTCGCCCCGATACCAAATTTGCATGGACAATGAGCTTGCCCAGTATATGTCTTATCTGCATAGTGATTCAACAAAATAAACTCCCAGAGCAGGACACACATATAATTGGGTCTCCCCAGTGCCTGCAGAGGTAACTGACCAAAAGGGATATGTTGACCTGAGAGCAACCTTTCCGAAGTGAAAATTCTGCCAAGGATAAAAGGCATTAATTAGTGACTTCATTTTTTAGGAGATTTATGTTAAAGGCCCTCTCCTCTGGCCCCCAGTTGCTGCCAACCATGGTGAAGCGAGGCACATGTGCACCCTAACCATGTGTGCTGGCATCCTTACAGACCATAACTTCCAGCTGGGAGTTCTTCAGTGGGTTCCTGCTAAAAACTATCATTTGTTCTGCCACTGATACAGGAAGTGCCTTACGGTGATCTAGACAACCAGAAAAGTGAACTGCTGACCTGTCTGAACGGGTGACTGCTTGCAGCCAGCAAAGGAGCAAGCAGTGGTATGGCCACATGAACAGGCTTACCAGAGAGTTCTGCATAGCAGGCCATACACAACAAAATACTTTGCTGGTTGCAGTCCAATTAGTCTTTTACAAATGAAACTGACTTCTGATTAATCTGCAATTGACATTCTGTGTACCAGCTAAATAGAATAGTCAGGAATGGCAGTAGATGGCATAGGGTGGTGTGAGTTGGGTGGGTGCAGAAAACTCTGGTGATGACAGCGGAAAAACCCATACATAGAGACTTGCAGGCACACTAGCCATGCTCCAACATATTTTGGGACTGATCTCCCTTGTGCTGTCGACAAATGGGAGCACAATCTCCTGCCACATCCATGTCAGTAAGAAAATCCTCATTTGTAATGTGATCAAATGGATCATTCTTCTCATTTTAATTTCAAGCAGCAGATGAGAAGGTGGCAAAACATTCTCATCTATAATATCCTGTTCTTCCTGCTCCAGCTCTCCGGAATCGACAGTGCTGATGGTAAAGTCCTAGCAAACATAGTGGGGTGATGGGACACTGGGACACAGGGACATCCCCACTATACTAGCAAATGACTCAGTGTTGCAATGAAGGCTCAAGACTTCAACATCAGAAGATTACAATCACAAACATTTGTGCATCCATTTCAATTGTTTTGCCGAAGAGTGGACCAAGTCCTTCCTGACCAACTTGTGCAAGCACTGCAAAGCGTAGATGAAGTACATTTACTACACCAGAGGCACATCTTATTAGTGTCCTCTGAAACCTTCAACTTTTTACATCTAGTCACCGTTCTGTAACTGTAACAATAATAACAAATGACCTAGTCATGTAATGAACACAAAATGGTGCAACTGTACACCAATTAAAACAATGAACTGGTGCTAAATAAAGTAAAGAAATTTGATGGTACCAGCTATAAAATGTTATTATGGCATGCAAACAGCAAATATGGCATGGCCAGAAACTAAGTTCACATCAATGGAAAAAAAACACAAAAATCCCAGAAAAATAAAGTTACTAATGCTTAATGCATGGATTATGCAACAAAACAATACAGACTTTTTAAATGGATGGCTGAAAATTCCAGAGAAATCCAACTGATTTCAAGAGGTATACCAATACAATGTTACCTTCACTGTGTAAAAGCTTAACCTTATGAATATTTGATATACTGGTAGCCACCTAACAATGACAAGGAAAGGTAATTATAGTAGTATCTTGAAAGAATTACTTTCCATAGATGCTATTTTCAGCAATATATTGTACACAGACAGGAAAGAAATTTGACAGAACATTTGGACTGCAAACAGTAGACATACACCAACTTGAACCCGAGTTGCCACTGTTGATGACAATGATGCAGTTGCAGTTGCCACCTGAAAAATGATAACTATATCTTGCCATCCATAGATATGACCAAAAACATTCATAGGTTAAACAAGTATTAAGGGTTGTTAATGTGTTAAAAGGGGATGGGAGAATAAGACAGTGTTGCTAAGAGGGGATACAGCTCTGCATCTTTTCTGAGCAAGTCCTTGTACATTTCATCGTAGGTTGTATTGAAATCGTAAATATTTGGCTGATTTGGAGAAGGTCCTGGGAGTTTCACTTGATTTCCTGTACCAAAGGATCGCACCTTGAATCCCTTTTTCCTACAAAAAGAAGAAAAAAATATGTTACCATTTAAACATTACATTGCCTCTGCGTGTCCTTGGGAAAAGCATTTAGCTTCATTTCCTAGGCATGATATAACCAATAATTGTCTTAAAAGTGCCATGGTTTTGGGGGGGTTTAACATCATTTTTCAGCACATGACAGGCTATACATGGCTTCCAGCATATTTGGTGCAGGAAGAACCACCGACCCATGGGAAGCTGCTAGCAAGCTTTCTCACATACCCACGTTGGTCGAGCCGAGACTCAAACTCATGCAAAGGTGAGACATGTGAGTGCTCTGTAAAGGCGAGAGCCTTAGACCACTCAGCCACTGGAGGCTCCTTTTAAAACTGCCATTAAAACCATCAAAAACAAACAATTAAACATTCAGAGTCACATTGAAACCACGGAATTGAATACTTTTATTAATATCAATATCACAGGGTGTATTTTAATTTTTGCCCTTTCACTGTAAAACACTTCAAAATTACCCAAGTCAATAAGTGAATGTAGTGTTGAGTTGCTCATCATGTGATACAGGTTACAATCCAACGAGTAACTGAGCTATATCATGTTTAACCTTTGACACTACAAGAGTTCAACCCTGTCAACAGAAAATTTGCATTAAAACACCTGATAGCTACTACCATTCACCCTCATTCCATAACACCCATGCTACTGTATTTGAAGGAAATCTGTATCAACATCATTTGTATTAACAGTAATGTGAGGATTATTTCATCTACAAAAAATGAACTAGGTGCAAGTTTCTCAAGAATTATGGTTAAATAATTTTGTTGTTTTTTTCCCCATAAGATAAAACAAATACTAAACACTTCAATGACTAAAAGTCTGTACTTTCATAACAGTTAACATGTTCCATCTTTTGAAAATTAGAAAAAAACAGACTTAAAAAAAACTCTGCTGAATAAGCCACCTCTCTTAAATAATAAAATATACAACTGTCCCCTCGAAGACATGTAAATTAAACACAAGGATGCAACCACACCACAAAGCAAAATGGGAAGCAAAACAATCCATAAATATTACACATGATATTATCAAGAGCTGTGGGATTTTTATATTGAATCAAGAAACAGCAAACTTTGGTATAATCTTCTACTGAAAATAATCAAATGTGCACTGCTTTACAGGATGGAACAAAAAAATATTAACCTCAAACCTGTCCGACAACACAACAAGTCGCAAAAAAATTGTATATAACCAAAATGAACGTATATTTGAAAACCCACAGGTTAATATGGCTTTCTGTTCAGGTAGAGTTGTGATAAGATTTTTAAGATGGATGCCATGGCAGTCCTATTGGATGTCATATTAGCACCAATTTTATTTAGGACAAGCTATGCATCACAGAAGTCTTTTTGTGAAAATCTTATGTTAATATGACCATCACATAGGAGGTGTAGCAATAACAAGATTTTCAAGATGGCTGCCATACTGGACTTTAGATTAGCACCATTTTCATTTAGGACCAACTAGACATCATAAGAAGTTTTTTGGGGGAAAATCCCACATTGATATGACCATCCATTCAGTAGGAGCAGCAATAACATTTTTAAGATGGCTGCCATGGTGGCCATACTGGATGTTAGATCGGCACAATTTTCATTTAGGATCAACTAGACATCACAAGTTGTAATTTAGTGAAAAGCCAATGTTGATATGACCATCCATTCAGGAGTAGTGAAACAAGATTTTCAAAATGTAAGCTGTGGTGGCCATATTGAATGTTTGAGCAGCACCATTTTCATTTACGACCAACTAGACCATGGATTGAATGTGTGTGCAAAGTTTCATTGCAATCCACCAAGTAGTTTAGTAGTAGCAATAACAAACTTGTGCTAACAGACTGATGGATGACACAACAGACCATCCCATAAGCTCTTCTGGTCCATGACCAGTAGAGCTAAATCGAGAGCAATTAAATGACCTGATGACAAACACACTGCAGTAATGGCTTCGATAAAGGTAAATATATTATTACTTAATTTGTTTGTGTTACTTTGCAAAAAAATCTCGAATATACTGCTCATCTATGATAAGCAAACAATCGGAACTAGAAATGTGTTCATAGAACATCCAGGATTTGGTAAATGTGGGCACTTGCCACCACTGAATCTGAAAAAGGGGGGCAAACATAGTGATATGAGGGACCCAACAGAGTGGTGTAGAAAAACACTTGCACAGATTCTAACAGAGCAATAGTAAGTATAATAAGTGTATTAAATGCATATCACATGTTCTGTATATTACAGTACAACGCTTAATGCACATCATCTGTTCCGTGTTGGTGCAAGGATTCAAGGTGCCCAGGGGCAATATTTTTAGTGGCGCCCCACCAAGGCGCCAGGGGGCATTGCTCTTTAATGGCACTCCTACCTTGCCACAGAGAAAAGTTTTTATGTCAGTTGCCAACCTCCATCTACACCCCACCCCCGATATAAGCCCCCATTACACTGGGACGAGGTGAAATACTATTAAAATTTTAGCTAGAAAACAGAAAAAAGCTCCCAACGGTGCCCCCCTTCACCTGGCAGGGGCAATTGAACCCACTCGCACAGCCACAGTGTTCTGTTTATTACAGTAGAACACTTAATGCATATCACAGTACAACACTAAATCCATGTCATCAGTTCTGTATATTACAGTATAACACTTAAATCTGAAATAAATATCTTGTATTTTCTAATAGTATTTTCTCTGCACAAGTACAAAGTATGAAACCATGGGCTGCAAATAGTCACTCTGTCCATTCTATTACCTTAAAAAAACTGTCACATATTTACTGTGATTCACACGATAGCAGTCATTCATGTAGTTTTACAATTTTTACTTCGTATAAAATCCTGAATCGCCTGTTTGTGAGCTGGTAATTCAGTGTCTGCCAATGGTTGATGTCCTAAAATTAGTATTTCCAAGTATAAAGGAATTTTCTTTACCAGTTTTTACACACCAACTGCATAGCATCTCATTTATTTCATTTGTTTCCAGCCATGGTCGATTTTTTTTTTCTCCAGTCTGAATTGTAAATTTTTTATAATTTCTTCTTGACATTGGATGGATCCTCAGTTTCAGTGCTGCCATCTTCAGCATCATCTAATATGTGATAAGCATGAGGATTTTTTTGTTCAATGTCACTTTGCCTATTGACAGAACATCTACGCTCTCACAATTAGAAGTATTACTTATTATTAAAATAATTAAAAAGTCGCAGTTTTAACTGGTTTTGCCATTTAATGCATTGTCCCACCAAGCTAGCCTCATAATCAAAGAAGTGCTCTTCTGACCTTTCTTACTAACCAATTTAAGCATATGACACACAGGAAATACATGACGGGACTTACAACTATACAAGGACAACATATCCGCAGAGTGACAACTGGGATTTTCACATTAAAAAATATAAAATAGCGCATTCTTCACAAACAAATGCACATAATTCTTATTTTTTGCAGGACTTTGCCCACATAGAATTGAAAATTGTGCGGAAAATCTTACATTTTGGGGGGATTTTAATGATCGCACGTCCTAGATACAACCCTGAATATGCATGCCCCATCACAGTCCCCACATGTTGTTGGCATTTACAGGTTAGCCAGTAGTAAATATTGTATATAATGGGCATAATTCGTCTTCTTTTTAGCTCACAATAAAAACTGTTCCATATCACATTTTAGGGCAGACCTGATCAATTCATTTAAAAAACTTACGATCTTGGCCAATTCCTGGACTGCAGATATTTAAAGACAATCATCAGACTTCACAATGTTCAATCATTCTATAGAAATAAGCAAGGGCAAAAAGTCAAAAAAATAAAGCCGTAATTTTAAGATTAAGCCATCAGTCTGGCACAATATATAGAATGCTAAACAGTCCAGAATTACTTGTTTTGTGGTATGTGCACCAGCCTGATGCAGAGTTTCTACCAGGTTCAATCTTCAGTGGCAGCCACACTCAATGTCCCCTCCTATTACCACAGTAACGGAAGCTGTACACCCAAGTAGTTTTTCCGAAATTCTTTGCACCTACTAGTAACCTGTGCACCTTCACTGTACATTTGGTAGTGGTACATTTTACATCTAATTTAACTTATTTCCATTTATTGAGTGCAAGTTGTTTAGGTATTCTTTATTTGCATTGTTTTTCTCTACAGATGTCATTATTGCAAGAAAACAAGTCATCCAATTCTACCAGAAAAAAAATAGAGTCCAGGCACAAAAGTTCCAATAATGTGGACTACACTAATGAACAAGAAATAAATCTTAACATTAAAAGACTTCAGCAGAGAGGTGCACAACTTTTCAACCATCAAGCTGTGTCCAATCACAGCTTGTCACAGAGTCCACACCTATGGATTTTTCCACAAATGCCATTTTGTAAGAGGATACTGAGTTGCAACAGATTTGGAATTTCTGGCAGATTTAGTTATTTAGAAAAATTTTGGAACTTCTTTAAACTTTTCATAATATCCATAGCACTTTTGGCAAACATTATAGGACAGTTTCAGATCTTCATGGTTACATATGAATTGCATTTAGACTGTGATATAAAATACGTGTAAATAGTGTTCAATGCATTACAAGTAAAATGTTTTGGGCGAATATGAACTTGCCGCTTTATCCTGTTGTTACCTAGTTGAATTTTGGGCAGAGTTAAGTTTGGGGTTTTTAGATTGTCGCCATTTATTAATTTTGGGGTGAACATTTTTGGACTTATCATGAAATTTTGATGGTCACCCTGGATTATTAACTACACCCCTTCGTATTCCCAGCCCAGTCAAATTCCCGCTACGATACAACTTGAAAAGGTACTCTTCCTCCAATATGTTGGGGAAAAAAGGCTCAATTCTAACCCACATATTGGGGTAAACATTATCTTGAGGTTAAAGAAAACAAAAAATATCCTGGTTGGATAGAAAAGAAGAAAAAAAAAAAGGACCCCTCCTAGAATATTAAATGGTCGGTGCTCGACTTGATAAAGGCAAATTGCGCAAAATGGATTAAGAAACGACCTTAGAGATATTTTTATTCTCATTTAGTACCTCTAAAAATACAAGTGAATATAGTGAAATAATGTATACCCAAGGAAGCTGTGTGCCTCCATACTTCTGTTTTGATTACTCGAACATACTACAGCTATTCGAAGGTCAGCCATTGCGATGAACTCGGGGTTGTTCCTCTGTATCCGGCAAATATATACTTAAAACGTCTGTGATAAATATTATTGGAGTAAACTAATAATACAAATTTCACTATCTCATATCAAATAACCTAATTGAAAGCAGGATGTTTGTCGATTTAATCTGCAGAAAGTTTCAATGCCTACGCGTAAAATGGCGATTTCATTATCATTTCCGCTTTTGTCGGTTGCGTACATTTTTATTCAAATTAAAAACGAATTTATTGATTTGTGAAAAGCAATATTTCACATCGTAAGTAAAAATTGCAAAACAGTACAGCAAAATTTAATTTTTGTGACAATTTCAGTTTTATTCTTTTGATATGTTTCTTAAAAATATGGTTTTGCTAAGATTGTTAAATTTCTTTTCGTTAAGTTAATGAAGTATTATACATTTAACTCTACCAAAGTCGCCATTTTCTTCACATGGTCTCGATTGATAATGATTGGATGCAAATTATTGCATATTGTCTTAAATAAAAGCCATTGAGAGTTAGCAGAACTTAAGCCGTGGACTGAAATAAACACTAAACTTTTCTAAACCAGTGAAAACTGTTGCCGATGGTGATGAAAAGGGATACATTTTTTTTATGAGGAGGAAACTTTGTGCCAGCGCGTTTGCAACGTTCAAATGAATTCCAGACTTGTCCCAATCCTTGATTGATCAACTATTATTTAAGACGAGTTCCAAGTCTTAGGAATTAGAAAGTAATTGGCCAAAACACAGTGCTATAATTTATCTTGGACGTTCATATATTTTGTTGTCCAAAGATCTAGTAATTGTGCACCATTTTTTTTTCTTCAACGAGCTGTGTGTAACGTGTATGTATGCATCGGTTTCTGAATTATTTTTTGTGTGTTAAAAACGAAGTGGAAGTTCAAAGCAATATGTAATGGGCTTTGAATTCAGGCATTAAGTAGGGTTAAACTATACTTCATAATTTTACTGAAAGGCGGCATGCTGATTTATTTAAAACTAACCACCCCTCATTCATTGCTGATTTGTTTATGTACACAGGTTGGTGTCTCAAAGTCTTTCGAATCTTTTTTTTATTGTGACTTTTAGACAGTTGTGGCTGTCTAGTATATTGGTCTGCAGTTACTAAACCCAGTGATACCATTTTATTTACAGGGGAAGGGAACTTTGGTTTTATATTGTTACAGAAAGGTCTTGTCGTCCTTTTGCCCAGAGAAGCAACAATTTGTATCATCTTGGTCCATATGTTTTATCTTTTTTAGCTAAATAATTAGTGACAAAATGGAAAAAGAAACATATCAGCAGTATGTAAAACATATCCCCACCCCAAGTATATAATTAAATATTATAAGATTAGTTGAATGGCCAAAGGGTTGGGGTGGGAGGAGTGGTAATGGTCGCATAAAATGATATATTTACTTTTTGGGAAGAAAAATCTAATCCATGTAAATAGTTATTCAGTATACAAAGAAACCTCAACCATCAGGGACGGGAACAGTAGAAACAGTGCTTGAAATTGATGCTGGTATTTTGCTAGTTATAATTCTGAAATTGCTAGCTGATAACACATGAACTACAAGTTTCTTGCTAGTGATTTTTTTGTAAATTTCTACTTCAAAATACAAAATATAATATTGGACATTTAAAATAGCCTGATTTTTGCTAGTTGAAAATATAAACACAGCTAATAAAGACAAAAGTAAATTGCAAACAAACAATGAAATCTTGGCTCGGGAGTTACACATAGTACTTTTTAAATCTGTAAAAACGATGTATGCAAATTCTAGCAGCAAGCCAAATCTGTAAGCATTGGTGAAATTGACATAAACAAAATTTGCAAAATATCCAGATTTCACTTCGACATGACAAGAAGAGTCCCTGGCTCAAAAATACGGTAAAATCAGCATGGATCCCTTACTTTTAAAAATGTGTTGTATAAAGTGCATGGAGACACTTGATGGGACTCTAGGTTCTGATTACATTTAACCATTAGATAGATATTGACATGTTCATTTTTCAGTGCTTAGAACTTGAGATTATATACCTGCGATTTATCGGACATTATTTTGATGGAAAATTTAAGGTCATTGAATTTCTTCAGTGCTATCTGGAAAACCTGCCATCAGGAACACCTGTACAACACCTCACTAAATGGTCAGTTACAAAATGATTTAATATGGGTCTGAAAACCCCCACAAACCCAAATACAACCAGGAGTGCCATCAAAGTTGAAATAGTTACAATATATACTCGCATATAAGCTGATAACAACTGCAAACTGCATAGACCCAGATCCGCTGTTGCATAATTCAGCGGCAGATCTGGGTCTGTGCAATTTGTAAGGACTAATCATTAGAACAAACGACATAGATCCTGATCATCTGGCGCATTATACGACATTGTTTGCATTTTAAACCAGAATATAAGCAAGTATATACAGTAACTTGAACTGCCAAATTGAATGGGATATAAACTGTTGCAATTAAGCTTGGTACATCATATTTTTTTCAGTATAGTAGATTTGACTGGAAAATTATGCGGGCAAAAATATTGCGCATTGGGCATATGAATGCTTGTTGAGCCTGTCATTGGGCTGCCAGGATGGAGATGCACAAATGTTTCTTTTAATATGCTCCACCACGATAGTGTTAGAGGCATATTGTGTTACCCTTGTCCATGCATATATCTTTTCCATGCGTTGTATCTTGATTGGGTTTTGTGTTTAGGTCAGTTTTCAGGCACTATGGTGGGACATCTGTGTTACATGAGGACATTTCTAGGTTTTCCAAAAATAGCATACTTGTATTATAGTCTCTTGTCCAGCAGGATGAGCAGCAGTTTAAACATTTTTCAAGGCCCTTTGGAGAAAATTTCTTTTATCTTTTGGTTTTAGATTACAGACAGTGCAATGACTTGTGAGTTGGGTCAACACATAGACCATAGTCATTGGAATTTAAAGGCTTCGTTGAAAAATATCAGTAAATTTATTGTTTATAATTCATTGTTTAATCTTTATTACATAACACCATCTGTATGTACCATAATCATATCAGATAGATTGATAATATATACTTTCTTTCCTTGCAGATTTTAAATCATGGATGGAGGTGTCATGACTATGCAGCCACCACCAAATAAACAGTATCACCACATGGCACGCATGCCAAACTATCAGCGGCCCTCAGTGTACATTCCCAATGCAAGAACACCAATGCCACCTAAAGGCATAACGAATGCTCAACAATCTGACGCAGGAGTCGCTGGAGGAAATCCCTTCGATGGTAAACGCATGAGGAAGGCTGTCCACAGAAAAACAATTGACTATAACACAACAGTAATAAATTATCTGCAGGTAATATTAGATGAGCATCTTCATTCAAATTTGTGTAACAAGTGTATAGCAAGTTATTTTTTCATGGGTTGTATTTTTCGAGCATGCATGAACAGTTCATCTATCATCTTCATGAAAATTTCTTGAGCTATCAAATAATATGAATAAGTAATGTCCAACAGACAGAACCGTGACTGAGTTGTAAGTGCTGTTAAAACCTTATAAATACATGCATAAATACATATATACACACATATAGTGTGAAGATGTAGACAGGTTGGAAGTGAAAAGCATTAGCACCATGAAAACAACCTTTATTTAGTCCTTGGGGTATCAATTTTTGATCATTTTATGGTTGTTATGAACTATGAATATAAAAAACAAATGTAAAATGATTGATCAATAATAAGAATTATTAATTGGACTCTGCACCCCCACACCTATGTCCTTCTGTCAGCTGCTTTCTAACATGCTAAGCTAAAAAGAAATCTTCAAACCAAACTTTGTGATTTCTTTAACCTATAATTTTGTGCAAAAATGACATATTTAATGCTTTTCGTCTGGCTGTTTGTGTTTCCTCCATACAACATTATTTCCTCCAAAAATGCAGCTATTTGCAATAGGGGTATTGTTAGTGCTCCAAGTTGCAAGTTAAATAGCTGCATTTGCAACTAAAGATTGCTTGGCAAGTGTTGTTATCAGGTAACCTTCTGGTGACCTGGAAAATGACATCAGCAATCTCGGATTACATATTTATTCCACATTTTACACATGCAAGTCACCATCGTTACATTTGACTAGTCTGGCTTAAAGGCTCTAAGTGACCAGTCTAATATATGACCCAGTGTTTAAACAAATCTAAATAAGTTGCCAAATGGGCTAGTCAAAAAATAATCTACCTTATTGCTCTGACAACAACTTGCATGATGAAACATATTTATCTAAACTTCCAGAAAAAAACACTGGTAACCTGATTAATAGTTAGACCCCCCTGCTGTGGCACCAGTTCGTAGGTCCCTCACCCATAGGAATATTGTCTGCACACTTGTATACAAAGCCTTAACTTTGTGTACAAGCAAAACATGTGACTTATGCAGGGGGGAACACTCCTATTTCTGTTCTCCTTATTTCATAGTTTACCCATAATTAGCACTCAGTTGTCCTTCATAGATAATAACCAACTGCTATGACAATTCATGTCCTAGTCACACTTATTGCCTGTAATACATCAATGTTTCAGTTGTGACAGTTAAACTAACCGAGGGGATTAGTGATTTATCAAGGCACCCATGACCACATTTTACAATCGTCAAAACAACAGTGTCATAATTCTAATCCATTTGCTTCGAAGATTTGCTGGTCACTGAGTCCATTGACAGGACTTAAAATTATTGCTTTCAAAAATCATAATTAGTCCTGATGGAAATTAATTTTTAAAAAAAACTATGAATCATAGCTCTCCAACTTATTTATTTTAAAACTTTTCAGATTTTTTAAGCATTCATGTAGATGGTCAGATATGGAAACTATTGTAAATCTGATCCCAAAAGAATGGACCCTGTTTGCACTAATGGTAGGATCTATTGAAGGATACGGGATTTGCTCCAATTTTAAAAAATTGCATACTAAAAATCAACCAAATGCGCAAAAATAGCTAAGTATATTTTGAAGCCCTACCTTTATTGCTTTATTAAATTTCTCATTCAGAAGATTTACTCCTTTTGAGCTCTACTGGTCAAAGACCAGAAGAGATTATGGGATGGCCTGTTTGTCCATCGTCTGCCCACCTATTCTTCGTGCCATTCGTTAGCACAAGTTTGTTATCACTACTCATCCTAAACTACTTAGAGGATTATTATTAAATTTTCCACAAACATTCTTCTGAAGGTGTAGTTGGTCTGAAAGAAAATCGTGATGCTTGGAGTGGCCATCTCGAAAATCATACCACTACTGAACAGACGGTCATATCAACTTGGGATTTTCACTGAAAGACTTCTTTGGACCTACCTGAAAATGGTGCTGATCTGATCTCCAACATGGCTGTCTTGAAAATTTTGTTATCACTGCTCTTCTTGAATGGATGGTCATAGCAACATGGGTTTCTCACCCAAAGACTTTTTATGATGTCTAGTTGATCTTAAATGAAAATGGTGCAGATCTGGCATACAGTATGGCCACAGTGGCAGCCATCTTGAGAATCTTCTTGTTTCTACTCCTAAATGGAAAGTCTTATCAACATAGGGTTTTCACCAGAAGACTTCTTATGGTGTCCAGTTCATCCTAAATGAAAATGATGCCGATATGACATTCAATATGGCTGCCATTGTGGCTATCTGGAAAATCTTATTGTTACTCCTCCTGAATGGATGGTCATATTGAAATGGGGTTTTAACCAAAAGACTTTTGGTTGGTCCTAAATGAAAATGAAGCTGATATTACATATAATGTGGCTGCCACAATGGCCATTTTGAAAATCTTGTTAAAGCTATTACTCCTGAAATGATGGGTCATATAGACATGGGGTTTTCACCAAAATACTTGTGATGATTTCTAGGTGGTCCTGAATGCAAATGATGCCAATCTTACATCCAGATCTTGAAAACCTTGTTATCGCAGAAGAATATCGGAGATGGTTTCAACACTCTGCAGCTGAAAAGAAGAAATGGTCTTATCTTGGATTACTAAAAATTCTTTTTGGCAAATAAAGTGTCAGGCTGCTGTGTCTCAGTGGTTAGCATGCCCAGTTTGCAACTGAAGTGGGATAAGTTCCGATCCTACCATCAGATCAGCCTGGGTTATCACTTCATTCCAATTGCTTGGCACTAAATAACCTACTTATGTTGCTGTGATGTAAAATATAAAAGCAGCCCCTTCAATGGGCTCTTGTTTTTAAATGCATGGGGTTTGTGGTTTGTGGGTTTAATGCCATTTTTCAGCACATGACAGGCTGTACATGGCAGTCAGTATATTTGGTGGAGGAAGAACCTGGGAAAACCCCAGGAAGAACCACTGACGCACGGGAAGCTATTGGCAAGCTTTCTCACATACCCACAGTGGCCAAGTTGAGACTCAGACCCATGTGGACAGAGGTGAGATGTCAGTGATTTGTAAAGGCGACCACCTTTGACCACTCGGTCACCTAGGGCCCCAAATGCAGGGGGAATTTCCCTCTTAAATTGTAAATTTCAGAATAGACCCAGAGGGAAATTGGAGTCTGGGCAAGTAATTATTTTAAAGCTGCTTGCCCCAGGCCTGTGTCTGAAGCAGATTTTCTTTCAGCACAGTGACCTCTGTGATCACCCTTACCTGATGGTATGGATCTAGAAAAGTGTTGACATGGAAAAGAACATTGAAAAATTAGTCAGCAGTAAAAAAAATACTGTCACTTGAACCACATGGTTAAGTTTTTATTAATATCAATGACATGGTTAAGGCTTTATTAATATCAGCAATATGGTTAAGGCTTTATTAATATCAATCATGTTATTATGGCTTTAGTAATATCAACCATATGGTTAAGGCTTTAGTAATATCAACCATATGGTTAAGGCTTTAGTAATATCAGCCATATGGTTAATGCTTTAGTACTATCAACTATATGGTTAAGGCTTTAGTAATATCAGTCATATGGTTAATGCTTTAGTAATATCAGTCATATGGTTAAGGCTTTAGTAATATCAGTCATATGGTTAATGCTTTAGTAATATCAACTATATGGTTAAGGCTTTAGTAATATCAGCCTTATGGTTAATGCTTTAGTAATATCAACTATATGGTTAAGGCTTTAGTAATATCAGTCATATGGTTAAGGCTTTAGTAATATCAGCCTTATGGTTAAGGCTTTAGTAATATCAGTCATATGGTTAAGGCTTTAGTAATGTCAACTATATGGTTAAGGCTTTAGTAATATCAGCCTTATGGTTAAGGCTTTAGTAATATCAGCTATATGGTTAAGGCTTTAGTAATATCAGTCATATGGTGAAGGCTTTAGTAATATCAGCCTTATGGTTAAGGCTTTAGTAATATCAGTCATATAGTTAAGGCTTTAGTAATATCAGCTATATGGTTAAGGCTATATTAATATCAGTCATATGGTTAAGACTTTAGTAATATCAGCCATATGGTTAAGGCTATATTAATATCAGTCATATGGTTAATGCTTTAGTAATATCAACCATCAACAACAAAAATTTTGTAAAGGCCCACTAACAGTGAATTTCAGGCCAGGCAATATGTAGAGAGATGGTTTAAAGATCTCCATATACTGAATTTCATTGGCTGGCTTGAAGTTGAAAGAGATCTTGACAGTTCTGTCAGACAGGTCAAAATATACTATAAAAAAATATAAAAAACTTATGCTTTGTTGTATAATAACTCTTAAAGGAAAAGTGTGGCTGTTTTGATGCAAATTTTTGAGTTTTCAAATTTTCCCCAAAATTGATACTTTTACATTTGATTATCTATTTCATGAAATTTTGGCTTGAACAATCCATTGCTATGAAAATGGAGGAGCTGTCTGCTTGCTTATGAGCTTTTCAACAATATACATGTTGGAGAATCTGAATAGTTACAGGATCCATGCTAGGGGGTGATTTTGGCAAAATAGTCACCTGAGAGTCTGTCATTTCACCTAAATGACCCAAAAAAGCAAAGTTCACTTCACTTTGTATTAATTTCAATACAGTTCATTAAAAATCAAAGTAAAACATTGACTTTTTGTAAATTTTCCCTTCAGAGAAGGTGGAAAGATAAAAAAAGAAGTTTTATGTTCTGTAATCAATTTCTTTGCAGATTTGTTGATCACTATTATCAGAAATTACATTGCTTTCTATGGAATTCCAGCTGAAAATTCACATACGATCCATGAAAAACAAGTCAAAAAATTGAATTTGTGTAGCCCAATCTGAAGCAAATTATGACTCTGGATATATTCAGGTCCATTACTAATATAAATAATCATTGTATCCAATATTTCATCATACAGACATATAAAAAGAGGCTTTTTGGTATGGAAACTGTTGCTGTTTTATGTTGTACGACAACTGTGGTGAAGCAAGATAAGAAAAGTATTACTATTTTTATAAACTTCTAAATAGTATTTCATCAGTATTATCATCATTTGACATGAAAATATGCAACAACGGTAGTTTCAAGTGAGTATTTTGAGCTTTGTACATTCACTTTTCTGTATTTTCACCAACTTCACCCTATTCTGGCTAGAGAGGTGATTTTGCCCAAATACTGGAGTCCAGTTTGGACCCTGACTGATTATGGTTAAATGCACTTAAAAGCAATGCCAAGTTTTTGCATCATTAATATGACTTCTGGTAAAGAAAAGGTAAAATTATGATTCCAGTATAGTTAAAAGGTAAAATTACAGTTCCGATATAGTAAAACATCTTAAGGATATGAATGGAATGAGGGAAAAATTCTGTCAAGAAAGCTTTACTAACATTTGATTGGGATATTTCAAAATAAAAATTCTGGGGCCACCAACGGAAATTGGGGCTGCCAGGCAGCCCCAGTTAATATAGCAGAATCATCCCTGCACTCAGCTCTCATTTCCTCTACATGATATAGCCAGTAATGTGTTTAAAGTGGCATTGAAAACCAACAAACCAACCAATGATTCGAGTTTTACTTTTTTTTTTCATACAATTTTGACACTTGGAGAAAATTGTATCTCTCACAAAAAAAATTTCCAATAAAAAACACTCCTATATCAAAGAAGAAGAAAAATATGGAAAATTATTATAGAGTTCAGTCTTCATTTTTTTGTATATTTGCCCCTAAGGTTTAAAATGTCTCATTTTCAGACAAATTATACTTTTTTGTTGTTGTTGTCCATATTTAATTTCATTGTTGTAGAAAATGTTTTGCACATTCTTTGATCAGGGATGGTACTATCTATCACTCTATCTATTTATCTTCACAATTTATCTAAGTTAGTATGACAAGGTATGTTAAAAGGATGACAATTAAAGTTGAATACCTTAGTAACCCAGTTGACATGGGTGTGCAAATCAACAAAATATTTTGATTATAAGAGCAATATAAATTTAGAGAGAGCTTAATGGATAACCGTAACACTTTTTGTGTGACTTCCTGTATACTTCTCAAAGCTGATACTGCACTCACTTCTGAACTGACTTTAAAGTGACGATTTGAAGAGAGGGAGAGTTGTCGTCAAATAAATCGCCTAAAATATAAGTGTTCTGAGACATCTGTAGCTTGAAAACCATAAGTTTTACAACATTGCTAAATTATAGCTCATTTAGAGAGGGGGGGGTATTAGTAATTGTACAATTAGTAAGTAAATATGGTAAATGGGAGAGTGGATTTAACTTTCGCTACTTAAGGTGTACAATAAATTTAACTATGCATGCTTTGATAACCAAGCATATGGAAAACCACAAAGTTGAAAAGTCAGTGCTGAAAAAAAAACTACAAGTCACATAACTAATATTTATTATTATTATTTTTATTATTATTATTACTATTGCATGTACTATAAATTGAAGAAGCCTTTGCCAATGTAATAATGATAATAATAATTATTAATGAAACCTTAATACTACTAATAATAACAATAATAATAATAATAATAAAGCTATGCATGTTACTGTTAGCACTGACTATTGACCTTGCATTTAACTCTCACAGTCTCAATGTGGGCCCCAATGAATTGCTTCAATTTACCTTTACACCTTTGCCTAATGCATGTTATATTGTTTGGCGAGTCATGTGGCATGTGATTTATGTGGGTTGAGGAATAAAATAATCAAAAGTCACAGAAAAATACCCATATTTTGATTGACATTTGAAATATGCGGAAAAATTGTACATCAGTGTGCTCTCCTTAAATGGTCAGATCGAATGCTTAAAAGACAAACCAATCAAATATTGGATTTTGGTGAAAACTGAGGTTAATTGCTATAGAATGGTTTTTCAACCAAATCTCACTTAAAAGGATGTCATTCTTTGAATATCAATTACTCCTTTCTTTGTTTGAATATTGATTTGGATGCAGTGGAAGTAATATTAGAGATCCTTGCCAAGGATATAAGATTAATGGTCCAAAATTTTGGCTATGTCCAATTGAAGGAACATTGCTACTCTGATTTTAAGTACAGTGAAACCTAACTATAAAGAACAGTCAAGGGATTGAAATTTTGGCATTTATAGACAAGTGTTCTTGTTTAGGAAGGAAGTTGTAGATGTACATTGACTGTATGCATATACTTTAACCACAGTTTTATTCTCGCTAACAAAACTCATTTCACTTATTTGTCAAGATTGAATGGCATACATATACATGTTTAATAGGAACATTCAAGTCCCAAAATTAAACTTGTACAATAAAATGAACAGGTGCACAATGAAATCATCTATTTGAGAGTTTACCGATTTTATTTTGTGACAGTTTTATTTATATGCAGTTAAAATATGTCAATTATAAACAAAAAATAAGTTCCCTAGCCATGTTAAACAGGTGTTCTTTATAAACAGGACAAATATATAGTGATTTTTCCTGAGTATTCCTGAAAGTGTCCTTTATGGACAGTATAAATATGATGCCTGTATATAGATTTTCCTGGAAATTCCTAAAATTGCCTTTTATAGACAAGTTTCCTTTATAAATAGGACAACCTATATGCAGATTTTCCTGGGGATCCCTGAAAGTGTCCTTTATGGACAGGTGTCTTTTATTCACCAGACACCTATATACTGATTTTCCAGGAGATTCCTACAAGTGTCCTTTCTGGACAGGTGTCCTTTATATATGGGACCCCTTCCCTGAAATTTCCTTTATGAACAGGACACCTATATACTGATTTTCCAGGGGATTCCTGAAAGTCTCCTTTGTGGACAGGTGTCCTTTATATATGGGACCCCTTTTCTGAAATTTCTTTTATGAACAGGTGTCCTTTATGTACAGGACACATACACTGATTTTTCTGGTTGCCTAAGTGTTTATTGTAGACAAGTGTCCTTCATGTAGAGGGGCCTTTCAAGGTTTGTTTTGTTGTATGTATAAAAATTCTTTAATACATCCTTTGTGAAGGAAAATATTACAAGTCTGACACAGTTCACAAGAAAAGGGTTTTTGCAATTACATTAAAGTACTTTTTAAGCAAAACAGGATGAAATAATTGGGGGGGGGTAAAAAATAGACATGACGATTTTGAGTCATAAACATGCACGGCTTGAGCATTTAATATGATTTGACTAGCTTCTGTAAAAACTCGAGACATTATATTCTTATGGGACTAAATTTACATGCCAGCCATAAAGCAGAGTATTGTGTTATGGCATTGTCTGTCTGTCCATTTTTCCATCCATCTGTCCTTGTCTCATACCAGTTTTGTTTCTGTACAATAACTTGAGTTCTGCACCATCTACAGTTACCAAACTTTGTAGATTGGTTGAACATAGGGAAAGGCAGAAGTCTGTCAGTTTTGGGTCAATGATTAAGGCCACTGTGACTGAAAGGATAAAAATGGTTTTGCACAACCTGGACCAAACTTCATGGATGGCTTGTACTTGGGGTAAGGAAGAAGTTAATAATTTTGAGGTCACAGTGTCAGAAATCAAGGTCACTGTGACTAAAAGAAGAAAACTTGTTTCTGCAAAATAACATTAATTCTATGTCAAAAACCAGGACCAAACTTTGTGGATGGCTGTGCACTTGCTAGACCTGCCAATCCTTACAATTTTACTGCAAGTCTTACTGAAATGATCATTAAATTATGAACTTTTGGAATAATAGCAAAAACTATGAAAATATGATTGTTGTGATTTGATCTGTATATTGGCTTATCCAGGTTTGGTCCGGATACTGGTTTTCATATTAGACTCAGCGGAATAGTTCAGGGAACCAGACTAACTTTACAGGAGTAACTCAGATGCTTTTATCTGCCATGTTTTTCATGCAGAATGCCTTGTATGACTAAGCTTTTGCTGTTACATTATAGCATTATCGAGAAATGTCATCCAACAAATGAAAACATGTTGAAGGCGAAAGGGACAATCACCCTTTCAAAAAGTTCAAACAGTCTGCACAGAAGTGTAAAAAGGAATATTCAGATTCTTGGCTGTGCTTGGAAAAAGCAGGAAATGCAAAGATTACATTTATTGGACATCACGTCATGTCAATTTGTGTAAATGCTTATGCTGGAGGAAATGATTGCTGCCACCACAAGAAATTAAAAACAGCAAAGATTATGTTGATTTGAGAGATCTATCAAGAAGTCATTGACCTCCTTGGGGTTTGGAACTGCAGTTTCTTCAACTGAGCTGGAGGTCATTATGGTCTAAGTGTACTTTATGAACTTTTTACTTGAACATAATGTTGCCATCGCTGCATCAAATCACACTTCAGAACATTTAAATGCATGTTTTCCAAGTCTACAATATCATTACATGATACTTTGTTGCACATTACTGAAAATTAGGCTAACTTACAGAAAAATATTCACAGCCTTACTGAGAAAGTCTTGTTAGGGTTGGCAAGTCTGACTTGGAGTGAAGAAAAAGCCTATTGATTTGAGAAAGTTCCTTGACCTAACATTGTGAATAGTTTGCACTTGGGGTGAAAAGGAAACCTACAGATTCTGGGGTCTAAATGTCAGAGGATAAGAAAATAATGGTTTCTGCACAGTCAGTTCAAGACTGCATACCTTGACCAAAGATTCAGGTCATTGAGACCTTGGTAAATAATCTTCAGAGTCAACCATTCCCTACTAGAACCTACATAGAGAACTATTAAATATGTGTCAGACATATACTGTACTGTTTATGGGACTTTTTGTTCCACAATAGTTGACAAGTTGCAAGTTTACTGTCATAATTTCAAGGAATAAGGGATGGATTTTTAGCCAACCTTCTTACCTTAATTCACCATAAATAAAACCTTCACTTTTTGTCATTAATCAGTTTCCAACTCAGTTTATTTGTGCGTTCAATGTCAGTAGTGACAAAATTGTTGGAGCTTGGTGACCTAAATTTGAAATGGCCAATAAGTAGGTCACCACAGGGTGGCTAAAGTACTTGGAGTGCAGTGATATTAAACCATAATAGCTTTTTTCAAGTTCATTCTTGTTAGATTTTTGTGCAATAAGTAAATGATACTTCTTTCTTTCAGAATCGTATATGGCAGAGGGATTTCCGTGATTCCAAAGTGATTCAGCCAGATGGTCTATATCATATAGAGGTGAGAGCAATTTTTAGCTCTACTGGTCATAGACCAGAAGAGACTATGGGATGGTCTGTTGTCTGTCGTCCGATGTCCATCCATATGTTAGCACAAGTTTGTTATCACTACTCCTCCTAAACTACTTTGAGGATTGCCTTGAAACTTTATACACACATTCATCCCATGGTCTAGTTGGTCCTAAATGAAAATGGAGATGCTCGGACATCCAATATGGCAGCCATCTTGAAATCTTATCACTACTCCTCCTGAATGGATGGTCATATCAACATGGGGTTTTCATTAAAAGACTTCTTATGATGTCTAGTTGGTCCTAAATGAAAATAGTGCCGATCTGACATACAATATGGCCATCCTGACAATCTTGTTATTGCTACTCCTGGATGGATGGTCATATCAACACTGGATTTCACTAAAAGACTTCTTACGATGTCTAAATGAAATGGTGCTGATCATATGTCCAATATGGCCACCAAGGCAGCCATCTTGAAAATCATGTTGTCGCTACTCCTCCTGAATGGATGGTCATATCAACATTGGGTTTTCACTAAGAGACTTCTTATGATGTCTAGTTGGTCCTAAATGAAATGGTGCTGATCCGATGTCCAATATGGCCACCAATGCAGCCATCTTGAAAATCTTGTTATTGCCACTCCTCCTGAATGGATGTTCATAACAACATTGGGTGTTCTCATGATGTCTACTTGGTCTTGAATGAATATGGTGCCAATCTGATGTCCAACATGGCCACCATGGCAGCCATCTTCAAAATCTTATCACACTCTACTTGAACAGAAAGTCATAATGACATGGGGTTTTCACCAGGAGACTTTTTATGATGTCCAGTTGGTCTTAAATGAAAATGGTGTAGATCTGATGTCCAATATGGCCACCACAGCAGCCAGTTTGAGAATCTTGTTATTGCTACTCCTGAATGGAAAGTCATATCTTGAAAATTGTGTTATCTCTGCTCCTTGCCAAATGGATGGCTACATCAACATGGGGTTTTCACCAATAGTTTGTCCTAAATTAAAATGGTACCAGTCGTACATCCAATATGGTGGCCATGACGACTGTCTTAAAATCTTGTTGTCATTACTCCCCCAGAATGGATGATCATTATGACATGCAGTTTTCACCAGAAGACTTCTAATGATGTCCACTTTGTCCTAAATGAAAATGGTGTTGAGCTGACATCCAATATGTGTACCACAGCAGCAACTTTGTCTTTTAAGAAATGAAACGATTCCATTGTTGTTGTAGATAATAATGAAGGTAGCTTTATATGTGATCTTACATTGTTGTAGTAGATGATAATGAAGGTGACTTTCTCTAACAAGAACGAAAAAGTGATAATTAGTAACCTTATAACTCGTGTTAAATAATAATTATATCTTTTGCTAAATTATACAAGTATATTGTTTTAAATAAAATCTGTAAGTTAGTCACATTTAATTTGACAGACATTATTGACTAGTTTTCACTTGGTACTAGCGAACTTAGAGTTGAGCAGCTTATCAGTGAAATTATGACAGTACGAAGAATGAACTTCTCTTTATCCTTAACTAATTACTGCTACTCAGATTTTAAATGAACTTACCTGATCTATCTGTTGACATGTACGTACATAACACATGGTACAAGTACACTCTGTGTAGGTTCATTAAAGAATAGCAGAAACAGTGTTACATAAGGTAATGTCTCCATACCAGCAGGGGGTCACCTCAAAACTTGTTAATAAAAGTGTCACATGAAGCATCACTCAAAGTTAAGACTGGCAAATCTGACATTCACTATACAAAGCTTTATTGTAACAGACACGTACATTTAAATACTTGTGTTTCATCAATCTTTGTGGGTACTTAAATTCGTGGTTTTGCCTATCAAAGTGTGCATATTTTTAGGTATTTAATTTTGTGGATTAACCTCTACAAATAACAAAGAATTCAAAAGAACAAAACTAGGCCAACAACAAACGGCAGTCACGTGAATGGTTAAAACAATGCTGCCACCTGTATGAGCCCGTGTCAAACACCTATCAAGATCTATGACTCACACTGTGCTTTTGTCTGAGTGGTCAACAACATTAAGCCAATTGGTTATTAAAGCACATCTGTATGATGTCTTTACTTAAACCACTGTCCATATAGTTGCACCATCAGTACTTTCTGATCATATTCATGGCATTAACACAATGGCTTAGTAGTGGTAAAATTCAACTAAGATCCCCCTCAGTTCCCAGACTTGCTATCATGTCAGAAGCTGCCAGCACGATGCAGGTGCTTGCTTATGAGGCAACGAATGACACAGTGGAATCTCAGCTTCAGTCACCGTGCCATAAAAGAAAGTGAGAGAGTGTAACAGTTACAACTAGGAAATCAAGCAAAGATAGCCAGATACTTGAATGATAATGGTGGTGTGCCAAGGCTGCCCAAAAATTCAGTAGTGAACTGAGTTGTATAATCAGCAAGACAACTGTATGGAGCATGCAGGACTAATACATCAAGTAGAAAAAGCAAGGTGGGCAAGAACTTTCCAATCTTACCAAATCACCCCAGGGCAACCCTTTGATGCTCAGTAGCATGCTTTACAAGGAGGTGCAAGATTGGATCAAGAAAGTGAGAATTAATGGGGGAGTGATTAATAGTAGGATTGTAATGGCAGGAGCAGAGGCTGTGATTTCCAAGCATGCTTGCAGCCAGCTGGCATGTTATGGTGGACACGTCAGGATCACCAAGTATTGGACTTGGTCACTACTTCGCAGTTTGGGATTTTGTTAAGCATAAAAGTACAAAAAGCATCATACAGCTGCCCAGTGACTTTGATGACATTAAAAGTTTGTGGAGAAAGTTATTCTGGACTCTCTTGTGATAGATTGGGATCAGAACGGGTGCCACCGCATGCCAGGTGGTGACTGAATGATGGAAGTCCATCGATCTAAACAAGGGTCAATTTCTGGATTCATGACAAGAGACAGATTACAGTTTTACTTGTTATAGCAAATTCCAGTACTCTCCTGCCCCCGCAGCTCATTAATGAAGGGAAGACTTGACAGATGCCTGCATAAGGGTGTAGTTTTCCCCAATACTTGGGTTGTGACTCCAACAGATTGACACTGAATATGTGATTCATCATGTGGATAATGTCATCATTCCAAATGTGAACCAAACATGTGACCAGCTGCCCCTTTGTATCAGTAAGAAAATGGAGTAGGGGCTTCTGCATCACATGTGGCTAATTTTTCATTGGGTCTTTAAATTAATGGTTTGAAGCAACAACAAAATCCACAAAAATTAGTGAAATCACAGTTGTTGATTGGTGTGGAAAATTTATGAGGGATTTAGTTCTGTGCAGAAACTTGTTAAACTATGCTGAGAGGTCTTAGATCATGCATACACATTGTTAACTTTTTCCATTTTACTTTTGAGACTAAAGAATGTACAGGAATTTTGAAAGCTGTAATTGGTTGCAGGGTGAGGATCTTTTTTTAACAAGTTTTGGTGGCCATGTGCTAATTCTGGCAGCCATGTGCACAGCAGATTTATGTTTCTGCTTGAGATAATTCAACATTATTCCAGACTTGACTAAGCTAACTCCATTTCATATAGGTTGCATTTCATCGTTTTAATATGCCTACCAGAAAGCGGAGCATATTATGTTATGATGTCTGTCCAGCCGTCTGTGGCAAATTGAGTTTCTGCATAATAAATTTAGTTGTCCCCCATCTACATTTACCAAACTTTGTGAAACACTTGCAGTTGGGCTAAGGAAGAACCCTATTGACTTTGAGCTAAAAAGTGCAAAGGTCAAGGTCACATTGAGTGAAAGAAGAAAAATGGTTTGGGCACAATAACTTGAGTTATCCACCATCTCCAGTTACGAAGCTTTGTGGATGGCTTGCACTTGGGCTGAGGAAGAGCCCTGTTATTTCAGGCTCAAATGGTCAAAGGTCAGGGTCACTGTGACTAAAAGAAGACAAATGGTTTCTGCACAATAGCTTTAGTTCTCCATCATCTGTGATTGCCAAACTTTGCGAATGGCTTGCACTTGATGTAAGGAAGAACCCTATTGGTTTTGGAGACATAAGATCAAATGTCACGGTCACTATGACAAAGAATTAAAGAAATGGTTTCCGCACAATAACATTAGTTGCATGACATATCTCAACCAAATTCTGTGGATGGCTTACAGTTGGGATAAAGATGAAGTATGTTGGTTTTGGGGTGGAAAGGTCAAGGTCATTGATTGAAAGAAAAAAACAGTTTCCACACTCTAACATTAGTTTTACATCGCAGGCCAGCCCCAGAGTTTGTTTCTGGCTTGCACTAGGGGTAAGGAAAAAGCCTATCAGTTTCAGGGTCACAAGGGCAAAGGTCAGGGTCGCTTTGACTGAAATAAGAAAAATGGTTTCTGGGCAAAAGTTTTAGTTAGCTACATAGAGGACTATTAAACATGTGGTGGGCATTATAATGTGATGTTAACGGTACTCTTGTTTTAAGTATGCAAGTTCCATAGGCAATTTCTTTATAAAAAATTAAGGAATTTAAATGCTCTTCTTTGATTGTTAAAATGCGATGTATTTGGAAATAAAGTTGCTAAGATCTTTACATTCAGAAGCAGGTGAAACTCACACTTGCTAATCATAGGAAAAACTTTAATGTAGAATGATAGAAGTCTGATGAAAAATATGGTTAATTGTATAATAATCATCTTTGGTAATGAGTGTATTGCATAATCATGTTTGGTAATGAGTGTATTGCCAGAGAGAGAGAGAGATAGAGAGAGAGAGGTGAGGTTGTGCTGCAGGATATTAAGTTACAAATGTAAAGTTAAACCACAAGAATAACAGAAAAGAATAGAATGAATAGCAAAAGGAGGATTAAAGATTATGTATAACTGTGTGGTCTCAACATCAAGAAAAACAGAATATCGTAAACTGGCTATTTCGCTGTCAGCTAAATGTCAAATGAAAATACAATATCAGATATCAAATTCCTTTGTAATAGCAAGAGAGACTGAGCAGCTATTTAAGACTGCTCATGACTGTCAAACACTTGTAAATCCGTACTTATTTTTCCCCCTCAAAAAACTATACAGACAATACCATTTATTGGATAAAGTTTTATATGCAGCACTAGTTTTAAAAAATCTGATCAATTCCGTATTTTTGAAAAAATAAACTGTAGGTTCAGTTCACAACATAGAGAGTAGGTTGTGAGCAGTCACTGAAAAATGTACTGCAGGATACTGAATTACAGCTAAAAGTGAATTTCATTATTTTAAAATAATCAAGAATGGAAAAAGATGTAAAATTAGGAGAGAAGGATTATAGATCATGGCCTAAATGAGTGGGTGCATGCAGCCTCAACATCATGAAAATAGAATATCAAAAACTAGTGATTTCATTATGAGCTGAAAGCAACTGAAAATACAGTGTACTGAATCCTCAAATTCCTTGAAAGAGTGAGAGAAATCTGCCAGAGACAGACTAGTACATGACTGCTTAATTTCTCACAAATTTTGGATAAACTACATAACAATCCTGGATACTGGACAGGAAGTTTTTTTTTTTCTTCACAATGTTACCTCTGTCCATTTGCAGCTGGTACCCCCATTGGACATGGTAGATGATCCAATGAACTGTGTCACAACTAGGTTCATGAGGCAGTCCACAAACAAGTTCAGATGTCCCATATTTTGTTTGGCTGTAAGTATTCCTTTATTTCTTTTAGCCATCTCACTTGTTTGAAACAAGTCAATCCTGGAGCTTTTGAGTTGCATCAATTGCTAAGAGATGTTGGAACTACTTTTAGTTCCAAATAGTTATTCCCAAAATTAAGTACTGTATTACTCACTTATAAGTCGGGTCCAATTGCAAACAACATAGACCCTGATTTGCCAATGCATAATGTACCAGCTGATCAGGGTCCGTGTTTGTTTTACTGATTGCTTCTTACAGACTGCATAGTCACTGATCTATCAGCACAATATGCAATGGCAGATCTGGTTCTATGCTGTTTGCAGTTAGACTCTATTTATAAGTGAGTATATACAGTAAATGTCTAAACTCATTGTGTGACTGTGGTGTGTTAAACACCGTTTCCAATTTCATTTATGTAGTATTTGATTGGGCATCTCCAAACCAATGGACAAGCTGGTCAGCAAAAATAATGTTTCCTGTATTTCATGTGATGAGCCATTTTTGTGACTGCTATTTAAAAAACATGTTAGTAAATGATTTTGTTCAAAACTTCTTAATGTTAAGCAAATGGCACCCTTCAGGAGAATCTTCACATTTTTCTGAGTTTACAAATATATCATAAGGTAAAAAAGACAAACAAATATATATTATAATAGTTTGGTTTTTTTTTACAACTGGTTATGTAAGAATACTGTTTTTATGGTTATATTTTGAAATTATAAAGTGCTGTTTTGAAATTTAAGCACTATATATATAAATATTAAGCACAAGCTATATATAGCTTTGTCACCTTAATAATTACTGGCTATTATTACCACTGATAACTATCAAGATGACAAAAGCTAACCACTGAGAAGCACATTATTGTTCAGCAAAGTCAGTGTGACATCCGGTAGCCAGATAGTCAAATGGTATGTTAGCCTTTGTGGCTTCCCTCACATAGATTACAAAATGTACTTAACTGGGTACCAGACTGGGAAGAGAGAAAAAAAAGTATCACATGACAAGCTCATTTCCTTTGTAAACACTGGTCATCTCGTGTGATAACTACAAATTGCCATTGAAGGAATAAGTTGTTGCAAAAAGTGCAAACTGTCAGACATTCTCAGTTTACAATGAAAAATGAAATCAATTTGACTAAACGAAAAGAGGGAGAGTCTTTTGATCACTGCTGAAAAATTTTATGTCAGAAAGATTCCAATAAACATCGTCACTATACATTCAGCTGTTGTGAGTGGGAAAATGGAATCGACGGACGTACAGAGATAGTTACAGTCAGATGTTTGGATCCAGATTTTACTGACAATGTGGCTTTGTACCACGATTGTTGATTATATTCCTGAGATTTTTAAATGAAAATATTAAATATATAAAAATTACTTAGCCTTTCATACTTTATATGTAGTTATTTCTCACATCTGTGTGATCCCACTCTTATAAGGTCACTTTCCTGCTGCATAAGGGGTGGCCTTATAAGAGAGGGACCACTGTACTTGGAGGATTGCCATGAAACTTTACACACACATTCATCCCAAGGTAGTTGCTCCTAAATGAAAGTGGTGCTGCTCATACAGCCAATATGGCCACCTCAGCAGCCATATTGAAGATGATGTTATCACCACTCCACCTGAATGGATGGTCATATCAACATGGGTTTTCACTTAAAGACTTCATATGATTTGTAGTCGGTCCAAAATAAGAATAGTTCCACACTGACATCCAATATGGCCAACACAGTGGGCATCTTGAAAACTTTGAACTTTGTTATAGCTTGTCCTGAACAGATGGTCATATCAACATGGCATTTTCACTAAAAGATTTCTTATGATGTCTAGTTGGTCTTAAATGAAAATGGTGCCAATGTGATTTCCAGTATGTCCACCAAGGCAGCCTTCTTCAAAATCTTGTCGCTATTCCACCTGAATGGATGGTCATATCAACATTGGGTTTTCACTAAAAGACTTATTATGATATCTGTTGGTTCTAAATGAAAATGGTGCCAATATGACATCCAGTATGGCAACCACAGCAGCCATTTTAAAAATCTTGTTACTGCTACTCCTCCCGAATGGAAGGTCTTATCTGCATTGGGTTTTCACCAGATAACCTATTATGGTGTCAGGTTGGTCTGAAATAAAAATTGTGCCCATCTGATATCCAATATGGCCAGCTCAGTGGCCACCTTGAAAATCTTATCGCTACTCCACATAGATGGAAAGTCATATTGACATTGGGTTTTCACCATAATACTCTCTTATGAAGTCTAGTTTGTACTAAATGAAAATGGTGCCGATATGACATTCACTATGGTCACTGTGGAAGCCATCTTGAAAATCTTGTTATTGCTACTTTTAAACAGAAAATGTATCAACATGGGGTTTTCATCAGAAGTCTAATTATGATGTCTAGTTGGTCATGAATGAAATCGGCGCTGAACTGACCTCAAATATGGCCACCATTCCAGACGTCATAAAAATCATGTTGTCGCTGCTGCTCATAAATGGAAAGTCACATCGACATGGGGTTTTCACCAGAGGACTTCTTATGGTCTCTAGTTGGTCGTGAATTAAAATGAAGCTGATCTGAAATCAAATATGGCCACCATAGCAGCCCTCTTGAAAATCATGTTATCACTACTGCTTCAGAATTGATGGTCATATCTACATAGGGATTTCACCAAGAGACTTAATATAATATCTTGTTCATCCTAAATGAAAATAGTACCCTGCAGACATCCAATATGGATGCCACAATGAACAAACTGAAAATCTTGTCACTAATTCTCCTGAATCTATGGTTATTTTCGCATAGGGTTTTCACGTAAAGTCTTTTAATGGAGTCTAGTTTGTCCTAAATGAAAAATGGTACCAATGTTATATCCAATATGGCTGCCACAGCAGCTGATTTTAAAATTTTATTGCTCAAGAATATCAGAGAATGTTTCAGCAATCAGCAGTTAAAAAGAAGAAATGGACTTTTTTCAAATTCCTGGAAAATCATTTTGGACTATATCCCTTAGAGTGTCTTTTTTTTTGCAAATGTTCTAGTGGATTTTGCAAGATTTTTTTCAACTGCTGATTTATTTATTTGTGTAATTACTTGTTTTGCAGTGGACCCCAGAGGGTAGAAGATTGGTGACTGGTGCTTCAAGCGGAGAGTTTACTCTGTGGAATGGACTAACCTTTAACTTTGAAACTATATTACAGGTACAGTGGCAAGTTTAGACAGATCTCTTTAATACATACTTCTACCAGTTTATAATAGAAGCTGTTGCTTTACAGGAACTAAACATTTATCCTCCTCAAGGTATAGTCTTTTTGCCTTGCCCTGACAGCCATAAAATTTAAATAGTTCGAAAATCACAAGCAAATCTAAAAATTTCATTATCATTTGAGTTAAAGTATAAGCATAAACTTGGCAAAAGAATTTTGCAATTTTTAATTTTCGGGTTTAAAAATATTTTTCTTTGTTATCATTTTTCAAGTGTATCTATCACAACTGTTTGACCATACATAAAAAAGCCAGTAATAATATTACCTATCTCTAATAATAGTAACCATGTGCTTACTCTAAGTGATCTAGTGCGGCAGCTATGGTTGGCACTCTAATCCCATGTGTGTCATGATAGGTTAACCTAAGCTGTTATTTTCTGATTAACACCTGTATAGTAATTCCTCAAAACTGAACTGTTCGCAGTTTGAGGCAAAAATTTCAATAACAGCTTCTTAAATTCATGCAAATTATAAATGAATTTGTCCAAGAATGATTTAAATATTGAGTTCACTCACAATAGTCTGGAAATTTTAAACAATTTAAAAAAAAAAAAAGAAAGAAACTTTAATTTTCTGTCTAGTTAGGAACAACAAACAGATGAGAGCAAGAAGTCAGTACTATGTACAGATACTAAAATGGGTAATTTTATAAAATCTGCATTTTATTTGCATTTCATTTGTGCCATGTTGGCTTTTGACATACATTCTAAATTCATTTCATTTGCATTCCTTTCATATTTACATTTCAGCTATCATCTCATTTTTCATTTAGAAGCTCAGAAATGCATTCTGCTTTGTGTTACTCACTTCCATTCATAATTGTTTTCATTTTCATTTGTTCAGAACCAAATGTAAATGCACTTAATGAGTCAGATTTTCTGTTTTTGAAAGTGTTAAAGGGAGAGAACTGTTGCTGTCATGTAGTGTGCTGGAATAAAATAACAAATGCATAAAAACCAAAAATCAGAATTGAATTTGCAATCAGTAAATTAGTATATACCGAGCTAATGATTTCCTATGCAGATGCATTATATCGGATGATCCAGTAAATTGTCCACTTACTGAACATTGTCCAGTATTTATTGGATGCTGTTAAGCACACATATGACCCAATAAGTTTCTTGCTAGGTAACATGGCATCATAGCAGATCTATCATGACCCAGCAGTATGTAAAATCATGTCATGTCATACTCTGTATATCTCAGCAATTTATTAATAAAAATAATTAGGACAAGATTTCTCTTCAAACATATTTGAATTTATTATAAATTTATGGAGAGCAGTTTAAATACAGTTTCTTATTTAATAAATGGCAGTATATAATAAACAAGTTATAGTGTTTGTACTGCTGGATATTGTGGTCTCACAAGTATACACGAGTCAAGAAATGAAGGGAATTCAGGGGAAACCCCACATCCACCATGCAGACAGGTTAGCATGTAAGTCAATGAATTAAATGTGATTTTAAAAAATGTTCTTCACACATGTATCACAATGTAAACAAACTTTCTTAATGGTCATGCAATTGTAAATACCCCACTCGTCATTAATCTTATGGTTACCAAAGCAAAGTGAAAAAAGCACATGCTCTTACCAATGTTACTGTCATGTGATTTGCATTATCATCTTTCAAAACCCCAAACCTGTTCTACCAAAAACTGTCAAAAATACCCAGTCAAAAGTCATAATAATTTGAAGAGCGCATTGCATTTTTTACATAGTAGTGAACTGTTTTCAAAACTGCTTCATCACTGAGCTTAATGTCATTTTTAATCTGCAACACCATGATCTCTCAAAAATGAAAAGAAAAAAAAAAGATTTAAGTGGAAAATTTGGATGGATTTTGGTCATAGGACAATCATTTTACATAGGGGTTTAAACAAGAACACACTTTTTACATCAGTGTAAAATTGGTTTGGTAGCAAATGCAACATTAAATTACTTTAAATTCACGTTTATTTGTGAGGTATCAATTTTCCTATCTCCTGTGGGCATGGGAGGCAGAATAGCCCCAATGCACCGGCCTGCATGTTGTACAGAGTGACTAATGTAGGCAAGAACGGTGACTCAGTGGTTTGCATTCTGTATCACTATAAAAAGGGTGCGAGTTTGGATCCTAACATCGGCCTGGGTCAGCTACTGTGGTATGTCCTTGGCAAAGATACTTTACTTCAGTTACCTCTGCACTAAATAACCTACTTTTGTTGCTTGTCTGTAAAATACCAAACCAAACCAATTTTCTTGGATTTCATGGTTGATACAAACTTTGAATTTAAAGATAACTCTAAAATGATGACCGGTGAAGTAAAAATAGCACCTACTGCTCCCCACCAAGGCATTTCCATAAATTCATTTAGCAACAAATATGTAATATTGTGCAAATCCACAAAGAATGATACCAAAATAAAGGAATTCATAGTACATAGTTAAGTTTTAGTCATTGTTATATTTCAGTTTCCAGGTTTCCATTGCATGAAATATATCTGGGAGGTTTCAGTGTTACATATTGTACAATTTTTGACAACTATTTCCAGTTACTTGTAAGTTCAAAGAGAAGTAAGGAAATAATCATCAAACTTTCCTGTATTGATTGGAGATTCAGAAAGTTTCTTGTGATTTATTTTTTATAAGATGTGGGTATTACATTCATTTGGAATGGCATCATCAATATTAAAGGTTTGTTTTAAAGGTTTTACAAGTCAGATGCATCATTGCATAGATACAGGCGAAACACCAGATGTAGCAGAAAACGTATTTTCTTTATTTTGCTTACAATTTACTCTTTGCTATTTTTTTTCTTTATTTTAAAAAGAAGGCTAGACCACTACATAAATTGGGAGATCACTTTCTTATTGCTTACAGGCACATGACACATCAGTTCGGGCTATGGTATGGAGTCATAATGACCAGTGGATGGTTACAGGAGATCACATTGGCTACATCAAGTACTGGCAGTCGAACATGAACAACGTCAAAATGTACCAGGGCCACAAGGAAGCCATTCGCTGCATCAGGTGGGCAGAGGACATGATGGAAATACATCATGGCTCTCTTTTTGCTGATGGCAACAGCAGTAAGAAAGTCGTGATATCAATTTATGATGTATCATATTTAACTGCTATCTATATAGTATACATGTTGACTGTGTTTGTTCAGGGAGTTTATAATAATTTCAGACTTTTAACAAATTTGAATGCTTTTTTTGCTCTCTGGGTCATCAGCAGATAGCAAAAGACACCTGATCTGGAAAATACTTCTATTTGACAAACGATACCATCGTGGCATGTTTACAGCACAGTGCATTCTCTCATAAAATACTCTACATACCAAATCAAAAAAATTTTAAACACTGGGGTAAACCAAATTCTGAGGGAGTCTACAGAATCATGCAGTGGAAAATTGAAAGCAACAGAGGGTACAGAATACAACTTATGCCAGAGACTTGAACCTCTGTCATCAGCTTTACCTTTTTGAACTGTCATAATTTTTACACTGCATGATACTGTGGGTTCCATTTAATGTTGGTTTACCCTCCTTCATTGATAATTTTAGCAATTTGTTATGCAGAGTGAGCTTAACCAGAATAGTTTTGGCTGTTTAGAGGCCGTAGAATAAATAATGAAAATGGTTGGAGGAAAAACCCACAAGTGGTTGGATATTAGAT
The DNA here is from genome assembly GCA_029931535.1 of Margaritifera margaritifera. NCBI lineage: Eukaryota > Metazoa > Mollusca > Bivalvia > Unionida > Margaritiferidae > Margaritifera > Margaritifera margaritifera. The sequence goes on along the minus strand of JAQPZY010001640.1, from coordinate 4,462,772 downwards.
GTGATTGTTTAATCAGGTGAACATTACAGAAGGTTGATCTGTATTGGAAATAGTTTGTTTTTTTCAAACGGGTAAACCATGTTGCTCAGAAAAAAAAAAGGTTTCAGTTATGCTGTGATTGTGGAATTTTGATTCCAATAAATATATCTACCAATATCACTCTGAACAATTTATAAAAACTTAGACTGTACGATGTCTCATATTGATCTGTTTATGTATGTCAGTTACTTATAGATATAAAGTTTAATGTTAAATTATTGACTTTTTTTTCAAATGTGTTCTGTTTGAAATAAAGAAGAATATACAATTCATGGTTAAGATATTGAATTCAAAAGAAATTAGTAAAGGCAGTACTTTTTGTGGCATTACAAAAATAAAGGCAATGCCCAATATGAAATAGATAAATAAAGGGCAATTCTTTTTGAATGCTGTTGAGCAATAAAGGCGATGCCCACATTTATGCCAGAAATAAATAAAGGCAATGCCCATTGTTCTATAATAGAAAATGAAGACTTGCCCATTGTTTCATCAGTAATGCTATGGACAAATAAAGACATTTCTTGTCATTATGCTATATGGTGAAGGCTGTTTCCATTATTATAGCATAGAGAATTAATGGTTATATCCAGTTTTATAGAAGAAAGGCAATACCAAGTATGCCATTCAGAAATAAAGGCTGTTCCCATTTCTTATTCTGTGACAGAGAAATAAAGGAAATTCAATTATTATAACATAAGGAGATACAAGTAGCTCATGCCATTTAGAAATACTGTATAGGCGATGTCCATAATGCTACAAAGAAATAAAGGCAATGTTTGCAGTGGTCTAGGGAAATAAAGGCAATGCCCATTTTTTATACCTTGTTTATTATTAAGCTATTGAAAAATAAAGACAGTGGACTTAAGTTTTTGTACAATGGAGATGATACCCATTTAGTGTAGATTAAAAGGGACAATTCATTCAGGGTTATTATCATGGAGAGCCATCTGCATCTAAATACCATATTATAAGACATCACATTATGCAAGAGCATAAGCCGAAGGGTTTTATAAGCTACATTTCCTTCAAAAACCAATGTTAAACTGATAAAAAAGCTGCCTTGATCTGTTAAGTTTCTAACAATCATTTTTTCTTCCAAAATCAGCCCACATTTTCCTGAATTATTCCCTTTTTGTGAAGAACTCTACTTGTATTTAGTCGATTTGCATTCAAAGTCCTCTTGGCCTTTTTTGCAATTTTTTTACTGTCTTTTATGTACATCAGTTACAGCCTTTTGAATCAAATACTGTCAATCAGTGATGCTCTGAAAAAATTGTTTAGTAAATGTCTGGTTGCTTCAGTCTCCAATTTAATTTATTGATCACAGTTTTTGGACATTGATTAAATTTAAAATAATTCCTGAAATAGTAGCGCTTGAATGTATAATGGCTGTGGATAAGTACAGATATCACATATACAGATATTCAAGGAAGTTAGCATGCAAAAAGAGTGCATCAAGGGCTAAAATAGTAAAATATAATACTATCACCATGCAGCTGTGTTGCATAGCAAGTCATAAGTGATTCCCAGTGGATCAGTATACACTTTCTACACTGAAACATGAGTTTCATCCCATTTCAATAGGTCATCCTGGATAAAAATGCATTATGCTCAACAGGGTTCTCATTCAGATGATTAATAACAATTTTAAATTCACAAAAAATGCAAGAATTCGGTTTCCATTTCACAGAGAACAAAAGTTTGGATAGCATACATACAATTCTGCTTTGTTTAGCACGTTATTGCCCAAATCACTTCTAAACATAGACTGTGTGACAGAGCAAGATCTTGCTGAAGCTCTTCAGTATATAAACAGTAAGCTTTGTTATTGTGACAAAGTGTCGATTCATGTTTACTATTGTCAACATGGCATTATTGTACCACTTCCAAATGGAATGTCCCACCTGAGAAATGGGCAGGGACATTGTAATCAAACTGTAAAAATAGTGCATATATAAAACTAGAACTCTCTGGAGATAAATCTTGAATAACAAACACAATAAGTCAATCATCCATGTCCACAGGGGAGATGTCGATTATAAACTAGAATGAATTTCATATAGTTACTGTGAATTTTATCCTTGCCACTTAATGTAGTGACCAAAGTGGATAGGTGAGATGTATTGAGTCTTACATCAACACAATAATTTCTGACTGATCTGTGACTTTGAAAAAATACAACCTGCTTTCCCATAAGTTGAATCAAACCATATTGTTTTAGTAATAATATGTACATAAACACATTGCAGATTTATCTAAGTTTAACTGTACTTATATGAAGTATTTATTTGGCTTATCATTCACTTTTACAGCCTAGAAATCGAATGTCTACCATGTGTTGTATTTAGAACATTGTGTTTGGTAATCTCACTCTAGAGTTAAAGATTCAGAAAGTTTGTCTACATGTATCATCAACCTAAATTTTTGTGACAGACAATTTTAAAGATGTTTGTATAGGAATATTTAATGCAGAGAATCAAAGATATATTTAGACTCTTTTCAATTTTTGTTTTCCTAAAAGAAAAACGTTTTTAAGGAAATGCAGCTTGGATATTTTATATGTTTTAATTAACACAAGCCCCCTTTATGCCCCATGCAGCGGTTGAATGTTTTAACAGAGCTTGCTATTGCGAATACCAAATATTATTAACACAGGTTTTGGATTACAAGACACAAATACCTAGAGATAAAATCCATATTTTAAGACACCTTTATATCAAGAACAGTGTGTTCAAACCCAGGTAGGAATTTCTGATGAAATTATTGTGACATACAACTCTATTATTCCTTGATGGCAGTTTGTATCTTGCCAGTTATTAGGGAATGCAATCACTGTATACATTAAATTAATAAAGGCACTGCCGAAAAATCAGAAGCCAAACGCATGACATTACTAAAAGTTGGGTCAACAAACGTTTTGAGGATTTTGTGACAAACAAAATTATTTTGCACAGTTTTTCTTGGCACACATGATAGCATACATCACAAAGGCGGGGAAATAAGACATCACTAGTATGCGATAAGAATGAATGTATGGATGAATTTTATGCAGACAGAATGCCTGCAATAGATGAAGGGTCATCTTTTGTTCCCTTGCTGAGAATAAAAACAAATATGTGTGTATTTCTGTGTACTATTCAGTAGTATTTTTGGTTAAAATAAAAATTACAAAATAATGAATGGATCCTCATACAGCTCTCCCTTGTTATAAGGATTTTTTTTAATTTGGGGGATTTAAATCCACTTTTAGTACATGATAGGCCATAGATGGAGGTCAGTATATTTGGTGGAGGAAGAGCCCGGGGACACCCCAGGAAGAACCACCGACCTACGGGAAGTTACTGGCAAGGTTCCCACATACCAAGAGTGGTAGATCCAAGACTTTAACCCATGAGGACAGAGGTGAGATGTGAGTGATCTGTAAAGGCGAGCGCCTTAGACCACTCCGCCACCCAGGACCCTTTGTCGAAAGGTGCAAGTTGGAGACCATAACTGCTGATCATGTTATGTACCAAACAGCTATATTATATGAAACCTTGTTGATGAATATGTGTACATGTTCTGTGTGTGTGGCGGGGATACAAGTACAGAAGAGCATTAACATTCATGCACATAAAGTATACATTCTTTTTTTGCTTAATATTTAGTGTTTTTAAGATTCTCAAATTGTTCAATTCATGGAAATAACACTTTTCTTCAGAAAAAGTAAAGTGGTGTTTTCTTTGAATCTATATGTTTCTGTTTGACATGTCCACATTTCATGGTTAATCTTTAAATAGGAATGAGGCACCTGTTTTTTTGTAAATACCTCTTCGTTCATTATTAATCTAGTCCTGGAATAGATCAGTCAACCCTATAAAATCAATATTCCACTCAGAAAATATCATAATTTCCATCACTTTCCTTCTGCCATCACTTTTATTTATGTCGTCAAATACATTTACGCCATGAAGGACACGAGTGAAAATCGCTTTTACATCTTGTATTGTATTATATCTGCTTGGGATTTTAAGAAGGGAAATTTCCACTCATTGATACATGTGACAACGTATTGCAGCGATGCTAAACTCGCTGACCACACTAGCTGTCCTGTGTTTGCTTTCAGTAGACATTGTCATTTCTCAAGCTACTATTGCTATGGCAGATCCCAAACTGAATTGCAGATCCAACACATTGTCACTCAAACGACCATACAGTCACTTTACTACATCACCTTAGAAACCATAGTTGTACCAGAATAACTAACCAAAAGATGTAAATTCTGCAACATATCCATATGTTTCCAGAATAAAATGTAACATACTTTACTCTGTAAAAAGAATCCTACATGCCAGATTCGCACATAAAAATCACATTATTCAGAAAGCACAGTCCATACTACATGGTGATAGTGGCTAAATAGAGACCAATGCAGATTGTAATAGCAAGAGTTGAATGAAGTGGTTGTATGAATCATAAATCTGAAGAAAACTGGAAATAATGCTGATCTTTTTATATTTTTAGCTCAACCAGTTAAACCCCATGTGAGCATATGACATGACTCTGCACCCATTGTGCATCCATTGTTCATCCATCTGGGCCCATTTGAATCAAACTTGTCATGAGTGTTCCCAAAGTTTTGTTCCGAGTGGCTTTCCAAACAGTGGTGTGGCTTCCATAGCAACCATGTGGAAAACCAGTTTTAACTTATTTTCCAGAACAGCTGAGCCAGTTTTGATCAGATTTGGTAGGAATACTTTTTAATAAATGCTTTGTCAAACTTGTGTCTGGCATGGCTCCCCCTGCAATGGTGTGGCATCCTTAGCAACCTGGTGGAAAACCAGTTCTAGATTTCTTCTCTTGAACAGTTCAGACAGTTTTGATCAAACTAGCTAGATATGTTTTTTTGAAAGTGTTCTATCAAGATTTTGTTTGAAGTGGCTCATAGCAGTGTTGTGGCTTCCTTAACAACCAGGAGGGAAGTTGTTTTGTTTTTGTTTTTTTATTTGTCCAGAATGACTGAGCCAATTTTGATTAAACTGCTTAAGAATGTTTCTTGGACATGCTCTGTCAAAATTGTGCTTGGGGTGGCTCCCATGGCTGTGGTGTTGCTTCCACTGCAACTAGGTGGAATACCTACTTTTATCTAATACAGAACAGCTGAACCAGTTTTGATTCAACTTGGTAGAAATGTTTTTTTGAGACATGCTTTATCAGAATTATGACTGGGTTATTGGTAGAGTCCTAACGTGAACACCTTTCACATTCATATGAAAGAAGCCAGTACAACACCCAATTCAGTGAAGTTACTCAAAGTAGAAACCCGGTAAAAACATGTTGAATACCAGAAATTTCCACAAGATAGCTGGGAATTATCCTGACATGATGGTCATCTTTCAACTCGAGTTACCTGCTTAATTACTACTACATCTGCGATGCATGGCTGTGTTTTATCCAGAATCATTATGACAAAAGGCACTTTAACGATGGAGAGCTGTATTAATTTTTTATATGCATCCTGTTAGGACCAGCACATTATGTTGTTTTTGCCAATGCAGTTGTGCATCCTTTCTCAGCAAGTTGTTTTTGTCTACCCATTCATGCATCCTTTCTCAGTTTTTTTTTTTTGTCTACCAGTCTGTGCATCCTTTCTCAATCTGTTTTCCATGCAAAAACTTGAATTCTGCTTCACATACCTTCACCAAACATCATAGATAAGTTGCTCTTGAGAAACCAAAAGTAGGCTGTTGAATTTGGCGGCAATCCAGTTAAACAAAGAAAAATTATTGTTTGTATAATTTTTCTACTAAACTTCCCTCCACAAAACATAACAGGTGGGTTGCCTTTAATGTTGAAAAGATGCATGTTGATTTCAAGGATCCAAAGGTCAATGTATAGGTCACTATGACTCTAAACAATACAGGTGGCAGGCAAAATAGGAAGAGTTTTTCCTTTCTATACACCTGCTATTAGTTTATCAGGTCATCTATCATACCAGCCATCAGCAATTACAAAACACTGGAAACATTAGAGGTCAAGGTCACTGTGACTGAAAGAAAAGACATGATTTCCACACAATAACAGTTCTATCTCACAGACCTGGACCAAACTTTGTGTATAGTTTGCATTTGGGGTAAGGAAGAAGCCTATTGATTTTGTAGTCAAACGTTCAGGGTCACTTTGAAAGGAAAACTGGTTTTCTACATAATAACTTCAGTTCTACATCACAGACCTTGAACAAACTTTGTAAAAGGCTTGCTCTTTGGGTAAAGAAGAAACCTATTGATGTTGGGGTCAAAAGGTCAACGATCACTGTGACTGAAAAAAGAAAGGTTTCTGCGCAAAAATTTCAGTTCGCAACCATTTACCTTCACCAAAATTTGTGGATGATTTACATATTGTGTAAAAAAAAAGCTTATTGATTTGGAGTCAAAAGGTCATGGTCAAGGTCACTAACTGAAAAAAGAAAAATAGCTGTTGCATAATAACTTTAGTTCTAGACGACACACATTGAGCAAAGTTTGAGGAGGGATTGCACTTGAGGTGTGGAAGAGGCCTATTTATTTTGTGATCAAATGTCGTTATGACTTAAAGAAAAATGGGTTTAAAATCAATTTCTTGATCAAACTTCGAGACTGACTTGCTCTTAGGGTTATAAAGAAACATAGAGATTCTGGCATCTAAAGGTCAAAGATCAAGATCATAGTAAGTCAAAAAAGAAATGAATGGTTTCTTCATTGTAAGTTTAGTTCAAGACTGCATATCTTGACCAACGTTCAAGGTCACTGAGACCTGTCAGTCAGTAATCTCCATAGTCAACCATGCCCAACTAGTGCCTACAGAGAACTATTAAGCATGGGACAGGCATATAATGTGCTGTTCATTGTACTCTTCTTTAATTCAGTCTTTATTCAGTTTATACTTCTTAGATTATTTTATGGAAAAGTTAGTTTCTCATATTATTTAGAGTGCAGAAATGTTAGTGGAGTATGCATGGATGGGTTTGAGTTTTGAAAGTACCTCTAGTTCTTTAATTCTAAACATTAAGATAAAGTTTCAAAATGGGATAAAATTATAAATATCAGTGCATTATGTTCTTAGGAACATATTTTTAACAAAATTAAAATACTTGTCTTTAGGCTGAGAAAATGCTAGGGATACCAGTCTTACAAAAGTCTTAAAAATGATACCAGTCTTACAGTAGCTTTAATAAGGATACCAGTCTTACAGTAGCCTTAATAAGGATACCAGTCTTACAGTAGCCTTAATAAGGATGCCAGTCTTAACATGAGTCTTAGTAAGAATACCAATCTTATAAGAATCTTTTTAAGGATATCAGTCTTAAAACAGATGATATGATTAAATTAAGACCTTTTTTGGCACATTTCAAAGACAGTGAGGTCTCATCAATCACTGCAGATAGTTCCAAGTACAACTTTTGTTATTAATCCATATAAAATGGACTAGATTTTCTTCAGCCTGCATTTGATTTTTCCCATCATGATATTTTATAAGCATGATAGTTCTTTAAACGGAAGACAATTCAACAAGACGATACTGTACCTTTGCATGCCAAGCACATATTGTGTCTCATGTGAGATCAATTTCTGCTTTAAAATTCAAGGCTGTTTCCATTTTGTTTAATGATGAAAAGTTAAGAACAGGTAAAATTCTGTGTATTTGAATAACTTGCATTCACATAATTTATTCCCATTTTGGAATAAATGCATTTAATCTTGCACATTTGTTTGTTCTGTTTTTTTTCCCTGACAGTTTTTGTCCCACTGATGCTAAGTTTGCAACATGTTCAGACGATGGAACCATTAGAGTTTGGGACTTTTTGAGATGTCTTGAAGAGAAAATTCTCCGAGGTAGGCTATTTGTTTCAAATGCATTCAACATTGTGCATTATGATATTTGGTTGATGTGCACTTGATTTGAAGATAATTCCATTTTAAGGGTTCCAAAAACAATTCAGAGAGAGACACAAATGAATGTGAGCTCAGCTTTAATGAATGTCAAGATATAACGAGTACTTGGTGGTACAGATTGTGCTTGATGGTATTTGAGGTGAAGATATGTTGAGAAAACCGTTGATCTTGGATTAGCAATCAAACAAACACAAACTTTTACTTGTTCCAGGATTGAACTTAGGGGCTTTAGAGGTGCAAAGTGAGTACATTATAACTCTGCTGTCCAATCTCGGAAAATTAGGATTGTGTGCATCATCTGTCAACATTTGTTATTTTAAACTTCTCAAAAACCACTAGACCAGTTTGAACCAAATTTGGCAGAAGACAGCATCCTGGCCACTTAAAAATAGATAAAAACTTCAAATGACATATCAAAAACTGCTGAACAAAATATGACCAAATTTGACAGTGCATTATGGCATGAAGGTCCTTTTATATGTGTACAAATGATGCTGATGGCTATCAAATATGCCCATTATTACAAATTTAACTATCCTGGCATGAAGGTCTTTAAAATTTGTACAATTGGTGCTGATTCAATATCAAATGTGGCTGTGTACTAAAAACAGAGAAACTTTCAAAAAGTGCTGAACAAAATTGGACCAATTTAACAGAAAGCATTTTGGGATAAGTGGCTTTCAAGTTTGTACAAAAGATCCTGATCAGTTATGGCCACAGTTACTAAAACTAGAAAAATCTTAAAATGACTTCTCAAAAACCACTAAACAGAATTTGACCAAGTTTGATAGAAAGCATCATGTCATGAAGACCTTTCAAGTTTGTACAGATTATGTAGATGAGCCATTAAATACACCTGCAGTTACTAAAAGTAGAAAAACCTTCAAATCACTTTTTCTTTATTATTAAAACCCCTCTGGACAGATTTTTTTTGTTGTTGACAGAAGTTTTCTGGCATTAAAGCCTTTCAAATGTATACAAATGATGCTGATCTCCCAAATATTGCTGCTGTTACTAAAAATATAAAAAATTTAAATGATCTCTCAGAAACCACTGAACAGAGTTTTACCCAATTTGACAGAAATCATCCTGTCTTGACAGCCTTTCAAGTTTGTACAGGTGATGCCAGTCTGTCATAAAGTGTGGTCACTGTTACAAGAAAAACAACAACAAAATTTAAACAACTTTTTTTTCCAAAACAGCTTAAAAGAACTACACCAAACTTTTTCAGAATGAATTTTTGCATAGAGGCCTTTTATAGTTATACAGTTGATGCTGATCCATCATCAAATATGGCTACAGTTACTAAAAATTAAAAATCTTTAAGTAATTTTTGCTTGAAAACATCTTTTCAAATATGAATAAATGATGGCAATCTGACATCAAATATAGTTGCTGTTACTAAAAATAGAACAATCTTTAAAAGTCTTCAAGCATCATATTTAATTTGAGTTCTTGGCCAGCCTCCCTTGCATTCAGCTTTAGATAGATGTCAGACAGTGAGCAATATCAGGTCCACTTGAGTCTCTTGTTTCTATGCCCTTAAGTCCCAGCATCTTGGGGAGCTAGCTATCATTTTTAACCATTAAGTCAGGAAACTTGGTCCATAAACTTCCTCTGACCACTGTGCAAGGTTAAAGTCATTTGAAAATGAAAACATCTGTATTAGGCACGAAGGCTGGCAGGATGTATGATTTCTTGGAATTTTCTGCTTACTCGTTGTTAGCATTGTCTGCAGTCAGGGTAATAGTCTAAAAGTTTTGTTGTACTACCACTGCTTGCAGTTTTATGCATTAGATCTTCATGGAATGTTGGGTGTTCCTTGCATCATTTTGAACCACCTCAAGAGAAAATGGGTCACAGTGACCTACTTGTTTTACACAAATTACTTTGTTAACCCAAGCTTACAAGTTTTGTCTTCCAGGCAGATCTTCAGCTTTAGGCATGTTATGTTCATGGAATTTGGTCAGGGTGTGTCTTGCATCATTTTGAACCACCCTAGGGAAATGTATGTTGCAGTAACCTACTTTGTTGTATTACAGTATATTAATGAATGTTGTTTTCAGGTTAACAACGATGAAAATGTTTTTTCTTACTAGTATTTTTTCCAGCTTTAGGTATAGTGTGTCTGTGAAACTTGCTCAGGGTGTTTGTTACATTATTCTAAACCACCCCAGGTGAAAGTTGGTTGCAGTGACATACGTTTCTTACACTAATATCTTTTTTTATTTATGGCTTATCCAGAGTGTAAAAGTTCTGTCTTCCTAGCAATTCTCCAGCTGTGGGCATATTATCTGCATGGATCTTGGTCAGAATGTTCCTTGTATTAGTGTGCCCCTTCCTAAGGTAAAATAGGTCACAGTGACTTAATTTTGTAACACTAATTACTTTGTTGTGTGGTTTATGCCCTGCATCAGACAAATGCAATTGTACAGGCAAGTTAGGTTGTTTTTGACAACTCCTGTTTTAATTATTGATACAATCATCAAAGTAATGAAAGCTGAGTTATGATAAGGAACCAATTTACATTGGATTGGTAACCAATACACTTTGCACAAAATGACAAAAAAGAAAGGAACTATAACCTCAAATTGCAAAGGGAGTGCCATAACTTAGCTTAAGGCCTGCTATCTGATGTAGCACAAAAAAAGAGGTGAGAGTTACAGTCATCTGCAAACAACTAATTACTCCTGCACATTTCTCAAAGGCAGTCAAATCTAAACAGAATAAGATTAAACTTGGATCACACTACTTACAGTCCAGAGGATGATTGGTACCACGAATGAGGACTTGTTTTTACAACATTGATTTTAAAACATCCCACAATATGTATCAAGCATCTATGACAGCTGACATTGGTGTAGAGTGGTTTTTGAAGTGGAAAAAACGGAGAACCCAAAGAAAAGCATAAAGTTTGGAAGGTCTACCATATAATGTTCTATCAGCTGACTTGAGGGATCAAAACCAGATCCACAGAACTGTAAAGCATATGTTTTACCACTTCATTTGAGGTAAGTTAAAAAAAAAAGAAGAAAAATGCTGACTTGTGAAGAAGGCATCAAAGTTAAACCCATTCCAGACGTGTGTGAGAGAAAAGCATATATAATTTGACATGCCATTAAACATGATCCTTACCATTGAAGAACATGGTTTAGTTGTGAAAACGTAGAGAATCAAAATAAATTTAATCATTATGGTAAAATTGGAAGGATGGTCGTGCGAATCATCATTCCATACCCTGGTAATGTACAATATGATGCATAAAGTATCCTCGACTTCCATCTGTTTCCCCTGACTTCCATCTTCTCAGTTTTTTGTTGTGCTCCTGAATATAGCAGGGGCATATAGTGTTAGGCATGTCTCTCAATAGTATATGTGTATACATACTAGAGCCTCCCAATTCTTGTATGTACAACTTTTCCACCATCTTTCCATGGACTGTCTTGAAACTTGGCTTATATTATTGACATGGGGTTAACGTTTATATCTTTCAGTCATCCAGCTCTGACACTTTTTTCCAGAGTTGTTCCCCTTTTAGGTGTTAAAGGTATATACTATATATGATTATTCTTACATGCAACTATTCCCATAGCTTTCATTGAATTGCCCTGAAACTTGGCAGACATTATTGACATGAGGCCAACATGCACATTCTTTTTAGAGTTATGCCCCTTTTTACTGTTAAATGTATATACCATTTATGATGTTTGTTTTTACTATTTCTCCGAAATTGATAGCTGTAGTGATATGATATGGAATTAGTCCATAGCTTATGATGAATTGCCCTAAAACTCGGCAGACAATATTGATCAACATGGGCAGATCATTCTGTCATTGCCCTTTTCGTCTGATGCATCTTTTTAGTGTTATGCCCCATTTTGGAGTTAAATATATATACACTGTGCATGATAATTCTTGTGTGTGCAACTAGTGCCACAGCTTTTGATGAATTGCCCTGAAACTTGGCAGACATTATTGACACAAGGCCAACATGTTGGCATATTTTACCATATAATTCTTGTGTTCTATTGACATGCTGTGATAATTTTCTATAATTCTGCACGTTTCTTTTTTATCCATTGTAAGTGCTCTTTTGTGTGTTCAGCACTGTTGCTCTTTTCTACTTGCATCATTCATACAGACAAATGGGGAGGCAGAGTCATCCATGTCCTATGAACACATTTCTTGTTTGTGATTATTCATGATGGAAATTTGTAACCAATTTTTATGCAATAATCTCTGTGAGTTAAAGAATAAAGTGAGCTTCAAAATACAGATTGCTTTATATAAATTTATTCTCTTGTCTTTGATGTACTAAAAACAATTATTTTTGTTTTTTTGTTTCTTCATTTTTAATCAGTTAGGTTTGCATTGGTGCTAGTGTAAGCACAGTACTCCCTCATTATAATGCTGTCCATGAGAACCAGAGTATACGGCCAATTAGTGAGACCACTTTATCATGAAGTACATGATACAGTATTTCCTCATTATAACACTGTCCATAGGAACCATGGAGTATACTGTCTTATAGTGAGACCACCTTATAATGAAGTACATGATACAGTACTCCATCATTTTAACACTGTCCATAGGAGTAATTGGGTAGACTGCCTTATAATGAAGTACATAATTCAGTACTCCCTTATTATAACACTGTCCATGGGAGCCACAGAGTATACTGCCTTATAGTGAGGCTGTGTTATTATGAAGTACATGATACATATTTTTTTAATTACTATATAATGAAACAGGATCTATGACAATACCTGCTTTATAACAGAAATAGTGTTATAATGAATAGCTTTATAGTGAGGGAGTACTGTATACAGGTTTGAAAATTGCTCTTTGTTTTATACAAAGAAAACTTGTATCCTAGTATCTAGGAAATCGATCAAAATAAAAATAAATTTAAAAAATCTACATCATTAAGTGAAAATGGAGGCCTGGCAGTAATGTCATCTTGTTTGTTTAGGAAATATCATCACAGTACATTTTCAACAATATGTGGAAGCAATACAGAAGTCTGTAAGAACAATTGAAATTACCTACTTTGTACATGTTATTGTAAATATCAGGCTTCTGCAATGCAGGTCCAAAAATGTTGGTTTTTTTTAGCTCTACTAGTCATAGACCAGAAGAGCTTATGTGATGGTCTTTCCTCAAGCATCCATTAGTACAGGTTTGTTATCACTACTTCTCCTAAAGTTCTGTTAGGATTGCCACAAAACTTTACAGACACATTCATTTCAAGGTCTAGTTGGACCTACATGAAAATAGTGCACCTCAAATATATGGCAGTATACACTGGTTCCCATGGACAGTATTATGGCCACCATGACAGCCTTTTTGAAAATATTATTATTGCTACAACTTTGAAACAGATTGTCATATCGAAATGGGTTTTCCACTGAAAGACTTGTCATGTCTAGTTGGGACAAAATGAAATTGGTGCTGATCTGACATCCAGTATGGTTGCTATGGTGGCCATTTTGAAAATCTTGTTATTGCTGCTTCTCCTGAATGGATGGCCGTAATGACATGGGGTTTTCAACAAAAAATTCTTACAGTTGACATGAGGTTTTCAACAAAAGAATTCTTGACATGGCAGCGATTATGTTATCGCTGCACCTCCTGAATGGAAAATCATATTGGCATGGAGTTTTTACCAGAATACTTCTTATGATGTCTAGTTGGTCCTAAATGAAAATTGTGCCACATGGACATTCAATATATCGACTACAACAGCCATCTTGGAATCATGTTATCGCTACTTCACCTGAATAGATTGGTCATATCAACATGGAATTTTCACTAGACTATTCTGTCTAGCTGGTCTGAAATGAACATGGTGCTGATCTTAGATCCAGCATGACCAACACAGCAGCCATCTTATGGAAAGTCACATTGACATTGGGTTTTCATCAGAATAATTATGGAATTAGTTGGTCCCGAATTAAAATGGTGCCATTCTGACCTCAAATATGGCTGCCATGATGAACATATTCAGAATCTTGTCACTAATTCTCCTGAATGGATGGTCATATCAATATGACATTTTCACCCAAAGTCTTCTAATGATGTCTAGTTGTCCTAAATCAACATGGTGGTGATCTTGTATCCAGTATGGCTGCCACAGTGGCTAATTTGAAAATCTTATTGCTCAAGAATATCAGAGATGGTTTCAACACTCAGCAGTTAAAAAGAAGAAGTGGTCATGTCTTGAATTCCTGGAAATTCTTGTTGGACAGTAGAGTGTCAGTTTCTTGGAGGGACTGGGGGGGGGGGGGGGTTCTGAGACGACTTCTATCTCTCAGTATATAGTTTTTCCTGGACTAAATAATGCTGGTACAGCCTCTAAAATGGCTGCCTTAATGGCCATTCTGAAAATCTTTATATGGTTGCTTCTTCTGGATGGAAGGTCATATCAACATGGGATTTTCACTTAAGCACTATTGCAATACATAGCTAGTTCTGAATGAAAATAGTGCTCATCTGACCTTAACATGGCACTGTAGCCATCTAAAAAATGTTATCACTACTCGAATTGCATGAACAGTGGCATTGACATGGGGTTTTCATTAAAACTCTTCTTTTAAAATGTAAGTGGTTCTGAATGTAAATGGTGCATATCTGACCACCAACGTATCCACACTTTGTGAAGGAGTTTTGAAAGACAGACCTAACTGACCTTGGGATCAAGTCAGAGGTCACTGCTTGCATTTTTGTACTTTATTGAGCTTGTCAATGACTGGATTTTAATCATTTAACCCATTTTTGAGGATATATCTGAAGAATACCTAGAATGCTATCACGAAGATAACTCCAAAAAATGTTACCTATAGATTTAAGTTAATTTGGTATGTGGTTATATCTTGACATTGTCTGAGAGACAGGTTCAGTTATCTTTTATTCATGATTATTATGTTCAAGGTCAGAGGCCATAATAAAGAATTTTGTGCTGAAGTTACCAGTATCTTGTTAACATGTTAACTCAAACATAAGAAAATAGTTTTGCTGCCAAGTTTGTCTTTTAGAGTTGAGCAAGAATATTAGAGATGGTTTTAAAACCCATCAGGAAAAAAAGAAAAAAGGGTCTTATCTTGGATTCCTGATTAATTCTATTCAGCTACTAGAGAGTCAGACCCTTCAAGGAACTTGTTCTTCTGCCTTGTCATATGCAAAGTTGACAGATGTATACAATAGCTGTATACAAAATGTCGCCAAATGTGTGTTTCTTACATAAATACAGACTCATTTATTTGAACTCCCAATAATCAAAAACATCCATGTTTGACACACATGCACACACAAACACACGCACACACACACACTTTGGGTTATGAATTTCTATGTCTTTTTTTTATGCCCCATAACTACAGTGATAGTGGCATATAATGTTACCCATGTCTGTCTATCTGTCCATCCATCATACCATGGTTAGGTTTTGTGTTAAGGTCAGTTTTCAGGTACTGTGGTGGGTCAGCTTTGTTTCATAAACATTTCTAATTCATGTCAAATCTCTGCCTCTTTCTTTCTTTGGTATTCTTTTGAATAGATGTTCTGTCTTTAGTCTCTGTTTTGTTAGATATTCTGTCTTTTGTCTCTATTTTGATTGATATTCTGTCTTTAGTCTCTATTTTCTTAGATATTCTGTCTTTAGTCTCTATTTTCTTTGATATTCTATCTTTAGTCTCAATTGCCTTAGATATTCTGTCTTTAGTCTATATTTTCTTTGATATTCTGTCTCTAGTCTCAATTTTCTTTGATATTCTGTCTTTAGTCTCTATTTTGATTGATATTCTGTCTTTAGTCTCACTGTTCTTTGATATTCTGTCTTTAGTCTCAGTTTTCTTAGATATTCTGTCTTTAGTCTCTATTTTCTTAGATATTCTGTCTTTAGTCTCTATTTTTTTTATATATTCTTTCTTTAGTCTCAATTTTCTTTGATATTCTGTCTTTAGTCTATTTTCTTATATATTCTGTCTTTAGTCTCTATTTTCTTATATATTCTATCTTTTGTCTGTATTTTGTTAGATTTTCTGTCTTTTGTGTAGGTACTGCTCTTGTAAGACATTTAATCTCAACTTTTGAGTTGATACTCATCCAAATTTTTGGCCTATACCATTGTTCAAGTATGATGAACTAAACTGTTACAACATGCCAGGTGTTTTGAATCTTGAAATTGGGAAATATGTGTCAATTAAGTTGCTGAAAATTGCATGCATGAAAAGAAATTTGAGTTGAGTACATACTCAACAAGTGGAGATGTTTTTTGCACATGGAGACTGGTCTCTGTCTCAGCAACTTAAATGTTTCTCTGTCTCTGTCTTGCACAGATTTGAACCAAATTTAGCTCAAACTGGTAGTTAACTATGAATAAGATCTTGCAGAGGTAAATGTTTGTCAAATTTATTCATTTTAAGTTAGTGGGGAATGACCCATGAATAACAAAAATGCATGCATGTCGCTAGTTGTTTAGAAAATGTTCTAGTTACCTAGGGCTCTAGTAAAAAGTTATTGGCATATACCACCTTTTTAGTATCTGTAGTTTCATCCATCAGTCTGTACATCTGTCCATCCATCACTCTCTTGTTTCAAAGGCATTTCTGATTAAGGGATGAAAAATCTGTATACTTACACATCATCACTAGAAGGTGTGTCCAGTACCACATTGGGAGCTCCTGTTTTTGAGGTCAAGGTCAAGGCTCAATATTTTTTGTTTTCCATCACTTTCCCTTCCACTCTATAACTTCAAAGCCATTTGAGATTAAGGGATGAAACATGGTATACTTACACATCATCACTAGGAGGTGTGTTGTACCACATTGGGGAATGCCATCTTCAAGGTCAAGGTCATGGCTCATTATTTTACATTTTCCATCACACTGTCCTTACTACCGTATAACTTTTGTGAGATTAATAGATGAAACTTTGTATACTTACACACATATATCACTATAAGGTGTGTTGAGTGCCACAGTAGGGTTCCTATCTTCAAGGTCAAGGTCACAGTTCAATATTTACATTTTCCATCACTTTCCTTTCATTTCTGAATCTTTTAGAGCCATTTGAGATTTAGACATGTAACTTTGTGCGCTTGTACTTTATCATTAGAAGCTGTGTCAGGTACCTCATTGGGTTCTATTTTAAAGGTCAACTTATGGCTCAGTATTTTAAGTTTTCTATCTTTTCTTTTACACTATAATTTTAGAGCCATTTGAAATTAAAGGATGAGATTTGTTATACTTACATATCCACTTATGAAGATGTTTTGTGAACAACCTTGGAGTTCCTATCATTTGGGTCAAGGTGAAAGGCCAATATTTTAAGTTTTCCATCTTTTCCAATCCATAACTTTATGAATGTTTGAGATTAAGGGATGCAACTTGGTATACATATATGTCATCATTAGCAGATGTGATGTTTTGTGTTCCACATTGGGGGTCATATCCTCAAGGTCAGAGTCATGGTGTTATATATCAAATTTGTCCATTATACTTTCCTTTCAACCCTTCAATATTAGAGTCATTTGAGATGAACAGATGAAACTTGATATAACTTTACATCATCACTGAAATTGTGTTGCATACCACATTGAGAGTCTTACCTTCAAGATCAGGGTCACAGGTCAATATTTTATGTTTCAGTCACATATGTCCTTTTGCTTTCTGGCTTAAGTGCTCTTTAAGATAAATGGATGAGGCTTGGTATACTTAAATAATGTCACTAGAAAATGTGTTGCATAGCACATTTGGGGTCTTATCCACGAGGTCAAGGTCACAAGTCAATATTTTTATATTTCTTTTGTTTTTGCTTTATATCATAAATACTGTTTGAGAAACGGATGAACTACAATACACATATGCCTCTCAGTTTAATTGTGTCTCATGTATCAGAGTCAAGGTTTTATCTTCAAAGTCAAGGTCAGTGGTACATTTGTTTGCCTCTTCCTGCACTTTTCCTCTAATACCCTTTGAGATAGGACAATGGAACTTGGTTACTTTCCATGTCTGCCCCCCAGCTTTACAACCAACCTACCAAAATAAGGTTACTGTGATAAATATTTCATACCCCCAGTGACTTGTAAAGTTTTTCATTTAGGTCAGTTTCTGTGGCATTTTTAGCTGCAGTCAATCAACTTTGTAAGTGGATACATCTTGTTGAGTACAACACTGTACCACCAAAGTAGGTCACTGTGAACTATAGTTCATGCTGTAGTGACTTTGGCAAGTTTGCATTTAGGTCAGTTTCTCATGCAGATTAGGCTTCAGGGAGTGGTAGTGTATCTGTGTTTTGTGAACACATATTTAATTATATGCAAGACTTTTTCTTTAAATTAGGACTTTGATCTTTTTTGTTATACATATATCTTGAAATTAGCTATATTAAAGTAATTTTTTAAAGCTTTTGGCTCTAGTCGGATGTTCTTCAAAAATTAATGTATTGGGTATTGAATGAAGTTTATTATAAAAATGATAAATAATAAGAAAACATTCAATTTTAGTATTATCTAATAATTATCCACTTTTTCCCGTTTCAAATTTGTTTTGAAAAAATTATGTTTTCTTTTAATACAAATTTAGATAGAATCTTGACCTGCAATATTATTTTATGTTCACTTTTGATTTAAAAATATATAATTTTTCATCAGTACATAACACTTGCTTAGAGAAACATATTTGGGTGAGTCTGATGGTGAACTAGCTCCCAAAATAGCATTTTGTGCGTGATATGAAGGGTTAGTTTAGTTGCTTCTATCTTTTCCTTTGGTTCTAATTAGGGCCTAGACTTTATTTGTGTTGTTTTAAAGTCTTGTGTGCAGTAACACACAGTCATCCATCGCTTGGTCTGAGGGACTGATGTTAGGACCAACTTTGCCAAAGTAAATAACCTGGGGCAGTCATTCATTTGTGAGATTTCTGAGTTTTATGAATAACCTTGATGATGTCACAGCACTGCCTCAGTGGACAGCAACATATATGGGAACTGTGAAGCAGAACTGTGAAGCAGTAATGAATTAATCTCAATGATTAAAAAATTGCAATTTGTCACAAATTTTTTATCATGTTTTCAAATAAGAATGTTTTAGCATTTTTTTTCCTTCAATTTATTAGAGAAGTGGAGAATTTCATTGGTTTTGATAAATTCAAGCATTACTATCTCTTGTCCATATTTAGTCTGTGATCTTGCCACCCAGTGATGGATCCAAATGACAAATCTGGTGTCTGTGTTAACATAGTGCATGAAAGGGATCATAAGTCGATGGGCACCATATATCAAATGTCTGACATGCTGGGTTAGCAATCAGTCATTTCAGCTTGTCAATCAGACATGTTGGGAAAAAAACTGAGATAGAAAGAGAGAAGAACAACGTACAAAAATTACTTTTCAAATGTTCTGAATCGTAAAACAGAATGATACTGCAGTTTTAGCAAGTAAACTAGGCCAGGTGTTATATTTCAGGACATGGAGCAGATGTCAAATGTGTAGACTGGCACCCACAAAAGTCTCTGATTGCCTCTGGAAGTAAAGACAACCAGCAACCAATCAAGTTATGGGACCCCAAGTCTGGGCAAAGTCTGGCCACACTGTAAGTTGTCATGCACTAATTCCAGCTGATTATTCTTTGCCATAACATCAAGAAGGTGCACATGAGTGGATTGTATTTTAATACGCCCATCATAAGGCAGAACATATTATGTTATAATGTCTGTCCATCCACCCATCTGTCTGTTAACAATTTAGTTTCTGTACAATAACTTGAATTGTTTATCATATAGAGTTATCAGACTTTGTAGATGGCTTCGACTTGCGGTAAGGAAGAACTCTCTACAATTTCTCTACAGTCTGTGGTTATCAGACTTTGCGGATAAGATGGACATGGGGGGGGGGAGGAAGAACCCAATCGTTTTCATAGTCAAAAAATCAAAGCACATGGGCACTGTGAAAGAAGAAAAATGGTTTCCACACAATAACATTAGTTCACTATCATCTACAGTTACAAAACTTTGAGGTCAAGAAGTAACACGTGAATTTTGGGCTGCAAAGGTCAACAGTCAAGGTCACTGTGATGGAAAGAATAAAAATGGTTTCTGCACAATAACAATAATAAAAGTGGTTTCTGCACAATAACAATAATTCTGCCTCACAAACCTCGATCAGACTTTGTGGATATTTTGCACTAGTGGTAAGGAAGAACCCTATTGACTTTGGGGTCAAAGATCAAGGTCACTGACTGAAAAAGAAAACTGGTTTCCGCACAATAACATTAGTTTTCTACGATCTACAGTTACAAAATTTTGTAGATGGCTTGCACTTTAGGTCAGGAAGAAGACTATCAATTTTGCGGTCAAAAAGTCAAGGTCAACAACTGGAAGGATAAATATGGTTTCTGCAAAATAACATAAGTTCTACATTACAGGCCTGGACCAAACTTTCTGGATGGTGTGCACCTGAGGTAAGGAAGAAGCCTATTGATTTTATGATCAAAGGTCAGGGTCACTGACTGCATGTAGAAAATTATTTTTGCATAATAACTTTACTTCTAGACAATGTACGTGTACCTTGACCAAAGTTTTTGAGGGCTTGTACTTAAGGTATGGAAGAGGCTTATTGATTTTGGGGTCAAAAGGTCAATAGTCAAGGTCATTGTTGTTCAAAGGAAAATGGATTTTGCAGAATAACTTTTGTTCTTGAGTTCCTTGATTAAACTTTGGATGGCTTGCACTTATGATAATTAAGAAACATATAGATTCTGGGGTCAAAAGGTCAGAGGTCAGAGATATGGTAAGTCTAATAAGAAAATAACGGTTTTTACAGATAAAGTTTACTTCATGACTTCATATCTTGACCAAAGGTTGAGGTCATTAAGACCCTTTGGTCAATAATCTCCAGAGTCAACCATACTCTACTGATGCCAACATAGAGAACTATTAAACAAGCTGCAGACATAAAATGTGCCATTCAGGGTACTCTTGTTTAATCAGATTACTGCATTTTTAGTTGGAGATGTTGGATATATGTGGGACCAGATCACTACAAACTCGGCAAACATTTCTGTGGTCTAAATTAATTATTGGATTTACCTTGCCTCTTTTGTCTCGTTTCTTTGGCAAGATAAATTAAAAGAGTCACAGGGTGTTATTTCATGTAATTTTGATCTCCCCCTTAAAATGAGTGTAGTTTTTATTTATGGAAGGCAGTGATTGTCAAGACTACCATATATACTTGTATACAAGTCACCCCCCTAAATTAAGCATGGAACAATGGTGAATTTGTATAAGTTATAGTGAATTTTACCATGAAATATGACAGGAAAATAGGTAGCTGTACTTGTACTATTTATTTAGGTGCTAATTCTGTAATTCATTTACAGTGTAAACTGGTGTACAAGTCAAAGTTTTTTCCTTGTATTTGGCAAGTAATAGCACCTATAGTTCTCTGATACAATCTGATCATCAGTCATAGACTTCATTGGTATACAAAATAGCCCTGTTTTAGTTGGATTTTTTATGTTTGGCTTATAAGTCTATTCCATATCTACCTGACCTAATTTTTGGGGGAAACCTTGACTTACAAGTATATACAATGATTCTTTAGATGTAAATCAGATGCTGAAGTAAATATGAGAAAGCAGAACTTTGACAAGTTGTATTCATTGCAAAATGATTTCAGGTATCACCATGAAAATTATACGAATAAAATGTCTGCATATTTAAAGAGATGCAAGTGGCAGCAGGGTATGGATTACCAAGTAACAGATTATAAATTCAGGATTGGACGTTTCTCATCTACACCTCTCCCTCTATAACTCGTGCACAATGGGGTCCAAAAACACAGACCCCAGTTTAAGTGAGGGCGAGTTGTTGTACTCTTAAATGGTTTAATACTCGTTTTATATTCATGTTGGGAATAATTGCCAATAAAATTCTTTTTCAAATGACTTTGACTTTTCTATATAAATTACCTTTATTTTCAAGATAACCAACTTTTGAAACATTGTTAAAAACATTACTCTAAGAGGTTTTAAAACTCGTCACATGTACCACTGAAAACATTCTGTATTATGTCACATGTGAATGTGGATATATTTGAGTGTTATTGTTGATTCACATCAAAACAAGATTTCCTTTTTTTTTTTAGAAACTTCGGACATTTAATTCGGGAAACAACAATCTTCAACGTCAAAACTCTATTTTTAAAAAAGTATTGTTCTGTTAGTAAAATATTGATGCTGCAATTTCATTACAAGTAATAGTGAAAATTTCAGCTCATCCTTGAGCAAACCTCTAAGTGCCAATTCAGGAATTTTAAGTTCACTACAAACTTCTCCATAATGAACTGTATCTGTAAAACAAAGCTTTTCATGCACCAAGTACTCCTTTCACTTTTGTTCTCTTGCTAACATTAATCACATTTGCAAATTAGTTGAATAAACCACTGATTAATGTTAGATACTTTAATTATGTTACCTTCATGATAATATTTATAGCAGGGTTCAACTGGTCAATTTAAATGAGTTGACCTGACACACTATCGTGACCGCTAGCTCTTACACAGGTAGGATTTGCATGCCATTTAACTTCTTTTTTTATTTATTATTCCACCATCTTTATTTGATTTGATACAAAAGTTGTAATTAACATGATAATACAAAACAGGTCTTCTTTTAAATGATAGTAACAATACAACAAACACTTCTGCAAATCGGAGATCAAAACACAGTCAGCACTTAATTAAATTCTCAGAAATGCTTGCAGACATAGCTGTGACGGTAGATTGACACTTTTCACATTGAATACAAGAGGGCATATATCATTTATGATGATTACACTGAAACCGAATTAAATAATAGAACTAAAACATGAATTTCACTTGACAAAACTTACTTAGTTGGCATTTTTTTCTTAAAGTGCTGCACCGGTAGGCATTACTGATATTTTCATGGACCGCAATATTGACGAATATTGTTATTTACAGTGTTACGACTAGGGGTAAATGTAACAAAAGAAAGAATGACTCACACAAGCTTTCACAATTTCAAAAATATAAATTTAATTTCCTAAAATATAAAATATTTTAAACAAACAAAGTGAAAGAATTAAAAATAACTTACAGTTTAGAATTTCCTATATTAGTCCTAAATTGTCATATACACTTCAACAATCCAGAAGTTAATCCAAAGTATTCAGAATGAATGAATGTTCCGAGTTAATGAATGTTACGAATGAAAGATTGTTCCGAATGAATGAGTCTGTAATGTTATGATATACCAATGCTTTTCAGTTCTAAATCCAAAATATTAATAATCCCAGGTAAACTCCTGTGAATGTAGAGTATTGTTAAGTTCTTTAAACAATAGTACTTAAATCCAAATTGTACTATGTATAGAATAGATTTTCCACCAGCTGATTTTACAAACAATAAATAATTCTCCTCTCTCTTTCTATCTGATGTAACTGTATAAGAATGAGGAATGCTGCGATTAAATATTATTATATAGCCTGTTACTGCGTATGAGAGAATAACCCATGACTCTGAAACTACGTTCTAGCACTATCCAGTAAACAAGTTATTCTAACCAATCAGAAACCAGGTCATGCAGGATACCCTAAAAGTACCCTCGCACTACAATAACACTACCCCAATCTCAAATCAACAAGATGTTGATCAAGCATGCGCCACCCACGTGATTCACTGGTGTGTTAAGTTGACCGACCTAATTATTGATTTTCCCTTGACATAAACACAGACTCATTGTTGATGTACATGTGTACTTTACAAGTGTAGGCTACTGAATTAAGGAATTATAATACAAATGTAATAAACTAAATGAAAACTATATTATAATTTAAAAGATGATACATAATTCTGTAACAAGTGTAATTTTTAAAAAAAAAATTTTATAGAAAACTTGACAAAATACAGTGGTCCCCCTCTTATAAGGCCACCCCTTCTGCAGCAAGAAAGTGGCCTTATAAGACGGGTGGCCTTTCTAGAGGAGGATCACACAGTTGTGAGTAATAACTACATATAAAGTATAAAAGATGCAACTAATTTTTATATATTTAATATTTTTATTTAAAAATCACAGGAATATTATCTGGTTAAGGACTAAATATGATAAAACTAATCAATGTTATTTTTTAAAAATATGAATAATCATGAATCGTGGTGCAAAACCACATTGTCGGTAAATTCGGGGCACAAATATTTGGTTGCAAATATCCCTGTACGTCCGTTGATTCCGTCTTTCCACTCAAGTTGAATGTATATTGACGATGTTTATTTGAATCTTTCTGACATAAAATTTCTCAGTAGTTATCAAAAGACTCTCCCTCTTTTCGTTTTAATTTAATTGCTTTCATTTTTGTTCTAAACTGAGAATGTCTGACGATATTTTGCGACAACTTATTCCTTCGCGGGCAATCACGCGTGAGGCAGTGTTTACAACGGAAGTGAGTCTGTCACGTGATCGACTTTTTTTTTTCTTCTTCTCCAGTCTGGTACCCGGTTATGTACATTTCATAATCTATTAGAGAGAACCCAGAAAGGCTAACATACCATTTTACTATCTGGCGACCGGATGTCACGCTGACTTGAGCTGAACAATGCTGTGCTTCTCAGCGGTTAGCTTTTGTCATCTTGATAATTATCGGTGGTAATAATAGCTTGTAATTATCAAAGTGACAAAAGCTAACATCTAAGGAACAAATGGCAGTAAGGATAATCGGATTACTTACCTCTTTGTAAGCATTAAAGTTACTTTATTGGCATATTGGAACAAAATGTCAATGTGTTGAATTGAGAAATTAAAAAATATTATCGAGATTTTACTCTGTAAACAACCATTATGTGGCCGCTTGCGAGGGGTAAATTTGACCGTTTTTGCACTAAAATGCTGGCCGCTGGTCACGTTAGAGGGGTGGCCGTCCTTGAGGGGTACTTTTGAACACAAACTCGTCGGTGCCAAGGGATTGTGGCCGTATAAAGCGGGTGGCCGCTGGTCAGGGGGGCCGTTCAAGAGGGGGACCACTGTATATGGCTTCTTTTTAAATGTTGTGAATTTCATGATGTTGAATCAGATTTCCGAGCACTAAACAGTGTTTTCAATGATAAAATGAGCGATATATCAAAGTCTCATCTACTAGTTTTGATCGTGATTTTCTTCACATTCAACAAATAGGGTCCAATTTTGGGGGTATTTTTTAGAAAAAAATGGGATTCACGCCCGACTCCACATTATAAATGGGTTCACGAGTTATCGAGTGAGAGGTGTAATATGGTTACTAAAACATTTTTATAAATGATTATTGTCACAGCGGAAACATTCACATAGCTGGACCAGCACAAGAATTTGGGAACCTCCATTTGATAACCAGGTGTTTTGTCTTCTAAGCCAATATCTGAAATCAGTACCCATAACATATTTCATTAAGCTGGAAGATACTCTAAGATATATATTCAAATCTCAACTATTGAAACAGACCCTTTTGAGACTGTTAGCAATATCTGTTACACTAAAGGGCCTTTAAGGAACAAATTCCACTACTGGCAACAGATGTAAGGGAAGGGGGAATTGAATTTAAACCATCTTTGATATGGCCAGATGTTCTACCACCTGAGCTGAGATAGAGCACCTGGCTGACACGCCTGTTAAACCATCCTTAAGATGGCCAGATGCTTTAGACTTTAACTGAGATAAAGCACCTGGATGACACGCCTGTTAAACCATCCTTAAGATGGCCAGATGCTTTACCACCAGAGCTGAGATAGTGCACCTGGATGTCATGCATTTTAAACCATCCTTAAGATGGCCAGGTGGTTTACCACCTGAGCACCTGAATGACATGCCAGATGGCCATGTGTTCTACCATCTAAACTGAGAGAGAGCACCTGAATGACATACCAGTTAAACCATCCTTACGATGGCCAGACACTCTACCACCTGAGCTGAAATAGAGCACCTGGATGACATGCCTGAGACCCAATTCTGCTGTTTTCTGATCTTTATTCTTGTATGTCAGTCAGCCACATTGACTCATTTGACACACAATGACAGAAATATGGAGTTGGATTTAGTCTGATGGTGGAAGCAGATACCATCATATAGTTATCCAGATGCTCTACCACTTGACCCATTGTAGCCAACATCCCTAGCAGGTACTCTATTCATGATGGTAATTTTCAAAAAGTTTTATAAATGGAACAAACCTTTTTATACTTAATTTCTTTTCCTTTCTTCAGACATGCTCATAAAGCAACTGTAATGGACCTTCAGTGGAATAAGAATGGGAATTGGTTGTTAACTGCAGCTCGCGACCATCTGATGAAGCTTTTTGACATCCGTAATATGAAGGAAGAGATGCAGATATTTAAAGGCCATAAGAAAGAGGCTACAGGTGAGTGTGTGTGTGGGGGGAATACATGTATGGAAGAGTACAGAGTTCTAGCTTTTCACAAAGCTGGACATGACACTTCATTGGCATGTCAAGAAAGGAGATAACTAAGGCTACTTATTGACACAACATATTATAAAGAATCTAATCTTTTCTTTAAAACACACTACAACATATCGTATACAACATTATACCCACACCATGTACTTACAAAAGTTTTGCTAGGGTCAGTTTTGTGAGTTTTAAGCTCATCGCAGTAAGTGCACACCAATGATATCATAAACAATTTTCCCATTATGTGTGTACATTTCTAGAAGAGTAGCTCCTTTTATGTTGGGAACTCTTCACTTTGGAGGTGCACTGTCTCTCCCAATATGGTTGCACTGAATAAAGTATATGTAAGATTCATTTTTATATGCCCAGTTCAAAATAGAGCATATTATGTTATGATGTCTGTCCATCGGTTTGTCTGTTACCAATTTTGTTTCTGCACAATAACTTGAGTTGTCCATGATCTATGGTTACAGAACTTTGTGGATGGTTTGCACATGGGGTAAGGAAGAATTTGATCAATTCCAGGGTCAAAAGGTCAAAGGTTGAGGTCACTGAATGAAAGAATAAACATGGTTTCCACACAATAACATTAGTTCTACATCACATACCAGGACCAAACTTTGAGGATGACTTGCACTTGGCATAAGGAAGAAGCCTATTGATTTTGGGGTTAAAGATCATTGTCACTTTGACTGAAAGCAAAAAGGTTTATGCACAAAAACATTAGTTCAGACCTGGACGAAACTTTGTGCATGGCTTGAACTTGGATTAAGGAAAAAACCTATTGATTTGGGGGTCAAAAGGCCAGAGGTCAGTTTGACTGTGACTGAAAGAAATAATGGTCTCCACCCAATAACATTAGTTCCACATTACAGATGTGGATCAAACTTTGTGAATTGCTTGCACATGGGGTAAGGAAGAAGACTATTGATTTTGGTGTCAAAAGGTCAGTGACTGAAAGAAGAAAGATCATTTCTGCAAAAAATTTCAGTTATCTACATAGAGTACTATTAAACATGGGGCATATGTATTATGTGCTGTTCATGGTGCTCTTGTTGAGACTGATTTAAGCCATGAAGTTTAATGGTAGTGAGACGTCAGACATGCATAGTGGTAAGTTGCAAGAAGCTCCTGATGTTCTAGCAGGTTTTCCCAGCCATGTTCCTCCCACGAGGCATGCCAGGAATGTGAAACGTGTGCTAAGTAATGGAATTTTTTTGCAAGTTTTGACCCAGAAGAGGGTTGTTCTCTTACTACGGCATTTGCGCGTATTGTGTCAAATGCTCTAATTTTAAACAGAATTTTGGAGCCTTTAGTGCACAAATTTCAGAAGAGTTTTATACCAGATGGTGAAAATATAAAAACATGAAGTTGTATAAGTTTCTTAAACCATTGCGTCTCCATGGTCAGACAAATATGGTTCTGGTCCTATAGTCTCAGTGTTTTTGGAGCAAGAATCCCATGCAGAAGTTCCAGTCCCAAAAATCAGTTAGTATACTTGAAGTATATCAGCATCATTTAAATTTGAATTTCTAGTGAAGACACCAACTTTACTATTTTCAGCCGTTGCATGGCATCCTGCACATGAGGACATGTTTGCCAGTGGTGGATCAGATGGTGCAATTTTGTTCTGGAATGTTGGGTAATATTTCTTGTAAACATTACAGATAATATTTGCATGC
This sequence comes from Margaritifera margaritifera, assembly GCA_029931535.1. NCBI lineage: Eukaryota > Metazoa > Mollusca > Bivalvia > Unionida > Margaritiferidae > Margaritifera > Margaritifera margaritifera. Next base: position 4,434,689 of record JAQPZY010001640.1, on the reverse strand, counting down.
TGCAAGTTTTTACACATTTATGGAAATCCAAACTAGTCATAAATACATTTACATAGATATGCATCTACTTGTACGGTAAAATATCCATTAAAAGATTCCTGGGAAGAAAAAAAGATTAATTTTCCAATGCCTTTTGAAAACAATGCAGGTATTATGTTATCTTGCCTGTCTACATCGGTATATTGATAATTTTGGATTTGTATTTGTACACAGAAAAAACAGGGAAAAACGGAGATGAACAAGTTTAATTTATAACAGCAACCCTTCCACCTTTACAGCTTAAATAGTTCTGTTCCAAAGTTAGTGTCTTACTGCACTTCATGCGTAGCCTGACTGAATATCACAATAACAAATATCCCACATATATCTCACTAATAGAGTAGAAAGCTAATGTCTGTATTTCTATCTATATCAACAAAATAAAAAGGATTGTGTCAGTTTTTAAGTATGTTGTTAATTTATTTATATATTTATATATACAGCTCTCCCTCTGATAAGGTGGTTGTTGGTGTCCAAAACTACTAAACACATTATGTACTGCTGAACCACTGTTTAGCTAGACTGTAGGAAAATTGGATGAATGCATGTATATGTGTTTAATTGTGGAGGGGGTGTAGGTGGGGAGGGGAGGGGATTAACAAAATGCCAGTCAAACTTACAGTAATAACTTCCATTTAAAAATATATTTTTCACTTCATAGCGTTGGTGTATTCAATCTTGTACAATAATAACATGTTTTAAAAAGCAATAAGGTATGATACCATATATATTCACTTATAAGTTGAGTCCAACGGCAAACAACATAGACCCTGATCTGCCGTCACATAATGTGCTGGTATATCAGGGTCTGTATTGTTTGTTCTACTGAATACTTCTAACAAACTGCATAGACCCTTATGCACAGTTGGATCTAACTTATAAGTGAGTATATACGGAAGTAAGCATCATGCTGTATTTTTTCAATCCATGTTGTAATACACTTGATAGATCATGTGAATAATATTAAAATGATGTAACACCCGCCTTTGATAAATATTTTTGACATTGTTCATTTTTAATATACTGCAGCATTGTCATCAAGTTACAGTGATTTAAAATATGAAAAATCTTGGTCACTTCTAAAAGTAAATCAAGTGATTAAATTCTAGTTGCAGTTCAGGCCAGTGCTTCCTGACATTAAGGACATGATCCTTTTTAATTAAGGATTCAAAAGGACATATTTACCACTTCTAAGCACATTTTGCAATGAAATAAGTTAATATCTCATAATCTGTTTGTAAAAATACAATTACCATTGTCAGTTAAATATCTTGAGTTTAAAGCACATGTATATGATTAGCAACTGGATGACATCACACAGTATGCAGCAGAGGTTTAACTGTTCTAAAGCACAAAATAACAGAAATGACAAACTTAACATGCATCCATTTTAAATCCATTGATGTCAAAACAAGCACAGTTGTTCACAAAAAATACTAATCCAAATAGAATAAGAACTGTTCACTCAGCATGATGTGTATTCCTAGTGTCCATACAATAATTCACTCAATAATATACTGGATTTTGCTGTCGGGTAATAAAGAGAGTTCCCACTATCAGAATTCACCCCTAAATCTGAATGATTTCACAACAAAGTGACCTGTAACTGTATTAACAGACCTTATTAGCAGTTGCATTGTGTAAATGAGTATTTATCTGTGACGATCACTTTCTGTCTGGTGGTTGGATAGTGGATAATTCATTCTGGGCTGCATTGGGGCACTTTAGTCGCTAGTTTTTCCTGACAAGTACAAGAAACAAACTTATCATAGGCCATTGTGTATTGACACGTTGATGGTAACAGATCACAGGAAGGATTAGCTGCTACATGTCTTTGATGTTACAGCATGATCAGCAGAGTGTGTCCACAGAACTTAAATGGCTGACCTGCCTGAGTGCCTTTAGTGCTAGAGGTAATTTCAAGCCATTTCTGCTGTCATGTCTACTGTTATCGAATACAATAGCTGACATAGATCAATTACAATAGTGGTTCCTCAGAGACACAGGTAATTTCTGCTGTCATGTCTACTGTTACCAAATACAATAGCTAACATAGATCAATTTCAATAGTGGCTCCTCAGAGACATGGGTAATTTCTGCTGTCATGTCTACTGTTACCAAATACAATAGCTAACATAGATCAATTTCAATAATGGCTCCTCAGAGACATGGGTAATTTCTGCTGTCATGTCTACTGTTACCAAATACAATAGCTAACATAGATCAATTTCAGTAGTGGCTCCTCAGAGACATGGGTAATTTCTGCTGTCATGTCTACTGTTATTAAATACAATAACTGACAAAGATCAATTGCAATAGTGGCTCGTTAGAGACACAGGTAATTTCTGCTGTCATGTCTACTGTTATCAAATACAATGGCTAAAATAGATCAATTACAATAGTGGCTCCTTATAGACACAGCTAATTTCTGCTGTCATGTCTACTGTTATCAAACACAATAGCTGACATAGATCAATTACAATAGTGGCTCGTTAGAGACACAGGTAATTTCTGCTGTCATGTCTACTGTTATCAAACACAATAGCTGACATAGATCAATTACAATAGTGGCTCCTTAGAGACACAGGTAATTTCTGCTGTCATGTCTACTGTTATCAAACACAATAGCTGACATAAATCAATTACAATAGTGGCTCCTTAGAGACACAGGTAATTTCTGCTGTCATGTGTACTGTTATCAAACACAATAGCTAAAATAGATCAATTTCAGTAGTGGCTCCTCAGAGACATGGGTAATTTCTGCTGTCATGTCTACTGTTATCAAATACAATAGCTGACATAGATCAATTACAATAGTGGCTCCTTAGAGACACAGGTAATTTCTGCTGTCATGTCTACTGTTATCAAACACAATAGCTGACATAAATCAATTACAATAGTGGCTCCTTAGAGACCTAAATAATACCTGACATTGACTGAATACAATAGTGACTAATCAGAGACAAAGGCAGAGTGTGAAAACACATTTTGTTAATGTCCAGTTTAAATGCAATGGTTTTGACATATATTTTTGAGGTGATGGATGTTGAAAATTCAACTTTTTTATTTTTATTTTTATTTGTACAAAAAAAGTTTAATTCTGGACACAGGTCTGCAGCATTACAGCATTATATCCAGAATTGAGTTTTAGTAAAGGGCACTATAACAAGGAGAGTTTTACTTGCTGAACATAAGACAATTCCAGATATACCACTGACATGGGCCCCTGGGTCTATTCTTACCCCCAGGGACATATATTGTGTGAGTGGGGACAAAACAGAGTAGAGCGCAGAAATATTTGTGTGACAAACGCACTTTAATGATTGTCTTGCAAGCAAGCATAGATACGACTTTCACTGCAGTGATGCTATGGATATAACTTGTACTGCAGTGGGGCTTTGGATATGGTTTGTACAGCATGGCAGCTATGGATATGACTTGTACAGTAGAGGGGCTATGGATATGATTTGTACAGTAGTGGGGCTATGGATATGATTTGTACAGTAGTGGGGCTATGGATATGACTGGTACAGCAGTGGGAATGTGGATATGCTTTGTACAGCAGTGAGGATGTGACTATGACTTGTACAGTAGTGGGGCTGACAACTTAAGTGTTCAGAATATTTTTGTGTACAAGTTTTTTTTCAAAGCCGTATACAGGTAGGGTCGTTTCTAGGATGGTGCACAAACAAGATATAGTGTTCCATGGAATTATTTGAATTATTTCTTTAAAGACTACTACCTACATAAAGACAGTAGGAAAGAAAGAAAAAAAGTTCAGTTATGGAGTTTTTGCAGTTTTGCACAGGGTTCAAAATTTAAAGAAAAGTATTCCCCTAATTTTTCCAACTGATAATCCTTGTTATATAAAAGAAATGTGTAAATTCTAGGGGAGACTTAAATGACCAGCAATTTCTTTATTTTGATATCTGAATGATCGGGGTTGATTTGGGTTGAACGTACACAGCTAGACCTTTTGATATACATCACATAGAAGATTGGTAGCTGTGCATGACTATTTTCTCTTCGTTAACATCAGAAATAAATAATTTAAAAAAAAGATTATATAACTTTGTTCAGTTTTGCTAATATTTTTAAGTTTTGTAAGTGCTTTCAGAAAATAATAATGCCAACACTGAAAATATGTTGCTGTATTTCAAATACAAGCAGAGTTAGTGTACTTTGTTCTGCAGTGGTCCCCCTCTTATAAGGCCACCCCTTCTGCAGCAGGAAAGTGACCTTATAAGAGGTGTGGCCTTTCTAGAGGAGGATCACACCGATGTGGATAACTACTACATATAAATATGAAAGGCATAACTAATTTTTAAATATTTAATATTTTCATTTAAAAATCACAGAAATGTTATCAGGCTATGGACTTAATGTGATAAAACCAATATTAATGTTTGTTGTTTTTTTTCTTCTTCTCAAATTATGAAAAATCGCCAAACATGGTGCAAAACCACCTTGTCAGTAAAAATCCAAGCACAAACATCTTGCTGTTACTATCCCTCTGCGTCTGTCAATTCTGTTTTTCCACTCACTGCAGTTTAATGTATAGTATTGACAATGTTTATTTGAATCTTTCTGACATGAAAATGTTTTAGTAGTGATCAAAGGACTCCCTCTTTTTGTTTAATCGAATTAATTTTACTTATCGTTTTAAACTGAGAATGTCTGATGACATTTTACACTTTTTGCAACAACTTATTCCTTAATTGGCAATTTGTAGTTATCACATGAAATGCTCAGTGTTTACAAAGGAAGTGATCTTGTCACGTGATCGACTTCTTTTTTTCTTCAGTCTGGTACCAGGTTAAGTACATTTTGTAATCTTAAGAGAGGGAGGTCACAAAGGCTAACATACCATTTTACTATCTGGCAACCGGATGTCATGCTGACTTGAGCAAAACTGTGCTTCTCAGCAATTATCTTTTGTCCTCATGATAATTATTGGTGGTAATAATTGCCAGTAATTGTCAAAGCCACAAACCTAACATCTGAGAAACACACAGCAGTAAGGATCATCGGATTACTTCCCTCATATGGATTAAAGTTACTTTATCAGAATGTTGGAACAAATGTCAGTGTGCTGAGTTGAGAAATCAACAAATATTAGTGAGATTTCTATCTTTAAAAAACCATTATGTGGTATATTTGACAGTTTTTGCACTAAAATGCTGGCCAATGGCCACATTAGAGGGGTGGCCATCCTTGAGGGGTACTTTTGAACACAAATTCGTCGGTGCCATGGGATTCTGGCCATATAAAGTGGGGGGGGGGAGGGGTCAAGAGGGGGACCAATGTATTTCAAGTAAATTTTCCCACCACAAAGAAGGAGTTATTTTCATAAGCTGTCTGCTTCAGACAGCACATGCTTGTACTAATATTAATAAAAGAAAAAATATCAAGTCAAGTAGATAAAAGACATTTAAGTGTATGTTAACTTTCTTTACATTGTGACAGTAGTAGAGCCAACAAGTTTGCCCATTCCTTTCCCACTTCAACAGTGCTTCAAAACTGCAGAATGGAACCAAAAACAATATGGCAATAATTGTAAAATTGGGTAGTACACTTAGGCTTAATAAGGATGTGGAATGAATGAAGGACTGATCCAGGTGAAATGTCAGTAGAGAGTTCATTTACCATATTCATCATAATACTCACACTTTTCTCTTAAAATAAATATTATTTGTGTCGATTTTGTAAGGTTAAAGCTAATCGTAATAATCCCATACCACTGATAAAGTCACAAACAATGTTTCTATCATGTGTTTGTATGTTGAGAGCTATCAATTCAGCTTTCACTATAAACTGAGGAGGTTCATCCTTTCCCAGAATAAAGCATATCTTAGATCCATTTTGAGACTGATTTAACTAAATCGGTTTTAGCACCTGTTTCCATTACTTGAGGCACTTTAAGATCAAGACAGGTGCACTAGCATTGTATATTTTTTGCAAGTTTTTTTGTGTGTCTATTAAGACATTTGCATCAAATATGGTATCTCAGTCCTGATTTGCAATCTTTTAAACTTTTTTGATAGATAGGGTTGACATTGTGATACATAAGGTTGACACTGTGATACAAAGGGTTGATTTTGCAATACATAGGGTTGACATTGCAATACACAGGATTGACATAGTGATGCATAGGATTGACATTGTGATACATAGGGTTGACATTGTGATAGGGTAAATGAATGTCTGTCTGTGGGTTCAGACCTGTAGAATAGGCCCAGTGTTCCCTCCTGCATGTCATAAGAAGATATATTGGAGACAACCTTTTTGCCCTGGAATGTGTCTCATGATGATGTTCCAGCTAAGAGGGTCATGGACTTTTTAAAAGAGTAATGGTTTATATAAAAAATTTGACTTTGTATTTTAAGGGTTTTACCTTTATTTCACATTCATCTTTATTTTGTATGTCTTTTGATGGGAAACAAACTTGGTACTGTATAGCCAGGATTGTGCTGATGTGCCATTGAATTCTATACATAGTGATAATATAGACAAAGTAAAGCCAATTTATTTTATACTGCATGATGCAGCATGGTAACAGTCATTACAGAATGTATTTGTTGTCTACACAGAACTGACAAGGAGGTGGGAGGAATGGAGGAAGCTCATGATGCCATCATCTGGGACCTGGCCTGGCACCCACTGGGTCACATTCTGGCCTCTGCATCCAATGATCACTCTACGTAAGAATAATACAATTGCTGTGAAAATACGAGTTTTTAAAATTTCATGTGGAAGCCAAGTTCATGAAAACTAGAAAAAGCATGACAGTATCATCAAGTGCAGTCATGTAAAAAAGTTGTACACCTACTTAGGGATGAGAAAAACTTTTCTCTCTAGGTTCAATACATTCATGCATAAAGATCATTGAAGAAACTTAATAGAAAGCTATGATTAATGTGGAATAACTTAGAAAACTATGTTTGCATGGAATAACTTGATAGAAAGATATGTTTGATGTGGAATAACTTGATAGAAAGTTATTTTTGAGGTTGAATAACTTTTCTTGGCTTTCTAAATGTTGTACTTAATGTATACATTTGTCTTAATGGCAGACAAAATCCATGTCATTACAAACTTTGTCAGATGAAAACTCTAATCATAGTAACAAGAAATATTATTTGGGGTGTGGCTTAAGTATTTTGTCAAGATCATAATATCATGTTAAAATGAGAAAAAATAAAAGGGTCCAGAAAGGAAATATTGTTTTTAGCAATATTTGATAGCGTATAGACATTTATCTCTTCAAATTTCAAATAGCAAGAGAAATCATTAATGTACATTTTGAATGTACAATTATGCTGGGCTTGAAAAATTAAGAAATTTTCTGCTTGCTCATAATTTATATTTTTTTTTAGATTGTACCAAAATTTGAATTTGTTAAAGTTTTACGAATTTATGGATAAAAGCCATAACATTTTGCTAAAATTTTCTCTTGCTCAGCAAAATTTGTAATTTTCTTGGACTATAGGCATAAGATTTGTTTTTTCTTCACCTTTTGCAGGAAGTTTTGGACTCGTAATCGACCAGGTGATAGGATGAGAGACAAGTATAACCTGAACACATTGCCTGTTGGTCCTGATGGAGAGATATTAGATATAGGTAAAGTATCTGTGGCAACTAATTTTGTTTGAGCCACAAACATTTCAGTCTTCTGAGAGCATAAGAATATAAACAAGGGTACCGTGGAATTCACGTTCTTGCCTGTAAACAACATTATGAGATGGAGCTTTATTCATATGCAGACAAGACAGTAGCATATCCGGGTACAGACTTCAGACACATAGTGATATCCTACAAACATTTAAGTTGAATACAGTAATTGATATAAAACATGTGACTTGAACAATATAAAAAAAATTAAACATTTTAACCAGGGAGTTTGTGGGGTGATTTTGAATGGTGCCTTGGCCAATCATTTTAGGAACAAATTGGATCAATTGGGAAAAAACCTTTTAAGTAGTAAATTGTTGCACTAGTTTGAAATATTTTACCTTGTGATTAGGGTCCATTTACTTTGAGATTGGAGCCTATTTTTGGTCTGTGAGGACTCCGTGCTTTAATATTGTTGTTGATGCCAACATTACGATCACTGCCCACACCAGAAAAATGATAGTTATGTCTTGCCATTCACAGGTGAAACAATAAGTTGAGTTTCTTTACATTGTAATACCTTGAGAGTAAGGCCTGTACTAGAAATAACAGTAGATTGGTAGTTGTAGTCACACATCAGTTAAATTTTCATGACATATCATTGGTTTCATTACACATTCATCAACAAGTACATGTTTCTTTTTTAAATGGAAAAGGATGGTGAATTGGTGTAATAACATGTTACCTTGCAACCTTATCTTCCCCAATGCCCTTTGTTTTTTAAATAACCGTAAAATAATTTATCTTATTTAACCAGAGAACAAAACATGTGACACATATTCTGTATTTGTTTCAATTCAGTATTTATGAATGTAAACTTGGCAATAAATTCTGGTTTATTTTATCTAATACAATTCTTAGTACAATCAGTTGAGTGCAGATTATCCAGATTGTTTGCTTATAAGGACTCCCAACATGTCACCAAAAGTTATATATCTGTATGACTGATTTTCCTGACAAAATCATTGTCTCCTGTTGAATTCAGATAATCTGAGTTTTAGTGTAGTGTCTTTTTAAATGATGAATTTATTGTTTCAGATATGGAGCTTTTGGAGCAGATGGGTGGTATTGGTGGTAATCCTGCACATCTTCTGCCTGGGATGGGACTGGAACATGGCTTGCCACCAGAACCTGAACTAAAGAGAGGTACAACTGCATTATCTTTAACTTCCAGTTCTTTTTTGTGCCCCAGTGTGGTGGGGGCATATTGTGTTACCCTTGTTTGCTGAACAGCTGTGTATGTATGTCCAAGTTTTCTTTGGAAAGGTACTTAACTCTACTTGCCATATAACAACATACCCATGAAAGTGTTGCTGTCCAATACCACTTTTGATTTTGGGGCCAAAGGCCAAGGGCATTGTGGCTCAGTGAAACTTTGTTTTGCGAAATAACTTTTTTTCTAGAGAAAGTTCCTTGTCCAAACTGTGTGTATGGCTTGCACTTACAGTAATAAAGCAATTTTTAGATTCCGGGGTCTAGAGGTCAGAGAGCATGGTGATGATAAGTCTAATAAGAAAGTTAAATTTTTTGCACTGTAACTTTAAGATCACTTACCTTGACCAAAGGTTCAGGTCATTGAGACCCATTGGTCAATACTCCCTAGAGTCAACCAGGCACAGCTAGTTCCTACTTAGAGGATCGTTAAATATGGGGCAGGCATATAATGTGCCATTCATGGTACTCATGGTATAAGAGTTATTTCCCTTTTCAGCTTGGAGCTAAATGCCGTGTTAGGCACAATCTGTGAACACGACTAGTCTCAGTTTTCATCTGAATCTTCATGAAACTTGGTAAATGTTATGGTCATCATTTGAAGATGGACATGATCAACAAATCCCTTTGCTCCTGCAATTTTGGTTAGAGTTGTTGCCTACTTTGTCTGGTAGCTGAATGCAATGTATGACTGAATCTTGTGGTCATCAGATATGAACATGCACAATATAGACAAATCACTGTGCTCCTGTGAATTTTGTCCGAGTTATTGCCCTTTTTCAGCTGGATGTAGGGATGTAGGTATATAACAGAATCTTGTGAATGCATCTAGTCTTGCAAATTTCAAATTGCCATAAACCTTGGTCGACAAGTCACTATGCTCCAAACAAAGTTTCACAGAGTTTTTGCCATTTCTGATTTTGAGCCTTAAGTTGTGTTTGACAGAATCTTGTGGACACAGATAGTCTCTTATTATTCAATGAATCAACATTAAACATTGTACATGTTATGGTAATTATTTGAAGATGTGCATATTGACAAAATACAGTCTTTCCACAATTTTTATTAAAAGTTATTGTCCCTTTTGTCATGCAATTCAGTGCAGTGTATGACAAAATCTTGTGAATGAAACTAATCCTGCTATTTTTGGTGGAGCACTTTGAAACTTTGTGCATATTATGGTCATCATCAGAAGATGTACATATCAACAAAACTCTCTGATACTGCAACTTTTTTTTTATAAGATCACTATTATAGCAGAGTGTATTATGCATGACCCTATCTGTCCATTTGTCCATTATGCAGAGTGTATTATGCATGACCCTATCTGTCCCTTAGTCCATTAACTAGAGTGTATTATGCATGACCCTATCTGTCCATTTGTCCATTTATGCATGACCCTCTCTGTCCATTTGTCCATTAACTTTTCCTATTCTGCACATAACTTCAGTTCTGTAGCACATACCACAACCAAACTTTGCGGACAGCTTGCACTTTGGGTAAGGATGAACCTTATATTTGGGGGTGTTAAAGGCCAAAGTTCAATACCACTGTGACTGAAAGAAGAAAAATGAATTCTGCAAACTAACTTGAGCTCTGTGCCACAGACCAGTAGTAAACTTTGTGGATGGCTTACACTTGCAGTAAGAAAGAAGTCTATTGGATATGGGGGTCAAAAGATCAAAGTTCAGTGTGACTTATTGAAAGAAGAAAAATGGCTTTTGCATAATAACTTTAGGTCTAGGACATAAACCTTGACCAACGTTTGTGGAGGGCTTGTACGTAATGTACGGAAGAGATGTATTGATTTGGGGGGTAAAATTGTCAAAGGTCATTGTGGTACAAAGAAAAATCCATTTTGCAGAATAACTTTTATTCTAGAATAAGTTCCTTGACCAACTTTGTGACTGGCTCGTACTTAGGGTAATAAAGCAACGTATAGATTCTGGGTTCTAGAGTTCACAAATCATGGTCATGGCAAGTATAATAAGAAAATAATAGTTTCTGCACAGTAATTGTAGTTAAAAACTGCATACTTTGACCAAAGGTCCAGGTCATTGAGACCCAATGGTCAGTAATCTCCAGTCAACCATGACCTACTAGTTTCTACATAGAAGACTTAAAAATGGGATAGATGTATAATGTGTCATTCACAGTACTCTTGTAGGAATTATGACTATCTTTTTGTGACAGAATTTTGTAGACACAACTAATCTCAGTTTTCATTGGATCACACTGAAACTTTGTACATGTTATGTTCATTATCAAAATATACACATAAAAAATAACTGTTCTCTTGCAATTTTTGTCTTAGTTAATGCCCTTTTTAACTTGCAGCTCAGTGCAATATATTAAAGAAGTTTGCTAATGCTACTACTTCTCACAGTTTTCAGTGGATTGCTGTAGAGCTTTTTACATATTAATGTCATCATTTGAAGATAAGTATGTTGACCAATAATTGTACTCCCATTATGTTTGGAAGAGTTACATACTTTGTTGACTATAGACTTGTTTCAATCGTGGAAGTAGGGTTGAGATGCAATCAAGGTAGGGCTATATTTATGTGTTGAAATTGCTTACTATTCCTCTACTTCTTTTCTGTCAAGAATACATTTGAAGGTAAAACCTACTTCACGTGGTTCACTGCATTGGAAATATGAATCAAAACTCAGCTGCTCCAGAACAAGGTATTTCTTTTAAGGTATAAATGTCTCTTGAATATCAAATAAACTAGAAGAGTATGCATTGGGACAGTGGTGCTCTAATGAGGTAGTGGAAAGAACAAAACAACAACAGTACCTACACTCTCAAACCCAAAGATCAAAGATGAAATATAAATATTTGATGGTCAGAGGCTATTAAAGTAAATGTGACACTTCATTCTTTTGGCAGACATTATTTTTGTATTTTGTTGGTTTTAACAGTACTTTTAATACATTATTGGCTGTGTCATGCTGACAAAATGGGAGCTAAGTGCCTTTCCCAGAGACACACTAAGGCAGCTGAACCGGGCAGACGTTGAGCACAAAATAATGGTTATTGTCTGTTTGCGTTGGACATTATAGCAACATTCTGGTTTAAGTAGTATAGATTTGCTGTCTGTATTCTAAATTTTAGCCATAAATTCTAAATGTTTTTTGTTACAGAGCCAGAAGAAGAACTTCCATCTATCCCCGGTCTTGACTGGTCCACTGATGAGAAATTTTTCCAAGATCAGCAAACTAGAGAGGCACCAAGGAAAAAAGTCCCTTATTCCAGGCCTATTCCCAAAAGTTTTGAGCAGGCATGGATCTCCAACAAACAGTCAGGTGTGCTTGTTCCAGATGAACAGGTGGATGCAGATGATAAGGAAGCTGGTGGGGCAGCATCCAAATTAAAGAGTCCAGCAGGATTCGGAGCTCCTCGCAGAGAAACCATTCCATCACTCATGTCTCTGCCAACTAAAGGACCAAGTAAATTTCTGTTTAATATTTAAATATAAATGTAAAGTATACATCTTGCCATTTAAATTCGTCAGATACATGAATATTGTTCAATAATTGGTTAATACCTGTAACTTAGAGTCATTTGAAAGATAACACAATGTTTGGAAGATTTGTTTGCTTTAATACAAGGGAGGATATAGAAACAGAATGCAACAGTTGGAACATTGGAAACTCTACGATTGGCATTCAGGGTTCGTACGATTCATTGAAAAGCTTGAAAGTACTAGACCCAAGGCCTTGAAATCCTTGAAAATTGACATTTTAGTTTAAACTAATGATGTAAGGTTCTTGGAATATTGGCATGATTGGTTCATTGATGATCATCCTCAGTTGTGTTGCCAATCTCCAGTGTTTCAGCTTTTTTGGTTTGTATCACTTGTCATTCTGTATATGGTTTTCACTTTTACTATCTATATTTGAGGTCCTGGAAATTTAGTTTTGAGGCCTTGGAAAGTCCTGGAAAAGCCCTCAAATTTTTTATGAGTGGAAGTATACAAACCCTGGGTTTTTTCCTCCTCAGTTATATTATTACCATATATAAGAAGAAACTATCCCCAAAAATAGTCTTCTTAGAATTGGGGGGTAGGGGACAGAGTTGGAAATTTTCGGTTTCACAGATATTGAGAACTTTGCTCTAAAACCCAGTATCACTGAATCTTTCTCTGAAGTCCATGCAGAATATCTGCATTTTATTTAGAGAAAAAAGCCAGAGAAGGTGTATGAAGCACATTCTCAGATTCTTAAACTGAATCTGTAGTCCCTTGCCTGTATTAGAAAAATGACGCGGCTTTTTACTTTGAAGCACCTATTCATTACCATAAATGTATATTTTGCTCACTCACTTACATTATTCACTCATCCATTAATGAATGAAGGTCAAAAGCCATTTTGTTGGTGCTTGTAATGTTTATCTAATTAACAGTTGTATTTAAAGTTGCAAAGACAGCTTATATTGGAGAGAAAAAAATGTGCTTTTCCTCTGAATACAGATTGCTTAATCTCACTCACATGAATCCAATGTACATCACAACAATTTGAAATAATTTCTGATTTACTAAAGTATACTTTTGAATTAAGTGTTGATGAAGAATATGTTTGTTTTATGATAATTTATACATTATTTTTCATAAATAGTCCAGAATATTGGTTTCTGTTCTATGAAGACACAATTCTCTCATGCATACACTGTAATCAGATAAATTAAAGTGTGACATATAAATTAAAGTGACACTGTGGATTAGATATAAACATAAAGATTTTTTTAAAGAAACATTCTGCAAAGTATATTCTAGGACATGTGATTGCATTATTCACGCTTATTTCTAAAAAGGTCACACCAAAAATCAAATGAATTTGTGCAAATCACATATTTTCAGACTCTACCTTTATTTCTTCATTAATACCTTCAGTATTCAGAATGTTCCCCCGTATTTTTCAAATGGTTTGGCGAGTTCCCCCCCCCCCCCCAATTTTAGTTCTAGAATAGAGCCTGATTCTAATGTAAACAGAAGTGTAAATATGAGCAAAACCTGTCTAATAGTTTTAAGTGTTATGAGCATTTAAAATAATGTGCAGGGGAGGTAACTCGCATAAATGATTTCCTGATTGTGATGAGGAAAACTAATTAAAAATAATTTAAATATTCTTTAACAGAATAAAAAACACTCTCCTATTTTCAAGACTCAGCAATAAAATTCATTATGCTCATTCCACAACAAAACATACATTTTTGTGTAAGCTAGACTGGTAACTGCTTGTACAATACATAAAAAGGCGCTAAATGAATTTAAATGTTATTTAAGTGAAAAAGAAAAGAACTTGTTCATATTACTGATGGATCAAAGTTTAAATTTAATGTTTAAAAGACTTAAATTGAGTTTCCTGATGAAATGAATGAAGCAAATCTCCAATTTTGAATATATTTGTTCAAAGCACGACATTCCAAAAGTGTCTATTGACATATAAAAATGGTTTGTCAGATATAATTTTGAGACTTTTAGAAATTGAAATTTGATTTGAATCATATAAATCTTAAATTTTGATGTGCTTAAATTATCCAAATAGCCATACAAATGTGTATCACCATCCTTTTACCTCAAAATTACAAAAAAAACTATAATTCATTTGTCTTAAAATATATAACAAATTTTCTTCAAAACTCTTGAATATCTTTTATGACATGATGAGAAATTATGAATATTAATGAAATGTAAACCTGAAATATTTATTTTAAAAAAAAAAAAGTTTTTAATGGATTTTGATGGAATTTGTATCGTTGGTAATATTTAAATATCTTCTTCATTGTATTGCTCTTATTTTTAGACTTCAGTGCCACTTTAAATGGCTCAGTTTCAAGACTGGTACACTCTGATTATCTTCAAGGTAGGCTCACTATTTCAAGACTGGAACACTATGATTATCTTCAAGGTAGGCTCACTCTAAAGAGAAGGGTACACTCTGATTATCTTCAAGGGAGGCTCACTCTTTCAAGACTGGAACACTCTATGATTATCTTCAAGGTAGGCTCACTCTTTCAAGACTGGAACACTCGATGATTATCTTCAAGGTAGGCTCACTCTTTCAAGACTGGAACACTCTATGATTATCTTCAAGGTAGGCTCACTCTCAAGAGGCTGGTACACTCTGTGATTATCTTCAAGGTAGGCTCACTCTTTCAAGACTGGTACACTCTATGATTATCTTCAAGGGAGGCTCACTCTCAAGAGACTGGAACACTGATTATCTTCAAGGTAGGCTCACTCTCAAGAGACTGGTACACTCTGTGATTATCTTCAAGGTAGGCTCACTCTCAAGAGACTGGTACACTCTGTGATTATCTTCAAGGGAGGCTCACTCTTTCAAGACTGGTACACTCTGTGATTATCTTCAAGGTAGGCTCACTCTCAAGAGACTGGAACACTATGATTATCTTCAAGGTAGGCTCACTCTTTCAAGAGACTGGTACACTCTGTGATTACCTTCAAGGTAGGCTCACTCTTTCAAGACTGGTACACTCTATGATTATCTTCAAGGGAGGCTCACTCTCAAGAGACTGGTACACTCTGATTATCTTCAAGGTAGGTTCACTTTCAAAACTTGTATACTTCATGCTTATTTCAGGGTAGGCTTACTTTCAAGGCTGGTTTAATTTGAATTTTTCAGGTGTATCATTGATTTTAAGTGACTACATCAAACATGTTAACGTATACGTGTGTTCTTTTTTTTTTTGTAGACAGTACTCAGATGCAGGAAAAAGATGAACCCAAACTACAGACTCCACAGAATGTAGGTCCAGGCGGGCCTAGGGGACCCAATCAAGGGATGGGACTTTTGGGTCCTGCTCCAGGTGCATTGTTGCCCAACCAGACTCCACAAATGAGACCCCCTGGTCAGCCCAAATTTTTAGCCCGCCCTGGTGGTACTGGGCAAGTTCTTCAACCCAACATGCCTCACCCCAATCAGCCCCTAGGGCCCAGACCCATGGGCCCAGGGCAATGGACCCCAGAGGGCAATGGGCCAGATATTATGGGTCAAAACTTGCAGCAACAACAACAGCAGAAGCAGGGCCTATTGCGGCCACCAGTTCCAACAGGTATATTTTTATGTTGTTTTTGTTTTGTTTTGCTTTTGTCATTTGTCATTTGTCCCAACTTATCAAGTTGTTGGGTTTTTTTTGGTTGCTTTTGTTTACTACACTCTACCCGGCTTTACATGAAAACACTTAAAAAGATGGGGTTTATTTGGGGTTTTTTTTAGGGAAAACAAAAACTGGATTGCAGTCTGATCTTTTAGGGGACTAAATTGAGTGGTGTACATATTGTTGGAAAAACACACCATTTCAAATTTTTTTCAAATGGTGTAATTATTAATAACACGTGTGTGTGTCTATATAGTCAAACCTGTCTACAATGGCCACCCACGGGAAAAGGCCAAAGTGGCCATGTAGACAGGTGACCTCAGAAGGCAGGTTCAGCTCTCAGACTTGGTTCATGACAAATACATCTACTATGCATAGAATACCATTAGCATTAGTAGTAGTAGTAGTATGCATTCAGATTACATATATTTAGTTTAGCTATTTAGCAAATAGAAAAATAACAAAATAATAAAATAAAAAGTTCCACTTTAATCCATCATGTACATTAAAATATCACTTATCAGTAGAAACGGCATCTAAATAAAATTACTAATTGACAGCTTACCTGTGATTGTCAAACACAAGACTGACTTTTTAGGCCAGCTGAAAACAGGCGTTCACACTTCAAACAATTAACGGATTAAGCAGTTACTCAAACTCACCAAGATCAAAAGGCAGTCGGCTTTTGCAAGAGACCTCTGATGATTAGGAATGAAAAGAAGCTTCCTGCGGCTATTGTTAGTAGCATATAAACCATAAGGGATATCACAAGTGCAGTGTACATGTATCTCTACTCATTTGGTGTGATTGTACATAATCTCTTATACTCCGGATTAACGTTGTTCTCAAAATCGACCATAATATCTCGCTTACACTTAATAATCCCTTGCATCTGAGTTCGCCTGACTCCCATTTCTGCTGCAACTACATGACTACTTTGTCCACTATCCACCAAACGAATTGCTTCGATTCTCTCGTGTAAGGACAAAAACCACCTTTCTTTCGAAGCCAACATGCTGACACCTTTGAGTTTGACTGACAGCGTAACTGGACTACAGTAAGTACAATCGAGATATGAAATGCTTGGAGCGGTCTCTGCTGATACGCTCCAGTGACCACTGAAGACAGTGTGAACCCAGTGTTTTTGTTCAGAGACACCTGACCACTGAAATCAGGTGCCTGTTAAATACAGGGCTTTTATATAAGAAATTTGCTGGGGGAAAATAATTAGGGTGACCGCTGAACACAGGTGACCATTAGGACAGGTTTAACTGTGTATGTATGTATATATATATATATATATATATATATATATATATATATATATATATATATATATATATATATATATATATATATATATATATATATATATATATATATATGGTTGTCTTGCCTGCATTTAGCTCAACCATTTCATATCCACACACCCCTATTCTCTCTCTGCCTCACAGGCAAGATCAAGGTCAGTTGAAAATGGAAATGAAACAGGATCTGTATAAGGTAAAATGTAGGCAAAACATAATTCCTTAGAATTCTTTACTAAGTAATGGGCAAAACATAATTCCTTAGAATTCTTTACTAAGTAATGGATCAAGATATTCCCTAGAATTCTTTACTAAGTAATGGGTCAAGATATAATTCCTTAGAAATCTTTACTAAGTAATGGCGCAAGATATAATTCCTTAGATTTCTTGACCAAGTAATGGGTGAAGATATAATTCCCTAGAATTCTTTACTAAGTAATGGGTCAAGATATAATTCCCTAGAATTCTTTACTAAGTAATGGGTCAAGATATAATTCCCTAGAATTCTTTACTAAGTAATCGGTCAAGATATAATTCCTTAGAATTCTTTACTAAGTAATGGAGCAAGACATAATTCCTTAGAATTCTTAACTAAGTTATGCGTCAAGACGTAATTCCTTAGAATTCTTTACAAAGTAATGGGGCAAGACATAATTCCTTAGAATTTTGTTATAAGTAATGGGACAAGACATAATTCTTTAAAATTCTTTAGAGAGTAATGGAACAAGACATAATTCCTTAAAATTCTTTACTAAGTAATGGGACAATTTTTTTTTCTGAGTTTTTAGGATGAGAGACACGAATGGGAGGCAGTTGGGTTGGTTTGGGTTAAAAAGCCAGCTTTATTTAGAAATTTCCTGTATGGCCAGTGCAATAATACATATGGTGAATATCAAGATGTTTTTGGCCAACACAATATATTGTATTGCCATTAGTGTATTGCAAGTCCGCACAGTGTAACATGTAATTATGTATACATTTTGCACATGCAAGTAGAATTTGCAGACATTGACATGTAGTTTTACAGTGTGTGTGTGTGTATATATATATATATATATATATATATATATATATATATATATATATATATATATATATACATATATATATATACACCTCTCCCTCGATAACTCGCACACAACGGGGTCCAAAAACATAGACTGCACTATAAGCGAGGGCGCGAGTTACCGAGGGACCTCAAAAAAATTAAGAAGGGGATGCCATCCTCGCTGGACATCGAGAAAACTGCAGTGGGGGAGGGGGGGAATAACGGGGCTGTATAATGGCTGAATACTCCTTTTATAATTACATTGGAAATAGTTGTTAATAAAGAGCTTTTTCTAATGTAGTTGTTTGCTTTTCTGTATAAATTACCTTTATTTTCAAGATAACGAACCTCTGAAAGATCGTTAACAACATTAGTCCAAGCGGTTTCAACAACACGTGTACGCGAATACATTGTGTATTACATCACTGCTTTTTGTTGTTGTCGAGTCACAACTAAACAAGATTCCTTTTTTAAAAAAATAAGGACATTTATTTCGTGAAACAACCGTCGACGTCGAAACTCAATTTATTTATTGTTCTATTAATAAAATATGGATGACATGATTTCATATCAAGTAACAGTGAAGCTTCTTATCATCCTTGAGGAAATCCCTGAGTAGCAAGTTAGAAATTTTAAGTTCAATACAATCTCTGGATCTCACTTCTCCATAATGAACTGTATCTGTAAAACAAAGATTTTTATTCACCACATACTCATTTGGCTTGGTTGCCTTGCTATCTTTGATCATATTTGTGAATGAGTAGGCTAATTTAAGGTAGTTTAATTATATTACTTACATAATAATATTTATGACAGTGTTCGATTGATCAATTGAAATGAGTTGACCTGACATATGGCCATAACCGCTAGCTCTTATGCAGGCAAGATTTGCACGCCTTTTAACTTTTCTGTTATTCCACCCCCTTTGTTTGATTTGATACAAAAGACGTAATTAACATGATAATACAAAGACGTACATGGCCAAATGGCCGAACACGTCTCAAATTCAATAAAACAAACAGATAATACAAAGCAGGTCTGCTTTTAATTGAGTGTAACAACACAACAAATACTTCCGCAAGTCGGAGATAAAAAAAAAAAAACGGTCGGCACTTAATTAGATTCTCACGGAAACGCTCGCGGCGATAGCTGGGTCGGTTGAATTATATTTTTCACGTTTGATTACAAGAGGGCATATTGCATTTATGATGAATACACTGAAACCGAATTAAAAGATAGAACTAAAACACATATTTCACTTGACAAAAATTATTTAATTGGTATTTATTTTTAAAGTGTTGCCACCAGTAGGTTTTAGTGACGTTTTCATTGATCGAAATTTCGTCGAATATTGTCATTTATATTGTACTGAGAATGTTGTTTGGAAAGAAAATTTAACAAAATATATGACTTCTTATTAAAAGTTGAAAATTTAATGATGTTGATTCAAATTTCCAGGTACTATCCGCTGGTTTTGACGATAAAACGAGCAATATATCAAGGTTTCATTTACTAATTTTGATCGCGATTTTTTTCACCTTCAACATATAGGGTCAATTTTTATATATATATATTTTTTTTTCTAGTTAAAAAAATGGGATCCACGTATGACCAGCGTTATAAGCGGGTTCACAAGTTATCTGGGCGCGAGTTATCGAGGGAGCGGTGTGTGTGTGTGTATATATATATATATATCCTAACTGTCACCTGTACTCAGCGGTCACCTGTTTACAGTGGCCATTCTAATCCCCCCCCCCCCAATTTCCTATGTAAATGTCCTGTATGCAAAACGGTCACCTGATTTCCGCAGTCTGTGGCCAGGTGTTTCCTAACCAAACAATGGTTTCTCTCTGACTTAAGTGGTCACTGGCACGTATCTACATTTTCCACTCAGTCATTTGCTTCATGAGAAAGGCATTGTTTAGATAAAGGAATATCATGTGAATCGATGTGCAAATATTTCTTATCTCGCTTGTGCTCACCATACTCCAGTCATGTTGATAGTGTAACTCAAAGGTGTCAATATCTTAAATTCGAAAGCGAGACAGTTTTTATCATTAGGGTAGAGGGTCGAAGCAATTCGTTTGTTGGATGGTGGGAAAAGTAGTTGTGTTATTGCAGCAGAAATAGAAGTCACCTTTTGTGCCAGTGTGACAGGTATAGTTTGATATCTTCATCTATTTGCCTGTGAATTAAAGCTGTCTCTGAAGAAAAAAGTTCATCTTTGAGAAGAGATATGAGTTACATCCCTTTTCATTAGGGTCTGGGGTCATTCAATATTTAAAACTTGCCTGTAAAGGCAGGTGATGTTTCGGGTCACAAAGAATAGCCATATACAGCTTCTCACATAAGCCGACTGCCTTTTGATCTTGGCAAACTGAGCAACTGACTAATCCAGATATTGTTTTTGAAGCATGAACAAACTGATATCGGGCTATATTTTAAGTCGGTGATGATTTAATTTATAGGATGGATTAAAGTAACCAGGATGCAGTAATCTTGTGTGGAACATAAATTTTAGAGAAAATAACATATATGCATAATTTATGATTTTGTTATATTGAGCACATATAACAATCTTGATAATGTAATAATACTAATAATAATGATATTGATAATGTTGAGCCTTTTCACATGATTGGCCACTAGTGACAGACTTGTCTCCATGTGTGTGGGTTTTTTAAAATTATTTTTTGTAAAATATATTTTTTAAGCATTGCAATCTCATGGCCTGTTTGGATAATAAAATACACTGTTTATTTATTATACCCCCAGATTGGGTATGTATTGGGGGGAAGGTTTAGCTATTGCTGTGTCTGTCTGTAAACATTTTGTTTTCAGAACATGACTCTCAAACTGTTCAAGGTATTTAAACCAAACTTGGTACACACTTCAAGCAAGTTACTTAGTGGTGCCTTGTGATACTTAGATTTTTCAGTATTCAATATTTTTGGTGTTTTCAAGTAAACATAGTGTAGTGTAGGTAGTATATGAATTGAGAGTGTTGGACCATAGGGTACTAGCATAAGTAGTATAAAAACTGTCAGTACTGGACCATAGGGTACTTTCTGTGGGAGTCTTTACCTAAACAGTGGACTGGTCTACATGACTCTTGAAGCCAAGTGCTATGATAGTAATAAATTTATAATGACTCAAGTTCATCATTTGTTAATATGGTAATTAGGACAAAATAAATGTGATGTCAAATTAGGACCTCTGTATCATAATATGTGTTATAAAGTGACATCAGAAGTGCCTACAATGAGCAGCATATTTGTGTATTTGTGCACAAATGGAGTAAACACACATTTAGATTTTATATATATATATATATATATATATATATATATATATATATATATATATATATATATATATGTGTGTGTGTTCCTTTCATCAAAATATGCCAAACAGTTGAAGAATATAGTCCCAAAAAGTTGTCATTTGATTTCTCCAGCAATTCAGTCAATATAAATTTGGCAAAGAATACAAATTCCTGATGTTCTGTGCATGTTGGGAATGATCATACTCAATCGCAGAGAGAACACTCATGAAAAAGGAGTTTTATGATCGAGCTAACCATGATTTAATCATGGTCACTAAACATTTTGATGCATTCTCAGTGGCTTGATAAACGTATTGATGATTAAGACTAAGTTTGATATCATAAGTTGTGATGCTTCATTATGTTCATAAACTACCCAAAGAAAATCTTAAAACAACCCAATTAGTTCAAACCAGTGAGTAAAATACCAAATACATTAAAATTCTATCATGAGCTCTTCATCAGTAGAAATTCACTGCTCTAGTAGTCAACAACAATGCTGATTATGACTTTGGTATGTATTTGAGATTTATAAATTGTATATGCAATCATTATTTAGGAAACATATATTTAGTAATAATGACCCAGAAATGGGTTATTTTACCAGTGAAACAAAAATGAAATGCAGAATAATGCAGATGAAATTCATAGCATATGCACAGAAAGTGAAATGTAGAATCATTACAAATAAAATGATGAATACATTTTGAAGAGAATGGAGAGTGCAAAATGGAAAACATAGAATGATAAATGATAAAAACTGAACGTAATATCGATACATTTCATGAATGGATTTGAAAATCTATTATTTTCAAGCTGCTGCTAAATATCCATGCCTGATCATCCAAGGTCAGATTTTTTACCAGTGAAACAAAAATGAAATGCAGAATAATGCAGATGAAATTCATAACATATGCACAGAAAGTGAAATGTAGAATCATTACAAATAAAATGATGAATACATTTTGAAGAGAATGGAGAGTGCAAAATGGAAAACACAGAATGATAAATGATAAAAACTGAACGTAATATCGATACATTTCATGAATGGATTTGAAAATCTATTATTTTCAAGCTGCTGCTAAATATCCATGCCTGATCATCCAAGGTCAGATTCTTTACACTGACATAGTTTTTTACTCCTTACAAGCTGTGACATTCTCGTTGAAGCAGACAGAAAACAACCACCAGTGGTTTTATCTGTACAATCTTTTGTTTTGAACAGAATGAAGAACAAAAATACAATGATGTCTGTTGCCATTTATGCATATACTATTTCTTGAGTTCTCTCCTTTAAAAACTCTTAAAAAACAGAAAGCTCAACTTAGGTAAATGCATTTCCATTTCATTCCAAATGAGCGAAAATGAAAATAAACGATGAGTAAAAGTGATGAGCATAAAATCAGAATGCATTTCTGAGATTATACACAAAAAACAACAAGATAATAGATGAAATGCAGAAGTGAATGGAATGCAAACAGAACACAAATAAAATGCCATTGAAATGCAGATTTGGTAAAATTATCTGTTTCAGGGTCTGAACGCGTTATTTCCAAGTTATGTGTCAAATTACCTCTCCTAGCTAACTCTAAAGTGAATGGATGAGTCACACCATTGTTGCATAACTTTTTTGTCTGACAAGTCACTTAAGTTTTAACATGGATGCCAATCATTCTGGATTTTGAGGAATTAATTTTAAAAAATGTAGTGAAAATTATGTTGACAAAATTTTTAAAAATCTTGATTTCATGGGATACAAGTTTGAACATGCATTTTTATGTAGACACAGGTAGGGAGAATAGAACTTAAACACCGATATGTTAGACTGGTACATAGACTATAGCTCTTAAATGTGAAAAGCATAATGCACTGGTGAAGAAACCAGTTGATGAGACTATAAATAGATGAAAAATGGCAGCAGAAAAGAAGACATAAAGATGGAGATATTAAATGAGTGAGGGGAAACTAATGTTTATTGCTGTGGCCAAAAATGTTAAAGGTATACAAGCTTCTGAAATGGAATGGATTTATTCTCAGTGGAACATATTTATTACTGACTGTGTACAGGTATGTACCAGCTTCTGGATGCAGCATGATTGTAAATGTTTGTTCCTTAAACCAAATATGTTGTCCATTCCAAATTAGATGATTGCATTCCTGATAGGCATGTTAGTTGCAATGAACCAAGAACCCCTCATAAAGTGCTAGCAACAAGTTTTGGATTGGACTTGTACTTAATTAAACTTGAAGAAACCTTTGTCACAATGTGCCATGCATCACTGGTAACCATAGTATGCAATATGCAGGTTGTAAAAATCAACAATTTATTAAAATTTTTGTGATCTTACCATACTCAGAATCAGTGAACAATTTCTATTTGATTCTTATACACCCGTCATAAGGCGGAACATGATAATGTCCATCCATATGTATGTACATCTATGTGGTCATTCATCTGTTAACAGTTTCATTTCCACACAATAACTTGAGTTCTTCACCATCTACAGTTACCAAACTTTGTGGATTGCTTGTACTTGGGGTAAGGAAGAATGCTATTGATTTCGGGGTCAAAAGTTAAAAGGTCAGGTTTCAGTGATAGAAGAAAAATGGTTTCCACACAATAAGTTAAGTTCTCCACCATCTGCAGTCACCAAACTTTGTGGATGGCTTCCCAGGTAAGGAAGAACCCTATCAGTTTTGAAGCCAAAAGGTCAAAGGTTAAGGTAAGTGTGACTGAAAGAAGAAAATTGGTTTCTGCACAATAACTTGAGTTCTCCACCATCTGCAGTTAAGAAACTTAGTGGATGGCTTGCACTTAGGATAAGGAAGAACCATATTGCTTGTGGTGTCAAAAGGTCAAAGTCACTGTGAATGAAAGAATCAATCTGGTTTCCTCACAAATAACATTAGTTCTACCATGACCAGACTTTGTGGATGGCTTGCACGTCAGGTACAGAAGAAACCTACTGATTTTTAGTTCAAAGGTCAAGGTCACTGACTGAAAGAAGAAAAATGGTTTCTGCACTATAACATTAGTTTTACATTTCAGACCTGTTCCAACTTTTGTAGATGGCTTGCACTTGCAGTCAGTAGGAAGCCTATTGATTTTTGGATCAAAAGGTCAAAGGCCAGGGTCACTGACTAAAAGAAGAAAAATTGTTTATGCACACAATTTGGTTATATGCATAGACAACTATAAATCACAGGGTGGGTGTATAATGTGCCGTTAACTGTACTTGTGTTTATCTCTCAGATTTTCATTTTCACCTCCATTCTTTTCCTTTTTTCAAGATATTATTGAGCCCTCTGACAATGCAGATCGGCAGATAGCAACATCGATTCCTTTTCTTCAAATTTGATGACATGATACACACCATATACAGTAATATCTTTCTTTTGATTGATTGATCAGATAATTCATTTGTCTTGCATACTGTAGGGCCTCAGCAGCCTGGAATGATGGGTCAACCAAGAATGCCTGTACCTGGTAAGCAGCCAGTTCAAGGTATTTTTCTTCATACTTTTTTTTAATTCAGAATATAATGAGTATGTTTTGTCTTTTTAATTTTAATTTACCAGTCTTGATTGGAGGTATTGTATTGGGTATTGTCTCACCGTCCAGTCCCATTTTTCTTGTCTGAGCCATAACTAGCTTTGGAGAGATTTTGATGAAACTTTTTTCCACACTTACATTATGAATTGAAGATCTTTCACATAAAAAGTCAAGTGCTTGGCTCAAAGATCAAGGTCATCATGAGGTAAACCTATTTTCAAGTCTGAGCTGTAACCTTTGAACTGTTGGAGATATTTTTATGAAACTTCACCCACTTTACACCATGGTGTGTCATGCACCATAGTCAGGTCCCAGCTGAAACATTATGGTCCAAACAGGAAAAGATGCAACTATACAACTTATTTCAGTCTGACTTGTTTTTTCTGTAACTTTGAACTACAGGAGATATTTTGAGAAGACTTGTCTCACACTTACATTGTGACAACAATTCAGGTCCAATGGAGGAAAGAGGTGCAGCGTTGTGGCCAGTTTTTGTGTGACCTATTTCAAGAGTGTTTTGGTTTGGTTTGGTGTTTTACAGCACAGCAACAAAATTAGGTTATTTAGTGCCAATGCTTTTGGAGTAAATTGCCTTGCCGAAGGACACACCATGGTAACTGTCACCGGCTGATTCAGTGGTAAGATTTGAACCTACACCCTTTTTATTTTCATGTCCAGCATTCTAACAACTAAGCCACCATGGCCTCTATTTCCATTAGTTGCCTCTTATGGCATGCTGGAAAGTGCATCAGACCTATTACACATCCACAAGCCCATGGGTAGTTATTTCAAGAGGGAATTGGCTGATTTTGGAGATCACCCTGGCAATATACAGCATACTGGTATTTATTTGTCATTTAAGCTGTTTTTGTCCTATTGTCAGAGGTTCAGTTGATATGTCAATAACAATATTCCCTCTGAAAACAGCCAAATACTGAGTCATAGCTTAGAAGGCTGCTGTTGCTAAGAAAGTCCCTGTGGAAGAGCATAGATTTGGCTGTTGCTAAGAAAGTCTCATAAAAGAGCATAGATTTGGCTGTTGATAAGAAAGTCCCTGTGTAAGAGCATAATTTGGCTGTTGCTAAGAAAGTCACTGTGGAAGAGCATTGATTTGACTTGCTAAGAAAGTCCCAGTGGAAGAGCATAGATTTGGCAAAATACAATAATACTATTTATTCTCAGAAATGAGCAATTTCAACTGGACATGAAAGTTAGGTCATAAACGAAAGATAAGATAGTGTCAGTTATTGTTGGTTACATAGAAAATGGAAAAAACATTGATCATTATCCCCCCTGCAGTATGTAATATGGGGGGGATATAGGTATCACTGTCCATCTGTCTGTCTGTCCATCAACAGTTTCATTTCCAGAGCATAACTATAAAACTATTGAAGGTACACATGTCAAGTAGATTACGTAGTGGTGCCTTTTCATACATAGAATTGTCTGCATTCAGTATTTTTTTTACAATGGAAACAAAGTGTAACATAGTAGTATATATATTGACAGTGCTAGACCGTTGGGTATCAGCATAAGTAGTATAAGAAGAGTACCACAAAGGACACAAGATACACACCTCTATTGACATTTTCCCTACTAATAACCTTGACCTTTGAGCTGGAGATCTTACTGTTGCATGGTAAGGTATGGACCTCAGTAAAGTTCTTTGAAAATATCTTTAGGGGTTAGAAAGAGACATTCTATGTTAGGAAACAGGCAACTAACATTATCCCAAATTGTGACCTTGACTTTAAAGCAAGGGGTATGGCTGAGCACACAAGGCACTGTCGAGATATATAAAAGGCTAAAATTTCATTAAATATATCCATCGGTTCAAAATTTATACCCTTAAATGTGTGGAGGTCACTCATTTATATTTTTCCTTGTGACCTTAACCTTGAAGCAAGTGGCATGACTTTGGTAAGTGACACACTGTCAAGTTGTGATATCTACATTTTGCAAAGTTTCATCAGAATATCTTCATTGGTTTAAAAATTATGCTATGGACAAGCATACAAGTCACAGAATTACACTTTCTGTGCCATGACTGATCTTGAGACACAGGGCCTGACTCTTGTACCTAACATGCCATCTAGTCATGATATATACTTGGGCAAAGTTTCATGAAAATTTCTCTCAACATTACAAAGTTTTGACCCAGACGAGCGTATGTTAATGGATGGACAATGCCACAACATGATATGTCCATCATAAGATAAGTGCATAAAAGTTTGAAGTGCTAGGTCCTGTTTTACGAAGCAACTTAAGTTTACACAGAGAATTTTCGTAAATGTTAAGCATAAGAAGATCTTACACTATTTTATAAGTGTGTTTCACAAAGATATCCATAGTAAAATTTTGTATGTCTAAGAAAAACTTTTGTGTAAGCCACTCTTTTGTATGGGAGGTAGGTTATTACTTGGTAAAATGTAATACGGCACCTGCAAGATACTTGCAAAGTATGGCGACGATAAGAACAACAATAACAACACAATGACCAAAAAAATATCAGACAAAAAATGCTTTGACCTATTGGCCATATTGAATTAAATATAGGTATTATTTCTGATTAAAGAAGATAGGGTGCCTGTGTGTGTGTGCAGTGATGGATTTATGATTTTGCTGCCCCTAGGCACTGTTGCTGCACCCCCTCCCCTCTGCCCAAAATAAAGCCTTAAAACCAGAGCTGTTAAAGATCTTTACGCCTTCAAATAATGGAAAAATTGAACTTGAGGTTGTTTTATTGTTTTTTTAAAAACAAATAAATACATTTTTTAACAAAGCCAGAATTTCAAACTTTAAAATCTGCGGCCCCCTGAATTTTGCCGCCCTAGGCAGCTGCCTTGTCTGCCTAATGGGAAAACCGTCACATGAGAGAGAGAGAGAGAGTCAAGCTACAAGTCAACAAATATTCAGACTTTAACTTGTTGAAGGAAACGGCTAAACCATACTTCTTTATTTATCTGTATCAGAATGGTTATCTAATCACTTCACTATATTTATCGACTTTTATTTCCTTCAAATACATGAACGTACTTGGAGCCCTCAGGCTATCATTTCCAACAACAAACCAGCAGAGTCCACAATTATATATGGGAAAGTAAATGTGACGTTTATGCTAACCTTTGCGTCATCCACAAAAACCTTCCGAACTTATTTGATATTCATTGCAATACTAAGAATAATGTTTTAATTGGGTTTTAATTTCACTTTTGCTTCAATTGCTTGCATTATAGGACCAAAATCTGAAATAATGCACCATTCATTCGTGCTTAATAAACCCTCCCTATTTATAGGCTCGTCAAACCTTGGAATAAAATTACATCTTATTCAGTGGGACATGATGTAGATCCATTTTTTTAGATAAGGGATCATCTCAAAATGATCCCTCTCATCTCTCTCTCTCTCTCTCTATCTCTCTCTGACACACAAACACACTCTTCATAAATTCTCTCAACACAGGATTAAGTTAATTTAATCACTATATCTGATTAATATTGTAACTACTGGTATATAGCAAAAAGAATATTTTAAAAAATTATATTTACTTAATAATGCATTAATGCAATGAAATAAAATTTGATGAACTATTAGGTTCATGTCTCCATCGATTCAGATCCATATAAACAATGAGTCGTTTCATCTTCCAATCTATTGTATCCACTATGCTCTACACGTTCTGAAAAGTTTACTATGTGACTTAAACTTTAGAAACTATATTTGTGTTTGCAAAACATGTATGCCATCCACTGATGAAAGTTGTCAAAATAACCAAATGACAATAAAGTCTGATTGAATCGGGTACATATGTATATAAACAAGTCAACCAAACTTCACTTGCCTATGTCAATCAGTGAGGGCATATTGATTTGATCCAGCCCATACATACGTCCATACTTCTGTAAGTCTATCTGCCTTGAGAAGATTTTGAGCAACAATGTGCAAGAACCATTCAACATATACAAATGAATTTTTGCTAGCATTTTTGTATGCATATACAGTTGACCTAGTAACATTTTACATCTTATCTGTTCACTTGGCTGCTAATTTCCGCCACTATTCGAATGATTGCCTCACCGTTTGATAATGAGTATTACCAGAATTCTGTGTACTCGAGTGAACAGGCATCTGCATAAATTTGGACACTGTTATTTTAATGTTTGGTTGAAATTATTTCAATCATAAATTTGGTACCATGCACTGTGCACACTATGGTCAAATTTTACCTGATGTATAGCTTATAATTTGCTTTAATAATAGTTTGCTCAGGTTTACATAGATGCAGCAATGTTTCTTAATCACAATATCTGTACCTTTGAGGAATCATTGTACAAATAAGCGATTCCATGGAAAAAGGAACATAAACAAGTGGGAATAGTTTATTAATCTCACAATGGAATCATAATAAACCAGTGGGAATAGTATATTAGTCTCTCTGTCGAATCATTGTGTCGAAATGAAATTTTGTGCAATATCCAATTGGAACTAAATACTGTACAGAATAATACCAAGATTTTTTTTTTTTTAACTTTCCATTATAAATATACTTCAATAACACAGATGTCCCATTTATATTACATTCTTGTTTCAGCTGACACATTTTTTTTCTTCTAAAGACCACAGAGTCGGCATGAAAATTTTTTTATTATAAGCCATTATAAAAACATTTATTAACTCCAGTTTCTTGAGGATATGACTGTCTGATTATGGTGATAACGATTATGATGATGATGATCGTTTACAGCAAGGACTGTTTTGATTTCTTTTTGTTTGATTTATTAAAGATAGCTGCTATTACCATAAGGAGTGTAAATGTTGACATCATCACATGTAAACACGCAGAAAAAAAATGTATTATGTAATGAACAGTAGATCTGGAAGAGAACTTAGTCTACTGGTTTAGATTTTTCCGCAAGTTAATTTATCTCTTTACTAACATCAATATATTCTGTATCACATTGGATGGAATACTTATCTGAATATCAGCACTTCCTGACCCTGACATACCGAATATCAAAGGGTAATTTTTCTGCAGTGATTTTTGATGGAATTTTATTAAAATTGGTGATTTAATGCCCCACTTGTTTATATTTTTGGGGCTAAAAAACAAAGTAAAATGTATCAGATGCATAATAATGTTTACATGTTATTCTTTAACAGAGAACATCTGTAAATATGTTTAAAAATAGCTTTGTTAGAGAAAAACCCACTATACGGTATATATATATTGGAATGTCAGGGATGATATCAAAATAACTCTCTCTCTGACTTTCGCTCTCCACAAACATACTTACAAAAAAAACTTTGCACTTATGCCTGCCTGGGACTTGTTGTAAAGTTACATAGAAATTTAAGAGAAACTTACGAAAAAAGTAAGTAATTCTGGTTAGTGAAACACCCGTAATCACGTATGAAAGTCGTACGTAAAAGTTTAAGAAAATCTTGGGCATACATTGTTTTGTGAAACGGTGCCCTGAACCTTAGGGTACTTTCAGTAGTAGTCTTTGCATAAGCAGGCAATCAGATGTCAGTTAAAATACCTATACAGTTCTACCTGAGTGTACAACATCCATATGCATGATCTAAGATAACATTAAAGGCAGAACTATTTACTGCTATGATTTCATCGTAATTACTACAGAATATTAAATATGGGCTATGGTTCAATGTATTGATTTTATGGGCAGTGTATTTTTCTATACAGATGCTGCATGCCAGAGTTCTTTTTGTTTATTAGGCTCATCAGCTTGATCACAGAAGTGCTTGATAATGCTATATTGTAACCAATCTAAGCACCTGTATGACTATGAGTGACTCCATTACATGTGAATACCACAAATTGATGTTGTGATGAACTGCTAACAAATAAGATAAAACGGGGATTTATGATCACACTGAACAACAGACAAGATGGTCTTAAAAATAAAAGTATGCATGAAGAATCATGACCTTGCATCAACCAATTCACATAAGCTACTGTTGGTATGGGAGGGTCAGTAATGCTAGAAATAGCTATGTGCTTACTTTGTGCCTGTTCAAGTCTTCACTGATAATCCTTTTTTCTTTGTTTGAGTGAGCCACGGTGACTGAGTGGTTAACATGCTGGACTTGTGACCAGAAAGGTGCAGGTTTGAATCCTGTCCAGACCAGGCAAGGTCAGCCACCATTGTGTGTCTCTAGGCAAGGCACTTTACTCCAATTACCCCAACACAATGTAACTTTTCATGTGTTTATGTGCCATTAAACATCAAATCAAACCAAACATTGCTTGTATGACCAGAAGAGCTTATGTGATGGCTTGTTGACCGTCATCTGTTTGCCGTCATCCGTCTATCAATTAGCACAAATTTGTTATTGCTATTCCTCGTTAACCACTTAAAGGTTTTCAGTGAAACTTTATACACATATTCATCCTAAGGTCTAGTTGACTTTGAATGAGGGGCCCCGGGTGGCTAAGTGGTCTAAGGTGCTCGCCATTACAGATCACTCACATCTCACCTCTCTCATTGGTTCGAGTCTCAGCTCGGTCAATGTGGATATGTAAGAAAGCTTGCCAGTAGCTTCCTGTTGGTCGGCGATTCTTCATTGCCAGTAGCTTCCTGTTGGTCAGCAATTCTTCCTGGGGTCTTCCTGGGTTCTTCCTCAACCAAATATACTGGCCGCCATCTATAGCCTATCTTGTACTGAAAAATGTTGTTAAACCCACAAAACCAAACCAAACCAGACCCTGAATGAAAATAGTGCTGCTCAGACATCCAATATGGCCACCATAGAGGTCATCTTGAAAATCTTGCTATTGCTAATCCTTCTGAATGAATGGACATATCAGCATGAGGTTTTCACTAAAAGATTTCTTACACTGTCTAGTTGGTCCTAAATACAGTTGGTGCCGGTCGGACTTCCAGTATGACTGCCAGGATAGCCATCATGAAAATCTTGTTATAACTACTACTCCTGAACAGAAAGTCATCAGAAAGTGCTGTTCCTACATCTTCTTGTTACTCCTCCTAGATGGAAAGTCATATCGACACTGTGTTTTCACCAAAAGACTTTCTTGTGATGTATGGTTGGTACTAAATGAAAATGGTGCTGATGTGACAGCCATTATGGCCACCATGGCAGTCATCTTCAAAAATCTTGTTATTGCTACTTCTCCTAAATGTAAAATCATATCAAGATGGGGTTTTCATCAGAAGACTAATTCTCAAATCTAGTTTGTCCTGAATGAAAATGGTTCCAGTCTGACTTGAAATATAGCCGCCATGGCAGCTATCTTGAAAATCTTCTTGTTGCTAATCCTTCTAAATGGAAAATCCTCTTGACATGGGGTTTTCACCAGAAGACTTCTTATGATGTCTAGTTGGTCCTAAATTAAAATGATGCCAATCCGAAATCCATTATAACCATCATGGTAGCCATCTTAAAAACCTTGTTATTGCTACTCCTCCAGAATTAATGGTTATATCAACATAATGTTTTCTCTAAAGACTTCTTTTGATATCTAGTTGGTCCTTAATGAAAATGTTGCCCAACAGACATCCATTATGGATGCTACAATGAAAATCTCTCTAATTCTCCTGAATGGATGGTCATATTGGCATGGGGTTTTCACAAAAAGTTTTCTAATGGTGTCTAGTTTGACCTAAATGAAATTAGTGCCGATGTTACATCCTATAAGGCCACCACAGTAGATCATCAGTCAGTTAGAGGAAGTCTTGTTTTGTTTGTTTTTCATATCAGTGATGTCATAGTTTTATTGCTAATTGTTACTGTTTTTTTACAGGTGGCCCCAGAGGACCTCCCAATCAAAGGATGCCCCTTCATCCAGGGAACCAGCCTCAGGGCCCAGTAAATCAACCAAGACCCCAAGGGGTCAACATGGGACAAGATATGGACTTTAGGGGCAACTCCAGTCATCCTCATATTCAACAAGAACAACAAAGGCAGCAGCAACAGCAAGAATTCATGGATACGGGAGATTTTGATCATCGGACAGATAGGGATTTTCGAGAAGATCGGGACTTCAGAACCACCTCAGACTATGGTCAAAATAATCGTGTTGGTGAAATGTTCCCGAGAAATCGGGGTGGAAGCCCCAGTGTCAGAGGTCGAGGAAGGGGTTCTTATGATGATAGGTCAGGAGCTCAAGGTCATTTGGGTCAGCAGGAGAATTTTAACAGTTATGGACATGGTAGTAGTGATAGCAGCAGACAATGGGCAGGTGAAGATCATGAAATGATGGATACAGATGTTAGAATAGATCGAGATGACCGCAATGAAAGGAGTACAGCTCCTAACTTCGGTAGAGGAAGAGGCGCTTATATTGATAACAGGGGTCAAGGAGGTCCCTTTAGTGATAACAGGGGTCAAACAAATGTGAATGAAAATAGAGACTCTTATGAGAGAGATGATGTTTGGGGAGGTAACCAAGGAAATCGTTCCCTTGGTAACTATGGTGGTCTCCATGATCAAGATCGGAGGCAGTATTCAGAATCTTCTGATCCCTCGATGGGAGGTAGGAAAGGAAATTGGAAAGAGGGACCAGGGGATGGGATACCAGTGCCAGAGGAGGTTGACCTTGGAATGAATGAGCAATTTGGGGGACAACAGACAAGTTGGGCAGAAGATATGTCTGGCAGGCAGGATTTTCAGTCAGAAAGAGGAGGGTACCAGCCTAGAGGGGGATTACGAGGTTCCCCACGGGGGCGTGGTGGAGAGATGAGGGGCCGTGGTGTAGACAGAGGTCGAGGAATGGTTCATAGAGGGGGGAGAGGTGTGGCAGAGAGGGCAGGTTACAGAGGGGGAGGGGGAAGAGGCAACTGGAACTGAGAAGTATTTCAACCATTACTGTTAAATTACAGAATCATTCTCATATCACTACTAGTGTATAGATTTGAGTTGTAGGTGAAGTAAATGATGTGCAACTCAAAGAGTGTTGTATGAAGCATGTTTTGTATATAAATTTATTTGATCACAGTTGAAGATAATGTCAGATAAGTGTTTTGGTATCATTTGAAATGCTTTCTGGACAAAGCACACTTAATGCAGTAGGATTTCTTAGATAAATGTAACCAAGCTTCAGCCCATACTAAATTTGAAATAAATGCTTAAGGGGATATTTCCTGAAGCCAAAAGTTTGACTGGCATAAATGTCGCAGAACATCACAAAATTAACAATAAAAAAATTCTAAAAGAAAGGATCTTAGTGGCAATAAAAAGTTGTATCCTTACAATATCTGCAATATAGAGAAACAAAAATTCTGATCTTCACTCTGTGTCTACAGAAAAAAGAAAAAACAAAATATTGTGTAATTTCAGTTTAAGAGGCAAAATTGGTTTCCTCCAAAAAAATGACATTGCACGTACAACTGTAGGTAGTTTTTATTGACAGATTGCCAGTTCTGCGCACAAGTAGGTAAAGCTTAAAATCTGATTGACTGCTGATTAGTGCTGTTGCTCCTAGTAATTATGTTACCACAATTCTGCCATAGGCTTGTTGGACCATTTGTTTACAAGTTGTGATGCCTATTTGATTTTCGTAAGAATTTTGTTTGACTTTCCATGAGGTTTATTTTCAGAACCAAATCTTTTATATAAAATGCTCTACTAATAAGTAGGTGGAACTTTGTTATAGAATTTTCTCTGACATATTATATAGACCCGGTCTGAGTTTAAATGAAATTCTAAAACTTTTGCATCAAACTACAACTTAAAACTCTACTGCTTTCTGGTTATGATAGCTTTGACATTTACATTTTTGGGAAGAAGTTAGTATATTATGGCTGAAAAAAGACTCCATCTTTTAAAAAAATACAAGTTCAAGAGCCTTTAGCTTTTGAATAATTATTTTTTTAGGAAATCCTTAAATTTATTCTCAGAGGATTAACAAGACTCTTGACAGTTCTTCAGATGAGTGGACCCTATGCATTTTCATATTTTGCTGATAGTTTTTATTATTGAGCCCACCTTGGTAGAAAGCTCAACATAGTGATGACATTGTCGTCCATGTGCGTTGCTCCATCTGTACGCCCATCCATGCCATAGATTTACCTCTGTGTTAAAGTTTAGATTATCCTTAATGATAAAGTTTTTACATAAAATAATAAAAGATGGGCTCAAATTATTATTGATGAATATTACCAGGCTTGTGCAGATTTTCATTATTGCAATAAAAAAGTACAATGAGAGAGAGAGAGATTTAAAATATCAGTCGTACAAACAAAATTGCCTATCATTAATGAAATGGATGGCTGTTCTTACTTTTACGTAGAATATAAATCTTTCAAATATCATACTAAAACTTAACACAATGATACAGTAAAAATTCTAATTCTTCCTATTTGTAGTTTAGCCGCCACCTTTTTTTTTTTTTTTTTGTAATTTAGAAAAGAAAATGAATGCTTCAATTATCTAGTATTATCCAAGAAAAGGATGACATAATAGATCATGTCCCGACTCTCTATTCAGTGTAAAATACAAGCCTGCAGATTGACATGACGGATCAGGTCCCTACACTCTATTATGTGTAAAATACTCTCCTGCAGATTAACATGATGGATTGGGTTCCAACTCTCTATTCAGTGTAAAATACAAGCGTGCAGATTGATATGATGGATTGGGTTCCCACTCTCCATTCAGTAAATACATGTCTGCAGATTAACATGATGGATTGGGTTCCAACTCTCTATTCAGTGTAAAATACAAGCGTGCAGATTGATATGATGGATTGGGTTCCCACTCTCCATTCAGTAAATACATATCTGCAGATTGACATGATAAATCAGGTCCACTCTCTGTTCAGTGTAAAATACAAGCCTCCAGTAAATACATGCCTGCATATGGCATTCTGTCTGTACAGCAAAGGATTACTAGATATATACATGTTTGTTTTGTTTGTATTTTATCTATATCCATTCTGCATCCATGTGTTCACTAGGGGTTTAAATATTTTTGATAAATCTATTCCACATCCGTTTTTGTCCCACTTGTGAATAATGAGACATATGTATCTCTTTCAGCTGACATTGTCAGCCTTCAGATATTGTGTTAAGGTTTTTCTACAAAAGCTACTATATTCAACTGAAATTTTGGAATAATGTTTTCCCTGTGATAGCAGTATCAGTGGTGTCATCATTAATAGTCTGTATCCTGATATGATAGGGTTATGTTTTACCTGTGACAGCAGTATCAGTGGTGTCATCATTGATAGTCTGTATCCTGATATGATAGGGTTATCTGTTTTACCTGTGACAGCAGTATCAGTGGTGTCATCATTGATAGTCTCTGTAAAAGTTTATGAAAATCATGTATCTCCTTTATCAGAAACTTGGCTGTTGTATCGCTACATGGCTTAAATGTGTACCCTTGTGTTGTCTCGCCTGCTTGAGCAAAAAGCTACACAATGATGCATTCATGGTCGAGACACTTCATTCCATTGAACATTTTGTCATTATTTTTTGTGTTTAACAGCTTATTTAAAATTTCATATTATTCCAAACTTCCAAGGTTCCTGTAATGGTTAATATCACAGAATACACCTGTCAGCTAGTTTGTACAGATTTAAATAAATTGGATGGCCTGAATATTTTCCTAATTAGTTTGTACCACTGGATAAGTCAGCTTTTGATTTTTACAATCAATGTGTAAAATTGTATATCTGTCAACAAAACTTCTATAATTATTATATAAATTAGCATGCTTATTGACTTCGTTGATCTCTGTTTACTTTCTATTATAATACCAAGTAACAGCATACATTACATAGATTCAGAGTAATTACTAATATCTAAAGTTACAGCTGATATGTTTGGCATCTTCCAAAAGTATATAGCAACCGACTATACAAATTTGGTGCCTTATATCCCGATTATTTTTTTTTTTAATGTATAGACAACTTGAAAACTAGTCTCATTTCTTTTAAAACTTTATAAAGGAAAGTTGACTGCAAAATATTGTCATGAATTTTAGGAAAATTGTGATGTCAATTTTATTCACTAAATTTTTGGCTCCACTGGCCAAGTGAGCTTAGGTATGGCCCTGTGTCCATCATATTTGTTTGTCATCTGTCCATCAACAGTTGCTTCTTGACACTCTGGAGGCCATATTTCTAATATGATTTTGATTGAAATTGGAATATGGGCTTATATCTTCAAAATATTCTCAGACGAAATTGCTAATGAGCGAGATCCATGCATATTAAGGAGTTTAACTTGCATTTGATTGGCTGAGCTTGTTAACACTCAGCATGCCCTATTTTTCATCGATTTTGATCAGACTTGGAATATATGCTTATATCTTCAAGATCTCAGGCAAGTTTGATAATGAGAGAGATCCATGCATATTAAGGAGTTGATCTTGCATCTGACTGGCAAAGTTTGTTACCACTCTGGAGTCATATTTGTGATCCAATTTTAGTCAAACTTGGAATATATGCATATATCATCAAGATCTTCAACAATTTTGATACTAAGTGAGATCCACAAATTGTAATGAGGTAATCTTGCATTTGACTGACTGAGATTGTTAGCACTCTGGAGACCATATTTCTGATCTTGTTTTGATCAAATTTGGAATATAGGGTTTATATCGACAAGATCTTAAAAGTATTTGAAAATGAGTGAGATCCATGCATATTAATTAGGTGATCCTGCATCTGATTGGTTGAGCTTGTTACCACTCTAGCGACTATTTCTGATTCAGGTTTGATCACACTTTTGTAAACAGGCTTACATCATGAAGATCTTTGAGTACAGTCATGAGCAAGATCCACATATATAATTTTGGTGATCTTGCATCTGATTAACTGAGCTTGTCAAAACTCCTGCAACTTTATTGTGATCAAAGTTGGGAAATGAGTCTAAATTATGAGTCAGATCTACACATAATAATGAGCTGATCTTGTGTCGGATTGGCTGAGCTTCTTCCCAATTGAGGGACAGTATTTCTGACCCAATATTGATCTGACTTGGTCAATAGTGTCATATCATCAAGCTGTTTGACAAGTTTTATTATAAGCTCGATCTGTGCATTTTAATGAGGTGATCTTGCATCTGATTGGCTGAGTTTTCTTTTAGCACTCTAGAGACTGTAATTTTGATAGGATTTTAATCAAACTTAATAAATAGTCTTAAATTGTCAAGATATCCGACGAGTATGATTTTGAGCAAGATCCATGCATATTAATGTGGTGATCTTACATATGATTGACTGTGCTTGTCAACACTTGGTGCTCTATATCTTATCAGGATTTGATCAAACTTGTGAAATAATCATTTAATTAAGATGTTGGTTGAATTTGAACGTGAGTGAGATCTATGCATAGTTATGAAATAATCTTGTATCTGATTTACTGAGTTTGTTACCACTGAAGACTGAATTCTGATAGGATTTAGCTCCAGCTTGGTAAATTAGCTTAGTTTTCACTTTCAGCTAGTTAAAAAGTAAAGTCCTTTGAGATTGGCTGACACAAAATTGGCTGATTTCCAGGTCAGATGTGGATGTCAGATAATCTTTAAGGGTGGATACAGCAAAGAATTTGGAGGACACCACCAAACTTTGATGAATAGGAGTACTAACTTTTGTTCATGTTGGCTTCATGGATATACAAGTAAACCTAGGAAGCAACATTAGCTCAGGTGGTAAAGAGCTGAACTCATAATCCAAGAATTACAGGTGTGATAACCTGTCCCGGCCAACCTGGTTCGGTTACCGCAGTGTGTCACTGGGAAAGGTACTTAGCTCCCAGTTCCTTGGCACAGTATAACTATTAATGTGTTAAAAGTGACTTTAAACCAACAAACTAGCAGACCCAATTCAACATTGCTGCTCCAATTGCTCTTTAATCTCATTGTTGGTAAATGCAGTTGAACCTGCCTTAAGGTCACCTTTATCAAGCAACCACCTGTCTTAAACGGCCACATGTTTAAAGTCCCTATAACAACGTTTTAGAATAAATGAATGTGTATTAAGCTGCCACTTGTTTTATGATGCCCATTTTTTTCATTTCCTTAAGTGGATGCTTAACACAGGTTTGACTTTAGCTAGATAGCCACTTAAAAGATTTTTATCATATTGAACATTTCAAGAATTTAAGATTATTTTGTCTGTGTAAATGATTCAATAATTCATTATCTGATAAAATCTGGTTTTAGAAATTAAGGCAGAAGGTTATATATAACTTGCACTGTTATTTTTTGGGAGGAGGATAGAGATTTGTTTAGTTAATTTGGAGCAACATTCGGTAAAAATTCTTGTATAAAATTATACTGTAATTAAAAAGCTTTGTGAATGTGTGAAGTAATCGAAACTTTGAATACTTGCACTTAGTTTATATGGATCATTTGTATATTTTCATGGCTCACTTACGCTTTGCCATTGTTTCATTTCAATAAAATTTGCTTGAGAAAGAGAGAGAAATTGGTGAGAGCTTATTGCATGTAACAGAAAAAGAAAATGTTACATTTTCTGTTGATATAATCATAATGTCAGAAGATGGTCACTAATGTCACATAATAAATTGGCAAGCAGCAAAACCATTTATCTGGTTTCCTTTTCTTTCCATACCACCACCATATACAGTGGAGTACGAACATCATCTTCACCATACATTTCTTCATTTCCGCTCACAAACTTGAGAATACGTAACATTGTGGGTATCAGTCTCAGTTAAATAGTATTTAGATCAAGTTTGGTTTAAATTCAAGGAGCCATGGTTGCTCCGTGGTTAGCATGCCAGACTTGCAACAAAATGAATGCAGGTTCAAATACTACCATCAGATCAGCCCAGGTCAGCCTCCATAGTGTGTCTTTGGGTAAGGCACTTTACCCCCAGTTGCCTAGGCACTAAATAACCTACATGTTTTGCTGTGCCATAAAATACCAAACCATTTTAGTTTTGAGCTCTACTGGTCATAGACCCGAAGAGCTTATGGGATGGTCTTTCAACTGCTGTCCATCTGTCCGTTAGCACAAGTTTGTTATTGCTACTTTTCCTAAACAAGTTGAAGGATTGCCATGAAACTTGACACACACATTCATCCTATGGTCTAGTTGGTTCTAAATGAAAATGGTACCGCTTGGACATCCAGTATGGCTGCAACAGCAGCCATCTTGAAAATATTGTTATCACTACTCTCCCTGAATGGATGATCATATCAACATGGGTTTTCACTAAAAGAATTACTATGATGTATAGTTGGTTCTAAATCAAAATGGTTCCCATCTGGTGTTCAATATGGCCACCAAGGGAGCCATTTTGAAAATTTACCACTGCTTCTGAACGGACGGTCATATTGAAAGTCATATTGACATGAAGACTTCTTATGATGTCTAGCTGACCGTTGATGAAGATGGTCTTGATCTGATGTAAAATATTGCCACCACAGTTCCCTTCTTGAAAATCTTATTATCGCTATTTCTCCTGAATAGATGGGCATATCAACATGGGGTTTTCACTTAAAGACTTAATATGATGTCTAGTTGGTGCTAAATGAAAATGGTGCCAATCTGACATCCAATGGCCACCACAGGAGCCATCTTGAAAATCTTGCTATTGCTACTCCTCCGCAATGGAGTCATATTGACATATGGGGTGCCGATCTGATGTCTAATATGGCCACCACAGCAGCCATCTTGAAAATCCTATCACTATTCCTAAATGAATAGTCATATCAACATGGGGTGTTCACTTAAAGAATTCTTATGATGTCTAATTGAAAATGGTGTTGATCTGATGTCCAATATGGCCACCACAGCAGCCATCTTGAAAATCTTATTGCCACTCCTCCTGAACAAAGAGTATTGACATGAGGTTTTCACCAGAAGACTTCTTTGTTGATCGTAAATGTAAATGGTGCCACTCGAACATCCAATATGGCTGCCACTACTGCCATCATGAGAATCTTGTTATTGCTATTTCTCCTGAACATGGGGTTTTTATGAACCGACTTCTTTTGATGTCTAGTTGGTTCTAAATGAAAATGGTACTACTCAGACATCCAATATGGCCATCACAGTGGCCATCTTGAAAATCTTATCACTACATCTTGGGAATGAATGATCATATTATTATTGAAAGACTTCTTATAATGTCTAGTTGGTTGTAATTGAAAATGGTGCCAATATAACCTCCAATATGGCCATCTGGAAGATCTTGTTATGGCTTTTTCTCCAAGATGGCTGGTCATATCGACATTGTGCTTTAACCAGAAGACTTCTTGTGATGTCTAGTTGGTCCTAAATGGAAATGGTGCACATCTGACTTCCAATATGGCTACTGTGGCAGCCATCTTGAAAATTTTGTTTTTGTTACTCCATAATAATGGAAAGTCATATCAACATGGGGTTTTTACCAGAAGACTTTATGTCTTGTTGGTCCTAAATTAAAATACAAGCGTGCAGATTGATATGAAGGATTGGGTTCCCACTCTCCATTCAGTAAATACATGTCTGCAGATTGACATGATAAATCGGGTCCACTCTCTGTTCAGTGTAAAATACAAGCCTCCAGTAAATACATGCCTGCATATGGCATTCTGTCTGTACAGCAAAGGATTACTAGATATATACATGTTTGTTTTGTTTGTATTTTATCTATATCCATTCTGCATCCATGTGTTCACTACTGTGGCAGCCATCTTGAAAATTTTGTTTTTGTTACTCCATAATAATGGAAAGTCATATCAACATGGGGTTTTTACCAGAAGACTTTATGTCTTGTTGGTCCTAAATTAAAATGGTGCTGATCTAACGTCCAAGTGAAAACCTACTCCTCTTAAATGTGAAGTCATTTTGACATGGGGCAGAAAAGTTTTTATGGTGTCAAGTTGGTCCTAAAAGAAACTGACATATATTTACCCTAGATATGGCCATCATGGTGATCATCTTGAAAATATTCTCTCTACTCCTCCCAAATGGACTTTTATGTCAGCATAGGGTTTTCACCAATAGACTTCTTGTGATATCTAGTTGGTCCTAAATGAAAAT
This sequence comes from Margaritifera margaritifera, assembly GCA_029931535.1. Taxonomy (NCBI): domain Eukaryota; kingdom Metazoa; phylum Mollusca; class Bivalvia; order Unionida; family Margaritiferidae; genus Margaritifera; species Margaritifera margaritifera. Next base: position 4,392,429 of record JAQPZY010001640.1, on the reverse strand, counting down.
GGTGCCAACTGTACATCCAATATGGCTGTCATGAAAATCTTGCTGTCGCTACTCCCCCTAAATGGATGGTCGTATTGACATGGGGTTTTCACCAAAAGACTTACAATGTCTACTTGGTCCAAAATGAAAACTGTGCCAATCTGACATCCAATATGTCCACCACAGCAGCTAATTTGAAAATCTTGTTATTGCTGAAGAATATCAGAGATGGTTTAAAAACTAGGCAGTTAAAATGAAGAAATGGTCTTATCTTAAATTCATTGAAATTCCTTTCGCCCAATAGAGCATCAGTCCCTTAGAGGGATTCTTGTGTGCTTACCAAGCTATAAGGGCAAGTAAACTCGTGGTATGGCCCTGTGTCCAGCATGCTTTGTCCATCTTCTATCCACATTTAGTGTTTTGAAGCAACACCCAGAAAATAGCAAGACCAGTTTCAACCCTAATTTACATGGTTCTGTTACTAAAAATAGAAAATTATTTTGATGATTTCTGACACTGCTCAAAATTTCATCAAATTTAACAGAGCATCCATGCCTTTCAAGTTGAATCCATCATCAAGTATGGCAAAACTTTTAAATTACTTTGCAGAAAACATGCAGTAAAATGTATCAAATAAGATAGCATCTTTGCATCCTGATAATTTAATGTACACAAATTATATGGATTTAAATTCAAATATAGTTGCCATTTTCAAAACCAGAAAAAAACTTAAAACAAATTTTTTCTCAAAGACTACTAAACAGAATTTGAAGAAAGCAACCTACTGACCAGATGAGCTGGTCATCTGCTGTTGAATTGATATCGGGCCAACTTCAGTATCCTGTTATTCCTTTGCCAACAAGTCCGGACAGTATATAGCATTTTGTGTACTCATTTGTATGTTGGTTCATTTGTTCATTTGTTATACCCTGAATGTCTCAGACCCTATTTCATCTGCTCTAAAGGAATTTTGGTATGTGGATGCATCTCTGTGAAAGGACTGCAGCCACAGCAAAACTAGGTCACTGACCTAATTTGAATGTTTGTGTGACTATTTCAGCTTTTTGTTCGTTACAACCTCAATATCTTGGACCCTATTTCACTTACACAAGGAAGTTGGTATGTGGGTACAGTTTGACAAAAGGAACTCGACCATACCATAACTAGGTTAATGTGACCCAATTTTCATGCTTGATTTACTTTTATATTTTCAGCTGTTTCTTACAACCTCAATATCTTCTACCATCTTTCGCCTACACCCATGAAAATTGGTATGTGGATACATGTCGACTAAAATAAATCAACAATACCAAAACAAAGCAAGTGTGATCAAATTTCCATGCATGAAAAAACATACAAAAACGAGGTCAGTGAGACCTAATTTTGGTGTTTGACTAAGTTTGAACTTTAAGCAACCTGTTTCTTACACCCTCAATATCATGGACCCTATTTTACCTACACATAAAAATTGGTATATGGATACATCTGAATGAGTATAATGCAAACTAACCAAAACTAGGTCAATTTGATCAAATTTTCATGCATGACCAGCTTTTGTATTTTCATCTGTTTGTACACCCACAATATCTTCGACTGTATTTCACCTACTCATGAAAATTGCAATGTGGATGCATATGAAGGTGAGTTATACTACCATATCAAAAGTATCTCATTTTGAACTCATTTCCATGCTTGCGTGACTTCTGTGTTTTCAGCTATTCATTCATTATACTCTCAAATTCTTGAATGTTATATCACCAACACTCATAAAATCTGGTATGTAGATGCAACACATGAAGACAACTACACCATATCAAAAGTAGATCACTGTAAATTAATTTTTATGCTTGAGGGACTTCCTTATTTTCAGTTCTCTGTTCATTATATCCACAATATCTTGGACCCTATTTCACCTACACATGAAAATTGGTATGTGGATGCATCTCAAGGAGAGTAACTTGACCATGCCAAAAGTTGGTCACTGTGACCTGATTTTCAGGCATGAGTGACTATTGTATTTTCTGCCATACCAGTCTATATATTGTTGAGCAGTCTAAATGGGCTCCTGTTGGCATTGGGATTTGTTTTTATGAGTAACATCTTATTACACTGACATATATTTGACAAAGCTATTCCCTTTTCAACAAATCTTGTCAGACAATTTTGTCACAATGTTTAGGTGCATTATTATTATAATTGTTCTGTTGACTTGTTATTTTGTCAAGATTTTAGTCTTGGGTTTCAGTTCTAGAACTTAATATTTCCTTAGCAGTGTTGACATGCCTTTCAGTATTCTAAACCATTCATTCATTAACTACTGTCAAGTCATAGTAACTTACAGATTTTGAAAGAAATGGTCTAATAGAATCGATGCCAATTTGAATGGATGGTTGCTCAAAAATGTCTCAGTACTCCTCAACATTCGTGATTCTACAAAATAATTGTCTCCTGCTCTTATCTTGAGGAACTTTGTTTTGTACATAAGTAATAAAAAAGAAAGGTAAGAAAAGAAATGCTAAACAGAAGAACCTAATTAAAGAATATAAAGAGAAAAGTTAAACAAAATATTTATATTCCTTCTTACCTCGTGTAAAAGACGTGACACCAATTTCTGTCTCCATTTTCAATAAATATCTCAGATTTTCTTCCACAAATTTAGATTTTTCAATATCTTTATGATTGCTTTTTTTTTGCAATGGTAAATTTTAGGTAGATAAGTGGATAGGTAGATAGCTAGCTATTTTGGTAGAAAGAAAAGATATAAGGAAATAATGAAATTTTTTTATATCATCTTTGCCCTAAGTTGGGGGTGGGGTGAAATAAAATATTCAGCAAGGCAAGCACCTGGTAATCAAGCTGGGCTTTGGCTAAGATTTATGCCAAAGTAAAATACTTTTTTTTTTTCTTCACATTTATAAAAGAAGTTAAATATATATTACAATTCTTTCCAGCTAAATAAAATCAAAATGAACACTTCGATGCTTAATATCCCAAATACGAAACACCATGAGAAAAAGGATGACAAACCCCTTTGATACATGTTCCAGTTAAAAAAGAATTAAAGAGGAAGAAACAAAATTTAAGCAGGATCATAATGGAGAGGCTCAGAGATCCATTTTAAAAGAAATGTCAATGAGTATAGATTTTAGAGTGGTAACACTCGGATAAGGTTTGCAACATGACTATTTAGCAAGCAAGTATAGAGTTCCAGCACATAACAAATTCAATCTGAATAAAAAATACCCAAAATACATTCCATGGTTTGTTCATAATTAGTCTGGTAATATCAGTCTTGGTTCATTAATTCATTGGTTAAAAATGATCATGATGAAGAGGTAAAAGTCGTACCAAACAATGAGGAAAAGTATATTTCATTCAGTGAGGATTTCATAGTTGACAGGTTCATATAAGGAGAATAAATAACTTAAAAGGACAAATGGGTTTGTAAATAGCGTTAGATTCATGGGGACATCTGACTAAAACATAAAGTGATGAATATATTACAGAAACACTGGCACATTATAGATTCATGGGAACATCTGACAATAACATAAAGTGATGAATATATTCCAGAAACACTGATACATTTTAGATTTATGGGAACATCTGACTAAAACATAAAGTGATGAATATATTCCAGAAACACTGACACATTTTAGATTCATGGGAACATCTGACTAAAATATAAAGTGATGAATATATTCCAGAAACACTGACACATTTTAGAGACAATCTAAATATTTAAGAAAGACATAGAATTCATGGGGTAGCTTTGAAAGAGTTACCAAAACAGCTGCACTACTAATATAAAAGTGTTATTTATCAATTAATTATTCAATCACATTAAATGATTACTGTCAATACTTGATTAAATTATTTTAGCCTGAAGACACTGGGAGGTAAGATATTTTAATAGTGTTTGACATTTTTGAGAACTAAATTTAGAAATGTATATGAAAATTGACAAACTAGACTCTATTACTGTGCTCCTGGATAAACACGTGATACAAGTTTAAAAATGTCAGGCATAGAACTTGACTTTTTAACAGACTATGGCATGGTTCTTGATTTACAGTGAAATAAGAGGTGGATTTATCATGGTACCAAATATATACTGAAGCAAATCGTGAATACTAATTGCATACCTGTGATTCTACCGGCGGAAGGCCAAAAATACCGTTTTAAAGACCGTCTACCGCACATGCCGTTTAGTAGTCGAAATCTACCGGTTTTGAAAATTTCACGGAAATTTTTTTTTTTTTTTTAAATCCGGTTTTTTTACGCGTTCTATCAACACATTAGATAAACCAGCCAGAACCAGTCTACTGGGAGCCGGAAATAATAGACCTACGATATGACTGGTGCGACGATGCGTGGTTGAGTAGTGGGATTACAATTGTTAGCATGTTGACACAGAAGCGGCTAATTGATTACCCTATTGTTGTAATTTGGAGAGTTTAAGGTCAAATGCGGGATGTTGTTTGAGGTGTTATAAGTAATAAAAGGATCAAAGGTAATCCTTGATGACCATAAGTCTTTGACTAAAACTCGGCCGATCTGTCAATGTTGCACCAAACTGATTAAAAACCAAAGGAACAATACTACCGGTGTGACCCATACCTGTGACAGAACCAGGATTTCAAACCAGTAGATTTACAAATTTTGATCAGGAGATTGGCTTCTAAAAAGGGAGATTTTTTATCGACATAAATTTTACGTGTTTTAAGGGAATTGAAAACAAAACAAGTTCAATTTGTCACTTGTATCGTTTCTTTCATCGTGTGATGTTTTAAGGTCTTTTTCTACCTTTTTTAAATGTACAGACATTAAACCCTGGCTCTTTTGAATCTCTGTTAACGTTTTCTAAGTTCAACTCTGCTAGGATCTTTGTCTTTTGTGAAATAACCTATTCAGGTGATAGTTACTTTTTAACAATATGTTTTGTCTTGTTTACGTTCCATTTACATGCAAGGAAAGTTGTAAAGATATCTGAAGATAAATGTGAATGGGAGCAAAGATTAGTATGTAGATGATTTACAAGTTTACTTTATGTAGTGATAAAAAGTTTGAAGTTTGTAAATACAAGAGATGGAATTTATGTTCTTTATGTCAAGAAGTAAAAGACATAACCGAATTTAATTAGAAATAATGCAACTGCAAATCTTGGCAAATTAAATAGAAGAAAAAGTGAAGAGAAGAAAGCAGAAACACTACAATAAATATAATAAAGAATACAAGAGACAAAGATACCAAAATTATGAAAATTTCAGATTAATTCAACCAGCAAGATGTAGAATTGATATGCAATAAATCAATATACACCATTTCAAATAGTATGGGTTACATCTGTTGATTTTTATCGGATAAACTTCACTTAAACCTGAGGGTGTTAGTAAAAACGATTTAGACATTGATCATTTCATTCCTTGTTCATCGTTTTATTTTTCAAATCTTGAGGAGCAAAGAAAATATTTTCAGAGGTCAGACACTAGATACACTATAGCCTGTGAAACAGACCAAAACATGCCATGATGTCATGCCAAGAAAGATATATAAAAAAAATGTCGAATCATTCAAGATGGCTACATTCATCAATGAGGAGATTCTTAGCACTATTGTCCAATCTTTTTTCTCTATAAGACTGTATTGTCCGATTTATCTTCTCTGCGAGACTGTATTGCATAGTAATAAGCTGCTCGGGTAATATAACAACAATTTTAACTACAAAAAGGCACAAATGCAACATCAACAAAGAAACCTGTACACGTTTTTTTTTCAAGAATATTTTTTCAGTATTTTCAGATTCCTTCTCCTTTTCTTTACTCTTGAACTTGATGTTTGAAAGTTATAAAACTTTCGCTTAATGCAGATAGAAGTCATGACAACTTAAGTGATGTATCTGTTTGAAATCAAGTATTCATCTGTCAGCTTATTTTGTAAACTGAGGGTGGTAAAGGTTTTTAACTGAAAGAATTGAAAATTCCTTTATATCAAGATGATGAGTATACACTACAAACACAAGACCAAATACAAGCTGATATCAAGATGATGATTATACATTACAAACACAAGACTAAATACAAGCTGATGATGCAACGTATATTGCTGCTGGTTATGCAGTCTAAGACATTTTGATGAAGTAATGGGTATATAGTCTACTCAAGAACAAACAAAATTAAATTGGAGAAGCTATTTTGAATTTCTACCTACAAAGTAGGACTGGAGGTTGTAAAGCAGGACCGGACATTTTACATAAATACGCTACAGACTTGTATATAGATAGACAGTTTTAAATGTACATCAAATCCAATGGTGCTGTTGAAACTGAAATCACCACAAATAGCAGTAAACACTTTTAGCACCTAGTACAACAGAGAAACAAGCAGGAGCATCCGGTTTTAAAAAGATGCGGATTTTGCAAACCGGCATCAACAACCTGCTTTTATCAAAACAGAGGAATTTCAGGATAGATTAAAAAGCCTTAGAGATACTGGAGAAACGTTGGAGACTGTGCAGTATCCAAAGATACAACCTAAATATACATTAGAAACTTTCCGTTGTACAAAGACAAGCAATAAAATGAGAAAATATAGCGGTAAATAAAAGGTACAGATTAGTCGTTTTTGATCAACAGGTTAGAGAAGCACAAATTATTGGATCAAAACGACTGTGTACGACACAAGAGGAAAGAGAACCCCTTAGGTTATGTAAATGATGCAGACGTTTTGAAATAGAAAATGAATCTATGAAAGTTGATGTTTAAATGTATGAAAATAGATTGAAGAGTTTAAAAAGACATCAGTAGAATATGTCCAAATACGAAAATAAAAACTTAAATTTGTAAAAACAGTTTTGAATGTGTTGAAAGCATAAAAACACAAGTAGCTTGACTTCTAGCAAAGATGGAAATAAAGGTTAAAGAGAATATTGAAAAGATTAATGAAAAAGTTAGAGATAACATACCGTTAGGTGAAAGTCTGAAACAACTGTTGAAAGAAAAGGGCGTGCAAATATCTATTATGGCTACTGCAATAGATATGACAGTATCAGCTGTTACTCTGTACATGACAAATATGGTTAAAGGTTAGTAGGAGGTGGGGTGTTGTAGATCCTATTCCATCAGAAAGCAAAGATGATTCGTTCTTGGACAAATTTAAAGAGGACTTAATAGATATTGGCAATTATTTGTTTTAATTAGCCACACACAAAAAGCAGCAGCAGCATTGCCTGAAATTTTTGGCAGTATAAAAGGCCGGCTTTTGAACAGCTGGACGTGTTGTTTCTTTCCTTGCTGAACATGCTATTTCGCATATTGTAGCATATGTCGGATTGCTATCTGCATTTTTGTTTTGGACGTGTAACCACGGCGTCTGCACGATTAGAAATGGGTAAATTTCATTACTGTGGGTGAATTTGTAAACTATTTCAAAAAGTAAATTATATCAGTTCCTCCAGCCTTTAGTATCAATATAAACGATTGTTTTGTTATTGCATGATAGATACTAAGTTTTAACATTTCTAAATTGTCATGTGTCATCATGCCGGAGGCAACGTGTACTGAGGGTACACTTGTGCTCTGCACGTTCACCGGTGGTACAATCGCGGATAAGCCGACCCCCATTCTTCCAGGCTTTAATTTTTTCCTAAATTATTCAGCTTGTACGCGAGTATATGCAGTACATATATGTAGCAGTACAAAACAATATTATCATCAGGTCTTAACAAATCTACTTGCCCAACTCCCAAGACAAGCTCAAATTCAGCTCGCCAAACTCATGTTGTCATCTTATCATGAATATCATCGTAATCCTTTTTCTCACGTACAGTTTGTTCACCCTTTCCGTCTGTCGCTTATTCCCTGAATCGGTTTTTCTATACGAAATCAGTGTTTTAGAGCAAAATCAAATCTATAAATATAAGACAAATTTTGAACTTTTATTAACATGATTATCTGGGTGATTCATTACATGTTCACACTCCCTGCACAAATATGATCAAGTTGTGGCTCTTTCTTTTGTTAGACTTCCCCCTTCTCTCTCTCTCTCCCTCCCTCCTTCCCTCCCTCCCTCTCTCTCTCTCTCTCTCTCTCTCTCTCTCTCTCTCTCTCTCTCTCTCTCTCTCTCTCTCTCTCTCTCTCTCTCTCTCAGACAGCCAGATATAGTTATAAATAACAATCTGGACCTAATGTGGGTCCTCTCTGCATTCTGGATCATTATGGTGCTGATCATGTCATAAAAAAGACATTTGCATTGAGCAATGAAACTAAAAGTGAATTTCGACTTAATACTTAGTTGACCTATTGATTTTTATATGTCTTACTAAAGTTTTCATGGAATTATGGCTCTCTTTTTTCGACTTTGTTTTTACACTGACACAGTGGAGGGTCGTGTGCTTTACGATTTTACGACGATAGCATAAGTTTTGTTTCTTTGTTTTTGTTTATTTGTTTGTTTCAGTGCAAGCAAAAAATCGTCTATTATAATCATTCTAAAAACTGTAGGCACAAAATTTCACTTTTTATTTTTTTTATACACCTTACTGTGTACACATCTCCATACATACCAAATTAATATCCAAAATCTATTTTTTTTAAAAATCAATACAATTTATTCAGTATTTTTTTAATAGAGAGAAAAACAAATACAGTAACTTAGTTAATGGCGGCATAAATTTTGTTCCATTGACAGGCCAAGACACCATGGGTTGCGAGTCTTGAAGCGCTGTTATAAGCATATATATATATATATATATATATATATATATATATATATATATATATATATATATATATATATATATATATATATATATATATATATATATATATATATATATATAACCAGGACGACCTTATTCAATGCAATCAATGATACTCGGTCCTCATCGGTATACACGTCACGATAGAAACTTTAGTCATTATACTGAATTAATCTCCTTGGGCGTTTTGACATTTTGAAGGAAAGACCTTCAATAATATTTGTACAACATTTATTTAAATGTATAATATGGTCAGTACAGCAAAATAAGGTCCTAAACTTCATGACTGCATGAAGGATCATGACTAAATTTTCACTTCATTTGAAGAAGAAATCACTTCAACGTACCCAGATGTACAATCTCCTGTGGCGTTTTTACGAGGACGCCAGTGTCCTCTGTATTATATTGTTTTTGTTTTGTTTTTTACATACGGGTATTTTGATGCTGTTTTTATTCCTGAAGCAAAGGAGTACTTCCTTACTAGACTTTTTCTCATCTTTATAAAGAAAGGTATACCATAATAGCATAAAGGTGTACAAGACAATATTGGACTGTCTTTCGAACCTTGATGCAATGCAAAGTTATGTTATAATAGCAGATTAGTTTACGCGTCTTTTTCAAGTAAAATATCAATGTACACGACAAAAATCTATATTTAGCTGTTTTATTTTCGATGGTATCGTTCCCCCTTTCCGCTTCGTGTGGGGCACGCTCCTCGCCGCTCTTACTCACGTTATTCTTTCTAATGAAGGCAACCCACTGTGAGGAGTATGATAGTGGGGAGGGCGGGGAGGGGGCATCACTGGAAACGTAGAAAGCAGCAGTTTTAAAGCAAAATGCATGCTCTAAAAGGAAACGAACAATATCTTGGTTCAAATAGATTGATCTTATTTGTTCCATGGACATCCTTGATCAGATAGACATGGATTTTATAGTGTCTGCGCCAATACCTCTGACACTTTATAGGGTTGGCTCAAATTATATTTGTGTACATTGTCATTATTAATGTTAGCAGCTAAAATTAGTGGCGACGCTTCACGGAGCACTGTTTTATAAATTTTCATAAATTTTACTTTTAATTTTTTTTTTCTTTTTTTTCTGTCCGATTTAAAATGTTTTAAAATCGTGAAATTAAGATTGTGTTCATTGCAAAACGGCTGAAAATCGCATTGAAAGAAGGTCAGTTGAGTTTAGACGTACTATTATGAAAGGTTTTTACATGTCCAACCACTTCTCTACTTATTAGGAAAGAATTTTGGTCGTCCAGCAAGATGTCTTTGCAGCCTCCCTTGCGGAGGTGTCACTCCTTGCGATGTTGTTGGTTACATCGCTGGGGTGCGAGAGGGGTACCGGGTTCGAATTACAAAGGAGGCTGCAAGCAAAAGCAACACTTCAAATGAAAGAGACGTATCAACTTTTATTAAATTAAAACATTCCAAATAAAAACTACATAAGAAGATATATATTCTAAATACAAGAATACACGTATAATTGATATATTGATTCTAAGCTTGCTGACTTCATACATTTATTTGATTTCTGTATTTTTGAATTCCGATGTAAATTACTAAATATTGAATAAACCAAAGATGGCCAAAATAACTTAAAATACAGTAAAACTTAATATTTCGAACTACGACCAAAATAAATATAATGTATCATGTTTTTACAAACCAAACGATATTTTATTTCTAACTTAATTATCAAACGCATGAAGTTGGCAGCAAATCGTTTTTCCAAAAATTCAACATTATAAATTCAATAAAAAAATGCACACAATTACAATTTATATAAATTCCTACTAAAAATCTACACAATTATAATGTACATAAATTACTAATAAAAAATCTTCACAATCCAAAAAAGAATATAAATTGCAATTAAAATATTAAGAATAAAAACACATAATGTTCCAAGAGAGAAAGAAAAATACCTTCCAGCACCTAAAAAATCTTACAAAAAGTCTTTTAAAATATGATTAAAATATGTTCTCTTACCTGCACGCAAAAGCAACACTTCAGATGAAAGAGACGTATCAACTATTTTCTCAAGGCGCGCAGCGCCTTATATCCAATTCTTGGCCAAGGAATCCACACCTCTTTCTATATAAGGTTATGAGTTCAGGGCTCGGGGTCTCGGACCACGAGATTTCCACGAGACTCTCATACAACGCATTCCCCTTTCCAAAAATGGTTACAGGTTAGTTGAAATACGCTCCTAAACGAAGGTTGCTGAGCTGGTCAGGTGAAGGTGTTGAATTATGTAGACGTGAAAGAATTTTTGCTACCATCAGCATTTTGCCTTTACAATATCCCACCTGTGTATTGTCAGAAAAATCTCACTCCTACCGTAAAATATCAATGCTGTACACTTTTGTACTATAATGTTTTAGAGAGCTCAAGCGCTAAAAATTCTGTTTTATTAAGAATTATAAACAACTGAATTATAAAAAAAACTTACTCTTTATAAAAATTCCTTAAAAATTCATCGATTAAAGAATTATAAAATTTGAATTATAAAAATTTGAGTTATAAAAATTTCTTGAGAATTCTATCATAACAGTACGTATGGTTTACCCGTCAGGAAAAAAAAAAAAAGAACTTGACTACGAGTGATATAGTCACATGACGCCTCAATGTGCAGTCTGGGACGCGAATAGCCGGTAGACCTTGAGATGCTTTGACGTTATTTTCTGTGGTAATAAAAGACTATTTTCTGCTGTCGCCGATGGGATGAAATCGTTTTAACGCACATTAATGTATTATCCAAGGAGTAACCAATTTGAATCCGCATTGTTTAGAGCAATAGATAAAGCAAGTCATATGTTGTGCAATGAGATCGTGGGGGTCATTCAATGTGTTACCAAGTGAAAGTTTACCCTATAACGTTATCCTCTCCCTCTCTCTCTCTCTCTCTCTCTCTCTCTCTCTCTCTCTCTCTCTCTCTCTCTCTCTCTCTCTCTCTCTCTCTCATATTGTAGTTAGATATATACAACGATGATCATTGTTTTGGCAAAGTAAGCCATATATCCTTTATCGCGTGTAGCTCAGTTCCTTAGTCACAGTTGAATGAAGGTTCAAGCACTTTGATGTGTGTGTGTATTCACACACCCAAAAAAGTAAATTGTGGTTGTAATGACCTACTTTTCTTGCTAAACTCGCTATGCCAAGCTTTTGGATTATGTACTACACAGGACAAGCAGGTACGATAGCATTCAACATACTTTCCTGTTTGTTCATTCTTAGCACATACCTTCAAATTTGTATCTAATTATACGCGTGAAAGAAGAGAAAAATGTTTCATTTAGTTTGAATTTATGTTTCATTCAATATTTCACTCGCGTTCTCTTTAATACCAATTCTATTTTTGTATTTTTTAAAAATCCAGTTTCATTACGATTCCAAGGTATCAGAGTCATAGGGTCCATGTTTTAAAAACCATTTCATGTTTGTTTGTTTTTTTCTTTCTGTTATTACAGGTCTCGAAACTGAAGACGTTTTCGTTTGTTGTGTTTTAAGTTGTTTCATTTTGTTTTGCGTTGTTTTAACCTACTTTATTTATTTCACAGTTGAACACCCACTTGTAAAAAGTTTCCCCAAATTAAAAATCAAATTACTCTACGTTTCAGTCTTTTGCAGTACTTTAACCTGAATTTGGCCGAAGCGATAAACATGATTTTTTTTCAATATTTTTCAGTCATTTGTCTGGTTCAGTAGACCTAGTAAATGGTTTTCATAGATTCAATTTAAAGAAAGAAGATAAAAGGAAAAGAACATGAAACAGGTTTTAAAATATATCATTATAATTTCTTTCACATCATTGTGTTAAACTAATATGAAATTTGTACGCTTGAGAGTCTTTAAAAAATAATGTGTGTATCTTCCCGATTCATGGAATATGCAGATACAGCTCCGGGTCAATTATTGTTTAGTTTCTTTACGGTTCTATACAGTAGAGGCGCAGAATATTTAATTTCAGTATCTCGTTATTCGGATCATCTCTAATATCATACTTAAACCGAAGATGGCTGACAGATCCTTGGAAATTGTTGTAGCTTTTCTATCGTTTTTAACCTTTTCCTTTGCAGAAGATGTGGTCATATTTGAGTATACAGATGATAGAAAACCTTGCACATATTTTGGTGAGTAATGGTGAAGAATACAGTTGACTTTAATTTAAATTTCGTCTATGTATACATTTACGTTGAAGGCTCTCACTATTGCTATTGGATTTGTGGGGGTTTATAAAATCCATTCAGTTGACAGGTACTCATTCATTGGATACAGGGCTTGATATAGGCACGACTCAGTACATCAAATCATCTGTAGCAGGGGTCAGCTTTGATGAAAATTGCAGCTGGACAGAAAGTCCATCTATAAGATTAAAAATCACAGTACCTCCAGAAACGTCATCTTATTGATCTTGAATATAGTATTTTGTTTACCCCACCGTTTGTTTGTACCTCCCTTCCAATTTTAAAAAAGAAAAGCATCAAGGATAGGGCGAGTCTATTTTTTCAGACAACAGGAGTGATTTTGTTCATCATCTGCAATAAGTGCCAAATAATTCTGCAAATTTCCGTAACTTTGGGTGTTACATCCTTTTGAACCCATGTACATAAGAGTTACACCGCTTGCCCTTTTTATTTTTGTAAAATTTGTTTGAGAAATATTAAAGCTGGACATTGCAAATATTGGATGCAGATGACACAGTTTTTACCTTCTATGTATCACTGAAAATGGATTTTTCCAGGAAACGGAAAAGGACAGCAAGCACACTCTTACCCTGAAAAACTTCCATTTAGTTTGAAACTTGAACAAGATGACAGTGTTAGGGAAACCCTGGTGACAGTCAGGTTAGAAATTATAAATTAATGAATTAAATTACTAAGTTTTGTGCATTTTTTATATCCTTGTTCCTTTTTGTTTTTAAAATTGGTAGGGTTTACAAATAAATGGGAGGGTAGGCGAATACTGTTGTATGGTGCTACATCATAATGACATTTTTGCGCTGTGCAGCATCAGCCTTTCAACAAGAACTTTTTTTAGACAAAATGTATCTGTACTAATTTTGAAACGTTTTCAATTCGGTTTTCTGATGATTCAGCAGTTGTGATTAATATTAGAATTCCAGTCTTATGTTGTTTTGAAGATAAAACTGAATTTGTAACTATCAGTTCATGTGTATTGTATCAGTTAAGTATATTCATGTTGATTTCAAATGGTTGATTAAATTATAGCAGGGTAATTTTTTTTTTTTTTTTTGTAGAAAAATATTATTGTATTTTCCATCTGTGTTTTTTTAATGGTTTCCAAGACAACTTATTCAAAATTGAGGTCATACTTCCAGGGGTATAGTCAAAATATAGTCATAAAGATGTAACAAACCTGGCTGCTCTCTTTGGATTTTTTCAATTCCATCTTATAAAACCTCGGAATGGGGGGTCCCAAACTGTACAAGCATATTCTAAAATTGGTGTAACTAAACCCATGAAAACAAATTTTTTGCATTTTGTTCATAAGTCAACAAGGATTCACAAGTCATGTCATTATACCAGCACTTTTCCAGATATATTGTAATGAGTCAAGTTTTATACTCTGCGATCTTGCCACTGTACATATATGAGCTCCTTTATTTCATGTTTATATGTACTACATTCTTCATTCACATAATACATAACTGCCCATAGTTTCTTTCATCTATCGTTCCTTTACTTCTCATGATATATTGACAGTCTGTTATTTCCTTTTAGTCAGTGTCAAGGTCAGTCGTGCCTTTTCTTATGCAGACATGATAATGTGAATGTACTATTTAAAGCAAGTTTTGACAAATAGGAAATAAATTTATATTTTAACTTATCAGTTATATTTTAATCATAATATTTGTACATATATGGGATTCACAGACTTTGAAATCCGAAAATAGCCATGGGCAGTTTGTGAGCTCTGAATGTGCCAAGATTGCCGACTCTTAACAATCCATGTGACAGAGATTGTTTTGATGCATGCCACTGATTTCAAGGTGACTAGGTGATAATGATTAATAATATAACCTATGAGATTTCTTTGACAGGTGTGTTTGGAAATAAAAGACACGCATCTCGAAGCCACCTGAAAATATAGATCCCACAAGCAGTATTTGCCATCTTTTGTTTATGTGATTATTACAGGAGACTGATACATACTTACTGCTTGGAAAATATTTCAGGGATCAAAATAAGTGGTCTCAAATCATTTTCAAAAGTTGGCTTGTCAGAGATTGTTTAGATGTATGTTGCTGATTTCAAGGTGAAAGTTGGATGACATGGAAGCAGAAGCAGACATATGAGTGGACACAACACTCCCAGAAAAAAGCAAAGAGTGAATTCATTGACACTGGAATATTTTACTTTAGTTGTATTATTTTGTTGTCATATTTTGGGGCAAGCTCAAATCCCCTAAGGGCAAGTCAATTTTCCAGTCAGTTTGTCCTGCGGAATCTGACTTTTATACAATTTGTAGAGTCCTGTGTAAATATATATATATATATATATATATATATATATATATATATATATATATATATATATATATATATATATATATATCTGTTTGTGTGATATAAAAAGTGAAAAAATTGCAAGAAGAAGAAAAGAAATAAACAAAATATTGATATTGTGAAAAAAAATGAAAAGACAAGCAAAGAATAAGAAGTAATTAAATGTATTTTTATATATTAATGAATAAGTAATGTCAGTTATAAAATATTAAATTTAGATTTATTTATTAATGAATAAGTAATGTCAATTGTAAAATATTAAATGTACTTTTATTTATTAATGAATAAGTAATGTCAGTTATAAAATATTAAATGTATTTTTATTTATTAATGAATTAGTAATGTCAATTATAAAATATTACAAATACAGAAGCTTAAGATTTTACAAGCAGTCACTGTAATTATAATCAAGAGATATTTATGTATTTATTTACCTTAGCTGCTATATGTATAAAATACTTGCTATATGTATAAAATGTTTGTTATTTTATTTATTTATTTCTATTATAATATTTAGTTAGATACATAGTTGATTTGAAAAAATATTCAAAATGTTTTTCTGTTTTTTTCCTTTATTTTCCACATGAAATTACACCACATTGTTTCAGCATAAAATATCTTAAAATGCCCAATCATTTAAAAACATGGATAAATAGGCACTATTGAAAATATATCATCACCAATTTTTCTTACATAGAAAAATCTGTTTTCTGGCTAGATTCAGTCCCAACACTTGGTTTGTTTTCCATAATTTCACTAGCTAATAGTAAAGCTTGCTAAGTAAAAATTAGTATAAAGTTCCAAAATAAACAAGTAATTCACTGAAATTCACAGAAAGAAATAACTGGGGTTATGGGGCATATCACATTACATTAAAGTTGTATACAGACTGACTACTAACGTAAAACCATTGAGAATTGTTATAGTTGTATCATCAAAATCACAATTATCACAATTATCAATTGCCTTAGATTTGTATTCTTGTTGCACCTTAGTTATACTGTCAAGGGGACATTTTATTTACCTCTGTTCCCCAATAGTATTCAATATATGGGAATTTGTTAAATGTAGGGGGACAATGGCAGTTTTGAATGGGAAAATGTCCACTGGACTAACTCAAGGTGCAACACTGTGCATAATAATACTAAACATTTCACAATGAATGAGAAATAGCAATTTGATGACATTTATATTGATGACACAACAATACATGTATAATGCCCTGGATTATTGCAAAGGAAATAAGAGGTCTCTTTATTGAGACTACAGTTTTTAGGACTGGGGCTCCAAGTTTTTCAGGACTTAAAAAAAACTGTAGTTATGGTGGATTCTTAGGGTAAAATTTGACAAATTCTTCAGTGCATGATAAATTATTGAAAGAGAGCTACTAGTTTGGTCCATTTAAGAAAATTATGAGTGAAGCTTTCATGTGTTTTACCGTTCTGTTTGAATCTACCATACACCAGCCAGTATGGTGCCAAGTCATCTTCATTTTTCTCACCATCCAGTAATAAGGCATGTTAATAAATAAACATTATAAGAATTCATATGAACCAATATTGTTATGATTATCTGAAGATCATGTAGTACAATGTACAATGATGTGGTGTCATGCAAAAGGATCATGTAGTACAGTACAGAATGTGGTAGTATCATGGAGAATGATCATATACTGTAGTATAATACAGTGTGCTGTGGTGTCATGCAAAGGATCATGTAGTACAGTGCAAAATGTTGTGGTGTCATGCAAAAAGATCATGTAGTACAATGCAGGATACTGTAATATCATGCAAAAAGATCATGTAGTACAATGCATGATACTGTGGTATCATGAAAAAGAATCATGTAGTACAATGCAGAATACAGTGGTGTCATGAAAAAAAATCATGTAGTACAATGCAGGATGCTGTGGTGTCATGCAAAAGGATCATATAGTAAAATACAGGATCTAATACTATCTGTTGAGTTTGCATCCATTTAGTCAGATCTAATACTACCTGTTGAGTTTGCATCCATTTAGCCCGATATAATACTACCTCTTGAGTTTGCATCCATTTAGTCAGACCTAATACTACCTGTTGAGTTTGCATCCATTTAGTCAGATCTAATACTATCTGTTGAGTTTGCATCCATTTAGCCAGATCTAATACTACCTGTTGAGTTTGCATCCATTTAGTCAGATTTAATACTATCTGTTGAGTTTGCATCCATTTAGTCAGATCTAATACTATCTGTTGAGTTTGTATCCATTTAGTCAGATTTAATACTACCTGTTGAGTTTGCATCCATTTAGCCAGATCTAATACTATCTGTTGAGTTTGCATCCATTTAGTCAGATTTAATACTACCTGTTGAGTTTGCATCCATTTAGCCAGATCTAATACTATCTGTTGAGTTTGCATCCATTTAGTCAGATTTAATACTACCTGTTGAGTTTGCATCCATTTAGTCAGATTTAATACTACCTGTTGAGTTTGCATCCATTTAGTCAGATTTAATACTACCTGTTGAGTTTGGGTCCATTTAGTCTGATATAATAACTACCTTTTGAGTTTGGGCCCCTGTAGCCTGTGCTAATGCCATCTGTTGAGTTTGGGTCTATTTAGCCAGACCTAATACTACCTGTTGAGTTTGAGTTTATTTAGCCAGACCTGATACTACCTGTTGAGTTTGGGTCCATTTAGTCAGACCTACAATTACCTGTTGAATTTGGTCCATTTAGCCAGACCTAATACTACCTGTTGAATTTGGGTCCATTTAGCCAGACCTAAGACTACCTGTTGAATTTGGGTCCATTTAGCCAGATCTAATACTACCTGTTGAGTTTGGATCTTTTTAGCCAGATCTAATACTACCTGTTGAGTTTGGATCTTTTTAGCCAGATCTAATACCTGTTGAGTTTGGGTTCATTTTTCTTGTCCTAATGCTATTTGTTGAGTTTAGGTCTATTTAGCCAGATTTAATACTATCTGTTGAGTTTGGGTCCATTTAGCCAGACCTAAGACTACCTGTTGAATTTGGGTCTATTTTGCCAGATCTAATACCTGTTGAGTTTGGATCCTTTTAGCCAGATTTAATACTACCTGTTGAGTTTGGGTCTATTTAGCCAGATCTAATACTACCTGTTGAGTTTTGATCCTTTTAGCCAGATTTAATACTACCTGTTGAGTTTGGGTCCATTTAGTCAGACCTAATACTATCTGTTGAGTTTGGGTCCATTTAGCCAGACCTAATACTACCTGTTGAATTTGGATCTATTTAGCCAGATCTAATACTACCTGTTGAGTTTGGATCCTTTTAGCCAGATTTAATGTAAAAGTTAAGTGAATGATGTAAAAACAACTTTCTTATGTAAGGTATAAGTCTCCGTAGTACTGAAAGTCCATGCAAAGAAGAAGAAGAAAATTTGAAAGGTTTAGTTGGTGATCAAATTCTTCATTTGAACATGCTGCACTCAAGAAACATTTTTTAAAAAACTATTTTCATAGATCCAGTAAATTTCAAGAAGTAAAACTTGTAAACCATATTATTACTCTGAAGAACTCCTGAAACATTAATATATGTGTTGGGAATGTTTAATCACACACTGTTAATCACAGTTGTTGATGCTTTAATAATTTGTGACCACAAAATACAAACTTGAGATTGCAGCAGTCGCACATTATCTGCGCTTCTTAAATCAACCCTCCCGGCCAATGCCTCCACTTCCTTCCACCTTTTCATCCCTGGGGTCTGGATTCAAGATTTGAGACCATATTTGTCACCTACTAAATCTTGTAAAACATATGATCACACACACACACACGCACACACCAGTTAGTATAGATGTAGTTCAGGTTACAAGAAGAGTCTTTATTACCTATGTAAATGAGACCTTTGACATTTCATGAAAATTTGACCCTTTGCAGAATATTGATTTGGTAATTTTTTCATTTGAACTACCTCTACTGTCACTGTCACATTGACCATGACTGACAGATTTTTAAAACTTCCTGTGTTTTGTCTATATTTCTCAACCTGTTCAATGTAAAATATATATAAATTGAAATTAATTTCTTTTTATTCTGACAGAAAACACCAGATTTGTGGAGATGGAGCCTGGATTAGTGAACTGTTCTTGGTACACAAATGCTGCTTGCTGTAAAAGAACTGAGGTCACTTCGGTCTTCTCCTCCAACTTGATGTCACTTTACCTTGCCACGCTGGATTGTCAGAATCGGGTCAATTACATGATGTGCTACTTCTGCAGTCCTGACCAGTATCGGTGGTTTACAGAGTATGTATCTAAGTAGGGCAGAATGAGTATAGTCTGTTGATTGTACATCTCAAAACTGGCCATAAAATACAGTTTTCTTCAATTCTGAATGTCCAGAGAGTGATGACTTAACTTGATTTTTAACTTCTTCTTAAGCGTACTTTTGTATAATTTTTCCAAAATATTTAAAGGTGTTATTAAAAAAAGTGCCCTATACTCAAATAGTTCTTAAACAAACACAAAAAAGCAAAGTCCCGGTCCCCTGGTCTATTGTTACAACCAAATTTGTCATGCTTATGTAAATGTCGAGATAAAAAATAAATATATATGTCGACAGAAGCCCTAGGTCCCAGTTTTAACAAATTCTTTGTTTTCTGATCATTTATGTCAACAAACTGTCAGTTCCAACCCATACTTTTGTTCTACAATTATTTGATGTTGCCACCAGGCTTTTTAATGTTGCTGTAAGATTAACAAACAGGCATTTGTTTGGTCTTTCAAAGTTGGCCTTTTCACAGCAACTTCAATAATGCATGCAAAGCAAGCCAGCTACAATCTTCAATAAAACCAATGCACCCTTCATCAAAGGAAGTCATCATCAAACTTGAATAAAAACAATGGAATCGGATCGATTTTTGCGTTTTCCAAAGTGATCAGTGATTGAAACACTTTTATTGTGCTGTGAAAGTTTCCTTTTTTGCAGGAAGAAAAGTAACTTTATTTATGTTTACGTTGGCTACCAACCACAGCAGAAAAAGCGTAAATTCTGCTTGTGCTTAATTAAGACTTTTAAAAAAAAATGTCAATGAATGTTTTGTGATCAGAGAGAATTCATAACTTGTTGACAGGTTTTCATTTCCCTATGAATAGCCTCATCCCCTTGGTAGCTTCAGTGAGATGATTACAGACCAAAATCTAGGCCAATTTAAGTACACGTAGCATGTAAATAACAACTATACAGACACGTGCTACTGGCAACAATGAATATCGTAGTGAATTGTTTAGTCACACATGTTGGTTGACAATGGGATATAGATCAAACAAGGACAGTCATTTTTTTTACATGTGCTTTCTAACAGGATGTGATCGATACATAAATTTTCTTACATGTGACCTATACTCGAATTCATGTATTTTTCATATGTACTTAATGCATTATGGATTTTATTACACAAAAGTAAAAAAAATGTAAGTTGTCAATATACAAGTGTATTTCACACTGGTTTTGTCTTCATTCACTCAAATGTTTCATTGTTTATTTGTTTATAGCATGTAAATCCTACTCAGTGACGACAGGTCACCCCTTAGGGATGAATTTCACTTGTATGTAAGTCAAAGAGAAATATGCTTTTTTCAGTCCCCCACAATACTTATCTTAACATCCGCTTATGTCGACAATATTGCCTTGGGCCAGAGGATGTAGACATAAATGGGTAGGACTGTACAAGGAAAAGGTGTGATTGGTTTCTACCAGTGGTTAACTTCTCATGACATGGAAATGTATTGCTGACCCTAGCAATTGGAGGAACTATCACACGGGTGTTACTGTACTCAGTAGATTTAACGTAACAAGGACAAGTTGTGATTGGCTTCTACCAGAGGTTAACTTTTCATGACATGCATGGGAATGTATTGCTGCCCCAAGCCATTGGAGGAATTATCACACAGGTGTTACTGTACTCAGTAAATGGAACAGTACAATGACAAGGTTTGATTGGCTTCTACTAAAGGTTAACTTTTCATGACATTCATGGGAATGTATTGCTGGCCCTAGCCATTGGAGGAATTATCACACAGGTGTTAATGGTACTCAGTAAATTTTTAACAGTACAAGAGCAAGATGTGATTGGCTTCTACCAGAGGTTAACTTCTCATGACATGCATACATGGACTTAATCCTGTCCATGGCTTCAAGCTTCTCTTTAACAGTAAAAGCTTTACGTTTCCGTGTACTGTTATCCATTGTAAATAACTACTAAATAAAACTCTGACACCTGTTTGTTTGAACGTCTACAGCAAGAATAATTGTTAATCAACAATTGGGTCATTTTTATAGGGAATGGACAACATTGTTCACTGGTCAACTGATTGCGTGGCGATTGTCTAACAACACCGCCAAGCCACGTGTGCATGTTGGCAGCTTTTGTTTTTTTTATGTTTTATAAATCATTGCCGCATGGTTTGAACAACCTTTAGCTTTGAGATTGACTTTGATGATTATCAATGACTTGAATTAATTGATTTATAAATTCAGATGAGAATCTTTTATCAACCACCGCATTGTTTGAAACTTGGCTGTGTATGCAGTTGAATGAGCAAACATATGTTGGCTATTGTTTGAGCAATGATTGTACACAGAATGTATTGAAGACAAACATAAAGAAGACTTAATGACTTTATTCCTCATGTATCAGTAATAATAAGATTAACACTTAATCAGCTTTAAAATGAGCTGACATCTTTCAAAAATAAACTAAGATCAAAGTGCAGTGATTGACTACTGACACATTTGAAATGAACATTCACAAATAAAGAAAAGAAAGATGCAATCATAAGACACTTTTTCTTCAAGAATACAACACAACTTGCCAAATTATTAAATCAAACTCTTGTTTATTTTGGCACAGAACTTCGCTGTAGTTCAAAAAATTGGCAAAATTATTGTAAAATGTTGGGAGCCACAGCATGATCGTATTATATCCGAATTCATACACGATCTCTTCCCCAAAATGATAATTAATTTTTTACACATTATTTTTCGTCTTTGAAAAAAATATTTATTTTTTCATTTACGGAAAAATATATGAAATTTTGGGAGCCATGCCATGATCATGTTATATACGAATTCGTGCTATAACGAAGCTTGCTATAGCGGGGCTTTACTGTACCTGGTATTGACTGTTCCTTATGTACAACTAGTTGTGTTAGATGAATATAAAAATGATGATAGCAAGGAACCAAATTTAAAACTTGAAATAAAAATTATCATAAGTTGCTCATGCCCAGGTTCATACTTGAGTTAGCTTTGTCCAGTAATATTCACACATTTTCAGTTTTATGGACTGTCCAGGTACAGCAAACAGACCATACAGTATGTTCCATATTTGGTTCTATGCTGTACCCAGATCTGCCTTTGTATCATGTGCCTGCAGATTGGTTCTATGCTGTACCCAGAGGAGATTGGTTCTATGCTGCACCCAGATATGCCCTTGTATTGTGTGCCTGCAGATCTGGTTCTGTGCTGTACCCGGATCTGACTTTGTATCATGTGCCTGCAGATCTAGTTCTAAGCTGTAGCCAGATCTGCCGTTGTATAATGTGCCAGCAGATGGTTCTATGCTGTTCTAAGTTAATTCCATGTCTAGGTTGGTGCCAGAATATCCCAATTTTGCCCTGAAAAATACTGACATTTACACTTATCTAGCATACCAGACAAGGGTTGAACTTCTGAATATTCCATTCCGAATCTGACTCTTAATTCCACTTTAGTCGGTGCCTATTATTGACTGGTATTTTCTTTCTTAATTCCAGTCTAAGTTTGATTTGTTGCAGTATTATGCATTTTTGCACATTCCTTTGTTCAGAAATTTAGTCTCTTTATGGAATGTATACAGTCTTGAAAATACATTACACTAGTGGATGTCAGCGACTTCAACGCAAAAATATGCAGACAACACTACAAGACCCTAAATTATTGATTGGCAATTTGTCTTGGCAGTTGTTTACATACTGAAATGAAATGCCATCATTAAATGTTGACAGCCATTGTCAGTTTTAGTAATCATAGAGTAATCACAGTTAATTGGTGAGCGATATTAATTTACAATGCATCCACAATATGATGGCATATTATGTACATGTATAGAATAATCTGTTTGACAGAAATGGTGCTATTTTATTCAATATCAAATATTGGTTGCAATCAGAAGCATGCTACATTTTTATATTCCTAATATTGTAGCTTACACTTGGGACCATGAAGCAAAAGAATATCACATAAAGTATTTTCTTTTTACCAATTACAAATAATGTACATGAATGACATATGAATATCACATAAAGTATTTTCTTTTTACCAATTACAAATAATGTACATGAATGACATATGAATATCACATAAAGTATTTTCTTTTTACCAATTACAAATAATGTACATGAATGACATATGAATATCACATAAAGTATTTTCTTTTTACCAATTACAAATAATGTACATGAATGACATATGAATATCACATAAAGTATTTTCTTTTTACCAATTACAAATAATGTACATGAATGACATATGAATATCACATAAAGTATTTTCTTTTTACCAATTACAAATAATGTACATGAATGACATATGAATATCACATAAAGTATTTTCTTTTTACCAATTACAAATAATGTACATGAATGACATATGAATATCACATAAAGTATTTTCTTTTTACCAATTACAAATAATGTAAATGAATGACATATTTTCTGACATTTTACTTGTGTTGAGGGCAAAATGATTATCAGGGTCAAGGTCACTTGTCAAGTTTGTCAGTTTTCTGTTGGTCAGTTTCACCAGTGTTTCGGAAAATATTCATTATAAAGAGATATACTAGTGTGGTTCACAGGCAAGACATAGTGTTATTCTGAACAGTACATACTAGTGTGATTTACAGGCAAGACATAGTGTTATTCTGAACAGTACATACTAGTGTGATTTACAGGCAAGACATAGTATTATTCTGAACAGTACATACTAGTGTGATTTACAGGCAAGACATAGTGTTACTCTGAACAGTACATACTAGTGTGATTTACAGGCAAGACATAGTGTTATTCTGAACAGTACATACTAGTGTGATTTACAGGCAAGACATAGTGTTATTCTGAACAGTACATACTAGTGTGATTTACAGGCAAGACATAGTGTTATTCTGAACAGTACATACTAGTGTGATTTACAGGCAAGACATAGTGTTATTCTGAACAGTACATACTAGTGTGATTTACAGGCAAGACATAGTGTTATTCTGAACAGTACATACTAGTTTGATTCACAGGCAAGACATAGTGTTATTCTGAACAGTACATACTAGTGTGATTCACAGGCAAGACATAGTGTTATTCTGAACAGTACATACTAGTGTGATTCACAGGCAAGACATAGTATTATTCTGAACAGTACATACTAGTGTGATTCGTGTTACTCTGAACAGTACATACTAGTGTGATTTACAGGCAAGACATAGTGTTATTCTGAACAGTACATACTAGTGTGATTTACAGGCAAGACATAGTGTTATTCTGAACAGTACATACTAGTGTGATTTACAGGCAAGACATAGTGTTACTCTGAACAGTACATACTAGTGTGATTTACAGGCAAGACATAGTGTTATTCTGAACAGTACATACTAGTGTGATTTACAGGCAAGACATAGTGTTACTCTGAACAGTACATACTAGTGTGATTTACAGGCAAGACATAGTGTTATTCTGAACAGTACATACTAGTGTGATTTACAGGCAAGACATAGTGTTACTCTGAACAGTACATACTAGTGTGATTTACAGGCAAGACATAGTGTTATTCTGAACAGTACATACTAGTGTGATTTACAGGCAAGACATAGTGTTATTCTGAACAGTACATACTAGTGTGATTTACAGGCAAGACATAGTGTTACTCTGAACAGTACATACTAGTGTGATTTACAGGCAAGACATAGTGTTACTGTGAACAGTACATACTAGTGTGATTTACAGGCAAGACATAGTGTTATTCTGAACAGTACATACTAGTGTGATTTACAGGCAAGACATAGTGTTACTCTGAACAGTACATACTAGTGTGATTTACAGGCAAGACATAGTGTTATTCTGAACAGTACATACTAGTGTGATTTACAGGCAAGACATAGTGTTATTCTGAACAGTACATACTAGTGTGATTTACAGGC
Organism: Margaritifera margaritifera; assembly: GCA_029931535.1. Lineage (NCBI taxonomy): Eukaryota > Metazoa > Mollusca > Bivalvia > Unionida > Margaritiferidae > Margaritifera > Margaritifera margaritifera. Next base: position 4,366,959 of record JAQPZY010001640.1, on the reverse strand, counting down.
AAGACATAGTGTTACTCTGAACAGTACATACTAGTGTGATTTACAGGCAAGACATAGTGTTATTCTGAACAGTACATAATAGTGTGATTTACAGGCAAGACATAGTGTTACTCTGAACAGTACATACTAGTGTGATTTACAGGCAAGACATAGTGTTTTTCTGAACAGTACATACTAGTGTGATTTACAGGCAAGACATAGTGTTATTCTGAACAGTACATACTAGTGTGATTTACAGGCAAGACATAGTGTTATTCTGAACAGTACATACTAGTGTGATTTACAGGCAAGACATAGTGTTATTCTGAACAGTACATACTAGTGTGATTTACAGGCAAGACATAGTGTTACTCTGAACAGTACATACTAGTGTGATTTACAAGCAAGACATAGTGTTATTCTGAACAGTACATACTAGTGTGATTTACAGGCAAGACATAGTGTTACTCTGAACAGTACATACTAGTGTGATTCACAGGCAAGACAGTGTGTTATTCTGAACAGTACATACTAGTGTGATTCACAGGCAAGACATTACGTTTTGCTGAACAGTACATCATAGTGTGGTTCACAGGCAATTTTTACTTGTGGCATAATACTCAGTTTAATAAGGATCACTGTTTATAATCTTCCTAAAACAATTGTCTCCATTTTTACAGGCGTAAAGTACACATTTGTAGCAGCTTTTGTGATTCTACTCATACAGCATGCAAGGATGCATTTTACAAAGGAGTCAGACTGGGTAACTTGATTTTTCTGTATATTTTAGTGATCCTCAAGTTCATAAACAGTGACATGAAAGTAGTAATGAGTACTGCAGTCACATATTTGTCACCAATACCAGTGTTCTATTAAAAATGTTCTCATGCACAGGTTAAGGACAGGTGCCTTTTTGAAGAATCACTTACCCCATGTTACAATCTACTTGCCCTAAAAATATTCTGTGTACTGTCCCATATTAAAATCTACTTGCCTACTTGCCCTGAAGAGATTCTGTGTACTATCCCGAAACAAATCGAGAGGCATCAGGGGCAAATAGCTCACTTCGGAAAAGGAATTGTGTAAGACCAGAACAAACCACAAACATTGGGCTGTCCTAATTATAGGAGTACTGAATATGCATATGTTATATTGTTATAGTGCTTTTAGTTTTAAAAATGTCCTCATTTTCAGAGCATAGATGATGCTTCAGATTTGACATATAAATATGTCTAAATTAAATAGTTCAATTTTCCTCAATTTTTGATTCACAAAATGTTTGTCTCAGAGTTTTACATAATTTGGTTATTCCTGTACACATATCAAGCAAGTTGCATAAGGGTGCCTTTTCATACTTAGAATTTTCTGCATTCTGTATTTAATTTATCTTACCATGGAGAAAAAGTGTCATGTAATTATTGAATAAATTGACCATGATAGACCATTGGGTACTAACATAAGTAGTATACAAATTTAGAGTGGTGGACCATAGGGTATTTTCAATAGGCATCTTTTTAGCAGGAGACTGGTGGGATATGCCATCTCTAGCATTAAATTTGTAATCATTAAAAGAAGTGTCCTACATTTGTGATATATTAAGTGTTAAGGTGTAAAGTGTCATACGTTTGTGATGTATTAGCTGCTAAGGTGTAAAGTGTCCTACGTTTGTGGTATATTAAGTGTTAAGGTGTAAAGTGTCCTACGTTTGTGGTATATTAAGTGCTGAGATGTAAACATTGTCTTTTTCAGGAGATATTTACAAGAATGGTACAGCATTTTGCCAGGCACAGAATTTTGAAGTTGTGAACAGCAAATATTGTTTCAAGTATGATCCCACAGTGTTTGGATCTGCACACCATCTGGTCATAGGTCACATATTTTTACTTCCAGTCATAATAGAAGCCATAATGTTCATTTTCAGAGAGTCTGCTTAAGTGGAATGGTACATTAAAAGATTTGTATGCAAAAAATTAGAATTATAAGGAAAAAGGAGAGGGTAGCTATTAGGTGTGAGTCTGTAGCCTTTGGTTCAATTTGGTATTAAAGCGCAAAGGAGCTTCCAGTTATAAAAACTTCTGTTAAATATAATTCTTTATCTGAGGACTTGAGCAACAGAGATATTCATCTGTCTGTGCATTTCTCTGTCCATCTGTCCATCATCACATCTCCTAAACTTCTGGGTGAAAATTCATAAACATATCAATTGTATTGCCCATATGGTAACCATGAGCAAGAGAGGTATTATGCTTGGATTTCTCCCCTGGGGTCTCAGGAAAGCAGTGAAAGGTTAAATTTTTAAAGATGTCAATTACATGGACATTTTCCAATTTTTTGACCAAAACTTATGTATGCAAACATAGCAGGAAGATGTACATTGTATGTAATGATTTTTGGGTTTTGACTGCTGTGTTGTGGTCTTGGGTGGGGTTGGGGGTTAGGGATGGTTTTTGTAATATGTAATAAAAAAATAAGGGATTTGTCTTGGGAAGCCATGGAAACAATGGTCGTATTCAGCCAGATCTCTCATGTGGCTCTGCCAGATCTGCATCAAATCAAGGCCTGTTTAAAAAAAATAGTCTTCTTTGTAAAATGCCATATTAATGCTTTCCCAAAATATGGAAAAGAGATTTGATAGGGAGATTAGGAGATATATTACACCATTGTGATGGTGAGATGACATCACATTTTGTGTTAACATTGATAGTTTCATTGGCAGATTGAAACATGCCTCCTGCATTGGGGTCTGTTTAACAAATGATATTTAATGGCATCTTTAAGGCATACAACAGAATTTTGGCCTGAATGATTGCAGAAGGACTGTCTGGATAATTTTGATATGGAGGTAATGTCTTGGGTAACAGCAATCAAAGAAACATATTACCATACCATCATATAGCGGAGATCTCACTGAGCCATGTGAAAGTCTGGTTGAATGAGACTATGGAAGTAGGTCTAGTTTTGTCTTTGATCTGACACATTTGAATGTGCTTGAACCACCTTAAATAGGTAATGGTTTTGTATATCCATGAAAATTTATGCTGCATTACGTTATTTATGGCAAAGTTAAAGCTCATTTACATTTTGTTTTTTTGTTGTATATAATGGAGTAAAATCATTTGGAAATTGCAATGGATGAATTAATAAATTATACAAGGTGAATGCCAAATGATTTTTGATTGTTGAGAGTTATATTTTGGTGAATTAATGTTTGTAAAGTTCTGTGAATTATTTGATTTGGGAGCTATGAGGGTTTAATTGCTTTAGCCCAAAATAACACTTTCCTCTCTGCTTTCATTAAGGAACATCCCTCTTCCAGAAGTTGCATTCATGACAATTACATTTTTGTTAGGCCTTAAAATTTGTTGTGTGAAGCAACCACTAAATCCACAATAATAGTGAATGGGCAGTATATTTTCCCAAAGACCACTTTTACTTGAAAATTGATGTCAGCATGTTACATCTTTTTTGTCATTTACCCAATAAATTAGCCTTTCTGTGGACCAAAGCATCCTTTTCGGTGAAATTTCATTTTGGAGTGTGTAAACAGTTGTATGATATTTTTGTAATAGTCTAGTGTGGATAGGTCAGTAATATTCAGAGATGGACTTACTCCAGCATCTATGCCTGCAAAACACACACACACAAACATGAACACACATGAACACACACACACACACACACACACTCCAAGTACCTATCAAACTTAAGTAGTCACAGTACATCTTACCTAAAAATTTAGTGGTCATTTTCAAGTTTATGTTGCCAGGCCGAAATAATTTGGTTGGATTAGATATTGAGAGCAGAAATCAGTAGATTGGGAAATTAATGGCAAAATATGACAAAAATTGAAGGAGTTAGTTAAGGCAAATTAAAGAGTAATTATAAAAAAAGCATGGAGTAATTTTTAAAATTATACCTAGATGTGTCTGACAGGACTATCAGCAGTTATCTGCTTCAACCTCAGGTCAGCCAGTAAAAATGACAGTTTGGAGTTATATAAACTGTTTTTCTTAATATTGCATTTCCTCAATTTCACTGATAAATTGCCTTCATTTTCTTCTGATGATAGTTTATATTAATAAAGCCTTGGCCATATCTGATTTATTTGACTAATTATTTTACCAGTGATTTTCAATAATTTGTCTAGTAATTATTTTACCACTGATTTTCAGTAATTTGTCTTCATGTTCGCTTTTCTCTGGACCCATTAGCTGATGTTTACTGTACAGATCATGTAAGGAGCCGCGGTGGCTCAGTGGTTAGCGTGCCGGACTAATGACTGAAAAGGTGCGGATTAGAATCCTACCATCAGACCAGCCTGGGTCAGCTACCGTGGTGCGTTCTTGAGCAAGGCACTTTACTCCAATTGCTTCAGCACTAAATAATCTACTTGTGTTGCTGTGTCATAAATCACCAAACCAAACCAAACAGATCATGTATTTGACTGGTCACTTGTAGGCTGTTAGCCAGACTTGTCATATGTATTTGACTTTTCACTCGTATGCTGTTAGCCAGACTTGTCATATGTATTTGACTGGTCACTTTTAGTCTGTTAGCCAGACATGTCATATATATTTGACTTTTCACTTGTAGGCTGTTAGCCAGACTTGTCATATGTATTAGACTTTTCACTTGTAGGCTGTTAGCTAGACTTGTCATATGTATTTTACTTTTCACTTGTAGGCTGTTAGCTAGACTTGTCATATGTATTTGACTGGTCACTTTTAGTCTGTTAGCCAGACATGTCATATATATTTGACTTTTCACTTGTAGGCTGTTAGCCAGACTTGTCATATGTATTTGACTTTTCACTTGTAGGCTGTTAGCCAGACTTGTCATATGTATTTTACTTTTCACTTGTAGGCTGTTAGCTAGACTTGTCATATGTATTTTACTTTTCACTTGTAGGCTGTTAGCCAGAATTGTTATATGTATTTGACTGGTCACTTGTAGGCTGTTAGCCAGACTTGTCATATGTATTTGACTGGTCACTTGTAGGCTGTAAACCAGACTTGTCATATGTATTTGACTGGTCACTTGTAGGCTGTAAGCCAGACTTGTCATATGTAATGAAGGCGACTTATTATAGGAACCTGCAGACTCTCACAATCGAATAGAGATTATGCTATCAATTAAATTGTATCTGCCACATGTTTTTAGCACAAAACTTATATACTTGGGTGCTGCATTATGACTTTGGAGGTTTCCAGAAGACAGCTATTTAACAATTTTCACATGTTAATTGTGAATTTTTAGTCTGAAAAACAACCATAAATGTCGCTACTTGGAGAACTGATAATTTTTACATTTATGAACACTTTTGACAGAAGTCAATTTTATGTACAGTGTACTTAGTCATATAAGCTGAGAGTTGAGAAATCTTGTTTGTTCGTTTTTTCAATCTAGTTGTGCAGTAGTGATTTTTTCATTGTTGTGAATCTAGTCCTATAGTAGTAATACATGACAACCTTTCTACCAGCAATCCACAGGACGGATCAATTTTGACGGTACAAAAGAAAGTGGCTGTTAAGAGGAGGTAAAATACATACAAAAAAATGAAGAGACAGGGAAGTCAGAACCTAGCTGGATAGGAAAGTTGTTTGCTAAGGAGATGTGGCCTTTATGGAAGGTGATTGCTAAGGAGAGGTGACAATCTTGGATTTAATTGCTAAGGAGAGGTGGCCATTATGGGAGGCGATTGCTAAGAGAGCTGACAGTTATGGGTGGTACTTGCAAAGGAGAGGTAACCATTATGGGAGGTGATTGCTAAAGAGAGGTGACCTTTATGTGAGGTTGCACTTTATTCTGAAATCATTTGTTTTCATACGTATCAATTTTGATGGTTTACAAAAAAAAATTTTCTTCCAAATACTTCATTTGTGGATCAAGGAAGGAGATCCTTGGAAGGAGGGATGGGTACTATCCCATTATATGAGCAGGTTTGTGCCAGCGGAGTTAGAAATAGGGGGTCTTGCAGAACTTTATGGTTTAGGTACAGATCAATTCCCAAAATTAAAACCTTATGGAACTGCAAGCACCCAAAACTTGACTCTTTGAGGGTAGAAAGTCAGTTGGTGCATGCTGGACAGCTCAAAGGAATGTGTAGAATGGTTCACGTTTGAAAATTTTTCATGGGTACAAGGATGTCCTATTTTCTTTACAGATTGATCATTGTTCATTGTACCACAGGGAAAATAGTGATTTCACAGTATATCAGAAATTGGTTACTCAAAATCCAGATTTTATGTATTGTATTATTTCATAACAAAATGAAGTTTTGTTATGTATAAAATTATTTTATAACAAAATAGAGGTTTGTTATGTTTAAAATTATTTTATAACAAAATAGAGGTTTGTTATGTATTAAATTATTTTATAACAAAATAGAGGTTTGTTCTGTATTAAATTATTTTTAAAGAAAAATAGATAGGTTATAAATTTTTTGACAGTATTTTCATTAACTTGTTTGACAATTTTTTCATTAGCATGTTGCTTAGAAATTGGATTTTTTTAATGTTTTATTCTCTTTATGATCAATTCTCATCTTTTTTTAAAATCAATTTGGGCACACTTCACATTTTTTTTTATATTTCAAAGTTGGGCAAAAAAAAAATATCCTAAAATAAGTACAATACACCTTGTTTGATTTACACATTTATGTTTACATATGCATTTTGTATTGTAAAGTGATGAACAAATTTTACTCACAGGTTTGATAAACCAGATATGTATTGTAACTTGTAAGTTTATGAAATCTTTCTTTAACAATTGAAAAATGTTATGCATGAAAGAAAACTGACATTAAATGACAGTATAAAATTAATGCTCTGCTATTTAAAGGATTTTATACACACACACACACACTACTAAGGCTCAGCTCACAATTTACATTGATCTGAAATTGTTTCATTTTAGTTTGTTTTTCTGTGCAATATGGATTGATAGTTTTGGTTTTGCAATCTTTGCTTGTGTTCAATTTTTTCTTCCAGTTTTTATTTATTTTATATGTTTTTGATAGTGTAAATAGACAATATACAAATATTTCTTTTTTGTACCCTAATTTTTGAATAATATTTAATACATTTATATATATTTAGAGATGTTTCTAGTCTTGTATTTACATGTGCATTATATTTTTTAAATATATATTTTTAATTTTTAATTAGACAGCTTGTAGCCAGTCTTATGATTTTATGTTGTTTTAATTTATATTTTTATAATTTACATTTTTTAGCCTTTGTTATTGTACTTTTTATGTCCAGCATTCATTAAATTAAACTGAAGTTTATATCTTTGTCATTATTTGTATAAATCATCCTATCACTCACACCGTAAATAATGCATCACCATCTTCCATGATCATTGGTCTTAATGTAACATATAAACCCCCTCCTCCTATGTGCATGTCATACTCCTCGCAGTGGGTTACCTCCCTTTGGAAGGATAACGCGACTGCCACAGCATAGTGAGTCACCATACAGTCTTTTATTTTTTTATCCTTTATTTTAATTTTATTTCAATCTGTGATTAGAGAAAGAAGGTACATGTAGGATCAAGTAAGTGTGCTTGTGTACTAATGCATGAAGACAATGCACAATGTTTACATAGTCGGATGAATCAGTCCCCATACTTGTACTGATACTGATGTGCAGGTTGAGGTCTGATCTCACCTGTTCATAAAATCATGCAATTGACACAAGTAAATCTGTCTGCAACACGTCAGTGTACATTTTAGACACCAGCATTTCTCGTGGCTTTTCAGTTACGGTCTGTTAAAGGGGCATCTCAGCGATATGTACAGAATACTTCTGGATCAAATCCCATGTTTGACAACTTGTAAAACCACGTGGAACAATACAAAACTACCTCCAGTCACCATTTCAGATTTCATGACTACATCTGGCAGTTCCATCAGATCCAGGAACCAATCAGATGCGACTTTTGCTCATTTTAAAGTTTTAGTTCAAACTTCAGAAGTTCTGGTGTTTTTCAAAACTGATGGTGGATAATATTTGTTGTGTTGAGTCACATGACCAAAGCAACTTGAACTTTCAAGTAACAGGAAATATAATGAAGATTGGGACAGTTTCTTCTTCATCCTTTTTAGTTTAAAATGAAACACTGACAAAAACAATTTCAAGATGACTGATACTAGACACTTAATAGAGCAAAAGTTTATAAATGCACAGAGTTTTTAAGTTACATTATAATAACTTTGCAACAAAAAGTTCCAATATGCAGAAATACTGTAAGAAATTTTATTATGTATGTTACTGATATGTATGACGTATGTAGAATTAAAAAAGATGATTATCAGAGGCATGAAAATCTGAAAGCCTTTAGAATATATTGATCTAACTCCACCATTGTACTATTATTATAAAATTGTGGGTATAGGATGGAAAGATAGATAGAAGAGGGTGAAAAGACAAATATAAAATTAATACATTAATGTAAAAATGTGTTGATAGATATATGTAAATAAACTAATTTAAATACAGTCGAACCCATGTTTAACAATTACTTTGGGACCACATGAAAGTGGTCTTTATAGACAGGTAGTCTTTATATGCAGGTACAAGATATGTAAGAATTACTCGTGGACCACATGAACGTAGTCTTTTTAGATGGGTTTTAGTTATAGACAGGTCATCTTTATATACAGCTACAGGATATGTAACAATTACTCCAGGACCACACAAAAGTGGTCTTTATAGACAGGTCATCTTTATATACAGGTACAATATATATTCAGGGACCACATAAAAAGTGGTTTTTATATGAAGGTCAACTTTATATGCAGGTACAAGATCTGTAACAATTACTCAGGGAACACATAAAACTTTATCGCTGTGGCTGCCTGTGCAGAGATTTCCTCGTTTCTCAAGAATATTCATAAGCCTGTTTAACCAATGGCTTGTGACAATGGGGTATATTGTGCTGGTCCTGACCATTGCACGGATTCACCTAGCACATGGTTACTATTATGAGACAGGGTAACCCATATTACAGCCTGTTCTTTATGTACAGAAAACCAGCTGTGATATTTGCAGGCAAAAAGGATGATCAGAAAGAATAAATTGTAACTTGCAATTTAAAAATTTCTTTCTTATTTCAATTTTATGGTCATTCATGGTGCATCAAGCAGACTAATACATCTCAACCTGTACAACTTTAAGGCCATTTTTGGGCAGCCTTTTCTGGGATCTCACACCAACACTGAAAACACATTCTTGTGTTCTCACATGTTCCCAAGCGTGCTCGCCCTAACAACTCGAGTTGAGCTTGGAACAAACAATATGGAGGATCAACCCTCGGCATGTTCTGCCATCTTTGTTATTGTCTACTCTGGCTTCAAAGGTGGTGCAAGTCCTCAATCTGAGAACACGTTTTTTTTTCAGCTCTTGAGCGAAGTTCTTGACATTAAGGAGAGAACAGTTACGTTAGGGCAAAAACATTGCTCTCATGTCAAGAACCTTTTGCTCCCATCTCACCCATGGACACCCTAAGAGCTCACTGAAGATTACTTGTAGTTGGCCTTATATAGGGTTTTGATATGGAATTTGAAATATACCAGGTTGGGGTCTCAGCAGCAACTGCTTGGAGAGAATTCAAAAGGGCTTGTGACGGGGGGAAAGTACTGGTTAGAACAGATAATTTTCATGCAATGCGGAATATATTGTGGAATAAGAGCTTTATATGATTGCATCACAGAGCAAGCTGGAACTCTCCAAATTTTATAAAATCAAGTGCTCTGGAAAAGTTTGTTCTCTGGACGTAAAACTATAAAAAACTAAACAGACAGAAATTGAATGAAAGTATTGTCAGATGCTATTGTTTCTAGTGACACATTAGCGACATTATATGGAGGATTGATAGAAGAATATAAGAAGAGCTAAGTATAGGGTACATGGTGTCCGAATGAATGTTTGAATAGCGCCTCTTGCCAAGAGCTATAAACTGTACATAGTTTTGAAAAGTTTAGAAAAATGACCAGGAAAAGTCAGTGGTCTAGAGGACTGATAAAGAATGTGACACATATCTTGAAAGCAGGTGGTAGGGTACAGAAGTTGAAAGCAGGTAGTAGGGTACAGTAGTTAAAAGCAGGTAGTAGGGTACAGTTGTTCAAAGCAGGTAGTAAGGTACAGTAGTTGAAAGCAGGTAATAGGGTACAGTAGTTGAAAGCAGGTAGTAGGGTACAGTAGTTGAAAGCAGGTAGTAGGGTACAGTAGTTGAAAAAGCAGGTAGTAGGGTACAGTAGTTGAAAAAGGTAGTAGGGTACAGTAGTTGAAAAAGCAGGTAGTAGGGTACAGTAGTTGAAAGCAGGTAGTAGGATACAGTAGTTGAAAGCAGGTCGTAGGGTACAGTTGTTAAAAGCAGGTAGTAGGGTACAGTAGTTGAAAAAGCAGGTAGTAGGGTACAGTAGTTAAAAGCAGGTAGTAGGGTACAGTAGTTGAAAAAGCAGGTAGTAGGGTACAGTAGTTGAAAGCAGGTCGTAGGGTACAGTAGTTGAAAAAGCAGGTAGTAGGGTACAGTAGTTGAAAAGGTAGTAGGGTACAGTAGTTGAAAAAGCAGGTAGTAGGGTACAGTAGTTAAAAGCAGGTAGTAGGATACAGTAGTTGAAAGCAGGTAGTAGGGTACAGTAGTTAAAAGCAGGTAGTAGGGTACAGTAGTTGAAAAAGCAGGTAGTAGGGTACAGTAGTTGAAAGCAGGTAGTAGGGTACAGTAGTTGAAAAAGCAGGTAGTAGGGTACAGTAGTTGAAAGCAGGTAGTAGGATACAGTAGTTGAAAGCAGGTAGTAGGGTACAGTAGTTGAAAAAGCAGGTAGTAGGGTACAGTAGTTGAAAGCAGGTAGTAGGGTACAGTAGTTGCAAAAGACAACTGTGGAGAAAGCAGACCTCAGCATAAAGAAGGACATTTCAATAACTGCCATGGGTCCTAAGGGCGAAACAGAGAAAGGCTGTTTTTCTGAGTAAATGTTCAGATTGTGACAACTAGATTATAAAAGACCGTGTGTTCACAAAGTTAGTTCAAAAATGGGTACCACATGTTTGATAGATTTGTGTCTCATAACAACAAAATATTTTGAAAAATTCAGTTCAAAAGTTTGGTGTCCTAGTATCCAAGAGATTGATGAATTCTCGCAGAATTGGGAAACAGAATAACTGGTTGGTTCCACCTCCTCGATTGGTAGTCCAAATCAATAGGAAATAGAAAACAAAGTTGCCGGTATCTTTATCGTTCCCTGTCAAAATGGGCTCCACTTTGGTCCATAATACAGCCGATTGAAAATAAACGCGATTAATTTTGTGAAAGATGTTGCAGTGGTTCCATCAAAAAACAGTAACAGATAAAGGGAGAGGCAAAACATGACATATTCAATAGTAAAACCTTGAAATCTGAATTGACAGCATTTAGGATTCTTTTTAATGATTGAATGCTATTCCAGTCTATCTGCCTTAAAGTTTCTTCTCTGCAGGCCTAGATATCAAGGAGCAAATAATAGGACAGATCGAGCAGGCTGGTGTGCTAAATGGATAATCTGGAGACCTTGCAAGTTAAGATGGCCAGCTTCCTTTTGTATAAAGAAAGTGACAAAACATCTTCAAAATATTTTAAAATCTTTCAAAAATAGTGATTTTATTTCTTTTAAGGGAGGCATGGACACTACACCTCATCCAATACTCGTCACACAGCATATAAACTGATTTTGATTGATAATAGACGTTCAGCAAATACTGCGTGTTTAGCTATTTTTGTGGAATCACACAGCATATAAACTGATTTTGATTGATAATAGATGTTCAGCAAATACTGCGTGTTTAGCTATTTTTGTGGAATCACACAGCATATAAACTGATTTTGATTGATAATAGATGTTCAGCAAATACTGCTTGTTTAGCTATTTTTGTGGAATCAAATGGGAGGAGCCATGGTGTTTCAGTAGTTAAGGTGTTGTATTTGTGGAATCAAATGGGAGGAGCCATGGTGTTTCAGTAGTTAAGGTGTTGGACTCATGTGGAATCAAATGGGAGGAGCCATGGTGTTTCAGTAGTTAAGGTGTTGGACTTGTGACTCGTGACCAGAAGGGTGGTGCTTTGATTCCCACTATTAGATCAGCCTGGATTGGCTATTGTTGTGTCCATTGGTAAGACGCTTGATTTGCCTTGGCATAATATATCCTTCAAAATGTTGCTGGGCTGTAAAACACAAACCAAACAATCAAGTGGGCTTGTAAGACAAATAATTTGAATGATCACACCGATGAGTTATATGTTACCAATTTATTAGAGGCAGCTAAAAGAAATTGGAGCAAAGACGATTAAAAAAAAAAGTCACCATACATGCTCACCAAGTTATGTAGCAGGCATTTACATTTGACTGATTTTTTAGAAAGACTTGTCTTTGATCAGTTTTGTAGATTTCTTAATGAGCTCAGTTACTTGAGGTGTAAATGATAGGTATGCAGGAGTCAGGTACCTGATACCCACGACTGGCCCAATACCACGGTATCTCTCTGATTTTGTTCTACATTAGGGATGCCACTCTCCAATAGTGGGTTTAATGTTTTCAAGTTTGTTAGTGGAGTTTTCATTCCACATATTTTGCCAAGTATAACAAACATGCTGATTTGTATAATGTCCTAAGTCAGTATATGGAATTTTCCAAATGATAATGGGTGATTCTAGGGCAACTTTGCCTGCTATGTCTGCTCTTTCATTACCCTTGATGCCAATGTGATTCGACAGCCAACAGTAAAGAATATTTTTCCCAGACTGTACGAGAACACCATGTTCCTGTTATATCAATGATATTAACAGCTTGTCAAATTTAAGATTCTGCAAGGCTTTCAATGTGGAAAGGGAATCCGAAAAGATAAAGTAATTTGTTTTTGGAGCTGTTTTATCAAATTTCAAAACTCGGAGTATGGCTGTAATTTCTGCAGTAAAAACTGAAGCACCATCTGGCAACCAGCTCAAGATGGTGCTATGGGATGCCACAACAGCAGCTCCAACTTTGTCTCTATATATTGACCCATCTGTATACAGGGACATATTGATGTGATATAAGGCTCCGATATCATTGAATTTACTCTGATAAATGAGGATTTGTTGATGACTTTGTGAATTAACAAAGGTCAAATATTATTTAGGAGGTTTTGATAACCATGGTAATTTGTGGAATACAGAATTTTCCAATATTTCCTACATTGATTTTTGCTGTTTCTAAGTGTGGACAAATTCATATGCCAAAAGGAGGAATGAACTTTAGTTTTTCGACGTATAAGGTTTGGTATTTGGGCCTAAACACTACATCATATGTGGGGTTAGATGGATTAGAAAATAGTTTGGTATTATACTGAAGAGTTAACTTCATTCGTCTGAGATAAAGTGATGATTCCTTTCCCTCAACATAGAGACTTTCTGAAGGGGAAGTTCTAAATGCACCCAGACAGAGTCCAAGTCCCTGATTGTGTATCGGATAAATCATTTGCATGTAACATTTACAATCCGATCCATACACAATCGAGCTATAGTCAAGTGTTGATCTTACCAATGACCTGTATAACTGGAGCAAGACCTTCCAATCTGTTCCCCAATCTGTGTTTGCCACGACTCGTATTAAATCCGGGGCTTTTTGACATTTGTCCCCGAGGTATCTAATATGTGGAAGAAAAGTTTGTTTATGGTCGAAAATAAGGCCTGAAAATTTGCTATCCTCCACAACAGGAATAAAACGAACATCAAGATAGAGCTTTGGGTCATCATGAATACGCTGTAATCGGTAGAAATGCATAGTTAGTTTTTGATTTAGAAAATTTGAACCCATTTTCTTCTTCCCATATCTGAACTTTGTTTACACTCATTTGTAGTTGACATTTGATAGTATGCATGCTCTTTGATCTATAGCAGATCTCGTCAACATACAATGAGCAGTCAGTTCCTGGATTAAAGCATTTCACTATGCTTTTAATTTTGATGTTGAACAGGGTAGGGTGACTGACAATATGGTGCCCTGAGGTACACCCAAATCCTGAGGATAGCTATCAGAAAGGGTGCTGCCTACCTTATCTCTGAAGTTTCTATCTTTAAAAAAATTTGAGATAAAGTTAGGTAGACGACCCCTTAGACCTAGATTAAATAGGTAATTCATTATGCCATACTTCCATGCGATGTCATAAGCTTTCTCCAAGTCAAAAAAGATGGCAACTGTATGTTCTTTCTTTAGGAAAGCTTCTCTAATAAATGCTTCAAGTCTGACAAGATTGTCTATTGTGCTTCTCTGGTGCCTGAATCCACATGGAACATCAGATATAGTAGGTTGTTGGATTCGAGATACCAGAATAGTCTATCATTAGCATCCATTCCATGAATATGCAAATACAGGTTTTTAATGCTATGGGATGATAGTTGGAATGGTCAGTTTGGTCCTTTCCAGGTTTGGGTACTAGCTGGTATCACCACTGCTTCTTGCCAAGACTGCAGGAAGTCACCAGTTTCCTAAATATAATAGAAAATGTTTATCAGTGTATTGAGAGCTGTATAAGGTAAGTGTTTCAAAATTTGATAATGGATATCATCTAGTCCTGCTGAAGTGTCATGGACTCTAACAAGAGAGTCTTGTAACTCTCCGAGATTGAAAGGTTTATTGTAATCTTCAGCATTAGCAGATTTGAAATTTAGAGGAACCTTTTCTTTCAAGTTTTGACATGGCAGAAGTTTTTAGAATAATTCTCATGTGAGGAGTTCTTCGAGTATGTTTTGGTTAATGTATTGAGATTTCAGGTGCGGTTGTGACCATTTCATCAGATTTCTTTAAATGCTTGATACAGCAGCTTTTATTTTTGCCAATGAGTTTTCATAAAATATTCCATACTGATTTAATAGAGCACAAATTCAACCTAGAGACATAGGATCTCCATGCTTTCCTCTTGCTCTCTCTAATGGTATGACTAACTTTAGCTCGGTATATATGGTAATGATTCAGATTTTCATTTGTTCAATTGGCATTGAAATGTTTCAAGACCTATTTCCATTTCCTGATGGCATCTTTGCATGCATCATCAAACCATGATTTACTGACACATTTAGGAATCACGGAAGTTTTTGGTATTGTATCCACAGCAGCATCCTGGAATATCTTTGTAAATAGGAGTATTGGATCCACTACATTGTCAAAACAATCAGCTGTCAGTTTTGATTCAGAGAGGGATTTAAACATTTCCTAATCTGCCTTGTTCAATTTCCAGCTCTGATTGAGCCCTTGAGATTTGGGAATATTACTTCTTAAATATATTAGAAAATGGTCACTACCACATAGGTCGTCACCAACTTCCCAAGAGAAGTAAAGTAAAAGAGATAGTAAAATCTAAGGACAAGTAGGATCCTGTGGTAGGATGCAGGTAGGTTTATGACTTATCATTAAAAAGGCAAAGATTGTGTTTTGAAACAAAGTCTTCTATCTTCTTCCATCTCTCATTGATATCTTTACAGCTCCAAAGTGTATGGTAGCCAATAAAGTCACCAAGCTTACAAAAGGTGCTGGCAACTATTCAACAAGATGATCAAGATATAATAGATTGATTGGAGTGCTTGGAGAGAGATATACTGAACAAAGTGAAAGAGTTTTATGTAATGACACACGAACGGCTATGGTCTGTATTGTAGTATTGAGATTAAATTGGCTGTGATGAGGAGTTTTATTATTTATGATGATGGACACTCCTCCAGCAACCTTATCAGTACTTTTTTAAAAGCTGCTTTACATAGTGAAGTTTCTAAACTTAACTCGTTTTCAGTCTCCTAAAAGTAGACAGCTATTAGATCGTGGAATAAATTTCATCAATATTTGTCTGTAAACTTTGGCAATTACATTGTAATAATTATTGTGTCAGACATATTAATGAGTGTCGGGGGAGTACAGGACTTCTGAGAGCTTTCAGTTGTGCAATGTCAGATGACTCCCTCATGTCCATACTCTCAAGACTCCCAAACTTATTAAACAGTTTGACAGGCTCATCGAATCCTTTTGGAAGTCTATATGATTCTTCAATTCTTTCTTTATCTAAATTAGACCATGCATTTCCACTGCTGCTCTTTTTGTAGGCTGGATTTGACTGGGATTTTGTTTGTAGCACTGGATGTCTTATTTGCTACTCTGTCACTCTGATTGGATGTATCTGCTTCACTTTCTGTTCGGGTGGCTGCCATCATGGGTTTCGGAGGCATCAAGACTTTGAACTTCATCTCGCCTTCTGGCCACATAATGTCTGTCTAGGTACAGCAAGTATTTGTGGAAGATTTCATCTCCACTCTAGCCATGCATATGTATGACTTGCTTCTTGTGTTAAGTGGAGCTGTGGCTTCCACAAATTTCCTGGCCTCAAGGAACTCGTGCGTTTGTTTTGTTTCATGCATTGGATCTTTCTCTTGTTTCCTCTTAGGGCAGTTTCTTGAGATGTTGGACGAGTTTGAATATGTGCAAGATCTACACATCCTAATGAATTAATCTTGTGTCTGATTGGCTGAGCTTGTTACCACTCTGGAGACTGAATTACAATTGGAGTTTGCTCCACCTTCATCCTGTACTGAGAAAATCTCATGATTCAGACCATTTCTTGTACTCAAGAAACTGCCCTAAACTTGTCAAAATAAATCTGATCAGAAATAAAGTTTCTAAATTGCTGACAAGCTTAGCCAGTCAGATACAAGGTCACATCATAAATATGCATGAATTTTTCTCATAATCATACTCAACCAACTTCTTGACGACATGGATCTATTTACCAAGTTGACATAGACCTATTTACCAAGTTGACATAGACCTATTAACCAATCCTATCAAAAATACAGTCTCCACTGGTACAAACAATCTCCATATCAGATGCAAGATCACCTCATAAATGTGCATAGGTCTCACTCATAATAAAAATCATCCAACATCTTGACGATATTAACCTATTTACAAAGTTTTGATTCAATATTGGGTCATTAATACATTCTTTCAATTGCTAAGAACCACAGCTAAACATATGTAAGATCGTCTCGTGCGTAAAATTTGCTCGTATTAAAAAAATATATATCTTGATTATATAAGCCTATTTACCAAGTTTGATATATAAAAAAAAGTATGATTAGAAATAGAGTTGCCAAAGCACTGATGATTTAACTTTGATCAAAATCAGATCAAAAATATGACTTCATGAATGGTAACTAGCTCAGCCAATCTTATCCAAGATCACGTCATTAATATGTGTGGATCTCGCTCACTTTCAAAATCGTCCAGGATCTTGATGACATAAGCCCATATTCCAATTTTGATAAAAATCGGATCATAATTATGGTTTTACAGAGTGGTAATAAGCTCTGCCAATCAGATGCAAAAAATCCTCATTAATATGCATGGATGTTGCTTATTATTTAACTTAGATCTTGATGATAGAAACACGTATTCAAAGTTTGATCAAAATTAGATCACAAATATACCTATCAGAGTAGTAACAAGTTCAGCCAATCAGATGCAAAATTACATCATTAATATGCTTGGATCTCACTCATTAACGAACCCGTCCAAGACTTTGACGATATAAGCCTATATTTCATGTTTGAACAAAATTGGATCAGAAATGTGGCTTTAAGAGTGCAAACAAGCTCAGCCAAGGCAAGATCACCTCATTAATACGCATGGTCCTTGCTCATCATCAAACCCATTTAAGATCTTGATGATATAATCCCACATTTGAAGCTTGATCAAAGTCGGATCAGAAATATGGCTTACATAGGGATTAATAATCCCAGCCAATCAAATGCAACATTACTTCATTTATATGCATGGATCTCACCCATTATCAAACCTGTCTGAAAACTTAATGATATAAGCACATATTCCAATATGGATCAGATTTACAGCCTACAGAGTGGTAACAAGGTTAGCCAATCACCCCACTAATAATATTAAAGGCTCTCACCCATTATTGATCTAGTCCAAGATTTTGATGATATAAACCAATATCTCAAGCTTGACTGAAATCAGATAACAATTATGAACTCTAGAGTGGTAACAAGCCATTGCTGACAGACTGATGACGCAAATGGACGAAGGGTGACTAGTAAATAAGTAAATGCAGCGTTAAAATATAACAACTGTAAACTCTTGACTTTGAGATGAACTACTATCAGCAACTCTATCTGACCCCCCTCCCTCTCCCTGGGCCAATAAAATTTATTTTGATGGTGCAGCAGATACATCAAGACTTCTGAAAGGAACGTAACTTTAATTACAGTATAGGTTCTTGTATACATATAAAAATATAGAGTTAATATAATATCAATGTATGATACATTATTGCTCAAAGCTTACCCACATATTCTATATCAAAAAATGAACATGATGAATACACAGTACAATAATACCTGTGTCAGTGGACACCTCATAAAAAACCATGGGTCTCTTTTACTAATTTACATGCCATTGTCCCTCTATATAAAGGACCTTGACTGTCCTTTCTAGACAGGTTTCACTGTTCTTACAATAAAATCCATAGAAGCAATGTTCCCAAAATGGAATGACAATGCACCAAAAGATAATCCCAAAAATTAAGAGCGGAAAAAATTCTAACACCGAGTTTGCGCCTTTTTAAGAAATGTCTACAATTGATCAAAACTTACATTTATCAAGTGGTGATTCAGACCTGCTTCTAAATCTCAAGTGCAGATGAAGAGAGAAGAAAGGCAGACTATTCAGGAGATATGCATTAGGACTGGCCCAATCAATCACACTGAATATGGCCTAATCCAACAAACAAGTGGGTCATATATTGCTCACCTGGCATACGCTGGTCTAAAAGGCAAATGTAGTAATAAGCACTGTGCCTTGGGTTAAAAGACGCCCATGTTGGGAGAGTTTCCAGCTAAAGTCAAACCTGTCTACAGTGGTCACTTGTGGAAAAAGGCCAAAGTGGCTGCTCTAAACAGGTGACCTCTGAAGGCAGGTTCAGCTCTCAGACTTGGTTCATGACAAATACATGTACTATGCACCGAATAGCATTATTATTATTAGTAGTAGTAGTATGCTATCAAGATATATGTATTTAGTTTAGCTATTTAGCAAAGAGAAAAATAACAAAATAATAAAATAAAAAGTTCCACTTTAATCCATCATGTACATTAAATCATCACTTATCAGTAGAAATGGCATTTAAATAAAATTACTAATTGACATTACCTGTGATTGTCAAACACTGGGCTGACTTTTTGTTAGGCCAGCTGGTATAATTAGGCATGAAAAAAGGTGTTCACACTTCAAACAAATGGATTAAGCAGTTGCTCAAACTCACCAAGATCAAAAAAGAGTCGGCTTTGGTGAGAGACCTTTGATGATTAGGAATGAAAAGAAGCTTCCTGTGGCTATTGTTAGTATCATATAAACCGCAAGGGATATCACAAGTGCAGTGTACATGTATCTCTACTCATCTGATTTTACATAATCTCTTATACTCTGGATTAACATTGTTCTCAAAATCGGTCATAACATCTTGCTTACGCTTAATAATGTGCTGGATCTGAGTTTGACCAACTCCCATTTCTGCTACAACTACATGACTATTTTGTCCACTATCCATCAAACGAATTGCTTTGATTCTCTCATGTAAGAACAAAAACTGCCTTGCTTTCAAAGCCAACATGCTGACACCTTTGAGTTTGACTGACAGCGTGACTGGACTACGGTAAGTACATGAAATGCTTGGAGCGATCACTACTGATACGCTCTAGTGACTGCATAAGACAAGGTGAAACCAGTGTTTGGTTAGGAAATGCCTGTCCACTTAAAGCAGGTCACTGTTAAATACAGGGCATTTATATAAGAAATTTGCCGGGGGAAAATTATAATGACCGTTGTGACCAGGCGACTGAACACAGGTGACCATTAGGACAGGTTTGACAGTATTTGGTAAAAATCTGTGGTATCTGACATGATCAACTTTTCTACTTCGAGTAACTTCAGCTGGATTAGATGTTGCATTGGCATCTATTGTATGAATGTGAAAGTCTCTACATATCACATCTGGTCTGTTATGACAAGGTAGTTTTGGAGAGAAATTCGTTCTAGGATAGTTGTTTTTTTTTGTATATTGTTAACAACTGGACATAAATCATGGGGGATGAGTATCAGTTGTAGATTTTCCACACAGCTGCTATGGAAGCCACGCCATTGGTAGGGTAGCCATCCCTGACACAACTATAATATAGCATGTCCTAGGAAACATTCATACCAAGTTTGATCAAAATTGGCTAAGCCGTTCTGAGAAAGAAGTTACAAATAGTTTTTCCATATGATTGCTATTTAAGTCATATCATTTCTTGGGGAGCCACCCTGAACGCAATTTTGATAAAGCATGTCCTAACAAACATTCCTACCAAATTTGATCAACACTGACACAGCTGTGCCAGAGAAGAAGTTGAAAATAGGTTTTCGATATGGTCGTTATGGAAACCACACCACTGCTAAGGAAGCTATCCCAGACAAAGTGTTGATAAATCATGTCCTAAGAAACTACAAACAACTTAAATTGAAATTTGCTCATCTGTTCTAGAGGTTAAGCTGAAAAATGTTTTACCACCTGGTTGCTAAGGAAGCAAATGGCTGAGCCATTCTGGACAAGTTTAAAATAGGTTTTACATATGTTTGCAATGAAAGCTGAGCCATTCTAGAGAAGTAGTCTCAAAAATAGGTTTTCTAACTGGTTCCTAAGGAAGCCACACCATTGCCAGGGAAACCACCCCAAACACAATTCAGGCAGAATATGTGCTACAAAATATTCCTACAAATTTTGACCAAAATTGGCTGAGCTGTTCTGGAGAAGAAGTAGAAATAGGTTTTCCATTTTGGTTGCTATGGAAGCCACACCATTGCTAGAGTCACCCTGAGCTTAATTTTGGTAAAGCATTCCTAAGAAACATTCCTACCAAGTCTGATTAAAATTGGCCCAGTAAATTTTGAGAACAAATTGAAAACAGCACTGTCGATGGATGACTTTCGACGCATGCAGTGCCATTCCACAAGCCACTTGGCCTTACAGCCAGATAAACTAAAAAGGAGTCCTGCTTTGCAAAAAGAAAAAAAAATATAAAAATAGCTACAAACTATGTTTGTAAAATGTGCATGCCCCAAATACTGTAATGTTAGTAGTAGAGTGCTCTCTGCACACCAAATAAAAAAAATGCAAACATTTTGAAAGAATTACAAAATTGCTAATATTGCATGAAAATCAGATATCAACATATGCATACAAACAAATGTACCAAATTTCATCTGTCTACCTCGAGTGATTTTTTTCTTTTGTCAAAAAAGTACAAAATTTAACTGCAAATAAATTGTAAAACTTTTAAAGCAATTGCTGTAATGGCCTTAAAATCTAATCAGCTTATTTAAATATGTAAGCAAATAAGCCAACCAAATTTCACTTGTCTACTTCCAGTGTTTTTATGCTTAATCATACTAACACTGTGTTTATCAAAAAAAGTGAAAATTTCATTAGGTCCTCTACTTATGGCCATGACAAAGTGTGTAAAATTGTATGGCTATATGTTTAATACATTCTGTGTTATCACACTAAAACAGATTTCACACAGACATACGGTGGCAAGATAATAGTATACTGCTATAATAGAGGTGACATAAAATCTCCAGAAAAATGATACCTAAAATGCTTTTGTTGAACAAGGCGATACAGAAAATATTTCATCAAGTTATTTTAAATGAATCAAAAGCTTTTATATTAGTTTATTCTAGGGCAACATTTAGTAATACTAATTAGCTTCATATTAGGACTATTACAGGCACAATATAAAACATTTTAGGCTAAGCATGAATTCATATTTATCAGAAAATGTTATCCAAAAAAGCAACAAGATAATGGGTCCATGGTGGAAAATAAAGCAAAGATGTTAGTCTTCAGCAGATATATGATGATAGAAATAAGTAGTAAATATGGAAAAACAAGAACAATATATAATTAACATTTTGACAATATTGTTACTTATATTAATAAGAAGATATGCTGTATTTAGCCATGTAAGCAAACTGCAAATACAATAGACCTAAATCTTCTTTCAAAAAATGAGTCATCAGTTTAGGGACTACCCTGTTTGCAGTATGGGATGTGTAATTTATGGATAAAATACAAGATACACCTATGGCACTTAGAATTAAAAATGACCATAGCCTCTAATGAAAGACATGCTTCTATGCACTTTTTTAAACAGCAGTAGTTTTGAATAAATATCAAGCATATAAAGCCTTTAATTTTAAAAAAAGTTATAAAGTGTCTGAAATAGTAATTAATGTGCAGATATGTACATTTTTAATTAGTGAAATTAAATTCTGTTTTTTTAAAGAGAATCTGAATTGATCTCATATCAATATAATGTAAAAGAATTTTGTAATTGTTTCCCATCCATGAAATGGAAAAGCTCTCAAAAATGAAATGAACATACTTGAAAGAGCTTGCTTGAGACAAACTTCTCAAGTAAAATTCATGGTTGGATGAGACAAATTGGTTGGCTATGTAAAACCTTATCACTTGCTGAACAAAGATGTACTTGCAACAGATACAATCTTCTGGGGGATACACCAAAAGATCTTACCGGAAAACAGAATATGTTAATAAAGTCTTTTCATGACCTAGCTACTGGACTCGCATGATAGTGATAAATCTAATATTTCTTGCATGATTGGAAATAAAACAAACATGCCATTAATCAAACAAACTGAAGTGATGAATGAACAATCTTCAGTTCACATAATCTTGTAAAATATACAAATTTCTCTACCTGTTAAGAAGAAGCCCAACAACATGTAGATCTAATTTCACTAATTATTTGAGATTGAAAAGCTCAAACAATAGCAGTACAGAATACTGAACAAAGAATAAGATATGTGGCAAATTACTTAGATATGTCTGTCATATATATTTACAAATTCATTTGATTTCCCACCCACAAACTACTTCAGTTCTTTAAAATGAAGTGAGAAAACCACTATGTGACTTCATTCTCATGGTTTCCACAGATGCAATAATCCGATACAGCTTAACAACAAACCTTCATTCACATTTGAACTTGGGTCTTAAATCAGATCATAATTCTGAAAAGAAATAGAGAAATACACGTAGGGGTATTTTCTGGCATAAATGAAATTAAAAAATTTGTAATGAGAAATTGCCAGATCATTCTACATGACTGATATGTACATGATATAGATGTACAGGTAAACCCTGCTATAATGTACTTCATTATAACGTGAATTCCGATATAACATGGTTGTGTAAAGGGTAAAAAAAAAATTGTTTTAGATGTCCCTTATTCCCTGACACTGCTCAAATTATAAGCCGAGCTGACAAACGGATAAAAAAATTCCATTAAGTTTCAAAAGTCTATAGCATACAGATCATAATTAATGTTCTTACACTGCAATGGTTATTTTCATTGAGCATATTTTCTATACAAATTGTCAGGTAGGACAAATTATTATTATATCTATGCTTGACTGACATTTTGTTTATTACCTCCATCCCCCTGACACACATTCATCATATTTTCGATCATTCTTGCTATGCCATGGTTCAGTACATAATGTGGTCAGCAGTTATGGGCCCTAACTATTGTGCTAAAGCATGTATGTATACTTATGTTTCCCTGTATGTATACTTATGTTTCCTTGTATGTATACTTATGTTCAAAGAACAAGACAAAACATATTTATTTCCACATTTCTAAATCTCATATTATATTACTATGTGCAATCCCACTTAACCTACCCAACATATTAGTGATAAAATAAAAAAATTCAATATTGTTTCTAAAAACTGTTTACAATGTGAATATTAATGTACATGATTCAATGTATACTTTGAATTTCACTGAAAACCTAAATCCTAAGGTGTTCTATGAATTATAATGGCAACTCAATGTACAGGACTCAATGTATACTTTGAATTTCACTGAAAACCTAAATCCTAAGGTGTTCTATGAATTATAATGGCAACTCAATGTACAGGATTCAATGTATATATGTACTTTGAATTTCACTGAAAACCTAAATCCTAGGCGTTCTATGAATTATAATGGCAACTCAATGTACAGGATTCAATGTATACTTTGAATTTCACTGAAAACCTAAATCCTAAGGTGTTCTATGAATTATAATGGCAACTCAATGTACAGGATTCAATGTATACTTTGAATTTCACTGAAAACCTAAATCCTAAGGTGTTCTATGAATTATAATGGCAACTCAATGTACAGGATTCAATGTATACTTTGAATTTCACTGAAAACCTAAATCCTAAGGTGTTCTATGAATTATAATGGCAACTCAAGTTAAAATGTATGAAGTAAACAGATTACACAATCAAAATCTCCAATAATCAACAAATGATAAAAACCGGTAAAAACTGAATATAAAATTTTGGCAAACCTCTGAATATATAACAAAAATATTATTGCATAATATGCTTTGCATAAACGCAGAACACAGTGTAGTGGCAAACTGAAGTAAAAATGACTTAAAATAATAATAATGAACAGAAAAGATATGAAACATTGTTGCAGTGTGTTGAAAACAAATTACAAACACATAATCAAGAATGACTTTACAATTCATATTTTTTTTTTTTTTGGTATGTAAGAGTCATTTTGTCAAGTGTAATGCAAATAACTCTACCTCATAATTTGTTACATTCAAACTCAGACCACAAAAACTGAAATACTCAGGGCAATTGAACTACTTAGAGCAATTTGCTTGATACATGTCAACTGCATGGGCCAAAATTTACATCTTTGATCAAACTCCAGAGTAAGTAATTTAAATGTGATTGTGTACCTACAAAACCACATAGCTTTGGTCTTTTTTCAAGCAGTCAGTTTAGTTCATGGCTATACTAACTGTTTCAGTTTGGAGGCAAGTTTTCTGGTCCCAAGAGGTTTTAAAGGCATTGTATTGTTTTATATAAATGTATGATATAACTGACCATCCATTACACTCAACAACCTTTTCCAAGTAATTTTTGTTGGTATTATTCATGGGTCTTAGATTGCATTTATAGACATGTTTGTACATGTATGATATTCATGGGTCTTAGATTGCATTTATAGACATGTTTATACATGTATGATATTCATGGGTCTTAGATTGCATTTATAGACATGCTTGTACATGTAGGATATGAATGCGGCACATATATAAACTGCTGTTTTCCCAACTGTTTACAGTAATAAATAAAGGCATAATATTAAATCTCTGTGATCATGTAAAAGTTGATGGGCTCAGTACAGTACTCCGGTACTTAAAACAAGGCTTCCATGGAAAAGCTGTGTCTCAGTGATCACATGTAAGTTAATGGGTACAGCACAGAACTCTGGTGCTTAAAACAGTGTTCCATGGAATGCTGTGTCTCAGTGATCACATGCAAGTTGATTGAACAGTGCACTACTCTGGTGCTTGTCTCAGTAATCATGTGTAAGTTAATGGGTATAGTACAGTACTCTGGTGCTTACAATAGCATCCATGGAATGTTGTGTCTCAGTGATCATAAGTTAATGGGTACAGTACTGGTGCTTAAAACAGTGTTCCATGGAATGCTTTGTCTCAGTGATCATGTGCAAGTTAATGGGTACAGTACATTACTCTGGTGCTTAAAACAGTGTTCCATGGAATGCCATGTCTCAGTGATCATGTGTAAGTTAATGGGTACAGTACAGTAGTCTGGTGCTTGAAACAAGGCTTCCATTGAATGCTTGGTGTGATCATGTTAAAGTTAATGGGAACTGTACAGTACTCTGGTGCTCAAAACAAAGGTTCTATAGAATGCTGCATATCTGTAATCATTGTGTCAGTTGATGGGTGGGGTACAATACTCCAGTGCTTAACACAAGGTTTCCATGGAATGCTGTGTCTTAGTGTCTATGTTTAAGTTAATGGAAACAGTACAGTACTCTGCTGCTTAAAAGAAAGGTTCAATACAATGCTCTGTCTCAGTAATCATGTGTAAGTTGATGGGTACAGTATAGTACTCTGGTCCTTAAAACAAGGCTTCCATGGAATGCTGTGTCTCAGTAATCATGTGTAAGTTGATGGGTACAGTACAATTCTCCAGTGCTTAACACCAAGGGTTCCATGGAATGCTGCGTCTCAGTAATCATGTGTAAGTTGATGGGTACAGTACAATTCTCCAGTGCTTAACACCAAGGGTTCCATGGAATGCTGTGTCTTAGTGATCATGTACAAGCTGATGTGCACAGTACAGTACTCTTGTGCTTAAAACAAGGGTTTTGTGGAATACTGTATCTCACCTGCAAATGACGTTCTCATGCAGTAGCTTTCTGATTATACATGCTAGACAGGCATCTTGGCACAGATGAATACAAACTTTAGGTACATAGTATTACTGTGATACAAATGATGTAGAGTATACCCCATTTTCACCATTACATTTTTATTCAAATAAGAAGAAATCTAATCACATGTTCACATAATTGTACTATAATCTTTTGAATTAAAAACCAAGCTTTTAAATTAGTTGATTATACCTATAAAAGTGTGAAGCCAGGTCAGGGATGGCTGTTAACACAATCAGGCATGTAAGTAGCCTATCAAGTGCCTATTCAAAAGTTGTTCACTATCACAGCAGGAGACAAATTACAGCTCAATTAATCCTCCTTTTATATCTCAATCCTGTCTTTGAACTACATCTTGCAAGCTGAATGCATCACCTTTATAAAGTTTACCAGTCCACCTCTACATGTTTCTCAAGGAATCTTTTTTCTGCTTAGAATGTATTGTGTTACCCGACTTGAGCATTAAAGAACAAAATTCAAAAATGGTCCATCGCTAGTAAGGGAGGATAGGTAGTATATGGTACATACTAAGTATCATTGGTCAAATACAGTGGTCCCCAATGCGGTGCCCGCAGATGCCATGGTGCCTGCCAAGGTTTTTTGTGTGCCTGTGGAAGAGGTTATAATGAATAATAATAATAATAATAAAATGGGTCAAGTTAATTGGTTGGTGCCCGCCACTCTCTCCTAAACTTACAAATGTGCCCGTAGGCACAAAAAGGTAGGGGACCCCTGGTCTAATAGGTGCAACTTAGTTATGTAACCATATTGTGAAGTAAAATAACACCTACTGGTCAATCCCATGGTATACTGTATAGTTGGTTAATTAGTCTCCTTCTGTAGCTAATTAACAGTGACAGGTTGTCTTTTAGGTATTTAAGCTTCTCCTGTCAATCACTATGTCGGGCTGTTTCCTATGTCTAGAAGTCAATCAGATTATGGTATAGAGATGTTTTCTTGATTAAAGCCAAATTCATACCAAAGGAATTGTGCAAGCATCTCCATTTTATTGTGTGGCTTTGAAAATAATTAACTAGAATTGGTTCCTCTTCTCAGTCCAAATTTACATCTCAGAAACATTTACTAACTTTCATCTGATGAATAGTTTGTCCTTTAACACAAAGAGGCTGATTATAGACCATTTTTGTCACTCAAAGGAAGACATATTAGTATGCAATACATACTCTCTAATTATACATTCAAGATGAATGTCTTTTGGTATGGCAAAAAGCGGGATAAGTTGTTTAAATGCAGTTTGCCCACAAGATTCCCAACCTTTTGCCAAACATGGAATCAATATTAATGACTGGTAAGCAGTAGTGCACAGAGTTATATATAAATACATGTAAATAAATAAATGGCACATGAAACAATTTACCTACAAAATGGCCATTAGTCAGCCTGTCATAATAAACAAGAAACTCCCTTTTGTTCAGTCGGCCTTTTATTCAGGGAAGTAAAAAACTTAAACATTCAGGTTGATGCAGGGTGTGGATGGACATACGGACATGCACATGGATGCCAAAGTGATCACTATGTCAAGGTTCCAGCTTGACAAAAATGGGTTATACAGAAAAACACTATATATCATGTGTTAACAATCCTACAAGGTATACGTATGCTTACATATCATCTGGCAACAATCCTACAAGGTATAAGAATGCTTACATATCATCTGGCAACAATCCTACAAGGTATAAGTATGCTTACATATCATCTGGCAACAATCCTACAAGGTATAAGTATTCTTACATATCATCTGGCAACAATCCTACAAGGTATACGTATGCTTACATATCATCTGGCAACAATCCTACAAGGTATACATATGCTTACATATCATCTGGCAACAATCCTACAAGGTATACGTATGCTTATATATCATCTGGCAACAATCCTACAAGGTATACGTATGCTTACATATCATCTGGCAACAATCCTACAAGGTATACGTATGCTTACATATCATCTGGCAACAATCCTACAATATATGAGTATGCTTACGTATCATCTGACAACAATCTTATGATGTACAAGTATGTTTATGTATCATCTGGCAACAATCCTACAATGCATGAGTATGTTTATGTATAATCTGGCAAAAATCCTACAATGTATGAGTATGCTTATGTATTATCTGGCAACAATCCTACAATGCACAAGTATTCTTATGTATCATCTGGCAACAATCCTACAATGTATGAGTATGCTTATGTATTATCTGGCAACAATCCTACAATGTATGAGTATTCCTATGTATCATCTGGCAACAATCCTACAATGCACAAGTATTCTTATGTATCATCTGGCAACAATCCTATGATGTACAAGTATTCTTTTGTATCATCTGACAAGCCTGGAAAAGTGACACCTCTGCCATATCATCTGACAAGCCTGGAAAAGTGACACCTCTGCCTTATCATCTGATAAGCCTGGAAAAGTGACACTTCTGCCATAACATCTGACGAACCTGGAAAGTGATACCTCCATCTTATCATCTGCAGGAAAAACATGACACTTGTGCCTCAGTGTAATCCTATGATATCAAAAGATCTGCAGAACTTCTGAATCTTAAATACCATATAAACTCGTAGACAGGTCACTCCTTTAGATAAGTCACATCCCTATACTTTGCCTTGAAATAGTGGTCTTGGTAATTGACCAATACATAGTTGAAATGTCATATAGATAGTCAAGCATGCCATTTTCAACAGATTTTTTAAAATAAACAAGTGGGCCAAATATCGCTCACATGGCATACATTGATCAAAGTGGC
The DNA here is from genome assembly GCA_029931535.1 of Margaritifera margaritifera. Classification (NCBI taxonomy): domain Eukaryota; kingdom Metazoa; phylum Mollusca; class Bivalvia; order Unionida; family Margaritiferidae; genus Margaritifera; species Margaritifera margaritifera. Next base: position 4,337,808 of record JAQPZY010001640.1, on the reverse strand, counting down.
AAATGTAGTAATAAGGCATGCACATTTGGTTGAAAGACATGCATCAGAATAATTTCCAGCTATTTGGTAGAATGCTGGACTGGCATCTTTTGTATGAAATGTTAAAGGTGTTCATACCAGGACTCTACCTACCAAATTGGGTCTAAAATAGTAAGGCAGTTTTGGAGAGGAAGTTGTTCTATGATAAAAAAAATTATATATTTGTAACAGCCAGCCCTATTTGATGCAAGATAGTTATCATTTGTAGCTTTCCACCTGGATGCTATGGAAGCCACACTACTGCTAAAGGAGCCACGTCAGACACAATTTTCATAGCGCATGTCCTAAGAAACATTTCTACAAAGTTTTATCGAAACTGGCTTGGCCATTCAAAAGAAGGAGCCAAAAACAAGTTCTCCACCCAGTCGGTAAGGAAGCAACACTGTTGCTCAGGGAGTTACCCGAAAACACAAATTTGATAGCGCATGTCCTAGTTGCTATGGAGCTACATTGTTGGCAGGGAAGCCAACACAAACAGAATTGATAGATCATGTTCAAACAAAGATTCCTACCAAGTTTTATTGAAAATGGTTTGCCTGTTCCAGAGATAAAGTAAAAATAGGTTTTCCACCTGGTTGCTATGGAAGCCACACTGTTGCCATGTCAAACATAATTTTGATAGATCATGTCCTAACAAACATTCCTATCAAGTGTCATTAAAATTGAATCAGCTCTCCTGGAAAATGTTTTCCATATGGTTGCTAGAGAAGCTGCACCAGGCACAATTTTGAGACATAATTTCCTGTGAAAAGCTCCTACCAAATTTAATTCAAACTGGCTCAGCCATTTAAGAAAAGAAGTCCAAGTTTTTCCACACTGTTGCTAGGGGAGGCACCCAGGATACAATTTTGATACAGCACGTCCTAACAAACATTCCTACTAAGTTTATCAAAACTGGCTCATCCGTTGCATAGAAAAAGTAGAACAAAACAAAAAGGTTTTCCATTCAGTTGTTAAAGGAGGCACCCCAGACAAAATTTTGATAGAGCATGTCCTAACAAACATTCCTACCAAGTTTAATCAAAATTGGATCAGTCATTATTTGTGAAGTTGAAAACAGATATTCCAACCATTTGCTAAGGAAGCCAAACCATTAATAGGGGAGGCACTCCTGATAAAAGTTGGACAGAACACATTCCTAACAATTTTTTTAAACTGGCTCAGCTGTTATAGAGAACAAGTCAAAAAAAGGTTTGCGAACTGGTTGATAAGGAAGCCAAACTGTTGCTAGGGGAGCTACCACAGACAAAGTTTTGATAGGGCATGTCCTCAGAAAGATTAATATAAAGTTGATCAAAATATGGCAGAGCCATTCTGGACAAGAAGTCCAAAAAAAGGTTTTCTATTTTTATTGCTATTAAAGCAACCCCAAACATAATTTTTGTGGAGCATTTTATTGGGCTTTGCCAAGTGGTCTTTGAAAAGTTGAAAATTGCAATGTGGACAGATGATGAATGATGGACACAGGGCTATACAATAAACCCACTTGACCTTACAGCCAGGTGTGCTAAAATATTGAGATTATCGATAAGTATGTATGGTACATGATCTGAAACTGAGTTATGATTCATCTAAACATCTTCCCACTATGTAATCATGTGGATTGAAACAAATAAAATTGGCAGGCAGAATAAAGATGAAGAATCAGCAGCAAAAATTACAATTAATGGCCATTTACTTTTCTTATGTACTGCATTGATGATAAAATGTAAAAGAAAATTCGCCTCTTAAATCTAAGTAGGATCAGGAAGCTAATGAATTTCAAATGCCATCTGCAGAGCAGATAACATGCAAAGCAATCAACCATCACAGATGAATATCTGAGTATGTGCCTACCCTTGTAGCAATAAAAAGGTGACCTCATATAGAGGGATCATCTGTTAGGGGGTGAAAATGCACCACAGTGGTACCTCACTATTAAGCCCCTAAATGTGCTACAGTGATACCTCACTATCAGGCCCCTAAATGTACCACAGTGATACCTCACTATTAGGCCCCTAAATGTACCACATTTATCGCTCACTTTTAGGTCCCAAACTGTACTACAGTGGTCCCTCCCTATTAAACCATTAATTGTACTACAGTGATACATCACTATTAAGCCTCTATATGTACCACAGTGGTCCCTCATTATTAAGCCACTAATTGTACTACAGTGGTCCCTCATTATTAAGCCCCAAATTGTACTACAGTGGCTCCTCATTATTAAGCCCCTAAATGTACTACAGTGGTCCCTCATTATTAAGCCCCAAACTGTACTACAGTGGTCCCTCATTATTGAGCCCCTAATTGTACTACAGTGGTTCTTCATTATTAAGCTCCTAAATGTACTACAGTGGTCCCTCACTATTAGGCCCCTAACTGTACCATAGCCCCTCTTATAATGCTAGTATGCCTCAGGGTCACTTCCATGGCTCCTACAAACTGCCTAACAACAATGGAGCATTGTATTTTGGGAAGGAAGAAAAGGTGGTCTGTTTTATATGGAGTGGTCTTTCAGGAGAAGATGGTCTGTTTTATATGAAGTGGTCTCTCATGAGAAGGTGGTCTAGTTTATATGGAGTGGTCTTTCAGGAGAAGATTGTCTGTTTATATGGAGTGGTCTCTGAATAGAGGGCTCTATGTAACAATGGGTGAAAAGTTTATATGGCTCACATTAGTGGACAAATTGTCCAGTATAGTTGTGTAAAATGATTTGCACCAAATGACTCATGTATAATATTATGAAATGATATGTTTGGGCATGTTTTGTATATTACCACAGATAGTCTTGACATAAGTTATAAAAAAATAACGTGTTTTAAGTGAGATTTAATAGTTTTACAGTAACAGATAATTTCTAGGCAATAATAATTTACATAAACATGTTAAAGTAACCTTTATCCCGATCATTACACTGATCCGCATCAAGTCAAAAACATGTATACTAACTAAAGTAACATCACAAATGACATGTTTCAAGTCAACAAGAGGGCTTGCTTGGTCGTAAGGAAAATATACAACATATACAACATGTACAACATTGCAATAAATAATAGTAGTCCCTCAGACTGGACAAGTCTGTTCTGGCCTATAATCTACCCGATCTATTGGCTATTCTATGCAACTATTGTTCTTCACGATTTTTATATCACAAAACCACCAGTAAACTTTCATTATTATTCTGCAGCTTTTTCTTTAAATTGGTTTAGGTTTTTTTACATTTATTTTCCATATGATGAAATCTCCACATAAAAACATTTGTATTAATCATGCTACACCACAAATATGGAAGGGGTATACAGTGTTAATCTTGTCTGCCTGCATCCATCCTTCCATCTGACCTTCTGTCCATCCATCCATCAAACCTTGCTTTAATTATGCATTTAAAGGTAAGAAAGGAGTGCCAGTGCATTCATGCTCAGTGAACACAATTCTCAGGTTGGAAAGAAATTAAAAAGTCAGAACATTTCTTGTCTGGCAGTCCAGGGAAAATTTTTGCAAATTTTGCTGGAAATGCAAAATTGTTTTAATTGCCAAAAATTCCATACAGAAAATAAAGAAAATTATATACAGCTTTATTTCATCCTTTTTTATGAAAATATCTCTTCCAGATAAGTAGGAAATTATAGGATTCTTGCAGCTCTAGTATCCATTGAAATAGAATCTTGTGTTACTCAGCAATTAATAGCATGTTAATGAAAGCTAAAGTTGTGTAACCCAAGCAAACCATGCTCTGCAGATAACCTCTTAACTCATGTAACAGGATCTCTCAGCCATTAGATCCTCCTGAGACTGCCATCATTCTATATCTCAGTCGCAGATTTCTGGCACGGACATGAGAGTTGACAATTTCAACTACATTATCAGATGGGAACCAACCTCTTTGACCATCACGTATTCTTTCACCCTCATACATTCCTGGAAATGATGAAAAAAGAAAAAATATGTATATAAATATAACTGTGAATTTTACGCAGCTATTTTTACATCATAGCTTAAGGATATATGGTAAATTCAAATGAAAATAATTACCTAAAAACCATTCTTCTGAATATACCACTGGTCCTGGGGACTGGTACTTCTGAAGTTGGATACAGAATATAGTCACTTATAAGTTAAGTCCAACTGCAAATTGCACAGATGCAGATCTCCCTTTGCATAATGTGCTGGCAGATCTGGGTCTATGCAGTTTGTTAGGAGTAATCAGTTGAACAAACAACATAGACCCTGCTCTGTCGGCACATTATGTGATGTCAGATCAGCCCATGTTATTTGCAGTTGGACTCAACTTAAAAGCAACTATATACAGTACCGTAATCACGGTAAGTCTTGGGACACTATAAGTCTTGAGACACCCTTTATTATTTTCAAAAGTAATTTAAAAGTTGGAACACGAAGTTAAAGCAATTTTTCATGTACTATAAGTCTTAGGACACCTAAAACATTTTTTTTTTTACTGATCGATCAGCGTATTTTATCGATCGTAACCTCATGTAAAATAAACAGGACTGTATGGATGTTAAGGAACTCTCATTATGAATTATTACATGGAAATATTATAAATTATTATAATTTGTTTGAAGAGTCGATAAATATATTGAATTTTTCTCTGTTTTCTTATTATTTCTATCAAATTTAAATATGTATAATTTAAACAGACGATGACAAGAATTGAGCATTAGCGGTATGTTATACCCATTCAACAATAACTTCTCCCTATTGTGCTTTAGTTTACTATTGTCAATTTATGCATTACTGCATTAAAATTGTCGAAAGTCACCTGCAATTATTGGGGAGTTTTTTTCCCTGAAAATGGAAATACCTAATTCATTACAATGTGATACCAGGATGAGAACAATGAACATATTGTTTATTTCAACTCTAGCATTTATTGTGTGCATGTTTACATCATGGCGTCACCACGTGTACATTGAAGATTTTACTTGTGCTGAATGAAGTACATACATTAGATTTGAATCATCGGCACCACTGCACTAAACTTAAATAAGATCTTTAACATACGATAAAGAAGTTTAAGAAATAATGCTTTTAAAATAAAAACTCCGTGGTAGTTTGCTTTGATGTAAACGACCTTGAATAAGTTACTGTTTAATCATGCTAATATTATGCAGTAGAAGCCAATCACACATCAAAGTACCGGCATTGCCACCGGACAAAATTCCTCTTTACCCAAGCCAATTTCAGGGTTTTAACAATTAACTGGCCTGGATTGCTGTCGGAAAACAAAAGACAAATCCGCCAATTATAAACAAGGGAGACGCCAAAACAACCAGCTTGCCAAAATAAAAAATGGAATGAATAATGCGTGGACAATTTTCATTTTGTGAAGACAAAACACAAAACTAAAATCGATCAATGATGCTCTTAATCGATCTATATTCAGAATTTTAACATATATTACGATCATTCTTTCATGAATATATGACAGTTATTTGAATTTATGCTGGTTATGTGCTTTATTTAATTAAACACGCGTGCTTTTTCATATACATTACATCACTTTGTAGGATCGCTTATACCACTGAAAAACAGTAACTGTTGAGCGTGTGAATCCAAATAAATGAAACAGCAATGAACATGTAGCTGAAATGTAATCTGGAAGAATGTGATTTGGTAAAAATGATGAATAAAGCAAAATCTGCATCAAATATTTTGGGGAATAAACAAGGATATAAGTGACGCCAAGTATGATTTGCACTGTGTAAGTACTGTACACTATAGTACAGGTCTTCCGTTAAATGTAAGCGGCCCGTGAATTATGAAGTCTTTATTTACCTTTATTTTAAATCATGTTGGAGAAATCGGAAAATATGCACATGCAAAATAATAACATAAAACAATCATAGTAGTTTATAACAGTTTATTGACAAATGACGTGGTAACTGAACGAGCTGGTCACTGCTTTCTGATGTATAGCGATCTTCCCAATTTTGTCTTTACATTTTTTTGTGTCTAAAAGTTTTGGGAAACCGAAAATTTTATATATTTTACATGCATATAAGTCTTGGGGCACGAAAAAAAAAAATTATTTTTTCGTGTCCCAAGACTTACCGTGATTACGGGGGTAGTTATCTAAGGATTTATCTTACAATTTTGTACGTTTTTCCAACAGGACTTAATATCAGCAATTGTTTGGGCCTAAATATTGTGCTGTAATTATTTATGATTGTGCTGTTTGGGCTTACAGGGTACATTAGACATTTTTAATAATTTTTAAGGAAAAAGAATGTTATGCGGTAGTGGCATTAATGTTGAAAACGGGCTTGGACAACCTTGAACTTAGTTGCAAGACTTAAATACTTTTCAGTTATAGATTTACTTTGGAGAAGTCAATGTGTTTGATGCAGCAATTAAAAAACCTGGATAACATGTTAACATATCACTTTCTGTGAATCTGACTGGTCCAAATCGTTGTGAAGTACTCTCATTATTGATTGGCTTTGAGCCGGGAATTTTCCTTATCCCGCCTTCTTGAATCAATTTATTTTACTATTGCTATCAACAATAAGGATACCGTCTTTAAAATTGGTAGCTGAATGGACATTGGGAAAAAACAGGCGACCATCACAAGAAATGAACAGCAGTAGTTACGTAGGTTGGAATATGGCCCATTTATCCTACATATAATTCTCCCAATGCCAAACAAAAAATAGAATGTGAGTAAATGTTTGCATAGTTAAATGGAAAATGTGGGAGCACTGAAAAAATCCATCACACTGTCCAATGCGAACATACCAAGTCTATGCAGAGAAACACCTGCCAGCCTATTATAATGCAGAATGTCACCTTTACATTACTGCTACCATATGGTATGGATCTTGCACCCCATCCCCAGGACAAGCATGGTTTAAATGTCAACCTTTGTTATGAAGAGAATATCAACAAATGCTGGTCTCTCAGCTGACAAAATGTTATCCAACTACATCATCCTTCGAAATTAAATAATGTACATATCTGGTCACAAAAACATTAAATCTCTGAATATGAATTCCATGAGAGCCATATGGGTGTAAATCGGCACCGACATACATCTTCAATATCAATGCCTCTAGATTTAGTACAAGTTTCTGCATCAATCATCCCTTCAGACAAATATCCAACAACTAGAACGCTATCTCTTTTGCCATATCCAATACTGCATATGTGGTGAATGTCTATTTTGTGATCGACACACTTTTCGGTGGAAATGTTGTAAACAATCTCATTGAAATCCATGTATATGGCACCACAACTACACCAGCTGACTTGACCCAGTGAAATATGTGACATCAGACAGAAATTTCCATCAGAGATCAAATGTTGAAAAATGATGCTGTCCGTGTGAAATTTTCTATTGATTGGAAGGACATTTGCTCTTTGAATTGTAATTAGTAACAAAAATCTTTCTTTTAAATGTTATTGGTTTATTGAATTGTGCAATATTGCTTCAATTTGCCTTTGGGATTATTTCTTCACATGCAAGAATTGAAAGGTGCAGCACCTGAGCCAGAATTAAATGAAATGCAGAAGATTATCTTTTCTTCTTTCTAAACTCTTTTCACTCAAAATAAATCTATGTGATAAACAGAATCTCAAATGGGTAATGATTCAATAAAGCTGGAAATTATTCAACAAGTTTAATAAATTCAATATTAAATCATTTCCCATTTGAGATCCACTCTCTCTCTATATATATATACACTGTTTTAATCACATTATCAAGTTTATACCAAATTCTTCAGAGTAAACCAAATCTTCTACACTCTCTCTTTCTAAATATTCCAAAATTTTCAAACAATATTTTGTCCTTGCAATGTTTTGTCTGTACCTATAGGTGCTTTCAATGCATACCGCTCCATCATTTTAGTGCACCTGGACAACTTGTGAACATGCTTGTAATGCTGACACAGGTGTGGGACCCACTTTTGTTTTGTAGAAAAGACCCAAAACAAGTTATTAAATGCTTAACATTAAAAAAAATTGTACTCAAAATTAGTACATGAAGGCTCAATTTATTGCTTGTTTTATCATTGAAAATGGCGGTTGGTTTTAGAACATTGGAATATTCATCGTGAAATTCGCAAATTTTAATAAGAAATCATATTTTTATGAACTTTCTGTGAACACTCTTATAATGCAGTCACAGGTGTAAATCCCATTTTTGTTTTATAGAAAAGGCAAAAAAACAGGCTACTATATACTTAACATAAAAAAAATTTTGGTCAAAATTGGTAAATGAAGGGTCAATATATCACTTGTTTTATCATCAAAAATGATGGTTAGTGTGTGGAACTTTGGAATATTCATTATGAAATTTGCCAATTTTAACAAGAAATCATTTTTATGAATTTTCGGTAATAACAAAAATATTTTCTTAATAAATAACACAATATACGATGAAATATTGGTCAATGAAAATGTTGGTAATTTCCCACTGGTGGCAACACTGTATGAAATAAATAAATACTAAAGAAGTCTTGTGAGTGGAATTTGCATTTTAATTTTATCTTTCAATTCAGTTTCAATGTAATCATCATAAATGTGATATGCCCTTATCTGTTCAACCATAAAGAGTCCATCAACTGTCACAGTGATGACTGCATGTGCTTGATTGAGAACTCAATTGTTACATGTATACTCAGTGTTTAATCTGGCTTTCTTATGATAATTGTTGCAAACTTAATGGTCATTCAGCATAATGCCACAAGCCAGCCAACAGATTAGTTGTCTCTAGTTGATTACAGTTCATAACAGTGTTGACATTACAGTAACACCCAGGTGTAGATCAGCCTTATTTCTTGTTAAACTCACACACTGTAGACAACTCCTAATTGTTTGCTTTTGGTTAATCCATGGATTGGTCTTCAAACTTTGCACTGATACATTTGAACATAACTTGCAAGTTCTAATAAAATGTACAGATTTCTGATCTTTTCTTAATTTTTTCGGGTTTTGTTTTTACTATCTGGATGTAGTATTCTGGGACAGTGCAACTGCTGTATGCCCATTGTTTATTATTGCAAATGACATAGCCATTGCCATGTGATATCTATGAAGAAGTGGCGACATTTAAAATCGCTATCTTGAGAACAGGGATCTTGAAATTCTAATTGCTCTTGCCAGACAAATTTTTCCTGAATATTAACTTGGTGGCCATATACGAGGGGTATTTGAAAAGTTCTCAATATTTTGTTACAACTTTTATGTTTCTTTGAACCTGTCAATAAATTTATTGCCATCAATAAACAAAATAACATTCTATAAAATGATCTGCAGCTGCAAGTGCAATACACCAAACACCTGGAGGGATATGTATCTGATGTAACATAGGTAAATGACACTGATGTAAAAATGTAGATTAAAAACAATTCTGCTACTGAGCAAAGATCATACTGTAAAATCTGGATGTTCTTAGGGTACTATCCAACTGATATCAAGGCCAACTTGGATAAAGTTTACAGATGTAATTCTGTCATATCCTACAGTTTTGAGGTAGTTTCATCATTTGAAAGATAGTTGTGAATCCATGGAAGATGACCCACATACTGGAAGACTGTTGTCTGCAATTAGGGGGTGGGAAATGGGTGCTGTGAAGGGGGCAATCGATGAAGATACACAGTGTAATAAATTTATATTATCACTGGCATTAATTAGTCAACTGTTTTTAATATACTGAACAACCATTTAAAGCTCAGAAAGGTATGTGCAAGATGGATCCCACATTTGTTGATGGCAAATCAAAAACAGACTCTGGTTGAAATTGCCAGTAGCTACTTACCAAATATGAAAAGAGTGACCAGAGACATTTGAATGAAATTGTCACAGGTGATGAAACATGAATTTACTTTTTTGAACCCAACTCAAGAGAAAATGATAAAGTATAGATCAGAGAAAATGAGCAGAGACCACAAATCACCTGATGTAGTCAGACTGTCAAGAGAGTTTTATATGCATTATTTTTTATGCAAAAGGTCTGGTTATCCAGGTACCTGTGCCAGACTGCTAGTGTCACTGGACATCTTTATGCCTCCAAAGTGTTGCTAAAAGTTGAAGAAGACAATGAAACCACCCATCTGCTCACTGGTATCTGAGGTATCCATCTACTCCATGAAACTGCACCAGCGCATAAATCCTTCCTGAGGGCGCACAGATTTCAAACTCTGCCACATCCTCTATACAGCCCTGATTTAGCTCCAAGTAATTTTTGGATCAATCCCATTGTCAAAGATTCACTGAGGGGCATATTATTTGAAAGCCACCAGGTGGTTGTAAGTGGTTTTCCAGTGTATGAACTACATACCAAAAAAGTAAATGCAAAATGCCATCTAATAATTGGATAATCAGACTGAGAAAGTGTTTAGAGTTGCATGGGGAGCACTTTGAGAGTATGCACTGACATACTGTTCACTAATAAAGAATTTTGCTGTACAGCACACTAATATTCTGAATGTTTTGAATACCCCTCGTATTTGAGAAATTTAATATAAAAACATTCAAAGGAGATATAACAAGTTCTGACAAAAAAGAACACACTGATATACCTAATTAGTAAATGCCCTTGAAAATGTATTATTTTTGGTTTCAGATTTCCTGCTGCTTTAGTGTTAGTATTATCCGTCTGTGATTAAATGGTTTCCTCTAAAAACTAATTATTTATAAAAATCAGTTTTTATTTCAGAAAACTATACTACAGACTTTCATTTTATTCCACTCTGTTTTTAAAAATTAATTATTAAATGACAATAAGTTGACTTACTACCTCAAAAATATGTAATACCTAATTAACGAGATTTCCTGTAAAGTCAGATGGTGGAGTTTTATTTGATCAGGTCCCCAAATAAGTCTTGGAGGATGATAATAAAAGTCTTTTTATCCTAATCTGCGCTTACGCTTTACATATTTTGTTCCAAAGGGATCATGTGCTGACACACCACAACCCATACAATATGGTGTGTGGGGGTGATGTAATGTCTATAGTACAGACCCTGGGGCAATCGTTCAGTTATAGGGTGTTTGAGAAGTCAGGGAGATAAGCTTTCATACCTCTTTTGTCTCGTAACTATTGAGTGTTTAAACAAAAGGGAAAACATAATGATGATACAAGCATAGTCCACAATACCTCTATTGTCACGTTTGTTCCCATTTATTTAGAGTAAGTGACAAATTTAAGTCTCTTTGAGGCCTAACTCAGAGGAAGCAAATAAAAGAAAGGAAGAAACAAGTACAGAAAAGATGGAATGGTGGACAAGTTGCTAGATATTCAATTTATATACCCTGGATTAAAGAAAACAATATTGGTCCTTGTTTAATTGGCATGTATTAGAGTGTATAATGTATACCATACTGTAGTGCAGTTTAGTACAGTACAGTACAGTTACTTCCCACAAATTATAACTCTGAGGATGAGATTTCCTTTATACAAGGATGACCTTCTTTCCACATTCTTTGGAAAACAAACAATATACACAGCAATATACACAGAAGAATGCACATAAGCAAGGGCATGAATTTAAGCAAGGGCATGAGATAGCAAAGGGAACAATTTTTGGTTCACATTGACAGTTGGGGAAGGGGGGAGTGCTAGCAACTTTCGTTGATACAAGAGAACTATAATCCCCTTTGCCCTACATAAATATTCACATTATGGATTTTAATATTAATGGATGTTTAATCTTAAGAAGTAATATAAAGTTAATAAATTGGTAACAGACTTGTAATATAAATCAAATTGACATGCAGTACTCACAAATTCATACATGAGTAAATTTCTAGTTACCTCCCTATCAGTATCAAACCGCGTGTGTGTCCATCATAAGCAAACTCAAATGAACTAAAGCTTCATCACTAGAATTACACTTATAAACCAGCAAAGCCAAATACGTCAATATTGTTGCACTAATTAATTCCTCTAGCATAGATCATGAAATCCCTGTATTTGCCAGACATGTCTGGTAGATAAAAGGTTTTGACCGGCACATACTCTCAGCAACCAGACATTGGCCATGGGAGTTCTCAAATATCATTTAGTTTACAGATTAGTTTTTTTTGTTGGACAATCAATAAAGATGCTGCTAACTAAGCTTAATTCAAACAAAAAATCATTTAAATCTAAATCAATTTAATAACATTCTTTTTTTTTTTTTTTTTTTTGGCAACATTTGCATCTGAGTAACATGAGAAGACTGTAATGTGAACTTGTCATCTATGCCCCAAACCCTCTACAAGAGTAAAATCTCACCATCAGGCATTTTCTTAAAGACGTTGACTACATCTGATTCTTCAAGTGTAAGTTCATCTGGTTCTCTGGCCATGAAGTTTGTAATGCATTGTACCTGAGGACAATCTGGACAAAAACAAAAAAAATCTCGTTAAGTAAAACAAATCTACATGGGCAACTACATGTGGCAATAAAAAGTTGCATTTTGAGCAGGTATCTTTTACATCATCTTCAAATACAATATCATAATAATCTTGATAACAATTGAGTACCTATAATTCTCTGCCTCATTTTTCAAACTGAAAAACCCAGTGGTAAAGCCATCTGCATTTTATGCCTGTATCCAGGTATTGAATAATAATAATAATGAGGACTTAGTACAGTGCTTAATCTTTAAAAGCTCTAAGCGCTTTACAATATTAGTCAACACATAAGGACATATATGTATAGACAATATTACAAAAGCAAACACTGTGAAATTACAAACAAAAACATGCTGAAAATACTTAAGGTAACGAAACATTGTTAAGTATCAAGTCTGTTCTTGCAGTAGAAATAGGTGGGTTTGAAGAGCACTCTTGAATGAGATCACATTGTCACTGTGTACAAGTTCAATAGGAAATTTTTTCCAGGAAGCTGGGCCCTGGTACGCAAAAGAACGTTGTCTGTAGGACTTCATTTTGATAGCAGGAATAATGAGAATATGAGTGTTGGAAGAGGAGCTTGAATATCTAGAAGGGGTGTACATGTGGGTGAGGTTAGATAGGTATTTTGGACTAGAGGCAGTCAATGAAATGTAGCACAGAGAACAGACTTTGTGTTTGATTCTGGAGCGAATGGATAGCCAGTGGAGGGTACAGAGCAGGGGGGAGGAGTGCTCGGTTCTTGGTACTCTGTGTATGATCCGAGCAGCTGCGTTTTAAACTTTTTGAATATTTTGTACCTATAGAGTTAAACGGTTTGTCAGCACAATCATGGCTATATAGTGCTGAGTAAAAGTTAGGCTGTACAAATTTTAAGGTAAAAAACTGCAAAAATAATTTAAGAAAAAAAACTCTTCCAAAACAAAATGAATGTGTACTTCTACTAGATAAAACATACAAGGTATTTTAAAAGGTATATAAAAAAATATACAGGTAGAAAAGGTAAATCCTTAAAATATAGGATCAAAATCTATTATATACACTGCCTTCTTTGACAAAGCCCAGATTTCTCTGGCAGTACATCATCAAAAAGTTTTTTAACAGAGCTCACATTCAATGACTTTTCCAAATCTGGAGTGATTGACTGTTCATCCATATTAAGATTTAAACATAGAGTTTCCTTTGGTGATTGGGAATACAATTTTTAGGAGTAAAGTACTGACAATGGGAATTCTGCAAGATTTTGAAATATTTTACAATGGGATTGAGGCCTTTTTCAGCCCTTAAGGATCCCTAAAAAAAATCCTTTTGGTTTCTCAATATTAAGAAGTCATCTTGCCACCTCTGCCTTACCAAGGGTAAAAAGCACTGGCAATATTCAAGTTGTTTCCTATCTTATGGCAATTACACTTTTGATTTCCTGATATACTTTAAATTAACTGTGCCATGTTCTACAGAATGTAGATTATGCATCATATTTTAAAAATTCTAAAGGATACTAATTTGCAGCAATAGAAAATATCAGAATCAAATTTAGTGAAAAGGTAATCCTTCTGAATTTTACAGAATTAGCTAGCCCATTACAAACCAGGAAGGCTTAATTATGAAACTTCTCAACTGTATTTATAAAATGTATGCATGTATTTTTAAGTTCCCTGTATTATAGTTCATACAGACATTTCATTAGTAAATTCAAACACTTTTCAAGGATGTTTCAAATACAAAAAATTTAATTTTCAAGTTCTATAATTAACTGCATCTAAACTTAGGATGACTGATGACTGTGGTGGATGGAGTTCACAAAATTTCGTATTGAAGAATTTTATTCTTAGACAAGAACTAAGATGGAGATAGAAACAACGTATGTGAGGGGGCATGGTGGAACAGCAGTGCAGTCATCTCATTTACATCAATTTGGGAGTTAGCAGTCCCAAATGGCAGAGCTTCAGACGCCTTGAGTTTTTCATTTTTAAGCAAAAAATATTCTAAATTCAGTCCAACTGTCTGTGTTTCATTCCTTTTTCTGCTTTGTACTCTTGCCATGGACTTCAAAGCACTTTCATCCATTGATCCAATGTCAATTTCCTTTCGACAAACACAACACATAGCTCTTTGTGTATCACTTGGCCCCCATACATATATGTTGCGATTTTGACAATTGAATTTGAAAATACACTTCCCATCTCCGAGTACTTGTGTGACGTCGTTTATCAACCTTAATAGGCCAGTCAACACAGCAGCCATTCATAAAAACATTATTAGGTAATTGCAACTTAAAACAAGGCGAATTACTAATGAGCACATCAGTGACCCAATTGGAAGTCTTACTGAATACTAATAAGCACATTAGTGATCCATTTGAAAGTCTTACTGAATACTAATAAGCTCATTATTAACCCAACTGGAAGTTTTAATACTAATGAGCATATTAATGACCCAACTGGAAGTCTTACTGAATACTAATAAGCACATTTAGTGACCCAACTGGAAGTCTTACTGAATACTAATGAGCACATTAGTGACCCAACTGGAAGTCTTACTGAATACTAATGAGCACATTAATGACTCAACTGGAAGTCTTACTGAATATTAATGAGCACATTAATGACTCAACTAGAAGTCTTACTGAATACTAATAAGCACATTAATGACTCAACTGGTAGTTTGACCGAATAGTAATGAGCCAATTAATGACTCAACTGGAAGTCTGACTGAATACTAATGAGCCCATTAATGACTCAACTGGAAGTCTGACTGAATACTAATGCACCCATTAATGACTCAACTCGAAGTCTTACTGAATACTAATGAGCACATTAGTGACTCAACTGGAAGTCTTACTGAATACTAATGAGCACATTAGTGACCCAACTGAAAATCTTACTGAATACTACTGAGCACATGAGTGACTCAACTGAAAATCTTACTGAATACTAATGAGCACATGAGTGACCCAACTGGAAGTCTTACTGAATACTAATGAGCACATGAGTGATCCAACTGAAAATCTTTCTGAATACTAATGAGCACATTAGTGACCCAACTGGAAGTCTTAGTGAATACTAATGAGCACATTAATGACCCAACTGGAAGTCTTACTGAATACTAATAAGCACATTAATGACCCAACTGGAAGTCTTACTGAATACTAATGAGCACAGGAGTAACCCAGCTGGAAGTCTTATGGAATACTAATGAGCATATTAGTGAACCAACTGAAAGTCTTAATAAATACTAATGAGCACATTAATGACTCAGCTGGAAGTCTTACTGAATATTAATGACCCAACTGGCAGTCTGACTGAATACTAATGAGCACAAGAGTGACCTAACTGGAAGTCTTACAGAATACTGATGAGCACATGCGTGATTCAACTGAAAAGCTTACTGAATACTAATGAGCACATTAGTGACTCAACTGGAATTCTTACTGAATACTAATGAGCACATGAGTGATCCAACTGAAAATCTTACTGAATACTAATAAGCACATGAGTGACCCAACTGGAAGTTTTACTGAATACTAATGAGCACATTAGTGACCCAACTGGAAGTCTTACTGAATACTAATCAGCACTTTAGTGATCCAACTGAAACTCTTACTGAATACTAATAAGCACATTAGTGACCCAACTGGAAGTCTTACTGAATACTAATGAGCACATGAGTGATCCAACTGAAAATCTTTCTGAATACTACTGAGCACATTAGTGACCCAACTGGAAGTCTGACTGAAGCTGAAGCTGAAATGAAACATGAAAATACAATTTTTGGGACAATCGAGTTTCTGACATTTTGAACAAATCTTTACTTATTTTTGTGATATTCATATCAGCAAATTAAAATGAACTTTTCCAGTACTTTTTGGAGCTGACATCAAATTCAAGCACTGTTCAACATAATCATCAAAATTCATGCACCTTTCATGATAGTGTGAACCCTGTTGAATGTATGTGCATTTCATTATAACTAATCTCATGCAAGGCAGACAGAAAGAGACAATCAGATATAAAGTGAGTGTATGTTTGATGACCATGAAAATGAAAATGTAACAAGAAACCCCTGAAATGTTAACAAATCTAATGATAATCCCCCACCCACCCCCTGATATTCCCGATTGTTTAATATTGGAAACATTTCAGATATTCAACACAAGCATCCGGAAATCAGGGGATTCCATGAAGATTTTCATGCCTGTACAATATGCATGCATGAATACACATGTATGTCCATACCCCATTCTTCATATATCTTCTCACTGTCATCAGCATCCTGACTGGGACAAATTGCATCAATCCATCTTGCTCTGTCACTCCTGTTTAATATGCACAACACAAATATTTCAATAAATATGTATACTGTGTTCAGATACATGTTCTAGCTTTTTGGATCTAATTACTAACTCCAAAAGCCCAGGAGGTGATCCCAATTATAATATCAGGATCTAATCACTAACTCCTAAAGCCCAAGCAGTGATCTAAATTATCAAACAGGATCTAATCACTAACTCCTAAAGCCCAGGAGGTGATCCCAATTATAATATCAGGATGTAATCACTAACTCCTAAAGCCCAAGAGGTGATCCCAATTATAATATCAGGATCTAATCACTAACTCCTAAAGCCCAGCAGATGATCATTAACTCATAAAGCACAGGAGGTGATTACAAACTCTTAATACCTGGAATGTGATCTCAGTTATTATAGCAGGATCTAATCACCAACTCCTAAAGCCCAGGAAGTGATCCCATTTATCTTAGGATCTAATCACTAACACCTAAAGCCCAGGAAGTGATCCCATTTATCTTAGCAGGATATAATCACTAACTCCTACAGCCCATGATATGATTCCAGTTATCACAGCAGGAAGAGCCTGCAAGTAAATGACTACAATGATGCAGATACCCTTATTGGCCCTCCCCATCCTTGCCCTTACTCACCCAACCCCTCTCCTCTCTGCCTGTGATGATGGCGTTTGAGGACTGGATTTAGCTGTAATTAAGCCACTCACTCTGCATTTATACTGTCCTAGCCCCTACATCTTACAACTTTTTTAAATCTATATCTTGCTCTAAAATATTCTGACCAATCAATTGGCCACATTTATGCATTTCAATCAAAAAGCTGCATTTGTACATTTCAATCAATTAAGCTGCATTTATACATTTGAAGTAAGGCTTTTTTAAAGTCAGGATTAACATTTAACACTTAAAATGTTGAGTCACTTTTTATGATGGAGGGGCCTGGATTAACAGCAGAATTGATTAATAGTTCCCCATCCATGGTTGATTCTTCAGCTTACTCCACCTCAAAGATCACTGATGCTCCACCAGGATTGAAAGAAAAAATATGTATATACTCGCGTATAAGCCGATACCAACTGAAAACTGCATAGACCCAGATCTGCCAGCGCATAATGTGCCGGCAGATCTGGGTCTATGCAGTTTGTAAGAACTAATCATTAGAACATAGACCTTGACCTTGACCTAGACCTTGATCTGCCAATGCATTATGCAATGACAGATCAAGGTCTATGTTGTTTGCATTTGGACCCAGCTTATACACGAGTATATAAGGTAATTATACATTGGTAACTAGGAAGTACAATCAAAATGAAATAATAAATTTAACTTTTAATTTTGAGATCATTATTTATAGCTTGCTTGATGTGAAGTAAGAAGTTAATGACTCACTGAAGAGTAAACAACAATCTCTGTCACAGTGACTGTGCAGTTCTGTAGTCTTTCTATTTAATACTGAATCAGATATGCTTTTCTCTCGTGGAAGACAGAATTTAAAACACTCTCACTCCACGACAATGACACTGGGTTACAACAGTAGCTGCAAATTAATACATTAGCATATGCTGAGACAGACAGCAGAATAATTTCTCTGCAAGTAGTGAAAATAAATCATCAGCAAGAATTGTAACATAGTAACAAGTGTTCCAACAATGTCTCACCACTGAATGGAATTATTGTTTTGCTAATGCAGGCGAGACAAGAACTCTGCATATTTAGGTACAAACATCAGACATATAGTAATATTATCCCAAAGATTCAATGGCATACAGCCACTGATGTAGAAGACATGCAACTTTCAAATACTGTAACACATGACCTTAAACTTGCTTCATCTGCATGCGAGGCAGCCATACTTACCACTAGACCAAGCAAGCATCTAAAATTAGCTCAAATTTCTTGGTCATAATGTTATCAACGTCAGTTGATGGGGCACTGAAAAATTATTTCTGGTATTCAACTCCAGAAAATTATAAAAATTATTTTTCTTGGAATTTCTAGTAATTCATAGCTTAGCATAAAATAAAAATTTATATTAATACATTAATGGCATTAAACTGCTGACTGGTTAACCTGTTAAATTTCTGATAAAAGACACTGATCAGAAAGGAAAGATATCCACAAGACAAACTGCTATGTGGGCTAAATGAATATGGTACCACTTTGTGATTCTAACCCTACCATATGGTCCTGAATACTGTGAAGTCACTATTTTTGTGGAGTACCAATTTTTGTGGATTCCAATGTTGCTACAAAAAATATATAATTTAATGACCCCACACAAATTATCAATAGGACCCTTTCTCCAATCCATGAACAATGATCCTTCTGTGTAAACAACAGGACCCCTTCCCAATCCATGAACAAATTGCATCTTCTGTGTAAATATAGGACCCATTCTGTGTAAAAAAACAGAACCCTTTCTATGTAAACAATAGGACCCCTTCCCCAAACCATAAATTTAGGTACCCATGAAAATGTCACTTTTATCAAAACCACAAAAACTTCTACGCTCAAAAACAAATGAATTTACAGTATTACACCAGTAACAAACTTTGTGCCCATGCAGTCCTAAGTTTAATCCAGCACATTCAAGGGTATAGCTAACTGTGATTTACTGTGAACAAGTAATGTATTATGTAATCAAAATACTGAGACACTGGCTGTTGACCGAGATCCATTTCCTCTCATTCTGAATAATAACTATAAACAACCACTGGTTGAAAGGACTTACTTTCATTTGTTTTTAATGTTGAATAATTAAATTGAAAAAGAACAGATTTTATGTTTTTATTACTATCATTTCCATTCTTCTAGATCTTCAGAAATGTGAGTTAAAAGTGTCCTTTTACATATCAGTAGTCAGTCATGGGTACATTGTCAAGCAGACTATAGTGTTATAAGAAATATGAATGACTATCAGTTACTTGCCACTGTTGTGATATTATGATTACATAAGGCAATGCTTGTTTGCAGTAAACTGATGTCCACTGTAAGTAATCATTCATCTGAGAAAGGTGGTTTTCTCTGGGTTCACAGATGTACTCCACCTCAAAGACTGGCTCACACTGTATGGTGGAAACATGAAATTTGATTTATCTAGGACATGTAGTAATACTCACAAATTGGCACAAGTCTAACTAGGACATGTAGCAATATTCACAGATTGGCACAAGTTTCTATAGGACATGTAGTAATAGTCATGGATTGGCACTGATTTATCTAGGACGTGTAGTAATACTCACGGATTGGCACTGATTGATCTAGGACATGTAGTAATACTCACGCATTGGCCTAAGTCTATTTAGGATATGTAGTAATACTCACGGATTGGAGCAAGTCTATCTAGGACATGTAGTAATACTCACAGATTGGCGCAAGTCCATCTAGGACATGCAGTAATACTCATGGATTAGCACTTATCTATCTAGGACATGTAGTAATACTCACGGATTGGCACAAGTCTATCTAGGACATGTAGCAATACTCACGGATTAGCACTTATCTATCTAGGACATGTAGTAATACTCACAGATTGGCGCAAGTCCATCTAGGACATGCAGTAATACTCACGGATTAGCACTTATCTATCTAGGACATGTAGTAATACTCACGGATTAGCACTTATCTATCTAGGACATGAAGCAATACTCACGGATTGGCACAAGTCTATCTAGGACATGTAGTAATACTCACAGATTGGCGCAAGTCCATCTAGGACATGCAGTAATACTCACGGATTAGCACTTATCTATCTAGGACATGTAGCAATACTCACAGATTGGCACAAGTCTATCTAGGACATGTAGTAATACTCACGGATTGGGGCAAGTCCATCTAGGACATGTAGTAATACTCACGGATTAGCACTTATCTATCTAGGACATGTAGTAATACTCACGGATTAGCACTTATCTATCTAGGACATGTAGCAATACTCACAGATTGGCACAAGTCTATCTAGGACATGTAGTAATACTCACAGATTGGCACTGATTTGTCTAGGATATGTACTAATACTCATGGATTGGCACAAGTCTATCTGGGACATGTAGTAATACTCACAGATTGGTACTGATTTATTTTGGACATGTAGTAATACTCACAGACTGGTGCAAGTCTAGGACATGTAGTAATACTCATGGATTGGCACTGATTTATCTACGACAAGTAGTAATACTCCTGAATTGGCACAAGTCTATCTGGGACATTTTGTAATACTCTTGAATTGGCAATGATTTATCTAAGACATGTAGCAATACTCACAGACTGGCACAAGTTAGCACCATTTCCACTGGTTTCTTCAAAAAGTTTTCCAGCAACACCAAGAGGAACAAATTTTTACTTCCGCTTGGCACACCATTTGGCAGATAACGAGATTTCTCTGGGTTATCAATGTTCTCAACCATCAAAGCATTTCTCATTGCATGGTCAAGAACCAAATACTGTGTATTGCTGAAAAGATGAAGGAAAAAATGTGAACAATAACTCTGCATTCAGAAAGATGTATGCCTGAAATATGTCCCAGTGAGAATTCCTTTTACAGTATGGACATACATTACTTATTAAAATGATCATCAGACTGTCTTTAATGTCTCCATGCATTACCTGCATACAACAAAGTTTTTCATAATGGTCACCTGACATTGATGGATATAAGTGCATTATTAGTATAGTACACTGACCAGGTGAGCTATATCATCGAGTGTGATCCACTGATGTCACACTCAATCATCAGTAAAGCTGTATCATCTTGAGTGTGATCCACTGATGTCACACTCACTGATCGATAGAGCTGTATCATCTCAAGTGATTCACTGATGCCACACACTCATGAGAGATGATACAGATTTCCAGATCCACATTTTATACTCACATTTATTTATATTTTTTAATTATTGAAACTACTTTTCTATTGTGTAAGGAAGTTATTAACATAGATATCAAACATACTTTTTCAGGTATCAACATTCACTGAATCCTGAGCCAATATTGTGAGGGTTTCAAAAAACCTGAGGGATTTGACAAACACTGATACCAGAAAAAACATTTATGATCGCTATAAAAATGAAGAAAAAAAAGCCTTCAAAATTTTCAGATCAATTTAAAGTTTCCTTAATAAAAGCGCTCATCCAGTACATTGGCTTTACTTCATCCCTGTTCAAGTCAGGAAGCCCTCTCAATCAGCTCATGCAAATGGTCAATGTACATAAGCATCTTGCAAGAGAGCCAACTTTAAAGATCTATTGAGAAATAACCACATTTGTTAATTGTTCCATATAATATCTCTCATTTCTGAGGAATAAAGCAATTACCAGATGTTTGGCAGGTAAATACATGAAATTACACAGATTCTGAACCATATTTTGATTGATACACAAAAGAGAATACACACCAGTTGTTGTCGAGCATACAAGTTGAAAATCCACTTTGCATGCATCATTATTTCTATTGCAATGAATGAATACCATGTATTAGGACAAGAGATCACATCTTATTTGTTTCCTTGGACAATTTCTCTCTTCTGTATTACTGAAGAACGTAACAAGTTTATATGTTTTCATTTAATACACACATGATGTAGAATGCAGTCATTTGTTTTAGGTGCAGTCCAGAAAAAGGATATGTGTAAAAACACACCAGGTCATCAATGCCACATGAAATCTGATGTTGATACATGGATATGGCCAAAACTGTACATAATTATTTGAATAGCACACTTTTTAAAATTCTACTGGTACAACTAATATTGAGATCTCATGAACTGGGTGGGATGGTGGTCATTCATGTGACACCATAAGGTAGTTCCATCTTTCTGGACTGTGGTGATATGCAATCGGAAACCATTAGTAGGTGATACAGATATCAAGATCAGAAAAGGATCAATTAGTGTTGTGTATCATTTATAGGTATATAAATCAGGGCAATACTGGACAGGTTTATAGGTATATAAATCAGGACAATATTGGACAGGTTTATAGGTATATCAATCAGGACAATATTGGACAGGTTTATATGTATATAAATCAGGACAATACTGGACAGGTTTATAGGTATATCAATCAGGACAATGCTGGACAGGTTTATAGTATATAAATCTGGGCAATACTGGACAGGTTTATAGTATATAAATCAGGACAATATTGGACAGGTTTATAGGTATATCAATCAGGACAATACTGGACAAGTTTATAGTATATAAATCAGAACAATACTGGACAGGTTTATAGGTATATAAATCAGGACAATATTGGACAGGTTTATAGGTATATAAAGCAGGACAATATTGGACAGGTTTATAGGTATATCAATCAGGAAAATACTGGACAGGTTTATAAGTATATAAATCAGGACAACACCGGACAGGTTTATAGATTATAAATCAGGACAAAATTGGACAGGTTTATAGGTATATCAATTTGAACAATATTGGACAGATTTATAGGTATATCAATCAGGACAATACTGGACAGGTTTATAGGTATATAAATCAGGACAATAATGGATAGGTTTATAGGTATATAAATCAGGACAATACCAGACAGGTTGGCAAAATAATATTAATCACTGTTATATCTTCATCAATGTATCAGTCTTCCAGATGACCATTATATAGGTTTCACTGTATTGGAATGTATGGAGTCATGGATAAAGAATATGGCACATTTTTCTTTCAATGGCTTGTCTGTATACAATATCACTGACATGTCCGTATAGAGTGTTACTGACATGTCTGTTTATGATATCCCTGACATGTCTGTATACAATGTTACAACTGGAAAAGAAGTTTCACTTTAATTTAATCAAGGCTCCTGAAAATCCACAGACTTAATTAGTGAAAATATACAACATATTTTGTCCAAACATTAAAAAAAATGTATTTGTCTTGGAACCACATTAATAAATCACCAAAATCTGAAATGGCCAAATGGGAACAATATATTTTAAAATTGTTTTGCAACACAAGTATGAACTATACGCTTTTCTAAGACATATTTAATTCCTAGCAATTGATATTATAAACAATGATCTCTGACAGAGATATAGCTCTTAGGACAGATTGGTTCCCAATCTTACCTCTTTTTCTTTGTTATCAGCATGATATCACTGAATAAGAAGAGGTAGAGATTCTGTTTGGAGGGCTTGCCCTTCCCAAAGGGAAGTCTGCTGCTGGATTCATTGCGAATTCTTGCAACTTCACCTTGCTTTACTAAAAACCGGGAAGCAGAGATCAAAGGAATTTCCTGTAAGACATAAAATAGTGTTCACCTAGGATCCCAAAGGGAAGGGGATACTGTATCCCCCTGTCCTCCAAACTTGGTGGACAAAAAAAATGTAAAAGCGACAAAGAAAATTACTATACACTACTTAATGCACTAGTAGTGGTGACAAATGAGATAACCTTATTTGCTTTGACACTTAACTTTTTTGTCTGCACTCACTATAATCTTTTCCTTGGATATTTACATTATTGCATTAACTGCACTATCAATTAATCAATTAATCCATAAACACAAAAAATTATATGTTTGAACACCTGGTGCACCTAAAAAAAGCTGCTCTATGCAATTTTCCATTCTGGATCTTGCACTCATTTAATTTTAGTGTTAACTCAGTATCTACCAGCATTTATTGTAGCAATACCCATTTTTTCTGAATTATTTTTCTTCTCAAACTAATAATTCAATAATTAAATGCCAGACTGTGTATTTCTTAAAGTTTTCCATCCAGAAATTTAGAAAAACGTTACGCTAGCTGCTGCCAGTGACTTTGCACTGCAACTTGGCAGACTAATATAAACCTTGAATATTTTGATTGCCAAATATGTTTTATTAAAATGGAAATTAATTGCAACTTAAAAGTTTAATCGCCTTTTGTGACTTATGACTTTCTAGTACCAACAGAGATGTAGACAGATGTGCACTAAAGAAAAAAAGAAGGCACATTTTAAAATTTTTCCCTAAAGAAAAAACACACATAGAAACATATGTAGCACACGGGAATTAAGATTTGGATGACTTAGGCCCAAAAATTGCAGAAATTCTGCAATGCTGTGCTCATGGCACAACAGTGAATATATATATACACACACACACACACAGTCAAACCTGTCATAATGGTCACCTTTACATAGCGGTCACCTGTTCACAACAGCTAATTTCCCTCTGCAAATTTCCTATATAAATGTCCTGTATGTAATTGTTCCTGCATTCCATGGTCAGCGGTCAGGTGTTTCCAAACCAAACAATGGTTTCTCCCTGCCTTAAGCAGTCACTGGCATATATCTAGTGATTGCTCAGTCTATGCAAACATAACATTTGCTTCATGAGGAGG
This sequence comes from Margaritifera margaritifera, assembly GCA_029931535.1. NCBI lineage: Eukaryota > Metazoa > Mollusca > Bivalvia > Unionida > Margaritiferidae > Margaritifera > Margaritifera margaritifera. The sequence goes on along the minus strand of JAQPZY010001640.1, from coordinate 4,312,794 downwards.
GCCTTGTTTAGATAAAGGAATATCATGTGAATCAATGTGTAAAAATTTCTTATCTTCCATGTACTCACCGTACTCTAGTCACATTCAGAGTGTAACTCAAAGGTGTCAATATGTCAAATTCAAAAGCAAGGCAGTTTTTATCATTAAGGTAGAGGATTGAAGCAATTCATTTGCTGGATGGTGGGAAAAGTAATCATGTTATCGCATCAGAAATGGAAGTTGCCATTTGTGCCAGTGTGACAGGTATAACTCGATATCTTCCTCTATTTTCCTGTGACTTAAAGCTATCTCTAAAGAAAAAAGTTCATCTTTGAGAAGAGATACAAGTTACATCCCTTTTTATTAGGGTCAGGGGTCATTCAATATTTAAAATTTATCTGTAAAGGCAGGCAAAGTTTCGGTTCATAGATCACAAAGAATACCCATATATGGCTTTTAAAAAAATTTCCTATCCATCACAGGCTTCTTACATAAGCCGACTGTCTTTTGATCTCAGTGGCTTGAGCAACTGGCCAATCCAGATATTATTTTTAAAGCATGAATAGCTGTTTCCAAGCCCTACTGGTACAACCAAAGAGTCAGTCCACTGTCTTACATTCATATGTAAGCTGTCAATCAGTAGTGAAATCGTTGTTTTGTTAGCGATAGTTTAATTTGTAGGATGGATATAATAATAATAATAATAATAATAATAATAATAATAATAATAACAATAATAACAATATTCAGGGTATGGTATATGTTCAACAACAGTCCCTCAAAGGGACTGACACTTTACTGGGTGAAAAGAATTTCCAGGAATTCAAGATAAGACTATTTCTTTAATTGTTGAGTGTTGAAACCATCTCTGATATTCTTCAGTAATCACAAGATTTTCAAATTAGCTGCTGTGCTGCACATATTGGATATCAGATTGGTACCATTTTCATTTAGGACAAAGTAGACATTATTAGAAGTCTTTTTGGTGAAAACAACAGGTCATAATGATCATCCATTCGGGGGGAGTAGTGACAAAAAGATTTTTAAGACAGTTGTCATGGCGGCCATATTGGATGTATGAATAGCACCATTTTCATTTAGGACCAACTAGAAATCATAAAGGCTTTCAATAAAAACCCCATGTTGATATGACCATCCATTCAGGAGGAGTAGCAAGAACAAGATTTTCAAGATGGCCACTGTGGTGGCCATATTGGACATAAGGTCAGCAGCATTTTCATTCAGGACCAAGTAGATATCATAAGAAGTCTTTTAGTGAAAACCCCATATTGGTATGACAATCCATTCAGGAGGAGTAGTGATAAGATTTTAAACATGGCTGCTGTGCTGTACATATTGGATGTCAGTTCAACACCATTTTCATTTAGGACCAACTAGACATCATAAGAAATCTTTCATTGAAAACCCCATGTTGATATGACCATCGATTCAGGAGTAGCGATAACAAGATTTTTAAGATGGCTGACATGGTGGCATTATTGAACCTTAGATCTGCACCATTTTCATTTAAAACCAGCTAGACATCATAAGAAGTCTTTTTGTGAAAACCCCATGCTGATATGACCATCCATTCAGGAGTAGCAATAACAAGATTTTCAAGATGGCTGCTGTAGTGGCCATATTGGACATAAGATCTGCAACATTTTCATTTAGGATGAACAAGACAGCATGTAGGAGAAGCAGTCATAACAAGATTTTCAAGATGGTTGCCATGGCAGCCATATTGGAGGTCAGTTTGACACCATTTTCATTCAGCACCAACTAGACATCATAAGAAGTCCTTCAGTGAAAAACGCATGTGGATAAGACCATCCATTCAGGAGTAGTGATAACAAGATTTTCATGATTGCTGCCATGGCAGCCATATTTGACCTCACATCAGCACCATTTTCATTTAGGACCAACTAGACATCATAAGAAGCCTTTTAGTGAAAACTCCGAGCTGATATGACCATCCATTCAGGAGTAGTAGTGATAACAAGATTTTCAAGATAGCAACTGTGATGGCCATATTGGATGTCTGAGGAGCACCATTTTCATTTAGGACCAACTAGACCATGGGATGAATGTGTGTGGAAGTTTCATGGCAGTCCTTCAAGTAGTTTAGGAGGAGTAGCAATAACAAGCTTGTGCTAATGGACAGACGGACAACAGACAACAGATCATCCTGTAAGATCTTCAGGTCTATGACCAGTAGAGCTAAAAACCAATTTTTAGTACGCCTGTGGACAGAGATCACCTGTGTACAAAGACCAATTTTGCCCTATCTTATGGGTGGCCGCTATTGATAGGTTTGACTGTATATAAGGCATTACATGTAAAATTATTTACCTGTAATCTGATGCATAGGTGTGAACAAAACAAGCGATGTTATGAAAAGAAAAGATTTGTGACTTTGTTTCTTTTTTCCTATATACAGCACTCCTTCACTATAAGGCTCTTCATTATAACACTGTTACAAGGCAAGTGTGGTCATGGACCCCATTTCTTTAAGTGGCAGTAAAATTATATGTATCATGTACTTCATTATACGGTGGTCTCACAATAAGGTGGTATACTGTATGACTCCCATGGAGCATTATAATGAGGGAGTACTGTATTGAGAAAAATAAAGTAAGGTCCTAAAATGCTTAAAAAAAACCCATAAAACCGAAACTCAATTCAAACTTGGAAATATATTTCAACTGCTAAATTCCTAACACACACTGGAAGAGATTAATTACAGTTAACAAGTACTGTAGTGGGCTGATCTGTGAGACAAAGACCTGGAAAATGTCCCAAGGGCACGCAAGGTTAAAAAATACTTGACATGCATGCCGACAAAGATTAGGGCTGACAATAGGCTAATCAGAGCCAGCTTTTCAGGCAAATTATTAATAATTAAATGCCAGTAGGTAAGCCATTTAAGAAAGACTATGTTTATCTGCTTATTATCTAATTGTGATTGATACTATTCATTTGTATACATGATCAATAGAACATTGTTTGGTTGTTTTTTTAAATTAAATATCAGGGTTTTATTAACCAGGCATGTGGCCTCGCTTTTGATGCTTGACCGATGGAGACAGACAAAGGAGTATTCTAAAACTCAGATTCACTCAATGGCATACCCTGAAGGTTTAGATCTTATTCAGAAATTAAAAACTTCGTGATTGCTAAAGATGAGTGTTTTTTGGCTACATCACAAGAAATGGAGTCATTAACACAAGCCACAAACGTTAAAGAAAGATGTAAGAAAAAAAAGACAATGCTCCATGCCTTCTTCAAGCCAGGCTCTTAACTGTGAACATTAAGAATTATACGGAGTATTTGAACATTGTGGAGTATCATTAATAATTCGAATGGACTTATAATAAAGTTATAACAGTATCTCATTTCTCAGATGTTTTTTGTGATGAGGACTGTATTCCTATGTGGAACAACTGTATTTATTTATGTGACAGGATGTGATTTTCAGAAGGAACATATATTGTTCAGCTAATTCTTCATGTATTTAAAAAAAAAGAAGAAAAAAATTAATTACATTCTCTCTCTCTCTCTTGCATCACATAAGTACTTAGAAAAAGACTTTTTTTCATATCTGCAAAAACCTCAACAAACCCAAAACTTCTCAAAACTGAAAAAAATTTGGGGTCGCAAAGGTTTTCAGTTTTGAGGGGTTTCACTGTATTTAGTTGGAGTTGACTCTGGACTATATTGGGCAAGAGAGTACCAAACAGCCCTTATATTTGGCTAGAACTGACTTTGGACTATATTGGGCAAGAGAGTAACAAATGGCCCTAACTTTTGGCTTGAGTTGACTCTGGACTATATTGTGTAAGAGAGTAAAAAATAGCCCTTATATTTAGCTAGAACTGACTCTGGACTATACTGGTGGAAAATGCAAAATGCACCAAGATTAAAACACTAAAAATATTATATTCAACTATACATGTATGGAGAGCTCAATCACTAAACTTTCAGCCCCATGTAGAAACAAAATTAATCTATACCTCCATTCCAAAGTAATCCTTAATTTTGGCACTGCATTTATACAATAATAAACAGAATGTAACAAAAGAGAAAATCTTCACCTTTTTGCAATTCATAGAATAGGTTAATATTTATTTAAATGATGTAAGCCAAATTGTTTTGGGTCCCTGTGCTGCAATCTGGAACTGTTACATCACTCAACTCCACAAGTAGTTTTGTTAACCAATGTCTATATTTAGTTTATGAGGACCATATTTGATGGCATTTTACAAGTAAAGAGTACATTATGCCTTTCACTCAAGTTTGCTGTATGTTCTCCTTCTAACATCCCTCACCTGAACCTTGAAGTCAAGTTGCTCGGCAATAAGGCACTACAAGTCTCACCTTAACCTTGAAGTCAAATTCCTTGCCAATAAGGCACTACAAGTCTCACATTAACCTTGAAGTCAAGTTCCTTGCCAATAAGGCACTACAAGTCTCACCTTAACCTTGAAGTCAAGTTCCTTGCCAATAAGGCACTACAAGTCTCACCTTAACCTTAAAGTCAAATTCCTTGCCAATAAGGCACTACAAGTCTCACCTTAACCTTGAAGTCAAATTCCTTGCCAATAAGGCACTACATATCTCACCTTAACCTTGAAGTCAAGTTCCTTGCCAATAGGGCACTACAAGTCTCACCTTAACCTTGAAGTCAAGTTCCTTGCCAATAAGGCACTACAAGTCTCACCTTAACCTTGAAGTCAAGTTCCTTGCCAATAAGGCACTACAAGTCTCACCTTAACCTTGAAGTCAAGTTCCTTGCCAATAAGGCACAAGTCTCACCTTAACCTTGAAGTCAAGCTGCTTGGCTATAAGGCACATCTGTTCCGTCTGCTGCATTCTCTTGGCACCTTCATTACAACGTCTCACCAACTGCAGGAAAATGATTTATTGATTCATTCACTGATTCATTTATTCAATGGTGTTTAATGGCAAATAAACACATTAAAACGTTATATTGCACCAAGGAAATGGAGTAAAGTGTCTTGCCCAGAGACACAACACAGTAGCCAACCTGATTAAGTCTGGACAGGAATCAAACCTGCACCCTTCTGGTTAAAAGTCCGGCACTATCTCCACTAAGCAACCATGGCTCCTAACGGCTAGAAGAACAAAAAAGAAGTTGACAAAATCTTTAAATTCCAAACTTTTGCAAATGGGACAACAAGCAAAAAGGAGTAAAGTTAGTGGTACATCAACTATGGGGGTAACAATATTTTAACCACAAACTTTGATTTGGGTCCTAAAAATAGAAAATTCCCAATAATGCTCATACATTGGCCAAAAGTAAAGCAGGTGTTTTGGTACTTGTGACCAGACATATGGTTCAGTCTAAATCACCACACAGGTATTAGGTACTTGTGACCAGACATATATTTCAGTCTTAATCACCATACAGGTGTTTAAGTGCTTGTGACCAAACATATGGTTGTCTAAATCACCACACAGGTGTTTAAGTGCTTTTGACCAGACATATGGTTCAGTCTAAATCAACACACATGTGTTTAAGTGCTTGTGACCAGACATATGGTTCAGTCTAAGTCACCACACAGGTATAGGCACTTGTAACTAGACATATTTCAGTCTAAATCACCACACAGGTGTTTTGGCACTTGTGACCAGACATATGGTTGTCTAAATCACCACAAAAATGTTTCGGTGCTTGTGACCAGACATAAATAGTTGTCTAAATCACCACACAGGTGTTTTGGCACTTGTGACCAGACATATGGTTGTCTAAATCGCCACACAAATGTTTCGGTGCTTGTGACCAGACATATGGTTGTCTAAATCATCACACAGGTCACTTGTTACAAGACATATGGTGGTGCTTGTGACCAGACATGGTTCAGTCTAATTCACCACACAGATATTTTGGTGACCTTGGTTCAGCTAAATTCTAAATAGGAATTGTTTTCTTTTCATTATAACCAAGGTCATCAATACACCTGGACAACAAATAATTTAAAGGTGAAACAATTTTATGGTCAAAGCACCAAAACTCACCTTAGCTACATAAATAATCAAGGAAAGGTGACCACAGCTGTCTTTTGTCTGTAACACTGACACTGACATTAAAGCTTTGGACTTCAATTATTTTTGTACAAATTTTCAGTTTGGTCCTAATCATCAAGAGACCAAACTATCAAATCTCATAAGATTTAAAAAAGGTAAACTTTCATTAAAAATTGAGGTTTAAAGACTATGTGTCAGCAAAGTTTACTTTATAGAGATTATTTCACAGGTCATAATTCTCAACTTGTAAGTTACATAAGAAACAATTATTTATTTTTTAAAATTTTTTTATCGACAATACTAACTCATATCTGCCAACCCCTACAGAGGTTTAAGCATAACCTAAGTGGCAAAAAAGCGTAATCTGAGCATAAAAAGCGTAATCTATATATTAAATGCCATAATTACAATAAACTGTATGAAAAAATGTATGTTTAGTTTTGCTACTAACCTGGATCTGCAGCTGGTTAAAGTTATTGTCACAAATGGGCAAAATCCACGTGAATTAGGATCAGAATACAAACCACAAAACATATTGGCAAATTATATATACACAACACTCACTTTAACTAGTCCACGTGTCTAACTTTCCCCAAGTGATCGTAAAGTCAACTTCACAAATTCTGCAATGATCATTACCATGTACTCAACCCGAGTGCTGTATTACTCTCTCGTGTTAATCTTTCTACATTTGTAAAGCACTATTGATTTGTCTTTTTTCTGATCCGACATGTTCTAAAGTTTAAAAAGATCCATCTTCTCTAAATTTTTTCAGTCATATATAATATCCGAGAGTCACATCGATAAAGCCTGTTTCATTTTACATATGCCGCCATTATTGTAAAAAGTTTAGACTGGACCGCTACCATATTTCAGTATATTAATATAATGAATCTGTGAAACAATTTTATAATGAAAAAACCTGTCTGTTTTCTTGGAAATGGGTCACATACAGCTGCTATAAATAGAAAATAAGGAAAGTACATGGAAGGTCTATAACAAATGTATTCTTACGCTATTCTTAAAGAGCAGTCTTCTTTTTCTTTTTTAGAATATTCTCAGATTTATATGATGTGTGGGATTAAAGAGATGATAATAAAAATGACAAACACAACTTTTTATTGATTTATTATTACTTTTTTTAAATGTTCCAGAAAAGTGTAATCCATATACAAGCAAGCGTAAGATGTAATTAGGTGAAAAAAACCGGAATGATTACGCCAAAACCGTAATGGATGGCAGGTATGCTAACCCAATCATAGTATGTTAGGAGCACACTACCTCTAAAATCCATCCCACTCGAGCTAAAAAAGATGTTCACCATAACTTCTGACTTGTATCAGCAACAAAAGTTCTAAAGGTCTACCGCTTGCTGAGGTGGAAATCAGACTAGAGTGGTCTTCCCTTGGATGGAAGAACTGGTACAGAATCCCATCCATCATCAGTTACTACTGGAGCAGATGTGCACATTCATCCAGGTACTCAACTGCAAGGTGGGTGTGGGAGGGTGTGCCTATATTATGATCAGGTAAATATATTTTACAAATTGGTTTCATCATCAATACATTACCCGATCATAACAATTTAGGAAAATAGGTAAGAGGATGAGAAAGTTACATCCACTTACCCCGGAACTACCCTTGCCTCTAGTCTCCTAACATAGGTAAAGATGTTTCAAGTTTCATGTGAGAAATAGACTGGGGTTAGCACATGATCTATGCATGACTGCAGTTTGTAAAGAAAAATATATCACTCCTGCAAATCAAGCAGATGTAGAGTAACCTGTGTTGTTGCAAAGCTGCTGAATGACCTGAGAAGGTAGATGTTGTGCTGTTGATATAGGTCCCACCTGATCAAACAGAGTCCTTTCAGATTTAAGACTGATGAGATAAAGGTCAGGAGCTTGACAATCCACCACATTTTAAATACATCCACGAGAGGTTGACACCAACTGGAACATATTCGACTCAAGACCAAGGGATGAAAAGACCATTCAGTATGAATCAGCTAATACCATCAGGACAAGTCTGCTAGGATGCTGAACCTGCCTGGGATGTGGTGGACTTGAATGTGGAAATGAAGATAATAACATCACCTGAGAAAATCCCATATCAGAGAGCAGATAGTGGATAACAACACATCTGTCTGTGAGGTGCAGGTTAAAGGATGATTGCATTGGACAGTGAGTTTCAATCTGTCCTGTTAAGTACGCAACCCATAAGAGAGACTGACTCCCAAGTATATGGGTTCAGGCTGAAATATAGCCATCAGGACCAAGTCAAGAATGGATCCTATCTCTACAACTTATGAACCAGTTGAGGTAAGTTCATGAAGGATTTCTGGTCCATTTGCACAGAAGTTTTGACATTCCCTGGCCCATGATGTATCTGATGACACCTGAGATTTCTGTGTGAAAAACTTGTGTATGTCTTGTCAAAAGCTGGGCTAAAGTTTGATGGGAGTCATCACTGTGAAAAGAAAGGTCTGTTGAAGCTTGGTAGATGTCAATGATTCAACCTGATTGGAAGTTATTTGAAAGAAGGCTGGTCTTTCTTAGGAGAATGATTCACATGAGAATTCAGTATGAGGCCATTGGTGAAGAAGAAGGACGAAGACAGAACTTGGAAGGCTGACACTTCTCTGGACATCATTGGCTAGAGGAAGGAAGATTATGGTTCTAAGAATAACCATTGAACTCAGACAAGTAGGGTGTTAGTGAATACTTTTGCGAAAGTTGCATTGACTGAGATGGCACAGCAGGCTGTCGGAGATGGTGAACAAGACTGGATTTCAGCTGTACTTTGATGTGGTTGTCTCCAGGCATTCACTATGCATGTCATCAAATGTCCAAGACTCGTACCAGATGTCCAGGAACGGGGAGTTGCTGTAGGCAGTACTGAGTCATGATGAAAAGCTAGGACTGGTGATAGACCTTTCTGGCGCTGGTATGCAATACTTCCATGGGTCTGGTACTGGATTGTATGAGTTGGTTCACCAAATCCAGTGCTGGTTATGCTGGGTGTTCTGGACAGAACCAGGGCTGGAACTAGTGTGATTAGGAGTTGGATGCTGTATCTTGGCGTTGGGACTGTGTCTACTAGGAAAACTCAGTAGTCAAAGGCATAGGTCAAGGCTGTGACATGGCTGGAATAGACATAGTCCAAGACCAACTTGTGTCTAGTGCCAAAGTTCATTACTGGCTATACCATGAATGATAACCATAGCCACTATCAGTGTCTGCTTGCGATGATGATATATCCATGACTGGTCTAGTTGTGCCACCATACCTTATCAGTACTGGCCTGATAGGTTGTGCTGTGCTTATATGTCTGGTTGTGGCAGTGCGGGCCAACAGCAGGGCTGTAGCTGTGTGAGATACCCATGATGTCTGAAATTGCCAAATTTTCTTCTGAACTGGCAGCATTTGCAGCAATACTGATGGTGTCCACATCCTAGTGCTTGCTTTTCTTGACTCCCCCATTCATCTGGGTCAATTAATGGGCTGTGACAGTCCCCCATCTTTCCTCAGAACGGTGTGAGCATGTTGTATGTATGGTTCGAACTGCATCCCATACAATTAATACAGGTGTGGTAATTATCACAGCTAGCTTGAATGCTTGCACACACACTCTTAATGCTGCCTATTGTTGTTGATACCTATAATGAGAGAAAGCAAAACAATGGCATATACTGGTGAAATCAGTCAAGTGTCATGCTGACCTTACTGTAAAGTGGATGCTATGAATGAAGATGACTGTCAGAGATAAAAGCAGAACTGATATCTTATTACATGGAATAAATGATTATTTACTTGATACAACTTACAAACAAGCTCGAGTTCTGAGATGAATTTTAAGTAAACCTCTCCCTCGATATCTGGGCACAAGTTATTGAGGGAGATGTGTACTATAGACCATTGGACAGGTAATTAACATGGCAACAATTAGTTTATCATACAATGAAGTTGGACAATTGAAGTGCAAAATATTGTCTACAATGATGAGGGAGCAAGATTTATATAGAAAAATTGATGGATTATACTTCCCTGTGGTGAGAAAACTCCCAGGAATCACTCAACTGATGAAAAGGCACAAAGTGGATCAGCGTGCGAGGTCTCAATAAGAGTATGCAGACAAGGCAAAAGTGGAAATAGTAACTGATGATTTAAGGATCTGATTGGAAAGTACAAACTATTCTGACAGTAAGCTGATGAACTTTTAGTACTTCTTTTGCTAAAATAAGCCAAAAGATGTAGTGAAGGTTTTTTTAGATTGGGTGTACTGGATTTGCAAGATAGTGTAGTGTAGTGAAGGTTTTTTTAGATTGGGTGTACTGGATTTGCAAGATAGTTTAGTGTAGTGAAGGTTTTTTTAGATTGGGTGTACTGGATTTGCAAGATAGTGAAGGTTTTTTTAGACTGGGTGTACTGGATTTGCAAGATAGTGAAAGTTTTTTTAGATTGGGTGTACTGGATTTGCAAGATAGTGAAGGTTTTTTTAGATTGGGTGTACTGGATTTGCAAGATAGTGAAGGTTTTTTAGACTGGGTGTACTGGATTTGCAAGAGAGTGAAGGTTTTTTTAGATTGGCTGTACTGGATTTGCAAGATAGTGAAGGTTTTTTTAGATTGGCTGTACTGGATTTGCAAGATAGTGAAGGTTTTTTTAGATTGGGTGTACTGGATTTGCAAGATAGTGAAGGTTTTTTTAGATTGGGTGTACTGGATTTGCAAGATAGTGGATGTACTTAAGATGAGGTAATGTATTTGAAAAAGAAAGAAATTTTTTCCCACCTATAAAAAACACATAAGCTCTGATGTACTTGAGAAAAATGTCATCAAGAGAACATTAATACCAAAAGAAGCTCACCTTATTTATGAATTGAAGGGCATTCGTGGCTGACCTATGTCTCTCAGTTCTTTGCTCCAGCCGATGACATATAGCATCCACTAGCAGAGGAAGCCGTGTGATTCGCTGCATTGGTAGAAGTAGGAAGGAGATCATAGGTAGACCCTGACAGTCGGGATTTTGTTCCAACCGCTTTAGGGCCTCTGAAAAGTCAGGATCCTTCCTGAAGCGTACAATACTGATTAATAAAAATCCTGATGTAATATTTACAGAGGGAAAAAAAGTCATCTCGGACTTTGATTTTTGACCTCTTGACCTATCCACTGGTTGGGCTCTGTCATGTCACCTGAGAATTGATCTTTCAAAGTGTGATGACTATTAAAAAATATTGTAAACAAGAGAGAGATGGCCATTCAACTCAGATGAGGAAAAACAAATCTGAAACCTCTGTTCATTGAACAATTATGCCCAAACTACAGTATTTTGTGTCACTGTAGGACTGATGCTTTACTGGCCAAAAAGAATTTCCAGAATTCAAGATAAGACCATTTCTTCCTTTTAACTGTTGAGTGTTGAAACCATCTCTGATATTCTTCAGTGTTAACAAGATTTTCAAATTAGCTGCTGTGGTAGGCATATTGAATGTTAGACTGGCACAATTTTTATGTAAGACATTATTAGAAGTCTTTTGGGGCAGTAGTGACAGCAAGATTTCCAAGACAGACATCTAGGTATCATAAGAAGTGGAAAGCCCATGTTGATATAGCCATTCATTTGGAAGGAATAAAGATAACAGTATTTTCATGGTGGCCATCTTGAAAATTTAGGACCAACTAGACACCATATGAACTCTTCTGATGAAATCCAATGTCAAAATGACATTCCATTAAATAGGAGTAGCAATAACAAGATTTTCATATTAAACATCAGATCAGCACCATTTTAATTTAGGAGCAATAAGACATAAAAAGTCTTCTGGTGAAAACCCCATGTTGATAAGACTTTTCATTTAGGAGCAGTAACAATAACAAGATTTTGAAGATGGCTGCTATGGTGACCATATTGGGTATCAGATTTGCACCATTTCCATCTTGGATCACTAGACATTATAAAATGTCTTTTGGAGAAAGCACAGTGTTGATATGACCAGCCATCTAGGAGAAGTAGCGATAATGAAATTTTCATAATGGTCATTTGGCAGCCATACTGGAGGTCAGATCAACACCATCTATGACCAACTTGTATTCATAAGAAGTCTTTCAGAGAAAACCCCATGCTGATATGACCATTAATTCAGGAGTAGTGATAAGATTTTCAAGATGGCCACTGTGGCAGACATATTGGATGTCTGAGTGGCACCATTTTCATTTGGGACTAAGTAGACATCATAAGTATTTTTAGTGAAAACACCATGCTGATATGACCAAAATTTCAGAAGGAGTAGCAATAACAAGATTTTCAAGCTGGCCACTGTGGCGGCTATATTAAACATCAGATAAATACCATTTTCATTCAGGACAAACTAGACATCATATGAAGTCTTCTAGTGAAAACATGACTTTCCATTCAGGAGGAGTAGCGATAGCAAGATTTTCAAGATGACTGCCATGGCAGCAATACAGGATGTCAGATCGGCACCATTTTCATTTATGACCAACTAGACATCATGAGAAGACATTCAGTGAAAACCCCATGTTGATATGACCGTCCATTCAGGAGGAGTAGCGATTACAAGATTTTCAAGATGGCTGCTGTTGTAAGCTCTTCTGGTCTACGACCAGTAGAGCTAAAAATGATAATTTGCTCATAATTTTCAAAGATATATGAAAATCTAACCATGTTAAGCACACTGGATGTAAACTTAAGAACTTTAATTTGCCTACTACAAGTCATTTTGCGAAATATCAAATACAGGCTGGCTAATTAAGTTTCTATGTTAACTAAGGATGAAAACTGTGAACATTTACTAATACTGTAGGAAACAAATTTAAAAAGCATGATGACAGACAAATGTGTGTATACCTGTATAATATATAATATATTAAAGATAGAATCTAATCAATTATCCTCCTGTCCTAAGCAGCATTAGCCAATTAAAAGAAAATTAATTAACATCTTTATCTTTGTACTTATGTATTAATGTATCTAACCAATTTTGTTCTATACCTGAGAGCTGATACTGCCCTGTCCTGGTACATTTGATTGCTACAATATCGTACATAGCACTCAAAGTTCCTGATGGCATGTTTCGCGATGATATCACAAACATCTGATAGAACTACAGATTTCTGCCATGTAGCCTCTAGGTCTGCCAAAAATCTGGACAAAATACAAAGAAAAAGTATCTTATTCATCTGTGCATAAAGTGCACCAAAACTGCAAACATAAAACTGAACATGATGTTCATTGTGCCGACATATCCGGATCTACCCTATTAATTTGACATTTAATTTGCTAACTACTGTGGTCATCAGACTGCAGATAATTATCAACTGCCATTTTTTATTATAATACTTAGCATCCATACTTTTTACCCATCATGCACCATGCCATATGTGAAGCTAACTAACCAATCAATATAGTTCATGGAGAAGTTTCCAAACTCTATTCTATTGTGTTACCAATCAGGACAAAAAAGATTTTACTAGTTACCAGCCTATGATATTAGCTTGGCAATAGATGCATGCTCTACACAGTAACAATGGTACAGACCCTGAAACAGGTGATTTTACTATTAATAACAAAAATGGAATGCAAACAGAATACAGAAGGAAAACAAATGAAATGAATACATTTTGAAGAAAATGGAGAACACATATGTAAAGTGCAAAAACTACAAATGATAAACAAATCAGAATGAAACATGAACACATTTCATGGATGGATTTGAAAATTAATTATTTTCAAGCTGCTACAAAATTTTCACAGTCAAAACCCCTTTCACATGATAAGCCAGGATCAGATTGCTTCATGGACAATATTTCACCCATTACATGCAAGGAAATAATGGATGAAAGTCATAAATGCAAGACCTGAATGCCTTTTGAGACCATAAATGAGATGACAGATGAAATGCAAATGTGAATGGAATGCAAACAGAATGCAAATGTGAATGGAATGCAAACAGAATGCTAATGTGAATGGAATGCAAACAGAATGCAAATGAAATGGAATGCAAACAGAATGTGAATGGAATGCAAACATAATGCAAATGAAATGGAATGCAAACAGAATGCAAATGTGAATGGAATGCAAACAGAATGCAAATGAAATAGAATGCAAATGTGAATGGAATGCAAACAGAATGCAAATGAAATGGAATGCAAACAGAATGCAAATGTGAATGGAATGCAAACAGAATGCAAATGAAATGGAATGCAAATGTGAATGTAATGCAGACAGAATGCAAATGAAATGGAAAGCAAACAGAATGCAAATGTGAATGGAATGCAAACAGAATACAAATGAAATGGAGATTTGGTAAAATTATCTGTTTCAGGGTCTGTAGCTGACATTGGTGACAAGTTAAAAGTTCAAAGCAATACTAATTTGCAATGACTAATATAGATATGATACAAAACAGTTCTCATATAGTGTGGCCTGAAATAAAACCATGCTTTCTGAAATATCTTCCATTCTAAGATAAATATGATGCTCTACTTCAACTTGATACCAAACAGAAGAATTTTCATTATGTTAAACTTTTGTAAATTTTGATTTAGTGACTTCTGCTTTGTATTATTTCAATGAAGAGTAAAATTTCATTTATTATATTAGGTGATGTTTTTGTGATTTTGAAACGATTTAACAGATTTAACTACGTAAAATTTATACTACAAACTATTTGTACTTTTGACATCAAGAAACTTGCTAAAAATTTGCAACAGCGGATAAATAGCTTCTGAAAAGTAAATAAATGTTCTTTATGCTGGTGATGAAATTTGTCATTTCTATGCCATGAAATATTTTAAAATTGTTCACCCACCAATTCTGTTTCCTGCTCAATGGATGTGCAGATCCAAGGTACATTTTATGAACATAATATAGGAGTACTTTCAAACAATTCAAAAAGTTTATGCCTGGAAAAAAAACATCTGAATAGAATGGAAAAAAAATTCTTGTACCTTTCACTGGCATCCCTGATTGCCCCGATGTTAGAAAACAGTATATGTCTCTGCTCCTTGGTGATAACGCAGCGATCGGACATGTTCGAGGAAAACTCAGGGCTCATAAGGAATACATTAATCAAGACATTTAAACTCTTTAAGTACGTTGCCTCTGATGATATGATTTCAAACATGGACTGAAATAGAATAAGATCTGGATTACTCAAAGCTAATATCAAGAACAATGATTTTGCCTGGGTTTCCAGACCTGAAGGAATTTCCCGTTGGCATTTTTGTAAGGGGATATTTTCAATTTGTAAGGGCAACAGTTTGTCAAAGACAAGAGACAGCAGCAGACCATTTACATTTTTAATAACATTTAATATATTACGATAAAACTTGCAACCGTTTAACCCCATCATGAGCAGCACCTTAACTTCTAACAGGGCACTTGGTTTTTTTCAACATATTTACCCACAGGGAATGAAACTAAATTTTCTGAGCACTTGTCAATATGGGGAAATGACTTGTAATACACACTTTCCCAGACTAATTTCATACTTGCGCAAAATATTGAAAGAAAGAAAATACAGTAAAGTCTCCATGTGCTCTGTGGATCATAAACAAATCATGCCATAGTCATCATTGATCAACCACAGCTGAACTACAAGTCATTTGAATAGAAATATTTGGTTCTGTTCTTTTCATATTTTTTAGCTCCTACTTCATATTTCTGTGCAACTTTTAATTTTGTAACAGGAGTTTAACCCCTGAAATGTATCACCACATATTTACAACACTGACTTGGCAAACAGGAAGTTCTCTTATATAAAATGAATTATAGTAGGATACCACTGATTTGTTGCTTTGTAGAATTAAACCAATCACACATTAGGTTACTCTCAGTATCAGTAAAAAAGATGAAGAGCAACAAGCTACCCAATTATTCACATTAACCAACCAGCAAAATTCTACTTAATCAGCAGGCAAATGCTCAGTTTACAACATGTATCCAGCTATAAAAGATATTCATTTTATAATCTGTAATAAATATACATATCCAGCTATAAAAAATTATCAATTTTATAATCTGTAATAAATATACATATCCAGCTATAAAAAAGTATCAATTTTATAATCTGTAATATAGCTTCATTTAATTTGCTTCATGAAAATCTGTCTAAATTCATTTCAAAATCATAAGGCCTCTACACTTGCTGTTATTCCTAAAATCTGTCTAAGTTCATGTCAAAATCATAAGGCCTCTACACTTGCTGTTATTCCTAAAATCTGTCTAAATTCATTTCAAATCATAAGGCCTCTACACTTGCTGTTATTCCTAAAATCTGTCTAAATTCATTTAAAACCATAAGGCCTCAACACTTGCTGTTATTTCTAAAATCTGTCTAAATTCATTTCAAATCATAAGGCCTCTACACTTGCTGTTATTCCTAAAATCTGTCTAAATTCATTTCAAAATCATAAGGCCTCTACACTTGCTGTTATTCCTAAAATCTGTCTAAATTCATTTCAAAATCATAAGGCCTCTACACTTGCTGTTATTCCTAAAATCTGTCTAAATTCATTTCTAAATCATAAGGCCTCTACACTTGCTGTTATTCCTAAAATCTGTCTAAATTCATTTCAAATCATAAGGCCTCTACACTTATAATGAAATGAGTGATGGGTTTTAACATGTTATCAAAAATTGGGAGGCGAGGGGGATAAACTGATTTGACTAAGGAGACTTTAGGATCAACTGTCCTTTGAACGAATCTGTCCAATGAATTACAGATCTGATGTAATCAGTTTAGAATAATCTGTACCTAGATACCTATCACTAATAACTGATGACTTACCTGTAGTGAAACATGCATTTTATTACAATCTGAATAACAAAGCCATTATGTGTATGGAATCTTTCATCAAGTTTGTAAAATCACATTTCCACACCATATTGGCATATACTATGAATCAATTCTGGACTCGGCACTATAACATAATAATTGTATTACAGTTTAAAGAGAGCATCCTCTTCTAGACTCTGCACTATAATATAATAATTGTATTACAGTTTAAAGAGAGCATCCTCTTCTGGACTATGCACTATAATATAATAATTGTATTACGGTTTAATGTGAGCATCCTCTTATGGAAGAGAACAGTGCTGGAAAAAAGGCACAGTGCCAATCTTTCAAACATTATAAGGACTTCTTAATTTGAAAAATTGCTGAGGACCAAACTCTTTCCATCAGGAACTTGTCCAACAGAAATGCTGATTAGTCCGGGGTGTCAGGCTATCCAATTTAAACAGGCCTGACATGTGACAGTTATTGAGGCATAATCTACATCTCCACGAGTCAATGAGGGTTGTATTGCCATCACAAATGATAATAATGAGATTTGTTTCAGATTTTAAATAACTCTTTAACTCTTTCACTACGACTGATGTGTATATCCGCTGCATAAATGTGCCTTGCCTCACCGGTGACTGATAAATCCGCTTGTAAATGGAGCACTACTACCCCCAGTGACTGAAAGATCCGCTAGCTGGTTATGCTTCCTATACCCTCATGACGGATAGATCCGCTCTCTATGTTCATGTTACAATCGGTCTTACTGGTCAATAATTGGAAGTAAAAGGACATTCAACCAAACAAAATTGAGTTAACAAATGATTGTTCTTACTAAATCCGGGGATTTTTTTGCAATTTTGTACCACATGTTTGTTAATACATGCGTTTGTAGTTGACAGTGGAAACAATGGCGTTTGCTTATGATAGCAATGCAGATTCCGAATTTTCAGGTTTTTCTGAGGACGAACTTGACAATATTGAATTAAGAAGTGTTGGTAGTGACATTGAGCTATCTTCTTTGTCAGGTCTGTCCAAAATTGAGACAGAATCCGATAATAAAGACAGCAAAGTGTGGACAAGAGAGCCATGTGCTTCGAAAGTCAGCTTTTGTTTTAGATGAGGGGAAGAAAGAAACTGACAAACAGTGCATTGTCTGTCTGTGTATAAACCATAACTGCTTCTATAAATACCACGAAGAACAACTTAAGAAATAGTAGAAAATAGTGACTACCAGTAGTTAAACGTTTTTTTAGTAATTACATGTATATATTTGACCAATAACTTTGTATAAATGACTGAGAGCTTAATTTTAGTGTCTAAAAATATTGTTTTGTGTTCTATTCATGGATTTTATACAAATCTTGTGGATGTCAGCAGGAAAAAAGAATCAAACAGACATAAGGTAGTTATAGGTTTTATATATGGATGGTTTTAGTCTATAAATCAGTCTGTTATACAGCAAATAACTAAAACAATTAGCCCCTATCCCCAAAACATCAGCTAAAAAGTTATCATTTGGCTACAGCAGCATCAGGCTCTGGTATTCAGCCCCCAAATCAGCTGCAGTAGTGACAGCAGCAGCTAGGTAGAGTAGTGAGTCACTACAGTAGTACTAGTAGTTAAATAGCTTAAGACCCACAAGTAACCCCAGTACTCTGACATATCTAATGAGCCTTCAGAAAAACGAAACAATAGCGGAGTGGAAATTTTTATATTTGTGAACAATGAAAAAATATTTGTGAATTGGAAAACAATTTATAAGTAAGAATTTGCAAACTCTGATACTTTCAGATGATAAAGACATGGACTACTAAAATATATTATTTGTTTCTCAATATTTCATTGTCAATTGGAAGGCTGAAGAAATTGCCTTGAAAATTCTTCATAATATATTGCTGATCTTGCTAAGAAAAAACTTTTTTTAAGTCTGCCATGCAAAAGGCATACCTCCTGAATTTTCCTCTCCTGGGGTGAAATAGTTTCCAAAATTCCACCCTTTTTCACCTAAAAGTAAAGAAAGGATAATAATAATAATAATAATTATTATTATTATTATTATTATTAAATAAATAATTACTGAATTTTGTATCTGCAAGTCCCAAATATGTACTCTTTCTATGATAGAACTTTGAATAGATATTTAATTTGGTGAACATTATATACATCCTTTTAAACACCTTCTGGTAAGCATTTTGTCACTTTAGAAGGTCTTTGATAGTTTTATCAATATAGACAAGAACAGACCCATGCCAAATATATACACTGTGCAACTTTAAATGTACAGAAACCAATTTTTTCTATTAAAATATGTTTCTTCAGTAATACTTGCTAGATCATAATACCTTAGGAGAACTACTACTACCTCGCATATCCAGTCATCCCAGGCTAACTTGTGCCATTAAAGAAATGGAATCCCTCGCATGTCCTGTGAGATTCGAGGTGGGAGATGACAAACAGTTTTCTGCTTGTTGGCAGATTGCTATCAAGACTAAGTCCAACACAATGCACTGTCACAACATTCACCACCAACTGCTGTGTGTCATGAAAAGACTTCCAGTCCATGCATGCTGAGTAGGGTTTTGACATTCCCATGGCTACAATGTCTCTGTCTACCACTGGGGTGTCCCGTGAAAAACTGGAGTGTGGGTCATATAGAATCTCCTACTAAAATCTGATAGAAGATGTTGCTGCCAAAAAAAGAGTCTGTTGACACTAGGGTCCTGTAATTGTCTGTGTAAGCAACCCAACAGTCTGCAACTTGACCAGACTGTGGTAACAGTTTGAACACCAGTTCATCCTTCTTGGTTAGTAAGTCAACTGTTGATGGAACTTGAGACCAGGCTATTAATGGAGAAGGAGGAGGACAAAACTCCAGTGGCAACAATCGAAAGACTTCCTCGATTGATACCCAGAAGGCAGAGGCTTCTCTTGTCATATTGAGATCTAGCAAAGACAATGGAGCTTGTAAGCATATTTCATCATCTCTAGGTGAATGTGGCGATGCCAATGCCTCCTGTGCAATTTGAGATGTAGATGGAGACAACTGTTCAAAGTGGCCCATGATGCTCACAAATTGTCCTGACTAGGATATAGTCAATTCCAAGTGATCACTAAGTAAGTGCTCCCTTTGAGAGGAAAGGCATGAGAACAAAGAGAATACACATCCAGTGTGTACTGGGGCACTGAACTGGGCACGGGGTGCATTGAGTGGCTAGTGGCACTATGCTGGAAATCCTGATCTATGAACGTGCCTGTGTGGTGTGGGGTAGGCAGACTGGACAAAGACCTTCCGTCTTTTGGCTTAAAGGTTAAGATCGACTGTGGTGATGACCTGTTGCAATCTGAGACATATGGCAGAGTCCAGTTGTGATGGAACAGTGCTATTTGATCTTACATGATGTCCAGTTGTTCATGCTGGGACAGGTTAAGGAATATTTGGTCCACAGAACCGGTCCATAC